>CM070626.1:60692583-62071750 GCA_036346255.1 Ampelocalamus luodianensis | reverse complement strand
TTAGTGTCACCCAAGTCCACACTAACGAGATCGCCATACTCATACTCTTCCTCACCTGAAAAGGCCAGCAAACATCTGGCTGAGTACAAGTGTACTCGCAAGTCTTACACAAATAAAAATAGTTATGCATAAGGATCATTTTGAATGCCAATCATCGGTGCTTAGCGCCTAATGACGAGCTACAATACCTGTCCTAATACGGCACGGCAAAAACGCCACCGCCCGCTTGCCCGGCGGCTCGTCGGCGCTACGCGCCATGGCGGAGCCTGCCAGTGCTTGCGTTAGCTTCGCAATAGCATTGCGCAGCTAGGGGTAGTGGTCTTAGTGCTAGAGGTGGCCCGTGCCGGCGGCTAGCCGGAAGTGAGCGGTGGCGCCCATCACGGCAAATGCACAAACGCGAAAGGTAAAGCTCCGCAGCTCATACAAGCATGTGCCCAAGTCCTAAAGGCTACAAGGAGGTCACTGAGCTAGGAGAGCTTGAGGAAGCGTGAAGTAGGCGGAGACTTGGTCGGCGCCGGAGAAGAAGAGGATGACAGCACGGTTTTGCGGGTAGAGGAGCCCCTGAGCAAAACCAACTCAAGTGAGTGCTCGGGATAGCTCGAAGGTCATACTAGGAAGCTGTAAGAGAAAGGGATTGAGGAAGGGCTCACCGGAGCAAGGTGGGAGATGAAGAGTTGCTCGAGGTCCGGAAATGATCCAATCTTCTAATACACGCACACCTGTCATGCATTGTTCAAATAAAGTGAGGGGTTTTGGTTAGAAAGGTAAAGCATGCACGGTGACGCGGTGGAGTGAGGATAATTACCTCTCGGACACGAAGAAGACACGAGGGTGTCCTTCGGAGCGTGCTCTGGTACCGAGCTAGAGCACGACGATGGGGCAGATGCTACAAGCAAAAGCAAGAGTTCGCTTGAGCAAAAATGGAAATGCCAACGAACATGGAACGGAGGAGCACCACCCGGTGGAAGCTTACCCAAGTAGAAACCGAGAGAAAGCCTCCCTCTCCTCTGTCAACCGAGGAGAAGTGAGGTCCAACGAAGGGCATAGGGGGAGTCTTATTCCAGGAAGAAGACGGCAACGAGAGCGCCGTTAGGTGGAGAAGCTCTCGGGTTGGTCAACGGCAGCGGTGGTGTGACGGCGTCGACGGAGGTGCTCAGGGCGTCGTGGCCGCGTGGCACGGGATGCCTGAGGGCGCTAGCGAGGTCGGGACGGAGGCGCGAGTGGGCACGGGCGGTCAGCGATACAAGGGCGCGGCGCGGTGCGTAGCAAAGTGGATTAGCGCCCGCCGTTGGATCTCGAAAGGACGGATCAGATTTGAGAGGGTGTTCGGACAGGTCAACAGGATGTGCGATCTGGACCGTTGGATGATGATCTAACGGTCGCATGCGACGGTGCGTTTAGGTGGTTCGGCCGAGTCAGCTCGCCGAGTCGGACTCAAGCCCGAGGAACAGTAGCGACTGGTTTGGGTCTGAGTTTGACTGAGATTTAAATGGTTTACCCTACTTTGACTGAGGCTTAGAAATAGAAATAAATTTCCAAAAATTATGAAATTATTTGTGGGGGTTCCTGGGAGTACATAGTCCCCATAAAAATTATAAAACCCTACTGTTCATAATATAGTTTGTGATATTTAAATTCAAACATGTTGTATGTCTATGAATGTTGTTTGAATTTTAATGTGGTTCAAACTAGTCCCAAAAATTTGGGAAAAATTATATTAATTCCTGATAATTAATTTAGTATTTAAATAAATTGATTTTAGATGATGATCACAACTTTTTATTACTGATTTGAAGTGAAATCCGAATTTTGATGTGTATGTTCACCTCAAATTAGATTTTCCAAGTACAATATATTATGGAAATGTTTTGAAATCAATAATGCATGCTAATGAAATACATATTAATCCATTTTAATTATTGGGGCTGTGACACTTCTTCCCCCTCTTGGTGCTCTTGGTCCACGTGCCACCCTGCACCCGCGCCCAGTTCCTCCCCGGATGCTTCGGTTCATGGCGTCGGCGGCTTTCGGTGTTGCCGCCTTGGCCCACCCACTTACTGACTTCTATTTCATGATGTTCATGCATGAATAAAGGGAATGGAGTGGGTTCTATCGCCATGGTGATGATGTCGTCGCCGTTGATGCATCCCACTGAGGTTCACTCCTGCTCTACTCCCTTCACTCTAACCCTCTCTCCATTCGCCGGAGAAGAAATTGTGGGAGGGAGGAGAGGGCGGCGGCGGGGATAGGGCCAGAGAGGTTGAGACCGGAGACGTCGAGGGAGAGGACGCGGGAGCCGGCGGCGTCGCAAGAGAGGTGCGGCCATGAGTAGAGCGTCATAGGAGAGGCCGGTAGCAGCGGCGGCGCCTGGGGAGGGGAGGTGGATAGCCACGGGATGGAGATTGGGGACTGGGGAGGATGGAGATTGGCGAAGAAGAATGGTAGCCAGCTAGATGCGCTGAGTCAGTGGCCTATGTGGCAAAACCAGGCTGGATCGACGTCATGTCAGCAATACCACCGCACGAAACAACTAGAGGGGGTAGGTTGTCCGGTTTTGCAACTTAAGGGTGTCAAATGGCCGATTTTTTTAGTTCAGAGGGTTAGGTGTCTGTATGTCGATATTAAAGGGGTAGAATGGACTTCTTCCATATATATATATATATATATATATATATATATATATATATATATATATATATATATATATATATATATATATATATATATATATATATATATATATATATATACACACACACACACATATATACATACTCTTTGTTGCGTAAAATACTCCCTACGTTGTTAGATACGGAATAGGGAGTAACTACTCCTGGGAATAGAAAAAAAAAAAGCTTTCTATATATATGTGTGTCAGTGTGTGTGTGTTCATTTCTAAGTTGATTAGATATACATGCATGAATCTGAACAAAACCAGGAAAAAGAAGAAAGAAAAGGATGAGAACTGCGTCCGGCGTGGAGTCCATCGTGAGGGAGGAGGTGGAGAAGGCCCTCGCCGCCGACCGCACCAACGGCGCCGCCCTCGTCGGCTTGTTCTTCCACGACTGCTGTGTTGGAACGAATCCCCTGAAAACAAACCGCAAACACTATTGATGTTCTTCTGAACCAACTCTGATGAGTCGTTTCTCTGAAACTTCGGAGTATAGTCGAAGAACAGAGCACAGAACGAGAGAAAAACTTTGATTCAATTTGGGCCGTATGTTCAATACGACTTTTCTGATTTCTTATATAGACATACAAATAGATTACAAATAAGATACGACTTCGGTTTCTTGACTCCGTTTCTCCAGAATCGGAAACGCGAAGTGCGACAGAAACTAGACATGCTATAGTGACCAAAACGAAGAACGGACAGAGAACTGAAAACTGAAAAACAGACTGGCTTCAGAATCGCTTTCTACATTGCGATCCGATTACAAAACTAAAACAGAATTCAAAACCAAACTCCAGTTAGCAAGATTAAATCTAACAAATCTCCCCCTAATCTTGTTGATCTAATTTCACATCTCTAACACCCAATCTCTCTCTCAATTCAACAAATATCACTCGGCCCAAAGCTTTTGTGAAAATGTCTGCTCGTTGACGTTCGGTGTTGATATACTCCACTTCAATCTTTCCATTTTCAACACAATCACGAAGAAAATGATATCGCATGTCAATATGCTTGCTCCCATCATGAAAAACCGGATTTTTGCAGAGTGCAATTGCCGATTTATTATCAATCATCAATTTAACCTTTTCTGGTGTTTGTTTCTTCAAATCTCCGATGAGACAACCCAACCAAACACCCTGACAAGCCACTGTTGCTGTCGCTATGTATTCTGCTTCACACGAAGATAGAGCCACAATCCTCTGTTTTTGAGATCCCCAAGTGATCAAACTTTGTCCAACATAAAAACCCATTCCAGTGGTACTTTTCCGGTCATCGATGTCACCTCCTAGATCACTATCACAGTAACCCACAATTTTCGATTCTGGATCACCATACTTCCCATAGCAGCATCCAAAGTTTTTGTGCCACTAATATATCTCAGTATATGTTTTACAGCGGCTAGATGTTCTGTTGTCGGTTTCTCCATAAACCTGCTCACAATTCCAACTGAAAAAAACAATATCTGGTCTTGTATTCACCAAATATCGTAAGCTTCCAACCAAACTTCGATATTCAGTTTCATTTATCAGAGCACCTCCACTTTTCTTACTTAACTTCAATCGATTCTCCATAGGAGTCTGACAGGGATTGCATTCAGTTAAACCTGATAACTCTAGTAATTTGCCGACATAGCCACTTTGACACAAAGCTGTTTGTTTCACCTCAATACCCAAATAATAGCTCAAGAGTCCAAGATCACTCATGCTAAACATTGTTTTCATCTGACTCTTGAATTCTAATATATCTTCGACATTTGATCCAGTGACTGAAACGAAAAACGGACAGAGAACTGAAAACTGAAAAACAGACTGACTTCAGAATGGCTTTCTACATTGCGATCCGATTACAAAACTAAAACAGAATTGAAAACTAAACTCCAGTTAGCAAGATTAAATCTAACATGCTGGGTCCATGTAAGCCATGCATATGATCAGCATATATATGTAATCAAACTAACCCATCGCATGCATGCATAGCTCGATCATAAGCAGGGAAAAAATGCCTTTGAAAACAAAAACTTTCCTGTTCATGATATTGAAAAAAATGACAGAAGTGGATATGAATATATATTAATGAATTTTCACGTATTTTCAAATTTGAAACTTCAATTAATGTTGGCCCCATCCCTAAACCAGACAGATCTACCGCTAAGCGAGGGTCACCGAAATTTTCAGTAACCGGCCGAATTTTTATGTCCTGATCATAAGTGATTGAAATGTTCTAATGTTAGTGCATGGTCCGTCGTGTATAATTACGGTTGTGATGGATCCGTGCTCCTGGACCCGACGCCGAAGAATCCCTTCCCAGAGAAGGCCACCGCCGCCGCCAACATCGGTGTTAGTAATCTTTGTGCATATAGTATATCTTGTCAAATCTCAGGCATAAAATACCCGAAGACCTTATGTGTGTATCATATTAGTCCTATAATCAGTGGCTAGTACACACAATCACAATATTTGGCATTCACATCCATACATTCGCATATACAAAGCAAAAGGGTACTTAACTTAAGCGATTGCAGTTATTACATCACTGGCCAACTGGCCAAATAGCAATATGTATTAGCAGAGTACAAAATAGCAGCGGACGTAAAAGTGGTAAGGTAAACAAGTTCCGGCGGTGTGCCCATCCAAAACCCAAAAGCAACCGACAATGATCAAATCCTAGGTAGATCTGTCACCGAACCCTCCGGTTCTGAGTACGAAGAAAGCGTCATCTGGCGTTGGCACTTCCTCATACTCTAAACAACAATTTAAGCAAGATTGAATACATTGCGTACTCGGCAAGATTTATAGTGCATCATAAAGTTTATATAAATGCAAGGCTAATCAAAGAGTCAAAGAGGAGACTCTATGCTATAAGTTATTTTGCATTAAGCAGATTTTGTTTGCAATATTTATAGGTAGTACTTTGCAATGGAATTTGAAAGTGCAGTTAAATAAATACTGGATAGTAATAAGTAATTTGAATGAATCAACAATAATAACAATAACAACCTGTAACCCTCCTCAGCTGCGAGCAACATTTCATGTTCAGCCATAACATGACAGTTATCTCAAATAAACCATAACCCATTTCCTCATTTTCCCACAGGAACCATTTGTGTGAAAATTGAGACTACACCCAGCAATACTACACTTAGCACTCTCATCACCGCGAGCATGGTTAATTACATAGATTTACACTCTCAGAGGTGTACAACTTTATTCACATAACACGACTTCTCTAGTTTGTTTGGCACCCGGCGATACCACCGCTCACTACCTTAGGTAAGCAATCTAGAGCACGTGTTGAAGCCTTTACATCATATTTTCCTACCTTTTCACTAGCCTAGCAAATGTTGTTCCTCACCTCACCCGAGTATGCCTGTCTCAGTGCTACGTTTTTCACACTACACCCGGACATACCCATCTCAGTAAGGCATTCACAGTTGTGTCGGTAAGCTTTGTGCCCAACACCGTGGTGAAGGGAACACCTTTGAACATGCCTATCGTTCGGCATATCCGCACTCTATGGCCTACCTACCTGCAAGGCTAATTTTGAATGACTTAATTAGCTAATATCATCTCAGTTCAACATATGTGGTTGTACGCTTACGCTTAGGTTAGATATACCGACGTTCAGTCCTTAATTGACCTAGTTGAGAATCTCCCCCTATCTACTAGGGGGACTCTTTTCTCACTCTTCTTAGAATATAATATAACATAGGCACACCCCTCTAGACATTTTTCAGAATTCTCAGCAACTCACGTTTATAATATTGTCCTTTAATAACCTTTAGAAAAAACTACCGCTGTAATTAGCATTTGTGCAATATTCTCACTAAAACTCCCAGGTTGACATTATATATTGCATAACCCATAATCTATGTCTACAACAGTAAAACAACAGTAAGGACATCAACATATCAAGAGAAATCATGCATCAAATAGGATTTACAACTACCAACTTTCCGAATATAGTAGTTTAATATCAAACATACATGCATGTAATAATAGCTTTTGTAAAAAGAAATACAATAAGTAAAATAGTAGGATCAACATGATCAAAGGGGGTGCTTGCCTTGCTCTTGCTCTTGTTGTTCTGAGTAGGAGGTCGGTTGGTCGTCCAAAGTGTCGTTCGAATAATCAATGTCTATTTCAAAAAGAGCCATAATTTAATTAAATGATGCTAAATAAATTCAACAGTATAAAAGTCCAAATATTTTTACATATTCAAATAGAGCATGATTTTATACGAATTTGTAGATAAAAATCATTCAATTTGGAGTTTTATAGCAAAAGTTATTAAGGTTTGAAGTTGAGTCGGTTTGGAAATTCCAAAAAAAGAAAATGGAGAGAGAAAGTCTCTCAATGACAGGTGGGACCCGCAGCCTTTTCTTTTTCTTTCTGATTTATATTTTAACCGAAAAGCTCAGTGTATGACTGATGGGCCCAATGATTTTCTTTTCTTTTTCATTTAGATTTCTAAAGGAAATCTATTTCTTACAAGTGGGACCCATGTGTCATTGGCTCGGTCTGCCAAACAGTGCATGGACCTTCAGTCCATGACACAGTGCATTGGCTCATGCCGGAGTACTGTGCATTGGGCCCGCGCAGCAGTGACTAGGTGCGGAAACTCAGAATATTAATAACCTGGGTTTCTGCTCACGGGCCGACGTGTCAGACTAACAGAGAATTAAATTCCTAATCAACCCTAAATGACTGAGATTCAGTTAATTAAATGCATGCTACAGTGCCGGTCTGATTCTGACACAGCAGAGGAGCTCACGGGTGCTCCCTTGCCCCGCTCATCGCTGGCGACGCGGGTCACGGCCAAAAATGGATTGCTGGTGGCCAGGCGGTGCCGAGGGTATTGGCAGCGAGGCTCGCAGTGGTCCGATGCGGTGACGCGACTACAAGGAGCGGAGATAAGCTTCGAGCTACATGCCATTTCGCAATCCCGGCGACGCTCTAAGCCAACTAGCGTGCGCATAAGCAACTATGAGGCCCTAGGAACTCATCGGAGTGTCGCGGGGTGAAGGAGCTCGCCGGAGTTGAGCTGGCGACGTTAACCCGAAGCGACGCGGTGGAGCTCCACGTGGCGGCGAGATCCTGAGCAAGGAGAGGGACAAAGAGAGGTTGGAGAAGCATGAGAGGGGCAAGGAGATGGTCGGGGAGCGAAGAATTTGGGAGGGGCTCATCGAAAGTAGTGCAGCGGCGATTTTGGTGCTTGCGGCTGGAGACGAAGGAGAAGGGGGCGATAGTGAGCTCCTGCACAAGAAAGGCCCAATTAGCTTAGGGGAAAACTCCTTGGTGGCTGGAATGCATGGTGACGGGGGTGGTGACGGGAGAAGTTCACTGGAGCGGCGAGGAGATGATGGCGACACGGTGGCCCGAGGTGGCGCTTGTGCTTTTCTTGTGTTGGCTCTCGGTGGAGGATGGGAGGGAGAGGAATGGTAGGGAAGTGGAAATGGCGAAGAAGGGGCTGGAGGTCCAGGTACGGTGGCTTTAAATAGGTAGGAGGGCGGAGAGCTCGCGAGAGGAGCTCAGGCATTGACGGCCGGTGAGGCGACTGCTGAGCGACGCCGACTTGACCAGGGCAGGGCAGGGTGGGCGTGCGTGGCCGATGCAGGCGAGGCGATGAAATTCGTGGGCGCGCGATCAAAACCGGGGGCGAGGCTTGGTGGCGCTGGCACGGGTGGAGTGGCCATGGCGTGCGCATGGCGAGCTGGCGCAGTGCTTTGCACCATGTGGACGAAGGAGCCTGGCCAGTGGGGCCGGGCTGTCAGCGGGAGAGGTAAGTAATTAGAGTTTTTCTGATTTTCCAAAAATGGCTAAGGTTTTAGGGATTTATTTGACATAGTTGCTGAGCCACTTGACTCGGTCGAACCACCTAACTGCACCGACCGTACCTTAGTCTGACTCACACCGTGCTGAGCCGTTGACAGCCCGAGCCCACCTGGTGGGGCCTTCTTCCTCCTCGTGTAGGGCGCGCTCAGGCTCTGAAAGCCACGTGGTCGTGCCGCTCTATCCCGATCCGTTGAGAGATGCTCACACTGCCAATCCACTGCAGCCGTTGTCCAACCCTAGCTCTTCACCAGCTAACACCGCTTCCACTCCGTATCTTGCCCGGGGATAATACCCCCTCCTTCACCTCCTTTCAACTCACTTCTCCTCTCGGTGCTGAGGAGGAGGAAACTCGCCCGTGTGCATCTCTCAGGTAGGATCCTTTCCAGTGCACTCTTTCTCTTCTACGCTCAATGTCGTGCCCATTTTTACTAATGCCGCTCTTTGTCTTTGTCCCTAGCTCTTGGAACGCAGGAGGTGTCCATGTCTGTTCTAGAAAGTGCCTCGAAGACCATCGTTGTGCTAACATTGTCTTTAGTAGGTAATGTCCTCAATCTTGCATGTCATGTCGTGTCTTTGAGCATGGTTAAGTAAACCCCTCAACCTATTTGTGCAATGCACGACAGGAGCTCGAGGAATTGGAGATTTGTCCATTTTCGACCGAAACCCTAATCTTCGTCTCCAACTCCGACGTTGTAAGGCATTCTCTAATTCCTTGCTACTAGAGTATCTTCTAACAAACTTTAAGCTATCCCACACATTCTTTTTGGTTCATTTTACTCCAGTTGATCTCTCCTCGTTGAGTCGTACCGCCGCCGTCACCCTCTTCAACACCGACGTTGCTCTGGACATCTCCAAGCCTCTCCAACTCTCAGGTAGCTTCACTAGATCTTGTAGACACTCGGGCACCCGCTCTATTGGACAATGCAGAGCTTATGCGTTACATGTGTGTTTGGCCGAGCTTTAGCGCCGCCCCTGATACAGATACAGACACAATTAGTACTTTTCAGTTAAATATATTGTTTGACTGGAAAGAATTATTGAGCCGTATTAAATATTAATAGGTGAACTCTAATTTAATTCGGTCTTTAATTATCATACTTAGAGACACAGAGCTACTACTATTTTATTTAATTATATACAGTCGTATATATGATCTATACAAGCCTAAAGTGAAGATGCGCTTCAAAGGCCCTGGAGGAAAACATATATCATTTCTTATATTCGGAGTTCAACCGCGGAAGGAGCAATTGGATTCATCTTGTTCACCCGAACAATCAGAGCCAACAGTTATACATATATATAGAAGCATGCCATAAATAAAAAACAATGGAGCAAGAAGCCTAGATGAAGCCACTTGAAGCTTGCATGCATGCAATGTGCATGCATACTTGAGATGTTTTAGGAACAAGGTGCATGTGTGCTTGTGCATGCATGTAAAGGAAGAAAAGGAAATACTCAAGCACTAAATTAATGCTCCTGGCTATTTTATGGACAAAGAAGGCCGAATCAATTTAAAGTGATTCCTTGTCTGTTTGCATCGTGATAGACAGAGAAGGCCGAACATGTGGACGCGGCTGGAAATCCGATTGGCCTACATGCTTTAATGACTTGGGCCAAATCAGTCATGTAATTCCTATTTAGTAAGTTGAGTCAGTTGCGTATTCGATGGCCCAAGCCAGAACGTAGCCGACCCTAGGTTTTGCCGTGCATGGGAGTTAAATAACCTGATCACCACTACATGTCGGGGGACGATCACGAATATGAATCTATTATTTCAGAAAGAGAGCTATACGTTTGTTCTTCCTAGGGTTTAACATACAGTGCAACCTAGAGAGGAATTGGGCATTCTCAACCCCGTTGTTGTTGTGAACCCTTGTGTTTTGCAGGAGCGGCACTACGTCTACTTTGTGTGGTCGGATAGACGGGGTCACGAGCGTGTGGTTGGGCGAATTCTTTTGTTGCAGGTTGTTGTTTTAACAGTGGTTGGCGCCATCGGTTCGTCAGGTTACACGGATCCAAAGTTATCATCGATCCTACGTCGTGAAGATCGGGCATCCTCTATATCATCTTGGTATTAGAGCATCGGTTGCCACGGTAGGATCAATTATCCGTAGTTAGATTTATTTTTCTATCATATACACAAAAAGCCACAAAAAAGAAAATAATCCTTTAGCCCGTAGTTTGATCTGTTAATTTTTGTGAGTTTTGTTAGGTTTTGATCCATTAGAAACTGTGTGTTAGTCGCTGATTATAGTTTTTTTTTGCGTTGCTTAATCGTTGTGTCAAAAAAATCAATCTGTTGCGTGCATGGACGATTAGTGCTTCAATCTCTTTGCAATAGCGTAGTTTATCACGCCATGTCAGCGTGAAAAAGGCAATCTCATCTTGTGCACACACGATATTAGTGCTTCAGTTTCTAAAGCACAGCTGCAGTTGGCCGCCGCCGCCAATCGCGCGAGCAAAAACAAAAGTCGTCTGCTACAGTGCGAGTGCTACAGTGCACAATGGATATTGTTTTGCATCGCTACAGTGCGCTGCGCTGGGGCGTAGTCGGCAGCCGTGCGGAGGAAAAAAAACCACTCACACTGTTGTGCTCATCTACAGTGCGCTACAGGTGCTACAGTGCGTTGTGAAAAAAAAGGCACTGTTTTTTTTTGTTAGCCAATTCAATCTTTTGCGAATACTTTGTTTCTATTCGAGACTAGCTATTGATATTGCTCTAGGGCTGCTCCTTTACACTTTGTGCATATCTGAATTGTTATTTCTTTCATAGGCGAAAGTGGGGTTTTAAGTGCGGTTCTTGCGACAATTTGACTAGCTAGGTTAAAAAAAAAAAAGGAGACAGCAAAAAAAAAAGAGAGAGAACAAAAAAAAGAAGGATAAAAAAGGTACTTGGCCGATCACCTAGTGTGAGCACACCCTATTATTGTCAAAATTTCAGATTACGCTATTTCATTGTTTTGAGCAATCTTGTGCTCTATTTTATCTCATTGAGCAATTAGCTAGCGTCTCTCCATAACTTGTGCAATACGAGCTAGTTGTTCATCACTAATATTTTCAAATTAGCGCATTCCTTTGATTGCACTAAGTTCCATCATCTTTGCGTGTGAGTTGCTTCGTTCTTCGCTTATATCTTTTAAGATCAGCAACTAGGCATTGAATTCTAGTTTGGATTGTTACCTAGCTTTACAATATGTAGAATTTCAGATTGCATAGGTAAATACTTTTCCCTCCAAGCTCCACAAATAAGCCATTCTCTAATAGTGCTTGTGCAATTGAATTCGCTTAATCTATCACCTTGTGTTGTTTACTGTCACCAAAGTGCGTGCAGCTCTTCAGTTCCATCAAGGACACATAAGAACTTCGGTTGGTAATAGAAGGTGAGGTTGAGTGATTTCCACAAATAAAACTTCCACATCCACATATATAGTTTTTCTTTGCTTTGCTACTAACCATGGCAGATCGCAAGTATACATATCTTCCCTTCTATGGTAGTAATGATCCAGAGGAGTATCTTGAGTGGATACAAGACATAGAGTTCGAGCTTGAATCCCAAAAGTTCGAATCAGAAGCCAAGGAAGTGAGAGTGGCCACTTTGTTTTTTGAGGACTATGCCGCTAGTTGGTGGCAACAACTAAGTGGGAAACGCCTCTTTACATCTTGGGTCAATTTCAAATAGGCCATGAGAAGAGAATTTGTTCCATGCTATTATGAGCAGGAGCTACTACGCCATGTGGAGAGCATTACACAGGGCTGCAGAGTTGTCCAAGATTACTATGTTGAGCTGAATCATGCAATGCGCCGTGCCAATATCACTAGTGCACATCAAGAAAAGAAATACTTCAAAACAGGCTTGAATTCTCAAATTGTTGCTGCACTTCAAGATGAATATTTTTGTAGTATGCAAGATCTTGTGAAATATGCCATGAAGGTGGAAAAGAGACTTAAAGACTGGCACGCACATCAGTTGAATCTAGGCCAACTCTTTAGTTCTCATTCATCCACTAGTGTGTCACTTGGGAAGATGGTCAAGCGTGGGAATTCTTCTTCGACCAAGGAGACGAGTAGTGCTACCCCATCACAACCCGCAATACATGAGGAGATCGTGGTTGATGGCAATTGCGCTATTGCTGGTCCACGATTAATGGAAGATAAGATGCTTCAAAAACCATGTAAGGATGAGAGCCGCATAGCCAAATTGAGTGAGAGTATTGAAAATTATGAGCTGTGTGATTCCACCATATGTGAGGTTGAGAGCATCCAATTTGAGAATGTGAGGGATACACCAAAAGAAATGAGTGAAGTAGATGATAGCAAAAGTGAGGTTATTGCTGAAATTAATGATTTACTCTCTACTTCTAGTGTTGTTCTCACATTGTGCATATTGATATTAAAGAAGAGGGGTTGAAGTTTCAACAATCGACACCGTTGGAAGTAAAAGGCAAGGAGATAACCACGGTTGGGGATGGAGTGCTCACTGCCCCGTGGTTTCATTATGAAGATTTGATACCTATAGCACCTACAACAACTAAGGAGGACGTTAAAGGTAACAATAATGGTGTTGAATTGAATATTCATCAAGAAGAGGTAAGTAAGAGTGAGAACTCTAGTGTTCCTTTGAATATTCCACATGTTGAATTTAATGCACTTAATTTACGTAATGTGGGGTTGATTACTCATGATGAAGTTCTTACTATAATATACCCTGATGATTCTTTATGCTATATCATGTTCAATGAACCTATAGAGTTATCTAGTGTGATTGAGAGAGTTTCTGAAATTGCATGTTCAAAATCACTAGCTAGTACCTACACCTCCACTTATAAATTTAATTTGATTGGAGATTATGATGTAGACAACAAGTTCCATGTTTATCGAATATGTATTACCCATGATAAGCATGCTGAATTAAAATTACTTGTTTTGGACAAACTATCTTTTGGACAATGTCATGATCACTTAGAGGTGAATATAAATTGGAGTGCCTACTGTTTAGAAAGATTTATAAAGTCTACTTGGTCATCTTTTGTTGAACAATCATGTATAAGAAATCAGAGTAGCGCAATTGAAGCACGGAAGGCACAAACCATTTTCTCGTGTCCATTACATAAAACTGATGCTGTAAAGTCAAAATATGATTATATGAGCCACTTGTATACATTAGAAAATTATTTTTGTTTGTCCATTAATAATTTGCGTACATGCTTACAAAAGTCGAAGACGGCTTCTTTTCATAAGTGGGGGAATAATGTGGATGAAAGGAGTGTTGAGATGAATACATCACATCTATCTAATGGCTATTGTTGTACTATTCATGATTTGCAAAACAAAAGGGATGGTAAAACGGATGATAAATACATATACCATGCATATACGTTGTTTTCTTTGTTAAGCATATTTTCAGGTTATCAAAAGCCGAGGACGGCTTTTCTTGAAAGGGGAGGATGATACAGATACAGACACACTTAGTATTTTTCAGTTAAATATATTATTTGACTGGAAAGAATTATTGAGCCGCATGAAATATTAACAGGTGAACTCTAATTTAATGCGGTCTTTAATTATCATACTTAGAGACACAGAGCTACTACTATTTTATTTAATTATATGCAGTCGTATATATGATCTATACAAGCCCAAAGTCAAGATGCGCTTCGAAGGCCCTAAAAGAAAACATATATCATTTCTTATATTCGAAGTTCAGCTGCGGAAGGAGCAATTGGATTCATCTTGTGCACCTGAACAATCGAGCTAATAACTATATATATATATATATATATATATATATATATATATATATATATATATATATATATATATAAGCATACCATAAATAAAAAAACAATGGAGCAAGAAGCCTACATGAAGCCACGTGAAGCTTGCATGCATGCAACAGGCATGCATACTTGAGATGTTTTAGGAACAAGGTGTCACTACTACAAAACAGGTCATACTGTAGTAGTGTGCATGTGTGTTGTGCATGCATGTAAAGGAAGAAAAGGAAATACTCAAGCACTAAATTAATGCTCCTGTTGTTTTATGGACAGAGAAGGCCGAAACAATTTAAAGTGATTCCTTGTCTGTTTGCATCGTGATAGACAGAGAAGGCCGAACGTGTGGACACGGCTAGAAATTCGGTTGGCCTGCGTACTTTAATTACTTGGGCCGAATCGGTCATGTAATTCCTATTTAGTAAGTTGAGTCAGTTGCATATTCGATGGCCGAAGCCAGAACGTAGCCCGCCCTAGGTTTTGCCGTGCATGGAGTTAAATAACCCGATCACCACTACATGTCGGGGGACGACCAAGAATATGAATCTATTATTTCAGAAAGAGAGCTATACGCTTGTTCTTCCTAGGGTTTGACATACAGTGCAACCTAGAAAGGAATTGGGCATTCTCAACCCCGTTGTTCTTGTGAACCCTTGTGTTTTGCAGGAGCGGCACTACGTCTACTTTGTGTGGTCGGATAGACGAGGTCACGAGTGTGTGATTGGGTGAATTGTTTTGTCGCAGGTTGCTGTTTTGACAGTGATTGGTGCCATCGGTTCGCCAGGTTGCACGGATCCAAAGTTATCATCGATCCTTCGTCGTGAAGATCGGGCATCCTCCATATCAGCCCCTCTCCGGCTAGCCGCCGGTACAATCCACCTCTGCCGTCACCACCAGTACCATTAGAAGCGCGGCACTATTGTGGTCTTATTCCAGGTCTTGACCAGCGCCTCCATGGGGCATAGCACAGGCGAGCTACCGTGCAATCGCACGGGCGAGGAGATCCCCGTTGTCGTACGTCGACAGGTACTATAGCCGGCAATTAGAACAATTGGTGATCTTTAGTATTTAAGTGCTGTCTTAACGAGTAGATGTATCGCTTACATGTGGGGTCACGAACAGTAAACAAGAAAACTAAACTGGTTTGCTTAGAGTATGACTCGTGGGCCTGGCTCCTTATGTGCCATGTGCATTGTGTTATGCACTGGTGGACCGGGTTCATAGACCATGTCTATGACAACGGGCCCCACCTGTCAGTTCGCTGAGTCTAGGTGATGTTCGGACTAGTCCGAACGGACCATATCTCTTAGTTTGGACAGTTCAAACGTTCTCAGCTCAGGGTTTAAAAGAAAAATCTGAAAATCAATTATTTGTACACTGAAAATTAGAGTAAGTTCAAAAATGCATAACTAAATCACCTTAACTTCAAATTAAGTGAAACCAATTTTGTTAATTTTTATTTTAAGTGAACTTTATTATGAAATAGGTTTCAAACATGTCTCTATCCCAAAAAATATAGTTTTTGGAAATTGATCCAAAACTGATTTATTTTCACACTAGAAAATGCTATTAAATTTAAAAATTCATAACTAATTCATATGAACTCCAAATGAGATGAACCATGTTATTTTGATCTTATAATTTTATTCTCTATCTATCTATGTAATCCTTGTATCCACCACTGCTCTGCAAAATTTCATTAAATAATTAAATTTGGATGAACAGTGACAGATTGCTATTTATTTGAATTTTCCATAAATCTGATTTTCAAACTACTATAACTCTCACATACTAAATCAAAATAGAATAATTATTTCACCTAAATTCATCTAAAATCATGCACTATCCATTGTAGAAAATTCATGCATTTTTTAGTAATTTGAATTTTATGGTATTTCTCGATGTTTATTCGATGTCTTTAACTCTTTAGAGTCCGAAGTGATCAACGTTGATTCCTTCGCCACCGAGAGCGAACAATTTGACTTCTAGCAAGGCAAGCATCATTTGAACTTTCTTTTGCATCATATTGATCCCAGTTTAATAAGTTAGTGTTGAAATGCAATGATATTGTTTGCATGCTATTTTTGTACATCGATATGTTATGAGTAGTTAGTTATGTCCTATACTTGCTGGTTATCCTTGATTATTCCATTATACATATGCTTGAGATAGATGTTTGTGATGTTATGTATTATTGTGTGTTGAGCGCTTAGCCATTGCAAGTCTAGTAGACGCAATAGATCAATTGACGAGGTTAGCTCATCAATTGTGGGAGACACATAACTCTTCTTATCTACTTTTTGTCTAGATCTTTGTATCTGGTTTTTAGTCAAAAACATTGTTATTTCAAAAGGTTTTTGGTCTGGAAAAGTAGTTGTTAGTGTGGGTGCAGTTATGCATGAGACTCAGATATGTGGTTGTCTTGTCCGGACCATTAAGGACCGAACTTTAGGCTGTCATTTCCAAGCACCCTTCGTACTTCCACATACGGGTTGGGAGCCGTTTGGTCAAGTAAGGGGAGGGTTTTATTTTGTTTAGTTCTAGATGGTGTGAGGACACTTGTGTTTGATCATTTGTCCGTAGGAACCGATGTAGTTTCTATAGTGTGCATGGGAGTACCATTTTTTTGGTATTTACATTGCATCGGTAGTTCCAACACAAATTGTATGCCCACTTAGCAAGTGCTATCCATAGCTTGTACTAAGTATGGGCTTCATCTCGTAAGGGGGACTTATCTCAATAGGATTTTCTTGCTGAAAAGTACTAAATCTCGATCTACCCGGCCGATATATCTAAGGAAGTGTACTATTATCCGGAGGCTTATGGGCATGATCGCGTCGTGTGGGTAAAGTAGTACACCCCTGCAGAGCTTAAAACCTATTCAAATAGTCGTGTCCACGGTGACAGACAACACTTGGTTACGAATGACACCATTAGTAGGCTTTAATTAAAAGTTGATGTAGTTACAACTTCGTATCGGCATGAATGGGATATTCATGCATTTTTAGTTTATCAAAGTGGGCAGCCACTGTGGTATTGGTTGATCTATATAATTATCTATGTCTTTTGTACTTTGACGAGGATCCAATCATCCTCATTTTACTATTTATCTATAATTAGTATTATGGGTAAATATGACGTCACATGGCTATTAAGTATACCCCTTATAGTCGTAAGGGAGAAGACAATCAGGTGATCGTAAGTTCTTCTACGACCACCCCTATAGTCGTAAGTCCTTCTACCACTACCATGTAATCGTAAGTTCTCCTACGATTACCTTTGATCGTAAGTCCTTCTACGACCAGTACCCAGTCATAAGCTTTTCTACAACTACCCCCTGGTTGTAAGCCTTTCTATGGCCAGCTCCGTCACGACTTCTTCACAGTTAACTGGGTCCACTTGCCTGTAGGCCCAATTAATTACGAGATCTGAGCAGTCAATATACACAGTTATTCTCTGGAGTAACTACATGAAATGCACCATTATATCTGACTCATCACCGTCAGGCAACGTGGGGAGGTTACTACTCCGATGATTACTACTATTATTACGGAATAATGGGGCGTCTTTTGACCTAGAACGACTACCTCTGCACGTACTATAAAAAGACTTCATTCAGAGAGAAAATGGGAGGGAGGCAATCAGTAGTAGTATAAGCGTAAGTCTTTTCACTGATTATAACCAGGATACCCAATACAATACACACAGAAGTAGGGTTGTTATTCTCTCTAGAGAAGGCCCGAACTTGTATAAAAATCTCCGTGTCTTTTCTGTCTGCGCGATCAATTGTGGAGACCCCCCGAATCTAATAATATTTATGTAAGATCGGTTCTAAAACAGCGACATACTTCTTTAACTAAACAAATGATTGCAAATTGGCAATTTCAAACTAGATGGTCTAGGGATGAAAATTTGTGTGTTTTCTGCAAAACTAAGCCACTAATGCCATCCTTTGATATCCTCTATGTATAAATACTTTTAATTTGTGTAAGACTCGCGAGTACAATTGTACTCAACCCGACTATGCAAATTTAGGTGAGGAAGACTTCGTGCCCGATAAACTCGTTAGCACCGACTTAGGCGACGCTGACGAGTAGTGTTGTTCTCTAACTCCCAGTTGGTTGCCATGGGTTATGGGGCACACCATACTGGACTTTTGGTTTATTTACATTACTTTCGCTATTACGTATTGTTCTTATTTGAATTTGGCCGGTTGGCCACTTTCTAATAGTCTAGATTTAACTATTATGTTGTATGTCTTTTGGATTATCTATGTATGTGAAGGATCGCGGGAAGGCTACGATAGCATAAAAAAAATCTACCGCGCAACTAAGAAACCTCTGCTAGTGAAAGATCACGAGATTACCACTAGACACGCCGACTCGTAGTGGAAGTAGAGTCGATGTAGCGAGTTGATGCAGTCGTAGTTGTACTTGCCGCGCACCTTCTCCTTCTACTCCGATGACTGTCCCAAGTTGCGGATCGTCCTAGTACTAATGCTTCGCAACAACACCTCCAAGGTATCCACACGTACGGGGCAGGGACACCACGCGCTGGAGTGCTAGTGCCGGCGGCGTGGTTAAGGAGGGCGTGGCTATTAGGGTTTTGAGAATTCTTCCAAAAGATCATCTTACCCTATGCCACCGCCCTTTTATATATAGGTATCCATAACGAGTCTCTAGCTTGAGGCCCATTAGGAAATCGAGGCCAACAAGAATTCGGATCACCATCCACATCAAATCCTTGCCCTTTAAGTGTGTGACCCTATAGGTTCATGCGCGATCGGTTGTGACTTGGAAACTCTTTTTGACCACAAGTTGTTAGTGGTACCTAGCAGCACATAATGATTCTCGAACACACATAGAATATATCGGACGAACCTTAATGCAATATGAATGACTAGGTCCTTGTCATTTTTTACCAACCCGAATTCAGTCACGACCAGTCCATGTGAAGTTACGACCAGTCTGTAACTCCATACGAGCAGTTTGCAACTCCTTACGACCACTTTGTAACACCTTACAACCAGTTTGTATCTCCATACGATCAGTCTGTGACTATGTTCGACCATTCTACGACCAGCTCGTATCTCCATATGATCAGCTCGTAACTGTGTACGACCAGTTTTGACCAGTTTATGATCAGCTTGCAACTGTGTACGATCAGTCTACGACCAACTCGTATCTCCATACGACCAGTATGTAACTGTGTACGACTAGTTTCGACCAGTCTACGACCAGCTTGTAACTGTGTACGACCAGTTTTGATCAGTTTATGACCAGCTCATAACTGTGTATGACCAGTTTCGACTAGTCTACGACCAGCTCGTAACTATGTACAACTAGTCTACGACCAGCTCGTAACTGTGTATGACCAATTTCGACCAGTCTATGATCAGCTCGTAACTGTGTACGACCAGTTGGTAACCAGTCAAACTGAACGACCTGCTTGTGTATTCTCCTTTTGCCTCACGACATCTGGTTGAACTCTAGGTAAGATAATTTATCATCCATGGACTGTTCAATTCTTTCTCGATCAAGTGTCGAATAACTTCATGTGGTCGACACTTCGACCACTAGTGGCATGGACATGCACTTTTTTTATTTGACCACAATGAGGGGCCCAGAGACATCTCTCCTGCTATGTTAGGAGGGGCAAATCTCATATCCGACCATTCACATTCCTCCGCATGTTCATAGCATACCCGAAAGCTACCTTTATAACTACCCAGTTACGAGTAGCGTTTGGCAATCCCTAAGAGTGCTATTACACACGTAGAAAACTGTGATGATCTCAGGTCTAAGGATTATACATCATATTGCTCGAGACCAACTGATGACACATGATGTCATAACAATCTGAGCAGTGTCTCAAGGTGGGTCAAACCAACACCATGTTCTCTAACATGTGTCCATATTATTGGTTTGATATCTCCATATTTATGACCTGTGAAATGAAGTCATCAACCAATACATATGCTAGTCTATTCATATGTGTTCTCATATGTTTTCGACTAGGGAACGTTTAAGAATAATCATCGTAGAAATACAGAGTTTCAATCAAGTCACATACTTAATTATAAATATTAACGATCTTATTCTAGGAACAAGATAACATATTATCTAATATAATGAACATAACGAAATATAATCATCTCTATGATTGCCTCTAGAGCATATTTCCAACAGTATGGATGTTGTATGAATGTGATCAACGTTGAATGAGAGTATGAGCGTGTTGGTCGTTGATCTTGGGAGCCAACACGGTCTCGTGCTCGCTGTTTTGAATTCCCTTTTAACTCCTTAAGTATGAACTTGGACTGTTTGGAGAACCGATCATCATGAAGTACTTGCAGAGGAGCAGTACGTATGACCATCGAAGCTCTAGTTTCAATCGAGCCTTCTCACTTAGATGGAGTTAAGATGGAATTCATTCACTAGAGGTCCAGAGTTATTTCTATAAGATTGGGAAGGCCTCAGTCTTGCAAAAATAGCCCGGGGATCCTCACAGCTGGAGTGGTGAAGTTGCATGGTGGGTACGAGTAGCTGGAGACACGGCGCGGTTGGCAGCATGGCGCAGACAGTCTCCATAGGTTGGCAGTGACGCTAGGCATAGAGGAGCTAGCAATGACCGTACAGCGCAATCTCACCGGCTAGCGTATGCATGTAGTTGAGTCAATGCATGTAGGAGCAGTAGTGCTGAGTCCATGTGTGTGTGCAAGTTAGCACATTGAGTTAGTTGTTTGCATGCGTGCGTGCATGTAGAATAGATAGTGGTGTACATTGGTGGAACGTAAGATGAGTTGCGCGTTGCCAAGGTGAAATCATTGTGTTGGAACTAGACGGTTGTGGTGTCGTATTTATGTGTGTGTCCGTGGAGTTGAGTTCGGCATGTTGAGGAGATGTGTTCGTTGTCCTGTATTGAGTAACAGTTAGGCAAGTCATAGTTGAGACCGACTGTCTCAATAAGTAAATGCACAAAGATTATTGAGTGATTTATTAGTAATCTTTGTGCATATGGTATATCTAGATTTTACGTAGATTTTGTATACGTAGTCATATTGTATTTAGGCGGTATTTATTATGGATATCAGAGTTAGGGTGGTATCTCTTCAGGATACGCAGAATTCTTTCTAGATACGAATAGTCATTTGTTCTTAATAAAAAGGGCACCTCTGTAATCAGATTTTGTGAACAAGAGCAATAGAGCAAGAGAAAATCAGAAAAACTATTGTTATTCCGGTGGCACAAAAAAAATTCATGTGTTCTTGCGTTCGCGTTCTAAGGTTCCATTGTATTCACGTGTGTTCGTCTTCGGTTTAGGCCAACAATCGGCCTCCGCGCCTTCGACGTGATCAAGGCAATCAAGAGCAGGCTCGAGGCCATCTACCCTGGCGTGGTCTCCTGCATCGACATTGTCGCCTTCGCGGCCCGCGACGCAGCGAGGCATCTCAGTGACAGGCACATCGACTACCTTGTCCCCTCCGGCCGCAAGGAAGGCATCCTATTGGATAATATTGGGAATTGATCTATAGTCATCAGTCAGAGAGAGACAAGGTGCCACATCACTAGTTAGGCTATATATCCTACGGTTGGCCCAAATTAAACGAATTGGCGAGGCATACTAGCAATATATACCATGAATCATTGATCGAGTAATTATCTTTTGAATAATAGAATCATCATTGATATATGGAATCACGATCCTACTCTCCAACGATCATAGTGGTTACTTATTATTATTATTATTTTATCAAAACAGGCAAATGCCGGAGGAACAAAGCTTAGTTGTAATCGATCGCGGGTTTCATCACATTTTCTTATCAATTGACATGGAACTGATTAATTATCCAACAGCCGAAACGTGTATACAGGATAGTCCCATAAAACACCCATATCAAACATACCGTTGGCCATGCACATGCATTCGTGCTTGTTACAAGGCGGCCAATAAGTCAATATGATCACAAAGTTTTAATTAACTAATTTGGTAGGTTAATTAAGACACATTGGTGTGTTTTCAAAGTACCTAGTACTATGTTGAAAAGTTCAGTGTGTGTTGTGTATGCTCGATCAACACTGATGCCCTGAATGAAGCAAAATGGAGACATGGAACTACGTGATTGAGTAGGAAAATGGTCGAGTTGAGGAGTCAAGAATCGAAACACTCCCTATAATAAATCAAATTGATATATAGCTAGGCGCATTGTATCAAGATCGGGTTTGTAATATTTAGGTTGCCTGATTTTTTTTCTTCTGTTGATTCTAAGCCGATTTCCGTTGCCTTTGGATTAGCTTTCAGACATGTGTACCTAATTCTAGATTGATCCAATAGTTAAAAAATATGATTTGTTATAACAAAGCATAGTTCTCCTTAGAAATAGAAATCCTCTATCAAAATTAACCAAAATGACCAAATTAGCTAGCTAGATAGAGTTCAAAGATGACCTAACCAAACCCAAGAAGGAACCACCGAGTATCTCTCTCTCTATCTATACTAATTGGAGGCTTTCCTTGCAGCCCGCACGTTAATTCTAAGATATAAAAAGACTAAAAATTTCATATTAATCGGAGAAAAAGAAAAACTCTATAAATTCTCCTATTAATCGGAGAAAAAGAAAAAGATCTCCATCATGTAATCTATCTTATATATGGATGTAACATACAACTTAGATTTATCTACTAGATATCATACCATGGAAATAAAGAGTCCAATTAGAACTACAAAACATGCCAATGCGCTATGTCTTATGTTGGGCATCCAGTTTCCATGTCGTACACACATCGGTGTTGGTGTCCAAGCTTGAAGACCAAGAAGCAACTACTAACAAAGTCCAGACTACATATATATACGTACATACATCGTTTTGATGGTGTTCTGATGGTGGGGGGATCCCGTACCTGAACAATGCATACAACACTATGGGGTGCGTGTGGGCTCAGATAATGCACTTACAGTCAGCTTGGTCAAGTGATTATAGATAATGCACTTATAGTCAGCTTGGTCAAGTGATTATAGATAATGCACTTACAGTCAGCTTGGTCAAGTGATTATAGATAATCAACTTGGGAGTTAGAACACCCGTATGCGAGAACATGCATACAACACTTATATGGGGTGCATGTGGGCTTAGATAAACGTGTTTATGGCCAGCTTGATCCGGTGATTATAGATAATCAACTTGAAAGTTACAACACACGCACGAAAAGAAGAGCAATTTGAAAAGGAGTCCAGGTAGACTTAACCGAGAAACCGAGGTTTGTTGCACGTACATGCAACAAACAAACTGTTCAGGCGCCTTACAACTATCAACTAAGAAATAGATAAGAAGACGGCGTTGCTAATTAGAACGCTGTCTCGGCAAGCAATAAAAGGCCAGCCAATTAATTAGGCATCGGGAGGCAGAGTAGTATAGAAGAAAAAAAAATACATGCATAAGCATTAGGATGCCATAGAGCTCGACAACGCACAAAATAGAAGAAGAAACGGTATAGCTGAGGAGTTCTCTCATGTGTATGCTATAAATTAGTTAGAGAGAGCCAAGAGAAAAGGCTAGAAATTACCAAATTAATCATAGAAAAGAAAAGAAAAATAGTTACATATTCCCACCTTAATTGGAGAAAAAATAAATTAATGTCATCTATGACTTATATTTATATATACGTTGTGGACAGAAGCGGAGAGGCATGTAAAAAATAAGGAAGCAGGCTGGGTACACATGGTAATATAACCCACTGGAGATTATTCAATCGGACATACTCCATAAAGTTAAGCTAGAGTAAGTGGCATAAGATATGATAGATGTTCACATTCATTCACGAATGTATTTGAAATTCTTATACGTAGAGTCAAGAGCTAGAGAGAGTACATTATTAACTTATTTTCATATATTCTAGAAGTAGGGCTCTCCCCCAGTAATTTTCTCTAATAAATTATACAAATGAGATATTGTAAGATCGAGGAGACCGACTAGAGGGGGGTGAATAGGCGGTTTTAAAAATTTTCTTAGGCTAAAATTGTTCTCTAATGCGGAAGCTTATAACAAATCGGTTTTGCACAATTAAAACATAAATCAACTAGTTTCGACTAAGTGCACCAACAACAAGTCTATTGATAATGAAAGCATACATACAAAGATAAGTACACAATTTAATACAAGGAATATAAATTGCAATAGTAAAGCAATCATACAAGATGAATAAGCAATTAAGCAATTGAATACAATTAAGTAAATTTCACAAAGTAAAGCACAAGAATGCAAACCACAATGACACGATGATGTTTTTTCCGTGGTGTTCGGAGACTTGCCAATCTCCCCTAATCCACGTTGAGGTAAGCCCAAACCAATTGGACTGGCTCCACAAATTAAGCCAATACCTCCGAGGTAAGTCCAACCACTTGGACCGGTTCCAAACCGAACCAACAACTCGCTCCACTAGGGTTGCTCTTCCTCCACTCTAGAGATGGTGAGCACCAAACCACTCACAACCGCTCGGGTCTTCTCACAACCTTATTTGAGAAGATTACCGACGCAACTCTTCCAAACCGTCTAGGTGTCGGTAAACACCAAGAGTAACAAGTCGGAGATGCTCACTTGAACCAATCAAGTGTCTAAGCTCAAGTGGATACACAATCCACTACCTAATACAACACATGCAATAGGATTTGTCTCTCAGAGCTCACTAAGTGCAACACATGCACAAAAGAGTCTAGAGGGCTTGCTTTGTGCTCAAGGAAAACAATGGAACACTAGCAACTTTTCCACAACCGGCTAAGGTGGGTATTTATAGCCTACAAACAAAAACTAGCCGTTGGAGAGAAGATTCCAGAGAAACATGAATAAACCGGTCTGATCGTCAACTAATGGCCGGTCAAACCTCCCAAGCGCCAACAGCTATAAAACTAGCCGTTGGACTCACTTCCGGTCAGACCGCCAACTAATGGTCGGTCAGACCGGACCAAACCGGTCATACTGCCAGAGGGGCGGTCAGACCGCTCAACTGAAAGCAAGCCAAACCAGAGAAAACACCTTCTCTGGAATAAACATACTGCAACAAAAATTGGTACTACCGCACTTCGGTAGTACCGCTCCAAATCCTGTGGTACTACCACTGACCGGTCAGATCGCTCAACCAAGGGCGGTCAGACCGACACTTCAAAGCGAGCACTTAAGTCTGATCGGACAACACGTTCGGATGGTCCGAACGTTCCAGTCTGTCCGGCCAACACATGGCGGCCAGACCGATAGCCCCACCAGCCAGACCGACTAACATTGGCGGTCAGACCGCCCACTGTCAACAAGGCTGGAAACAGATATGCACTTTGCTTCAACTCAATCCGCAAAACACATTTGCCACTTGACGCAATATGCACACAAGGGTTAAAGGCAACATTCTCAACAAGTTACAAAACACATTTGCCGACTTTTAGAATCAACGCCACAAAGAGTAAGGTACATGGACTTAAACTGTTTGCAAAACACATTCACAAATTAAAGTCACATGCTACAAGGATTATACATGAGCCGCAACCATTTGCAAAAGACATTCGCAAAAATCGGAAACATGCTAACGAGAGCTAGAAAAAGCACAACGAGCTATCAACACATGACTAACTCAAGCTACTAATCAAGACCCCTCTTAATAGTACGGTAACCTATACTAGCAATCCGGTCTCCAACCAAACACCAAGACCGGTAAAAAACTAGGAACAAATCCTTAGCCCTAGCTAGTCATACATTTGCCTTGCATATACACTTGAAGCTTGATGACGTACATCTTTTCTTTAAGACTGTGTTCTTGACTTGAATGTCATCAACACATGATGATCTTCTTTATCTTCAAGTTCTTGACTTGAATGTGCATCAACCCATGATGCACTATTTCACTTGATCTCTATCAACACATGATGAGTCTTTTTTTGACTTGATGATCAACTTATGATCATCTCCTCTTCTTGAACAACATCAACATATGATGATTTCCTTCACTTCGGGATCTTGATTTGATGATGATCAACTCATGATGTCAACCAAAGTCTCGAACCACCTGGAACAAAACCTATTTATCCAACTCATGGAAAAATATTAGTCCCAACAATATGATTGTCATTAATTACCACATCATACCATTAACTCATAATAGTGGGACATGATACCACAATCTTTCCCTCTTTGGTAATTGATGACAATCATCACAAATACAAATAATTGAATGTAGATTGGTATGAGTATATATGAACTACACAAGTTGTATATACTCAAAAGTACATATGAGTATATATGAACTACACAAGTTTTATATACTCAATGGATTTGTTTCAACGTAGAGATCCCAAATATATGTAGACAAAGGTATATGGATCAATACTAATGAAACCACAAAACATAGAGTGAACTCCCCCTAAATGTGTGCATACATGAATGTGTAAAGAAGACATATACACATATTCAAGTTAGACTTTTGGTGGAGTTCAACCTATATTTTAGATCCGAGAAATGCAACAAGTATAAGAATATAATGTCGAATGCATACCTCTTTGATTTTCACCTTTATATCCAATCAAGACTAAACAGTAGGTACAACAATAGAAGTGTTAGTCTCACAAATGAATTTGTCATTAATCACCAAAATACTCTATTAACTCATAATGACAAGTCTAGATTCTTCAGACATTCAAAGGGTGAAGCAATAGGAAACTAACAGAAAAAATATTACGGTGTGCATGCATGCACACAACAGGATAGAATTACAACTCTAGGCGAGTATGAAAGCATAGAGCTCTCGATATGGCTATCTCATTGTGCATTGCATTAGGAAAGTAATACATTACCACCCCTCTCTCCTTCACCTACAATCTGTCAATTTCAAATAGATTTTGCTGCCATGGCTTTAAAAATATGGTTCTTATACAAGCTTCTACCAATTATACTAGAAATGAAATGTTTAATATGATAATCGAAAAACGGTGATAAACTATGGGCCTATGTGTTGCATGATGCATGTTTGGCTAACACGGGTCAAATTGCGAACAACTTATGCCCAGAAACGATTTCTTGGTCTATTATTGTGCAGGTGGATAGGAGCCAGCGATAGTTAACGTTGATGATGATCGGGACTAGGCTAGAAGAGCTAAGGTCTAGAACGATCAAGGATGTTGGGTAAAGTCATTGGACTCAAGCATGGCACAAGATGGACAAGGGTGGCCGAACAAGAAGTTTATTGATGCGACGGGTTGCATCAAGTAGCGCGGGGTCGGTGCAAGTGCTATGGTGGTTCCGGTAGGAGCTAGATGGGAGAGACTTGCTGACATGAAGAGAACCATTAATCAACATACACGTGGTGAAGTATGGGATTGCATCACGACGATTGGACTTGGTCTTCGGAGAAGGATCAGGAGGGGTATTTTGGTATCTTTGTCAAAATTCCGGGTTAGTGACCTTTGGGGAAACCATGGCGCAAGACGACACAAGGAGAGGCGGTTAGGTCAAGTGAAGATGGAGATCACGAAGAGACAGATTCGGGAAGTCCAGTTCGTCATGCGTTTTGAGAAGCGTATGTGAGTATAGACATGTTAGTGTGGGGGCTTAACGGGCGCCCGATAAGGTTTTCTCTCTTGACCTAGCCTCCACTATAAAGGAAGATGTACAAGATTAGCAACCTCTTGACCCTTCCAAGTAGAAAACCTAATTTGTGATTTGGGGAAAGCGGAGTGAAGGAGGCTAGGGTTTGAGGGAGATGGATTGATTGAGTGCTCAAGTATTGATCGCTTTTGTCCTCTATGGTAGAGTGGTTGTAAACCAACAATCTTTTGAATCAATCCAAGCAAGATTTCCTCCAAGATAAGCTCTCTCTTGTTCTTGCTCTCTTTTTTATGTCTCTTGGGATTTTAGTGTTCTGTAGGTTTTCGTTTGGGTTCTTCATGTGATCTTGGTTGCTAGGACGTGTGGGAATAGATCTAAGGTTATCTTGACCATCATCTACCCACGAGCTAGTTTTTGGATCAAAGTTCGTATTTCCTCGGTTCTTGTGCCCTCTTGACCTCATTTAAGAAATTCGTGGAACCTTGGCGTCGATCTTCCCGATCGTTGATTGGAATATGTTCTTAACCTTCCTGATGAACTATGGTTGAAGTTTCAGAGCATTTGGATCACTGAGTAGAAAGTTAGGTCATTTTGTGATCTTGACGGGCTATTGTTCTTACAGCCGACGGTTAGACCGGCTAGCCAGGTGGTCAGGCTAGCCTGTGTTGTTGTAGGTCTTTTGCCTCGGGGTTCATCGGGTTCAACGCAAGACTTTTGTTAAGCTTGTGTTTCTGATCTTCATAGATAGCTACTGAGGAGAAGAAGAAGTTGAAATCCACTACGGTCGAAAAAGAGTATCGCTCCTATTCACCCCTCACCCTAGTCGCCGTTCTGGTCCAACATTACGGATGTATAACTCGACCCACTAGGGTACAAATCTTATGTCCACCTTTACGCACAGGGGAGTGTGCTTAAATAGGAATCTTATGATGCCGTGGATTTATTCGCAACCTCCGTCTTCTTAGGCGTGTATTAAGAAGACGTACTCGTGTGTTTATGTCTTCTTAATTTGTAATCGAAAAAAATATAGAGATATACTAATCTGGAGTACTATCTGCTAACAATCATTCAATTAAGTAATCGAAAAAAAATAGAGAGAGATACTAATCTGGAGTACTATCTGCTAACAATCATTCAATTAAGTTGACATTCTTGTCAACAAACAAGCACCATAATTAATGGAGAGAACGTCGATAGGGAGTGCTTCAATATGATATTTGAATGTGTCCACTGAATCATACGCAACGACCTCATTAGTATTGCATAACCTTAGCCTGTAGACTTGTAGATCTAACTTTATCGCCTTGGTAGCAGGAGGTCCAGCTTAAAATCACTTAAATTCTGTCATAAATTAAAGGCCCTATTTTCGGATGAATTTTGGAGGAAATGGTCTGTTTCTTGAAAAATTTCTACGTAACGAGGCCCCTAGAAATTGTGGGGTCTGCTTGAAAGTGAGTGATGAACAATTGCAAACCAGCCGAGGCAGAGGTTAGTTCGTTCATGCATGCTTAGTAATTAGGTGGGAAGCTAGCTAGGTACTCCCTCTAGTTCACAAAACAAGTAGTTTTGGACATCAATATAGCCCCCAAAATAAAATTTTGATTACTAATTACTGTTGTTATAATATATTTATAAACCCAACAAAATTACGATAGTATGAAAGTACTTTTTGAGGCGAATCTTACACATGATTTTCTTGCATCTAATCTAAATATTTAAAAAGTTATTGATAGAGAGTTTCATTTGTATGATTTGTTTATGACTTTTCATTTGTAATCTACACATATGATTTGTACAAAATTATAATAGTACGATTTTCTTGCATCTATTCCAAAATACGACTTATTTTTATGAACGGGGAGAGTAGTTTCATTCTGTGGTACTTTGTTATCCTTAACTGCCGGTAGGCATAGAGAGCTTAGCTAGGTTTTATAACATTTTATCTTACACTGTTCATACACACGAGTCAAATGCTGGACCTAACCAACGTCCAGATCATTAGTAGTACTTGTCTAATCCTCGAGGAAAATACCGCCCTGTTGCAATGTCAACGCAGCTAGCTGCAAGCCTGCAACTACCAATAATTGTAGAGGCCAGTAAGTATACGCCTATACGGCAACCTCCAAATCATTTGTTGTTGTTAACACTGGACTGCCTAATATAATTAAGGTCTCGTTCCTTCGTCCTCGTGTCGTGATTTATACTATAAATACCCGTAGAGACCACACCATTGTCACCATCAAACATTCCCTGCACGTCTCTTTCAGTGCACACACACAAATCATATAGCTAGCTAGCTCGATATATTGATCGCTTGATCTGACTGTGAAACATGGCGATGGCGACAGCAACAACATCCACGGTGCTGCTGCTCATGGCGTTCATGGCTGCTGCACTGAGCTCCGTGTCGCTGGCCGGGCCGTTGAAGTACGACTTCTACAGCTCGTCGTGCCCGAAAGCCGAGGAGACGGTGAGGAACGTCGTCCAGGGGATGATCTACAACGACCCCACCATGGGCGCTGCCTTCGTCCGCCTCTTCTTCCACGACTGCTTCGTCAGGGTACGCGATGCATCCATGCCCTGTTTGGCATGCAGGAATTATATAGAAGTATAATGACTTAATATTAAAATTTTAGGCAACTTAAAATTAGCAAAACCGTAATATTAATTAAACAGTTCATCTTCACATGAATCAGTTGAATTCCAACCGGGATAAAAGAAAATTTCCGTGTTTCAAATGGGATCAGATAAACGTGCATGATGCATATATGCAATGCACGTATGAACAAGTACATATATATTTGTGTGTTTGCAGGGTTGCGATGCCTCCATTCTCCTCGACCCGACCAAGAGCAACGCGCAGACGGAGAAGACGACGATCCCGCTTCGCGGGTACAGCGCTGTGGACAAGATCAAGGCCGCCGTGGAGGCCGTGTGCCCGGGTGTCGTCTCCTGCGCCGACATCCTCGCGTTCGCGGCCCGCGACTCCGCCATCGTCTCCGGAAACTTCGCCTTCGCGATGCCTGCTGGCCGCCGCGACGGCCTCCTCTCCGTCGCCTCCGACGTCTTCCAGAGCATCCCTTCCCCGTCCCTCCAGCTCCAGGGTCTCATCGACAACTTCGCCGCCAAGGACCTCGGCGTCGACGACCTCATCGCGCTGTCCGGCGCGCACTCCTTCGGCCTCGCGCACTGCTCCTTCGTCACCGGCCGGCTGTACCCCACCGTCGACCCGACCATGAACGCCACCTTCGCCGCGGCGCTGAAGAAGTTGTGCCCGCCGCCGTCGAACGGCGGGCCGAACCCCTCGGTAAGCAACAACCGCGTGACGGACCCGAACGAGCTGAGCAACCAGTACTACACGAACGTGGCCTCCGGGCAGGTGCTGTTCACATCGGACCAGACGCTGGTGAGCCGTAACGACACGGCGGCCAAGGTGGCGGACAACGCCGCCAACCCCATCGCGTGGATGGCAAGATTCGCGGTGGCGCTGGTGAAAATGGGCGGCACCGAGGTGCTCACGGGGACCAACGGCGAGGTCAGGAAGGTCTGCTTCGCTACCAACAACGCTAGCTAGGCAGCTAGCTAGAACGCTACATCGAGCTGTGTGCGATGCTACTCCTGCATATATGCGCGCATGCTAGTTTAATGCTTATTCCTTGTTATTTTGATCTCTTGTTAATTACTCGCATTTGTTGCTTCTGCTGTAACTTGTAATAAGTTGTACTCGCTCTATTCAAAAATATATAACATTTTGGATATTAATACGGTCTCGTATTACTTTTTATGTGAGTATGTTTATAAAACAATATATAATTATTAAAATATGAAAATATTTTTCATGAATAATCTAATGATACCATTTTCATGGAGCCAATACGAATAGTTTTTTATGTTAGTGGTCAAAGTTTAGGGAGTTTGTATGCATACTTTCAAAAACATCATATATTTCTAAACAGAGGGAGTTAATTAATTTTATAGTTTCATTTCTTTGATGTTTTCTTCGAGCGACATATATAATTTATGCATACATGATGAAGCTGAAATTGTTTCAATTTGAATATTTAGTGTTTAGTTTGCTTATGTTCCACCATGCACGTTCAGCATTAGCAACAGGTGCTTTTATTCTACAGGAAGGTCAAGTGTTTGGATTTGATTAATTAGGCTTGCTGCTGCTAGTAGCTAATCAGCAGTCGCGGTTAATTCAACGGAGAAAACGATTAAAAAGTTGTGACCAAATTACAGAGTTGCTACGCAGGATCAGGGTTTGGATTACCGGATTTTTTTCCCCCTTGGAGGTCACCGGTACGACCGACATGGCCGAATCGGAAAATTTCGGCCAAATATGGTCGAAATTTTCAGATTAAAATTTAATTATTTTTATGTTAAAACGACAAAGATAAAAAAAAAAAAATGTGCAGCTATGGAGACTCGAACACAAGACCTGTTGTACTTAGCCTGTGAGCCTTACCACCAGAGAACAATATGTGTTTAAATGTCGATTTGAATTTCTTGTGTATTTGACAAAAATGATGTGAATCCGATTTTTGTGATCCGTTTGAAATTTAAGCGGAGTGGCCGATAGAAACGATTTTCGGTGAATTTTGTCAACGCCTGCATGCTTAGCTGTGTGTTAGTGTGCATTTTGTCAGACATCAAGAACCGGCAATGTTGTCGATTTCTCATGCATGATCGAGTTCTAGCTACTAGTATATCCTCCAAATCTTTCCCAACTGATTAATGTAATCTATCTGTTTCTCCAAACCTCTCTTGTCTAATTGCCTTGGTCGTCAGCCCAGGAGAGGAAAGATGGGCTCTCTTTCGATTGGGCCGGTGAATGTTGAAAATCTCTCTATTTGCTCATCATTTGTACGATTTGGGCAGCCCAATTCTGGCAGGCGAGATGGCATCCATTCCATTCACCTTGAACCGTCGACAGGTTAATTAGTGTCCGGGCAAGGAAAAACATGAGACAAATTATAGCATCAATACTCGTTGATTGAAGTGGTAAACCCTCCAAGGCTCGAACTGTTGGGTTGCACTGCATACGTGCTGGTGGCATATAGGGGTATAGTCGGATATCGCGCGCTCATCCTGTATCATATTTCGTATTTTTTCTCAGGGTCAGAATCGGACACGGATAGTGTTGGATACCCATTTCTCCATCATGTATTAGGCGTAGGGGTGTAATCAGAGCGAACATAAAGAGGCTAATCGCTGAGATGTCTAAGGAAAAAAAACTCATTATCCCTTACTGCTCAAATGTAGCAATCCACCTATATGTTATCATGTTCTTAAGTGAAGTCACAATAGCATTTTCCTATACCACTTGATATACGGATACATACGGATGAATATTGGTCATTCTGTATCCTATTCTGTATTTTTTTCCTCGGAGACGGAGTCGGACCCAGATAGTGTCGGATAACTATTTATCTCTTTCGTATTCGCTCCGCAAACTTTCGATTGGTCAGTCGGTTGGAAATTATCCACTCCATTTGCACACTAATGGCATCTCTGGAGTTTGCTCCTGACTTTTGGTGGAGTCGTTAGCGCATGCTCTTTCTTCGTGTACAAGTTGTATAGAGATTCTTTAGGGATACCAATCTTATGCTTCTTTGTATAGAATATTTGATCGATTGTATTCGGTTAGATTCCGATCGTATTCACTATTGCCGTCCGGCAATATATAAAGGATGGCTCGGCCCGGTTGTACCGCGAGCCGCGTCTTCTCCCAAACCTCATACTCTTTCACTGCACATTGCAGAGTATAATGCAGAGGTAGCACAACCTGACAATCTCACCCGTACTCTCTCTTTTTTCTTTCCCTAGAGCTAGCACTGGATTAATATATACTGGATGCTGGATCCATCTCGATCGTGCCACAATCATATGGAATACTACTGAAACTTACTACTCGCTAGTAGTAGTAGCACTAGCAGCACGAGCCATGAGCTAGCTACCGTTGAATCTGAAGGCAATGAAACTGAAGCTAGATGACAGACGAATTTAAGCCCTAATTCCAAGGATCCGATGAATACACTGGTCTACCCGCGTGATCTACATACGTTGCCCGCCAAATTAACTGGTGTATACACGAGTGGTGTGATCTTTCAACGATGTTGTGTGCAGTGGTAGATCCAGAACGAAAATGACCGGGGTTCCTAAGGCAAAATGGACCACGTTCAACTAGGCTGTGGCTTGGGGTGTCCTCTCATGTTGGGCTAGGGGTGTACAATATACATAATTATATCTAATGAAAATTGATTTTTGGACCCGGCCGGTGTCCTGTGCACCCTGCTAGGACACTGTAGATCCACCCCTGGATGTGCGCGTGCCACTAGCTTAGGGTTCATTGGTTGGGTGAATGAGTTGGTTCCTGCACCAGATGGATCGAGAAATAGTGTTGTTCGCTTCGCCGAATGGAACTTCTCAGTCCAGGATCAAATTAATGGTTCCACGAAAGGAAATATTCCCAGGAAACGTCGAACCATTTTGTTCGATCAAAAAGAGCGAACCACACCGTTCAGCGTGCTTCGTCTCTCCCATGCGCTCTTGCTCTCTTGTGCGCTGCCGCTCCAGCACATGGCGTCGACCTCCCCGCGGTGCTCCCCATGGCGGCGACCTCCCAGTGCTCTGGCAACTCGTCCCCTTCCTCACCTGTCCCCCCTCCCACACCTCTCCCAACAGCCGAACCACGGTTCCTCCGCCGCACGAGTAGCCGGCGTATTATGTGGGAGCCGTCGGTGGCGGTGCGGGAGACGACCGCTAAGCACCTCGAGGAGTGCCAGACCGACTGGGTCTACTCCAAGCCCGTCGTTGTGCTCGACGTGCTTTGGAACCTTGCCTTCGTCGCCTCCCTCTCCGAGTGCCCTATGGTCCCACTCCGGCTCTGGCTCGTGGGGTACGTGCTCCTGTGCCTCTTCCACGTCCTCTGCGTCGCCGTCGAGTACAGACGCCGCCGACAGGACCTTGGCGGTGGGGCTGGGGCGGAACAGGAGGGTGCGGGTGACTCGGTGACAGGTGGACCCCAGATGGAGTAGGGAGACATAAGAGATTCATCTAACCAAACAAATTCATGTATCGTATCAACTCATCAACCAAACACAATAACTGGACCATCCTATTCAGGATGGTGCCAACCATCTTATATTATTTCATTCCATTTACCTTGGTTCACACAACCAAACCAAACCAAACGCTACCTTAGATGCTTCTGCCGCGCGCGTGTTTATTTGCCCTCGAAAACTGTGCTGCAGCGCATGCAACTGGCACACAGATCTGCATGCTGGTGCCGATAATGAAGAGATGGAAGGCGCGCACGTTAGCCATAACTAATCCCCCCCTAAAAAAAACAAGATCAGGCAGCTTGCTTGCATGGCTGTCGAAGCCTCGCAGGTCAACTTCCGATCCCATGTTCCTGTCTCCCCATCGCATACTGGCCATGTGCTTCCGAGCTAGCTAGCCACTCTCAACTCTCAACTCTCAGCACTGGCCACCAAACCAGTGCAGGTCACTTCCATTATCTATCTCGGATCTTGATAGCTAGCTTAGCTACATATAAATGGCCGCCCTCCTCTTCTTCCTCCTAGCTAGCTACTTACATCACTTACATCAGTACAGTAGCTGTTAGACTCGATCTCCTATCTCCCGAGTAAGCTAGCTAGCTGGAGTAGTAGTAGCAGTGCAGGGGAGATGAGTACTGGCACTAGCAGAGTCGGTGCTCGCTTTCCTGCGCTACTTGTTCTAGAAGCGATCGCAGTATGCTTCTTCGTCTTCTTCTTGTCCTCCGGACATGTACTGTCCGAGGCGCGGCCCGCGCGGCTCCAGATCGGATACTACAACTACACCTGCCCGTGCGCCGAGGACCTCATCCAGACCATCGTCCACGCCGCCATCCGCAAGGACGCCGGCAATGGCCCGGGCCTTGTACGGCTCTTCTTCCATGACTGCTTCGTCAGGGTACGTAATTGACTTAGCCATTGACTATATTAATTTGTCCTTACGTTGCGTACCTTCATCGATCGTCATGATCATGGCCAAGCATCGATTCCTGCTGCTTAAATAACCGCAATGCCGATGATCCATGGATTCTCCAGGGCTGTGACGCGTCGGTGCTGCTCGACGACCCCACCGGCACCCCGGGCAACGCCACCGTCGAGAAGACGGCGCCGCCCAACTTCCCCAGTCTGCGCGGCTTCGGCGTCATCGACCGCGCCAAGCGCGTCGTCGAGCGCCGCTGCCCGGGGATCGTCTCCTGCGCCGACATCGTCGCCTTCGCCGCCCGCGACGCCTCCCGCATCATGGGCGGCATCAAGTTCGCCATGCCCTCCGGCCGCCTCGACGGCCGCGTCTCCAACTCCACCGAGGCGAATGCCAACCTGCCCCCGGCGTCCTTCAACCTCACGCAGCTCATCGCACGGTTCGCGACCAAGAACCTCAACGTCGAGGACATGGTCACGCTCTCCGGCGCGCACTCCATCGGCCGCTCCCACTGCTCCTCCTTCTCCGGCCGCCTCTACCCGAAGATCGACCCGTCCATGAACGCCACGCTCGGCACGCAGCTGCGGGGCAGGTGCCCGGCGGCGACGGGGCGGCGCGACCGCGTGGTGGACCTGGACTACAAGACGCCGCTGCAGCTGGACAACCAGTACTACAGGAACGTGGAGACCCACGAGGTGCCCTTCACGTCGGACCAGACGCTGCTGAGCCGCAACGACACGGCGGCGCTCGTCGGCCTCTACGCCGCCAACCGGCCGCTGTGGACGCAGCGGTTCGCCGCCGCCATGGTGAAGATGGGCTACGTCGACGTGCTCACCGGGCCCCCCGGGGAGATCAGGAAGGTCTGCAGCAGAGTGAACTAGCTAGCTGATCTGATCGGCGCTGATGGCTTCAGTCAACCATACTCGACGGCATCTGCATCTGTGTACTTGGCAGAGACATGCACATGCTTGCTAGTACCACATGCAGTTAATATTGTTGTAACATGAGAGAGGGTAGAATCGGCATTATTCGTTGCTGATCAGCTACTTGTTGCGTTGTTGAATTTTTCATTGATTAACACTGTGGCACTTGCTTTGCAACACGATGGGTCGACTCAGTTACAGTGTTACAGCTAGTATTGTTGAATTTTGTGGTTCATACATACATTCGTCGAAAAATTAAGAAGATCGATCCTGTCTATGAAAGCAGCAGTTAAGCGAGGACAAGCATGATATACATGCAGAGTTGAAGACCAAGAGGCACATGGTATATATGTGCATGTATACGTGGCATCTGGCATGGGTTAGCAAGAACCCAACGTGTAGCATGTTTTGTTTCCTTGTCTCTCTCTCTCTCTCCATCTCTTTCTCCTTTACACATCAAGCTAGCAACATGCTTGCGTGTGCAATTTTGTGGCTTGTGCAATTAGCACCAGGATCTCCTGCTAGCTTGACATATAGGCCTACGTCGGTTTTCTAAGTACTTAACACTTTTGATAAAAAAAAATTTCAAATACTTGGCACTTCACAATTCCCATTGCATTCTTTCCCAATTTGCCCCTATTGACCCTACCTATTTGCCGCCTCGTTATTTGTGCTTTTTGGGCACTTTGTATCCAAAATATGATTGCTTAGTCATGCATGTGCTGGTCAAAAGTTAATTAACTGCATCGGGATCGCAACCAAGGCATGGAGAAAAATTAATGTCACTAGTTAGTAGCAGTAATTGACCAAGTTAGAAAACTGAGTAGGAGTACTCGGCAGTCGGCTACTCGCAGCTTCCTGCTTCCAATCAGTTGTTCTTCTCTGAAACAAGGTGCGATCGATCTCAACATTGCGATATATATCTTCTCTCCAACCACGCTTTTTTTTATTAAAAAAAAAGGAAAAGATCCCGGCTTTTATAAAGCATATAACAGTTTTACAAAAGTTGAGCCAAGTATCTGGAAACACTAGATTGCGCTACAAGCCCAAACAACAGAAGGACAAGCAAAAAGATTACAGATTTCCAAAGACAGGTCTGCCCAAACTATAGAAGTCCCTAGACCAATCTTCAATGGTCTTCATGAAGTTGTCCAGTTTAGTGCGGTCAGCCCTGGTGATAAGGGTTCGCCAATGCTACAAACAAGATAGAAATTTGTATATCACATCCATAGGTTGCCGAAGGTAAACCCCCTCAAATGCCACTCTATTTTTAACATTCCAAAGAGTCCAAACGAAAGCTGCAAAACTAAATAAAATGACGTTGTAATCAGTAGCCCCCCTCCTATCTAGCCAATTCAACTGAAAATCATCGATAGAAACTGGAACATGGTTCCAATTAAGAGATTCTTTGATACAAAACCAGAAAAACTTAGCAATGATACCGTTGAACAGTCTCCAACCACTCTTTCTTTGGGGCCGGGAATCTTTTCTCCAAGTTGATCGATCGATCATACTAACATACAGTAGTATATGTGCTGCGACAGTTGCTGTTTCTTTAATCTTTGCTACTCCATGTTCTTATTGGAACAGGATCTTAAATTATATATTCTGGTGTTCTCGAAGAAAATTTGTATATTCCGGTAAAAGGACAGGGCCTGAAGGTTCTCTTCTCTTCTCTGACAGTGCAAAGTGCAGCTTTATGATGGGCATGGAAGAAAGAAAGGTGGCTAAGGGAATCTTCCAGATCGTCAGAGGAGCAGTGCTCCTTGGCTTTCCATCTTTGGATTCTTCTGCGCTAGTTCCGAGCTTCTTCATCTGATATTCTGATTGCCCAATAATGCAGGGCACTTTGGATTCTTGTGGCCCGACATAGCACGCTCATCTGATTACCTCGAAAAATGCACATGTATCATCATGTATGTGTGTGTGCATGTTGCTCAGCTTGTATCTCTCTGTACTTGAAACCCTTCTTCCTGAATAATCCAGGCTTTACATACATCTTCTGCATCACAGCTGTACTTTGTCTTTCAGAGGAGTATCCATTTCAGTGACCTCTTTCTCTTCTATGGAACAAACCATTCCTGCCTTCTTCCAAGGAAAACCTCTGAATGAGAGGAGTGCCGTGGGTTGTGCTAGAACTTTGTGTAAACTTCCAGGCAGAGGAATACAGTAGATTACTACCATAGTGCCGTGGTTGCATGCCCGGACATGAGCAGGTTTCTATTGGGCCTAGATGGGCTCGGAACAAGCTTCCTCCATGTCGGGCCGACCAGATGCTTCTACACATTCTGGCCCAGAAAGGCTCTGCACGCCTGTGGTCCTCAAGGCCCAAGTACTTTCTGGGCCCAAGTGTTTCTATCCGACTTTTCTGCATGTTGGCCCAATACCCGAAAAACTGCAAATAATGTAAACATTTTTGGGACGAAAGTCCAACAGGGCAACAGAAAATGGAGACGAAAATTTCTGGTATATTTAGCACGTAAACCTGACTTTTTTTTTATTTGACTCCGTGGTGCCACGTTAATTACAGAAATAACTCTCTTGACACCGAAATTCCAAAAATAGTTCTCACCCGAGCGTGGAAGCACGAAAGGTCAACACGTGACGCATTCCGCGGTCAGAGAGCGCGGAAACCCGGTGAGCAGCGTGGCAAGTCAATCAGATGTAGAAGGAAAGGACACGGCGCGGAGCGCAGAGCGGAAGGTGACGGGCTGGCCCAGTTTCGCGCCGGCGGCGCGGGGGAGGTAACTGGCTTCTCTCCGCTGTGCCAGAGCACGGAACATGCTGAAATTTCTATGCAGCGTTAAATGCCATTTCTTCTCTGATGCCATTTCTGCCGTTTCTTCTCTCACGTATGTATCCATTTGTGCCGTTTCTTCTCTCATGTATGCACTAAATGCCATGCAATTTTTATGCGCGGAAGGCAGGCTACCGGGTTTCCGCGCCTCTGACCGCGGAATGCGCCACATATCGGCCTCCTGTGCTTCCGCGCTCGAAAGAGAGTTACTTTTGAAATTTCAATGCTAAAAGAGCTGTTTCTATAATTAGCGTGACACCACCGGGCCAAATTAAAAAGAACTCGACTTTTTGCAAGTACCCAACAAAACATTTGCACATACGTCCCCGAAAATGTATATTTTTCTGACCTAATTATTTGCGCATTAGTTTGCCACTAAGATCGTAGTACTGAATGTTTGACTCAACTACAGTGCATATTCAAATCATCTTTTGCAAAACTTGTTTCTAACCTCCTCACCCAAAAATCAGTACAATATTTAAGTCTCAAAAAAGAAAAGAAAAACCAGCAACTTGTAGGCCACTCCAGCTAAGGAGAGAGGTGATTAATTTGATTATTTCCAGCCTTGCAGGAGGGAGATTTGGACATGGTTTCAAGTTGACTTTGGTTTCACGCACGGTGCTGTTTCTGTGGAGATGCAGTGTGTGAACGGTAATACCGATCTGTGTGCTACGACAAAGATATAGTCAAAGGCCCAAAGATTTGTGTGCTATGTATTTTTATGTGGTGGAACTGCAATTTCATAAAAATCGCCTAAGAAATGTCTTGTATCGACTTCGACAAACCACTCGAAGATCATAACACTGTATGAGGCCTTATGAGAATGTGTTTGGCTTCGACGGATGATTCACCACATCCAGCAGTCATGTGGATTAAATACCGCATAAACCCCTACTATTATCTATGAAGATAATGCAGCTTGTGTTGCACAAGTACAGATGGGTTATGTGAAGAGTTCTCTCACAAAGCATATCAACCCCAAGTTCTTTTATGCTCATGAAATGTAAAAGATGGACGAAATTAAAGTACTGCATACTAAGTCATATGAAAATTTTACAGATTTATTCACTAAGTCATTTCCAGCATCTAACTTTCAAGATGCATAAATTTTTTTTTGGAATAATGAGACTTAGAGAAATGCAGAATTCAGGGGGAGAACTTTCACAAACTCATTATTAAAGCTTGATCATGAAGATCGAGTACCCAAAAAATAAATCCTGGAGATTAAATGAAATTGGGTGGATTGTACTCTTTTTTCCTTGACGAGTTTTCCTGAAGTTTCTCGGCTAAGGTTTTTAATGAGGCGATTCATGCAGCACAGCAGAACGTGTTTCATGTACTCTTTCTCCAATTTTTTCCCACTGGGGTTTTATGAAGTTTTGACGAGACATGAACATGAAAGATGAGTGCCCAAGGGGGAGTGTTAAGAAACCGGGTCCAGGACCGGGAGTCCTGGTCCAAGGTGGGCTCCTCATCCTAAACCCTAGCAGGGTCGTAGCCTATAAATAGGGGTGCTAATCATTGTAAAGGTTGATCGCTTGATGAAGGAATAAAGAGAAGCAAGAAGTCCCATACATCTCTGTGTTCATCTCTTATTCTGTTCTTATGCTTTGTATTGTTCTTACGATTCTGAGTATTGTCTACGAGGTAATCGCTCGGACTGGACTCGCCAGCGACGGTTCCTCAACAAGTAGTACTGAATGTTTGGCTCAACTACAGTGCATATTCAAATAATCTTTTGCAAAACTTGTTTCTACGCTCCTCACCCAAAATTCAGTACACTATTTAAGTCTCAAAAAAGAAAAGAAAAACCAGCAAACTTGTAGGCCACTCCAGCTAAGGAGAGAGGTGATTAATTTGATTATTTGCAGGAGGGAGATCTGGACATGGTTTTAAGCTGACTTTGGTTTCACGCACGGTGCTGTTTCTGTGGAGATGGAGTGTGTGAACGGTAATACCGATCTGTGTGCCACCGCTACGACAAAGATATAGTCAAAGGCCCAAAGTCAATTGTAATATTTGTGTATTCTTCTCCTCTATATATTCTGGCTAGCTACTTGTTGCCTGCATCAAGGGACTAGATTAAGTGTGGTACACATACACCCTTTAATCAAACCGTTAGTGCAGCAATCCTAATTATTTGCACGCATTCGATCACGTTTGTAGCCGCACATGTATACTTTTTCTAGCTGACTTTGGAGAATAGTACATGCATATAGTTCTATCTATCTACTACTGATAAGATAGATAACCTAAACGATGATGAGATGTTTTGACTAGGTGCAGCCTAAAAGGTAAACAAAAACGAAAGAAATCCTTAAACATTTCATCCTCCAAACTCACACGGCTTTGTCCCGGTCATGCTGCATCCCAGCGAGCGACACTGTCAAAGATTAATCTCGAAAAGCAAGGCTCCTGATTCGTCTGAGAGAATTAAGAATGTTCGCAAGTAACATACACGCATCCTTTCCCTGTTTTGATGACTCTGTTACGCGAAATGATTGCGTTGTTACTGCAGAGATTGGGCAATATGTTGGGTAGATTAGATGCATGGTGATACTGACACTGGAAGACACATATTAATGACCACTTCTTCCTAGTTCCTGCACCCGATCGACAGTACGACGTTTTCCCCGTTATGATCCATCAAGCACCGTCCATCGCTGCCTCGAGATACACGCAACGGCTAGATTGTCGTTGTGCATGGACTAGCTAGGATGCACAGGTTCCTGCTACGCTTTACTTGCTGGGTAGTTAAACAAGCATAAGTTTATTTAGCTGATGTTAGGTTGACGGAAGGAGGGCTAGCTAATAGCCATGCATGCAAGGATCAGGTCTTGTCCTTGACTTGGTAGTCGGTACAATACATGCACACGCCATTCCCAACTGCTACCTGCACCAGTTAATTTGCGTCAGTCACTCGACAGAGAGGCACACGCGTGTATAAATGGCAATCCAGCGGCCATTTCGATCCATCAGCTCGACCACCATTTCGATCTCCGGCTACTACTGCTCTTCCTAGCTAGCTAAGTTTGCAGAATTAGGAGGAGTGTAGTGAGCTGGTAGCACTTGATCGATCAGTAGTCAGTTCACCGATTGGTATAATTAATTAAGCCGGCCAGCATGAGGTCGCCGTGGCTGGTGTTTGCATGGGCGGCAGTGCTCGCCGTCGTGGCATCGCCGTCGGTGGCGCGTGCGTCGCCGCCGCCCACCTTGGAGGTCGGGTTCTACAAGCACACGTGCCCGCCGGCAGAGGAGATCGTGCGCAACGCCGTCCGCCGCGCCGTCGCCCGGGACCCCGGCCTCGCCGCCAGTGTCATCCGCTTGCACTTCCACGACTGCTTCGTCAGGGTAAGCACGAACTACATATAGCACACGACACGCTTCACGCCTAATTGTCTCATCGATATCCTATGACAATGTTTCTCGGTGCCATCTGACCATTAATTTCTGTGATCGAACACGTGTAGGGCTGTGACGGCTCGATCCTGATCAACTCGACTCCGGGGCACCAGGCGGAGAAGGAGTCGCTGGCGAACAAACCCAGCATGCGGGGCTTCGATATCATCGACGACGCAAAGGCCGTCCTCGAGGCGCACTGCCCGCGCACCGTCTCCTGCGCCGACATCGTCGCCTTCGCGGCGCGCGACGGGGCCTACCTCGCCGGCGGCATCGACTACCGCGTCCCCTCCGGCCGCCGCGACGGCCGCGTGTCCAACGAGAACGAGGTGCTCGACAACAACGTCCCGCCCCCGACGGACAACGTCGGCCAGCTCATCGAGAGCTTCAAGCGCAAGGGTCTCTCCGCCGATGACATGGTGACGCTCTCCGGCGCGCACACCATCGGCCGGTCCCACTGCTCGTCGTTCACGCAGCGGCTGTACAACTTCAGCGGCCAGGCCGGACGGACGGACCCGTCCATCGACGCTGCGTACGCGGCGGCGCTGAAGCAGCGGTGCCCGCCGTCGACGGACGACCAGAACGACCCCACCACGGTGCCGCTGGACCCGGTGACGCCGGCGAGCCTCGACAACCAGTACTTCAAGAACGTGCTGGCGCACAAGGTGGTGCTCAACTCCGACCAGACGCTGCTCGACAGACCCTTGACCGCGGGGATCGTTGCGTTCCACGCCGCCGTGGGGAAGGTGTGGGAGGCCAAGTTCGCGGCGGCCATGGTAAAGATGGGCGGCATCGAGGTGCTGACCGGCCACGAGGGGGAGATCAGGGAGAAGTGCTTCGTCGTGAACCACTACTAGTTACTACAAGTTTACATGCGTAATAAATGCCCATCCATCGCGGCTAATACCCGTAGCTAAGGCCTCGTTTGAAACGCAAGAATTCGGAGAAATTCATGTGTTTCAAATGGAGCCTAATTTCGTATAATTGTGTAATTTTTCAAGTGAATTTTTTTTGGTGTGGTTTGTGTGCCAAACAATAAAGATTAATTAAAAAATAAGATATTTAATTTCTTGTGTTCAAATCTGAAACTTTCATAATTCAAACCACCGTTCCATCTTCTTATCCTTCGCACGAATATTGAAGCACCTTAGGGCTAAGATAGTACACGAAGGAGTCCATGTACTCGTGAAGTTTCATTTTATCTCTTGGGATTGTCTATTTATAAGGTGACTGAAATTTTATTAAGCATAAGTCACATGTTTTATCTATTGAATCAACATTCAATCATATGACGTATCAATCTTTACACAAATCCAATGATCACAGCAATTAACTTAAATTTAAAAAAAAATTCAGACAGCTTAGAAATAACAAATCCATTATCTCTTGTTTGAATAGGAGCTGGGCGTCGATTGGAGTTGAAGCCAAGCTCGAGTCTTAGGGGCAAACCCACATGTGGGTGAGCGGCTCCCCGCATGGAGGGACCTTTTCGATGGCTCCGCGATTTTCTGCTGCTAACGACTCCGCTTCCCGGCCTGCTCCGCTCCACAAATTCTTCGGAGCTAGTGCCTTTGGCACCCGCGTCGGAGCTTTAGCCAAATCTCAAGGGGCCAAAGGCCGATGCAAATTCAGAATTATTCGAGTGCTAAACCATACTACTATGACTATGATACGGTAGAATTTATAGCGAGCGAAGAGCTGCAGATTAATCCTGTCCGCATTTGGTTATAAAATGTCATGTCTGACCAAGATATACGTATATTCTACTCTGAAACCAAAAGACCAGCGGAATGGAGGCTAGCCGCCAGCTGGTGCCGGCAAGCAACGGCGACATTTTGCCGATGGGCTCGGCCATCCACTCACTCGATCACTCCAACTCCAGCTGTACATTTTGACCACTCAACTCCAGTGGAGTATGGATGGTTTTCCGCTTGCACCTCACTGCAGCATGGAATTTTTTTTTATAGGATCTGGTTCACAACTTCATAATTGTAGATCAATTCCACCGTGTGATACGTGTCTTTTCACGAATCTCAAAGCGCATAGTCTCATAAATCACTGATGTGAATTTTCACGAATTGAATACTGAAGGTTAGCATGTCACGCTTTGAGATTCGTGAAAAGACACGTGTTACGCGATAAAGTTGATCTACATTGATAGAGTTGTGGACCAAGTCTTATAGAATTTTTTTCCCTGCAGCATGAGCCAAAGGCGATGAGCACAGAGCAGCACGTAAAGCGGTGAGGCTTAGCTATTGATTACTGAGCTATCAGATTGCCTAAATCAGTGGAAAACAGTAATCAAATGGAATTGGGTCATGGATTCCTAGCCTGGTCGAAGAGGAGCTGGAGCATGTTGGGTTGTATTCAACGGGCTTACGGAGTTGAAGGGGTGGGCGGGGTGACCTTGGGTACCAAAAACTATTGCATGCCTAGTGCTATCTAAAAATAATAATTACTGAAGGGGCCATGGCCCACCTGGGCCCTAAGTATCATCCACCCCGGGCCTTTGGCATGAAAAATAATCCTATAGGACCTGGTCCACAACTCTATTGATATGGATCAACTCCACTGTATGACACGTGTCATTTCGCAAATCTCAAAGCGTGACGTAATAGCCTTCAGTATTCAATTCGTGAAAATTCGCATCAGTGATTTATGAGGCTGTGCGCTTTGAGATTCGTAAAAGAACACGTGTCACATGATAAAATTAGTCCACATCAATGGAGTTGTGGACCAGGTCTTATAGGATTATTTTCCCTTTGGCATGGCTTCACCTGCTTTATCCATGAAGCTAGGAGCAAGATGTTGGGGCCGGTATTTACCATCCAGAATCCTCTGTGTATACTGTATTATTCTCTGGATCAGTAGATAGTGTACACAGATACAATGCTAGATCATACATATACACCACACTGTTGGTGATATGACCAAGAGGGCAATCATGGAGATGATTGTATCACATCTATGTTTATGAGTTACAGAATAAATGTCATTATGTTCTTTGAATGAATTATCATTTATAAAGATTAGAAAGTATGTGACTTGTTGGTGATGCTCTTTAATAGTTGTATGATGTCATTCTAAAAGTATCTCTGGTCGGATGTCAATGGTCAAGACACTATTGACTTATCGACCAGCATATGTATTGATCGATGGCCATGTTTCACCGGTCATAAATATAGAGATATCAAATCGATAATGTGAGCTCATGTTAGAGAACATGGTGCTAAATTGACCCACCTTGAGACGCTAATAAGATTATTATGATTTTATGTATCATTAGTTGGTCTCAAGCAATGATGATGTATAATCCTTAGACCTGCAATCAATATGGTTTCCTGCATGTGTAATGGTATATTTAGGGGTTATCAAATGCTACTCCGTAACTAGGTAGTTATAAAGGTAGCTTTCGAGTATGTTATAAAACATGCGGAGGGATGTGACTAGTCGGATATGAGATTTGTCCCTCCTAACATAACAGGAGAGATATCTCTGAGCCCCTCGATGTGGTTGGATAAAAAAAAGTGCATGGCTATGCCACTGGTGGTCAAAGAGTCGGCCACACAAAGTTATCTGTCACTAGATCGAAAAAATATTGAATAGTCCATGGATGACAGATATCTCACCTGGAGTTCAACCAGATATCGTGAGACAAAGGGAGAATATGCAAGCAGGTCGTTCAGTCTGACATAAAACAAACTGGTCGTATGGAGATACGGACTGGTCGTGAGCTAGATGTACATGATCAGTGACTGGTCGCGACTAGATGCGAACTGGTCGTATGGAGATACGAGCTGGTCGTAAGTGATAAGGACATGGTCGCAGATCATATTGCATAAGGTTCGTCCGGCAATATTTATGTGTATTTGGGAGTCGTTATGCGCCCTGCTAGGAACCGCTACCTACTTGTGATCGGAAAGGAGTTTTCAAGTCACAACTCGTTACGCATGAACCTACAAGGTCACACACTTAACGAGTTAGAACAAACTAGTTCGCATAGGATCCGTTGTTGGCTCTTTATAAGGTGATGCATGGGGCAGTTCAGACATAAGATTTGCACACCGAAACCCTAGGCACCACCTCCTCGAAGGCCATGTTGTGCGTACTGGTGCTAGTACACCCGGTGTACGGCGTTTCACCCCTAGACGTGTGGATATCGTAGAGGCGCTGCTGCGATGTGCTACTGGACACGTGGATATTGTGTGGATAGATGAATTTAGAGACAAAAATCGTTGAATTTGGATTTAAAATGAGAGAAAATGAGCTCTCCGAAATTTTAAATTTAGGAAAATCCCAAAACAAAAGGAGAGAGAGGGTGTCTTTCACTGATAGCCCACTGGATTTTATTTTATTTTTTAATTAGAAATTCCTATTGTGCTTGACAAGTGGGGCCTAGAGTATTTTAATTTCTTTTTTGATTTATTTTCTAATTAGAAATGGCTACAATCACTAGCACATGGGGCCGCTAGGTTTTTATTTTCTAATTTAATTATTTTCCTAAAGAAAATTCGTGAGTCACTACAGGTGGGGCCACGGTCCGTGTGGAGTCAATCCATGGGAACAGTGCATGCCCGAGGACCCACTTGTCAGCGGCACGGTCTATGGACCGGCTCTGCACAACACGTTTTAAAAGTACGAATCCCGCGCTTGTCATAGACTCATAACTTAATTTAGGTTTTATTAGATTTTTCTAATCAACTCGGACCCACATATCATACTAACATTAACCATTAATTAACCAATTTCCGAATGATGTCATTAACTGCTAATGATGTAGCTACAGTGATCTTCCCCCCAAATCCAACCGAAACAAGGGAAGACCACCATGGCCACGCCCACTGAGCACGACACAGGAGAGCCGGTCCCCGAGTGTAACATTCCAAAAATAAATGAAGATAATTGTATCACATCTTTGTTTATGAGTTACAGAACAAATGTCATTATGTTCTTTGGATGAATTATCATTTATAAAGATTAACAAGTATGTGACTTGTTGGTGATGCTCTTTAATAGTTGTATGATGTCATTCTAAAAGTATCTCTGGTCGGATGTCAATGGTCAAGACACTATTGACTTATCGACCAGCATATGTATTGATCGATGACCATGTTTCGCTGGTCATAAGTATAGAGATATCAAATCAATAATGTGAGCTCATGTTAGAGAACATGGTGCTGAATTGACCCACCTTGAGATACTATTAAGATTGTTATGATTTTATATATCATCAGTTGATCCAAGCAATGATGATGTATAATCCTTAGACTTGCGATCAATATGGTTTCCTGCATGTGTAATGGTATATTTAGGGGGTTATCAAACGCTACTCCGTAACTAAGTAGTTATAAAGGTAGCTTTCGGGTATGCTATGAAACATGCGGAGGGATGTGACTGGTCGGATATAAGATTTGCCCCTCCTAACGTAACAAGAGAGATATCTTTGAGCCCCTTGATGTGGTTGGATAAAAAAAGTGCATGGCCATGCCACTGGTGGTCGAAGAGTCGGCCACACAAAGTTATCTGTCACTAGATTGGGAAAATATTGAATAGTCCATGGATGACAGATATCTCACCTGGAGTTCAACCAAATATCGTGAGGCAAAGGGAGAATATGCAAGCAGGTCGTTCAGTCTGACAAAAAACAAACTGGTCATATGGAGATACGGACTGGTCGTGAACTAGCTGTACATGATCAGTGACTGGTCGCGACTAGATGCGAATTGGTCGTATGGAGATACAAGCTGGTCGTAAGCGATAAGGATCTGGTCGCAGATCATATTGCATAAGGTTCGTCCGGTATAATATTTATGTGTATTTGGGAGTCGTTATGCGCCCTGCTAGGAACCGCTACCTACTTGTGATCGGAAAGGAGTTTCCGAGTCACAACTCATTACGCATGAACCTACAAGGTCACACACTTAACGGATTAGAACAAACTAATTCACATAGGATTCGTTGTTGGCTCTTTATAAGGTGATGCATGGGGTTGTTCGGACATAAGATTTGCACCACCGAAACCCTAGACACCACCTCTCCGAAGGCCATGTTGTGCGCGCTGGTGCTAGTACACCCAGTGTACGACGTTCCACCCCTAGACGTGTGGATATCATAGAGGTGCTGCTGCGATTTGCTACTGGACGTGTGGATAGATGAATTTAGAGACAAAAATCGTTGAATTTGGATTTAAAATGAGAGAAAATGAGCTCTCCAAAATTTTAAATTTAGGAAAATCCCAAAACAAAAGGAGAGAGGGTGTCTCTCACTGATAGCTAGGGCCCACTGGATTTTATTTTATTTTTATTTTATTTTTTTTCAATTAGAAATTCCTCTTGTGTTTGACAAGTGGGGCTTAGGGTATTTTAATTTCTTTTCGATTGATTTTTCTAATTGGAAATGGCTACAATCACTAGCACATGGGGCCACTAGGTTTTTTATTTTCTAATTTAATTATTTTCCTAAAGGAAATTTATGAGTCACTACAGGTGGGGCCACGGTCCGTGTGGAGTCGATCCATGGGAACAGTGCATGCCCGAGGACCCACTTGTCAGTGGCACGGTCTATGGACCGGGTCTGCACAATATGTTTTAAAAGTACGGATCCCGCGCTTGTCATAGACTCATAACTTAATTTAGGTTTTATTAGATTTTTCTAATCAACTCGGACCCACATGTCATACTAACATTAACCATTATTTAACCAATTTCTGAATGATGTCATTAACTACTAATGATGTAGCTACAGTGATCTTCCCCCCAAATCCAACCGAAACAAGGGAAGACCACCATGGCCACGCCCACCGAGCACGACACAGGCGAGCTGTCCCCGAGTGTAACATTTCAAAAATTCAAACTTGGGATAATTGTACTGAGAAATACGCATGGAAATATTTTGAGCGTGTTTTTGAAACTTTCTTAAACCAATTATTGGATTTGCATACAAGCAATAGCCTTAAAAGAATTTTTGAGAAAAATGCAAGAGAGATAAAATTCTGGGAAAAAATACACAAACAATTTTCATATTTTTTAAAGCTCGTTTGCTATATTTAGAAATTCCTCAAACTCTCAGCCAATTCTCAAAATTTCAAACTCAATTCATTTTCCCACCACCCTATTGGGCCAAAAGACCAGCGCGGCCCAACTCTTCCATGTCTGCCAGCCCGCCAACGCGCCCCGCTTCTCTCTCTCACTGATGTCGCGGCCCCACCCATTAGGGCTTGTCTTCCACCTTGTCCTCACCTCCGCGCGCCAACGGGCGTGACGCTCGCCCACGGAAAACGACCGTCGCCCACAGTTTTCATGCCCAACTGCCTCTGTAGCCTCCACACTGTGCTCTGCATCACACCGCCCATGCTAACTCCCGTCGTGTCACCAGACCACCATCACTGCCGTCGTTTTCTCTCCGTGGCCATCAACTTTTTGTCGTCTTTCTCGCACATTTATCTTCTATACTTAAAGCCCCAACCACGTCGTCGTCTTTCTCAGCAAGCCCTTGTTCTATTTTCACGCAAACCCGAGTTTCACTCCTTGGTTTCGTGGGAACGTAAGTGTCGTTCCCGACGCCGGTGAGCAAGCATCCATGCCATTGCCACTCTTGTGAGCTCCTTCTCCCGCGACATGCGCATCACTTTGCTCCTTGAGCTTCACTCATCCTTCTCCTTTGCTCAATATAGCCCCTGGAGCTTTGTAGCGTGATCGCGCCATCTTTGTCTTCGTCTCCGGTGCATACCCAGATCCAAGCCACTGCATTCTTGCCTCTCCAGAGAGTTTGAGCTCAACCCGAGTGCATCACAAATGTTCCATTACCTAATCATGATGTTCCCCTACTTAACGCTTCCATCTTGCAGAGAATCAAGCCCCTCACCATCTTCCCCAAATCTGGTCACCGCTACCATTTTTGTCGTTTATTGTAGACTAGTGAGTCCCCGTTCAATTCATTCCGTCTTCACCATCTCTAGCATGTTAGTGAGCTAATGCGCACCTTCGTGTAGCACCTCCATCATCGTAGCATGCCTTCACCATGATCCTCTCCGCTGCCATTGACGTTGTCCCCTCTCCGGTGAGTCCCCGACCTCATCAAGGTCATTTTTCCCATCTTGGTGCCCTCCCGAACCTTTTCATGTGCTCCATTTCAGCCGATTCCACTGAGGAGCTCCGTTGCTATGAAGCTTGTCACCGCCGCCTCTGTTCATCGCCATCCGGCAGCCACACGCCTTCCCCGAGTTCATCAACACCCCTCGAGGGATTGTGGTGAGCTACTGAAGATTAAGCACCCTTCAATTTGACCCGAGCAAGGAGTTTACGCCATTAGCACGTTCATGGCACCGTCACGGAAGACACTGTCGGCTCGCCTCCGACAACCCTTCGTCCCTGTGCTCGGCCCATTAGCATTGTGTTGTCCGCCTAAGTCCAACGTGCCAAGCCATTTGCCCTGAGAACACCCCATTCGCGGAAGCCACCTTGGACCCGAGAGCCTCCGCCGCTTCTCGCCGCCACCACCAAAAGCTTCACCAAGGGATCCTCTTTCCATTCCATCGCTCATTGTCACTATTTATCACGCTCTTCGCCGTCGACGAGCTCGCCTTCGCTCTTGGCCGCGTGCGACTCTTTTCTCTCTCTAATAGTGGGCCTCACTCGTGGTTAGTATTAGCTTAGCATTAATCATAGTGGCTAAGCATAAGTGGTCAATGACATGTCAGATCGACTGAAAAGCTGATCAAAAATCTAATTTACATGTGTTTTAGTAAATGAGTCACTAGCATGCGGGACCTACTCACTGTATTCGTTAATAAAACATGTTTAAAAACAGAGAGGATGACAAGTGGACCCCACTTGTTAGAGGGTTAACTTAGGAATAAAAATCATATTAGGTTTAATTACTTAGTTAATAACTAATGAGTTACTGACATGTGGGACCATCCACTATTTTCGTAAATAAAAACATGGTTAAAGAAATTTGAGAGACTGACATGCAGGGCTCACATGTAAGAAAATAATTTTTCGATAAATGTAAAAATGGAAAAGCCGCTTTCAGTTCAAAGGAAATACACTCTCTCTATTCGAAAGCGTAAATTTCAGAAAATACAGTTTCGACATCACCATTTTCTTATTTTCAGGATTTTTCAAAGTGAACCAAATTCAAACGCTAATAATTTTTGCATATGAAATCCAAATTGGATGATTATTTTTTATAAATTCATATAAAATTGTGATATATCTGAATATGCAAAAATATTTGGATTTTACGTTGTTTAATTTATTTTATTGTTTGTGATTTGTTTTTAGCTCTTTTCGAATAGACGTCGAAAACGCGAATGAGACTATCGACGTTCAAGCACCCTCATTCTCTGAGAAATCAGAGTAAGGCAAGTATCTCCTTTGATCATGTTCATCCTATTATTTTAATTATTATATTTTATTTTGCAAAATCTATTATGCATGCGTGTAGGTTTGGCTAAAATTGCTATATTTACGGGTAACTGTTGTTATAATCTTATTGTGTGCATGATTCCTCCTTGTTAAGTTGATTTCCTTACTATTGTAGCCTTTAGAATGTGGTTTATACAATAGCTAATGTCAATTTGGGTATTTCGATTACGAATATCTAATAGATGCTTAGTCGGGCTTTAGTTTTCACTTGATTTGAACATTTGGTAAATTTGTGTGTGGAATTGGGAGATTTTGAAATGTTAGACCAAAGGGGCTATCTCTGTTAGTTTGGTATAAAAATGAAAATAAAATATTAGTTTTTTGACGCGGGCAAGTTATAATATAAAATGGAAAATGTGAGAGCGTGATCTCGCATGTAGTTAGGGGGATTCTCGCCCGGGTCAATTATGGACTAAACTTTGGTGTGCCAATCTAAGCCTAAGCGTACAATCACATGTGCTAGTATGGTATAGCCGTAGCTAAATAAGTTATCTAGGACTAATCTTGCATGTTGGAAGGTCGTAGTAGTACGAGCAATCCAGGAAAGGTTGTTCAAAGGGGCTCCCTTCACTAAGGTGTAGGGAACAAAGCTTGCTGATACAACGGTGGATGCCTAACTAAAATGGGAGGAACCCAGGTGATGTGAGGGTTTAACATTTGTTGGGCTAGTGCAAGGTTAGGACTATGTAATGTAAAGGCACGTTATGAACTCTATATTGCATACTATAATGTTGTGTGTGGTGGTATCGACAGATATCGAACAAACTAGAGACCTCATATCATGTGGGTAAAGTTATACATCTCTATAGAGTGTAAATCTATTTAAATAGTCGTGCTCGTGGTCACGAGCGTGCTTAGTGCAGTTTCATCAAGTATAGTGTTTACTTTTGCAAAAACGGTTTGTTGGAAAATGATGGGATGGGTTGTTGATGTGTGTGTGTGCCATGTCTATGGCTGAAAATGACATGATGATCGCAGCCGAGGAGGGTTATGATTCACTATTCTTAAAGTACATACTTATTATTTCATTACATATCAATTGCTCTTTAAAATTTCCGTTGTAAATTATTGCAAATTAAACTTGCTTAATATTGAAAATAACTTGTAGTGTAGAGCCTCATCCTTTGATAGCCTTGCATTTATATTATGTTACGATACACTACAAGTCTTGCTGAGTACAAAATGTACTCAATCTTACTTAAATTATTGTTCAAAGTATGATGATGAATTGGTTCCAGACAATGCATTCTTTGCACTCGGTACTGGAGGGTACAGTGACGGGTCTTTCTAGGGATTGTCCTTATCGGTTGCCTAACGGTATGGATGGACACACCGCTAGACTTTGTTGGTTTTACTTGCAATAACTCCTCTATTTATCTTCCGCTAGCGGTGTGGTCGTAAGCCTTACTACGACTACCCCATGGTCGTAAGTCGCTCTACAACTATAGTATAGTCATAGGTCCTTTTACAACTACCCCGTAGTCATAAGATCATCTACGACTTACTTGACTTTGATCAGCCTGGCTTCGACAACCCTATAATCGATAAGACTCCTTGACATGTGAGCCTAATCAATGAAGGAGTCTTATGCGCTGTGTTTAACACCGCGAGCAGTTAACATGTGTAGTTATCCTCAGGAATAACTGCATGTTCTAATCTATGCCTTTGACAATAACCGACTGGTGATGTGGGGGTGCTATCTTTATGACAATAACTTCCCTCAAGCGGTTCATCATTTGAAGCGTTGAGACGTCTCTTGGCTTAGAGCAACTACCACCTCCTCGTATGCTATATAAAGGTTAAAGTCAGAAGGCAAAAGAGATGACACGATCACATGATCACATATTGTAGAAAACGAAAGGTAAATATTGTTCTTATGCTTTTGATTTTTTACATTCCTTCGCTTCTTGGACTTGATCTTGAATCCAGAAGAAGCCTTCCCTAAGAAAGATTTCTTCGACTTCTTGTCTTCGACCACGTCTGGTCGATATTCGAGTTGAGAGACCGCCACGACCACGTCTGGTCGTGGGTCTTGAGCAAGAACTATTGCTCCTTGACATGGGCGGTCCTAGCATGGGGCATGGGTGTTCAGTCTAACACCCATTTTTTCTAGTGAAATATCTTGTATTTAGTATGTATATTATGCATATATATTGATAATTAGACTAAATACTTCACACATTTATACCCCCAATAGATTTCATCCCACTCCCACATCTTTCTTCCCAATTCGTCTCAAATAATTTGGCCCAGCTCGCCAACCGTATAGCTTTCAGCCCATTCGGAGACACCCTCTCCCTCAAACCAAGTCCTAACCTCTCTTTACCTCTCTCTCTCAGACAGTTAGGCAGCAGCACTAGCGTACGAGGCAACCAGGTGTCAGGCGAGGCGATTTGGTGCAAGCAAAGGCGAGGGCAGCTCCTAGGCTTTGGCCGAACCTTGGCGGCAGCGTGTGAAGAGCAGGAGCGTGTTGTCTAGGAGGTAGGAGCAATGTAGCAAGTGCCAAGAATGTGGGTGACAAGCGAGACATAGCCGGGCCTCATGGGAGCTGTGGCCTGGAAGGGAATGCGAGTCAACAGCCCAAGTTGTCTACACACATCAATAGCAGCACCTCCATTCCTCAATTCCCCTGTCCTAAATCCTAAACTCGTATCAACATTTTTTTTTAATTATTTTTAAACTCTAAATTCTTTGAGGTATTATCTCTAATATAAAAATTTTGTACTTTGATTTTTGCTATTGCATACCTTTGTTTTTTCATTAAATATTATTTTATTAACTCTGAACACCCATCAGAGAAATCCTGAGTCCGCCACTGCTCCTTGAGCTTCCTGCCCCTCCTGGTGATCGAAACCAGTTTCGTCCACCTAAGGAGCATCGCTTCCCTCGACCATGGGCTCTGCCAACACAGTGGTGTCCTTCACAAAAGATACGAAGCTTCTCTAGTTCTCTTTTTGTAGTCACTTAATGAAGCCGTGAGATGCAGAGGGTACTTTGGTCTTGGGTGCTTTTTGTTTAAGGGCTTCGATCGCTTCGAGCACCTTTCTTTTCTCCGTAGCGACTATATCTTCAAAGAATTTAGTCACGGGGTTGCTTAGAAGAGACACAAAGCTCGAGCCAGCAACTTTCTTGTCAGCAGCCCTCACAAGGCGGCGCTTTTTGGGCAGAGGAGCAATAGCTTCCTCTGCGCCTTTTTCGACGACCATCCATTCGACCTCTTGGTCGTCTTGACGATCGACCATGTCTACTTTCTACAAAAGTCAGAAAAGAAAACTTCATGTAGCGATCGTAAGACCTTTTCTACGATTGCCTAGTTGTCGTAAGCTTTTCTACGACTATGAAATTCTAAAGATGAAGTCAATCTTTGATTACCTTTAGACGTTCTTCTTTTTCTTTGGCAGATACGACCGTCAGGATTTGAGGGACCCCTGTGGAAGGGGCCATAGCCTTCTCGCAAATGATTTTGACTCGAATGTCAATTTCCACTTATGGAAGATCTGCATGAGTAAAATTTTCAGCAATTGAGCTCGAAATCAGACAAAATAGAGCTAAGTTGGAAATTTACTTACCCTTCTCGAAATCCCTGGTTGAATCCTTATTCCCCGAGTACATTCACATGGGATGTGCTCGTTTCTTTAGCAGACTGACACGGCGCGTGATGAAATCCTTCACCACGTGCCAACCTATGAGACCCCCTTCCTTCAAGTCTTTTATGTCTTGAATATAGGGGGTGATTCGGTCGAGGTCGGTGGGAGTCGAATCCCAGGAAGGATTCTTCTCCGCAGCTTTGTCGACGAAGGAGAGGATGTCGTCCTTGGTCATCTCCTAGTGGAATCACCTCTTCTTCCACTCCGGCCATGACGACCGGGTGAACATCTAAATGTACTCCGTCTACTTCCCATCGTGGAGCTTCAGACCACAGCTACCGGCAATTCCCGCTTGTCGATCCATTCTGTAGTAATACTAGAAGAGCTCCAAGTCCGCAGGAATCCCCAAGTAGGCCTCACATAGGTACACGAACATGCTCAACATTGTGATAGAATTAGGAACAAGGTTCACCAACTCCACCCCAAAGTGAGTGAGTACCAGTCTGATGAATGGGTGTGTGGGCAGTCGGAGGCCGCACTCACAGTATGCTTGGAAGACCGGGATTTGGCCGATCTCCCCTGACGGACAATGCTGCCCAGATGCTTCAATCCACTTCACGAATTCTTTCTTTGGAATCTTCTCGGCCGCAACTAGTGCCTTCATCTTTGCCTCATCCATCTCCGATTCAGCCCACTTGGAAGCGGTTCTGGCCATCTTCTCAAAATGGGGTGGATATGGATTTGGGAAGGCTTGGAGGAAGTATACGATTCGATCGGAGGTGGAGAGAGCAAGGGCCTAAAGAACAATGGAAACGAATGGGGAAAGTAAGAGCCCTAAAGTCACGCCGGCCCGCAGTGAGTTTTTATAACCGCACGCTTGCGTTAAAGATCGTCGGAACTCAACAGTTACCAACTCTTCAGGAACTATTCCAACGAAAAGATCTGTGAGAGTCGATTGGAATTCTTTAATTTATCTGTTCGAGTAAACCGAGTTTGTCTTTACAACTCAAGCGAAATTACTTTCTTGGCCAAGCTTACTTCTGGTCGGTCGAAATACCAGTCGAAAATGATTTTACTTTCGACTACCATCATACTACAACGACTCTGTAGTCGTAAGATCTTCTACGACCTCTTTTCCAAGTAAGTTATTTTTACTTAAAGTTGGGGGGCTAGATGACGAGGATATAATAATCCTCAATTTAATTAATTATATGTAATTCTTATTATAGATATTAATATCGCCATACTGACCTTAAATATACCCCTTAATATTCATAAGGGAGAAACCTAGCGGTGTGGTCGTAAGTCTTACTATGACCACCCCATGGTTGTAAGTCTCTCTACGACCATAGTATAGTCGTAGGTCCTTCTACGACTACCCCGTAGTCGTAAGATCATCTACGACTTACTTGACTTTGACCAGCCTGGCTTCAACAACCCCATAATTGATAAGACTCCCTGACATGTGAGCCTAATCAATGAAGGAGTCTTATGCGCTGTGTTTCCGCGAGCATTTAACATGTGTTGTTATCCTTAGAAATAATTGCACGTTCTGATCTCTGTCTTTGACAATAATCGTTTGGTAACGTGGGGGTGCTATCTCTATGACAATAACTTCCCTCAGGTGGTTCATCATTTGAAGCGTTGAGACGTCTCCTGGCTTGGAGCAACTGCGACCTTCTCGTACGCTATATAAAGGTTAAAGTCAGAAGGCGTAAGAGAGGACACAAGGACATGATCACACGATCAAGCAATAGTAATCTGGAGCACAAGACCATTAGACTTTAGTCTTCCTCTGGATTGTATTCAACACTCTCAATACAGTATAATAGGAGTAGGGTTATTATTCTCCCTGAAGAAGGCTTGAACCTATATAAATTCCCTATGTTATTTTCTGCATAGTCCCAATCGTAGGTTATCCCCCAAAACAAACAATCATACGTAAGATCGATTTTAGATCACTGACACCTAGAATGCGAGATGACACGAAGACTTACGGGTTGGCGACTGCGGCGATGAGGCTGGGTGGTAAGGGAGGCTGACGACGTGGCTTCGTGGTCGACGACGCTGAGGAAGAATACGGTAGTGATCCGAGTGATTTTGTGGGAGGGAGGGAAGAAGAAGGTGAGCCCCAAACAGAGGAGACCTAGGAGAAGCTACGGGACATGACGCCAAGGCTGGAGCTCACCCGAGGGGTTGGCGCGATGTGGTGAGGCGGGGTGACGCGGTCGTCCTGTTCGACAGAGAGGAAGAAGACGGGGCGAGTCGTGCCAATTCTGCAGGGAAGGAGAAGGAACTAGGTGAGCACGAGCTAGAGGGGAAGAAGGTGGGCTCGAAATGCGCGGCTGGAGTGGCTCGGTAAGGACGACACAGGAGCTCTGAGCACTCTTCTCGCTTCTGACGCACATGGGAGCAAGAGAAGGAGTGAAGGATGATGCGGAGGCAAAGGTGAGCTCACTGTGTAGCTCTCCCGGGCTCTAAGCAGGGAGCCCAGTGGGAGCAGCCGGGTTGGCGCAGGCAGCAAGGCACAACATGGGCTTTGACGGGCAACGTGACGCAGAGGGAGCGGGTCGCACACTGGTGTGGTCGGGGAGTGGGCGTTGACCGACGCAGTGACGACGGTAACACAACCCATAGGAGCGGTGTTATGGCTATAGGCGCAACAAGGTGCAAAGCTGGCGCGTGGCCGAGCGAGCGTGAGGGCCAGGAGGATTATCGATGGTTTAGTATTGATCTTATGAATAAATGCTGGTGGCTCTCCTGGAGTGAAACCACACAGAAAAGGACACAGGAATTTATACCGGTTCAGGTCTTCTCCTGTTAGGATAATAACTCTACTCTTGTGTTATTGTATTGATTGTATTTACAACAGGGAGAAAATCACTAAAACTAAGGCTTCATGACTTATGTCTCAAGTCACTAAAACTAAGGCTTGATGACTTCTGTCTCTTGTTGTCTTGATTGCTTGATCGCTTGATCTTCTGTCTTCTATTTGTCTACTGACTTTACTCCTTATATAGCACATGAAGGGGTGGCGGTTGTCCACGTTGAGAGGTACCTTATCGTTTGATGCAATGCGCACATTTAAGGGCGGTTATTGTCAGAGACATATCCCCCTACACCACCTTGCGGTTATGTTAGAGATAGAGATTTAATACGAACAGTCATCTCAAGAATAACGACATATATTAACTACTGTATATATTAAACACAACGCACAAGTGCCCATACTCGATTGGGCCCACATATCTATAGGCTCTTATCGACCATAGGGTGGTCGTAGTAAGACTTACGACTATGAGTTGATCGTAGTAGGACTTACAATCAATAGGCGGTAGTAGAAGAACTTACGACCATATAGAGTGGTCGTGAAAGGCTTACGACCACTAGGGTTGTATGATCTCCCTCATTGTTAATATTAAGTGGTACCTTTGAAGGTTGTATAAGTGACATTATCATTTATAATATTACAAATAAATAACTTAATTAACTGAGGATTATTAGATCCTCGTCAAGGACAGGTGGTGGTGGTGGGGGTAGGTTGGGCCAGGAGGAAGGAGGCCAGGCCGAGAGGAGGAGGGAAGAGGCCAAGGGCGAGTGGGTTGGATGGAGAAAAATTAGGGGAGGGACAAAGAAAAAGGGAAGATGGGCTGAGTTGGGATTTCGGCCCAAACTAAATTTGGGGTCTTTATTTTTCTTGCTTTTAAATTCAAAATCCAATTCGAATATTTGATTTGGTTTTTCAATTTCAAATATCACTTTAATTTAATTTCAAGTTTCTTGACTTTAACCAATTTTCATTTTATTAATTGATTTTTTGTGACATTCAAAATACGACAAAATTCCAAATAACTCAGAGAGAATTCAAATAGCTCAACATACATAAAAAGTTTTAAAAATCTCACATTTTTATACTAGGGATTTCTGATTGCAAAAATTAGGTTGTACATAAGAGCTATACCGAATAGACCCTTATATACTGAAAAAAGATCAAAACTTCCTCTGGTCATGTGTAGTGGCAAGCTAGCTAGTCGTCGTCCCCTTGCAAAACCCAGCGATTTCGCATCAGCGAGTTAATTGCAAACGTCGACCCTGCAACAACGACGAGAATCCGACCGGTCACAAGGTCGTTCTTTAGTTAGGGCAAATCTATGTGAGAAGTTAACTCTGGCTTTAGTTTGGTGATCTGATTGATGCAGTTTTGGGCCAGGGGCATGGCAGCTCAGGTCCAGCTGATATCAGTTCGCGAAAGTCACGCACCAGCGCAATGTATTGACCTTTGGATCGTTTGATGGCGGGGCGGGATGATCTCGACCGTCGAAACCCGCCATGCCCTTTATTTCTTCTCTTCTTTCTGGTTGGGATCGAGGCTTCCAACCATTGTCCACATGGAAAAAGAAGATGCCAATTAAGCAGGTACTCCACATGTAACACATATATGCAAGGTGAGGTTGGCAACTTTTCCCCATTGATGGCGACAAAATTGCATGCCCCTCAAAATTAAGGTAAAGCCATCCATCAAGTACTCGGCATTTTCTGTCTTCTTAAAATGTTTCGAGTTTTTTTATATCAAAAAATGGTTTCGATTGATAGCTGCAGGAATGTCGAATGATAGAGTATATACGTGCAATATGTCCGAACCAAATAAGCCAAAAAAAAAAAAAAGCCCATGAGCATCTCCAATGCTCCGATGGTAGCTCTAACTATATATCCACGTAGAAGAGAGACAGCAAACCAGCAAGGATGATGGCTGTAAATATGCACGTTGTATGGTAGCCACGTTTCAGATCTTGTGAGCTCAGTCTGAATCTATTGTAGTACTGTGCAATAGGGGTGGAAGGTTTTGAGTGGTAGCTTGACCTGACGTGGCTCACTCTCTCCTGAAGCAACTACTTATGAGTTGCTCTAAAGGTCAAATTAAGCTCGAGCTGTCGAGCAGCCAGGAGCTCATCAACAAATTAAGTACACTGTTCGTTGAGCACTACATACGTACGGTCGATGTGGCTAGCTTCACCATATCAGGTTCCTATCCATCGTTATCGATCGATCATATCTGTGCTGCGCTCGCTTCTGATGTATGGATCGTACGTCGTCGTTCCCTGCAAGACGCAAACATAAAGCAACATATGACAGCCATGGATTACCAGCCAGGCCAAGAAATATATCGATGAATGAACTTATTGGCTAGATAAAAGCAAGTGCCGTTTTTTCGTTTGTACGAAAACGAAATAAAGACCAGAGATCAATTTCCTCTAGCAATTCGACAAGTTCGCGCCACCCACTTCATCAATGGCGCCACATGCATCCATGCTTCAGTGTTGCGCAACATGCATGCTGTACACGCGCCGCATAGGTTTCTGCTACGAGATACAGGTTCATTACTTACTTGGCTGGAACGCCGGGAATTTTCCGTATGAAATTGACTCGTTTCTTGTGTAATTTCATTTGGTCGTTACGGCAGTGATAGCGCAACGATAAAAATGAAATCAAATTGGGAATTGCTAAATGGTACTCGAGTGTTTTTTTGTTTGTGAGTACTCAAGTTTTTTAATTCATGTTATGCTTGGTGATTTCTCTCTAAACAATGTGATAAGTGAGTAATCAATTTGTTTAGGGATGTCGAGAGCTGCAACATAAATGAATATGTATGTTTTTTTGTAGTTTTTGTTGTGTTTTTTATAGTTTATTTTGTTCCTCTTTTTTTACATAAAATCACACTATTTTTTACATAATTTAATTTATGTAAAACTAGTATATAACTTATGTAAAAATTCAGTGTCTAAAAAATAGAGTACTCCCAGATAAAATAGTACTCAGATGAGGGGGAGGAGGCAAAGTGATCATATCCATTGAATCTAGATCTGAGAGTTTAAAATTTGAATACTATTTAGCAATAAAGCACTCAAGTACTCCCTAGACACCTCCAATCAAATTTTACCTTGCATCTTCATTTTGAAGTCTTGAAAACGTGGATCGGAACGGTAGATCTTACAGGAATTGTACGTACGTATATGTATGCAGAGCAAAATCTGCAGAGAGGTGTCCACTTGAGCTCCTGATAACCATGGTCTCTTGAGGGTTCACACTGACTCAGCATGTCGATCATATACTGACAAGTTGCTCGATCGTACGTGCGAGCTGATCACATATGGATGGATCGATCCGTCGTCCTTTCGAAGATCGGCATGCCCTGCACACCGGCGTGTGGGGTCCTCCTCCAACAACCGCGCGCGCGATCGAAATGAAGAAGAAAAATCACGTGGCATTGGCAGCATTCCATGGCACCATGATCGATTACCTATCTATGAAGCAAGAACATGCATGCATCTATATAAAGCCCTTCGCCTTTGTAGCACGGCGACACCAGCTAGCTAGCTACAGCTCGTTCTCCTCCGCGTTTTGATTCGGCCAGCCGCCGCCGATCAGCTCCAAATCAAGAGCTGAAATCGATCACAATGGGCTCGTCAGATCTGACTGTATTGTCGACAGTTGCGACAACCGCATTGGCGCTCCTGCTGGTGGTGTCGTCGTCGTCGCCGCCGGCGCAGGCTTCCGGGCTGTTCGTCGGGTTCTACAGCAACTCGTGCCCGCAGGCGGAGGCGATCGTCCGGCGAACCGTCACCAAGGCCTTCAAGAAGGAGCCCGGAACCCCCGCCGACATCATCCGCCTCTTCTTCCACGACTGCTTCGTCCGCGTACGTACGCCGGTCGTCGCATAAATACATGTCATACATGCATGAACATATGCATTTCACTAGTACTAATTAAGTGGAGGAATGCGTGTTTCTAGGGCTGCGACGCGTCGGTGCTGCTGGAGTCCACGCCGGGGAACAAGGCGGAGAGGGACTCAACGCCGAACAACCCCAGCCTGGACGGCTTCGAGGTCATCGACGACGCCAAGGAGCTGCTCGAGAAGCAGTGCCCGCACACCGTCTCCTGCGCCGACATCCTCGCCCTCACCGCCCGCGACGGCGCCTACCTCGCCAGCGGCCTCGACTTCGCCGTCCCCACCGGCCGCCGCGATGGCCTCGTCTCCAAGGAGGAGGACGTCCTCCCCAACGTCCCCCACCCGGACTTCAACGCCAACCAGCTCGTCGAAAACTTCACCGCGAAAGGTAACATGTGCATGGATGCATACATATGCGTACCACACTACGTAGTATGTACCAAATCAGGGCTCTGATACCACGTTGAACACATAGGTTTTACGGTGGAGGAGATGGTGACGCTGTCGGGGGCGCACACCATCGGCACCTCGCACTGCTCGTCGTTCACGGACCGGCTGTACAAGTACTACTACAACGGCACGTACGGCGCGGACCCGTCGATCCCGGAGGCGTACGCGGCGTACCTCAAGAAGAAATGCCCGCCGGCGACGGAGGCGCACGACGACCCCACCATGGTGCAGCTCGACGACGTGACGCCGTTCAAGATGGACAACCAGTACTACAAGAACGTGCTCGCCGGCAAGGTGGCGTTCGCCTCCGACAGGGCGCTGCTGGACAGCCCCGAGATGGCCGCGCTCGTCGACCTGTACGCCAGGGAGCCCGGCGTGTGGGCCGGACGCTTCGCTGCCGCGTTGGTGAAGGTGAGCAAGCTCGAAGTGCTCACCGGCGGCGAGGGGGAGATCAGGCTCAACTGCTCCAAGGTGAACTCGTGATCGATGTATTGTTTCGATCGATCGGTGAAGAGATCTATAGCGAGCTGTACTCCACACGTACAGTGGCCTACTCGCGTGCGTGTATGCATGCATGCTGCTCGATCTATTGATTGATTCGTCTCTATGTGCTTGTGCTTGATTAGATATATACCGTCCATTTGTTTCCTTTTATTTTTTTTTCTTTTGGTGGTGAGAAATATGGCCACTTGGCTAATAAAGTGTGTTGCTGACAATCATGCATGCATGCATATCATTCTATTTGAATAGTAATTTCAAGAAGAAAAATGGGAGTGTCTAATAAACATTCGCAAGTTTTCTTGAGTTCAAAACAGTCACATTATAAACCGTAGGATGAGATCAGATATCATTCATATTAGAAACATCACATATCTCAACGCATATCAAATGGCTCAAAAAATGACTGTTTTGAACTCAAGAAAACAGTCGCAAGTTTTCTAGCAATTCTCAAGAAAAATAGGACTCTGTTTCATCACAAAAAAATGTTGTTTTGGACATCGACACGATCCCAAAATATAACTTTAACCATCAATTTCTATTGTAATAGATTTATAAAACTTAATAAAATTATATGTTTATGAAAGTTCTTTTCCAGACAAATCTACACATGCTATTTTTATTTTGATGTGTTCAATCTAAATATTGGAAATATATCAATATTCAAAATTTAGAAAGTTTGATTGCGTGTATCCTAAAATGACATACTTTTGTGACCGGAGGGAGTACATGTTAATACATTTTCTATTGGTATTTTCACAAAGCCTAATTGTATTTCAGATTTTCTATATTCATCATCACTCGAGTAAATTGTTTTATGAAATCAATCTAATTTTCTATCTGTTGGATGTGCTCTGCGATTCGTATATATGGAGCCGCCTCCACCTCCGTCTTTGCTGAAGCCACACTGCCCGCAAGCGTCACCGCCATCGCCAAACGGAATTGCCCCCTCCCTCCCTCTTCCTTATATCAAGTAGTTGCAGGAGGCCGCAATCATTGTTGTCCGGTGCGAGTGTGTAACGAAGGTGGCACCTGTGGTGTCTCTGCACCATTGCTGGCAGTAGCAACAAGGAGGCGGTGGCACAGGAAAGGAAAGCAAAGGAAAGGACGGGGCACATCAGAGGACAAAGAAGAGGTGACGAAGGGCCGGTGGGCAAGGTCGTTGGCGCTAGCAAGTACGGTCTGTGCAGTATCGGCGAGCTCATGGGTGGGTTGGCGCACGCTAGGGTTTGGATGAGGAGAGGGAAGGGTAGGAGATCGAAATCTAGATAGTTCTATCCTGATCTAATTTAATAGCCTTAAATTCAACTGGTCTATTATATTATTAAAGAGGTAGAAAACAGAAGCCTCAAGGGTTAGAAATTATCACGTCTAGATTATAACAGTCTAGATTTAAAAAGGAGTTCATATCAATTACAATCCAAAAACTATCAATTGGGTTTGTATACGAGTTTCAACAAAAAAAAAAAAAACCGAAATTCAGAATAAAAAATAAATAAAATTATCAATTTGATTTCGATACGTATTCCAAAGTAAAATCCCTAAATAATTGTAATTCAGAATAAAACTAAGTAAAAGTAGTAATTGTATTTGTATACGAATTCTAATAAAAAAAATAATTAAAGTTAGGAATAAAAATAAAATAAAATTTGCAGTTTTATTTCGATACGAATAACAAAGTAAAATCCCTAAATAATTGTAATTCAGAATAAAAACTAAAGAAAAAAAATGAGCAATTGGATTTCTATACGAATTCCAACCATTTCTATACGAATTCCAACCAAAACTAATTGAAATTAGGAATAAAAAATAAAAAGGAAATTTGTAGTTTGATTTTGATGTGAATTCAAAAGTAAAATCCCTAAATAATTGTAGTTTGGAATAAAAATTAAAGAAAAATTTGCAATTGGATTTGTATATCCAACCAAAATAATTGAGATTCGGAATAACAAATAAAAGTAAATTTGCAATTTGATTTACATACGAATTCCAAAGTAAAATCCCTAAATAACTATAATTCAGATTAAATTAAAATAAAATAGAAGTTTGATTTGTATATGGACTCCAATAAAAAGTAATTGAAATTTTGAATGGAAATAAAAGTTGTAACGAGAATAACACGAATGGTGTTGGAGGAGACCACAAAATATTGCAACGTCGTCGATCTATCCTGTAAGAAGACATTAACCCACAGGTACGGATGGCAGTTTCGCCCATTTACCTGATTACCCGTGGGTAAAAACCCTAATGGAGGTGAGTATGTTCCTATTTTCTGTCCACGGGTACATTCGTGTGCACAAATCTCTACCCGGTGAGTAAACAGGCATGGGCATGGGTAACGCCCACCCGTGCACATTTCGCCCGATTACCAATGAGAATGTACTGACATGTGGGCCTCAGGTTACTTCATGTGTCACGCACCAGCCTCCTCCTCTCCGTTCCTCCCCAATCCCATCCTCTAGCCAGAAATATCCAGATCCCGTTCCCACACACGCTTGACCACTGCCCTCACACGGTCACGCCTATCGTCGCCTTCCTCACGCCTAGCTGCCCCCCTCCTCACTCGGTCACTCCTCACGCCCCTCTCCTCACGGCCGGCTGCCGGCCCCGTCCTCCCGCACGGTAGCATCACCCCCTCCTCATGCCCGGCCGCACTGCCCCACCTAAACGCTCAGCCTCCTCCTGCTCGGTCGCCGCCCCCTCCTCAACGCCTGAACGTCGCCCCCTCCTCAACACATACCCGGCCTCCTCACTCCTCAGTTCTCACGCCCAGCCTCCTCAACACCTGGCCTCCTCCCGCCCAGCCATCACTCCCTCCTCCCTCCTATATGCCACCCCACCCTTCCTGACCCCACGAAGCCCTAATCTGGCCCCTTCGAATCATTCGCTCCGCTCCACCCTACCGTCTCTTGCGCATCTAATGATTCTGATATGTTCTCTGCAAGGAGGTGTTCGCTTTGTCGATTGCCAATCTGAGGGCGCACGGCGGCGGGGACTTCCTGGTGATCGTTGCTAATTTCCTCACCTCCTGCTCGGCCAACCAGATACGCATGGCCCCTAACAAATGTGTGTGTTGTGTAATCATCAAATCGAATCCGATTCTTATGCGCTTCTATAACATCCCAAAATATTGGCTTATGTTTCAAATGTATAAAAATATGAACTTTTTAAAAGTTTTGATGCGTTCCTTTATCATTTAATTTGTCTGGAGTTTCACTCAAGGTTTTGTTTGATTTAAAACCTAAGCATCAATTTTGGAAACATAAGCCTAATAGATAATTAAAACAAATTTAAATGGAAGATAATCCAAACTTAGCGTAATTATACTAAATATAAAATGGGGAAATTAATTAAAGCATGTTTTCGAAATTTTCCTCAAATCAAATAATAAAAGTACAAGCAAACAGAAACTTAAAAGAATTTTTGAGAAAATATAGAACAAAAAAACCCTAGAAAAATTACTCAATAATCTACACTGTGTGTTAAGACTCCCCAAAAAATTTCATCACTTTTCGAGCTAGGCATCTATATCTAAAAATTCCTAAAACACCCTTAGACATTTTTTTGAAATCTGAAAATCTAACTCACCATTTCCTTCCGCTGACGGGTAGACCCCACCCGCCAGTCTTCATTCTCCACATGCATGGCACAGCGCAGCCCCGCACCAGCTCCATTGATCCCATGCCACACCACCTAAGCTTGCCCCCGGTTTTGGACCGCGCTAGTGGTTTTATCCTCGCCCTTACCTACCCCGGTCGAGTCACCTATCTCCTCAGCATTGCCCATGCCTGCCAGACCTTCCCATTGCCGCACTGAGTGCATCATTGCCGCAACTCGCGGGTGGCTCCCCCTTGCGATTCCTCCACCCCCTGCCTATATAAAGCTACCTCGTAGCTTGCCTCACCCTTCTCCTACCTTCCCCTCACTCCACCTCTTTACTCCCAACTCGAACCAAGCCCGAGCGCAAAGGAAGCTCAAGCCCCATTTCGGCCGCCATGCCTACCTTGCCATTTTGGCCGCACCAGTGGAGCTCTTTACTTCCCAACCGCGTCATGTCACGTTCAAGGGCGTGAGAAACTTTTTCCCCAACCTAATTTTGCTTTTCCTCCGCAGGAACCACCATAATTGCGTTTCTTCCCCAACTTCGGACAACACTTCCCTTTTCTTCCCCAACTCTGGCACGGTGAGCCATTTCTCGATTGGTTTGTCTTAGAGCATCTCCTTGACCTCCTTGAGCTTTCCCGACCTTTCTTTTTCCTCCTCCTTGCTTAGGCCGTCCTCACCACGTTGACTGCCTCGCTGCTGCCTCAGGATCTCATCGCCGACTCAACTCCGGGCACCTCCGTCCTCCCTATCCACTCCGGTGAGCTCCTACTGCTTTGTAAAAGCTCATGCGTGCGCTAGTTGGCTTGAAACATCGTCGGGTCACGAAATGGCATGGTAGCCCGAACGCCACCGCCACTCATCTCCGGCGCACCACCACTACGGGCCGCCGTGGGCCTCGCCACTAGCACCATCAAGTGCGTGAGGATGTGGGGAATCCATTTTGGCTTTCCCTAGTTACTGCCATGCGTCACCTCGTTGGTGACGAGCGGGGGCAAAGATCAATCGTGAGCTTCTCTCCTCTATCCGAACGGGACCAACACTGTAGCACATCATTAATTAAGCAAATCTTGGTTCTAAGGGTTTAATCATTGGTTAGCGTTGAATTAATGGCTGCTGAGATTCACTAACGTGCGGGCCCGGTAAGCAGTTAATGCGGGTAGTCAAAAGCCTAGTTTTCTTTCAATGACGCGTGGGCCACGGTGCATTAAGTGCATAGTGGGTGAGAGTCCATGGTCCGGTGGACTGAGCGCATGGACTTTAGTCCATGCGCTATTCCTGTGGACCTAGTCCATGACAGTGGGCCCCACATGTCAGTAAAGGATTTTCTATAGAAATTAAAATGAAAAAGAAAAAAATCACATGGACCCACTTGTCATTCACTGAGCATTTTTCGGTTAGAAAATAAATCAAAAGGAAAAAAGAAAAGGCAGTGGGTCCCACCTGTCAGAGAGAGAATTCTCTCTCCCTTTTCTTTTTCCAGGATTTTTAAACCGAACCAAACTAAAACCTTAATAACTTTTGCATAAAAACTCCAAATTGAATTATTTTTGTCTCTAAATTCATATAAAATCATGTTCTACCTGAATATGTAAAAATATTTGAATTTGGTTACTGTTGAATTTATTTGGCATTATTTAATTCGTTTCCGACTCCTTTTGAAATAGACGTCGATTGTTCGAGCGATGTTTTCAACAACCAACCAACCTCATATTTAGAAATACCAGAGCAAGGCAAGCACCCCATTTGATCATGTTGGTCCTATTATTTTAATTATTGTATTTCTTTTTATAAAATCTATTATGCATGTGCGTATGTTTAATATAAAACTGCTATGTTTGGGAAGTCAGTAGGTGTAAATCCTATTTGATGCATATATCTCCTTGAAAAATTGAGGTCTTACTATTGTAGCCATTAGGATATGTGTTAGACAATATATAATATCAGTTGGGAATTTTTAAAGTGTGATTATCGCACAACTGCTAAATAGAACAATATATTTTCCTAAAAGTTATAAAAGGGCAATATGATATAAAATAGTTTGGAAGATTTACGAAAAATATCCAGACGGGTGTACCTCTATTATTTCGTATAAAAATAAAATGAAAAAAAAAACTATTTTTGACACGGGCGAGTTATATTATATTCTGAGAAGAGTGAGAGAGGAGTCTCACTAGTAGATAGGGGGGATTCTCGCCTGGGTCAATTAAGGACTGAACACCAGTGCCATCAATCTAAGCCTAAGTGTACAACCACATGTGTTGATATAGGACAGCCTTAGCTAATTAAGTTATCAAAACCTGACCTTGCATGAGGGGTAGGAAGTAGACGTGCGAGCATGTTTGATTGCCGACATAACGGTGAATATCTCACTGAGACGGGTGTACCCAGGTGAAGTGAGGAAAAATGTATCACTGAGACGGGTATACCTAGGGAAGTGAGGATAACCATTCGACGGGCTAAGTGCAAGGGTAGGAATAGATGATGTAAAGGCTTCGACGCATGCTCTAGACTGCTTACCAAAGGTACCAAGCAGTGGTATCGACAGATGTCAAACAAACTAGAGAATTTGTGTGTTGTGGGTAAAGATGTATACCTCTATAGAGTGTAAATCTATTTAAATAGCCTTGCTTGTGGTCATAAGCGTGCCTAGTGCGGTCACATCGGGTACAAACTTGATTTCTACAAAAAAAAACCTGTTTGATTGAAAACACGGGAAATGACTTGTGGATTTTTATTTGAGTTATCTGTCATGTTATGGCTGAAAAAGAAATGTTGCTCGTAACCAAGGAGGGTTGCAAAATGTTTTCATTATTCTTTTGAGCTCTTAACCGAGGAGGGTTGCAAGTTGTTGATATTATTCATTCTGTTGCTTACTTACTAATCTACACATATTTAACTACTCTTTTAAACTTTTCATTGCAAATTACTATGTATTGATATTGCAAATAAAAATGGCTTTAAGCAAAATAACTTGTAGAGTAGAGCCTCGTTCATTGATAGCCTTGCATTTATATATAACTTTGCGATACACTACAAATCTTGCTGAGTACGCATTGTACTTAATCTTGCTTATATAGTTGTTCAGAGTTTGAAGATGAGCTGACGCCTGACGATACGTTCTTCGCACCCAGAACCAGAGGGTTCGGTGACGGGTCTATATAGGGTCATCTTTAAATGGTACAGTTTCTTGGGTCGTTAAATGTCTAGATTCTAGAGAGCAAAAGACTACTATTTAAAGGATAGCAATATGAAGGGTCACGGCCTCCAAGTAAGTGCATACAAATCCAAATCCATGAACTACTATCCAAGTAAGTTTCTTTCTTACTTTCTCCTTCATAGCAATACTGCGATAGCTTGTTACTTGCAAAAAGAGTTGATTACAACTTTATTTGGGATGATTACAAGTTGAGTTTATTGAATTGGAATAATTCAGTATTTGCCCTAGTGAATAGATGGATTTCAGATTTTTTCCCCCCTATGTGTCTGTTATGTGGGCCCTGGACCCACATATCATAGACACATGGGGGCAAAATCTGAATTCCATCTATCCCATGAGGGAAAATCCTAGAATCCCCTATTGAATTTGCGCAACAGGTTCCATCATTTCCAAATTATGTGTCTTCAACTGCTCAAAGGAATATGAAAAGTCACAGCCAGGTATACTTCCAGTGAGTTCTAATTTCAAATGCATCCCGTTTTTTTCAAAGCATGATTACGTGACCGGTACCTATACTCAAACAAAAGATGCCTCTATGTTGGGACCAAACTTCATCCAACAATGTATGGCGAAAATTTATCCATACAAAGAGTGGTTGACAAGGTGAGAAGATGGTGAAAATTCCATTGGTGACTCACAGACCATGTGGCGGGTACACGGGCATGCCTGTGGGCGACGGGCATGGGCGAGGTTCTTCGCCCGTCGCCCTTCGTGGGCATGCCCGTAGGAGAAAATCAGGGTCGCAGGCATGGGTATGGGCGAGCACTACCTGTGCCCACCACGCCCGATTGCCATCCCTACCCACGGGGAAGCAAAAAGTTGTGGAAGCGGCAGCGGAGATGAGGGCAATACTGTGTTGCTCACCTTACCTGTTCGACAAGGACAATATCATGTTGGTCGCTTGGAGCCATTGAAGAGAAAGACCCGAGTTGAACAAGCCAAGGGTTGTGGCGACGATTGTTGAGCGTCGGCATTGTTGAAGAAGTGAATGACTACAGAAGCTCGATGATAGGGAATCCTTGGTAGAGATGACATGGAATTTTTCATTGAAGATGAGCTATGTATGATATGTGGTCATCGGGTATCTAGAAGCACGCCATCACTGTTGAGGTGCACGACATATCATTATACAACAAATAAAGCAGACATGTCGTGTAACATCCCAAAAATCCCACTTTTTGGAAAGTATAATGAAAATAATTAGGGAGTAATTTTGAGCATGTTTATATGTGGGAAAATGTATTTGAGCATTTTTTAAAAAATAAAATATTAAAAGCAACAATGCATTTATATGAAATAGCAACTTGGAAGAATTTTTGAGAAAATAAAAAATAGATAAAATCCTAAAAAATTTATGTAAGGAACCACACTGTGTTGGAGACCTCCACAAAAAAATTTATAAATTTTGGAGTCCAATTACTATGTTTAGAAATTCGAACAACAATCAGCCAGTTTAAAAATATTGAAAACTTAATTCGAATTCCCGCCGAGCTAAATGAACCGAATTCGCCTAGCCCAATTCTCCCACGCAGTGCCTCAGCCCATGCCAGAGCTTCACTCGACCTCTCACTGACACGATGGCCCCACCCATAGGAACCTTTCATCCACCTCGCGTCTACGCCTGCGCGCCAGCGCGCCTCGCCTGCTCTGCCACTCGCCCACAGAACATGACAGGTGCCCACAGTTTAGAGCCTCACCTACTCCTATCGCCTCCGCCTGCCATCGCCCATGCTAACTGCCCCGTCGATGCGCCGTTATCCCACGTGAACAATGAGACCAAAGCTCAGCACGAGAAACCTGTACACTGCGCCATTTTTTCGCCGCTTCTCTCGCACCATTCACGGGCGCATTTAAACTCCTCAGCGCATCACAAGTTCATCAGCTCACCATTCTCGCTTCCCGCATAGAATCAGAGCATCTCGTGCTTTGCTTCACTGTGAATGAGATCATCGTTCTCGGCGCCGGTGAGCAAGCCGCACACTATCATTTCCTCTAGTGAGCTTTTTTGCCCTCACCACCTATGTCACTGTGCGCCCTTTACCTCACTAATACACCTTCTTTGCTTGATGTAGCTCTGGGAAATGGAGTCACCGTTGTTTAGAGCCTTGATTATAACTTGGTTGCCACAAACAAAACTGCAAGCTTGAACTTGCAAGTCCCGGGCAATGGAGACTGCTATCTGGAGCGCTAGAGCTTATGCATGCAATGTGCTAGTGGAGTTATCTGCCTTTGCTTGAATGTGCAACCTGCAACTAAAAGGTGGAAACTTTGCTTGGATATATAAGCCAAGGTCTGCATTGCTGGCATCTTTCATGGAGGCATCAGAATAGCGTAAGAAAGGAGTTTCTGTTAGGTATAATCAAGAGTGAGTGTATGATGCATTAGTGTTTTGCATTTAGTTGAGTCCTGCATGGTACCGTTATTAGTTTATTAGTGAGTTAGTTGTATGCAAACGCATGCATGCAAGGAATTGGTGCATTGAGTGTGCACGTTGTGTGTTTTAAGGTGTACGAAACGGTCAAGTTTATTACTTATCGCATGCATCGAGTTATGCTTTATATACTGTACTCAGTCGTTGTTCTTTGAGATTAGAGAGAATAAAAGAAATATAAAAGATGCTTAGAAGTGGCAGTGTCATCATCTCTCTAAGTTCATCGTCTTCCCCATGAAAATGTGCATCCACGGGAAGAATTTCCAACAATTGGTATCAGAGCCTGAGTCCTTGATCCATGTATGTCCAAGATCATGCCGTGCTCTCCGGGAAGTGGTGTTACCGGTGATGAGGTGATGTCGAGCCGCACCATTGTTACTGGTGGTGATCAGTCTAAGGTACCGGGAAGAGAAAGCAATGTCAATACCCTATGCTGAGCAAAAGCAACAGCGGCGCGTGGAAAATCAAGATGAAGGTGTTCATGAAGGCCCAAGGTGTTTGGGAAGCTGTAGTGACCGACAACGTTGATGAACGCAAAGATCAGATGGCCCTTGCAACTATCTTCCAAGCAATCCTAGAAGAGACCCTCCTCCTACTCGCCGAAAAAGAGACGACAAAAGTTGCATGGGACACGCTCAAGACGATGTACATCGGCATCGACCTCGTCAAGGAGGCACATGTGCAGACCATCAAGAGTGAGTTCGAGGGTTTGCACATGAAGAAAACAGAGTCGGTATACGATTTCACCGTGAGATTGACGACTCTTGTCAATCAGATTCGCAGTCTTGGTGACAAGATGGAGGAGAGCTACATCGTGAAGAAGCTTCTCCGCGCCGTCCCGAGCAAGTACCTAAAGGTTGTTTCAACCATTGAGCAGTTTGGGGACTTAAAGACAATGATGGTGGAAGAAGCGATTAGCCGCCTCAAAGCGTATGAGGAGTACGCTGTATGAGCGGCAATAATGACGGCGAACATCTTCTCCTAACGCACGCCGAGTGGGAGGTCCAATCGGCGAAGAATAGAGATGGCAAGTCCGGCGGCTCTGACGGCAATGGTGGCCGAAGACGCGGGAATAGCAAATTCGACAAGGCTAAAGTAAGATGCTACAACTGCAACAACTATGGGTATTTTGCTTCCGAATGCCGCAAGAAGGAGGAGGAACAGGGGCATCTCATGGAGGCAAATGCCAACGATGAACCGACGCTGCTGTGAAGCCGTCTTGGTTAGGGGGAGATTGTTAGGAATAATCAAGAGCGAGTGCATTGTGCATTAGTGTTTTGCATTTAGTTGTGTCCTGCATGGTACCATTCTTAGTTTATTAGTGAGTTGGTTGTATGCAAACGCATGCATGCAAGGAATTGGTGCATTGAGTGTGCACGTAGTTTGTTTTAAGGCATAGGAAACAATCAAGTTTATTACTTATCGTATACATCGAGTTATGCTTTATATACTGTACTCAGTCGTCGTTGTTCTTTGAGATTAGAGAGAATAAATCGTCGTTGTTTTTTGAGATTAGAGAGAATAAAAGAAACAGAAAAGATGCTTAGAAGCGGCAGTGTCGCCGTCTCTCTGAATTCATCGTCTTCCCCGTGAGAGTGTGCATCCATAAGAAGAATTTCCAATAGTTTCAATGTTAATTAGTCAATGTGCTTCCTTGGAAGGATGTGTTACGAATAGCACTTGTATTCAATATGAGGCCAATGGGCCAATATATATACACAGATACATGCGGTGAATATGCAAAGAACCCCTTATAACAATGGGGAATTACAAACTATACATATATATCTCTAACACCCCCCCTCAAACTCATGGTGGATCAACAACACTGAGTTTGGAGAGGTAGAAACCATCTTGCGCGAGTCCAGGCCTTCGTAAAGAAATCGCTATCCAAGCTCAAGGCACATATCAAGAGCAATCACCGGTCATGCACACAAGACCGCATGAAGGAAGCATCAACACCAATATGCTTGGTAAGCTCATGCTTCACAGTGGTCTCGAGCACACCGATAGCACTGATTGTCGGACAAGAGAGGAGTCTGTAGTAGTGAGAAACACCAAAATCCTCCAAGAACCACCGTAGCCAAGTAATCTCATTGTCAAGAGAGCCATAGCTCGCAACTCACCTCTGCACTCGAACGGGACACTGCATCTGTTTCTTCGCCTTCCGTGCAATGAGAGAACCACCAAGAAAAACACAAGAAGCGAGAGATAGACCGCGATCGAGGATCGCCGCCCAAGTAGCATCCGAATAAGCTGAAGTCAGAACGAGCCACGCCGCCCTAGGTACGACAAACCCTAGGCTCTGATACCATGTTACGAATAGCACTTGTATTCAATATGAGGCCAATGGGCCAATATATATACACAGATACATGCGGTGAATATGCAAAGAACCCCTTATAACAATGGGGAATTACAAACTATACATATATATCTCTAACAGGATGATGGTCAGAAAAGTGGGTATTTGAATTTTCCTCTTTTTGATACATTTCTGCAAGAGCCACCTGAGTAGCTTTTGCTTCGTATAGGACAGCACGAACTGTTCAATCTTTCTTTTTAAAAAAGGTGATCATGTCTAGATTTTCAAGTGAACCATAAGAGGTAAAAAAACTCTCTGTCAGTTTGTGAGTGGACTTGATTTAAAATGATATGAAGAATTTCGGCACATCTTCTTTCTTGAATGTGTTGCCTGTGGCTGTCAGTTTTCAGACCTAAATAGGATTGAAACCTGATGTGGCCTTTGCATAGCAGCAGTGGAAGAAGAGATGATCGCCTGTTTCTATTTGATCACAGCCTGAGCATTTATTTTTCAGAAACCTTGTTAATTCTATGGTGAACTTTTGCTGCAGTTGGCAGGGAATTAGTAACCGCTCCAGACAAAAGTCTGAATTCTAGGGAGAATGTTCTTTGATTTCCAGCCAAGTTGGATAATTTCCTTGTCTTGGTTTTGAAGGTTTAGATGAGGTAGTCGCTGATCAATTTTGTGTTGACGTACGTACCTGTAACCACACTGAGTTGTCCATGCTCCTGCTTTTGGTACGCTTCCAGCACAAAACATCAGGATGATTAGCCTGGTCAATAGGAGCCTGCAATAGAATTATCTTTGACTAGAGGTTTGATTGTCGCTACTGGAAGGATGTTAGCAACTCTGTGTCTCCAAAAATTCAGAGTTCTGAACTTTTGCGGGCTGTGATATTGTTTCCTCTCGGCGCTGGAAGGTGCCATGCTGATGTACTACGACTTCACATTTTTTTAGCTTTCTATGTTGTTCTTTCGATTCACACCTTTCCCATCGTTATTATGTCTGCGCATTATTACTGTATTTAGGTTATTTCCCATACCATGATGCTTCATTTTCGAAGAAGAAAAGCCTCTGTCCTAGCATGATGAAGAGGAGTGACACGAAAGAGTTAATTTTGCCTAATCACGGATGGAAGAATCGAGGCATGCATATTTCAACACAAACAATGGCAGCAGAATCGCAGATCAACCGAGCCGTGCGATAAAAAGTTGTTCCTAATTATAAATAAATAAAAAAGAATCGCGCGCCCAAGCAAGCGGTTGCTTTGTGCGCGCCAATTTTAACGGAAGAATTATCATCACAGCAAATTAAACCTTTTCTAGATATGGATAACATATGTACTTGCCATTCACCAATCAATTAATGACAGCACAACATGAAGAGAGACACGTACTCCTCGTCGGTCTCAATGCATGACATATGCACAAGTTAATACAGTGTTGTCGTTTATATATGAACCTCCATACTATCTCTGAAGAACAGTGCATTTTAGAATTCCCCTTTGAGTTCCTCTCAACAAGGTAAAGTAAATAGAAGAAGAAAGAGAACTGACCAGATGGCTAGGTGCGCGGCGTTCGAGCCTCTGCTCGGCGGTTGTGATCATCCTCTTCTAATATATAGCGATTGCCAGAGCTCTAAGCCAAAATTAAAAAGAGAGGAGGAGAAACAGTTCGTCCATTGTGGCAGAACTTGAATGGACCTAGTTTAAATGTGCAAGTGGCCTTGACCCATTGTCAGATGTCAGTTTCAATGATTAGATAGAGGACTGTTTATCTTTCTTGATGTCCCTTCTGTTTAGCACTAAGGAGGGATGTATTAACCCCTATATAATAAGTAGTTAAGTACAGGGATGAATATGCGGTTGGTGAGCGGTAGTAGGTGAGCTAGAATTGAATCTCGTCAAATTCCAGCTCCAACTGTGGCAACTTTTCTCTGAATGATGATGTATGATGCTCTGCTGGCCTTCAGCTCTTACCTTCTTCTTGATTCAATCATGCAAAGCCTTGATTTTATTTTCTCTGACATGCAGAGACATGCACGATGTTTGCTTGCTTGCCCCCCACCTGTAAGTGAGATACTTGTTGACGTAGAAGCTCTGGTTTGGTTTGGTAGGTGAACTTCCTGTTGGTTGTCTGTGTAGTACTTGTGTGTAGATTTTCCTCTTACTATGCTACCTAACCTAGCTACGCAACACCAGTCACCAGATTGATTAGCTTAGCGTGGAGACGACTTCAAAGGAACACGATCTGAACAGGGTGTGGTCTAAGCAGAAATTTATGCATAACTTGACACTAATTGCTAAGTCGCCTGTGGTATGTGGATCGATCCAAATCCACATTTTCATCTTCCAAATAATTTTATTTCTGGTAGTAGTAGTACCTCCTCAACTAAAGCAGCAAATTTCTGGAGTGATCGATGTGATTGCTGCTACATCATTGTCTACAAAGTGCAGAGTAAAATTTATTACACAAACTAAATAATCATCTTTGTTGGGCCTACAAATAACGTTGCAATGCATCATGCATACATATTTATTTTTTGCTGCCGATGCAAGGTGGTTAAGATGCACAATGACTCATTGTAGACATAAGTGGATGCACACCTGTCATCATGTCATCTGCAATAGGGTATTCCAAGAGAGCATGCATGGCTGCCTGTTAATTAACTTCAGTCACTGAGAGCCATGGGCTGTAAAGCTCGTAATAACAACTACTCCAAGCTAGCTCCAAACTATAATATGTTGGATTCCGAGATCTTTCACAGATTAGTTCGCTTACGCATATAACTTTGAGTAAATTTCAGAAGAAAAAAAACCTAGGTTTGGAGTTATTAGTAATACAAAACCCTATGTTTTAGAATTTTTTGTGTTACCTTAAGCTTTGCCCTAAAACCAGAGGTTTCCTAAATATTTGGCCCCCAAACCTAGGGTTTCTTGTAAAAAATTCTAAAACCTGAGGTTTTGTGTTACATTTGCCCTCAAAACACGAGGTTTCCTGAATATTTTGCTTCAAAACCTGGAATTTCTTGAAAAAAAATTCTAAAACATAGGGTTTTGTATTACTAATACCTCATAACTTAGGCTTTTCTAAAATTTACTCTATAACTTTAGGATCTGAATGCATTGCTTTCTTTCCCTGAATTAAATAGGAACAGGTTGTGAAAAGAGTGTGCACTGACCAACCTGACGGGAGGATAAAAAATGCTGATAAAAATGAACAGTCAGTGACAGTGTTACTTGGATACGAACACAAGTGTCGGAATCCGACTCGAATTCGGGTGTCTGATTCGACAAGCTTTAAAAAGGATAGCAAAGTTGTTCAATGTCTCATTAGATGTAAAAATGAATAAAGAAGTACTACAACCAAGGTCTCTCGCAGCTCCTCGAGCCTTCTTCCCTCTCTCTTCCTTCTCATTAGACCAGCTTCACTCTCATTCATATGCTCCTTCAATCAAGCACTATCACTCCACCCCGACTCTCTTTCCTCTAACAACTCTCTAAATCATGTCAGAGCATCGGCATCTATTTCCTCTCTTTTTTCTGGCAACAGATCTATCTAAACATTGGTATCAAGCTAGTTCTTCCCTTCTGCTCCTCACACAAGGACTCTCTATGGGTTATCTGATAGGCATCGCAAGGAGTCTGACACACGTTGACAGGAGAATATGTGTGTCGACGCGGCAAATAATTTTTGGACTTGTGTGTCCTGTTAACACGGTCGATGGTCAATGCATATAGTTCTAGTGATGAAAGAAGAACCAGCAACTGATCAATGTGTGAGCCAAGTCACAGCAATCATGCACTGACGAATTCAATCATATGCATTATTTTATTCTGTGCTTTGACAGATAGCACAGGTACATCTCAGCTAGCTGGAGTGAATTTGTCTCGCTTCTTTGATCTGCTAATACATAGTCTTAGCCTCTTGGAAATGGCAGAATGAGTGAATATTAGTCTGACTAATCAGAGTCTTAATTATATAGTTGGAAGAAGAAATTAAACAGACAAGTGCAGCTCTCATACTTGTTCGATCAGCTGGTTTCAGCTGTTTGAACAAATGAAAAGCACGCATGTATGCATGAATTTCATTAAAAGTGAGGCGTGAGCTGGGACTAGGGCGGAGCTAGGCCTCGGATCACTAGGGCAATGGTCCGAGACGTGGGCCTAGTAATAGTCGTTACCCCCTTATATATGTAGAGAAAATTTCAGCCTACAACATCCTTGCCCGAGGCCTACTAACTAGCCTGATACGTCTAGGGTAGGGCAGTAAACGAGCCGAGCTAGAGCCAACCTGGCCTCTCAGGCTCGAGCCTAGCTCGAGCGAGCCTGAGTTGGGGTCTGAGCTTGGACCTAGGCTCGAGCTCAGCTCGGCCCAAGCTCGAGTAACAGTAAAAAAACATACATCATATTTCAACAATTAGAAAAGCTTGAGTAGGCTCGAGCTCGAGGGAAACTCGGTAACAGTTAACATGCAACAATTTTCAACAAGATGGGAGGGCTATTTGAGAAATTTTCAACAAGATAGGAGGGCTATTCGAGTGAAGCTTTGTAACAGTTACATTTGAGCTCGGCTCGTTAAGGCTCGCGAGCATGAGATCAGGCTCGAGCTCGGTTCATTTGGAGCTCGAGCCAAGCCTAGATCGAGCCAGGCTCGAACAGCTTGTGAGCCTCGAGCTTTTTTTATAGCTCTAGTCTAGGGCAGCTCATATTCCTTCCCTCCCCAACCAACCAAGCCATCGCCACTGTCGTCCGTGACGGCCCATGGCCCATGCATTGAGAAGCTGAGAAACCCTATCGCTATCAGGCTCACGCGCTCTCCCTACCATGCCGCCTCCTCTCTCTCACTCGACCGCATCCCCTCACGTTGCCTCCTCACTCTCTCGTGCCAACGAGACGAGGGCCAAGGCATAGGCCACCAACTCTAGGTGATTTTCTCTTAACCTTTTACTTTGTCGCATTATATTACCCACATTCCGAATTGGCCAACTAGGGGTTAATTGATTGGATTCAATTTGATGTAATAGAAATACATGATGAAGAGGACTAAGACATTGGCATCTTATTTTCCATCATCACAGTCACAGTCCAAGCAATCCCCTCTGAAAACAGCAGGAACTGGAGCTAGTAACACCCAACAAAATAATCCTCGTGTTGTGCTTAATCCAGATGACATTGTTGTCGATAATGGCCTTCGGAACCACATCATAAAAGAAGTTTTCATGAAAATTGGTTCAAAAGGTATGATTGGTTGGAATAGTATTGCTAAAGATGTTGCCTTTTGTTTTTACTGATTTATGTTTAAGCAACCGAGATCTGAAAACTTTGGTACTGGTGCATATACAAAGGCAAGGTTTAGTTATTGGAAGAATGCAATTCAATCTTTTGATGAACATATTGGTAAAGTCGATAGTGCTCATAATAAAGCTAGAAAATCAGAAGCAAGGTGTGGCACATGTGCGAGCTGATACAAGTAAGAAGAATGAGGAAGAATATTTGGACCATATTACTATTATTTTAGGTGTTGTAAGGTTTATTCTAGAATAAGTTCATTTTACACCCCTGAACTTTGGCGAGAGTCCAAAAAACACCCTGAACTACAAAACCATTCAGTTTACACCCTCGAACTTTCAATACCAGATCAAGTTACATCATACGCTGGTTTCATTGGTGGTTTTGGATGACGTGGTAGCCACGTCACCAGCTTTGGATGATGTGGCGTCCACGTGTGCATCTTTCACTGACGTGGCGTCCACGTGTACATCTTTCGCTGATGTTAAGACATCATTAAAGGCAAAAGATTGTATTTAGGTTTTAATGACCGCCATTAACACAAATCAAGGGGGACAGTGGCTCTGGTCCGAATGCGCCACGCACGGGGGCTCTCGGGCGCGCTCGGCCATGGCTCGTCGTTGGCGGGAGCGGGCTCAATTGCAGCAACTAGGGGCTGGAACGGGGAGCTGGTGGTGTGGGAAAGGTGTTGACGATGGTAGCGGCGCCGGGGGTTGACCAGAGAGGCGGCGTGGCTGTAACATCCCAAAATTTGGCTTTTTAAAAATCTTTTGAGTAGTTTAGGTCCTTGAAAATTTTTACCACTTTTATTTGAATTAATAAAGCTTAATTGGAAATTTTTCTAAATAAAAAATGTTTAATTTGAATAATAGAAACATTAATTAAATAAAAACTTGTGTTATTTGGCTTCCTTATCTTTCAAGGAATTTTTGGGTATTTTCTGAGATTTTTTTGGATTTATTTGCTATTTATTTGATCTCCTTGATTTTTTACCTTTTATTTTAATTTCAAAAATCCATCCTTTTCTCTCTCCTGCCATGTGCTACAGTACCTCACAAATTACTGTTCATCTTCCAGCCCCAACCGAACAGAGAAGTCCCAAGCCTGTACGTGACACAACCAAAGTTTTCCAAAATCATAACTTTCTTTACGGTGTATATAAAAGCGAACTGTTCGCGTCCAAATGTCCGTCTTGATCTCCTCTTCCAATTTCCCAAATTGGTTTCCTCCAAATCGATCTATTTTCGTCGCAATCTCCAGAAAATCGAGCTCCAACCGAAGGTCTTCTCCGGCGAACTGCGCCTTCATCCGACGTCCTCCGGCCGAACCGTCTGCGGCGTTGGCTTCGCGTCGTCGCGTTCTACGTCATGGTTCCTTCCTCTTAGCCCAAATATCACCGGAGCACCATCGACCATGTCAAGCCATAATGCCGAAACGTGTTCATCGCGTTCCTCGCTTCCTCGGTGAGTTTTTCTAAAATTTGATCGTGTCATCTCGTGCCCCTTGTTGATACCTATTTTTTCCCTCTTTTAGATTCAAGTTTCATCCACCGTGCGCTGAGAATCGGGCGTTCTCTCGCCTCTTGTACGTTGTCCTTCTCTGGCCAATTACTTTGCAACCGTTGATCTCCTGCCTTCAACTCCACCACCGTTGAGTTCGCGTCGCCGCGTTCTACGCCGTGCTCATCTCCCTTTTCGCAGAATATCGTCTGAAGTGGTACGCACCCGTGAGGACACCGTCGTCACCGTTCTTCGCGTTGCTGCCGTCGCATGGAGCCGAATCTCGATGTCCAGACCGTGTCATCATCTCCGGCTCGTCGTCGCCGTTCCGTTTTGCCCCTTCGCCACCACTGGTTCGCCTTCATTCATTGACACCTCCATGAGCAAGTATCACTAGATGTCTCTGTGCACTATTCATGGTTGATGTGCAGAGCGTGACTTTTTCTTTCTTCAGTGGTTCCTTTCTTTCTCTCGTCTCTCTGTAATGTGGGCCAGCCAAGTAAACTTTCTTTGTTCTCTGGACCAAAAGGCAGTAGTTTCCATGCTTCCAACGCAGATTGCTTTCTTTGTCTCTCTTTCCTTCTCTGATAATTTTCTCTGTTCTTTGTTAATCCTTTCTATATATGACATTGGGCCCATATGTCATGTCTATCTTTCACTTACATGTAGACCCCACGTGTTATCCTTTCAATTAAAAACCCTAATTATTTCTCTCTCTTACATGTGAGTCTCGCATGTCAGTCAACTCTTGGTCAACCCTAGTTTATGAGCTTGGTCCACCGTGGACTAGCACATCTCTGTGGACCTAGTCCATAGACCAGTGGCCCACATGTCAACCCCTAATCCTATTTTCGGGAATTAATTTAATTCTTGAAAAGCCTTTTATCTTATTGATCCCACTTGTCACCCTCTCTACTTTATTTTTTGAATTATTTTAATTCTAGAAATCCATAAATACCAGTTGGTCCCACCTATCATACACTCATTCTTTTTTTAAATATTTTCGGAATAGAATATTTTGAGAATATTCCGTAGAGCTTTTTCATCATTCCATGTGAATTCCAATCTTCTGAGAGTCATATCTTCTTCATCCGAATTCCGATTGAACCCATTCAAGTTCCTAAATTCATCTAAATTCAATATCTATCTTCCAGTACCATTAAATTTTAATTTAGAGTTTATTTGATTTATCTTTTTGAATTTAGTTTGTTTTGCGCTTTCTTTCTCGTTAGACACCGAAGTCTTGGAATCATCCGAAGGAGCTAAAGTTCAAGGAAGTAGAAGATTGAAGATAAAATAAGATCATCATTGCTATAGCAAGGCAAGTTATACCTTTGATCATATTGAACCCAGTTTTCAAAATACTTTGATTCAAATTATTGCATTTATTTTAAGTATCTATTTAAATGCTTTTGGATATAGCTATTGTCCAATTTGTTACACCCACCTTGGCTAATTGATATGTCATAATATTTTGTCACCCTAGTCTGGTTCATATTTAGTTGGTGCTATGGTATTACTAACGTGGGTTGGTTAGTACGAGTAGATTGCTTAGCCATGCAACGAGTTATTATCATCACCTGAGTTGTAATTATGAATTTGATTAAGTGATTATGAAACTTTATGATAAAACTGTGTGTGCTATGTGTTATTACTTTGTGATAGCATGTGTTGCACTAAACCAACTGGGTGGTAAAAGATTTTAGACTGAGGCAAGTGGTGGATACTGCGTGATATGGTGGACTTTGTGAATGAAAATGATAATCTTTGTGGCATAGTTAGAAAATGGAAGTCTTGCCTTGGTCAATTAAGGACTTAACTTTGTGCGCCATTGAACTGAGCTTTACTGTACGACCACATGCCTGGTATGGGACGGGCATAACTTAGTAGGTTATGGATTCTTGGCATTGATTACTTAGGTTGTAGGTTAGGCTATGGGTGGAGGTGTGTACTATAAGGTAGTCGCATCACGGGGCGGTTTGTAACATCCCAATGTTATGTTACCAAAATTAAAATAAAATAAAATAATTATTTTATTGAATTTCCTAAATTTTTGATAGAGTTTCATTGCTTTATTTGAATTTCTGAAGTTTTAAAAGTCAAATTTAAAATTTATTTGAAGTTCTTGAAGTTTGATTGGATTTAATTTGAAAAATAAAACTTTACTTAATTCTAGAAATTTTCTGAGTTTTAAAAGCTTTTTCATAAATATTTTAAAGTGAAAACAATTTATTTGCAAAATTAAAAGCCAACATAAAGTTGGAAATAATTTTATTAAGTCCAAAATAATTAAGGGAATTTCTGTGAATTTTTCCATAATTTTTGGAAGTATTATGCTATTTGTCCAAAGCCTTTTTGAATTAATTGGATTAAATAAATTGTAAAAGCATTTGAAATTCTCAAAACCTCTTTGGGCCGAAATCCCTCCGGCCCATCTCTCTTTCCCGCGCCCCGGCCCGTTTTTCGGCCCACTCCGCCGCCCTCTCTCTCCCCTATCTCCCTCCCACCGTCCGATCAAATCGGACGGCCAACCAATCCCCGCGCCACCCCGCCTCCCCGCGCTGTTGGATGCAGATCCAACGGCCCGTGGCCATCGTCTTCCCCACGTCCTTCTTCCTCGCGCAACCGCGTCCGCCTCCGCCATTTCCGCTCGCGTGAAGCTCCGCCAACCGCCGCCTCCCACTGCCCCTCGTTCCCCGCGTTCGCGCGCATAACCCGGAGCCCCAACCGCCTCCACTTCCGCCTTCACCCCTCTTTTTCGCCCACGATCTTGCCCGGTTCACCCGCGCTCCTAACCGCCGCCGCCGCCACGCGCACGAACTCCTCATCCCGTGCTCCTCCGGGACCTATAAAGGGCGCACCAGGACCGCCCCCTTCTCCTCATTCCAGCGCCCCAACCCACTCCTCCTCTTTTTCCCCCGTCTCGCCGGAATCCAAGTTTCTTCGCCGCCGGCCGCCACTTCTTTCGCCACCGTTTGCGCCGCCGACACCAACTCCTCGCCGTCGCCGCCCACACCACCGGCACCGCCTCGTCGCGGCACACACCGTGCGCCCTCCATCTTGGCCGGAGCGCCACCGGAACCGCCTCGCCACCGACGGCCGAGTTTCGCCGCCGCCCAACTCCTCGCCGCCGGCAATCGCCGTGCCCTCAGGTGACCAAACCACACGCACCTTAACCCCGATCACCTCCTCTCTCCGTTGAGCACCTCGCCGGAGCTCGCCGCGGCACGTAGCGCCGGCGAACTCACGGCCGAGCCGCCGCCGTGGTTAGGTGACGTGGCACCGCCACGTGGGTGCCACCTCATGGCCACGCCTGCGCCACCGCACCTCCCTCTCTGACGTGGCAGCCTACGTGGCGCCACGTACGCACGCGCGTGCCACCCAGCCCCAACCCCCGAGCCGAAGTTCCATGGACTTGGTCCATGAAGACCTTGTCTATGACACGTGGGCCCCGCCGCCAAATTTCTTTTCTTTTATTCTTTTCGGCAGAAAATCCTCGCTGACGTCATCCTTGCGCAATAAAATGATTTTCCTTTAGAAAAATAAATCAGGAAAATCTATTAAATTCTGAAATTAGGTTTTAAGTAGATTTAAACTTCAAAATTCATATCTTTTGAATCCCAACTCCAAATTGGGTGTTTCAAATTGCAAAATTTGTATAAAATCATTATCTAGCCAACCACATCAAAATTATTTAATTTTGAGCTCATTTGACTACTAATTCCTTTAAACCCTAATTCATCATTTCATGTAAATTCAAACTTCAAAGCTCATATCTTTTGCATCCAAACTCCGCTTGAGCCCATTCAAATTTCTAAATTTGTCTAAATTCAAGATCTAGCTATCTAAACCAAATTTATTCAATTTGGAGTTTATTTGAATCTTATTTGAATTTGGTTTGAATTTGGCTTATTTTCACAGATAGATTTTAACGACTTGAAAGTCGATTTCACGCCGTTGAAGAGCACATAAGAGGATTGATTTTGACTGTGTGATCATCGTGCTTGTGCACATAGACTACCCGAAAAAGTGCTTGTGAGTACTAGGTGACTGTTAAGAAAAACAATATCACTTCAATATCGCTTGATCTGTTCACCTCAAGTGAGGCAAGTTACATCCTTGATCATACTTGCACCTATTATTTAAAATTATTTAAGTTCCTTTTCAAATTATTACTGCATGCTTATTTATATTCAGAATTTAAATCCTGCTTTAAATATATAGTTATGCCTAAAATCCTTTGTATGGCCAATCTTGGTAATTGAAGCGAGCATATTGTCACCCTAGATAAAAACCCGTTGATACAATAGTATGGACTAGGATCATTTGGAAAATATTGTGCTTAGCCATGCTTATAGACCAAATATGTTTCATTTGGGGAATTTCAACCTAAATCAACTATTGTTTAAATTGTACCCTTGGCATTGGTGTGTCATGGGAGTTTTATACATGACTTTGTAAAATGAAATAAAATGATGGTTTGGACTTGGGCGAATTGGTTGTCCGTGGGTGCGGAGTTTATGCACAGGCTTAACTGTTAAGATTAAGGCCCATGGGTTTGTGGAAAGTTGCCCAGGTCAGTTAAGGACCGGTCTTCGAGCCGCATCTTGCTAAGCCACATCGTACTACCACATGTCTTGTATGGGCAGGACCTGGCTGATTAATTTGCAAAGTTCCATCATGGTCGTTCCTGTGATGTGGTGGGTGGTCTTTCATGACTTTTGTTAGTCCCACTAGGCGCAAGAGGGGGCCTGAACCCTGCGGACGGGTAGTCCAAAGGGGGTGAAACCTTAGCGAGGGAGGACTATGGTGGAATGGCGTATTGTAAAGGCCTTGACACGTGCTCTAGACTGCTTACCTAAGGTAGTGAGCGGTGGTATCGACGGATGCCAAACAACTAGAGAATTCATGTCTTGTGGGTAAAGTTGTACAACCTCTGCAGAGTGTAAAACTATTCGAATAGCCGTGTCCACGGTCATGGACATGCTGGCAAAGCCACTCAAAGTTAGACTTCGATTTTAAAATATTGGTTGTAAAGCAGCTTTGACATGGATGGGTGTCCATGAGAAAAGTTATGGGTTGAAGCCACGGGTTGGTGCCCGTGTTTATATTGGTGTTAGGTTGGTGCCTACACTATCGTTATCAATTCAAGTTCAATTTTAGATTTTATAACACTTGAGCTTTTGAACATAGTATGGTATTTAATGTCAAATGCTGATTTATGCAAATTAACACTATAAGCCTTCCTTTGTTACATCCATTTATGCATGTCATTTTGTTAATTGACGGGTGTAACTTGCGAGCACGGAAGTTGTGCTCATCTTGCTTTATGCAAATAAAATTTCAGAGGAGAAGAACTTCGCTACAGGTGTGGATCGTGACGACTAGGCCGCTACCCCAGTCGATTGCCTGTGGCAGATTGCTGGACCCTACTACTTCTTCATCGTCTTCCGCTGTGTTTATTTAATGTTGCCCCGTAAGGCTATCTTGTAATCAACTCAATTGTTTATTAATAAATTTTAGCGTTTATGGTTGTGTTATCACACTTGTTTACTGTGTGAGCTAGCCACTGATCATGGGACTAGTTCAGTTATGCACAGAAGATCCGGGATATTAATCCCGGGTCCTTACAAAGTGGTATCAGAGTCATATCGACTGTAGGTCGTGACCTAGTTAGAATGGCCGTTAGTTGAAAACTTCAAAATTTATTTTATACAACAAGAAAAATAAATTGTTCTCTCCTCATCTGGGTCATCTATCTATCTTTAGCCTTCTTACCTAATTCTCTCCTCACAATTTTGTGATATTAAATGAATCATCTTCCCCTTATAAAATTTCTATAGATGGTCAACACGTTTTCTCCCGTTACGAGACCAGAAGACATGAAGTTGTCAAGGAAACATCGTTGTTAGAGACCACGAGCAGAAGGTACGATGTCAGCCCAGCCATATAGTATAAGTTTGCCAAGACTCATTCCGTGTATTGAGTCGTTCCACCAAATTAAGAGTCTTAATTGATAGAACGTTGTGCTTTTGAAAAGTTTATCGGTTGGTTCTTTCGTTTGGGAGTGTTGTTTTGCTCTATCCCCTTAGTTCTTCTTATTTGTCTCTTCCCTATCCTTTGTCTCCTTCCCTAACTCTCTGGAGTAAACAGCAGATGGTGAACCCTCGTCACCCAGGAAGTGGAGCCAACGCCAACAACAATGGAACTGCCCCAATCAATGAACCAGAGTGGCAACAGTTGGTGGCCAATCAAAACCGTCTGATCGAACTACTCTCTCAGTCCATCAACAACAACCAAGCCCGACAAACTACAGCTTCCCAAGTTCCAACTCCAACTCCACCACCCCAAAGGACCAGTATGTCAGAATTTATGAGGATGCGTCCACCAACTTTTTCAAGCAGCACAGAGCCCATGGATGCAGATGATTGGCTCCGGGCGATTAGTAAGAAGTTGGACATTGCCCAGTGCACAGATCGTGAGAGGGTGTTGTTTGCTTCGCACCAGCTCATGGGTCCAGCTTCCGAATGGTGGGACAATTTCAATATCTCGCATGTTGATGCTCAAGGCATCGCCTGGAATGAATTTGTGCAAGCTTTCAGCCATGCACATATCCCTTCCGGCATGATGACTCTCAAGAAGAAGGAATTTCATTCTCTGCGCCAAGGCAACCTCTCTGTGAATGAGTACCTGCACAAGTTCAATCAACTGGCACGATATGCACCTAACGATGTTGCTAAGGATGAAGACAAGCAGGAAAGATTCCTAGAAGGACTCAATGATGACTTGTCCGTACAGCTAATTTCCCAGGATTTTTCAGACTTCCAGCAGCTGGTCGACAAGGCGATTCGTCAAGAAGGCAAGCACCGCGAGATGGAGAATCGCAAGAGAAGAATGACTGCACAGAAGTTCAACTCAGGAAGTTCTTCCAGAACTAGAGGGACTTCATCATATCAAGTCAAATTCCAGCCAACAGCAGGCAACCCAGTCAACATGGAGTCCTTCAACACATCTAGTGGTGATCAGGCACAGAAGGACTCATCCTATGTTCCAGGCATCACGTGCTTTAATTGCCATGAGGTGGGGCATTTCGCCAGTAAATGTCCAAAGAAGCAGCAGGCAGCAAACCCAGTCAACCCAGAAGTCAACATCATGCAAATGAACAGGAGGCTGCAAAATGCTGAACGAGGACGTATGTTCAATGTCACAACTCAAATTCTGTCGGATGATGAGCAGGATGTGAACGACGACAATTCTAGTTGAAGACCTAGCATTTCCCAGCTTTCTTTCTAGCCTCTCCGAATCTCGGGGACGAGATTCCTTTTAAGGGGGGGAGTTTGTAACATCCCAAGGTTATGTTACCAAAATTAAAATAAAATAAAATAATTATTTTATTGAATTTCCTAAATTTTTGATAGAGTTTCATTGCTTTATTTGAATTTCTGAAGTTTTAAAAGTCAAATTTAAAATTTTATTTGAAGTTCTTGAAGTTTGATTGGATTTAATTTGAAAAATAAAACTTTACTTAATTCTAGAAATTTTCTGAGTTTTAAAAGCTTTTTCATAAATATTTTAAAGTGAAAACAATTTATTTGCAAAATTAAAAGCCAACATAAAGTTGGAAATAATTTTATTAAGTCCAAAATAATTAAGGGAATTTCGTGAATTTTTCCATAATTTTTGGAAGTATTATGCTATTTGTCCAAAGCCTTTTGAATTAATTGGATTAAATAAATTGTAAAAGCATTTGAAATTCTCAAAACCTCTTTGGGCCGAAATCCTCCGCCCATCTCTCTTCCCGCGCCCGCCCGCTTTTTCGCCCACTCCGCGCCTCTCTCCCTATCTCTCCCACCGTCCGATCAAATCGGACGGCCAACCAATCCGCGCCACCCCGCCTCCCGCGCTATGGATGCAGATCCAACGGCCCGTGGCCATCGTCTTTCCCACGCCCTTCTCGCGCAACCGCGCCCGCCTCGCCATTTCGCTCGCGTGAAGCTCCGCCAACCGCCGCTCCCATCGCCTCGCTCTCGCGCGCGCGCATGACCCGAGCCCCAACCGCCCCACTTCCGCCACCTCTTTTTCGCCACGATCTTGCCGGTTCACCGCGCTCCTAACCGCGCGCCGCGCGCGCACGAACTCCTCATCCGTGCTCCTCCGGGACCTATAAAGGGCGCACCAGGACCGCCCCCTTCTCCTCATTCCAGCGCCCCAACCCACTCCTCCTCTTTTTCCCCCGTCTCGCCGGAATCCAAGTTTCTTCGCCACCGGCCGCCACTTCTTTCGCCACCGTTTGCGCCGCCGACACCAACTCCTCGCCGTCGCCGCCCACACCACCGGCACCGCCTCGTCGCGGCACACACCGTCGCGCCTCCATCTTGACCGAGCGCCACCGAATCGCCGCCACCGACGGCCGAAGTTCGCCGCGCCCAACTCCTCGCCACGGCAATCGCTGCCCTCGGTGACCAAACCACACGCACCTTAACCCCATCACCTCCTCTCCGTTGAGCACTCGCCGGAGCTCGCCGCGCAAGACGTAGCGCCGGCGAGCTCACGCGCCGCGCCGCAGTGGTTAGGTGACGTGGCACCGCCACGTGGGTGCCACCTCATGGCCACGCCTGCGCCACCGCACCTCCCTCTCTGACGTGGCAGCCTACGTGGCGCCACGTACGCACGCGCGTGCCACCCAGCCCCAACCCCGAAAGAAGTTCCATGGACTTGGTCCATGAAGACCTTGTCTATGACACGTGGGCCCCGCCGCCAAATTTCTTTTCTTTTATTCTTTTCGGCAGAAAATCCTCGCTGACGTCATCCTTGCGCAATAAAATGATTTTCCTTTAGAAAAATAAATCAGAAAATCTATTAAATTCAAATTAGGTTTTAAGTAGATTTAAACTTCAAAATTCATATCTTTTGAATCCCAACTCCAAATTGGGTGTTTCAAATTGCAAAATTTGTATAAAATCATTATCTAGCCAACCACATCAAAATTATTTAATTTTGAGCTCATTTGACCACTAATTCCTTTAAACCCTAATTCATCATTTCATGTAAATTCAAACTTCGAAAGCTCATATCTTTTGCATCCAAACTCCGTTTGAGCCCATTCAAATTTCTAAATTTGTCTAAATTCAAGATCTAGCTATCTAAACCAAATTTATTCAATTTGGAGTTTATTTGAATCTTATTTGAATTTGGTTTGAATTTGGCTTATTTTCGCGTATAGATTTCGACGACTTCGGAAAGTCAGATTTCGACGCCGTTGAAGAGCACATAAGAGGATTGATTTTGACTGTGTGATCATCGTGCTTGTGCACATAGACTACCTGGAAAAAGTGCTTGTGAGTACTAGGTGACCTGTTAAGAAAAACAATATCACTTCAATATCAGTTGATCTGTTCACCTCAAGTGAGGCAAGTTACATTCTTGATCATACTTGCACCTATTATTTAAAATTATTTAAGTTCCTTTTCAAATTATTACTGCATGCTTATTTATATTCAGTAATTTAAATCCCTGTTTTAAATATATAGTTATGCCTAAAATCCTTTGTATGGCCAATCTTGGTAATTGAAGCGAGCATATTGTCACCCTAGATAAAAACCTGGTTGATACAATAGTATGGACTAGGATCATTTGGAAAATATTGTGCTTAGCCATGCTTATAGACCAAATATGTTTCATTTGGGGAATTTCAACCAGAAATCAACTATTGTTTAAATTGTACCCTTGGCATTGGTGTGTCATGGGAGTTTTATACATGACTTTGTAAAATGAAATAAAATGATGGTTTGGACTTGGGCGAATTGGTTGTCTGGTGGGTGCGGTGTTTATGCAGTGCTTAATCTGTTAAGATTAAGGCCCATGGGTTTGTGGAAAGTTGCCTGTGTCGATTAAGGACCGGTCTTCGAGCCGCATCTTGCTAAGCCACATCGTACTACCACATGTCTTGTATGGGCAGGACCTGGCTGATTAATTTGCAAAGTTCCATCATGGTCGTTCCTGTGATGTGGTGGGTGGTCTTTCATGACTTTTGTTAGTCCCACTAGGCGCAAGAGGGGGCCTGAACCCTGCAGACGGGTAGTCCAAAGGGGGTGAAACCTTAGCGAGGGAGGACTATGGTGGAATGGCGTATTGTAAAGGCCTTGACACGTGCTCTAGACTGCTTACCTAAGGTAGTGAGCGGTGGTATCGACGGATGCCAAACAACTAGAGAATTCATGTCTTGTGGATAAAGTTGTACAACCTCTGCAGAGTGTAAAACTATTCGAATAGCCGTGTCCACGGTCATGGACATGCTGGCAAAGCCACTCAAAGTTAGACTTCGATTTTAAAATATTGGTTGTAAAACAGTTTTGACATGGATGGGTGTCCATGAGAAAAGTTATGGGTTGAAGCCACGGGTTGGTGCCCGTGTTTATATTGGTGTTAGGTTGGTGCCTACACTATCGTTATCAATTCAAGTTCAATTTTAGATTTTATAACACTTGAGCTTTTGAACATAGTATGGTATTTAATGTCAAATGCTGATTTATGCAAATTAACACTATAAGCCTTCCTTTGTTACATCCATTTATGCATGTCATTTTGTTAATTGACGGGTGTAACTTGCGAGCACGGAAGTTGTGCTCATCTTGCTTTATGCAAATAAAATTTCAGAGGAGAAGAACTTCGCTACAGGTGTGGATCGTGACGACTAGGCCGCTACCCCAGTCGATTGCCTGTGGCAGATTGCTGGACCCTACTACTTCTTCATCGTCTTCCGCTGTGTTTATTTAATGTTGCCCCGTAAGGCTATCTTGTAATCAACTCAATTGTTTATTAATAAATTTTAGCGTTTATGGTTGTGTTATCACACTTGTTTACTGTGTGAGCTAGCCACTGATCATGGGACTAGTTCAGTTATGCACAGAAGGTCCGGGATATTAATCTCGGGTCCTTACACGGTTCGCCGTGTCCCTGTCTAACGATGTGTGTTATGCCAAAGCACTTCGTTTGGGTTAGTATAGTGGTTTGTAAGCACATCGGGAGTGTCAATCTTGAGATGAAGTTTCTGAACCGTTTTGTTATGATTAGTGCGGCCACACTGGTTATATCGTGTGGGTAAAGTGTACAACCTCTGCAGAGTGTTAAACAATCTATTCGAATAGCCGCGTCCGCGGTCATGGACATGCTCGGGATTTCACACGAGGGGTAGATTTTCATAAAACCTTTGGGAAGGGATAGCTGTGTTATTTAAGTTATATAGCTGTGTGAAAGAATTTGATTAGGCTATGTGTCTTTGTGAAAACAAATGTTAAATTAATATTGTCTATTTGTTTTGAATTATGCTTTCAATCTATTATTTGTATTAAATTACAAATGTGTTACATTTCTGCCTAAATAACCACAGAAGCTTTTTCTTTTGGAATAAGCTTGTATCTATAAATTGCATTCTGTGGTATGACTTGCGAGTACGGTTGTGTACTCATACTTGCTATACGCAAAACTCTTTAATTGAGCAGGCTACATTAGATCATCATCAGTCAACAAGGTCTACTTCAAGGATCGAGGAGAACTAGGTCACGCACCCCAGCCGATTGCCTGTGGGCATATGGATGGGCTTCACTGAAGTTATTCCGTTTCGTTCCGCTGCAGTTTCATTGAGCTATTCGCCTTCTGAGGCATTAATTGTAAGCTTTGACCTTAAGGTCTTTACTCTGATATTTATTATTATTTGTCTATTTATTAGTCATCTTTGTATATAGAAATGATATTTCATCGATGTTGCCACTGTGTGCACTAGCGTGATCCTGGACTAGTGCAGTATACACAGAGGGTCCAGAATTGTATTTTTGGGTCCCGACAGCGGCAAAGATAAGCGGCGGCGACACGGCTATGGCGGCAAATTATTGTTGAGTTAAACAATCGTTTTGCTGAAAAATCTACTCAGTTATTGAGATGCATTGCTTGTCTTGATCCAAAGAATTATTTTGCCAACTTTGATGAAGATAAATTAATTGAACTTGGTAATATTTTATGCTGACGACTTCTCCCAATATGATTGTGTAGTACTTAAAGACCAGCTTAAAACATTCATTGCTGATGTGAGATCTGATCTGGATTTTTCCAGATGTAATGACCTTGGTAATCTTGTTGTGAAGCTGATTCAGACACACAATTTTTTCATGGGTATATCGTATTGCCTCATTGAACTGGCCTTGATTTTGCTAGTTGCAACTGCAACAGTAGAAAAAGCTTTCTCAGCTATGGGCATTGTCAAGATTGAGTTGCAGAATAAAATGAGTGATTAATGGATGAATAATAGCATGTTATGCTACATTGAGCGAGATGTATTTGGAAGCATTGAAGATAGCAAGATTTTACAACGTTTTCAAAGTATGAGGTATCATAAGCAAAAAACTACCCCGTGGTCTTCATGCTAGTGGTATGTTACATTCTTGTTTTTCAATTTGTATCACTAGTTAACTTTGTAGTTTTATGTCCCTAATTTACATATGCAATTTCATATTTACAGGTTCAGGTGCTTGTACTATTGTTGATGAAGATATGATAGACTTGGATGCACCAAACCTTCGTTAGTAACATATTAACTTTTGTACGGCTCCACTACGCTACGTTGTTTTGTCATGTTTTTTCTATTTTGTTGAAATATTGAGTATGGAATTCAAATTTATTTCTAATGGTGCATCTGTGCTGCACTTTTGTTATACCTCAATGTCGATAGTATTTTGCGTTAGTTATAGTCGCTTAGTTTTCCGCCTGAGGCTTGAATCCTGGCACCGCCACCGGCTGGGACTGAACTGAACTAACACATGCAAGCCCATTAATTTCGGTTCATGTCGAGTCGATCTTAGGTTTGACGAGAGAGAACCAAGGAACAACCAAACTTGATGAGAGAAGGGTGGTCCTCATCTCACTCACAATCGATCCAACTTAAGCATGCATGCCAACTTCACTTGCAGATCGATGATCATGACATGGGAATTGGTGTCCTCGTCTCGCGAAGCACGTGATATCGATGGATTTATCCACGGCAAATTGGTAAGCTCAAATGACCCAGTACTACATACTAGAACCTTGAATTCTGAAACCTTGACTGCACGAAGGAATGAAAGCATTCCATGGTGAATAGAGTTTTCGGCTGAAATCCGTGACACAGACGGCGGCCGGTAAAACCGCACCGGGCCGGAGCAATGCTGCCCTTGTGCCAACTGTGCCTAAGTTCATGTTTTCTCACTGAATTAATCTCGATTAACGAAACCAAGTTGCGCGTGGGCGCGACGAATTGACAAATACAGCACGTTTTTAATCTGTATTTGCAGAAATGATCACCAAACTCGTCTATTTACAGAAATTCCCACGCTGCCACATGGTCCTCCCGGCCGTCCCCGCCGCCACCTTAGCGCGGTCACCGTGCGCGCCGTTGGTGTACGGTCACCGTACGCCAACGATATCATTTCTGCAAATACACGCGTAAAGAGTTGGAAACGTGCTGCCTCTGCCAAATCCTCCGTGGCGAAAGCATTCCATGGTGAGTAGAGTTTTCCGCTGAAATCCGTGACACAGAAGGCGGCCGGTAAAAACGCACCGCGCACCGGAGAGACGCTGCCCTCGTGCCAACTCTGCCTAAGTTCATGTTTTCTCACCGAATTAGTCGCGATTAACAATACCAAGTTGCGCGTGGAAGTGAATCGATACGAATTCGATGGGGCTCCACCCCGCTCCACTCTCCGGGCCCACCCGATGGCGGGTGGTGAGCGGTCGGGCGGGCTGAAGCACGCACGCAGCAGCACCCACCTAGGCTTGGTGTTGGTGGGTACGGGTCGCTGTCCCCCACCCAACTCCACCGGATCCTACGCCCTGTCAGCCGTCCGATCCGACCGAATCCCATCCGACGGCCACGAGTCCCATCCCCCGACCTTGCCGGGTCTATAAATGGGCCGCCGCGAGCGAGGCCCAGCTCGCCGTGCGGTGTGGATTGCCTTGCCGGGTCGGATCTCATTCTCATCCCAGCAAGAGCAAGAGCGAGAGCAATATCCTATCCTCCTCCCTCGCCTCCGCTCCTCTCCCCTCGACCGGATCGGATCGGCCCCGGCCCCTGCCTCCTCCTCCGCGCCGCCGCCGCCGCAGGTGAGCCCTCCCTTCCCTCTCCGCTCTCGCGCGGTGTCGATCTGCGGGGTGGGTCGGCGTGTTGTCGTGCTCTGCGTTCAGGTCCTCCCTTGAGAGGGTTTCGGCGCGCGTGGTGGGTTGGTGCTGGATTTGTCTCCTCTCGTCGAGCTTTGAACGTAGGTCAGTCGTGTGTCGGGCTCCGAATTCGGAAACGCGTCTTGGTGTCGTTCGTTTGGTCGAAGGGTGTGGTACCTTGCTGCTTCTGTTATTAAAAGAAGAAGAAAAAAAAGACGACAAATTTTACTGCTTGATGGTGCGGAATTCTTGCGCCAAACAACAGATTAGGGGTGGTTTGGGAAGTTGGTAACGACGGTGTGAGTAAGAGTAACCATTGGAATCATATCTTGCCCCGTCCGGGTGAAAATAGTAAAGCTGGCGATTTTGGGGCACCTTTATGTTGCGGGTGCTGATTCCACAAAACTTTGCACCACTTGCGGGTGAATAAGCGGTTATTTTTACGCTTTCATGCTATCAAATTACTTGATGATGAACTATATTCTACGTTTTTATTCTCCAATGTGTTTATCCCTGAAACGAACCTGGTGATAGTTACACTAGGTAGTGGCGGCCGAATTGAGTTATTCTTTTATTGTTGGAATCGACCTATGCTGATTCCTGTGGAAACTTGGTAGATTCCTTGTGCTCTCTGCCCCCTTGTCATACTTGCGGAGTATATAATTGTATCAGTGACTTATAAATGCCAAGCATTTGTCTGGGTAATTGAGGGAATTAGTTAACTCTATGCATGATTAATATTTCAGCGCAAAATTGTGGTCATGTCAAGAGCAAACAGAACAGGTTTGGTTTGCATGAGCTATAAAGGAAGCCTTTTGTGCTTGTTTACTCCTGTCGTGTTGTTTTGGATTATCTGTTTACTGCATGAGACAACAGGGCAAGTTTTGGTGCTCAAAGCATTCTTGTCCAATAAAGGACCAGAATGTTGGCTGGGAATCTAGGCTGTCCTGTCAGTGTGCTATCTAAGAATTTCCACTTGGTTATTAGCTTTTTAGGAAACTTGGTTGTGTCCATCGTGTAATCCGTTTGTTCATAAGCATTCTTGTTTCCTCTGGGTCATTTTATTTATAATATGGCCTGTATCTGAAATATGTGCAATATCGTTTCACGCAGATCAGAGAAGATGGCCACAGTTGAGACCTTCCTCTTCACCTCGGAGTCTGTGAATGAGGGCCACCCAGACAAGCTCTGCGACCAAGTCTCAGATGCCGTGCTTGATGCTTGCCTTGCGGAAGACCCCGACAGCAAGGTTGCTTGTGAGACCTGCACCAAGACTAACATGGTCATGGTCTTTGGCGAGATCACCACCAAGGCCAATGTCGACTACGAGAAGATTGTCAGGGAGACCTGCCGTAACATCGGTTTTGTGTCAAATGATGTTGGGCTCGACGCTGACCACTGCAAGGTGCTCATGAATATTGAGCAGCAGTCCCCTGACATCGCCCAAGGTGTGCATGGCCACTTCACCAAGCGCCCTGAGGAGATTGGCGCTGGTGACCAGGGACACATGTTTGGATATGCAACTGATGAGACCCCTGAGTTGATGCCCCTCAGCCACGTCCTTGCCACCAAGCTTGGTGCTCGTCTCACTGAGGTCCGCAAGAATGGTACCTGCCCCTGGCTGAGGCCCGATGGAAAGACCCAAGTGACTGTTGAGTACCGCAATGATAGTGGTGCCATGGTCCCTATCCGTGTCCACACTGTCCTCATCTCTACCCAGCATGATGAGACAGTCACCAACGATGAGATCGCTGCTGACCTGAAGGAACATGTCATCAAGCCTGTCATCCCTGAGCAGTACCTTGATGAGAAGACAATCTTCCATCTTAACCCATCTGGTCGCTTCGTCATTGGTGGACCTCATGGTGATGCTGGTCTCACTGGCCGGAAGATCATCATCGACACTTATGGCGGTTGGGGAGCACACGGTGGCGGTGCTTTCTCTGGCAAGGACCCAACCAAGGTTGACCGCAGTGGAGCATACATCGCAAGGCAGGCTGCCAAGAGCATTGTTGCTAGCGGCCTTGCTCGCCGCTGCATTGTCCAAGTCTCATATGCCATTGGTGTCCCTGAGCCACTCTCCGTGTTTGTTGACACTTATGGCACCGGCAGGATCCCCGACAAGGAGATCCTCAAGATTGTGAAGGAGAACTTTGACTTCAGGCCTGGCATGATCATCATCAACCTTGACCTCAAGAATGGTGGCAACGGGCGCTACCTCAAGACGGCGGCTTACGGTCACTTCGGAAGGGATGACCCAGACTTCACCTGGGAGGTGGTGAAGCCCCTCAAGTGGGAGAAGCCTTCTGCCTAATGCACCCCTTCGGAAGCTTTTGCTCTATCTCATTATGATGTTTTGTGGCTACTCGGCTCTGCTCTGCGTTGTGATTCTTAATCTGCCCCTTGCTACCACTTACCACTCTTTTACGCTACTCTCCTAATAATAAGTACTTATAAGGGTATTGTGTTTGGTTATTTACCTAGAGGAGGAGGATTTATTTTCTGTTATTGCTGGTTTTGCTGCTTATGTAATGGTTAAAGAAAGAAAGAAGCTTCAGCTACTTTGAGAAGAAATGTAACCTCCTACTTTTTGGTTATCTTGTCATGTGCAGCATAATTCCTTGGGCAGTGGAGATCTGTGATAAATGGTCAGTGTATGCGTTTGGTGAAAGCTGCAGGAAGTGACTTGTGCCTTGTGAATGCATCATCTTGGTTGAATCCTTTTCAAGATGGAACATCCTACACCATCAAAGCTCTTGTTGTGCTCAGTCCAACTGACTTGTGGACTGATATTGCACACCTGTTAATTGTTGACATTAGGTGGTGGTTGGTGAGCAACTAATCAAGGTTTGATACCACTAACAGCGAGTGCTTCACTAACAACTCAATAGTGCATCCCAGGTCAGCTGTCCATGTCACTAGCTATCCAACCTCCTTTCATAAGATTGACAAAATAAATCGATGGTTCGTTTAACAACCATGCTGAGCTATCTGAATGTTTATCAGTTCTGATTTGGTTAGTCACCCTCTTAAAGTTTGCATGAATCTTATCGGTTCTGGTTTGCTCGGTCATCTTGTTGCTTCTAATCTTTGCTCAAATGTGTAAGTAACTATGGTACTTGAGAGTTGAGGCTACCTTAGAGATGACAGCGCACAATGATTTGCAGAAGATTTTCATCAAAGTGCTGCCGCCGCCTGGCGCTCATGTTGGAGATGACCTAATTCTACTTTGAAACTGTTTAACAAATGGCTTCCACGTCAACTAAACCCAAACCCAGTTGTAACTTCACACATATCAAGCTCCCTTTTTGTGTGTCAGGTAATATTCAGGTTTCCAGATGCCCATGTAAGAACATGACATGTTGCTGATTTGACAAACACACCACTGAATTGACAGCAATGACCTTACATAGTACTACCACAAAAGCAAACAAGAATTAACTTACCAACCACTAATTTGAGTGTGCAAGCAAGCTATAGGTGTATTGATTAACAAATTAAGTAGAGGTTGGCACAATTGCAAACTCCAAAGGTGCAAGGACATAGAGGTGAAGGTCACTATTAAGAACAAATTGACAGAGGGGTGCAGGGACTATGCCAATCCTTACATGCAGGGGCATAGCTGGTCGTGGGCCAAGTCTCAAGCTAGTCCAGCTACTTTTGGCTCAAAGTCAAAAAAAAAATTATTTTTTCAAAGAATTTCACGTAACATTTTGATTTTAGGCCTTAGGCCATTGCCTCGAAGGCCCAAGGTCTTACTCTGTCTCTGCTTACATGGAGCATCAATCAATCCAATGGTTTGCTTGGAAATATGTTTTCAAATTTCAAGAATGTTCTAACATAGGAAAATTTTCACATATGATATATTATGAGATTTTTTTGGGGGTGGGCTTTTTTGTAGAGTGTACAAGCATTGTACTACTAGCACATTGTCTGTTCCATTTCTGTGAGTAAAGTGCACTGCCAGCTATCGATCGCTTAATTTTGTTCCCAGGAAACGTCCATATAACACAAAACTCCAACAATCTACAAGGAACTGCCAACTAACAAGCGAATTGGACTATTTGAACAGGAAAAATCAGTCAATCAAACTAGAAGTAATGCTGGCAAAAGATCCAATCACAATAATCACCGTCAGCTTAACAGAATCTGAACCGATCGCAAGACATTCTCTTCAAGCTTGTTGTTAGAGTAAGAGCCTAAGAGTTGATTAATAAATCAGAATCTCGAGAGCTAAACCACATGCAAATCATGATTGCCTGTGCCGTTGCCAACTCCTGCCTGTCTAATCCTCTCATCACTATCATTCCCAACGAAATTTCGTCATATATATGTTTTTTTTTCTTGTTGGCCTTACCATCCAAAGCATGCAACTAACAAACCAAACGGAACACCCACATATTCTCATACAAAATGGAGTACTACTCCAGAGAGCCTAACAAACCAAACGGAACACCCACATATTCTCATACAAAATGGAGTACTATTTTTCAGAAAAATGGTGAGAGTGTGAAGAGTGGAAGAGCGAATCATTAAGTAGCACGCAAATATGTAATTTCTATCTGAAGAAGTGCCCAAGATATACAAAGAATAGACCAAGATATAGCATCGAATGTTTACATCAAAACTTGAAAACCATAAGCAGGGGTTGGGGTTTTTCTGTTGTTTGGGAGGTGTGTACTTATCTAGTACATTTGGGGACGGAAATATTTAGTACTTATCTAGTACATTTGGGAATGAAAATATAAAATTGCAAGAGAACCAAAAAGCCGAGAGAATTGGAGGGCAGAGACAGCACAGCGGTGGCATGTGAGCCAGCCAACCATCCAAGCCGCGACTTGACCTGACGGCGCGTTAGGTCAGTCAAATAAAACCGGGTGCCTGCACCGGTATGCTTACCTCCTCCTCCTCAACGGCTCAACCTGCCGGCCACGTCACCCATATATTATCTTTCTTACAGAAGACTCCGCGGTTTTCGGAATCGCTCCGAGGTCCCGTTTTGGCGGTCGTCGGCCGTTCGTGATCGTCTCTCCGTGAGCTCCCAGCCCATCCACGTCGTTGATTTTGCGAAAAAAAAAATCCACGGTTTTCTGAATCGCGTCGAGGTCCCGTTTCAGCGGTCGTCAGCCGTTGGATCGCAGTTGCATGGTCGTGATCGTCGTGTTGAGGTTGCGTCCAAGTCCTTGGCATCGAGGGGTTGCAAGGCCGTCGGATCGCAGGGATCACAACGGGCGGCCCAGATCAGCCCACGTAGCCTCCCCCACGCCAAAACCCTAGCCGCCTTTTAGCCTGCAATCCCGCTGCGTCGCCCTCGCTCTCACGCGGCGCACATCGTGATGCCGCTTATCCCTCCTCCGAGCTCCTCTTCCCAAGCACGGCCGCCTCCTCCACCGTGTCGGCGCCTTCTCCTCCCCGCATCATCGCCTCACCTCCCGCTGCTGCCCTCCTCTTCCATCGCGCCGCCTCTTCTCCTCCATCGCACCTCCCCTACACCTCCCTTGCGTGGCCACCACCTCCGCCGAGAAGATCGACAATCGGCCGTCGCCGCTGCACCTAGTAAAGCCACCTCCCACCTCCTTACGGCGCGCTGAGAAGATCGAGAAGGCCCGCGCCACCGTCACCTAGCTCAATCAGATCAGGTGAGCCTCCTCCCTTCCTCACTGCCTTAGCTAGATCTAAGTGGGCGATCGTTTTCGCCTATTTTTACTGTTTTTTTATGGATTTTCCATGCAACAAGAACGAGAAGGTCATGTTCATTAGTCTCGTGTCGCGCTACCTCGGGTGGTAGGAGGCGGAGTAGATCGAGTGGAGCAGGATCCTAACCCCGACCGATGAGGTGGTGGTGACGTATGACACCCTCACGCCAGCTCCCGAAGGTATGGTGTCTCATTCCGATTTGATGATCTGAGGTGTGTGTGTGTGTGTGTGTGTGTGTGTGTGTGTGTGTGTGTGTGTGTGTGTGTGTGATGGACCTGTGCTAAATATAAATTAGGTCATTGCATCGCGTTGCAATAATTAGTTCATGGCCCAAAATTAGGCCAAAATTTGATTCTATTATGTGCTTCTTAGGTGGGTTGCTTGTTCTTAGAACCGTTTGTTCGTTTTGTTTGTAGGCTGGTAATGATTGCAAATGGGATGCCCGCTTTGCTGTGACGAATGTATACAGTTTTGGTATGATTTTCACACTTACTATCGTTACAATTTTGGGGCTTATACCTCCAGTCCTCCAGCAATGGCAAGGGAAGGATTGGAAAATTTTGGGTTCATGGGATATGTTGGAGAAGTTCTTGTGGGAAATGCTTGCGGTTTATATTTGGAGGATCGAATCAAAATAAAACGAATGTTGGATCTGCTCCAGTTTATTCATTACTACTAAATGTACTTGTTTAGGGTTTGTGCAGTTTAGTTTTTTTTTTTGGGGAGAGTGTAGGAGCACCACGCAAAACACTATCTTAGTTGGGTGTGTGGCATACACAGAGAAATGTACATTATGTTTTTTTTAATTGAACGGTCCATGCAAGTACAAGGAGGCAGAACTTAGCCCCCACATAATACTTGTTTTGCAGATTTGATAATTGTCGGGACCCAGAATTACGATTCTGGAACCCTCTGTGTATACTGCACTAGTCCAGGATCACGCTAGTGCACACAGGGTTAACATAGGTAAATATCGATCCACACAAGCGATAAATAAAGTAAACGATTAATTTGAAAAACAAATAAGGGTTTTGACCTTATGATCGAGTTTACACTTATTAAGCCACGCAGGGCTAACAGGAAATAAACAGCAGCGGAACGGAAAACTCCAGCGTAGATCCCACCAATTCACCACAGCAACCGATCGGGATCCGGACCTTAACAAACGATCGACCTTTCGAACTCCTCCTCAGCGTGCATAGACTCCTCCACTTCTGTAGGTTTGGGCGCAAGTTTTACAACAAGCGTGAGTACACAACCGTACTCGCAAATCATACCACAAAATGCAATGTATAGATGCAGGCTTATTCCAAAGGAAACGGCTTCTGTGGTTCTTTTGCATAAAAGCAACATTTGCAATTAAATATGAATAATAGATTGAAAGCATAATTTAAAACAAATAAACAATATTAATTTAACAGTTGTTTCCACAAAGACACACAGCTAAACAGGTTATTTCACATAGCCATATGATTGAGGTCACACAGCTCCCATCCCAACATTTTATGAAAACTACGCCTCGTGTGAAATCCCCGAGCATGTCCATGATCATGACGCGCTATTCGAATAGATTGTTTAACACTCTGCAGAGGTTGTACACTTTACCCACAAGATACAACTAGTGTAGCAAGCACCAATCGTAACAAAACAGTTCGAAAACTTCATCTCAAACATTAACGTTCCCAGTGTACTTACAAACCGCTATACCAGCTCACATAGAATTGGTATAACACACACCGCTGGACAGGGAAGACGAATCGTCCCGCGATGCAACCACCAAGTAGCCACACCTCCACCCTGTCACACAGCCTAACCTATCCACCTGAACATCAATGCCGAGAATCCATAACTTACTAAGTTAGGCCCGTCCCATACTAGGCATGTGGTCGTACAGTAAGGCTCAATTCAATGGCGCACAAAGTTAAGTCCTTAATTGACCAATGCAAGACTTCCATGTTCTAACTAAGTCACAAAGATTATCATTCCCATCACATAGACCACCATGTCAGACAGTCTCCACCACTTGCCTCAGTCTAAATCCTTTACCACCCAGTTGGTTTTAGTGCAACACATGCCATCACAAAGTAATAACACATAGCACACAGTTTTACACAAAGTTCCATAGTCACTTAGTCATAGTTCATATTTGCAACTTTCAAGAGATGTGAGACTCGTAGCATGGCTAAGCAATTGTACTCGTATCTAACCAACCCACGTTGGTGCTATAATATTACCAACTAATAACCAATCTAGGGTGACAAGGAATTATGACATACAAGGCCAAGGTGTGATAACAGTTTGGATAATAACTATGCCCAAAGCATTTAAATAAATAATTAAAGTAGAATGCAATAATTTAACACAAAGTAATTTGAAAACTGGGTTCAAGATGATCAAAGGTATGACTTGCCTTGGAAAAGGTCTATGTACTGGTCTTGATCTTGGGGTGCTCCTTCTTCCACAAAATTCCCCGACGAATCGACGTCTACTCGCAAACGAAACAAAAACAAACAAAACAAATAAATAACAGAGGCAAAACAAACTCCAAAAATTAAATAAAAAACTCATATAAATAGAGCTTGAATTTAGACAAATTTAGGAATTTGAATGGGCTCAATCGGAGTTAGGATGCAAAAGTTATGAGCTCTGGAAGTTTAAATCTAAAAAGAAACCCTAATTTGGATTTTCTGGAATTTCCGAATTATTTCTTAACAGAAAAATCAGATTATTGCGCAAAGCTGGTGTCAGCGGAGATGTTCGGACGGGGTGACAAAAGGCCTGACAGGTGGGTCCCACCTGTCAGTGACTTGGTGCATCGTGGACCAAGTCCACGCTAGATGGATCTAGGGTTAGGGTGGCGAGGTGGCACGCGGGCTGCTGACGAGGCTAGTGATTGGGCGACACGCGAGCGCAAAGGGGAGCTGGCGGCTGAGGTGGCTGGCCACGCACGCGGACACGTCAGATGAACGGCGGCGGCGCTCGGGGACACAGGGATCCGGCGAACGGCGGCTCGCCGGCGGCGACGGATGGCACTGGGAGGTAGAGGGTGACACGAGGATCACGCGGGTGTGCTCACTGGTGCACGGGGACAACCAGGGTGGCCGGCGGTGAGGTAGAAGCGGCGGCGAAATCTCGGACTCGTCGGGATCGGGGCTCCGGTGGTCTTCCGGCGAAACCAAGGCCACCAGGAGGTAGAGGAGCTCCGTGCGATGCCGAGGGTGCAGACGAAGAGGCGCGGGCGGCACCAACGGCGGAGAACAAGCTCGTCGGAGTTGCGGCGGCGCAGATTGCTTCTCCGAGATTTTGTGGCGGCTAGGGTTAGGGTTTTGAGCGGCGGCTACGCGGGTTGGAGTGCGGAGACCGAGGGCTAGCTCCCTTTATATAGGGGCGGCTCGAGGAGGTCTAGGGCACGGACGGCGAGAAAGCGGGCGGCGGAGTCCCGCCGCCCCGACTCGGAGACGATGACCGTGCCTCGGTGGGACCCGCTTGTCGTGCGCTTTCGGCGTGATCGCGTGGGAACGGTACGGCCGTGAAACGGACTCAAGATCGATCGCCGTCCGAGATCGAACGGCCACAATCGATGGGACGTTCGGGCGGCCGATCGATCGTGACATCCAACCGCCCATCCTCGATCGAACGGTGGAGGATGATCGAGGCGCCCAAAGGAAAGAGAGGGAACAGAGGTCGACAGCGGGTCCACTGTCGGCCGGAGGCGCGCGAGGGAGCTGGGCCTCGCGCGGGATTGGGCCGAAAGAAAGAAAACGGCCGGAGGCTTGGGAATTCGGCCCTAGAGGATTTCTGAGGTTTTAAATAGGTTTTCTATTTTATAAATTACCAGAAATTCAAAAGGGCAATAGAAAATAGCAAATGAACTCAGAAAAATTCTAGAAAAATCTAGAAAATATATCTGAGCACATAGAACCCAAATAAAATAGTTTTGGCTAATGTTCATGTTGGGATTATTCACATTAAATGTTTTTTATTGTAAAGTCCAATATTAAGCTTTTGAAATTAAAATCAAATAAAATCCAAATGGTGAATTTTCTCCCTACTAACTATTAAAAGATTTTTAAGCTCTGAAAATTGGGATGTTACAATAATGAACACAAGGATGGGGAATCATTTGGTACTGACTTTTTATCTTCTCTTTTCTCAAGATAAAAATTGAATTATGGTCCACTGTCAGTAATGTGTCGTGTTTCCCTGTGTTTGTAGGAATTGAAGATGAACAGGGGGAATATGCGGCTCGCAAATACTGTTTGAAGCCATCTCCTGTTCGTTCTACAAAGAAGAACTATGGCAATGGCCAAGACCTACGTGAGAGGTGGTGGCAGCGGCCCAAAGCGGCGACAATGGGGGAGTTTTCTTGGAGCTCTGCCCAAAGCCCCTTCAAATTTTGTGGCCAACTGAAAATGGGGTTGGATGTGATGTTCAATTTTTGTAGGTGTGCGCAATGATCTGGTATATGAGAAAAGCCAGTAACTAATGGAGGATTTTGCCATTGGGGCATTCAAGACATTACTGGTATGCTATGTTCCTCTTGCGCATATAATTATGTTGTTGAGAAAAGAAACACTTTATGTTGATCTTTATGTAAAGGGCTCGTTTGCATGCCTCGGTTATTGAGTAGTAAGCTAGAAACACGATGCTATGATGATTCTATGAATGCATTTTTATGAAAACTATGTAGTGTCTTTCTTGTGTAATCTGTATATCTGTGAAATTCTATGTTTTGTTTCTTTTCCATATTTTCCACAAGGGATTGATACATGTGCCTTTAATTGGGAATTTTACAAGGTCCGTACCAAGGCACGAATTGTTGAAGGGGATGCTGGAAAGGTTAGTTGCCGAGAAGAAGAACGACCAAAGCCAACAGCAGTCATTCTTGGCACACATGGTAGAGGCCTTATTTAGACGTATCTGACTCTTAGATAGCAGTTCAATTACACCTGTGGCAAATTAGATAATCTCAGGACCTGATAAACTAGCTTTGTGGTTCATGGTCTTGGCCAACTTTTGTAAGTAGCAAATTTTCTGGTCATTTGAGGTCATAATATTACTATTGCCTTCTTAGGAGTTATGGTGATATGTGCTTCAACTAATGCATGAAAACGAGCATTGACTAGAGTGCCCTTTGAGAGAATACGTGATAATTTCATGAGTTGATTTGAAATTACAGCGACACTGACACTAGTGCAAATTGCTCTAAAAAATGTTCTTTATTGTTTGTCTCTTTCTACCTTTCCATGCATAGTTATATTTTGTTGTTGCACATAAGTTGAAGATGGCATTTCCGAGTCCATAACTCCGATATGTACACATAATTAACAAGTTAGAAACCAAAAACTTGCGAAGCAAACAAGAAATATGGAATGTTCAATACATACCATGCGATGGAATGCAGAGTCCGGCTGGGTGGGGTACGTGTTGGTCGTCGCGGCCTCGTGTCATGGTGGGTCGTCCATGACCCTGATGCAATGAATCCTCATTCGACTGGAGTACCACTTGATGTACTCCTCGTACGTCCAAGGGTCGTAGGGGGCATCCTGCTAGACGACATCCTCCAAGGCATGGAGCCAGCCCTCAACCCAAGTGTCGGGACCCAGAATTACGATTCTGGAACCCTCTGTGTATACTGCACTAGTCCAGGATCACGCTAGTGCACACAGGGTTAACATAGGTAAATATCGATCCACACAAGCGATAAATAAAGTAAACGATTAGTTTGAATAACAAATAAGGGATTTGACCTTATGGTCGAGTTTACACTTATTAAGCCACGCAGGGCTAACAGAGAATAAAACAGCAGCGGAACGGAAATAACTCCAGCGTAGATCCCACCAATTCACCACAGGCAACCGATTGGGATCCAGACCTTAACGAACGATCAGCCTTCAGCGAACTCCTCCTCGAAAGCAGGCGTAGACTCCTCCTCTTCTGTAGGTTTGGGCGCAAGTTTTACAACAAGCGTGAGTACACAACCGTACTCGCAAATCATACCACAGAATGCAATGTATAGATGCAGCTTATTCCAAATAAAAGGCTTCGTGGTTCTTTTTGCGTAAAGCAACATTTGCAATTGAATACAATAATAGATTGAAAGCATAATTCAAAACAAATAGACAATACTAATTTAACAGTTGTTTCCACAAAGACACACAGCTAAACAGATTATTTCACATAGTCATATGATTGAGGTCACACAGCTCCCATCCCAACATTTTATGAAAACTACCCTCGTGTGAAATCCCGAGCATGTCCATGACCATGACGCGCTATTCGAATAGATTGTTTAACACTCTGCAGAGGTTGTACACTTTACCCACAAGATACAACTAGTGTAGCAAGCACCAATCGTAACAAAACAGTTCGGAAACTTCATCTCAAACATTGACATTCCAAGGTGTGCTTACAAACCGCTATACCAACTCACATAGAATTGGTATAACACACACATTGGACGGGGAAGACGAATCGCCCCGCGATGCAACCACCAAGTAGTCACACCTCCACCTGTCACACACCCTAACCTATCCACACGAACATCAATGCCGAGAATCCATAACTTACTAAGTTAGGCTCGTCCCATACTGCATGTGGTCGCATGAAGAAGGCTCGATTCAATGGCGCACAAAGTTAAGTCCTTAATTGACCAAGGCAAGACTTCCATGTTCTAACTAAGTCACAAAGATCATCATTCCCATCACATAGACCACCATGTCACACGTCTCCACCACTTGCCTCGGTCTAAATCCTTTACCACCCGGTTGGTTTTAGTGCAACACATGCCATCACTAAGTAATAACACATAGCACACAGTTTTACACAAAGTTCTATAGTCACTTAGTCATAATTAATATTTGCAACTTACATGAGATGTGAGACTCGTAGCATAGCTAAGCAATTGTACTCGCATCTAACCAACCCACGTTGGTGCTATAATATTACCAACTCAACCAATCTAGGGTGACAAGGAATTATGACATACAAGGCCAAGGTGTGATAACAATTTGGATAATAACTATGCCCAAAGCATTTAAATAAATAATTAAAGTAGAATGCAATAATTTAAGACAAAGTAATTTGAAAACTGGGTTCAAGATGATCAAAGGTATGACTTGCCTTGGAAAAGGTCTATGTACTGGTCTTGATCTTGGGGTGCTCCTTCTTCCACAAAATTCCCCGACGAATCGACGTCTACTCGCAAACGAGACAAAAACAAACAAAACAAATAAATAACAGAAGGAAAACAAACTCCAAAAATTAAATAAAAATCTCAGATAACTAGAGCTTGAATTTAGACAAATGTAGGAATTTGAATGGGCTCAATCGGAGTTAGGATGCAAAAGTTATGAGCTTTGGAAGATTGGAAATCTAAAAGAAACCCAAATTTGGATTTTCCAGAATTTCCCGAATTATTTCTCTGAAGAAAAATCGGATTATTGCGCAACGCTGACGTCAGCGAAGAACGTTCGGACGGGGTGACAAACGGCCTGACAGATGGGACCCGCATGTCAGTGGCTCGGTGCACCGTGGACCAAGTCCACGCGGGATGGATCTAGGGTTCAGTGGATCGTGCCACGCGGCTCTGACGTGGACCAATCACGGGGCGACACGTCACGCGGCCGCCGATCCGTGTCGTCTTGGTCGGGCGTACGTGTGAGCTGACGGGGCTGCTGACACGGTGCTACGTGGGACGACACACAAGCGCGGCCGCTGAGGTGGCGAGCCACGTGGCTGGTCGGGGACTCGCGGTGCTCTGGACCGCCCGACAACGGCGAACGGCGGCGTCTCGCCGGAGGTGAGTGGTACTGGGACGTAACCCAGGTTATTGCGCACAGGTGGGTGCACTCACGGGTGGTCGGAGACATCAGTGACAGCCGGCGGCGAGGTTTAGGCGGCGGAGTGCTTCGGTTGTTGTCGGACGTGGGCTCCGGCGGGGTCTGGGCGGCGGCGAAGACTCCAGGAGGTAGCTGAGGTGACGGCGACGACGGCGGTGCACTCCACGAGGGCAGGGTGTCACCGGTGGCGGCGCAATTCGAAGAAGAACACCGGTGGCGACAAAACCCTAAAGCTCAAGTTGTGGCGGCGCTAGGGCTTAAGCGGCGAAGAAAGGTTAGGGGTTCTGATGCGGACGTCAAAGCGGTCCCGGGGGGTGACTTTTATAGGGCCGGGAGGCTAGGGAGGCGTGCGGCGGCGGAAACCCTAAAAGAGTCCGAAACGAGCACGAGAGAGAATCGGAGATAGAAACGAATCCGGTGTTTGATTTTGATCCGAGAAGATGCGGGGGGTTAGGGATAAGATTCTACGCGTTTTCTAGAAGGGGTTCAGTTGGAAAGGATGCGTTGTCGGACGGAGCTCGAGCTCACCATCAATGGCGGCGACTCGGGCGCGGGCGCGAGGAAGAAGCTGGCTGCGAGGAAGACGACGCAGTGGCGTGGCCCACACGTCAGCGGCAGGAGGCGCGCGTCTTGTATGCGAAGCGGTCGGCGGCGAGCATGAGTCGGGCCGCTAACGGGCCATGCGCGCGGGAAAAGGAGATGGGCTGCGGAGATGCGGCCCGAGTTGTTTTCTGAGATTTATAATAGTTTTTCTATTTTATAAATTACCAAAAATTCCAATAAGCAATAGAAAATAGCAAATGAACTCCGAAAAATTCTAGAAAAATCTAGAAAATATATCTGAGCACATAGAACCCAAATAAAATAGTTTTGGCTATTGTTCATGTTGGGATTATGCACATTAAATGTTTTTGATTCTAAAGTCCAATATTAAGCTTTTGAAATTAAAATCCAATAAAATTCAAATGGTGAATTTTCTCCCTACTAACTATTAAAAGATTTTTAAGCTCTGAAAATTGGGATGCTACACCAACGGAGCATCCTGTCAGCCTAGGAAGTCGTAGTAGGTACTATCTTCCTAGTGTGCCTGTGGAACGTAAAATGATTATTTCATAGGTATATAAGGCAAATGGTACGACAAAAATAAAACGTGAACTTACCCATGCATGTTTGGCGACAACCACTGCACCCAGGGGACTGGGACCTCCTATCGTAGACCGAATTGGCGCATCACCACATGCACGTGGTACTCCGCCATGAACACATCGTGCACCAAGTTCCTCCACATGTACCAGTACGCGCTGTCTCTCATGCACAGGCTCGACAGACCTCGGGGTGTGCGCACATACACCCTGACGGTAGTGTACGGCGTCTAGATGATGCGGTCATCCATCAACTGATTGAACATCACAATGTAGTCCGGGTAGGACGTGTGCGTAGTGATCGGAGTGAAGGTGACCTGTGGAATAGAACAACAAAAACTTAGTACTAGAAATAAAATTATATTACAAAAAAGAATAAATGTTCAAAGAACTTACCTGTCAACGACACCACACCGTACCTATGGTGTGAGGACCCGGAATATTTAACTAGTAACACTTAACCTCCAAATAGTTCTAGCGTTACTAATTAAACATTCTAAGCCTCGATGGACATATGCTTCCCAGGATTGCAGCATATGTACATCATCACAAAATTACACATCAATTCCATACACATACATCACTAAGTTCAACAACGACATACATAAAGTAAAGTTATTACAAAAGAGAGCCGACCGGCCAAATAGAACAATATACAAGAATGACAGCGGGAGCAAAAGTGCCATAAGATGGCTGGAACAAAAGTCGACCGGTTAGCCACACACCCACAAGGCAACCGACCGGGCCGCCAAGCTAGTCGCCCCGCAAACTACCACAACACAGCTCGCAAAAGTGAGGCCCCTCAGGCTCACCTTCTTCCTCTGCAACAAAACAATTAAGCATAGCATCTGAGTACAAAGATTGTCTTTGTACCATAAGACTCGACGTGTGGAATAGCAGACCTATTCATAAACTACATGGAAGCTTATTTAGGTGGAGGTTGTATGTCTCATTTTGCATGAAGCCAACTTTATTTGCAATAATGTAATACATTTTAAAAGCAAGTTTTCAAATCTGTTTTGTTATCAAAGTAACGATGAGTAAAGATACATACAAGTAACCACACAGAAGTGACTAACCCAATAGCCACCACAACATAGCACGAATCCCGATTCGTACCACCCATCAAGTTTTAATTTAAAAGGTTGTAGTCTAACTCTTGAAAGACCTTGCAAGCGTGTCCATAACCTAGGGCGAGGCTATTCGAATAGTTTTAACCTGCGAGGGTGTACCAATGTACCCACACTTCGCATCGCCTTCAAGCCACAAGCACACTATCAGAAGGTATGCTTAGCACGCTAAGTCCTCTGAGACATTTCCAATCTTGTGTATTAACTACGAGCCGCTCGTATGGGTAGAAACACCATACGCTTACATTGCAAGCGAAAGACAACAAATCCCATCACGGTGAAGTCTTTCGGACACTACAATGCTCCCAACACCATCCCTCCTGCGACTCCTGCGACTCGGAGCCAATACACGCCAAAGTACTAAGTCAAGAGAGGTCCCATACCCTCTAATGTGGTTAGCACGCTAAAATGCTTGGTTTAGTGTAACAAGATGTTCGGTCCTTGTTGACCGGGCACCATTCGATCCACCCCACAATCACACCATCTTACCATTGTGCCCAAGTCTAAATCATTTTGTTTTTAGTTTTAGTTTTCATAAGTAGACATGGCACAAGGTGGAAATCATAAATCATAATAAGTTTTGTGTGATCAAGGTTATCGACAAGTCGATAACCGCCCATTTCTAGAAGCTAGGCATGGCTAAGCAATTAATTCGCAACTACTAAGTGACAAGAGCCCATCCACGAACTCTAAATCACAGCAAGTAACCTAGGCTCATGGTAGTAGAGGATAATCATTTGCTAAGGAAATGCATCTACTAGGCCAACTATTAAAACAAAGTAGCAATGCATACATAGAATTTGTAATCAACATAAATACTTAAAATACTGGGATTAACATGATCAAACTGCTTGCACGCTTGCTGTTGTTCAATTTGTTGCGAGGGTCGTTCTGGGGTTACCGCAAATGTCGAATCCTAAGCGAAAGGGCAAAAGAACCAAGAACAACCAATAAGACTAGCAACACTTAAACAAAAGAGCAAGCAAAATTATCCAAATACAACGAAATTTATACACAAGGTAGAATACAAATATACCAAGACATAGAAACTGGAAAAACCTAATTTGGATTTGTGGCGCAAAAGATATTACTTAAAAACTCATTTTCGGCCATAATTAGCACTGTAGCAAAAATATTTTCTAGAAGGATTTTGAAGCTGAAATTTTTATGGTAGCTACCTACTGGTATAGTGGTAACCCATATAAAATTTTAGGTCATTTGGAGTTAAGATGATTTAGTTATGATTTTTCTAAGTTCCACAACTAGCATATATCATTTCTCAGGAACATGAATAAAGACAAAGCCTAGATCAATTTAAAGCATGTCTATAGGCCAAATTTACCAGGTTGAGTTTGCTCACTTTGCAACTACAGAGAGGAAGTTATGTGGTTTACAAATCTTTCATGAATTTCTAGACCTCATTTTTCATTTAAACAAGCTCATGCTATTTAAATCATTTTCTGCTACAACACAGGGCCTAATTTCATTCTCAGATTAAAGTTCATACTATAACAAAGCTACATCAACTGAAATCATTCAAAAAGGAGTTAAAATGACAAAGTTATGCACTTTTGAAATTTGAAACAGCAAAAGACTTAGGAAACTTTGAGCTCTCGGGAGGTCCAAACGAGCGGAAGACAAAGGAGAGGTCGTGGGCGTTAGATCAAGGTCCGACGACCACGAGCCTCGACGCCAGCAGCGCGCACAAGACCTCCTCCCGCACTGGGGAGGTCTGGATCGTTGAGATCTGATCCAACGATCACGACCAGTGCGTGCACAGCGCACGCAAGGAGGTCTACGCGCCTAACAGAGGTCGTGACCGTCAGATCGAGATCTGGCGGTCCCGAGCACTAGGGGAGGTCTTAAGGCTTTAAATCCAAGGAAGGAGGTCGGGACGGTCAGAATCTCACAGAGGAGGTCCCAACGGTCTAGATCCACAGAAGGAGGTCCTACGGCTAAATCCACAGAAGGAGGTCTAACCCGTTAGATCTAAATCTAACGGTTTAGACCAGAGGAGGAGGTCCTAACGCTACTGATCCAAAGGAGGAGCTCCTAGACGGTCAAGATCTTCCAGAGGGAGGTCTTGATCGGCTGGGATTGACACGAGGAGGTCTTGGATGACCAAGATCTTCTCGGGGAGGTCCTAAGCGATAGTGTTTTATCGGGAGGGGATCTGGACGGCTCAGATTAGACCTAGGGAGGTCTTGAATGGTCCAGAACAACGCGGAGGGAGGTCGTGTGACTAAAGATTTTACAAATAAAATCCAACGCTCCGATCTAAAGCCGGGGAGGTCGCGAACGGCTAAGATCAAGATTGGGGAGGTCCTGAGGGTTTTCTAACAAGGACCGGGGGTGCTCTTTTTGCAAAGAGGACCACGAGGAGGTCTTTTCCAACGAGGACCTCGGGGAGGTCCCGAAGGTGGTTTTTACAAAAATGACCCCGAGGAGGTCTTTTTGCGCAGGAGTGGTCCTAGTGGCTCAGATGGAGCTCCAAGAGGTCTAAAACGGCTAGGATCTAACCCGGGGAGGTCCTAGTGCGATAAGGGCTTTACGGGAAAGATCTAAAGGTCCAGATCTAATCCTGGGGAGGTCCTCAACGGTTAAGATCGACCCAAAGAGGTCCTAGGACTTAGAACTTTACGCGGAAACCCACCTACGGCACAGATCTAACCTGGGGTGGTCTTAACGGCTATGAATACGCCTGGGAGGTCGGGGCTTTAGAAGGCACGCGTGTTATGCCGGCAAGACTGCATTAATGAGCGACCTCAGACAACATTAATGCCAATCATTGCATCACAGATCCTGTCCGAGTATGACACGGCAAAACGCCCGAGCACCTAAACGAGCTCACCGCCGGTGATGGGGACCTTGCCGGCGCCGACCAAGGGCACCAATAAACTCGCAATAGTGTCGCGGACCTAGCGGAGGCACTCTCGGCGGCGGCGGCCTTAACGCCGCCGGCCGAGAATGACGGAGGACAAGTGTTTGGCAAAAACCAAAGCGGTGAAACCGAAGGCTGCGAGCTATGATAGCTAGACCTTAAGCTCTACGGGACTAAAATGAACTCACCCGAGTGTAGGGAAAGTCCAGAGGAAGACGGAGGGACTTGGGGAAGGTCGACGAAGTCCGGCGATGAAGAGCTTGCCGGAGAGGAAGAAGAAGATGGCCTCGACCCCGCAAAGCTACTCCCCAACTCGTGCACCACTGCAATGAGAACCAAGCCAAGTTAGAGCAGGCTCGAGTTGAGGAGATCAAGATGACAGTGAACAAGGCCAGGAAGTTGCTGGGACCACTGGAGCCCGGAGGTCTTCAAGGAGAGCTCCAAAATGACAATGGAGGCAGGGAGGTGGTGGTGTTCTTGGTGCTTGAGTTTGGGCTCACACTCACGACCGAGAGAGTCTAAACAGCACCAAGTGACGGGGAAAGAACAGGAGGAAGGAACCACTGGCTTTACATAGCCGGGCGCTTGGACAAGGCTAGGGCAAAAGCCTACTGTGAGCAAGAACCATGCCCCTGCCATGGACTGACTGGATTTGACAAGGGTAGGTAGGTAGGGGAAGACTTCTAGGGCTAGGCTCCTGACACATTTAATGCATGGCAAGAAAGAGACGTTGGGAAGGACCAAAAGTGACAGGGCCATTGCTCCCAACTGCTCTGTCTCTGACACACGCATGGGTGCGGGAAAGCCATGATGACCAGACCTCCAGGAGGTCTAGAGGAAGAAGAACAGAGCCGAAGGAGAGGTCCTGGACGTCCCAGATGTGCTCGGGGAGGTCCTGGACGTCCAAGAATCGCCGAGGTGGGGAGGTCGTGCGCGGGCGAGGAGGTCCTGGGAGGTCGTGACCGCTGGATGGAGATCCAGTGGCTTGGACCACCCCGAGGCGCTGAGGGCGCTCAAGAGGTCCTCGGTCGGTGGGAGGTCGTGAGCGGTGGATGGAAATCCAACGGCTAGAACGGGCGCGCACGAGATCGAGCTCGGGTGCGGCGCTGGCGACATGGTCCAACCAAGTCGGTTGAGTTGGGCTCGGGTCCGAGCCCGAGTTTGACTCCAACCAGATTTGAATTTTCTGGTATTAGAGAAAGGCTGACATTTGGAGAATTGTTTGAGGTAGCAATAGAACTCCAAAAATTATGAAATTTTTACAGGAGCTTGCTAGCTGAGTTAATGACCTTGTATAAAATTTTCAGAGGCTTTTGTGCTATGCTTTTTCCTCCAAAAATTTAACAAGGTGCTGGTCCAAAGTTTGACTAGATTTTGAATTGGGTTGACTTTCCTCCAACAGCATTCAAACAATTTCTAAAAATTGTGGAATTTTCCAGAGGAGTCACATACCAACCCAAGAATTTAGGAAAAATATTTCCAGGAGATTATCACAAGATGGAACAAGGATGACTAAGAAGAATAAGATGTGGGTCGAAATGACTTGTGATCTTTGTATTCCATAATCTCTTTACAACAATTGTCCAAAGCATACAGAAATACAAGATGCAAGAAAAGTTTTAATTTCCCCTCATTTTCTTACATTTGAAACACAAGCCCAAAATTGGGATGTTACAACTCTCCCCCTTACAAGAATCTCGACCAGAGATTAGTTTACTCGGAGAAGAAAGAAGGAAAGTGCACACGGAGGCGATCTTCTCGCTCCCAAGTTGCCTCATCTTGAGTGGTTTGACCATTGAACCTTAAGGAACTTGATGACACGGTTCCTCGTTCTCCGCTCGATTCCTCAAGAATGCGAGCAGGATGCTCGCGGTAGGTCAAATTCTCCGCACATCGAGAACCTCCAACTGAGCTTCCTCGGTCGGGACACGGAGGCACTTCTTGGTGGGACACATGGAACACATCATGCACACCCTCAAGTGCGGTGGTAGCTCCAACTTTGTATGCAATCGCTCCAACTCTCTCGATGATACGGTAAGGCCCAACATATCGAGGAGCCAACTTGCCCTTGATGCCAAAGCGATGGCCCTTCAAGGGTGAGACTTTGAGATACACAAAGTCATTGGGCTCAAAGCTCAATTCACGGCGACGACGATCTGCATAGCTCTTTTGCTCTGGACTGGGCCATGCGCAGATGCTCGCGGATCAACTGAACCTGACTTTCGGCCTCATTGATCGAATCGGGCGAAATCGCCGCTCACGATCTCGACGGTTCAACGGGTTACGCACATTTTCCCATACAAAGCCTCAAATGGCGCCATGCCAAGGCGGCTCAAAGTCGTTGTTGTAGGAGAACTCAGCAAATGGTAGGCATTTCTCCCACTTCTTCCCATAGGAAAGAACACAAGCACGGAGCATATCTTCCAACACTTGGTTGACTCGCTCCGTCTGACCATCAGTCTGAGGATGAAAGGCTGTACTGAAGTGAAGGCGGGTCCCCATAGCCTCTTGCAGACTATGCCAAAACCGCGAGGTGAAAAGCGCACCACGATCAGAAATAATCGTCTTCGGTACACCGTGAAGACTCACAATCCTCGAGACATAAAGTTCGGCCAAAGGCCCCACACGAAGCTGAGTCTTGACGGGAAGGAAATGTGCCACTTTAGTCAACCTGTCGATCACGACCCAAATAGCATCATTCCTTTTGACGGCGGGGCAATCCGGTGATGAAGTCCATGCCAGCGAATCCCACTTCCACTCGCGCGGCAAAGGTGAAGAAGACTGCTGACGGCGATGTTCGGCCTTCACACGACAAAGACACGCGTCGCACTCGGCGACGAACTTGGCAATCTCGCGCTTCATTCGGGTCCACCAGAATCTCTGACGAAGATCCTGATACATCTTGGTAGCCCCGGGGTGAATAGACAAAGGAGAGTCATGGGCTTCGCGGAGAATCATATTCGCAATTCCATGACCTTAGGAACCACAAGGCGCTGCCCAAACCACACAACGCCGTGCTCGTCCTCGAAAAGCACTTGGCCATCCCATCCTTGATGTTACGCTTGATCGCTCACACGGCATCGCTGCTGTGTCGCCTTGATTTGGTCCACCAAGGTTGGTTGCACAACCAATGTAGCAAGAGAACCGTGCTCGATCAAACCCAAATTGAGGTATTGGAATTACGAAATGAGGGTAGGTCTTTGCTCTTGGAGCATCAACATGTTGCAATACACTTTCCGGTGAGTGCATCCGCAGCGACATTGGCCTTGCCGGATGGTGCGAATACCCATGTCGTAATCCTTGATCAATTCCAACCATCTTCTTTGCACGAGGTTGGATCCGTTTGGGTGAACAAGTACTTCAAGCTCTTGTGGTCGGAATACACCTCACACGGTTGCCAATCGGATAATGCCGCCAAATCTTGAGTGCATGGACCACGACTAACTCCAAGTCATGAGTAGGATAGTTGAGTTCATGAGGCCTCAAGCGCGCGATGCATAGGCCACAACCTTGCCCTCTGCATAAGAACACAACCAAGACCACGACGCGAAGCATCACAATAGATATCAAAACTCTTGTGAATATCGGGAGAACAAGCACTGGGTGAGGTCGATCGCTTCTTGAGTTCTGAAAACTCACATCACAAGCGGCGGACCACTCAAACTTCTTGTCTTTCTTGAGCGATTCGGTCATAGGCTTTGCAATCTTGGAGAAGTTCTCGATGAAGCGGCGATAGTAGCCACCAACCCAAGAAAACTCCGCACATCCGTGGATCGACTTGGTGACCCCAAGATAGCACATCAACGACCTTGCTAGGATCCACAGCCACACCTCCCGCTGAAAGAACATGGCCCAAAAATGCCACTTCCTTCAACCAGAACTCGCACTTGCTGAATTTGGCATATAACTGGTGTTCGCGCAGCTTGCCCAACACAAGCTTAAGATGCTCAGCATGCTCTTCTTCGCTCTTGGAGTAGATAAGGATATCATCGATGAACACCACCACAAACCTATCCAAATACTCCATGAATATTGAGTTCATTAGGTTCATGAATAAAGCAGGAGCATTAGTCAACCCAAAAGACATGACGGTGTACTCGTAAAGGCCATAACGAGTAGCAAAGGCTGTCTTAGGAATATCCTCGGCCTTGATCCTGACTTGATGATAGCCCAATCTCAAGTCAATCTTGGAGAAGACTCGTGCTCCGGTCAATTGATCGAAGAGATCATCAATCCGGGGCAAAGGATACTTGTTCTTTACCGTCACCTCATTAAGCGGACGGTAATCAACGCACATGCGCAAGGTCTTGTCCTTCTTCTTCACAAAGATAACTGGACAACCCCAAGGAGATGAGCTAGGACGGATAAAACCCTTCTCTTGCAGCTCACCCGTTGCTTCTTGACTCCTCCAACTCATTAGGAGGCATGCGTCGGCCTCTTAGAAATAGGGGCGATGCAGGGCGACAACTCTATCACGAACTCGGATCTCGAGCAGGTGGCATGCCGAGCAAGTCTTGGGAAAGATATCCACGAACTCACATCTTGTGGGAACATCACGGATCTCCAATGCGGCTTTGCTTCAAGGACATAAAGATGGGGCTCTCAAGCGCGGCGAAAACCCAACCTGTTCACCAAGAGTGGTGAGGTAGACAATCTTCGGCACAATCGATTTGCCCCAAGTGTTGGGACAACCAATCCATGCCAAGAATCACATCCAAGCGTGCGAGTCGAGTAGGATAAGATTCGCCAAGAATCCCACTCCTTCGATGTGGATATGAACATCCCGGCATACTTGGTGACTCTCATTTCGAACCGGAGAGCGAATCGCAGTGGAATCCCCAAAGGAACACGGTGAAGTCCACAATCAACGAGAAAAGACCTCGAAATAAAGAATGCGAAGCCCGAGTCAAATAAAGCGTAGCGGGGCGCAAATTAACAAGGAGCGTACCCAACACCACGTCGGGCGCCTCTGTGCCTCCTCACGAAATGTGGTTGACTCGGCCGCTCCCAAGCCCGGGTCTTACGGTCGGTGGGTGACCACTCCCTTGCCGCGTCCTCCATTAGGGCGAGGGCGCTCCGATCTTCTTAGGACAACTACTCGCGTAGTGGCCCTTGTTGTGGCGATAGAAGCAAGTGGCGTCGGCGCGGGGTTGCGAGAACACCTGCTGCTGGTCATGACGCGACGCGGCCAGTCACGACTGCGGAGGCGTGGGGTGGTCTTTGAAGGCCTCGGCGGCGGTGAAGCCAAAGAAGCGGGCCACCGGTGCGAGCCCAACTTCGGGGGCGAACGAGGCGGCTGTGCGCACGCCGAGCCTCCCACTTGCGCTTGCGGGACTCGCCCGGCGCTCTCGCCTTGTGCTCGGCGATAATGGCCTTGTCCACCAAGGTGCGGAAGTCGAAGTCCACAATAGAGAGCTTGTCCCGAAGCTCCTCGGACAAACCCTCCATGAACTTCTCTGCTTGGCCTCATCGGTGGCCACCTCGGCAGAGCGTACCTCGCCAAATGGTTGAACTCATGGAGGTACTCGATCCGCATTTGCGCCCTGTTTGGCGCAAGGAACTCCTTCTTCTTGACTTCATCGGGCGGCGGGGACATGGGCCCGACGGAAAGTCGGCGGAACTCCTCCCACGAGACCACGTGTCCCGCGGTGCATGGCGAGGAAATTCTCCCACCATGAGAGTGCCGCACCCTCCGGTGATGGGATGCGAAAAGTGCGCGCCCGCTCACGGCACCGAGCAACATTGAGCTTCGCTCAATCGACGCGGCCCGATCGTCTGCGTCCAAGGATCCGGGCCGGGAGAAGGTAGGAGGCTGCGTACGGAGGAACTCCGCAAGCCCCCCACGCGTCTGGTGCCCACCTCCAGATCCAGAGGCACCAGAGGGAGTGGAGGTGTTCCTGGCGATAACCTCCAACACCCTGCGGTCCTCCGAACGATTGCGTTCGATTTGCATGAGGACTTCCGCCATGGTCGGAGGAGGGGGAAGCTCCTCATCGGGACTACGGTGATTCCGGCCGCTACGTGTCCCACCAGCCATCCTGATTTACTAAGACAAGTTAGATACAGTTCAAGACCCAAGAGCACAGAAATCCAAACTTAGTTAAAATGACCAAAGAATAGCCACAAAAGAACATGAGACCACAAGTCACCGAATCAACTTTCCGAAACGACCAACCCGTATGGAAGAACGAGCAATCGTTTAAGAAGGCCCAAAATTCCAGCATTAACTTCCAGCTCAAAACAGTCCAAAATCAAGGTATAACCACCTAATAGAGTATAGGCATTTAGCTAATTTCATATCACTTCTTACCCTTTTATTCCCACGAGTTTTAGTTGTATTTACCTCTCATTTCCTACCTTAATTACTCACCACTAGCTAGCTGTCCAAATTTCTTTCTCCAAGCTCTCATGGTTCTCCCAAAACCAAGTTAATCGATAGAGGCTAATTTTTGAAAGGAAGAGAGGAACAACTTTTTCAAACTTAAGTGAGGGTAAGGTGAGATGAGCAAGCTAAGATAGGTAAGGAGCAAAATTAGAGAACTTACTTAAGTTTTCATAAACTATTTGAAAGTAAGTTTTCAAAATATCCTAAAGGCGACCAAGCTAGGGGTTGCTACGGTCAGTATGGCTCTGATACCAACTCTGTGAGGACCCGGAATATTTAACTAGTAACACTTAACCTCCAAATGGTTCTAGCGTTACTAATTAAACATTCTAAGCCTCGATGGACATATGCTTCCCAGGATTGCAGCATATGTACATCATCACAAAATTACACATCAATTCCATACACATACATCACTAAGTTCAACAACGACATACATAAAGTAAAGTTATTACAAAAGAGAGCCGACCGGCCAAATAGAACAATATACAAGAATGACAGCGGGAGCAAAAGTGCCATAAGATGGCTGGAACAAAAGTCGACCAGTTAGCCACACACCCACAAGGCAACCGACCGGGCCGCCAAGCTAGTCGCCCCGCAAACTACCACAACACAGCTCGCAAAAGTGAGGCCCCTCAGGCTCACCTTCTTCCTCTGCAACAAAACAATTAAGCATAGCATCTGAGTACAAAGATTGTCTTTGTACCCGCAAGACTGACGTGTGGAATAGCAGACCTATTCATAAACTACATGGAAGCTTATTTAGGTGGAGGTTGTATGTCTCATTTTGCATGAAGCCAACTTTATTTGCAATAATGTAATACATTTTAAAAGCAAGTTTTCAAATCTGTTTTGTTATCAAAGTAACAGTGAGTAAAGATACATACAAGTAACCACCTGGAAGTGACTAACCCAATAGCCACCACAACATAGCACGAATCCCCGATTCGTACCACCCATCAAGTTTTAATTTAAAAGGTTGTAGTCTAACTCTTGAAAGACCTTGCCAAGCGTGTCCATAACCTAGGACGAGGCTATTCGAATAGTTTTAACCCTGCAGGGGTGTACCAATGTACCCACACTTGAGGATCGCCTTCAAGCCACAAGCACACTCTAGAAGGTATGCCGCACGGCTAAGTCCTCTGAGACATTTCCAATCTTGTGTATTAACTACGAGCCGCTCGTATGGGTAGAAACACCATACGCTTACATTGCAAGCCGAAAGACAACAAATCCCATCACGGGTGAAGTCTTTCGGACACTACAATGCTCCCAACACCATCCCTCCTGCGACTCCCTGCGACTCGGAGCCAATACACGCCAAAGTACTAAGTCAAGAGAGGTCCCATACCCTCTAATGTGGTTAGCACGCTAAAATGCTTGGTTTAGTGTAACAAGATGTTCGGTCCTTGTTGACCCGGGCACCATTCCAGTCACACCCCACAATCACACCATCTTACCATTGTGCCCAAGTCTAAATCATTTTGTTTTTAGTTTTAGTTTTCATAAGTAGACATGGCACAAGGTGGAAATCATAAATCATAATAAGTTTTGTGTGATCAAGGTTATCGACAAGTCGATAACCGCCCATTTCTACCGAAGCTAGGCATGGCTAAGCAATTAATTGGCAACTACTAAGTGACAAGAGCCCATCCACGAACTCTAAATCACAGCAAGTAACCTAGGCTCATGGTAGTAGAGGATAATCATTTGCTAAGGAAATGCATCTACTAGGCTAACTATTAAAACAAAGTAGCAATGCATACATAGAATTTGTAATCAACATAAATACTTAAAATACTGGGATTAACATGATCAAACTGCTTGCCTGCTTGCTGTTGTTCAATTTGTTGCGGAGGGTCGTTCTCGGGGTTACCGCAAATGTCGAATCCTAAGCGAAAAGGCAAAAAGAACCAAGAACAACCAATAAGACTAGCAACACTTAAACAAAAGAGCAAGCAAAAATTATCCAAATACAACGAAATTTATACACAAGGTAGAATACAAATATACCAAGACATGGAAACTGGAAAAACCTAATTTGGATTTGTGGCGCAAAAGATATTACTTAAAAACTCATTTTCGGCCATAATTAGCACTGTAGCAAAAATATTTTCTAGAAGGATTTTGAAGCTGAAATTTTTATGGTAGCTACCTACTGGTATAGTGGTAACCCATATAAAATTTTAGGTCATTTGGAGTTAAGATGATTTAGTTATGATTTTTCTAAGTTCCACAACTAGCATATATCATTTCTCAGGAACATGAATAAAGACAAAGCCTAGATCAATTTAAAGCATGTCTATAGGCCAAATTTACCAGGTTGAGTTTGCTCACTTTGCAACTACAGAGAGGAAGTTATGTGGTTTACAAATCTTTCATGAATTTCTAGACCTCATTTTTCATTTAAACAAGCTCATGCTATTTAAATCATTTTCTGCTACAACACAGGGCCTAATTTCATTCTCAGATTAAAGTTCATACTATAACAAAGCTACAGCAACTGAAATCATTCAAAAAGGAGTTAAAATGACAAAGTTATGCACTTTTGAAATTTGAAACAGCAAAAGACTTAGGAAACTTTGAGCTCTCGGGAGGTCCAAACGAACTGGAAGACAAAGGAGAGGTCGTGGGCCGTTAGATCAAGGTCTGACGGCTACGAGCCTCGACGCACAGCGCGCACAAGACCTCCTCCCGCACTGGGGAGGTCTGGATCGTTGAGATCTGATCCAACGATCACGACCAGTGCGTGCACAGCGCACGCAAGGAGGTCTACGCGCCTAACAGAGGTCGTGACCGTCAGATCGAGATCTGGCGGTCCCGAGCACTAGGGGAGGTCTTAAGGCTTTAAATCCAAGGAAGGAGGTCGGGACGGTCAGAATCTCACAGAGGAGGTCCCAACGGTCTAGATCCACAGAAGGAGGTCCTACGGCTAAATCCACAGAAGGAGGTCTAACCCGTTAGATCTAAATCTAACGGTTTAGACCAGAGGAGGAGGTCCTAACGCTACTGATCCAAAGGAGGAGGTCCTAGACGGTCAAGATCTTCCGGAGGAGGTCTTGATGGTGGGATTGACTCGAGGAGGTCTTGGATGACCAAGATCTTCTCGGGGAGGTCCTAAGCGATAGTGTTTTATCGGGAGGGGATCTGGACGGCTCAGATTAGACCTAGGGAGGTCTTGAATGGTCCAGAACAACGCGGAGGGAGGTCGTGTGACTAAAGATTTTACAAATAAAATCAACGCTCCGATCTAAAGCCGGGAGGTCGCGACGGCTAAGATCAAGATTGGGAGGTCACGAGGGTTTTCTAACAAGGACCAGGGGTGCTCTTTTGCAAAGAGGACCACGAGGAGGTCTTTTCCAACGAGGACCTCGGGGAGGTCCCGAAGGTGGTTTTTACAAAAATGACCCCGAGGAGGTCTTTTTGCGCAGGAGTGGTCCTAGTGGCTCAGATGGAGCTCCAAGAGGTCTAAAACGGCTAGGATCTAACCCGGGGAGGTCCTAGTGCGATAAGGGCTTTACGGGAAAGATCTAAAGGTCCAGATCTAATCCTGGGGAGGTCCTCAACGGTTAAGATCGACCCAAAGAGGTCCTAGGACTTAGAACTTTACGCGAAACCCACCTACGCACGCATCTAACACAGGGTGGTCTTAACGGCTATGAATACGCACGGGAGGTCGGGGCTTTAGAAGGCACGCGTGTTATGCCGGCAAGACTGCATTAATGAGCGACCTCAGACAACATTAATGCCAATCATTGCATCACAGATCCTGTCCGAGTATGACACGGCAAAACGCCCGAGCACCTAAACGAGCTCACCGCCGGCGATGGGGACCTTGCCGGCACCGACCAAGGGCACCAATAAACTCGCAATAGTGTCGCGGACCTAGCGGAGGCACTCTCGACGGCGGCGACGGCCTTAAACGCCGTGAGCCGAGAATGACGGAGGACAAGTGTTTGGCAAAACCGAAGCGGTGAAACCGAAAGCGCTGCGAGCTATGATAGCTAGACCTTAAGCTCTACGGGACTAAAATGAACTCACCCGAGTGTAGGGAAAGTCCAGAGGAAGACGGAGGGACTTGGGGAAGGTCGACAAGTCCGCGATGAAGAGCTTGGAGAGGAAGAAGAAGATGGCCTCGACCCCAAAGCTACTCCCCAACTCGTGCACCATCGCAATGAGAACCAAGCCAAGTTAGAGCAGCTCGAGTTGAGGAGATCAAGATGACAGTGAACAAGGCCAGGAAGTTGCTGGGACCACTGGAGCCCGGAGGTCTTCAAGGAGAGCTCCAAAATGACAATGGAGGCAGGGAGGTGGTGGTGTTCTTGGTGCTTGAGTTTGGGCTCACACTCACGACCAGAGAGTCTAAACAGACACCAAGTGACGGGAAAGAACAGAGGAAGGAACCACTGGCTTTACATAGCCGGGCGCTTGGACAAGGCTAGGGCAAAAGCCTACTGTGAGCAAGAACCATGCCCCTGCCATGGACTGACTGGATTTGACAAGGGTAGGTAGGTAGGGGAAGACTTCTAGGGCTAGGCTCCTGACACATTTAATGCATGGCAGAAAGAGACGTTGGGAAGGACCAAAAAGTGACAGGCCACTGCTCCCAACTGCTCTGTCTCTGACACACGCATGGGTGCGGGAAAGCCATGATGACCAGACCTCCAGGAGGTCTAGAGGAAGAAGAACAGAGCCGAAGGAGAGGTCCTGGACGTCCCAGATGTGCTCGGGGAGGTCCTGGACGTCCAAGAATCGCCGAGGTGGGGAGGTCGTGCGCGGGCGAGGAGGTCCTGGGAGGTCGTGACCGCTGGATGGAGATCCAGTGGCTTGGACCACCCCGAGGCGCCGAGGCGCTCAAGAGGTCCTCGGATCGGTGGGAGGTCGTGGCGGTGGATGGAAATCCAACGGCTAGAAACGGCGCGCACGAGATCGAGCTCGGTGCGTGGCTGGCGACATGGTCCAACCAAGTCGGTTGAGTTGGGCTCGGTCCGAGCCGGTTTGACTCCAACCAGATTTGAATTTTCTGGTATTAGAGAAAGGTGACATTTGGAGAATTGTTTGAGGTAGCAATAGAACTCCAAAAATTATGAAATTTTTACAGGAGCTTGCTAGCTGAGTTAATGACCTTGTATAAAATTTTCAGAGGCTTTTGTGCTATGATTTTTCCTCCAAAAATTTAACAAGGTGCTGGTCCAAAGTTTGACTAGATTTTGAATTGGGTTGACTTTCCTCCAACAGCATTCAAACAATTTCTAAAAATTGTGGAATTTTCCAGAGGAGTCACATACCAACCCAAGAATTTAGGAAAAATATTTCCAGGAGATTATCACAAGATGGAACAAGGATGACTAAGAAGAATAAGATGTGGGTCGAAATGACTTGTGATCTTTGTATTCCCATAATCTCTTTACAACAATTGTCCAAAGCATACAGGAAATACAAGATGCAAGAAAAAGTTTTAATTTCCCCTCATTTTCTTACATTTGAAACACAAGCCCAAAATTGGGATGTTACATATGGTCGGACGGTCCACGTAGGCGGTGGCGGCGTACATGGCGACAGCACAAGCTCCCAAGTCCAGCTGTGGTCATTCGATCTGAAAATGCTCAAAGGACCACAGCTGAAGAAGCAGTAGGCATCTGGAGAGGATGGAGCTACCCTGAACCCGGTTGAACGCGTCGCACAATGCGTGGTACATCGTGCACAGCACCACCAGGCCCCAGGCATACAGCTAGATCGCCTCCACCTCTAAGTCCGCCAACTCACGTGCATAACGGATCATGTGCTTGTCGACGCTATCACTGTGGGACCCTACCAACATCACCCACCTGAACAGACACAGCAAGTAGGACTCAAAGTGCCTCCTCACTGTGTACTCGGGTGTGTCCTATGCCATACGCTCCAAATGTAAGAAGACAGAGACACATCACTAAGTTGCACAAAGCAATTGAAGCAGAAAGACAAGAGTTATAAAAACTTACGTAGAACTGGCAAATCTACTTTAGCGACGGCCCATGGGTAGTGATGAACTCCCTATAGTTGGCGTTGGGCGGCAGCACCCCCTGGAACCTCGCGAGGATCTCTGTGTGTCACGTGGCCGAGACGTCGTGCGACTCCAGGGAGAAGCCCGCGCAAGGAAACCCAGTCAGGAAGGTCAAGTCCTGAAGCGTCGGTGCCATCTCCCTGCATGGAAGGTGGAACGTGTGCGTCTCCGACCTCCACTGGTCAACCAGTGCCGTTAGGAGACACTGGTCGTATGGAAACGGCCTCGACGTACGACCACTGCCTGCGTGGTCCTGGTCATCATCCCACGTCACCTCCACCATCCTCGCTAGTAGAAGGAGGCATGCCGCTTTCAACCTGCGTCGAAAGGATTAAGAACATACGTGAGTCCACCCACACTAGTCAGACTGCAATTGAGTACACGAAGGTCACAACTACACGTACCTCAGAACTCAACATGGGTCCACCCTCCATGCCCTCATGGGTGTGCGCAGCCGTAACGCGCCAAGCTCAATCGCCACCTCGCCCTCCTATGGAAGGATGGTACTGACACGGCAACGATGACTCGCTTCAACGGCCAGGTCAAGCAACTTGTATAACCAGTACGCAGCGTCTCCTGGGTCCGCTATACCTGAAAATTCAGTACATACATTATAAATACTATGAAACATATACAAAAAGTAATAAGAAGGAACATATTTAATTAATTCAACTATTGCACGATTAACGACACATATGCAAATGGTTTGCACACAACTGTATCGACATACAAATTTTTAGAGGTACCCTATTTAGCTACTTTAAAATTTTTATAGAATTTTTAGAGGTGACTTGTTATTTTCCTAGTTTGAAATGTATTTTTGGCATTAAAAAAATATTTACCGTGTACAAATGGAAACCAAAATTAAATTGACAATATTTTAATTAAGGTACCTTGCTATTTAGCTACCCTGGAATTTTTATATAATTTTTATAGGTACCTTGCTATTTTTCTTATTTACAAATTATTTACTATGTACAAATAGAAACCAAAATTAAATTAAGATTATTTTGATTAAGCTCTATATACCCTATTTAGCTACTCTCCAATTTTTATAGATTTTTATAGGTATCTTGCTATTTTCTATGATTAAAAAGTGTCTCCAGCATTTACAAAATATTTACCATGTAGAAATAGAAACCAAAATTAAGTTTACAATATTTTAATTAAGGTCTACATACCTTATTTAGCCACTCTGGATTTTTCATAGAATTTTTATAGGTACCTTTCTATTTTCCTTGTTTACAAATTATTTACCGTGTATAAATGAAAACCAAAATTAAGTTGGAGTTATTTTGATTAAGTTCTACATACCCTATTTAGCTACTCTGTAATTTTTATAGATTTTTTATAGCTATCTTGCTATTTTTCTTGTTTAAAAAGTCGCTCCAACATTTACAAAATATTTAATATATACAAATAGAAACAAAAAATAAATTGATAATATTTTAGTTCAGCTCTATATACCCTACGTAGCCACTCTGGATTTTTAGCTGAATTTTAGAGGTGTCTTGCTATTTTTCTAGTTTAAAAAGTATTTTCAGTATTAACAAAATATTTACCGTGAAAAAAAAATAAAAACCTACAAATTTTTCTTAGTATTTTTTACGGATTTATTCTAAATCATTTGAGTACTACACTATAAATAATATCTATATGATAAACTAAACTATAAACAGCTAAAATGATGTAATATATCAAACTGCAAAACAATTATCTAATCCATTGAATTATATGTCACTATTTTTATTTGCTAACCCATCAAATTTTGAATTTATGTACAAAATTTCAAAAGCATTTACATGAACAATGGCCAACTAGATCTGCTTCTCTCTCTCTCTCTCTCTCTCTCTCTCTCTCTCTCTCTCTCTCTCTCTCTCTCCGCTACGAACCGGTAGTGATTCGCTACGTCACTTCCCCCCCCCCTCTCTCTCCTCTTCTCTTCTCTTTTTTTCGAAATTAAAATGACTTTTCATCTGATTTTCTGGATTTATTTAGTCGTCCCTGTTGCCAGTTTGTGGGTTTCTATCACCATTTGAAATGACGATTTGCACACTCTTCAAAGCAAATCATCAGTTCAAATGGTGATAAACGATGAACAATGATCGGCAATAAATGACATCTGACGCCATTTCAAATAGCGATGCACTTTTGTAAAAAAAAAAAAAAACCGACTATTTATTTTTGTAATTATCTTTTATATTAATATTATTTTAAAAAAAAATGATGGATGGAACCTTATGAGCAATTGTAGGTGGAAGGAACCTCTTGAGTAGTTGTAGGTGGGAAGGAACCTTATTGAGATAATAATATATTTGGAAAATAGTTATAGTATTTGAGCAAAGTGGCTTTGTGCTAAAATAAACATAAAACCCCTCCTTTGGTAAGACTTGCATCTATATATTTGTATTTGCTGCGAGGGATTGGTGAGTACCTTCGTACTCATGGTTGCTTAAATATGTGGATTCAGATTATGAAGCAGAAGACAGGGTGTATGGATACTTCTATGCATCCGGCTATGGAAATGACGAGGATGGCGATAACTAGGTCATAACCCCAGTCAATTGCCTGTGGCAAATGCATCAAGGCCCCGTCTTTTATTATTATTTACATTTCATTGATGCTATTTACTCTCTGAACTTGGAGGTCAATCGACCTGTTATGTAAACACTTGTCCCTATGGCCTATTTTCAATGTTTCTGTAATAATTCAGTACTCTTTTATTTATACACTTGTATGGATGTGATATTTGACGATAACTGCACCGTGTGAACTAGCTATTGATCATAGAACTAGCTCGGATTACACAGTATCTGGATGCAAATCCGGGTTATCACAAGAAGAGAAGATCCATGGATGAAAATATTTGGAACCTTCCGTCAAAAAAAGAATTTGGAACATTCAGTTTGCAGATTGGCAGGCAGGTTTTACGCGCTGGCACGCCTCTTTGATCGATTTCTCTCTTGCCCGTGCTGAGCTGCTTTAATTCCTGCTATGCGTGTGGCGATAATGGAAAATTCTTGCCCACAAGCAAAAGAAACATATCAATGAGACGCCAAAAAGAGGCTTACTGAAAGTAAGTTAACTTACACGCGGGGTCTCTACTCTCTACCATGCAATACCAAATGAAATGACCGTGTGAGTATACTTGCTCCCGTGTCTCCTCTTACCTTTTTGAAGATTTCAGGTGTGTTAGATTACATGTGAAATGATGCGATTACGTGCACCATGTCCATGTGTTTTAGCTACGAGGAAATAGGAATTGCACTTGGGTTGTGTTGGCATACGATAATCATGTGTGTTCAATTGAAAAGCGCATGTACGTAGCTCATCACGAGTAAATCTTAAGTCTCGGTACAAATTGACTACGTGCAAGGCAGCTCCTTTTTGTGAAACATATCGTGTGACCTCTTCTTCTCAATTCAGCAAATGACACGCGGTCACTATTAATATGAAGAGATGACCAGTCTCACCCGGATCCTTCACGCTTACTCACAGTGGCGGAGCCAAGAATTTGATGTTGGGAGTGCACACACAAAGTAACACCGGGTACGATTAGTTCAAACCAGGGAAAAAATTTCGATAGACCCGGTTACCGGCGGTTACCGGAATTTTCGGATTTATTTCGACCAAAATTTTTGAATCAAATTTGAATTTTTTGTGAAGTTAAAACGAAAAATACAGAAGAAATGCATAGCCAAGGTTCCAACCCAGAACCAACCTCTTCAATACTTAAGGGTTTTTCCACCACAACACATGCACTCTTGTGTTTGCATATGGTTACAAACTTTCTTTATATTTGTCAAAAAACTACGTGTCACCCAACGAAGTCAAGAATTTGCCCGTTAGAAGTAAAAAAACATCAAGAAAAAAAGAACGAAAGAAATTGTCTACTAGTATCTTTTCGCATGTCATTACTATAGTAATCAATTTGAAAATTGACTTACATAATAATATGAATGTGAGAAAAATGGAAGTTGCTCCATGCGCATCTGCAAAACCATTGGTTTTAGTGGGTAGCGCATCACCTACTACTGCTTGCTGCTCCCACACTGGTGCTACGCCGCCCACCGCTCCTCCTCTCCGCGTCGCACCGACCGCCGAGCCGCAGGGACCAGATTAGGGAGGAGTTGGAGTATTAGAGATAAAGATGGATGTGGGCTGATGAGTGATGAGATGGCTATGGGCTGGTGGAGGCACGAACGGGCCGTGAGCTGAGCTTCTAAGAGAGTGCACACCAAGGAGTACTATGAATATGGCCCAAATGCAGAACTGATCACTGAAAATGTTTTCGATTTTTTTATGTGTCCGAGCACCCCTACTGGCTCCTCCCATGATTATACCCAGAGATAAATTATTGGTACTCTGTAGGTGTGCATCAGGAAGTGATTGTTTTAGTTGGCGATTGTAGCTAGCCGAGATGACACCATGACAGGAACAAAAAGCTACACCAAGAACCGAAATGTTTCGTCAGAACAGATGCCAAAAGCCTTTGCTAGCTTGTACAACCAGTCTTTTGTGATAGTACTCACTGTGATCGATTGTACAATAACTTAGGAAGGTGCGGATGCCTCACTGCCTTAGAGCCTGGCAACTTGCCCTAGTTGGTGGTCTGGTGGGCTGAATTATTGAAATGACCAACCCAAATACCTAACTGCTGAGTACTTATACCACTTATACCTAGTTTTTAAAAAAATTCCATTTATTTTTGGGGGTGCCCGTGCACCCTGGGCACCCCTGCCGCCGCCCATGCTTACTCACCCACGTCTCACAAAGAGAAATTTTACGGCGTATCTGAAGAAATTTTACAGTATATCTGAGTGGTAGCATAAAATAAATATGGTCATTAATTTCATTTCTTATGGAGGTAAGACTTTCCAACTTAATTTTTTTTGTAAAGGTATATTGGTCTCATTTTTTTTTTAAAAAAAAGGCTTTCAATGATTCAATTAAGACCAAGTGCAACATATATACTTGCTCCCACTGCAAGGATGTATCACGTAATTTTTTTATATAGAGAACTGTGTCACGCGTAATGTATGATCGTATCGTTACATTTGGTATTGCTTTTGCTAGTCTTAATGAGCTCTTTTAAGGCACACTTAATTCCATACTACACCTGGTATAATTTAGTTATAATTTCATTCTTTTTAATCCAATGATTCATATTTGTTTAATACATAAAATAGCATTGATGTCATATTTAATGTATACCACTGCCATATCCTACCGGTAGAATGTACCGTAAAATTTCTCTTAATATAAACATACAAATTTCACAGAAATTCCAAAGAACTTGAACAAATTTACAGAAATCATAAACTGCTGCTTACATTACACTTGTCTCAGCCTTTTGTTGATCAATGGCACATTTTGACATTGATTTCGCTCTTCTGCCTTAAAAAAATGGAATTAAAAAGAAAAGAAAAGCACATGCCTTTTTGCCCTTTCCTCTCCTAACACACGCGTTGTGACCCGTAGACTAGTAGTTGCAGTATATAAGCTCACCGCGGATGAGCAGACAGCTCAGAGAGGCAGAGGCTGGTACCCGCTTCCTTCTCGCCTACTTCCGCTGCTTCCCGTCAACGTACAGTGTCCTCTCCTCCTCCCACGCTTTCGTCCTCCCCTGCGCCGCGCCTCGCCTGCCCGCCTCCGCCGACGGGACACGCCAAGGTGCGATCTTGACGCCGGATTCGGCACCCCCTCGCTCCCACGCGAAACTCGCCGCGTTTGCTCTGATCTGTTGGCGTTTCTGGAATCTCTCGTGATCTCTTTTCTTGGGGTGGTTTCTTGGCCGGTCGCTTTAGGGGGGGCGGGGGTTGGCTGGTTTGGTTGCGGCTTTTGGTGGGTCGGAGCTCTGAATCTGAACGTAGCGGGTTCCCTTTCTTGGTGGTCAATTTGCTTGTGGTATCTCTTTTTTCTTGATGTGAACTGTGAAGTGACCAAGAACTAGCCCTTTTGTTTTTAGTTTAGTTCTTGTGCTTTGTTTGATTAGGTTGTTTTTGTGATTCCTCGTGAAATTTGTAGACAACGCTTGGGGAAAAAAAGGTTGTGTAGACCTCTTTGCTGTTTCTCCTCTCCTTTCCCCCCCTTTTCGTTAGTTTGAAGGAAACATGGCGGTGTTCTAGTTTATCAATCAGTTCTTGCGAGTAGTTAATTGCAGGTATTTGGGGGGTAGCGGCTGTATCTTGTCAGGAACTTGGATATTTTTTTGTGGGGGGACTGGACGGCTGTTGTTAAGGAGGGGGGGCAGTGTACCGCATGCAAGATTGTTTGCATGCCATTCCTCCGTGCTATTTCAGTTTAATTTAGTACAAATTTTGAAATAGTTATGATTAAGATCAAGCCACAGACCAAGAGAAACTAATGTAGTCTCAGTTTCTCAATTATCATAGTTACCTCACAATTTGCCCTTTTTATCGGAAAAGTATGGGTTGTAGATATTAGAGTTTAGATAAGATTCTAAGTAAATTGTAATATTTGGCACTTTAATAAAGGGTGTGAGCTTCCAAGGACACACACGACTATTCCTGAAATACTACATGGTATCAGAGCCAACCCATCCCAAACCCTAACCCAAGCAAAATCCAAAATCCTTACCTCAGAACGGTCGTTGTCATCATTGATCCGCCGGCCGCGCTGCCTCGTTGCACGTGGTCCTCTGCGACCGCGTCACACGGGAGCGAATCGCGGTCGGCCGGGTTGCGTACAGGCAAGCCTGCGATGGCGTGAGGAGGTGTGGACCGGCGGAGAAGACAAGGCGGATCTGGCGGCGGAGGAAGATGGAAGAGATCCGGCTGTGGTGGTGGCTGGACCAGTGGAGCGGCTTGAGGTGTCGGCTTGGCAGCGAAGGAGAAAGGGATCTGGCGCGGAGGAGCTTGGGAAAAGGGGATATGGTGCTTGAGCCAGCGGTGGAGAAGGGGATCCGGCGCTTGGGCCGAGGAGGAGATGCGGTGGGGGTCGGTGCTAAGTGGTGGCTTGCATAGGGGCGAGGAAGAGGAGCGGGCCAACTGGAGGTAGCAGGAGCAGGATCCGGTGACCCATGGCCAGATCCGGGCGTGGGTGAGGAAGGCGAGGATGTGGCGCTGCGTTGAGGTTGGGGCGGCGGTGACATGAGGCCGAGAGGCAGCGCAGCCAAGGAAGGGATATGGAGCGCACTAGAGCGGCGGGGCATGCGGAGTCAGGCCTAACACGGAGGCACAACGGCTGGGATGGAGGAAGAAGGTGGCAGGGACGGCGTGCGGCTTCGATTTCCTCAAATTGATTGAGGGGAAACGATTAGGGGAGTGAAAGGAATGCACAGCTCAAAGGAAATGAGGAGTAGCTCTCTGACGATGAAGAACGGAAGCAGCGATCCATTGCCGCACTTGGAGGAGAGGGTGGCGGAGTGAGCTTGTTCCAGCGCGGGAATGAGTGGAAGGAGGAAGTAGAAGAGGGGAAAGGAGGGGAGGTAGCTGCGCTAGTTCAAGGTAGCCGGCAAGCCATTCACGGACGAGTTGTTCGCCATGTTCCAGGCCGACACGACCTCCATGCTGGTGGACTCCCATGTGGAAGTAAGTCGACTCGCTGCTGGGGCTGTACCTGGATGTGCTCCAGCGGCACAAGGAGGTGATCAGCACGCTGCAGTTCAGCACATTCATCACCATCGAGCTCACCGGCGATGGCTTGATGAGCAGCAGTAGCCAGCATCTTGGGCAGAAAAGCAAGAGAGATGAGGAAATGGAGGGGTAAGAAAGCATTGAGCATGACATGTGGATCCCACACTACTTTTTTGGTTTTATATTGGCTGTTGGTTGCAATGTCGTACAAGGGAGCTTACGTGTCAAAACCACTCACACGTAGGCGCCACGTCAGACCAAAACTGGGCTGCAATGAGTCCGGGGGTTCAAATGATCTGGTTTTATTAGTTGAGGATTGCGTTCCACATGGTTTTAGATTTGAAGGTTGAAATTCAGACTCTGGCCATAGTTGAGGGTTATAAAATGGACTTTTTCCAATAATCTAAATAGTTTTCCAACCTATATGAATAATTGGGGTCTGGGGCTAATGTGGTATGACACCTGTAGGATATTGAGAATTATCAAGGATGTCAATGCAGAATGAGCTGTCCTTTGTTCAGCTTTAATAGCAAAAGGTGGTTGTTAGTTCCAGCCTTCCAAGTAGATTCTAATACTACCTAGGCAATTTTGAGGAACGATTTAGTCTCTGTGAACTTGATGTGCTAGTCAAAAACTGCAGTGGATAAGTGTAGAACATGAATTCAGAACATGGGAGAAGAGGTGCAGGAGAGAATTTATAAGTGGTTTCTGTAGGTCCGTAATTCCATGCACGATGCAATGAATACATGGCATCTGCGAGCAAGTCATCAATCACTTATGGACTTGTTTGCTCCATTTGTATAGACACAAAGCAGAGAAAGTAAGAAAAAAGAAGCAAACAGTGGGAGAAAATGAATGAACAGGAGACATTACTGTTCCCTTCACATATTGTCCCAAATTTCATCCTTTTTCCCCTTTCCGCCATCTGCAGTGTGAAGTATGAATCCTAATTTGTGGAACTTATTTCTTTCAGCCACTTCCATTTCTCTCCACCAGTCCTGTGTCCAAACGCTGTTAACTCGGTTAATCTTGTTTTCTATATGAATGTCTTGTGCTAATTGCAATGTGTAGCTATGTTACTTGTCAGATATGGGATTACAAAACTACAGCTATAGTTCTGCTTATGTTTTCCAACTGAGTCTTCATTTGTTTTTGTATGACTGGCACTATCTTCATGTTGCTGGTTCTAATAGAAAGATGCTTGATTCCAGGACTTGGTTTTTTAATAGAGTATGTCGTGCTTTGCATGCTGTGGTGATGAAGATACTCAAGGGGCACCAGACCAGAGGAATCCATACCCAGGAAGTCATCCAGCAAGTAATAGCACTGAGTTTTTTTACAGCTCTGCATAGCCCCATTTCTTATACTATATTTTACTTATGGTGCTTGATAATAAATTTCTAATGAATTGCAACCAATCTTCAGGGAGTGATGCATATCGCGCTGCCGATCCAACTCCCAAGGGTCCTCAACCTGTGAAAGTGCAACCAATTGCAGTCCCCACCATTCCTGTGGATGAAATTAGGGAGGTTACCAAGGGTTTTGGTGATGAAGCTTTGATTGGTGAAGGCTCATTTGGCAGAGTATATTTTGGTGTTCTAAGAAATGGTAGAAGTGCGGCGGTCAAAAAGTTGGATTCCAGTAAGCAGCCAGACCAAGAATTTTCGGCACAGGTCCGTGATTGTCTCTGTTTATGAATTTGCATTTTCTTTGGTCTTTCAACTCATTACACAGTGCATATACAGGTCTCTATGGTGTCAAGGCTAAAGCATGAAAATGTTGTTGAGTTGCTTGGTTACTGTGTTGATGGGAGCCTCCGTGTCCTTGCTTATGAGTTCGCTACCATGGGTTCTCTTCATGATATGCTTCATGGTATCTCTGCAATATTTTGTTTATTCACTGCTTGGTACTATACAAACTCATGATATAGTTTTTTTTTTACTTTCTATGTGTGACAAATGTGGAATTTAACTCTTTACAGGTAGGAAAGGTGTTAAAGGAGCTCAACCTGGTCCAGTTTTATCGTGGACACAACGTGTGAAGATAGCTGTTGGGGCAGCAAAAGGCCTTGGATATCTTCATGAGAAAGCACAGCCTCATATCATACACCGGGACATAAAGTCCAGCAATGTTCTTCTTTTTGATGATGATGTAGCTAAAATAGCTGATTTTGATTTGTCAAACCAAGCTCCTGACATGGCAGCTCGGCTTCACTCGACTAGGGTTCTTGGAACATTTGGATATCATGCACCCGAGTATGTTGCGGTTCTCTTTAAGTTCTATAAAGCTTTTGAATAACTTGAACTTAAAATTGTTTAAAAATTTTGGACCAGGTATGCAATGACTGGACAACTTAGCTCTAAGAGCGATGTGTACAGTTTTGGAGTTGTTCTTCTGGAGCTATTGACGGGAAGGAAACCTGTCGACCATACATTACCAAGGGGACAGCAGAGCCTTGTGACATGGGTAAGTTTTATCCTGTACACAGTTTGCACTTATGAGATTATTTTTACCTATATTCTGTTTGGTGGATCAAATTAATATGGTTTGCTCAACAATGGCAGGCCACCCCAAGACTTAGTGAAGATAAGGTTAGGCAATGCGTTGACTCGAGACTTGGAGGGGACTATCCTCCTAAAGCTGTTGCAAAGGTGTCAGTGATAACCTCTCTTCTATTTGAAGCTATGCATGATAAGTAGGCTCTTATCAATTATTTTGTCAAAGTGCCAAAGAAAGATGAGAACTGATGATTAAATTGTTGTTTGCACCTCAACTTATAAATTTTTTAGGAAGAAGTCCATTCTACCCCCTCAAATATGGACATGCAGACACCTAACCCCCTGTATTAAAAAATCGGCCCTTTAACACTCCGAACTTGCAAAACCGGACAACCTACCCCTAAAGCTGTTTCGTGCAATGGTATTGCGCATGTGGCATCCGGTCAGCTTGGTTTCGCCACGTAGACTGATGTGTGGGCTAAGTGAGCTGGCAGTCTTCAGTCCTCCACCTCCACCTTATCCTCAACTCAAGCGCAGCACCGGCAACGATTCCTCTTCTCCTCCCCGATGCCGCCTCCCATCCCGCCCATGCCGCCTCCCATCCCGCCTCCTCATGCCTTCTCTCCATTCTCCATCTGCTCTCTCGTGGATTCTTCGACCGAAATGCTCATGGCGTCACCTCCAGTCCTTGGCGCCACGCGCTTGCTGCGCGCGCCCGCCCACGGTGGCTCGGTGCCACCGCGGCGCGCCGACTGCTGCGCTGTCGGCCACCATGCCGCCAGCTCAGCCTCCGGCCTCTCCCTCTCTCCAGGCGCCGCCACCGCTTCCCCGCGCCATGGCCTCCCTACACCCCGGCTCCTCCCCGACTTGGCCCTTCCTAGCTTGGCCACGTGCCTCCTTGCGCCTCCCTTGGCGCTGCCTCCTCCCCTGGCGCCGCCACCGCTTCCCCATGCCATGGCCGCCCTGCACCCCAGCTCCTCCCCAGCTTGGCCACGTGCCTCCCTGCCCCCTTATACTGATTTTCAGGTTTTTAAGAACTTGATTTAATTTCGGATGTATGAATGTTGATTCTTGTGTGCTTTTGTTTATGCATGGGGGTTGATGGATGTGGGTTGATACCTGTATACTGGTTCTCATCCATGGTTGATTCACAATTTGTGGGTTCAGAAGATGGGGAAGGAAGGAGGCGAGAGAACAGTCGGAGGAAGCGGGTGGCGGCCGAGGCGCTGAGCGAGATAGGCGACGATATAACCCGGGCCCCGGGCGAAGGGGAGCGGGAGGGAGGGGCGAGGTGCCCTCACCGCTGCAACCCGCGCATCTCCGGTCCAAGAGGAGGCGACGACCGTGTGGAGCAAGTCTGCGGAAAGGCCGGGGTCGGCGCGGTGGCGGAGGCTGAGGACCTTGTGCGCCTCCCCTTGCGCTCTCCACCGCCCGAGCGCCGCCACCTCGTGTACCCCGTCGTGCGCCTCCCCTTGCGTCGTTGCCACCTTCGGCCACCACTGTCCCTGCACCGCTTCTCCTCCTCCTTTGTTTCTTTCTTCTCTGTGACACTTACACTTGAGACCCACTTGGAAGAAGTCCATTCTTTGCCCGAGTCAGCGGCTGATCTGGCGAAATCGGGCAATCCGGATGCCACGTCAGCAAAACCACCACACGAAACAGCCGGAGAGGGTAAGTTGTCCGGTTTTGCAACTTCGAGGTGTCAAAGGGCCGGTTTTTTAGTTCAGGGGGTTAGGTGTCCGCATGTCGATACTTGAGGGGGCAGAATGGACTTCTTCCAATTTTTTATTGTCATCGATGGTTTACCTTCCAGAAACTGTTTGTGTTGTCTTCTATGGTTAGGATGTCTATAGCTGGTATTGTGCTCGTGTAATTTAACCCACTGCTGTTATTAAGATCGTTCTTGAAGCATGCTCGGGTTCATTGTTAATTTATGCCTAAGTTCAGGTATTCTTTGTTGAGCCACTTTGAACACCATTTGTTCTTTTCTGGATGTTTGAAACAGTTTGCAGCTGTTGCCGCATTGTGTGTCCAATATGAAGCAGACTTCAGGCCAAACATGAGCATCGTCGTCAAGGCGCTCCAACCCCTGCTGAACGCGCGGGCATCTAACCCTGGAGAAAATGCCGGATCATGAGCTGCACTCCACCTTTTGTATGATAGATAAGAAATATGAGTCATCACTCATCCGTGTTCTTGCGGGCGTGTGGCCAGCTGGCTGGCAGTGTGTACATTCGTGATTATTCTTCCCAAGTTGTAATCATCAAGATTCTAGCACCCAGAAATTTTATTCTTTTTATCGGTTGCAAGATGACTTGCCTATTGGTGACATGCATATCTACTCGAGAAAAAGAACTTTTGCTGCTTTCACTACGCAATTTGCTTCAGATGTCTTCACACAATGGCTGGAACACCCTGTTTCTCATTGTTTTGCATTTGTTCCTATCATTGGATCTTATTGAACAAGTAGATTCAGATTCGAGAATCGAGATTGGTTCTCACCTATCAATCAACATTATCTTCTTGCCGATTGATCTTATGTATAAATGTTAGGTAGATCTGTAACAGCAAGACAGCTTATGAGCTTACATAGTTACATGAACTAGCAGCTGATCAACTGCACTACACTACTACTAGTCTACTACAGTACAGGACTAGACTTGGATGTCGGCAAATTTGGTCTGGACATCTGATCATGCAGCATGCCCGGTCTAAATCTAAGGTGAACGCTACTCGAGTACATGACTGACTGGCTTCTTAAACTAGAGAGTATGAGCTAGCTGCTCACCTAACACTGGAATCTCTTAACTTCTTTACACGGGATGGGGAATGGGGTTCAGGATGCTGTTTCATTCATCGCTTTGTGAGGATCACCAAAGCAAGCATAGACATGGAGGCAATGAACTTGAAGCCCTGGCTCTCCCAGAAGTTGTGCTTGTCGTCACGGAAAGGGCCATTGGGCAGCTTCATGGCCACCTGATCCTTGAGCTCCTTCAGTTGCTTGTCTCTTTTCTCCCCCACCTGCAGAGGCAAGAGGCAATTAGTTCAGGCACATATGCTCCGAAGTCCCAATTGATCACAATCTGCTCCAAGAACTTGAGTCACTAAAGTTCGTGCGCCAAATGACCACTGTGAAAAGCTTTTAAAAGATTTGGTCATGCTTACCCAGAGTTCAACAGTTTGGTGCAAAAACACGCCTAAGATCTATTAGGGTTTAGGACTAACAAAGAATAGGTGCATGCAGCCATTGTTTCTCAGTTTTTTGACCCAAAAAAAATCACACATGCATTACTTAGCTGGTACCAGAGAAGATGAGATGACTGATACTAAAGAATAGGGCTTTCCAGGATGCATGAATCAGTGATCGGTTTGACCTGAACATTGTCCACACATAATTATGGCCAACTGCCGTAGCAGGGATGCTTCATTCACATGGTACTGATTTGTTAATTTCAACTGCCAGAGATCTTGCTGGATGCTCAGGGATAAGGTGGCATATTTAATCTCAAGTGCCCCATCCCAATTCAGGTAGCCATAAATGGACATGGACAACAATGCCGGAAGGGCAAGCAAAATGGAAGTCATGAGTCAAGGAACAAGGATATATGAACATACCCTCAGAAGTTTTCGTATCTGAGACCGTGATTCTTGAAGGCAGAATTCAAGTTTTAAAACTCTCTTTTTCAGATCCTGATCGGTTCTGCAGTGCTTCTCCAACTGTTCAATAAAAAACATACATGGAATAAATATACAGCGCTTCAGCTTTGCGGGGAAAATAGCATTTGCAATCAAATTCAGGCAGCATTCTGTGGATGAAATAAAGGACTTACTTGTGATTCTAGTTCCTTAGTTTTTTTTGTCCAATGAGCAGATAATATCCTGATTTCATCTCTCAACCTGGCAATCTCTGCATCCTTAGCATTCAGACGCTTGTTGATATTCTCGATATTCCTTGGTGAAACATCGGATAAGATCTTGAGAAGCTCGGTATCTTTGTTAGACCCAGCTTTGGCAACTGCATCCATGATATCGGTCTCAATCCTCAAAACTTCATCCTTGAGTTGCCTTTGTGAAAGCTCCCTTGCCTCAAGGTCCTTCTGGAGAAGATCTAGTTTCTCACCGAGCTTGTTCACTCGAAGCTCGTGCTCTTTCAGCGAGCTGTCCTTCTCATTCAGCTCTTTCAACAATGACAAGCACTGCGACTGAGCTGACTTGGCTGATGCAGCACTGGCTTCTGCTGTAGCTTGGGTAACTGACAGTTGTAATCTAAGATCATCCAATTCGTGGAGGTACTGCATATAATTACAACAGTTAATCAGTTTTTGAGGAAGTGCATTTGAATTGCAAGTGAAAAAGGAATTATTAGGGCTTGAAAACCAGCATCATCATGCACAAGCAGATTTTAGATGACTAGGAGTCTGGAATATGTAAAATTGTACATCAACCTTCCTCTCCATCGTTAATACTCAACAATTATTGGAACTTATATGCCAAGAGAGGAGCCCAAATCAGAATCAGTCGGGCAAAATATAAATGCTGAGGCCTGATCAACAAAAACAATTTTACAAGCAAATAGATCAATGCCTCATATGTTACATTGCATTGAACTCAAGTTACTGTAAATGTCTGTACTCTATAGCATAGCTTAGTAGTTAGTAGCTCATGCCAAATACAAACTATTTCCAACTCATTACATCAAAGTTCAGAATAAACCAAAATGGAAACACTTGACCCAGATGGAGAATGGAGGGAGCTCCTCACCTGTTCGGTGCTACCTATCGTTGCACTCAGTTGCTCATCCTTGTCCTGTAGGTATTTCTGCAGCTTACTTACTTCCTCCTCCATTTTCCTTGCCTTTGTCTCTGCAACCTGCGATGATTTTTCTCTAGTCAGCACAAATTCAACAAACAATCCTGAAGGTAGCAATTACAAAGTAGAAACTCACTAACCTTCCTAGTTTGGGATTCCCTGGTGAACAACTGCTCCTGTGAAGCGAGCTTATTCCTCACATCCTTGAGCTCGGCCGCCAAAGACACCACGTTCCTTCTGAAGCTCAACTTCTTCTCTGTAAGATCCTTCAACAGCGGATCCAAATCCGACGAGGACACTGAAGATGATGGCACCACCTTCTCTGACACTGACATAGCCAAGCCCCAAGAGAACACTGTTTCTTTCCAATCGAACAGGCAAGAAGTAACACCCAAAGCAAAGCTCCTGGAAGTACTGTTCTATTCTCTCCAAGAACAAACAGGACGGCTCAGCAAGCATCCCATGCACAAGACAAAAGGAAGGAGCTCTTCGTTGACCAAACCAAACACCCCTGGTTGCCTCACAAGAAGCCCCTCTTTCACAGGTCAGTACTCAGTAGGGGCCAACCGGTAGCTTTCACTGCAGAAAACAATAACACAATTTGAGGATTGGAAAAGATGATCACGCTTGCTACATGCAACGTGTTGCACTTAAGTCACTAATCTGGAAGCATCCGTTTTCTTTGGATCAAGGGTACGAGTTCTTGTGGAGCCAGACATTTGGCAATTAAGTGGCACAAGTGTATCTTTCAGTAATCAGCACTCCAAATAATTTTGTATTGGCAATGAGGGGAAATAAAGCAAAGTGAAAACAAAGACTTGTTGGTACTACAGGTGACGTGTTCATGTCATTCATTAGACTTGAAAAAATGGATCGAATTACGCATATATGTAGTCAACTTGCGCACACTACGCAGCAAATTTAGCATGTTGTTTGTGCTCCAAGTGAACTTGTTTCACAGTACAGGTTAATTGTGACAGAATAAGAAGACTAAAAAGTGGCCCTTTTCTACTGCTGTGTTAAAAAAATCTTTTTATATGAAGAGAGGGATTCAAAAAAAATATTAAAAACAAAGATTAGAACAAAACGAAGCATCTTCCACCGAGATGGCAAAGAGATGATGACAAATAGAAGCTGGCCATCTGCAAATTTTCAAACATGTTGAAATTTTCCGAAAAACTCGAGAGTAACTACAAACAACGCAAAAAAATGAGATCCCCCACACTGGAGTCCTAAAAAAGTCTCTCGTTTTCTTTTTCGGGGATTCTGGTGTGGGAAACACTTAATTTTCGTAAAATTTTGTACTTTCCAGGAGAAAAATAGATTGCTGGACAGGGGGAAAAAATTTTGTACGAACAAGTTTGAAACATTTCAAACAGGGGAAACCACCCCTACTTCCCCTTTTCAAAAAAAAGAAAAAAAAAACCACCCCTACTAAAAAACGCCGCAGATTCCAAAGAGTTTGACGGGGGGGAAAACAAAGAAGTAGAAAGAGAGCACAGCATATCACCGCTCAAATCTTCCGAGCTCGCAATCTTTTCAAAAAAAAATAAAAATATAGCGAATCGAATCTATACAGACGCACTTCGGATCAAACATGAACATAGGGAGGTCAAAGTATCTCGCACCTTCCTCCCTCAACGACGCAGCTGGATTCCAACCCACGAAGATACTCCAAGAAACCAACACCCGTGCCGCCAAGAACCACAAATCCAACCCAAAAAAATCCCCCTTTTTTCACGCAGAGATCTCACGGCTCCATTGCTCGCGCTCCGGCAGCAGCTACTAACTAGGGTTTATGAGTTTTGGGGGGAGAATTTCCCCCTGTTCCCCCCTGCCTTTTGGGGATAATATCTCTCTCTCTCTCTCTCTGTTTCGCCTTAATTTCGGTGGCGGAGATGAGATTGAGAGAGAGGAAGAAGGAAACGAGGACATGGTTGGGGGCTTGGGGGTTTAAATCTGGTTGCTGTCATGTGGGCCCCGAAGTCAGCGCGCGGCAAATTCCAATTTTTTCGTGGGCGTGGTGCCCGGATCCTCTGTGTCGCATACGCGTCGGCGTCTAGTGTAGCCGTGTACGGAGGTGGGTGATGGTGTGTGTCGTTCCAGTGTTGCACACGTGCTCTCGCTGATGAGATGAGATCAGAACAGCACATCACGAGCTGATCGTTTCTATCTTCAGGATTTTGGTTTTTGTATTTCGTAGGATATACGTCTACAACTGGTGTAGTTGCAACTGACTGATAAATTTATAGTACGTAGTAGTAGTAGTTAATTCGAGCTTTGGCACAAAATTAACATAAAAAGAAGAGATAAGACGGCAATAATGGGGGATCTCATTTGATCTCTGTGAGCCAATTGTTGAGTTGGTAACTATTGGAGGATATAAATAGTGGAAGATTATAAAGGAAAAATGGTCGATAATCTTTACTACTTAAAAAGATTCTAGTGGTGGTGAATGATGTGTTCTTCTTTCTCTCTCCTCTCTCACAACTTATCTGGGCCGACAAGTGGAACCAGTGCGCACCCGCCCTCTCTAACCCTGCATGGCTCCACGTCTTCTCATCCCTTCTGCTGACTTCCGGACCCTCGCCTCGCGCCCCCTGCGCCTTCTCCATCCTCTCTCATATGGCGATTTCCCCGCGTGCCAGGCCATCCCTGTTGTGATTCCTCCGTCTGCCTCCTTGCCCCAACACCGCTGATGAGGATAGGCATAGCACATGTATATCTTCTTCATCTCAAGTTGTTACATTAAAGTTATGTGCACTTTGGTGCATGTAGCATCAACCGTCATATGAAGATAAGATGAACAATTTCAAATCAACATGACAACGGCGGATGTCATCACTTATGTACGCAAAAATAAAATATCATCACACATGTCAACATCATGGTGAGGTCATCGCACGTGTCAGCAAACCAAATGATGTCATCGCACGTGTCAGCATACTTAGCCGAGAAATATATGATGTCATCGCTTATGTCAGCAAAAATATGATGTCAACGCTTAGGTCATCGTCTTGTTTCATCTTAAACCACCAATCGAAGAGAGCAAAGTAAATTAAAAGGCCATGTTTACTCTTAAGCCGCCAATCCAAGAGAGCCAAGAGAAGTCTAAAGCTTGGTTTAATCTTAAGCCATTAATTCATGAGAAGACGGTTGGGCATGGGGCTTTCCCTTCAACCGAAGTGTCGAGTAGTGCTACCCTGTTGCTACCCGTAACATATGAGGAGGTCATGGTTGATGATGGGTCTTTAGAGGATAAAATGTATCAAAACACACGCAAGGATGAGAGCCACATAGCCAAACTGAGTGAGAGTGCTAAAAATAGTGAGCTGTGTCATTCCACCATATCTGAGTTTGAGTGCATCCGAATTGAGAATGAGAGATATATACAAAAAGAAATCAGAGAAGTAGATTATAACAGATGTGAGGTTATTTCTGAAACTAACAATTTTATCTCTACTTCTAGTTGTGTTTCTCTTAGTGTATAGGTTGACTATGAAGTTGATGAATTAAATGATAAAGAAGTCACACTAGTTGAAAAGAAGGATGAAGAGATAATCATAGGAGGATATAGAGCACTTGTTGTCCTGTGGTTAGATCATGAAGAAATGCAACCTATAGCAGCTACATCATCTGACAAGGTTGAAATAGATAATAATGGTGCTGAATTAGTTATTCATCAAGAGAAGGTGAGTAAATGTGAGAATCGTTGTTGTCGATTGGAAATTTCATATTCTGAATTTCATATCCTCAATTTACACAATGTGGAATTGATCACTCATAAAGAAATTCTTAGTAGGATATTCACCCATGATTCATTTTGTTATATCATGTTTGATAAACTTATTCAGCTAGATAGGATAACTGGAAAAGTTTTAGAAATAATATCCTTGAAGTGTTTGTATAGAAACTACACCTACACATACAAATTTAATATAATTAGAAATTATGGTGTAGACAACAAGTTCTATGTGTATAGAATATATATTACATATGATAATCTTGCCGAATTAACACTAGAAGTAATGGGCAAACAATCTTCTATGCCATGTTTTGTTCAACTTGAATCAAATCCAAGAAATAATACTTATTGTGTAGAACAATTTATATTGCATACTTATTCGTCCTTTGCATCACACGGACGTATAAGCAATCAAAATAGCACAATTGATGCATGAAAGACATTAAAAAAATTCTCGTCTACATTAAATAATTTTGATATTCGAATGGTGAAATCTAATCATCTGAGTCAATTGTGCAATTTAGAAGAAGTTATAGTGTTACCCATTAGTAACTTATTTACATGCTTTCAAAAGTTGAGGATGACTTTTTCTCATAAAAGGGAGAATGATAAGAATGTTAGTGCAAATTACACATATATGTCATACGACTCTTCTATTTATGGCTATTGTTTTGTCAATTATGATGTGCAAAATAAATGGAATACTAAAACAGATGGTAAATATTTATTTACCATGCATATACGTTGTTCTCTTTGTTTAGTACACTTTTAAGCCATCAAAAACCGGGGACGGATTTTCTTAAAGAAGGGGGGGATGATGAGGATAGACCTAGCACATATCATCTTCTCAGGCTACTCTCAAATACCACTTTTTCTCATGCAAGACTCTCAAGTTCTAAACCAAACAAGGCCGAAAACTCTGGATATTACATACTGCTGGACTGGGTTAATGCTGGCTGGTACCACGAGGTTAATTGCATTTTCACAACACACGTACAAACGATTTTACGTACTGTGCAGGTAGTAAAATTGTTTATATCGATCGATTCGATTCAATGGTGAATCTTGAGTGCCCGTGAATTATGATGGGCATCTGTCCGTGACCGTCGGTGGTACGTACATGCAAGTAATTCAGTATTCCATTCCTTATGGGCACGGTACCCTGTGACTGCCGAGCTTACTCAACCTAGTAGCTTGATTCATATTCTTGAAAGTATCTGTGTCAGTATACTTGTAGCTTAGTTATCGTGAATTTTTTTTTCACTATTTATCCTTACTTAAATGTTATGTCGTTCGATAGAAGTATGTATGATCATTTTTGTTCTACTTATTAGAAAATTTCCTTTATTTTGTGAGTCTTCACTTTCGTCATGTCCACGACAAGCCAACCCTTGGCGTAAAATAAACCTCAAGCACTTAAGTGAATATGTCAAGCGAGATTTGTACAAAGCCCTCAATTGTTTGGAGTTTGAAGCAAAAGACTCTTCAATTGATGCTTTAGGTTTAATGAAGAACTCATATTTCTCATAAGCTTCATTGTGGGCACTATTAATACCACCAACATGTTTGTCAAATCTATCTTTATGGTTCCAATTTCTAAATCCTCCATTCACAAAACTATCTCCACCAGCATAATTAGTTTTATCCTTGAACAAATAACATATGAAACAAAAGGCAGCATCTCGTTCCACACTGTACTCAAGCCAATTATATTGGTCAAACCAACTAGCTAAGAAGCGACGCATACCTCCAATATTTCTTTTTAGAAAATCATGTGCCCGTGGTTGACATGGCCCCAATGCAATGTATCCTCTTCTCACTGCATCTTGTTCATTGACATCATAGCCTGTGATGGGAATTCTCTTTCCAGGATCATGCACAAGCAAATCAATATCATAAATGGCTTCTTCATCTTCTATGTCATCTTCTATGTCTTCTGTTATTGGGGATAATGGAGAGCCTGAGCCTATCTCTGGTTCTGTGCTTGCGCCTATCTCCGGTACATGCACTACCAACTGCAGCTCATTGAAAGGAGATTCTACCTGGTTCTCATTGGACGGATATTCTATTTGGTCCTGAACATGGCTTTCAATAGGTTTTAGTTCTGGCGTCGAGGTGGATGGTTTCTTAAGTCTCTTTCCGGCTCTCTCCCACAAAGATTTCAAATTGACAGACTTCTTCTCCATTTTTCAAGCTATAGTATCTACAATTCGCATACATACAAGATTAAAGATTCAGGACCACAATATGACAATAACACAAATACACAATTCACTTTAATTCATTCACAGGCTCACTGCCAAATTGGGTATTAGGAATTACACGCTGCTCGCTAGGTGCCTCCGCCTGATGCCCTCGCTTGATGCTTGGCTCGCTCGTGGTGAGTGGCTCACAAAGTAATAACACTACAAATTCGTCAACAGGATAAACTAAGTTAGCAAAACAAGAACAGTAAACAGCCCCTTTCTTGCATTCCACAAATCACAAGTTCTGAAGTTCACAAATCACAACACTATGTCTACAATTACATGACACAAGTCACACAAGTCTATAACAACCTGCAGTGAAGTTCACATAATCACATTCACAATTCACAATTCACAAATCACAACACTACAAATCTACAACTACAACACACAAGTCTCTACAACAACCTGGCAGTCCTGTCCTGGGCGTCCTGGCTGCAAATCTGCAATTCGATGGCAGGCCGCAGGCGCACTGGCACAGCCGACCGGCCGACGGAGTTGGAGCACGGAGCGAGGAGCGGCGCGGCGGCGTATGGCGAGTGGTGAGCAACTCGGCGCCGCCCGACCGCAGCCGCGGCGCCCTCGAGTCGACCCTCGCCTCCGCCCTCCGGTCGACCGGTCCTCGGCCTCCCCTCCGACTTCCCCTTCTCCGGTTCTCCCCGGCGGCCGGCCCTGGGAGACGGGAGTCAGCGTCCGCGACGCTGACGCTGAGACGGCGCGACCGCCGACACGAACACGCAACTCCAACTCCGCAGGCGCGCGCCGCCGGCCCGCCGCCACAGCCTCCGCGGCTTCGCCTCCACCCACCGCCCTCCGGTCCTCGCCTTCACCTTCTCGGCTCGGTCCAGTCCTCCCCTTGACCCCTTCTCGGCTTCTCCGGTTCTCCCTAGCCCGAGTCCCCGCAGCCGCGATCCCACCGGCACCACCGCCGACGCTCGACGGCCGCCGGCCGCGCCGCCACACTCACCCGCTGACCCGCCGCACAAGGATGGTTAGATTTAGGGTTGGGAGAGAATGGGAGTTGGGTGCACTGGGCATTCGTTTGTGGGAAGTGGGATGTTGATTGGGCATTTGGGCATCGGGCCATTCGGCTTTTGGGCTTGCGGCGGCCAAGCGTGGCGGTAGCGGCGTCGGCCGTGGGTCGGGCGTTGGGCGGCTTGGCCGACGCGCGCGGCGCGCGAACGTCGGACTCGGGCGCCGCGGTCTGGCGGCGGCTGGGCGATGAGCACGGTTACGCAATGATTTAACTTGTTTTTTGATATATATATGTATTATATCCTAAATATACATAATTTTTGTCCAAAAAATTTGGGTGTTCAGCTGAACACCCATGAACCCAGGTGGGTCCGCCCCTGTGATCTATACGTACGATGGGCTGTGAACAGATATAGCGAAACAGCGGATACGGAATGTTTGATTTTTTTTTTCTTCAGAAGACGAATGCGTGGGTTTTTGTAGACGCCTGCGGGAACGGAGCTGTTTGTTTGCTGGGTGTTCAGCTGAACACCCATGAACCCAGGTGGGTCCGCCCCTGTGATCTATACGTACGATGGGCTGTGAACAGATATAGCGAAACAGGCAGACACGGAATGTTTGATTTTTTTTTTCTTCAGAAGACGAATGCGTGGGTTTTTGTAGACGCCTGCGGGAACGGAGCTGTTTGTTTGCTGTAAAATTGTTTGGTTCCAAAACATCACAACTCCATTGACGATGAAAGCATAGCACTAGTTTTGGAGAGCTCAAGTATGTAGTGCCATTTTGCGCTTCACATTCGGCCCGTGGGCTTTGATTGGGCCGGTCAGGGCCTGCCTGCTCATACGACCATGGTTTCAGTTGTCGTCTCCATCTGATCCTGCTTCGTCGGTTGCTCTGTTTGTGTGTGTCTCTCTCTCCCTGACTTTTGGTTGCTCTGCAAGGCACTTCTTCCCTGGCTACTTATTGAATTATAACATTTGTTATGAACTTTGTATGTTATATTTAAAATTTTCAAGTAAAAGTTTTGAATATAGGCGAAAAAGATGGCACTACAGGGCATAACCTGGCCAAAAAAATAAAAAAATAAACGCACTCAATATGACAGAAATTAACTTATTAAACTGTTATAAGTTAAGCAATAAAAAATGTTACAAGTCACAGAACAAGGGTAATGCAGTCTTTTTACAATGATCTTTCTTATTTCTGGAGCTGGAGTCAATTTTCTAACCAAATACCAACTCAGACTACTCCAACTTTTCATAGAAGTTGATCCAAAAGTGAAACTGGAGTTAGAGCTACAAAAACTTAAGCGGAACCGTACCAAACAAAACTTTAGATTCCCATGTTAGCTCCCATTCATTCAAGGCCGGGCCCAAATAGTAGCGATTTCGTCATGTTCAGCGATATGATGACAAGGACCATCCGGAGTTGCAAATTCCATGGCACATGGGGAATTTTGGTAGGATTTTTGAAGAATTTGTTCTGTTTCTCACAAATTCCTCTCAGGTTATAGCTTTCCAAAATCCAATCTGAATCCTATCTGTGAAAAAGAGAGCCAACCAGACCGGGCCAAACTAGTTATATGCACACGCTCCGAAAGAAGGAAACCATGATCACCAACACAACACAGATCTCGACAAAACCATCAAAACAATGGATAACTCCAAAAAGGAACGTGTTTTTTTTTTGTCCAATGTTGCGTAGATGCGTGACCTCTCTATGTCCTCTCATATTATCTACTTGTGATCTTTGCGTCAGAAAATGAAGAGCCGCTTTCGTAAATTGAGTCACTAAATAAATTTTGGCGTTACTAGCGGCTCCTTATTACAAAGATTTTTTTTAAATAATATTTTTAATTTTTTTTTTTTTTTACAAAACTAGGGAGTCACCCAAAAAATTACAAAAACAAGTCCCTGTGGCGGCAGGAACCCTGAACAGTACGGGCAGGTTCCTGTATTGGGAGGCTCCACAAGTAAGAACACTGTGTTGGGAGGCTCCACAAAAAAATTGTAATTTTTGGAGTTTATTTACTATATTTAAAAATTTCTAGATTTCTATCGCCAGTTGAACTAACGACAGAGACCTATTTTTTGGACGACTCCCTAGTTTTGTAAAAAAAAATATTATTTCAATTTTTTTTTCTTATTACAACCATGCGAATATAGACATGATAGGGCAATCCTACCAAACAGATTCTATCGTAATGCATATATAATTACGAAGGATACATTCAAAGTTGAAAACCGTCGAACTTTAAAACGACAATCCTGAATCAGATCGGAGGTTTTTCAGTAGGATCGTAAATCGTAGGATCGATGTAGAATCTAATATCCTATCTGATTTTATCATAGAAATATTTTTTAAAATCTAACTTGTATTTTAATACTTCTATATTTTCAAAACTATACTTTTAGAATTTTTGTTTACCAAAATGTAGTACAAAGGAAATATCATTTGTTATTTATGCAAATTATATTGGATAAAAAAAATAAAATGTAAACATTTACAGTGAAAGGGACATATGCAAATAATTATTTATAATAAATCACTAGAATCGGCATAATCGAGTAGGATCATATGAAAATTTTAATCGTGATTCTATAAATTTTTGTTAGAATTGTAATAATATTAATATTTTTACCAAATTAAGACTCTATCGTATGATCGGATCGTTCTAGTAAATCTGGATCGTAGAACAATCGTATGATTAGAATTGAGACTACAAACTTGATGTTTCTATTCTTAAGAGGGCATTTGGATAGTGGGAAATGAGGAGTAGGAACCAGACTGGGATAAATTTTCATAATAAATACCAGCAGTAATAAGCTAATAATTTCTAAAAACAAACACTAAAAAAGATTGTTTTTCCTGCCATTTCGAGAGGAGAAAAATGAGAAAAATTCTCCTCGTAGAGCCGTTTGGTGGCTGTGTGACCGCGTCTCCCCTCAGAAACCCTAATCCTCCGAAGCCGCCACCGCAACGATGACGCCTCCCTTCCGCCCGTCCCCCTCCGCCGCCGCCTCCGCCCCCCGCGGCTGCGGTGGCGACCGTTGCGCGTCCGCCCGCGATGCCTGGCCCCTTCACCACGTTCGCCACGACGGCGTCTTCTGCCGCCTCTGCTCCTCCTGCGTCCTCCTCTACCACCCCGGCGCCTTCTGCTCCGCCTGCCTCCTCCTCCTCCCCCACGACACCGCCGCCGCCTCCCCGGAGCCCCACCTCGATCCCATCCTCTCCCCGCCCGGACCCACCGCCGCTTGCTCCAGCTGCGGCCTCTTCGTCGCCCACGTCTCCTGCGTCCTGGACTCCGCCTCCTTCGTCTGTCCCCCGTGCGCCGCCGCCGCCGCTAGCAGGCCCTTCACCTACAGCCCCGCCGGAGGCGGCCGGCGCGCGCTGGACGAGCGCGCCGCGCGTGTCCTCCTCGTCGCGGCGCGGCTCGCGCACGAGTCCGTTGGGCGCGCCGCCGCCGCGGCCCGTGAGGAGGCGGAGCGCCGTGTCCGGGAGGCGGCCGCCGCGCGGAAGCGCTCGCGAGACATGCTCGACGCGGCCTTCCGCGCCCTGGAGGCGGAGGCCAGGGACGCCAAGAAGCCCACCGCGGCCCAGCCGCCCAAGAAGAAGACCCCGAAGAGCAGCGAGGCGAACAGAGACAGGGACAAGATGCTCAAGTTCAACGCTATGCAGCAGCCGGCGCTGGCATTCGCTGCGGCCGCCGCAGCCGCAGCCAGCTCAATGCCATTGTCGGGGCCATCACCCAGGGAGGACAAGAAGCCGGTGAAACAGGAGGCGCAAGGTGAATTATACTTTGAATAATTGAAAAATGGGCGGCCAATTGCTCTGTTCTGTACAATGATTGGTATATGATTCTGGCAGGTTCAGCGGATAGAACAGCGAAAGATGATCGGAAGGCGCTGTTTGGGACCTTGCAATCATGACTCATGAGATTGGGGGTACCAACATCCCGACCATTTCATTCTGCTCGTAATCCGCTTCTTCTTCCATATCATTGTACTTCTGTGTAGCTAAGCGATCCAAGAAGGAACCGCATGTTCCGGGGTAGTAGGCATGCTTGCAATGTAATGAATCCCCATTTTGGAGTCTCCTTAGTAGGCTTGCTTGCAATGTAATGAATCCCCATTTTGGAGTCTCCTCACCGTAAATTCTAGTCTTGACATGTTAGATGATACTTTCATCATATGTAGCTGGTTTGTGTCGTGTATCCTATTTGTTATTACTTATTAGTAGCAAAATATGTTGCTGGTGGATGAATATTGTGCACTGAAATGCAATTGGGTGTTTAAATTTCCAAATTTGTGTCACTATGAAAGGACATGGTGACAGGGTTTCTTTCCTGTCATACAAACCTACGTGAATTCTTCCGACTTGTACATGTGTTCTTCCATTTTTGTTGTTTGGCATGACATTGTGAATGCACAATTTCTTTTGCGAGATTGAGAAGATTGGACAAATGCATCCGAGTGTTTCCGATCTTTTTGCCCAATTTCAGCAGATGCCACTTGCAAGTGACGTGGCTGTCCTAAATCCCGTTTTCAGTTTTATATCTTGTTCTCTCTCTTTTTTCACTGTACAATAGAAAATCCCGTTTTTAGTCGCTGCTAGGTGATCTCGGTACTGATTTTAATTCATTACTTCCAAACGTACAAGAAATAGGGTTCACCGCACCATCGCGAGGAATGTTGTAAACCAAAACATCATCCACGAGGATGCATACGGTATTACAATGTAGATCTTTGTAAAAATTGTTACATATATCTGAGTTTAACTTGATTAACACTGTAGTTGATCCACTTCTGAACCAGTTTCCAACAAACACCATGGGGTATGACAAAATTATGAAGAATAATGTATCAGCAGCACCACTGGTTTCAAAACAATGCTCGATACAGCAATGAGCTTAAAGCTCCAAGCCTAGATATTCAGGGTTAGGGAAAACTTCAGAATTCAGAACTGGAAAAATAATGCGCATGCAAATCCAGAATGTCTTCGTTGGTTCAGTATTCTGTATGGCTCCTGCTCTCCTTTGTTTATGATGTGGTTCGATGCTCCTAGAAACCACAAAACTAGGACTTAGGAAGCAAATGAAGCAATTGCGTCCATCTCTTCTTGAAGCAGGAGCGCATCGATAAAGATGTCCAGACTCTCCCCCTCCATAACATCTTCTATGGAGTGGTGTGTGATCCCAACACGATGATCGGTGACACGTCCTTGTGGAAAGTTGTATGTTCGGATACGCTCAGACCTGTCACCACTTCCAATCTAATAGCAAGTTCGGACTTAGGAATCCCATAATCAGAGTAATATCTGTGATCAGCTTTTTGAACTGTGAGATACCTGCTCTGATCGAAGCTTTGATCGATCCAGATGGAGTCTATGCCTTTCCATTTCATATAGTCTTGCTCGGAGAACTTTGAGAGCTTTGGCCTTGTTCTAAAGAGAGTTAAATATAACATTAATAGATTATATTCCTATATGAAGAAGATGGAAATGAATGATGTGGGATTGTGGGCTCAGTTCAGTGGAAGTGAAGGCAGCAAATATCGAGATTATGCTATAGACAACAAAGCCATGAACGAATGAGTAAATATAGATGAGACAAAATCCAAATGAGTGCAATAACAACACAAGAATGAAAAATGTGAGACTGAGCCATCTAAGCACTGGCTTTCTGGTTTTAAAAGGGCAAACTAAAGCAAAGAAACTAAATTAGCATGTGCATTGTAAATTTGTAACCTGGTGCTGTGATCTCTCGTCTTGTATTGCAACCACTGTTCCAGTTGGAACATGAGTTATCCTAACAGCACTATCAGTCGTATTGACAGACTGACCTCCAGAGCCACCTGATCTGTAGGTATCAATTCTCAAGTCCTCATTACGCAGTTGGACATCAACCTGCACTTGCAGAAGCGATTTTTACAACTCCTAGTCATGCCATAAATTGCACAGATTAAAAAAAACTTGGAAAAAATAAGGGCAATCGAAATGCTATATATAATTCCAACCTCATCAGCTTGAGGAAGAACAGCAACTGATACAGCACTAGTGTGCACCCGTCCGGATTTTTCAGTCACTGGCACTCGCTACCATGGGTGAGGTCAAGTCAAATAATAGAAAAGGCAAGTGGTAAATGTGATGGATATCAGAAGAGTAACTCATTACCATACCTGAACTCGATGAATGCCACTCTCAAACTTGAGTTTTCCGTACACCCCAGGACCTGATATAGTTCCACTAGATTCCTGCATAGAAATGAATAATGATAGAAAAAGCATGTTGGGACTTAGGAGAGAGCTTCCAAATCTAAATACTATAACAGCATTTATGCTACAATGATAAACCATGTGCGTATTTACATAAAGACCTTGGGTACTGCCAACAAAGGTTATACCTTGTATCCTTTTAAAGCAGACTCCATTATGTCAATAACATCGAATTTCCACCCGTTCTTTTGGGAATACTTCTCATACCTATAACAAAGAAGAAGAATCGAATTTGTTAGTTACACAGATTAAGGGTCACATACATTTGCTCCGGAGCAACATCAGTAAAGGGGGCAAACCCTACATTTTGAATATATCCATTGCAAACAACGATGCCTCTTCTCCTCCAGTTCCTGCAATATCATATCATCATCAATCACCAGTTGCCCAAATACACAGATTCAAACTAAAAGGATGAATTATGTCAATGAACAGATAGGACAAGCTCTGCCTACCTGCTCGCACCTCCAATATACAGTCCCTCTCATCAGCTTCATCTTTTGGAAGCAACGATCTGAACAGCACATGCTGCAGTCGTTTCTCCTCCTCGATAGCCTCAAGGAGCTCCTCAGCTGCCATCTCACGCATGTCTTTCTCTTCAAGGGAGTTTGTCACCAACGATTTCAAGCCCTCAATTTCCTACAAACAATAGACAGCCTCCTCACAATATTTCATACCATAGGTTGAAGATTATACAACGTGATGTGATTATCACCTGCTGTTTCGACCGCAGTTCCTTGATCAATTCCATGGTGCTCTCCAGCTTGCTGAACTCCTTGTTAGCTCTCGAGTATTCCTCCGGCGAGGCGGCTGGCTGACTTCATTAACACCACACTCAAATCAAGATGATTGCAGTAAGGCTGCCTTAGTTCTTACGCAAGGATCAGAAACTACGAAATTCTTGGTTGTACACCACAACAATGAACACGACTGTGCAAAAAGTACCAAGAGGAGGCTGCACATCCGAAATTACCTGGTTGATTTGCTCTTGAAGGTACGCACTCCTCTGCTCGATCAATTTCATTCTCTGATCCATGGTCTCCACCAGGTTTGCAGGCAGCTGCTGGCTCATCCCTGATGCAAAATAGGGGAACAACAAGAGTGCTTGAATGAAATGATTCCTCCACGTGGAAGAAGAAAAAAAGAGAGGAACTATTAGATTTCTCTCTTTTTCCCAAGCGAGCAGAATTTCTCCTTGGAGCGACGCAAATGTCACAAGAGAACTAAAAAAAGACGCAAATTTTGTAGCAGCTACACGGTGCAATCCTACTATCATACACAAATCCGAAACTAAAGAGTGGAAGAAGCGGAGATGGAGCGAGAAGAGGGGAAGAGAGGTGCTCACCGGCGGTGGAGTAGAGCCGGGGAGGGGCAGGGCACCTCCATACCGCCGGAGAAGATGCGGCTTCGGCCGCGGCGGGGAAGTAGCGGAACCGCCGGAACGCGGCGAAGGCGCCGCCGCCGCATCGGCGGAGGTGATGCTGCATCGCGGTGGCGGAGGGGTGGTAGCTGGTAGGCTTGGAAGTGGGAACCTAAATACCTAATGTTGTTCGTTGCCTTCAGGTTCGTGGTTTATTTAGCCGTTTAGGCATAAAAGTTCGCCTCCTACGTTAAGTTTACGTAATTTACCAAATCCGCCTTATACTGCGCTGGGAAGCTGCCCCAATCAGAGCGCTTTCTAAGGTCACGTAAATAAGAGAAGCGAAGCCCCTACATCTCGTGTTCAATCTCTTATTCTGTTCTTGATTGTTTTGTGATTCATGCATTGTTCTTACGATTACGAGTTTGTCTACGAGTAATCGCTCGAATTTGAACTTCGCCGCTGGCGGTTCCTCAACACGTTATCGGCCACGATCGACTCTCCCGCATCGAAAGGTAGCGTCGATAAGCGACACTCGTAGATTGAATCGTTTTTCTAGATCGCTTTCAATTACGAAAATTTGGCTTTCTAGATTGTTTTCTACGGTGCAAATTTGCTCTGTCTGTCGCGAGCCGACTTGGAGTCGCCGGCACAATCTGCCGTCGATAGATTGCTTGAAAAGCGGATGTTGATTGCCGCAGTAGATCGTTGCATTGTATTACATTACATCGCATCACATATGTATCATATGAACTGGCGGCTTTATGCGACTGCCGCGCAATCCGCATGGTTTTTCCGTCAGAAGCAGGCGGGACACCAGCAGCATCCACGGCTGGAGCCTCCGCACCACACAGGCGCCGCCATCGGCAGCGGCGAAGCCGCCCCTCCTGCGATGCGATCCGTCGACACCCCACCTTTGCACGGCCATCTCCCTCGCGGCCGTCACGGCTGGCCCTCCGACCTGCATGGCTAAGCGCAAAAAGGAGGCGAAGGGGAAGAAGAAAGGGAGGAGGAGGATGGATGGCGTGCCGCCGGCGCCTGCGGCCGCCGCCGCCATGCCGCGTAAACGCGCCCGCCTCCGGCCGCTTGAAGCACGTGCCGCCGGGGCGCGCATCGTCGCGCCATCGCGCCGCCCAGCGCGCCAGACTCCGCCGCTCGAAAGTGCGCGCCGCGTGAAAGCGGCACCACCTGCCTCGTCGGACCATCGCGCCGCAGCCGGCCGGCCGCCACGTCGCGTGCCGCGGCGCTGGAGCCGCCGTTCACGGTCGCGCACATGTGCGCCGCCTCCTGTTTGCGCGCCGCGCGCGATGCTGAAACCGCCGTCGAGCCATCGCTGCTGGCGCCAGTAACCGGCCGCCGCGGTACCCAACTCGCGCCACCGCGGCGTTGCAATCCGCTTATTACTGCGCGCCGGCGCCACGCAAGCCATGAAGGGAGCCGCGCGCCGGCCTCCCAAGCCGCCGCCTCCATCAAAGCCGGGTAGAAACCCTACCCATGTGCACCACTTCAACCGGCTACTTGGGTAGGGAAGCGGATGGGCCAAAGCATTGGGTTTGGCCAGAAAGGAAGAGGAAAGAAAGGCCTCGTGGTAGAACAAAACACATGAGGCCCAAAGGGAGGAATCGGAGTGCGTAGGTGGAAGAAAAAGGGTGGCCAGATGAAGAAAAAAAAAAAAAAGAAGGGGATGGAAATTTGCAAAACGGTTCCTCGTAATTCAGAAAATTACGAGAAGGAATTTTGCGGAAAACCCTTGGATTTGGGAATTCTACGAATTATGTATATTCTTGCAGAATAACCCCTCAAATCTGAAAATTCGCGAATTTTCTCTCGAGCTGAAATTTAGCGTTTAACCCACGAAACTTGCAGTTTTCTTAAAAGTCATTTTCAGTGAGAAAGGACATGAAATCAATTTTGCATAATTTTGAATTTTGAAGCATATTTATTCTTGTTATTATTATTTCTATGCAATTTATTTATTGTATTTCTTGTTTTGATTATACTGTAATTGTATATATTGCTTTTAATCATTGAAAATAGCGATAAATCATGAACAATGCATAGAAAAATGCGAATCTGAACACGAAGTTCGATGAGCATTATGAAATTTTGCAACCATTTTATGCAGATTACTAGCGGTAATCCTTTGAACTTTGCATGAATATGAAAATGGTAGCATCACGAACCGGAGTTCAAAAGCGACCAACAAGGTCAGAATTTGTGCAGAATTTGTACAAGTCATCAATTATGTGATAATGTAATCACGGATAAGCAGAAGAGTGAGAAGACTCTCTACCTTTCACCCAAATGCGGTACAATCCGTACGCAACTATCGTCAAGACGGCTACATGAAGTATGCCGAATTAATTGACATCATGAAAGTTGTGAAAGCTCAAGATGATGTTCTAAGAAAGAACTTCATCTTGCAGCCACCTAGTCGCAATGTTGGCCATGAAGCCACTGCTAGTAGCTACAAGGTGATGAAGCCTCTCACAAATGAAAGGAGCAAGAAGGGTAAGGTCGTGAGTCGCACATTATTGATACTTTCCAGTCTAAGAAAAGGGGCAAATGATAGCATGAGGCACACCTCGCCATTGCAGGCATAGAGGATTCACATCCATTAGTTGCACTTATGAATGTGGACAACCACTGTATGTGACCTGTACTGACCCCATCATCCCTCCTTTGGATATCGCGTGGCCGCAATGGCCGTAGCTACCAAGAGAGAAGATCGCGCATGGAGTCGATTGAGGCGAAGTTCTGAATACTAGCCGATTCGATCTAGTGCTGCGCATTGCACTTGGATCTTTATAGAAACTTGCGGTTTGTAATTGAAGCGAACCTTGAATTATTGGATAATGGTTGCAAGCTTTAGCGAGCAAAGCATTAAATTCTTATTATGAGTCTGCAAGGCTTATTTTCCGTTTTATAATAGCAAGTTACGTTCGACATCGAAGTATTTTATTTATGTGTTGCTTGCTTTGCTGCTACATATTAATAAAGTACATTATATTAGAAACAGCGTATGGCGCCTATGGAGGAAGTGTGCTTAGCATGTAGCGGCTGCGAATACCATCTGAGAGAAATGGAAATTTTTCAGTCAATCGGCAAGAATCTTTGGTAGTCTTCGACAATTTGCGTGATACTTGTATAATAGGCTCAGGAAGGGCCATAATTATACTCTCAATGGGCACAACTTTGGTCATTGAAGAAGACTTGTTGTACCCAAAATTGACTAGAACTCTCAAGGATATTTGTGCTAACGGTTTCCATATAGAGGCGAAGAAGAGTATGGTACGAATACTGCTCATTACAAAGCGTGAAGAAAGTGAAAAATGGCATTAGAGTGTCTTCCTTCATATGGCTGGGCTATACTACACTAATATTAAGGCACTGCGGCCTATCTTGCCTTGAAAACCGTATTTAAAAGCTCACGAACTTATCTATCTCGGCATGATAGATTATGCGCCTAGGTCTTAGGATAATGAGAGGTATAATTAACAATTCAGAGGACATAATATGAATATAAAGAATTTCCGAATCTGGAAGAATTTGTGTGCCCGCATGTGCAGAAATTAATTATTAGACCTTTTGCTCTAAGCGAATAGCGAAATCGCATTCTGGACCGTATCCGGGAGACTTTGCTGGTCTATATAGCCCTTGTAAGGGTCATTTTAGGTATTTTATGGTGCCCATCGATGCTTCCTCGGAATGGTATACGTATGTTTATTGTCTATGAGAAACCATGCTTTTGCAAAGCTAAATCTATAAATAATTAACAATTGAATAATAATAATAATTTCCCTGATCATCACGTGAAGTCCATCTGAATGGACAATGCCGGAGAATGTACTCCGAAGGCATCTGATGATTATTGTATGAAAATGGGAATTAAAATTGAGCATTCTATACCGCACATCTGCACCCAGAATGGACTAGCAGAATTTTGAAGAATTGTAATTTACCAACTATATGTTGGGGACACGCAGTCCTGCTCGTAGCAGCTCTCATTAATTTTAGACCGTCGGCCTATAACATTCATCCAACTATGCAACTAGCGCAAGGTCGGCCGAAAACTTCTCATCTTCACGAGTTTGGTTGCAAGGGTTATATACCTATACCACCACCGCGTGACGCAATGGGTCTTCTCTGAAAGTGCAGGATATCGTTGGTTATGAGAGCGGCATCCATAATCATGTATTTGGACCATATATTTGGAGATTTGTATAATGCCGATTCGTTGATAGTACATTAGATGAGGTTAGTTTCCCGTCATTAGGGGGAAGAAATCAACCCTTGATAATAATGTCGGGAAACAATTGAAGTCTAGAAAACAATTGAAGTCTAGAAGACAATTGAAGTCCAGAAGATAGTTGAAATCTATGCATATGACCCGCGCACTAGTGAAGCAAATAGAGAAGTCCAGAAGATAATTGCAGTCCAGAAGATAATTGGATTGAAGTCTAGAAGACAATTGAAGTCCAGAAGATAATTGATTTGCAAGTATTAGCGAATCAAGCTGTCGAGACCACTTTAGTGATTTGAAGAGCGTGACCAAGTAGCATTTGCACATGCGCAATGCAGGAGAGGTTGAAATACCAATGAAGGTATCCCTAATCCCGTCCGAGGCCTCGAAAGAGCGAGAACTCGGTCCCTCGAATCAGAAATGTAGGGGCGCTGGTGAAAAAGGATAAAGGACTTGACCAGTAGATCAAAGTGCCGAACGGAAGGGCAGTTGAGACTGGCATCGGTATGGAACCTTCGAAAAGGCATACCAGAATTAAACATCCCCATGAAGGAGACATCGGCATGGATGTGTGCGCACACGGTTGAAAAACTAAAGGACTTGCCCGCAATTGGAAGCGATGGTGAGCAAGTAAAAGCATTAGAAGAATCGCCCCTTGAAGAAATAAGTTATAAAACTTTATGACCTCGGAGAACCTTTGAATATTACAACGACCAATGTCGACACTTACTTTGCAAAGAAACTTGCCACAATCATCAATCTTGATCCGAGCTGCATCGCTCGATAAATGAAAGAAAAGATCAGATTGGAAGAAGGCAATAGAAATTGAATTATTCTCTCCGAATAAAAGAAAGGTGTTTGGGCTGTAAGCGCACGCCTCCTTGTACACCTGTAGCAGGGCATAAGTGGGTATTTTTGAAGAGAAATGAAAAGAAGCAAGGCTCGTTGAACAAGTTTTCTTTGGACATCAGGAAGATGATTATGAAGAAACCTATTCCCGGTCATGGCGGAACTCCCTTTTAAATCTTTATCTCAATGGCGGTGAACTTGAAGTTAGAAGTGAAATTGATGGATGGGGTACCGACATACCTTTATGAAATATTGGATTCGGACATTTATATGAAGATACAGATGTATCATTGTCCAGAACCAAAACAGAGCAAATAGAAATATATGCAGTGTGAAACTCGAGAAAGTCATTATACGAACTTAAGCAATCGAGCGAATGTGGTATAATCGCTGAAGTGACTTTCTATGCAAGAAAGGCTACACGAACAATGAGAATAATCTACGTGTATTTATCGATGACCCGAATGGATTTTGTATAATCTTAGAATATGAAGATGATCGAATATCATCGGAACCTGAAGGATATTAAGAAAGCAAGCTCTTACAGGTCGGAGTTAGAAATGAAAAGTTTGGTAAAACCAAATATTGCTTAAGACTTGCGGCTTGAGCATGCCTGAAGGGATATTAGTGCATTAGTCACCTCACACTCGAGAAGGTGTCGAAGGTTCGACTTTGCAAAGGCATACCCTTTGAAAGTGCCAATGGTGGAGATTTTTGCGACAAGACAAGGTCCGTCTGGACCTAGAAAAGAGGAGGAAATCACGGGACCGGAATTCCCATACTTAAGTGTGATAGAAGCACTCATGTATTGAACAAACTGTACTAGACAGGACATTGTATTTCTGGGAACCTACTAGCAAGGTATAGTGCGGAACCTACCAAAGGCATTGGCGGGAATAAAGGATATATTCGATACCTCTAACGAAGCAAAGAACTTGAGTACATTCTCTGAAAGAACAAAGACTTAACTATGAATGGCAATGAGAAAAAGGGTACTTGTAGGACCATCACGATAAATCGCATAAACAGGCTATGAACTCCTATGTGGTGGGCTGCAATTCCATGAAAATCGTCTAAGCGAGTCTTGTACAGGCTTGACGAACCACTCGGAAACAATATCATTATCACGAGGCCTCACGAGAATGTACTTGGCTTCAGCGGATGATTCACTACATCCAGCGATTATGTGGATTGAATACCGCACAAACCCCACTATTATCAATGAAGATAATGCGACTTGTGTTGCACAAGTGCGGATGGGTTATTGTGAAGAATCCTCTCACAAAGCATATCAACCTCAAGTTCTTCTATGCTCATGAATTGCAAAAGATGAGCGTAATCAAAGTCTTGCATACTAGGTCATGTGAGAATCTTGCAGATTTATTCACTAAGTCACTTCAGTCTAGTTTTGAAAGATGCATATGTGGAATTGGAATGATGAAGACTTAGAAGTGCGAGTCGGGGAGAATCTTCACAAACTCATTACTAAAGCTTGATCACGAAGATCAGTACCCAAAGGTAAATCACGGAGATTAAATGAAATTGGGTGGATTGTACTCTTTTTCCCTTGACGAGTTTTCTGAAGTTTCTGGCTAAGGTTTTTAATGAGGCAATTCGTGTATCATAGCAGAACTTGTATCATGTACTCTTTCTCCAAATTTTCCCAGGGTTTTATGGAGTTTGTGAGACATGGACATGAAGGATGGGTGCCCAAGGGGAGTGTTGGGAAACCATGGGCACGACCTGCTGATCGGCCCATTAGTGGGCGCCATCCCAAACCCTAGCAGTCGTAGCCTATAAATAGGGGTGTTATTCATTGTAAATGATTGATCGATTGTTGAAGGAATAAAGAGAAGCAAGAAGCCCCTACATCTGTGTTCAATCTCTTATTACATTCTTGATTGTTCTTGTGATTCATGCATTGTTCTTACGATTACGAGTTTGTCTACGAGTGTCGCTTCGATTTGAACTCGCCAAATGCGGTTCCTCAACAATTTCCATCACATCGGCTTAGAAGGCTTCATTTCCTTCCGAAACAAGCAACGGATTGAGCAACTAAGAACAGTTCAATTTCTGTAGGAATTAGGTCTGTTTGGTAGAGCTCCAGATTCTTATTTTTTAGATTCTGCTCCTGATTCTCTGAGAATCCACTTCTCGAGAATCGGGGTATCTATTGAAAGCGTTTGGCTGGTAGGTTGGCTCCAAAAACCATATGAGGGAGGATTAGAGGCAAATAGACCGTGTTACCCCTGGTTGTAATAATTCAATTGTATTTGTGTCTTTCTCTTATGTATTTGTACAAAAATTATAGAATTTTTCCCCCCACGTTGTATCTATACACAATGCTAGGTTACATTGCATTTACACTTCATGACAGATTACAACTGTGTATTAATAAAATTTGTACTGTTCACGCTGCGATAGATGAAGCCGGAGATATCACATCATATCGTATAAGTGTTCAAATGATAATTAAATGATATTACGTACAAGTATTGAAATGATAAATGAGTCATAACAAAACACCACAAAAATTCACAAGTAATGTGTCCATCATCCTGATTGAGCAATTGCACTTGCAAGGTCATCACGAAAACTATCCATGGATGTAGCACTAGTTTGTGACGTTGACGCATCCGATCTATCATGAGAAATGACATATTTGGTATATCTTGAAGGTATTGTAGGTACGTAATTAGGATCCCGATCGAACCTACGGAAATGCATGTCCGGCGAAGCATGTTCACGTATGAAGTTGTGGATCCCCATGGTTGCTGCAACAATCATCTTTTGCTTGGACATAGAAAAGCTCGGCATCTTAAGAAGAATTCTCCATTTCATCTTCCATACACCAAAGGACCTCTCAATTACGTTGCGAACACTCGAGTGCAAATGGTTGAATTTCTCTTTCTCACCACTAGGAGCAACACCTCTCCGAAATTCTGGAACATGGTACCTTTGGCCCTTGTATGGCGCTAAGTACTCAGGCCTGTTCGGATAACCGGCATCGACAAGATAATATTTACCTGCAACATAAGACGGAAAATCCATATTTACCAACATCCAATGCATGAACATTTCAAGTAAATAATTTTGTAAATGATACCAAGCAAAGAAAAATACCTGTGGAGGATGTGGAAAGACTTCGGTCTACATCAATGCATGATAAAGCACACTAGTATCGTGCATAGCTCTGGTTGTCAATAGATGCGTATGTGAGCGCATGTCAAAATCACATACCGCCATGACATTACGTGTTGCACTTCGATCTACCGATATATCTAATTAGATCTTACGGTGCATGATTTGCAAGAATGTGTGTACCATCGATAGCTCCAATACAATCTTTGAAATGTGGCTACATCCTTGATCATTTCTAATTCTATTGTGAAGCGTAGAAGTTTGGATCCTTTGGCCTCACAAAATCTTTAGACATTCGACCACACATTGCAAAACCTCATCAAACTTCACGCTAATTGTCTCACGAATGCTTGAACCGATTCTGCGCTCTTGGTTAAATTCACGACCACCACATATATGCGGGAAAGAGCTAGTGCTTCAATTGAACTTGTATGCGTAGTTGATTTCAAATCATATATACTCACCAAAAGGTCATGTAGTATGAAAGATCGTAGCATTCATACTAAACATGTGGTAGCTTTCTCCGGAGTAGTCAAAGTTTCTTTCACCCAACCCATTCCACTAAGCCGAGAAGTCTAGGCTCATTCTTGTCCAAGTAGGTTGAGTGATAATTCTCCATGATAATTGCGATGCGACAAGGTGACTTGACATGTCTTGCCACGGGCGCATCATCTGTATGTCACACTCACGTTCCTCATCTGATATATTACTCCCTTCACTATCGCTTTCAGAAGACATCTGTACATGAACATAAAAAACACAACAACATAAATGGCAATTTAAAAATACATGAGCACGCATTAGATTCAAATAACAGTTTATAACTACTGAAAAATGTCTTATAATCCAAAGAAGGTCTTACAACCAAAAGAGAAATAAAGAATAATAAAGGCGAATACAAGATAAACTACTTATAGTAATGTCTCCATAATCATCCTAACGTTACAATAAATTTTCTATTTGCCATACTTGGCATCGTACTTCCTTTTGAGCCATGCAAATCGTTCTTCACTATTGCACAAGGTCATAAACATTTCCCTTTGCTCCTTCTTTACGAAAATTTCAGATGCAATGAAGTGCTCATTACTCTCATTTATAGCACCACACTCTTTAACCGATTCCATTACATCCTTGATGGTACACACCAAGTTTTCCTCTCTTTTGTTTGCAAATGCTTCAAAAGATGCATGTGACTTCTCATTCAACTCAAGAATTCTTCTCAGTTGATCTTGCATGACCACTGAACCACTCTTTGGTTTCTTCCCTTTATCATTGCTAGGGCCGCAAGCTCTCTTTCCTTTCCTACCAATTGGTGATTCATCTTCGCCGTCACTGTTATATTTGTCATCACACTCATCTTCAAGCTCTTCAATATCAATAGCTATCGGTGCGCCACGGGCTTTGAGGCAATGTTCCCATTGCGGGAGACCAATGGTCTTCAGGTCTTTGCGAATGTCGTCAAACATCTTAGACAACAACTCTTCATTTTGAAGTCCAGCCTTCTCAAACTTGGAACATCCTTTATATTCCTGTCAATGCCAAGTGTTACACGTTAAACCTTCACTAATAATAGAGCTATGTGTGTACATTATTGCATTTAAAAATAAGTAATGAGTAATAACATACTTTTTTTTAATTTCTTCCACCGTTCGGCGGTGGCCTTTATTGTATTCTTTTCATGGTCCCAACCTAAGCCTGTCCCCTTTGTCCTCAATTTCCTCCAAATGTTGTAATCGTTCTTCAATTTATCCCATTTGTTCTTTATTTGCATCCTTTTGTATTGCAGTCCAGTCTTCTCTGCAAATTTTTGTATCACAAGAGTATACCCTGGATTGTTCAAATGGGTATTCGAGCGTTGCTGCCTCTACTTGTTCACGAACAATTCACACACTATCCTAGTGTTCTCGTCGTTCCACTCAGTTATCGACCATCCGCATATTTGACATCAACAATAAGATATGGAAACCTCTCGGAGAAAAAAAGCATACAAAGCCTTGGGCCTCATTTGAGGTCATATGCTACTACGCACAAATGGTTACGAAGACAACTGGAACAGGTGTTCTTGCTATGAAGACAACAGCAGAACAATGCACAAAAAGTGGCTCCTTGTGGGGCAATAGGCCAAATGACATGCTTATAGAGAAGTAATGCCAACAATAAGAGCCCTTTGTATGGCGCATTTGATATGGTAATTTCAGCTTTCATCAAAATGATATCATCTTAACAAATAGCATGAAAACAGGGCCAGAATTACATGTACTGGGAAAAAAAAGACAGCCCATATTCATGAAGCTATCTTCTTTAATTGTTTAGACATGCGACTGCCCTCACCACATTACAGACAATATCGTAATATTCACGAAGTAAACTAGAAAGGTCATCAGGCCAGAAAAAAAAAACAAGCAAAGTCTTGACAGAAGGCTAAAAGCTCTGACATTCACCATTATCATCCTAGTGTTCTCGTCGTTCCACTCTCAATTTCTCACACTTCAACAATCAAACACAATCAAACAATCAAGCAGCTGCAAATGTTTTGTGGCAGTCTTCAACGATGGTCTTTGGTAGTCTTCAACAATCAAACAATGGTCTACATGTGGCAGTGCTTCGTTCATACGTTCCAACATGTAGCATCAAGCCGTCAAAATTCCTATATCAATATACACATCATAGCAAAAATCACATGCTCAGTTTACAGCTTTATTTAATTTTTAAAATGCCAGTTCAATCTACACAAAAGCAATGCCAGTTCAGTCTACACAAAAGCAAGCCAAGGTATACTCTTAGGAGACAGGAAACAGGTTTATCATCTAATTGCACAAACTGCAAACCATAGAACCACCTAACCTCCAAAGACTGTAAGCATTTTTATCATCTAGTTCCATTCCTATAACTTTCTCTGGACTTCCTAACCTCCAAAGACTGTTAGTATGATTTTATCTCAGGAGACACACCATAGAACCACATGATCTGACAATGAATTGTGTCGTTCAGTATATCTTGGAAATTAAATTGCCCTGGAGACAACACATGATCCTGCCTAGCATTGCACATGATACAGCTCAAAAATAATTTGACATCATACCACCTGGCGATCGGATCGGCAAACACAGTGACTTTGGAGGTTTTGTTGACTGGATAATAAATTAATTAATCTGCTAGTAGGTTTTGTTGACTGGATAATATGCATTTGTTAGTGTAACTTTCAGATCATACACACTAGCAAGTTGATTTGGATCATACCTTGTGAAAACAACTGGTAACATAACACATACATATGCATTTGTTATTGAAACTTTCAGATCATACACACTATGCAATTTCAGAGGGACAACAACAGGCTAGCAATTCTTGGAAAACATGTGAAAAGCTGAAATGAGAACATCGCATTGATGAACACACATACTCAACTACAATCGCCTTGTCAACACGGAGAACACATATGCTTGAATCATTTGAGGCTACTTCACGAGATCATGACCAACCATTCAAAGATGCATGACAACAATAATCAAACACTAAGAAAATATTGCATTCACAGATTCCATTCACAGATGCATGACAACAACAATGAATCACTGAGAACAAAATTCCATTCACACATGAAGGGAGGAGTAGGGAGGACAAGGGGATGGCGGATATAGAGCTATACCTTCACGGGAGGCGGTGGGGTGCTCGGGAGCGGCGGCGAAGAAGGTTGAGGAGCGGCGGCCTCTAGGGTTTGGCGGTTGTCTTCTCAGTGGTGCACCCGGAGTGCAGCGGTGTGATGGAAAACCAGCGAGGTGCCCTCGGGGCCGGCGCGCGCTCGGTGCAGGCGCTTCTAGGGTTCTGGTGTGGTGTAGCCCTCTCGGCGCGCACACCGGGTCCTCGGGAGGTGCGGCGGCAGTGCGTGGAGGTGCCCTCGGGAGTGCGCGGCGGTGGCGTGGAGGTGCCTGCCGCTCCTCGGGAATCGGCGCGATGCCGGCGAGGGAGTCACGAAGGAAGAGAGAAGAAAGCAAGGAGACCGAGGATAATCGTGGGAATCGACCGCGATGGGCGGGGGGGGGGGGAGTATAGTAATGGCATTTTGCGGGTAAATATGGTCAACTTCAAAGGGTATTTTTATTTTATTAAGTTAGATTCTCACGAGAATCCAAGGAAATGCTGCTTCTCCTCTCTAGTGTATTTTTGAGACAGCTCCACGCGAGAATTAGAATAGAGTGGTTTTGAGAATCAGAGTGTTTGGTACGGCTCCACGAGAATCGATTGAGAAGCTGAGAGCAGAAGCTGTACCAAACTTAATATGAGAAAATTCAGGCATTTCAAATAGGGCCTTTGTTTGCGTTGGCTGCTGAAACAGTAAGGTGCGTTCGCTGCAATTCGCCAACGCTCTCGTGCTCACAGTTGACGATGCATTAGAACTTAGAAGTAGCAACTGATGAAAGATAGGAACACCAGGTAGAATGGTAGATGCAACAAAAGAAGCAGTCCATTTCTTATATTCCATCTTTCTTTTCTTATGTCGGTGGCTAGGTTTCACCACTCGGTTTTTGTACACTGTATGATCCTACACTCGTATCTCCTTTTTCCCATTTTCCTGACGAAATATGATCCTACACTCGTCTCTAATCGCATCACGAACGGCACAGCTCCGTCTTCAATTCCCTTGTATCCTACATCATGGCGGGGAGCAGCATTCCTCACAAAGCAACCAGTGGCGTCGCCGCTCTGCCGTCGAAGCCCGCTAGATCGTCGTCGAGCGACTCCGTCCTGAAAATCTGCTCCGTCTTGCAAATCCCAAGGTCATTGGAGATTCTCTCACAGAGCTGCAAACACATTTCAAGAAGCAACATCACTTGGTAACTCACCAGCACTGCACAACTTAAGTCTTCTCCAGTTACAGTGAAGCTAGAGCAGTGGCAGTTGCCATTGTTAGCTGTTATTTACCTGTCTATACAATTCAGGGTCTCCATGGGACTTCTTAAGTTCTACAACATATACAGAGGGGCCAAGCTCAAACACCTGGGATCAAAAATAGCACACCGCTTATTAGCTCATCTCCATTTGTCAGCGTGTTGTGCCGACAACGGTGCTGTTCGTCATATTTTACCTCGGTGCAGACTAAAAATGACGCAGGGTTCTTGGGGTTCTTCGATCTGTTGCAGTTGCGCATTACCTTGAGCTGAAAAAAACAAAAATAAAAATGACATACACATCATTTTTAGTTCCTTCAAAAGTCAAAACATTGATGGCAGTATGCCCTGCAACTGCAATGTACTAATGATGGAAAGATTGCACAGACCTTGCTATGCCCCCTCTGAACTTCGAACCCCAACTCAGTCGCGGAGCTTTCAATTTTGTCGAACAAATCCTTGGGTGGGTGTGTTGATGTGAATCTGAACTTTCTTTGGGACACTTCCTGTAACAAGTCAACCACATGAGATGAATTATTATAAGCTCATGGGGGCAGCATTCTGAGTGAGGCAATGAAAGTGCTGGAAGGAAATTTCTGAAAAGATGTAGTACAAACCTCTTCCTCGAAAAAACCAGAAAGATCGAGGGAAGATGCCATTCCAATCAATTGAAAAGCGTTGATCTGATGAGTAGTCTTGTCCCCAGGTGCTTCATTGATTTGCTTCAAGATAGAAAAGGGATACCAAAACTTACCGATCAGTGACAACAATACGAAATATAGGACATCTACTTTAAGGACACAGAAAGCCTCAAACAGTGTCATACAGTCAGTTCATCAGTCCCTACCTCTTTCACTGGAAGAACTGCACCAAGCTGTACATCTTCATCGTCGTCATCATTGTCATATGGAACAACAGGAATATAGTCCTCCTGAAACCATTCGTGTGCTTTGATCCCTGCCATGTTGATCCTTTTCATCGGATTTGGTTCAAGAATCCTCTGAAGAAGGTTTTGCGCACTCGGTGAAAGCCACTTTGGGATCTGAGTGTCGCCTTTGAAAATCTAGACCCAACCAGGTAAAATTAGTATCTTTAAAATGGTTTCAGAGAACTACTAGAACAGAATTCTAAAGATTAGTTCACTTTTCCTGAATGACTACCTTCTGATAGAGAACAACGACATTTCGGTCATCAAATGGAAGGTATCCTACGAGCATTACATAAAGAATTACTCCACAAGACCAGATATCCGACAATGACCCATCGTAACCTCTATTCTGCAGAACCTGCAAGCATTTGGCACAATAATTAGGCATTGTACAGCAGAGGAGATCAATTGGTCTGAAAGTTGCCAGTCTTTTACCTCAGGTGCAATATAGTTGGGGCTACCACAGGTGGTATGCAGCAATCCATCATTCTGAAAAGTTGCAGTTCATACAATTCAATAAGCGGTCAATTTAAGGAAATCATTTCATATAGCTGAACTCAACAAATCATTTCATCATACCCCGAGATGTTGAGGTAAAGCGCTCAGACCAAAATCGGAAATCTTGATGTTGCCTTTACAGTCAACAAGAACGTTTTCAGGCTGTAACAGTGGAATGAATCAGAAAAATGGTGTCACAGAATAATCAAGCCACATCGACCATGTTGCTAAGTACATGATACATGAAAAACATTGACAGCAAAGGCAACCGTTTGCCCGAAAAACAAATCTTTCAGTACCTTGAGGTCTCTGTGATAGACGCCCTTTTCATGGCAGTAGCTCACGCCATCAATTAGCTGCTGAAAAAGCCTCCTTCCTTCTTGTTCAGAGACTTTACCCTTTATGGCCTTTTTTTATTGCAGGAAGGAAATCAATTCGAGGTATTAGAAGTTTAGAATAACCATATCTGGCATGAAATTTGTAGCGCAAAAGGAGTGCAAGAGATCATTGCAATAGGGTTGTATGGGCTTACAATCTTGTCGAACAACTCGCCTCCATTGACGAACTCAAGCACCATGTAAATCTTTGTTTTGCTAGCAGCAACCTGAATCAAGAGTTAAAAATCGCAAGATTAAGAACAGATACCAATATTCTTTCAACAGCTTGCATGACCAAATCATCTATTCATAAATAGTCATGTGCATCACGAGACCCTATAAATTTTGTTTCCATCTTTTTCAAAGGAAAAAGAAAAAGGAAAATCGTGGCAAGAATAAAGACAAGGACGGAGCAACTGCTGGTTGGCAATGGATTCTTGACAGCAACCTATGCAATCTTAGCTACGGCACTGCAAGCCAAATTAAGTAACCTTAGCATGAAGGGTCACATAAGCATCGGAGGTTATTACAAGGGAGATCTTCAGCGAAAATAGGTGGAAGCTATGTAATAGGCTTCGAGATGTTTGAAACACTTTTATGTTATTGTTTCTTTTCAGAAGGATGTTTACTGTTTTTACGGCTATTGTTTTGTCGTTGGTTTATGTTTTTATGGTGTTTGTTTTGCCGCTTCATTATGGTTTATAGGGCTACTGTTTCGCCTGGTTAAGAATTCTTCGATTTATGTAATAAATTTTAGGTCAGTATGTATCAAGATACGATGTGGCGAATGGCCCATCTACACGAGTATGTTTGTGCTATGGTACCGAAGATACTGCCACTCCATACAAGTCACCAGATTCACCATAACCCCATGTACCACGTGTTGGATTTAATATGGGCTAGGTGGAAAATCCCAAAGGCCCATGTGTGTGCTAAACCTTTTAGTCCCACATGGAGAGTTAAAGGGAGTTACACCAATTTATAAGGTGGAGCGTGGGATGGTGGAGAGAGCCAATTCACTGTTTTTGCGGCGGTATTGTTTTGTCGTTGCGTTTTCTTTATCTATTCGAAAATGCTCGCAATAAACGGTTGGCAATAATTGCGGTGTCTCTTCATTTTTGCAAATTGAAAGAACAATGCCGCGATTCATTATGGTTGATAATGGAACCGTTTGCGGCCTCTTGACTAAGCGTGCAAGTTTTTACTAGTGAATAATGGTGACCGTTTTCGCCTCTTGAAGAATTCTTGGATTTATAGTAATCAAATTCTCCACGAAAGACACCACGCTTCTTTGTTTGCTGTCTCGGCGATCTCCATCCGGCAAAGCGCGTGTCGATCGCACCGGAGAGGCGAGCCTCGGATCTGAAGGCTTGCGAGCAAGGGAAGAGTTTCTCTTCCTTTATCTAAAACATACCTCTGTTACCTGTGCGAATGGCCCATCTACATGGTATGTTTGTGCTATGGTTAGTGAAGATACACGCCACTCCATACAAGTCACGATTCACCATAACCCCATGTACCACTTACTTGGATTTATACAAGTCACGATTCACCATAACGCCCCGTGTACGGGTATGTCTATTTCATATGTACTTCTTGGTTAGTAATATTACTGGATTTATCGCGGATATTAGTATGTCTATAGTGTTCTTGCTTACTTGCTTTATGAAAGTGGCTAGAATATTCATCATGTTTTATCTACTATATTTCGGATTAAAGTAATTGAAAAATGCTATTCATCCAAAAGGATGTGATGCGAATTATAAGAGGTGGCGCACCAAGATGGTGCTTTGGCTAACCATTCCGAGGTCACGATAACCTTTTAAAGGTAATTTAGGTTAAGATGCATACATGGTGATTACAAATGGGAAAGAATGCACTCGAGGCCAAGTTTGGGGTTTCGGATGCGGTAGTGAATCAGATCTCATGGAGCAATACCATGACTATAGAATGGTAGATGGTCGTTTCAGAGTTGAGCAGCTCATGAGATACAATCCATGGCCAAAGATCAAGTGTGTGTTGGACGAATTTTGTACTTCTACGAAACACAAGAGACAAGAACCAAAGATACACACACTAGAGGAAATGAGGGACATTCTAGTGTTCATGCAAAAACAAGATTGCACAAACAACAAGCTTTAAAAGAAGAAGAACCACACAAAGGATGGTCTTTGCTTTGTGTGTGGCGAATCTGGTCTACTCCACTCTGAGTTTGTAATTTACCTCTGTTTTTGATTGGTGATGTGTGATCACTTATAATGGAAAGCACGTGCATCATGTGCCATCCATCAATGTTCCTTTGATTGATGATTCCACTAGGTTCTATGTGTATCTTTTAAAAACTAAAGATGAAGCTTTTCACTACTTTAAAATCTATAAAGCGTTTGAGAACCAACTTGAAAAGAAAATCAAAAGGGTTAGGTCCGATCGTGGCGAGTACTTTTCTAATGAGTTCAATTTATTTTGTGAGAACATGGTATAATCCATGAGAGGGCGCCCCTATTCACCCCAGTCAAATGGGATTGCCAAAGAAAGAACCGTACTCTAAGCGATTTGGTTAACGCCATGTTAGACACATCGGTCTTTCCAAGGCATGGTGGGGAGGCTATATTGACTTCATGTCATGTCCTAAATAGGTTCCACAAAGAATAAAGAGATAACTCCATTTGAACAATGGGAGAAGAAAAGACTATCACTTTCATACACTTGGGGTTGTTTGGCGAAGTCAACGCATCGGTACAATTATGGAGTCCCTACTTTCTTTGAGGATATTTTTCCGATGAAAGATATGCCTAGTTTATCAGTCGAGAGCCTGATACAACTCCCGAACTGCCATTCCAATGGAATATTTTGAGCAAACCTCGATCAAATTCCGAGGAGGAAGACAATGTAAACCTGTAGGATGTAAGTGGGTGTTCAAAAAGAAGCTTAGGCCGATGGTACTATCGAGAAGTATAAGGCACGGCTTGTGGCCAAGGGTTATACCAAAAGGAAGGCGAAGATTTCTTTGATACTTATTCACCGTGGCTAGATTGACCACTATTCGAGGAACCTTAACATCCGCAGCTTTATTGTAAAATGGGGCGAGGAGTCATTCTATGTCCGTATGTTGATGACATATCGATCTTTAAGGAGGTCAAGGATTTCTTGTCTCGAATTTTGAGATGAAAGATTTAGCCGATGTTATCTTGAACATCAAGTTTGTTGAGAGAGTGATGATGGTGGGATTACATTGTTGCAATCTCATTATGTGGAAAAGGTTCGAGTCGTTTTGGTTATAGCGACCGCAAACCTTCTCCAACACCTTATGATCCTAGCGTGTTGCTTAGGAAGAATCTGAGAATAGCCAGAGACCAATTGAGATATTCTCGATAATTGGTTCACTTATGTATTTAGCTAGCGGTAGACATCTCGTTTCTTTTGTGAGCAAACTAAGCGGCTTGTTTCTAATCAGGAGATGATCATTGGCATGCTCTTGAGAGGGTAATGCGCTATCTAAAGGGTAATATGAGTTATGGCATTCACTATACGGGTACCCTAGGGTACTAGAGGTTATAGTGATTCAAACTGGATATCCGATGTCGATGAGATTAAGGCCACACGTGGATATGTCTTCACACTTGGAGGTGGCGCTGTTTCATGGAAGTCTTGCAGCGACCATCTTAACGAGGTCAACAATGGAAGCGAACTCACAAGATTAGATATCGCCATCTGTTGAAGCCGAATGGCCGTGAGCTCTTGATGGACTCGCCGGTGGTTGATAAACCGTGCATCGCTATTCGATGAATCGTGACAATCGTGTGTGATCGTCAAGGTGAACAGTTCTGATAATATGAAATCATCAAGACATGTGAAGAGAAGATCAAGTCCGGGGAAAATGAGAAACTCCGAGTAATAGCTTTGGATTATATCCAAAGCGACTAAGAATCGCGTATCCCTTCACAAAGGGTTTATCACGAATGTGATAGACAATGCATCAAGGAGATGGGTTTGAGACCACGTAAGTTATACCATAGTGGTAACCCATCCTATATGATCTGAGATCCGTGAAGTAGGAGTTAGCGAAACAAGCTTTTAGTTAGCTGAGGAGAGTACCTTTATAGACCCACTCCATTGGAGATGCAATTCTCTCCTAAATCTGTATGGTAGGTTGATTTTATCTTAATGTGTTCTGTGGCTTATTTAAGCAAAGATGCATCCCTCTGAGCGATCTTGAAAGAACACACCTATATGAGCCCGATGCTAGTCACAGTCTATGAGATAGGGTAATCTCTAGGAAGCTCATGAATAGGCCAGAGTATGACTTATATGCTCCAACCATGGGGATGCTCGGCACCTAGTATCGCTTAAGGATTTAAGTGAAACTTATTCACACAAATCGCCAATTCAAGGCTTAGTCCATTGTGCGATTGTGGATAAGTGTAGCTTCGTTTCTAGATGGATGTTCAACCTTAACAGGTCTCCATCTAAACAACGATATATTAAAACAATCACGTGGATCAAGGAATTTGACATGTGCCCTTGGGATCGGTGGGGATTGTTGATTTAATATGGGCTAGGCCCAAACTTTAATTCTAATTAAATCGAAAATCCCAAAGGCCCATGTGCATGTGCTAAACCTTTAGTCCCACATGGAGAGTTAAAGGAGTTACACCAATTTATAAGGTGGGCACGTGGAGTCCTCTTGTGGAATTGGAGAGAGCCAATACACGCCGCTGCCGCCGCCGCCTCGCCGAGCCGCGCCACGGCCGAGCCGAGCCGCGCCGTGCCGCGGCGCGCGTGCGCGTGTGCGTGTGCGTGCGCGTAGCGCGTGCGCGCGCAGCGCGTGCGTGTCTTGCGCGCGCGTGTCGAAGTGCGCGCGTTTTATTTATCTATTCGAAAATCGAAACGCACCGACTCGCAATAAACGGTTGGCAATAATTGCGATCGCTTCGGTCTCTTCATTTTTGCAAATTGAAAGAACAATTGCACCGATTCGTTCGCCTCTTGACTAGGCAAGCAACTATTTGCATTACTAGTGAATAATGGTGACCGTTTCGGCCTCTTGACCAGGCGAAGAACTATTTTGCGTTACTAGTGAGTGATGGTGGTTTTTCGTCCGTTGTTATATATAGTCATTATCCGGAATGCAGTCATGTTCTCCAATTCTCTCCACGAAAGACACCACGGTTCTGTTGTTGCTGTCTCGGCGATCTCCATCCCAAAGGCGCGTGTCGATCGACGGGAGAGCAGGCCTCGGAACCCTCGTCCTGAAGGCTTGCGAGCAAGGGGCGAATAAGGTTTTGGGAGCGTTCGCATCGCTCACGCCTCTCCATTCGACTCTCGCTACGCCTACAACCGGCCGTCGACTACTACCGCGACGCCCATCGCACGACTACTTACCACTACGCCATGACAAACGGCGATCTCACAAAGACTCACCGCCGCTTCTTCTACTATCTGCTCCTTCCATGGATCCGGTATGTCTATTTCATATGTACTTCTTGGTTAGTAATATTACTAGTTGTTACCTTGAACACCGTGATAGATATGCTAGTTTCGTCGTCTGGATATTAGTATGTCTATAGTGTTCTTGCTTACTTGCTTTATGAAAGTGGCTAGAATATTCATCATGTTTTATCTACTATATTTCGATTAAAGTAATTGAAAATGCTATTATTCTCAACACCACGAACTGGATTTATACAAATCACCAGATTCACCATAACCCCGTGTACCACGAACCGGATTTATCGATCCATGTATGATTCATAGGATGTGATACACCATTCCTATTTAATTTAGGAAGAATCCGCGACCCTATTTCTCGATCCGGTCGAACCACGTTCATGGTAACCAAATACTCTACTCCAAGTTTGTTGATTGAGATCACTTATAATGGAGCACTGTTCCTCTTGAAACAACAGCACCTCATCGTGGGGAATAATACTAAGTAGGTCAGGCATTAAAATGCTTTCCTTTCCAGATTTAATTACTGAACTGTTCACTTCAAGCAGTGATATGCACATGGCCGGAGGAGAGGAAGAAGAAGTGACCGCGCCTGGTCCAGTCACCGGTGGACGATTCCGATGATGAGAGGTATCTGGTTCTGCTACAGCTTCTGTGGTCCAGCAAAAAATAATTGCGGGACCCGCCACACGACGACATGGTGCGCCGAGTCCACCGGGTCATCCCGCCCGGGCAGGAAGCGACGCCGTGGCTGGTGGTCCAGCGTGGCCTAGAGCAGAAGCTGCCTCAGCGGGCCCACTCACCTGTCTCTATGGGTAGCCAAAGGGGCGAGGAATTTATTCAATTTACTAGTACCAAGTGGACCAACTCCAACTGCGTGCTCCCAGTCTACCTGCACCGCAGGATCAACTCGGTGGTAAAAACACATTTAAAACGGAGTCTTTGGCTGAGTTGTCACGTTTTTTTTCTTGTAATAGCAAAAGCAGTCTTTGCTCGCACGAAATTGTAAAAGTGACACCGCGACAGGTTAGAAAGATCACGTATCGTGCTCCCAGTCGTGAAAGCTAGGTATGTGCTCCCAGTTCACGGAACATGTGGACATGGATTTGTTGTCCTTTAGTGATCAAGTTGTTTGTCCTTTAGCGATTAAGTGATTAAGCATGCATGTAGCCCTTCCTTCTGCGGTTCCAATCCACAATATGTTCCTTCTGCGGTATGTGGATTTTGCGAACTAGGAGTGAGGTACCTAGCTTCCACGGATTGGGAGCGCGGTACGTGGCCTTCCTAGCCCGCCGCGGTGTTATTTTTGTAATTTTATGCGAGTGGAGACTACTTTTGCTATTACGAATAAAAAAGCGTGCAATTCAGCCAAAATCTCCCTAAAATGCTCCCGACTAATACACAAAAGAATCATCGGAACTGCTAGAAATCTATCGAATGATTTTTTTTGAAGTAGGTCGGATTTCTCACCTTCCGATCTGTTTGAAGATTCAAGCTCCAACGAGCTCGCCCTCATTTCCGTTCGTCGTGTCGCGCCACCGGTTTCTTGGGGTTCACCGGTTTAGAGCAGGGGGTTCATTTTTTCAGAAATCACATTTAGCTCGCCGTCTTATTTCCGATTTTCGGGGGTGGCGCGTGACTTTAGAGGCGCCATGACTCATGGCGCCGAGGAATCGCACCACGACCGCACGCGCGGCGTGAGTCATGCTGCGTGGTGGCACCACGCCGCCATGAGTCATGGCGCGAATGTTAGCTGTGCCGTGAGTCATGAAGGTCCAAAAACATAAGAAAACGAGGTATAAAACAAGAAAATATTAGGCGCCAGTGGTGGTGGCACCACCGCCCGAGTTGACGGTGGACAATGAAGGTCAACAGAGAGAAGAGGAAGAAGCATGGCGCGGGCGGAAGAAGGCGGGCGGGGCGTGGAGCCATGCGTCGAGGGAGGAAGATGTCCTCATCATCGACGGGGGGTAGGAGGCTGATTTTGTCGATTAATATATATTTCTAGTATAGCGTGATACAAAATTGTAGTCAAAGAGTTACGTCGAATACTGTAAAAAACCACATTGGACTAATATTTTTGGACGGGGAGAGTAATATACTAACCAGCTACAAGCAATCAGCATCCTACATGATGCTTGCAATCTCCTCGGCTAAACTGGGTGGCCCTCAAGCATTTTAGAAGAAAAAAAATTAACAGTATGTATGCAGTCTATATTCGGCCTAATTTAGTTAGGTTAGATCCATCTAGAAGACCCATTATTGCTGTCTGCTACTCATTACGATACTACTTAGCGAGATAGCAACTCCAATCATATGGTGGCGAAGCACGAAAGCAGCAGACAAGGTACTGGCCGCTAGTGCGTCGCGGGCTTGCCGCGGCCTGACCCAGCGGTGACGACAGATGCGCAATCGACGACCAGAGAGCCAAGTCTGCACGCGCAGGGCGTGCAACCAGTATTGAGCGGTGTGCTTTTGAATTTGTGTTGATCTTTGACCCCCTTGAGATTTTACTCCGGCTCCGTCGCTGTAGACGACCTCTTTCAAATCACCGTTTCTGGAGTCACATTTACAGAATTTTATCGGAACAATTAAACAATCCTTATAACTAACTAGATTCCACGGTTCGGCGCAACAGCAGCAAACTACGTGCTAAGCACGGACGTTTGCACCACTAACAAGCTAGCTCACATGGACTCTGCCATATCCAATTAATCCGGCGATTGATTTGATTACTAACTGATCGAATCCACATGAATAATTAATCCCCGTAAACGCGCGGTCTAATTGATCCTTTGACTTGATTCGAACGCAAACAGCTCGCGATCGAATCTGTCCATTAATTTCTATGGAGTTTCGTCTAGGATGAAGAAGACGGTGGCAATAACGACTGAAGAGTGAAAGCAAGGAGAAACCAAACAGCACGAATGGTGGACGGAGTAGGGGACGACGAGGTTGGATGAAGAACCAAACCTCGTGCAGGCGGACGACGTTGGGGTGCTTGAGCAGCTTGAGCGTGCCGATCTCCCTCCGTATCTGGTCGTCGACGCGGAGGGAGAGGATCCTGCCGCGGTCGAGGATCTTGACGGCGAAGTGGGCGCCGGTGGCTAGGTGGCGCGCGTGCTTGACCTTGCCGAAGTTGCCCTCCCCGAGCGTCCGCCCCATCTCGTACGCGCCCAGCAGCGCCGCGCGCGCGCAGTGCCCCTCCCCCTCGCCGCTCGCCATTATCGACGCGCTGCGGGCTTCGTCCAGCCTCTGCGTACGCGTGTCTTGGTGTGTCCTCGGGTTCTTCCTCTTGAACTGGATCGAGCTCCCGGGTGGACGAACGGGTGGGGGAGAGATGCGTAGTAGACGAGGAGATTCGGAAACGGAGGAGGCTGTATCTATAGCTCTCTCGTGCTCGTCTGTTCCTCTGTTTCTTTCTTACTCGCTTGCTATTAATCATCGTCAGATTCAAAACGAAAATAATCGGTCTCATAGGTTATATTCGATTGGGCTATGGCTCAAGATATCTCTTTATATTAGACTAACGGTATCCATATTACATATATAAGGTTATATCTAAAAAAATAATTTTTAGATCCGATAATCTGTACAACCCGCTGCTGCACTGTAGATCCGGTCCTGCTAATAATCAATCCTCTTGTGTCCCGTCCTGTGTGATCATGTCGTCTTTTACTTGGTCTCTCCCCCTCTGGATTAGCTTGGCTGCGAACTTGTGGCCAAGTGGGCAGCAAGTTGACAGCACACGTAAAAAGTTTGCAGAGAAGTCCTACAATCCTGACATGGCTCATGACACGTAAAAGGAAAATTTGATCATATACCCTCTCCTTAGATGGAAATTCAGGATTTACTCTCCTGGCCCACATGTCATTGACCTATGGTGACCCCACATGTCATTGAGGTGGGAGGGTAAATCCTGAAATCCTGAAATTCAGGGAGGGTATATGATCCAATCCCCCCACGTAAAAAGGCTGCAGAGAAGTTCTGGATTAAAGGGTTCGCACTTATGCTATGTCTCCCTGATACGCTGGACATGGCTCATGGCACAGTAAAAGGCGGATGTTTTTCATAATCCTATGGCGCTGTGTTATCGCGTTCGCATTTATTCGGTGGTTTATTTACTTAGAGTAGAGCTTTACAATAGCTTATGTTATTTGTTACTAAGAGATGAACACATCAGTATTTATGTGATGTAGATGAGAGATAATGAAGAGAGAAAAAGTGAACTTGTTTCTAGACGAAGAAACAAGTAAGTTGTTGATACCAAAACACAAGAAACAACAAAATAGCTATTTGGAGACTTACTTGTTACCTAAAAACTTGTTTTGTGGGTAGTAATTAAAACCTTAGATACAAACTTAGGAAACAATCCATTAAAAAATTTGTTTCTTTTTATTAGATTGAGTACTCTCTCACCTTTTAATAACAAGCTAAGAAACTATCGTCGAAGAACGGCTACTGATGGTATGAAAGTTTGAGTTACATGATGTGAACACATTTCCTTGCCGCTTTGTGAATGCTTTTTTTTTCTGTATTTACAACCGCATTTACTTTATACCTGTATGTACGATTCATATTTTGTTAGCATGCATTCATTCACATGACAGACGTAGTCATACCGAGCGTATTACCATATACTTCCCTTTTTCCTGTCCATGTGCATCCTTACCACAAAATTCAAACAACACAAAATTATGCAAAGAAGAATGCAATTTTCTACAAAATTCAAACAACACAAAATTATGCAAAGAAGAATGTAATTTTCTCCTTGGGTTTGAACGTGCCTACGGTGAAACAGGAATGAAGTTTACTGTCAAAAAAGAAAAAGAAAAAGAAAAAGCAATGTGGTAAACTGGGGTAGCCATACCAAATCCCCCGTGTGAAATTAACGGATGGATGCAAACGTCACCGGCAAGGCCCGGAAACCGTCCAAGCCCAGTTTGGATGAGGAGTAATTTCTTAGGAGGTTTTAGGATTTAGTTCAGATTTGAGCTAGATCCTAAAATTTTCTCATGAAATACCCTAATCCAAACAATCTCTGAGGGCTTGTTTGGGACTGCCAATCCCGGCCGGGATCCCGGCCAAATCCCGGGGAAAATTCCTCCCGTGGGTGATTTTGCCGGTATGTATTGTATCTCTGTTTGGGGACACCGGGGACAGGGAATCTTCGGCCCAACCTGGCCGCATCCACGGGGGAGAAAATCGACGTCGCCTCAGGTCGGGATTTTCTCCCCGTCTCGCTCCCGAGTCTCGCTAGCTCACTCGCCCACCCAGCTGGGAGCTCGAGATCTGAGTCCGCGCTACTCTTCTTGCCCCCATGCTGCTGGGGAGGTCGTGCTCACGGCGAGCGGGAGGAGCGGCGGTGAGCGGGTAGCCGGTCTCTCTCGGTCCAGTCCCCTGGGGAGATGAAGCCACGGAGGTATTTGTACGGCCGGGGCAGGAACGCGGCGGCGCTGGTGCTGCTGCTGTGCCTCTGCCTCACCAACCTCTTCCTCCTCCTACTGCACGTCTCCTCCCCGTCCCTGGAGGCGGTGAAGGAGAAGAAGGCGGTAGCGGCGGTGGCTGTAGGGGTGGTAGGGCAGGAGGTGGTGGTCCAGGCGGAGGTGGAGGAGGCGCCGCTGTTGCTAGGGAACGCCAGGGTCGCCTTCCTCTTCATCGCCCGCAACCACCTCCCCCTCAACCTCGTCCGGGACGCATTCTTCCATGTACGCCGAATCCCCCTTCTTGGTTCTTACATTCTGCTCAAATTTAACAATGGCGGTATCGGTGTGAATCCCAATTGTGTTGTGATAATCGGTGTTGCATCTCCATTGTGTGTGATTAGGATGACAAGGAAGGGAGGTTCTCCATCTTCGTGCACTCACGGCCGGGCTTCGTGCTCACCCACGCCACCGCCCGATCCCGCTTCTACAACCGGCAGGTCAACAACAGCATCCAGGTCGATACTGACAATTCGTACCATATGATCCCCGCTGTTGTGTTGCTACTTGCCAGTAGCAGCATCCACACTCCACATTGTTGGATCAGCAAAAGCAGGTAGTTCTCCTGATTGTGGCGATTATTTTGCTATCATGTCAGAATTGTGCTTATATATGTTTGCACTTGTCAGTTCTCTATACTGTTATTGACTAACAAACAAAGACAATAAGGCATGCATGACAATTTAGAAGCAGTTTCAATCTATTTTTTTATGCGGAGTTTTGTGAGATGTGATCTTCTGAGTTGTGATTTTTTTAGGGGGGGCTTTGTTATACGAATGAGCACTGGTTGGTGGCCTTCAGCTTTGAGTTCTTTTTTTTCTTGAGAACAATTAGTGCTTACCTGTTATTGGAGTTTGACAGATGCTGGTCGATTTGTGATCTCAGGGCCATAGCATGATGTGCATCGGTGTCTTTGGGACAACACCTGGAGTACCTTGCGTCACATCGATCAGATCTAGTTAAGGTATGGTCAATATCATCAGGAGAGTGCATTCATGAGGTCAGCTCAAATGGAAACAAGTTCCATTCTTGTGTGTTCCACCCAAGCTATACCAATCTCTTGGTGATTGGAGGTTAGCAGGTAGTATTGGCTCTTCCATTGAGTTTTAATCACTTCTATTAAATTCATTTTATTTGTTTTGAGGAAGTGTATGTCCTTGTATGTTTTTACCAGTAAACTTTGATATCTTCAGTATTTTGTTTCATCTGTGTTGACAAGAAGTTACTAGAAGTTATAGCACACAGTACTGCTGGTGTTGGGCCGCTAGCAGATTATTTAACAAGAAGATGCTAGCAGAAGCTTGTTAACGTGTCTTGTGATATCTGAGTCTTGTTAGCTATAGCATTATTCCTTCTCAAGGCATAGTCAACTTATGTTGGAATCTTACTGATCACATCAACTCTGGTGACTCTCTTCTTTGTTGCTTATTTGCTATATAAGTTTCTCATGATTTTAAAATTACTTTTTTATTATCTTATTTGTAATTATGGGTTTTATGATTTTTCTGAATTTTACGAATTTTTTAAAAATTTTCTGAATTTTTTTGAAGGCTGGGATTTTTATCCCTGTTGTTTCCAAACGGCAACAAGGATTTTATTCCCGAGCGGGAAGATTTTCCCTTGGGGTTGAGGGGATTCCATGTGTCCTCAAAATCCCCCTTAGGGATTTTCTTCCCTGGGATTTTGCCCCCTAGCATCCAAACAAGCCCTGAAGGGTAATTTAGGGAAACTAAAGCTATGAAATGCTGTGGCTGGGGTTTATTAGCGGGAGCTAGCTAGGAAAAGTAGGATAAGAATGCGTGCGTGGACAAGCACAGGACAAACAAAAGGGACTGGATTAATTAACGGATATAAATAAATAAACAAACAACGTTAGAGTATGTGGAATAGTGTGACATCAGCTGTCTGTAAGACTTGCCACGTAAGACATTAGATAACGTGGATGAGAGAGAGGGAGCATAGAGAATTGACCCGTCTCTTATGCAGTAGTCGATTGTAACACGAGAAATAAGACACATTATACATGAAAGAGTTGTCTATAAAGATATATAAAAAAGACAATCCATTATAGGAGCTATCTTTAATGTTGTTTATAGATAACATGAAGGAGTACTATAGACAACAGTTGTCTTGCTATAGAGGGTACTATAGATAGCAGTTGTCTTGCTATGGAGGGTACTATAGACATCAGTTGTCTTGCTACTACCCTTGTTGTTAGCAATGAAACTTTTGCTTCTTTTTTGTCTGATTTCGTGGGGTCGGTGGCCATTGCTTGCTTGTGCTGAGGGGTTTGGGATCTTAACTGCCTTCACTGCTCCATGCATGGGAATCACCCTCCCCCTCCACTTAATCCACCCTTAAACCTACCACTTGGTTGCTTCGCGAGGTGGATTAGTTTTTAATGGACTATGAGTATCAGTGGTGGGTCGTTCTGGTGGCCACGTAGGACCGGGTCCAGGTGTCTACAAGTGATACGTTGAGAATTGAATGTAATGAAACTAATGATTAGGGATGACAATCGGGCGTGGCGAGCATAGGTAGTGCTTGTCTATAACCATACCCGCTAGCCCAAAACTCCCCCACAGGTATGCCCACGAAGGGCGACAGGCAGAGAACCTCATCCATACCTGTCGCAAGCGGGTATGCCCGTGTGCCCGCCACACCTCTTTACAGTCAGTAGACAGAAGGGAACAACATCAAAATGCAAAGCGATAGTACATCTCATCACGCATAGAATGGAAAATTGAAAATGAACATAGTTCAACAATTGCAAACTGGAAATTGAAATGCAAGCTGACAATACATCTCATCACAACATGAAAATGCAAACAATAGATCGGGTTTTAGCCTTTTGGAGAGGGGATCGATAAAAAACAAACCTTCGGGCTTGGCGACCGGGGAGGGAGGTTGAGGACAAGAGGGATGTTGTGGCGCCAGCAGCCTGTGGCATCGGCCTTGGAGAAGGATCTGGAGGAGGGAGTGGCTGGGCGGGCGACGACGATGGTGATGTTGAGCTCCTTTGAGGACAGGGGGTCCGGAGGTGGGAGATCTGAAGGAGGAAGTAGCGAGCAGGTAGGCGGAGGCGAGGGGGTGGCGGCCGGGCGCAGGGGCGGAATGGATTTGTCCTGGAGCGAGGGCGGGGGCGGCGACCAGGCGCGGGAGCAGGGGTAGGGACGGAAGGGATTTGGTCGGGCGTGGGGGCGGAGGGGAAGCAGAAGAGTGAGAGAAGAGGGGAAAAGAGGGTGGCGACGGTTCCATTATGATATATCAAATCAATTGTGATATATCTGTTTTCTGCTTGCTTGTTTTCAGAGGGTATGACTAGCATTACCTGAGGCTAGCCGAAAAATAATAAAAAATATTTAGGTATAGAACGAACTATCATAAACGATTTTGTGGTATCAACCGTGAATGAATGTTGGCGGTAGCCGTCTGTGACAATATGAATTCACGGATGGTTCATACTGTCACAGATGGCTACCGCCAACATTCATTGACGGTTGATACCACAAAACCATATGTGATATGTCCGATATCACAGACGGTTATTTTTATCAACCGTCTGTGATAGGTATCGAATCACAGACGGCTACTACTAATAATCGTCTGTGATATGTTCGATATCACAGACGGCTATTTTTAGCAATCGTCTCTGATATGTATCGAATCACAGACAGCTACTACTAATAGCCGTCTGTGATATGTTACAGACGGCTACTACTAATAACCGTCTATGATATCAAACATATCACAGACGGCTAGAACCAACAACCGTCTGTAATATTTATAATATCACAGACGGTTATTTTTTTACTAACCGTCTGTGATAGTAGATCTTCACAGAGGGTTTATAAAAAAAAAAAACGTTTGTGTTGTTACGTATCACAGACGGCTTAAAAACCGCCTGTTAGCACAGACATATAAATTCAGACGGTCTAGAAACCGTCTGTGATGACGATTTTAAACCGTCTGTGATGGTCTTTTCTGTAGTAGTGCAACACTCAAAAATCAATGAACTTCATAAGAAGGATGTAACCATTTTCATGCTCAAACACTATTAGGCTTGGTATCCATTATCTTCTCCGAAGACTTGCAAATTTGAAGGGGGCTATGACCCATGTCGACCCTGCATGCATGGTGCATATAGCAGCATGCAACTGGGTTTTAACTAAACGAGTTGTTGATATGAGCAAGGAATATAATCCAGTATTTTTTTTTGTGAGGTTGGGGAGATCCCATGCATGCATGATATTAAAACGAACAAATGCAATATGTTTCTGTAAAAAAACGTACGGGAGATCCTTCCATGAAATAAAAAGTAGTCTTCATGATCGGTGGCTGATACGCTCCAACAACTTTGAGTGGTCACAAGTACTCGCAAACAAATTAAAATGGATTTAAAATGAGCCAGTAGGTCAAGTAAAGAAGGAGATATTGAGTTCTTAGTACGTGCGGGCAAGAGTTTTCAAATGGGAGAATATATAAAAGAAACGTGTTTCTCTCCTCTCTTTTTTTTTTCGAGGGAAGAAACGCGTTTCTCTTTTCTAACAGTTGTCAGGATTTGAAGCTGTTCAGATGTAGATTTTCCTGTTTTTTTAATTGTCATTTACTCATTTTTCATTCTAAGATATATAAGGCTCTTGGCAGATTTCACAATATATATATTCTTAGAATTCGCTCCTTTGATACCATTTGTTGGATTGAAAAGGAGGTGAGGGGGCTACCCACATTAAAACTAGAAGATATACCATGTGTTGCAGCGGGAATTTGTATAAATCAATTTGTTGGTTGTGATGTTTGAACAAATCAATGTAAAACATGGTAGAGCCTGAAAGAATTAGAAGATAATGTAAATAAGGGAACATTTACGACATTCAATTTTCATTCAAAGGTTGTGAACAATATGAGTGATGGCCAGCTGCCTGTCGGGAAAGGCTATTGTCGGTGGAGTTTCTGTCGAAACCGTCTGCCAAGCACCTAGCCATCTATAAAGGTCTTTCCCGACATACATGTGATTTCCTTGCAGAGGATCAGTCCCTGATGACAGATCTTTCCCTGACAGGCTTTTTATTCTCGACATACATATTATATCCGGCAAACGACTTATTCCCGACAGACATTTCATTTCCCGACAGATTTTTTGACACCCACCTCAGTTATTGCCGACATACATGCTGCCAGTGAGAAGTGCATGTTTTTTTTAATTGTTGGTATAATATGCTTACAATCAAAATTCACGTTGAATTTTCCTTGAAAATAATATATCATCCAAAATTAGACAATGCTAGCTGCATCCATCAACAGTACACATCATGCATTGAGAATAATTATGCATTATACATAATGTCGCAATTACAGTATGCTTAATTAGCATCCAACAACTGATTACAGCATGCATAAATAATTCACTTGTACATAAGTTACTAATGAACCAGATTGCATTTAAGCTACATCCACGAGTTAGCCAGCTGGGAACACAATGGCAAGTCCAAAAGATACGCAGTCAGTACTAGTACGACCATTGCCAAAAGGCACCACTCACAGCTTTGCATTTGTTCAGGGATACACACACAAAAGATACACATCCCTTAATTCCATTGCTTTGCATCTGCTCGCAAGTCATACCAAGCCTCCATTGCATTGAGTGCAACAGCCAGGCCTAGATATAAAATGCAGGTATAAGCACAATGGTTGCAGCAAAAGATTGCTACCATCACATTGTACTAAAGCTGAAAGAACGCAATCGTTCACAATATCTAACAGTGACAAGCATACTCTTATGACCCAAATTAATTCAGGACCAAAAAAATAAAAGAAAGAAATGTAAATTAACATCAGATCTATACTGCAATTGCATATCTCAATAGTAGCATCAGATCCATATTGTCCCACTCTTTTCATGTCAACTGAGAGCTAGCAAAACAAGAAGTGAAATACATGGCCATAAGAAATGGAGTTATGTACAGCTCCATGCCTAAATTAGCTTAAGGGGTATGGAAGTTCAGGTGTGTATTATCTTACAATTGACAGTAGGAATAAAGAAAATATTTCCTTATGTGAAACTAAGATGGACACATAATTGAAATGAAGAAAAATGTTAATACAAGAACTTGCATTACCTCCATCGAATAGTGTCAGGTTGTAGTTCCACATGATCATGACCATCTTTTCTTCTTTTATTACGATCCTATAACAACAACAGTAGTTAATAAAAGAAAAGAGCTAACACTTTATTCAAATATCTCTTGAATTCTCCCCATTTCCTTGCAGCAGTTGCCACTCCTTAATAGTTTCATTCACCTGAAAGTATATCTGGCTGCAAATAGAGACAAATTAAAATTCAACAGAAAACAACAACTTCAATATCTAAATAATTAAATCTACACATTGAATAGGAATAATATTGGAGTACCTGTAAGTCATCAAACAATTTTATATTTTCCTCATCATCAACCAATTTCCAATCGTCATCCCCAAGTGGAATTTTCTTGGATCTTTCAATTGTCCCTATAGAGTTAGCAAATAGACAGGCATTGGCCCCAACTGGTTCTCCTAACTCATTGACTTCCACTTTAATTATTTGCATGGCTTTTAATCATTGGAGAGGTGGCATGCAGTACCGACAAAATGCAAATCATGTCAGGTTGTAAAGTCAAACACAGGAAAACATAACTCATAGAACATCTTATTTAGCACACTGACTGGTTAATGAACCTTTCCTTTTAATAAAGAAACCAAAAGAACCTACTGAACTTCAATCATACTCTACATCATGCAATTCACATTGCTAATTTCATTGCAAAACAGACTAAGTGTTACATTGGCCGGTTTTTCTTTTCTAAAACAGAACCAAGCAATGATACTTGCATCAAACATTAGTACATGAAGGTTCTCACCATTACCAACAGGAAGTTAATGTACTTACTGCAACCTACTGTGGTGCTTGCCCGTAACAAATTTCAGCCTCTTTAATTGACCATAATTTTGTATTTCAAAATTAAACTTTTACAGAATAGAAAGATTGATCGAGAGAGACAAGGGTGACAGCCTACCGCAGTAGAGTGAGGGTGACAACAGATTTGAAGCGTGGGGGCAGAGGGCGACGTCGTAGCTCGCCGGTGGACAAGAGAAGAAGAGGAGGCCGTGGTGGTACACCGTGGCGTAGGGGATCTAGGTGGAGGGATCTAGCTAGTGGGAGGTGGAGGCGGTGACCGACAATGGACCTTAGTGGAGGGAGGTGGCGGATCTAGGTAGAGGGATTGTGGGATGGAGGCGGTGGTGGGGCTTGTGGGAGGACGGCGGCTTAGATAGAGGTTTTTCCGGCAGACACTCCGCCCCTTCTTCTTGTTTTCACCGGCAGAGGATTTGTTCTTGATTTATTCTAGGTTTACCGACAGAGAGCTTGCCATTGCTTCGACTTTTTCCCGACTGATTTCCACCCTCAAAAGAGTGTTTTGGTGTAGTGGAGGGGCTACCCCACATTAAAATTAGGACCATCGATTGCCCCTTTGGTAACCAACGTAACAACAAATAGGAAAACCATAGAAATCCAATATATGTCATACTTATCACTCATTAGTAGAATACTATAAGAATAAAAGATACATGATTATAATAATTGCTCAAGAAAGGTGTCTTGGATGCTCCACAAGGAAAATACATGGAATTTGAAGGAAAATACATTATTGATAAGAGTGAGAGGGGGGAGAAAAGTGTGTCATCGAAACTTTTAAAGGAAATCTGAGATGAAAAGTTAGAGCTCATGTTTCATATCCTCCAAAATTTGTAGGAGACTTTTCATGTGCTAAATCATATGGTGTGATCCAAAAAAATCCAAACACCTCCCATTGGATTTTTTTTGTTGAAAAACGATGGTTCGCCACTACCAGGATCAGTTAAGTTCCCGTGTGTCAAAAACACTCAGGGAACTCAAAAAACACTCGGGAGTGCTTTTCCCCGAGTGCTGGCCTTCGGGGAATAACTACTCCATTCCAACTATCAAGGTTTTTGATCTGAAGCTTGACCTAAGCTGGGACGTCCATGCAAGAACATCTAGCTATAACTTGGGAGTTGATGCAATTGCCATCATGTTAATTTAAGCAAAACAGGCGATCGATCGCGACTCACTACTACATACACATGGATCAATGGAAAAAAAATAGACATATTCAGGGATCACATAACCGATACCGGCAAGGATCCCGTTCGCTGGCCGGGAACGGTAACCGGCAGGTTACTGGTTTTTCTGGGTTTTTTTCAGATAAAATTCACTCGAATTTAATTAAAAACCATCCAAAATTTAAAAATTAGAATTTGAGCTTGCAAAACCCGAAAAACCGGTCGGGACTTTAGATCCCGGACCTCGGCCGGTAACCAGTAACCGGCGATTACCGGCCGGGATTTTATTCCCAAGACATATTGCCGTCTGAATTGCGAAGACGGTGCGTGACAGCTTCGCAGCGCTAGTACCACACACTTGTTCATCACTAAGCACTGTTGCTAGTGAGCGCATGCAATTAATTAGCTAGTTAGTTAATTGGACAGATGGCGTACGTGTGCTGCACAATAGCACGTGGATCGGATGAACCTACCGGTTTCAGTTTCCTGTTGGATCAGTTGGACCGGAAGCTAAGCTGATGAATATCCTGACAGATTCGGACCATGTGGTCTTAGCTTGCAGCTTCAATCACATCCCAATTAAGATGGATCGAATCATCGAATCACCAAATTCTCGCGTATTAAAGAACGTTTCTTTCCTGTTTGGAGATATCAGAGGGCACGAATGCTATCCTGAGGTAGGGATCGATCGAGAAGTTGTCACGGATCGATGGATGAAAATGGTGATCGATCGTGCCATGTTTGATGCATGCAGAATTAAACCTGTGGTTTCTGCGAAATCCAGCTGGAAACATATCTTGGAACTCGCACTCCGTATCCTTGAGATCCGGCCGAACGTACGGTATGATCGCCAAATTTATTTCCAAACAGTTGGAAGAGTAAGTTAAACGCGTTGCAAGAACAGTACGTAGCGCTGCAACGTGCAAGCATGCATGTCCCAATTCTATATCTGAACTGAATGTGTGTGTTCTTGTTGTGGTAACTAGACCTGCTGCATCCTGCGTGCAGACCAAACGCATGCAACACGCATAGCTGCTAATAAGAACAGAGACTTTTCTTAGCAACAGCTAGCTGCTAGCTAGCTCATGAGTAATTAATTAGAAGCAGAGACTTTTCTCTTCTTCTTCTTCTTGTTGTTGTTCAGGGAAAACTAACAGGAGGATAGGCTGGACTTTTCTTTTTCAGAACAGCTAGCTCAGAAATGCAGAGACAGACTGACTGATTGGCTGCAGCCTCATCAACACATAGTTCACGGTTTAACATAGACAGCTAGCTCCTAGGTTCTAATTGCCTGCAGCCTCATTAACTGGGGCGTCCCTAGCTACCCTGACCCGGAGTATAGCAATCGAGCCATGGATGAGCTACAGTATCTATCTGTCCTGTCTTATGCACTCTGCACAAACTCACGCTAGCTAGCTCCATCTGTAACATAAAGCTTGCAGCTGAAGCCAGCTATCCAGCAGGTGCTAGGTCAAGTAATAAGAAGCCGCACCGTCTCCGTCTTGTCAGCTCTGGCACAAGCCTGCACTAGCAAGGATTCGCGAGAACTCATACAGCTTTGTGACAGTTCCGTTCGTGAGGGTATTTGGATGACACGGATTTCTCGAGGGAAATTTCGAGATTTATTCGACGAAATCCTAAGGATTCAAATCCAAATCCGCTATCCAAACAGGCCCTTAATTTGAACCCATGGGCCAGCCACTGGACGGCCCAACTTCACTTAGCAGGCCGAAGGAACAAAGATAAGGCGGCCTCTCATGCTGCTCACGGCCCAGTATGGACCAGGATTCCGCAGGGAGACATTATATTTTGCTGCGTCGGAAACGTGGGCTTAGATTGGACACTCTCTGTCTAAAAAGAGAGAGAAAAGACCGGACACACTCAAATATGCATGGTCCCCAGCACCGTTGAAAACACAAAATATAGTGAATGGGCCCTGTACTAATGTTAATGACATTATCTGTCAATAAAAAATAATCAGGAACGGAGGACCGAGCGTTGCTCGGGTGGTTAGCTCTGTCGTCATACGAGCAGCCCACCTGGTTTCAATCCCATGTGATCTTATCCGCGTGCCTCACTCAAATAATTAGAATAGGGTACACACGTGCGCCCAGCGTGTGTAAGGAGTCGCGCACACCTGTGTTGGTGTGAGAAGTTTGTGTTGAGTTTCTCGGATGGAAACGCTGAGATCCATTTTTTTCCAAGACTCAACCAAGAGATTATATTACTCATCAAGAGAGTTATAACCATGGTTGATACATGATAACAAGAAGTCCGATATCTGATTCAGCCACACACACCGGTAGGGGTGAAAACGGATCAAATACAGACGGATAATGGCTCTACTATATTTGTTTTCATATTTTTTTTCCCGGATTCGAATATGAATATGAATACCCCGGATACGAATAATATCGAATACGAATACGATCGCGGATATTTTTTGAACATGAAAACCCCTTAAATTGTATGTCAAAAATTAGCGAAAACATATAACTAGTTTTTTTGATGCAAATATTCATGAATTGTTCATATTTTCAGCAACCAAACATAAGATTGGCACTAACAAGCTGCATTAACTAGTTCATCAAAAAAATAACACTTAGTTTACCATATTTAGCTCATAAGTTATAACTTACAAAGTCATAAGTCATCACGCATTCACACTTAGTTCATCACATACATAAAACTTAATTAACACTAACATCGATCAGGCTGGATGGTTAATCTATACGCAAATGATTGTAACATCCCAAAGTATGTTACCAAAAATAAAATTAATAAAGTTATTATTTTATTGGATTTTCTGAGATTTAAAAGAGTTTTCTTGGTTAAAAAGAAAAAAAATAATTAATAAAGTCAATTATTTAGTTTTCTAGTTTTTAATGTCAAAAATAATATTTATTGAGTTTTTTGGAATTTTATTGGATTTAAAGTGAAAAAAATAAATAATTTCTTGAATTTTCTGGATTTTAAAGAGATTTTTACTATTTTTCAGAAATTTAAAATAATTTATGTGCAAAAATAAAAACCAACTTTAAGTTAAAATTAATTTTATTAAGTTCAAAATAATTCAAGGAATTTTTATGATTTTTTATATAAATTGTTAGCTCTATTTGCTATTTCTAAAAGGCTATTTGATTTGTTGCATTTTCTGAAATTCAAAAATCAATTAAAATCTCCTTTTCTCTTTTGGGCCAAAATCCTCTTTTGAGTTGAAATCTGGATATCCGACCTTCGTCTTATTCGGATAATCCGTATTCGCCGGATAGCATGCCTACCGTATTTGTTTCCGTTTCCGGCAAAAAAAAAAATCCGAATTCGTTTCCGATCCGAGACAATCCGAATCCGTTTCCGTCCGGATCGATCGGAAACTATTCGATCCGTTTTCACCCATACACACCGGTTACTCTCTAGGGATGCCTGAGATCCATATCTCAAACAGTATCGTATATGTTTGCAATAGTTGCATGCTGGCAAGTTGCCAGAATCGTGATCTTGAATCGAATTGGAGGTTCTTCAACAGGATCACAAATTGTAGAATCGGTGTACAATCTAATGTCCTATCTTATTCTACCAAAGAATTTTTTTAAAAAAATATATCTTGGCACGTGGGCAGCATGCATGCGCTTGAAGGACAGGAGAGATAGACAGAAAGTGATGGACGAGACGGGAGAGTTAGACAGAAAGTGATGGACGAGACATCACTTTCGGCATGTCTGGGCGAGCGTGGGACGGAGCCGCGTTGTCCGGGCTATAGAGGGATGAGCGCGCGCCACATGGCCTTGTCCTTACGGAGAGACGGACGCGCGCCACGTGGCTTATCCATCCTATGGTGGTGCGGATGAGGGGAATCCGAGGTACAGAGGGATAGACGCATGTCACGTGGTTTGTCTGTCCTATAGTGGTGCGGACGAGAGGAATTCGTCCTATAGTGGTGCGGACGTGACTTGTCCGTTCCATAGTGGTACGGATAAATGTGACGTGACAGCACAAGAGCCATCCGTGCCACCCAGAAACGATGGAGAACACCATTTTTACAATTATAACCGCAAAAACATCATTTTTGTTAATACCGGCACAAATGGTATTATTTAGGCCAAAAACCCGACTTCTATGGTCTAGTCTAGCTAGTGGTACTTACTTATTCAGTTGACTAGTACGCGACTCACACGTCTTGCTCTCGTTGTAGGTGGTGTGTCAAATCCGAAGGACGAAATTTTGAGCGCCTCCTGACAGAGAGAGATCGATAACGGAGCAATCGACAGGAACAAATGTCTACACCTGCTAATTAATTGCAGAGTACTAGCATCGAATTGATTACTGGTCCAATTAATCAACCTATCACAGTGACATGGAGTACAAATAAAACACGCATGACAACGATGAATAGTAGCTATTCAGGCATCTCTCGTTTCACTCGATATGATATCAAGGTTGCAAATGGCTAGTGTGGCTTGGCAACGTGTAGCAGCAAACCAAACATGCAGGTATACATGTGTCATCTGCGTTCTATTAGTTATTTTAACTATACAAAATTTTGCAGAAATGTTCTTATAATCATGATATTTTTTTTTAACATTTGTCGTCCGATATACCGCGAAACGCTGAGCGGAGGACCCATCACTAAATTCCGCTATACACTATTTGAAACCTTGCTTGGTATATAACGATCATAGTTTGATTCACAGCAGCCGTAGCTTGAGTACGACGTAGATTAATTATTTGTATGAATTTTCCACTGGGATACAAGCCATGATATACGCGAGGTGTTAGCCTTAAGATGACTGCAGTGCGACGAAGAAAAATCAATCATGCTGAATAAATCAAGCTGCCATAGAAAACTAGCTAGCTCATGGGTATCCAAGTGAGCTCTTGATCGTATCTGGTTGGAGGGATCCCATCCTTTACCAACCACACGTCTCCCTCATGATTTTTTAGTGTGCACATAAGGAACTTGCAGAGTTGCAGTCGTCGTTGGCTCTCTGAAGTAGTTCACCGGCCGGCTTGTAGCTCTTCAAGTGCGACGTGCTAACTACCCTAGCAAGCTAGTCGATCGCCCGTCCATATCCAGCAACCCGGGCCATAGGTTGAAATGCTAAGGCAGGGAAAATAAGGCTGAAAATTACTCACTCGCACATGTGTGTATATATACAGTGTGGGGATGGTACGGAAATATGCTCTTAATCTCAGTGTGATGAACAATTGATAATGGTGTCGAGGTGTTTGACGAAACCCTCGTTTTTAGAAAAATCATATTGTTTTTGGACCTTAGGAGGTCGGACCGGCCGTGGTGGCGGTCTGACTGCCCACATGTGGCCGGCGGTCTGACTAGTCGTGTCTTTGGTCGAAGAAGCTGGTGGCCAAAAGTAAAATTTTGATTTTGGAGTTGTGCCAAAAATAGAGGGTGTAGGCAAGTGAGAGAATTCATTTGCACCTGATCTCATACTTTTTGATGCTTTGAGTCAAAAGTTCTATTTGATTTACGTTTCCAGAGAGGTTGCAGATTTTCAGCCTCGAAATTTTTGCTAAGGACCAGGGCGGCCAGGTTCTGATCATGTGCGGGGTGAACGGCGATGATCGTGGGTTATGTCAAAGTCATGGTTTTTAGTGCATATATATTGCATGATGCATATTTTAACTAATGTAAGTTAAATTACAAAAAACTTATACACAAAATTATTTCTTGATCTATTGTCATACGGAAGGCTAACCACCGTCAGTGGACCCTGTACTAAATTATTACTAACCACATGTTTGAAGAATGTGCCACACTTTCTGCATTGATTAGTCGTATCTCCTCTAGCTTGTGCAGGTCGTAGCAAGGCACATCCACCCAATAGGATTCGAAATGGGGTCACAACCAGTGGGCTTTTCAGTGACCATTTTTACTTGTGGTGACTTTTGACTTGTAAAACGTATTCATGTACCTACTGTATTTCCTGAATCTGAACATCCAATTCTACTGTGATAGTTACCCCCACTGCAAACCTGAAGAAAGCCCCTTTTAAAAGGCTAAAGAATGCAATTGAAACAAAATGAACTGGTACATATGTGTTGTTCGTTCGTTCAGGCTAGCAAGGAATGCCATTTTAGTTACCTTTTATCTTTAATCCAATAAAACAAGATTTTGTTTGAACTAGCTGTGCGACTGCATGGGGGCTCGATCTCAGGCAGCCTGCTTGGTTAAAATAAATGCTATTTAAAAAATCTCCGTTCAATCAGAAATCAATGTGAAAAACTGAAACTATTGGATCGAAAAAGAGTATAGGGGAATTGGACCCAAAAAAAAGGTCCTGGTCATGGCAGTAGTGATGCAAGTAGACACGCACCACTGCACCATCAAGGGCGGATATCTCTGCACCAATTGTCATTATTAGCACTCATTTTCTGCTTGATATTAGGGATTCAATGTAAAACAGCTTGATTTTATTCATAAAAAATAAGGGAAGAGTACGAATCAAGCAATATGTACAACATAGCCAAAAATTAATGATGTACTGTTCGGATTCATAATCTGTTTGCTCCTCGAGATGGCTCTGTCAAATTTCGTAATCCTCACCTACCCATGAATGTTACGGTTACAACGAAGATATCTTGTAAGAATTTCCTTGTACGTGTGTTAGCCGCAAGGTTTTCGTTGTCCATGTATGTATGTATATATACTCTTGTACATGGATCGTAGCTAGCCGAGTGTGAGGTGGGAAGGAGTAGTAGTGAAGTCATTGCTCTAGGAGAGAGCCTACTAGAACCATCGTGAGTGGACAAAGACTCCGAAAATTCTTTCAGAAATAAGCTGATCGATCGGGAAGCAACTTTTCTAATTAATTTCTTCAAGGCATGTAATGCGTAGCTTGAAATGGATCGATCAAAGGCTATGTCGTTATGATCACATTTTCCAGTTGCCTTAACACACACAACTCAAGGTATCTTCCTCTTCTTCTTAAATGGATCGATCAAATGCTATGTCGTTATGATCACATTTTTCCAGCTGCCTTAACACACACAACTCAAGGTATCTTCCTCCTCATCCTCCTCTTCTTCTTCTGTGAGGAAAATCCTTATTTTGATCTCTCTAGGTAGCCAAGCAGACTAAAAAGCTACTTCTAGTAAACAAAAAGAATATGGTAAATTTGTTCAGTGTCATCGCAATCATTCACGAGTTGCAAAATACCATCGCGAACGAGGTTGATTAGAAAATATCATTGCAAACACGAAAAACTCTAGAAAATACTATTGAATTGAGGTAGAAACTAGGGACACTTTCTGTTTGTCTTCTTGGCCTTCAAAACCTATTTCAAATTATCGTGTATTTGCAAAATTCCCTAGTTTCTACCTCAATTCAAAACTTGATTTCGAGTTTCAGTCTAAATCTCAGTGTTAATTCGAATCCTCTCCTTTCCCCACCCTTTTCTTTCTTTTCGATCGAGTGGTCGAAAGCTTCTTTCGACCACCCTTCTTGGTCTCGACCACCCTCTCGGTGTCGACCAGGGTACTCGGTTTCGATCGGGTCCTCCGACCAGGTCCGACCAACCCCAACTGTCGGCCCCTACTTACTTTCTCTGTCCTCCTTATTTGTCCTCAATAACGTGTGCATGGAAGGTTGTCGTCTCCTCCTCGATGTGCGCATTTAATGTCATTGTCCCTGCTGCGCCGTGCGCATTTATTTGCCGTCTGCGCATTAAATGTCGTGTCTCTGCTGCGCAGCCGCAAATTCCGCCGCTCCATCTTGACGCCCAGTTCTCCCTCCCTTTTTCCCTCTATAAATAGAGCACCCGGGAGTCTCGCCCTCCTCTTGATCTTTCCCCAGCTCACCCTCTCTAGCTCCGGTTGCTGCAGTTTTCCCGAAGCTCCGAGCTCCAAGTTCTGCCGCCACGAATCTCCTCCTGGTCCTCGCTGCACCGGTGTAGCCTCCTTCTACCCATGTCGTTTCGTGCTACATAGCTCCTTGAAGCAATCCCATCACTCTATTTTTGTTTTGTTTCACAGGAGCCGCTGCCTTCCCCTCCTCTTTCCGTCCTAGCTGACCCCTTCACCGCCAGCCTCCTTCGCCCTCGGCTGCGAGCTTCCTCGCTGCCGTTCGCCATCTACCGACCCCCTCCGGCCCTCCCTCCGGCCCTCCCTCGGTCCTGGTGAGTTCCCCGTACCCTGGTCTCTTTTATTCCTTTCAGCCGACTTCCCGTGCCCTATTATCCTTCTTTGTTCTTTCGACCGCGTCGAGCCGTCGAGTCTTTCTTTGTTCTTTCGATTGCATCAAGCCGTCGAGTCTTTTTTTTGTTCCTACGACCACGTTGAGTAGTCGTATCCTTCCTGAATCCTTCCTACGACCACGTTGTGTAGTCGTATTCTTCCTACGACCACGTTGAGTTGTCGTATCCCTCTTAAATCTTTCCTATGACCACATTATGTAGTCATATCCTTCTTTCCTTCGACCACTCGTGTAGTCGAACCCTTCCGACCACTCATGTTGTCAAACCCTTTCCGACCACGTGGTGTAGTCGAACCTCCCTTCGACCTCGTGAAGTCGATAATCAGTACTCGAAACCACAACCTTCGAGGACTCCGTTCTCCTCCGTTATAACTCCGATTACGTTGTTTCTTGTTTCTAATTTTGTCTAAATTTAAGATCTTGCTTTTAGCTCTGGTTTTATTTAATTTGGATTTCTTTTATTATTTCTTGTGTATTTATTTTGTTCTCTTTGCTTGTTTGTTTGTCTTTCCGGTACGCTCGTGCGAGTAGAATTCGAAGGAGCAGGAGATCTCCACTTCAACCAAGCACAAGACCTCCAAGACCCTCCTGCCTTTTATCAATGCTAGTCAATACTTTTATCATATTGTGCCTACATTTTCTGCAAATTATATTCATTTAAATTACTGAAACTGCACACTTTAATTCTTTACGTAAATGTATGTTAACTCTTAAGGTAGTTAAATACCCATTTGATGATTAATAATGAGGTATACCATCCTTTGACTTTTAAATCCACTACCCCATGTCACCCTAGTAACGATGTGGCAACTTACTAGCCATAGGTTGTACTTAAACGACATGCTAGTTTTGCTTAAGTACCGAGGCATCAAGTGTCCTGACCACCATTTCTTAAAATCATGAATTGTTTTGGGACAGTTATGGGAGGTACATGACTGCAGTATTTGAAATAAAGTGATTTTTCTTCCCCAAAATCCTAACTTCTAACACCACATCTGGGCGGATGGTATGATGGTGGGCGTGGATGTAGCGCGAGAATGGTTGGTATGTGGTATGAACCGCCCAGATGACACTAAGGACTTATTCTGGTGTTGGCCTCCCTTATAAAACATGTGCAACCACAAGTCTGCAAAGTGCAACTTGGCTTACCAAAGTTATCGAACCCTGAAAGTCATCTTGCTGGAGAGGATTGGGGTAGTACAAGTGGCGGATGCGTTTCGACTTGAAGGGACACCGTGGTATGGTGAAGTTGCTAGCTGCGCTAGTAGTTGTGGCTGGGGTCAGCTGCGCTCACTACTACAAAAAGGCTAATACTGGACGCCTCATCACAGATGGTTGACCAAAACCGTCTGTATTACATGACATCACAGATGGTTTTGGTTTAGAGACCGTCTGTGTTACTGGCTGCACTAAAAACCGTCTGTGAACAGGTAATATCACAAATGATTTATAATGAAAATCGTCTGCGAAATATCACAGACGATTCTTAATAATAACCGTCTGTGATATTGCTACATATCACAGATGGTTTTTTTTGTTGAAAACCGTCTGTGATACTTCACATATGGTTCTTAATAATAATCGTCTGTGATATTACTGCATGTCACAGACGATTTTTGGTGAAAACCGTATGTGATAATTATCCCATCACAGACGGTGCGCCGTTTTGCTCTCTTACTTATATCATCCGTTGCAGTGTACTCCTCAACAGTCTTCTTCTCCATCTCTGGCGCTACGGTGAGTCCATCGGCGCCACTCCGTGCCCGGTTTTAGTATCGCCTCACCTCACTGAGCCCACTCGATCGTGTGGTCCATTTCAGCTATTGTCGCCCACGTCGAGTTCTCACCGCCGCTGCCATCGACGCCAACTCTTCTCTGGTGAGTGCTCGACCCTACCAAGGTCCATTTTCCCCACCTATATGTCCCCCTAAAGCTGTGCATGTGCTTTGTTTCAATTTATTTCCGCCGAGAAGACCTGTCACCGAGGAGCTTGCCGTTGTTGCCTCTGTTCACCGACGACCAGCCGCCTTGGACCTTCCCTGGCCGATTTCATTGACACCTTCCTTATGATCGAGGTGAGTTACTGGAGCATAAGCATCCTTTAATTTGAGTAGTTTCGGGCGTTTACGCCGAAATCGCTAGTGAAGATCATGGTCACCCTTTTATTTATTTTCAGGGTTTTCAACACGAACCGTGTGATGGACCGAAGCTGGATATACGCTAAGAACCGTATAAGTGAAGAGTACATTAATGGCATGTGTGCTTTTACAAGAGCTACCGAGAGGGATATGTTGAATAAGGGGGTGGAATATATGTACTGTCCATACATTGACTGCGAGAATATGAAGATGTTTGACAACCAAGCGCAGATCGAATCACATTTGATTCGAAGGGGTTTCAAAAAGGGGTATACACGTTGGACCAGTTACGGTGAAGAGTAGATTATACAAGAAGGTAGTAATAACGACATCGCCGACGAAATCAACTATATGCCGCCGGATGATGTCGATTATGATTCCGATTCGGATAGGCTGCACGATGACAATCTGGATCAGATGCTTCGCGATGCAGAAGTGAACTATAGTGAGAGAGAGTTTGGTAAATTCGAGGGCTTCATGTAGGACTCGAAGAAGCCTTTGTTCCCGGGCTGCAAGCCGGAATACACAAGGTTGTTATCCGTGCTTGAACTACTGAAATTCGAGGGCTTGATGAAGGACTCGGAGAAGCCTTTGTTCCCGGACTGCAAACCGGAATACACAAGCTTATCATCCGTGCTTAAATTGCTGAAATTGAAGGCAAGCAACGGTTGGTCCGACAAGAGTTTCACGGCGCTGTTAGGTCTCTTAGAGAACATGCTTCTGGATGAAAATGAGTTGCCCAAAACCACCTACAAAGCCAAGAATGTTATTTGTCTATTGGGAATGGAAGTAGAAAAAATACATGCATGTTCGAACGACTGTATCCTCTATCGTAAAGAGTACGCAGACATGCATGTATGTCCGGTGTGCAACGCATCCCAATACAAGCGTAAATATCAATCAGATGACGACAAGGGAATCGAGGTGAAGAAAGGATCTCCTGCTAAGGTGGCATGGTATCTTCCTGTAATTCCCCGTTTGAAGCGGTTTTTTGCGAACCCAGAGGAGGCAAAACTGCTGCGTTGGCACTTGGAGGAGCGTAAGCAGGATGGAAAGCTAAAACACCCTGCTAATTCTACCCATTGGAGAAACATCGATAGGAGGTTTGCAGACTTCGGTGTGGAACCGATGAATATAAGGTTTGGATTGATTACAGATAGAATGAATCATTTCGGTAACATGAGCAGCTGACATAGCACTTGGCCCGTGACTCTCTGTATGTACAACCTTCCTCCTTCGTTGTGCATGAAGCGAAAGTACATTTTGCTGTCGATACTTATGCAAGGGCCGAAGCAACCTGGGAATGATATTGATGTATACCTAGCACCATTGATTGAAGATCTAAAAATACTGTGGATTGAAGGGGTACAGGTATGAGATGCGTACAAATGAGAGTACTTCACTGTACACTCCTTGTTGTTCTGCACCAGAAATTATTATCCCGCCCTTGCTAACCTGTCGGGCCAGAGTACAAAAGGGGCCAAAGCATGTACTCACTATTTAGATGATATCAAGAGTGTGTGGCTGAAGCACTCACGCAAAACCGTGTACATGCGTCACCGTAGGTTCCTCCGGAGGGCTCACCCATACCGCAGGATGAAGAAACAATTCGACAGAGAGAAGGAGGATAGTTCAGCTCCAAGGCATTTAAGCGGAAAAGAGGTCTATGATATGGTTAAGGATTTAGATGTTGTGCTCGGAAAGGGACGTAAATCGAGGACCCGTGAGAAGAACATCTGGAAGAAGAGATCAATATTTTGGGACTTACCTTATTGGGAGCACGTAGAATTCGCCACTGCATCGATGTTATGCACGTAGAGAAGAATGTATGTGACAGCTTGATTGGTCTCTTACTGAACATTCATGATAAAACAAAAGATGGTGTCAATGCACGGCTTGACTTGGTTGATATGAACATCAGACCTGAGTTAGCACCGACAAAGACCGGTAAAGGACGAACGTACCTCCCCCTGCTTGTTACACTCTGTCCAAGGCCGAGAGAACTGAACTGTGCCAGTACTTGCATGGTGTGAAAGTTCCGTCCGGTTACTCTTCCAACATGAAGAAACTTGTTTCGATGCAAGATTTGAAGTTAATTGGCATGAAGTCTTATGATTGTCATGTGTTGATGACACAGATGCTCCCTGTTTCAATTAGAAGTATTTTGCCGGTCAAGGTCCGAGAAACAATCATGAGGTTGTGTTATTTCTTTAACACAATTGCTTAGAAAGTCATCGATCCCAAAGGACTAGATGCTCTGCAGGACGAGGTGATGATGACTCTATGTTATCTTGAGGTGTATTTCCCTCCGTCGTTTTTCGATATCATGGTCCATCTCATTGTTCACATTGTGAGGGAGATAAAGATGTACGGGCCCATGTTCCTATGTAGCATGTACCTGTTCGAGAGGTTGAAGGTTATGCAACCGAAGAGGTTATTGAGTTTAGCGTCGATTACATGGCTCAGGTCGAACCAATAGGTGTGGCTCGATCTCACCATGAGGGGAGGCTCGTGGGTATCGGGACCATCGGAAGGAAAGCAATCACTCCAGAGATGAGAGCGTATACTCAAGCCCATTTCACGGTCTTGCAACACATGACTGAAGTGTCCTCGTATATCGACCAACACAAGGACGTGCTTCGGCAACAGAATCCAAAGCAGCCGGATGTTTGGATCACGAGACAACACAACAGTCGGTTCAACCAATGGTTGAAGGAGCGACTATCTAGGAACTCGTCAAGTGATATGTTGACATGGTTGGCAAAAATGCCAACATTTACAGTTATGATATGGCAATGATACGACATAAATGGGTACATATTCTATGCGCAGGCTCAGGATATAAAGAGTACTAACCAGAACAGCGGTGTCCGTATAGATGCATTTAGTACTGATGGATTGAGGAGCTCCTACTAAGGGTTCATAGAGGATATTTGGGAGCTTGACTACGTGCTTTTCAAGATCCCGCTGTTTCGGTGTCATTGGGTCCATCTCCCACATGTGAAGGTTGATAGGTACGACATCACTACCGTGGACCTCGAACGTGTCGATACAAAGACGAACCATTCGTACTCGCTAACCAAGTTGTTCAAGTCTTCTATGTAACCGACCAGACAAATAAGAAGCGTCACGTTGTTCTTCACGGAAAAAGGAGGATTGTTGGAGTTAAGAATATTGTGAACGAGGAAGAATACAATCAATTTGACGAGTTGCCTCCTTTTGGAAACGGCATAAGGGTCGAGGAAGAACGACGTGACGAAACTAGCTACATACGTGTTGATCATCATGAATGGCTAATTTTTAAAGGAGATAAGCAAGTGGAATGATGAATGAAATGTTTATGTGTCATATGTTCTAAATTTGCATTTATGTATATGAGAATGTGTCATATGTGAATTTGCATTTATGTATATGAGAATGTGTCATATGTGAATTTGCATTTATGTATATGAGAATGTGTCATATCTAAATTTGTGAAATGGATGTGCTTGTTTCTGAAATGAATATGAATTGGATGTATATATGTACTTGTTGTGTTTCTGCTTATTTCAGAGGGCATGGCTACCATTTCCTGAGGCTAGCCAATAAACAGAAATGGATTTAGCAATACAAAATAATATCACATACGGTTCCTTCGGATAAACTGTCTGTGATTATATATCACAAACGGTTCCATCTAAAAACCGTCTGTGATACATCAGATATCATAGACGGTTCCATATAAAAACTGTATGTGATACATCATATATCACAGACAATTCCATAATAAAACTGTCTGTGATACATCATATATCACAGATAATTCCATAATAAAACTATCTGTGATACATAGATATCACAGACAGTTCCATATAAAAACCGTCTGTGAAACTTAGATATCACAGACGGTTCCATATAAACACCATCTGTGATACATATATAACACAGACGGTTCCATATAAACACCATCTGTGATACATAGATATCACATACGGTTATTTATTGGAACCGTCTGGGATGTCCAACCCTATTTATATTCAGACTCTAGGGTTTGTCGCGCCCCCACTCAAACGATTAAGCTTCTCTAACATCCCTCCTCCCCCGAGCCCGCCGCCGCTGACCTCGACGCCACCTCCTCCCCGATCACGAGCCGCCGCCTCCTCGAGCACGAGCCGCCCCCTCCTCGAGCACGAGTCATCGCCTCCTCCCCGAGCACGTCGCTGCCGTCCTTGACGCCGCCTCCTCCTCGAGCCCGGCGTGCCTCCTCCCCCGAGCCCACCGCCTCCTCCCCGAGCACGAGCCGCCGCTTCCCCGAAACCGGCGCCCCTCCTCCCCTTTGACCTCATCCTGCTGCTCCGATGCTCCCTGTACGTCCTTCCCTCGATGCCCAAAGGTAATAGATGCCGAGTTGCCAACCTCGACGCCCCTTCCCCTCACACATTGCACATATTGCTTGGCTTTGATTGCCATCTGCTTCGTGAGTACTACTGCATTTCAAATTTATTACCCTTTTGCATTTGGTTAATTGGTTGAACCTCCGGGTTCTGTGATCCAATTCATAATACATGCTATTTTGTCAGTAGATCAATTGTTGTTGGCTGACTTAGAGGATTTACATGTTTATATGTCAATTATGTTATTTAATTGGTGTGTATACCCATACACATAGAGAATCATATGATAATATGTTGATACGTGACAGAACCTCTATTTCTTGTGAAGATGTCGTCCACTCATTCTCCGTCATCGTCGCCTCATGCGTCTGATGTGCCGTCCTCTGGAAAATCCAAGCGCAAGGAAAGAGGAATATCGAAAATGTCGAAGGGCCGATTTACCATCACGAGAGTCAATGTGTCTGGGGCCCCTCTAAGTCCTCGCCAAGCAGCGTCCGCATTCCGGACAACGATCGAAATAGTTGCACACGGACGGGTCAAGATCACCTTTGATTCATGGAAGGAGTTGACCAAAGATGAGAATCTAAAAGCTGTGCAGATGACGGAAATTTTTAAATCGTTCTAGATAGCGGAACAACACAAGGCCTCCGTGCAACGATACGCGTTGCTAGCGGCGTGCAAAGCGTGGAGGAACTTCAAGAGCACGCTTATCAAGAATTACGTGGAGAAGGATTTGACGCCCTTCCAGAAGTATCCGTTCGTGGAGGCGTACTGGGAAGACTTTGTGGCGAAGAAGATGACAATTGATTTTAGGATTGAAAGTGAGGCGCACAGGGCCCTCTAGGCAAAAAACACGCACCCCCACAGACTCAGCACCGCTGGGTATGCGGGTAAAATCCCGCAATGAAGGGCTCAGAACGATCATGCACGCTTGTTGGACGCCTCCCCGCCATTTGCCGGGATCATTGATGAGTGTTCCAAACAGTGGCTAATGGCGAGGTTACCTACCGCGTCTTCGGGGCTCATCTCCTTTCCAAACCCCGCAGACGAGGAAGTGTTCCGGCGCATGTAAGATATCGAACTACCTAGTTTGTAATTACTCAATAACTTCATAGGAAGTAAAATGACATGTCAGGCTCTTGCAGGAAGAGTTGAGTACTGCACAATCTTCCCAAGTCTCATTCCAGGCAGACAGGGAGAGAGATATACTCTCCGCGGCCCTGGAAAACAAGGAGCATCCGGGTCGCACGAGAGGCATTGGTCTTTATGTTGATAGGAAGAAAAGATTCTCAAAGGACTCCGAGATGTACCGGAGTAGGAAGAGAGCCAAAGCTGAGCGCGAAGCACAGCTACGAGAGGAGATTCGTGCATCCCTCAGAGAAGAGATGCGGGATGTCGTATGAGAGAAGATTCGTGCATCCCTCACAAATCAGTTCGAAGCCCCCGCCCCCGCCGCTACTTTGCTAGCTAGCCCCCCAAACGTCCGAGTAGCTGCGCGTCCAACCATAACTTAGAAATCGATAACATATTTTCTATTGATGACATCCTGATAATAATTATTATCCCTGGAATGCTCCATCCATTGATAGGCTTGTTGGAGTTGCTAATTTTGTATTTATGTAGGGGGCTATGAAGTGCAAGCTCCAAGTGAGATGTGGCTTCATTGCCCTGGATGTTGCTTGGGGCCAAGTGTATCCATCCAGTGTCGGGGCCTTGCTGCACGGTGTAAATATAGCGCCGGGTTTCGCAAAAGTGAATGTGGACGATGTTTATGCCAATTTCGAGGTGTCTAGTTGGAGAAGCCCACAAACGACGAAGTCGTGACTTTAGGGCAAGCCATTGGAGCATTCATCTAGTGGATCAAGAGAGACATCTGCCTAGAGCTACCTGCACCGGTGTCAACTTCACAAGAAGTATCTGTACAGGAGCTACCTGCACCGAAGCGGCAAGGGCCCGGTGCATCAAATGCATCAACACCTCGTGCTCGGTCGACTCTTGTGAAGTCGACCTCTACAAAGCGAGGTAGCAAGGGCAAATCGAAGACGGTCGACTCCTGTTCTGATATCCCCTTCTTGCCATTGGCCCAGAAATTCATGCTAGGCGAGTCGTTGGTCGAGAGGTTAGACAGCCCTACCCTAGGATTGGCTTGCACGAGATTGCACACATGGTGCATGGAACAGGCCAACAAGACGGATGAACAACGACGCTCGGGTGTCACCGTCGAGTTCAAGAAGGATCATTTTAACCACGAGGCTCAAGATTGTGTCTTCACGGTGACCTTCGATGACATATTCTCTCTCTTCAACCTTGACTCCCTCGACGTCTCACTTATGCGATACTGGATACTGTAAGTGTGTACAATCACGGTCAATGTTCGTGTAATACCGATAAATGTTATATATAACTCTTTGCTTTTGTGTGTGTGTGTGTGTATATATATATATATATATATATATACACACACACACATATTCTGAAGCCGAAGTAAGGAATTCATCGGTACATTTCCTCGATCCACACGTGGTCTCCGAGCAAACCATCAAGACGAATGCAAAATTTGTCGAGGATTACATGACGGACTCATTGCTGGCTCACCACAACAAGCAATTCATACTTTTACCCTACAACCAGGAGTAAGTGCTGCACTAGTGGCTATACTTGTTGATTTATACTTTATAAGCAACACAAACTTAGGTTTAATGACCATGGCGACATACCTGTGTAGGTTCCACTGGATTCTAATTGTAATTATACCAAAACGGAACTTGGTAATATACCTAGATTCCTTATAGAGGGCCAAACACAACTTCACAGTTATCCGATAATTAATCAACGGGTAAACATATTTCCTCAATAGATAACTCTATTGTACAGTCTTTCCTTCCTTTGCAATAGTTAAGGCTAAGTTTTTGGAATCACGTAGGTCGTTCAAGACGTACTTTGCAAAAGGAGGGATATGCAAGGGAGGGACCCTGTGACACGATCTAAAATTTCGGTATTCCTAGTACACATTAATCCTATATAACACTTCATAGTAATACCTATCGAACTAACCAATTCTATTTTTGCAGTGCCACCTAGGGATGGCAATCGGGCGCGACAGGCACAGGTAGTGCTCGCCCATACCCATGCCCGTGACCCTGATCTCCCCCCACGGGCATGCCCGCGAAGGACGACGGGCGAAGAATCTCGCCCATGCCCGTCGCCCGCGGGCACGCCCGTTTACCCGCGAACAATGCACTGGCGCCCGTGGGTACCCATCGCCCACGCCACGAGCATGCTCATCACATAAACAATGCACATATTAAATTCATCACAATTCACACATTCAACAACTAATAAAATACATCACAATTCACACATCAAGTTCAACATGACAACTAATTAAGTTCAACAAATAAAATAAAAATACAAACTGACATAGTTGCTCACAAATAAACATGCATTTACAGGATGATGGCATTTTTAACAAGTCATATAGACATGCATTTACAGGATGATGCTATGCTATACATATAGACATGCATTTACAGGATGATGGCATTTTTAACAAGTCATCCCAACACATATGCTATCATCCTAAAAAAATTCGTATGCACTGTAGGATATACCCATGGTCAAGGAAACCACCTGCTCCCTCCATTTTGACAATGATCCATGGGCAAGGAAACCACCTGCTCACCTGAGTAACCTGACGGCCGGAGCCGGGAGGAGGGGCGGCGGCCGGGAGGAGGCGGTGGACTGGGAGAGGACGGCCGAGAGGAGGGCGGCGACCGGGAGGAGGGCGCTGGCCGGGAGGAGGACGCGGTGGACTGGGAGGAGGCGGTGGACTGGGAGGAGGACATCCGGGAGGAGGGCGGTGGCCGGGAGGAGGCGGTGGACCGGGAGGAGTGGAGGACGGCCGGGAGGAGGACGTGGTGGACCGGGAGGAGGGCGGCAACCGGGAGGAGTGGAGGACGGCCGGGAGGAGGATGCGGTGGACCGGGAGGAGGGCAGCGGCCGGGAGGACGCGGTGGACTAGGAGAGGACGGCCGGGAGGAGGGCGGCGACCGGGAGGAGGGCGCTGGCCGGGAGGAGGACGCGGTGGACCGGGAGGAGTGGAGGACGGCCGGGAGGAGGACGCGGTGGACCGGGAGGAGGGTGGCGACCGGGAGAGTGGAGGGCGGCCGGAGGAGGACGCGGTGGGCCGGGAGGCGGCGGCAGGGAGGCGATGGGCCGGGAGGAGGCGGCCGGGAGGAGGCGGTGGACCGGGAGGGCGCGGTGGACCGGGAGGAGGCGGCGGCCGGGGGAGGCGGTGGACCGGGAGGGCGGCGGCCGGGGCGTGGCGGCGGGAGATCGGGTTTGGCCCGGGAGGAAGAGGAAGAGCGATGGGAGAGCGAGGGAGATCGGGTTTTGGCTCTGCGGTGGAGCAGGAAGTGTGGGGGGCGGGAAGGGAATCAGGGATGCTAGGGTTTCAGTTTTTACTCAGTGAGGACTGAGGATTGACTACCGAGGGTCCCACCTGTCAGTGTAGATGGCGGGTAATCGGGTGAAGCGGGCACGGGTGGAGCTTACCCATGCCCGTGCCCGTTTACCCGATGGGTAAGAAATTGTGCCCGTTTTTACACCCGTGGGCAAAGAAAGACGCCCATACCCGCCTCTATTAGGGTATTCGCCCGCTGGTACGCGGGTAATCGGGCACAATTGCCATCCCTAGTGCCACCAGCAGCCGCCGTCCTGCAACCTCTATGGATTCTATGTTTGCCACAACATCGAACTACTCGTCGGTTCCGCGATAACCAATGATCCTCAGGTTTGTCAATCTTGCAATAATTATTTCATACTTATCAATTTATATATGCACGAATTTAATCTTAGTAGTGACAGGTTGTGACCATCGCGGAAACTGCGTTGGAACAGTGCCAGCTCATAAAAATTCGAGGATAGCTTGCGTCATTCTTGAACCGTGAGGTCATAAATCCAGATGGGAAGTTCCACAATGTAGATTGAACTTGATTGGGATAAGATATTGAACTTAATGGTACATGTGTGTAAATATACATGAATAGTTAATTTTAGTTAATTGATTTGTTAATTGGATGTGCTTGTTTCTGAAATAAATGTGAATTGGATGTATACAACTTGTTGTGTTTCAGTTTGTTTCAGAGGGCATAGCTAGCATTTCCTGAGGCTAGCCAATAAACAGGAATAGATTTGTCAATACAAAAGAATATTACAGACGGTTCTTTAAGACATACCGTCTGTAATGCACCATTTCTCACAGACGGTTTAATCTAAAAATCGTCTGTGACGCATCATCTCTCACAGACGGTTTAATCTACAAACCGTTTGTGATGCATCATCCTTCACAGACGGTTTCATATACAAACCGTCTGTGATAGTCGACTATCACAGACGGTTTTATACACAAACCGTCGGTGATAGTCGACTATCACGACGGTTACGAGTTAATAACCGTGCGTGATGACTCATATCATCGACCCATAGTATCGAGCGGCTCACGAAATAAATGCAGTGATGGCGTTTTGAACCGTCTGTGAAGACATTTTCTGTAGTAGTGGCTAGTCGTTATGGTGAATGTTCTGCACAATATATGGGCGTAACCCCATATGGGTGAGATGACGGAAGGGGCGAGATAATAAAAAAGTTACTGTGATGGTCTTTCGACCACATGACTAAGGAATCGTGTGGGGGCTACGAGTTGATTATCTCTTGTGGGTAAAGTGTACAAACCTCTGCAGAGTGTAAACTGTTTAAACAACCGTGCCTACGGTCAAAGACGGACTTAGGAACTTTACTAGAGATAGTTCTATTTCAAAAACCTTTGAGGGTGGGTTGAAAACTTGTCGGACGGATGTAAGTCGGCAATTTGTTGTTTCCTGGGTGGTCGTACCCAGTGTTGATAAGTGGCGGATGTAAGCACAATCAAAATAAGCATAGGTGGACAGGGACGAAGATGGGCCTCGGGCCGGTTGGGCAACGGCCCGAGGTCCAGAGAAAATACTAGTGATATTTTTTAGTATGCATACCCAAAAAGCGATGCGTAGTGGCGGGCTCGAGGCTAACTGCCGGCACTGAGGCTTTCTGGCGGCGGCCCAACTCCCAAGTTGGCCCGGATGGGAGGCTGCGTGAGACCACCACCAGTCACCAAGGTCAGCGCCAGCGGCGGCGAGGCATCCCTAGCCGCCTTGAGCCTTCGGTCTCTTCCCCTCCCTCGCTCCCGAGACCCTTCGGCAGTTCCCCGTGCGAGCGATCCTCCTCCAGTCCTCCTCTCCGCGGTCGGCCGCCCCCTCCCGCCTCCTCCCCGCCACGACGTCGCCCAGCGCTCTGCTCCGCCGCCCCCACCACCTCCTCTCCTCACCCGGAGCCCGGAGGCCAGCGCCACCCCCGACTCCTCTCCACCACGGCTCCGCCCAGCGTCGCCTCCCGCTCCCCAGCCAGCGCCTCCTCGAGCCTCATCGCGGCGCGGCGGCGCGCGCGACGCCGCAGCCCCGCGCGCGCCTGCTGCTTGCTCTCTCGTCTCCACCTCCAGCGTGGCGGTCGCCTGCTCGCTCTGCTCCCGCCCTCGGCCCCTCCTCGGCTCCTCTCCTCACGATCGGTCGCGGCTCCGGTGAGTGAGTTCAAAACTTTGAATCTTCTATGTGTTACAGTCTTAAGACTTTGGCATTGGCTTGGCTTGTAGGCGCCTGGCTTGTATGAGTTAATTAGGCTTGTATGGATTAATTAGTTATGACTTATCACTTATGATTTATGAAGTTATGAGTATGACTGCTCTGCAGGCTGCAGTGACGCCGCCCCTAGCGTGTGTGATTTGTTTGGTTTCTTAGGCATCTTGTGAAGTCTTGCTAGAGAGAGCATAGAAAGAACCTTGCATTGGTCCATGTTTTTTGTGAATACATTCACGGATTTCAAGCCTTTTGCACTTTGTTGTACTGGTTTTGCAGGAAACATATGCTCAATATGTGAAAGATTATTACATTAGAACTTAGAAGACTAGAGACAACAATATCTTCATATGATCAGGAATATTTGAATAAAACAACCCCCAATGATTCTAGTAAATGATAGCGATACTTGTTTTCTTTTTATCAAAAACAAAAATATGCTTACATCTAAGATTTGGTAGTGAAATACTGTGACATCTCTTATTTGTTATTTACTATTATGTTGTTTAGGTTCTAGACTTTGGTGGTTCCAAGTTTGCAGTGAGGTTGCCTATTTTCAAGTGGCACAAGAAAGTTGTGTATAAAACAATCTGATTATAAAAATATATGGAATTGAAGTAGTGTCAGCATACTGATTTACATTAGTTTTTCTTTAATCATCATCTCTAATGTGCTAGAACTTATATATCCTAGGCACGTTCTGTAGCTATATGTTTCTTACGTTTTGCAAGTCAAGTATGTTCATGTATCTTATGCTTCTTTGCTTTGAATACATCCGGGTACCATTTGGACCTGTGCAGAAATGTTTTTGGGGAAGGTGTTTATCCTGATGTTTTCATGACGAACTTATATTATGGAGGCACAAGAATTGCTGGGTTGTCTCTCTAGCTAGCCTCTACTCTACTAAGTACTGACTACTTAAAGTTTTCCCCATTGCTACTTAGGAAATCTAGTGTTGTGCAACCATTAGTCAGTTTGTACCTGTAGCATGTCATCAGCAGTCCAACACAAGCCTTAACCATGCCTACTATTCATTTAGCTAGTGACGCAGTCTCTGTGCTGCATCAATTGGATTTTCTTTTGTGTATCTTGTTGATTGTTGCATTGGTGTGACTTCAAACTAACTGTGAGCATACGACATATCATGGTTTTGCTGCTTTCTGGATTTCAACATTTGCAATTTTCTCACATTTTCCTGGTTAGTCTTTTTCCTGATTTTGCATTAAATATGTGCCTTGGTTCTGGGTCTGAGGCTTAGTGAAATCCTGGCTCTGTCACTGTAGGTGGAGGTAGCATCTGCTTTTATTTACTATTGTACGTTTACTCTCTTTAATAAAATGCATTTTTAGTTAAAATGCAAAGTGATAGGAATTTTATTATGCTTTGGCAAATAAAAGAACCTGAGCCTCCCTTGATAAGCCATGCATGTATACTACTGCATTATGTGTGTTGACTCGTGAGCACGGAAGCTGTGCTAACTCTCGCTCCTCCCCTCAACCCTTCAGACCATGCGGATCTTGGAGATTATGCCTTCTACGAGGACCAAGGAGTCGATGATCAAGGAGATGGTGAAGACCGGTCGTAGACCCTAGTAGTCGTAGCCTCTAGTGGTCGTAGCCTCTGGTGGTTGTAGTCTTAGTCTTGACGCAGTCTAGCTGGCTCGTTGGTACTTGTGTGCGACCAGTATAACCTAAGTCCTTGGCTAATACCAGTCGTACATGAGTACCCCAGTCGCCTGCCTGTGGAGAGATGTGTTCCACCTCCCTCTTTTGCTTCCGCTGTATTTTTTGTAATGTATTCGGTTTGGCCTATTCAGCCTTATTGTAAAACTTGATCCGACGTGGTCTATGTCACTCTGATGTCTGTAAAGTAATGAATGGTTTGGTCTTACGACTTGTATGAATTGATTCAGCAAAGTGCGTGTGAGTGCTATCTACTGATCCAGGGAATAGCACAGTGCTTTCACAGAGGACTCGGTTTTTGGGTCCGACATTATTTATGTTAAAACGACGAAAAACTTTATCAATGTACCCCTTCTGACTCAAGTATAATTTTCCAAACCTTCATCTTTGGTAATTTCACACCAAAAATCTTCTTTGCTGTACCGAGATCCTTCATCTCAAATTTACTGCTCAATTGCGTATTCAACTTTGAAATTTATATCTTATCTTTTATAGCAATATTCAGTGTATTATCAGTATATAAAAGCAAATAAATAGGTGAGTCGTTAACATCTTCAAATAAATATGGTTATCGTAACCATATCTTTTGAAATAGCCAGAATCAAATCTGTATAGTTATCTTAACCAGATCTTTTGAAGTCGCGATAGTCAAATCTGCGTGAACCATTGATTGTTTGATCGAATTAATTAACGGCCTCTCTCCAGTATCCTCCGATTCCAACAAGTGCGTGGGGCCCATCTATCTTCTTCCCTCACCTACTACTACCCGTAAAAAAAAGTCCACATTTGGATGTTCTCTCTCACGAATAGACACCTCGGCAAGCAAGAGAGACGCACCGAAATTAACTGAGTAAACTCACAAGCTCGATTCTATATATATACTGATATACACATGCCATCTCCACACACATGTCGTGCGCGCACACCTCACAGTTCGTACAACACGTAGCTACCGATCATACCACAAGTTCACAACGAAATAAGCTAAGTAAGTGCGCATAACGATCGATCGAAACAAGCTAGTATGGGGTTCACGGTGACGAGGACGAGCAAGTCGCTGGTGGCGCCGTCGTCGCCGACGCCGCGGGAGACGCTGCCGCTGTCGGTGATCGACCGCGTGGCGGGGCTGCGCCACCTGGTGCGGTCGCTGCACGTGTTCGGCGGCGCGCGCGGCGGCGGCGGCGAGCCGGCGAGGGTGCTGCGCGAGGCGCTGGGGAAGGCGCTGGTGGAGTACTACCCGTTCGCCGGGCGGTTCGTGGAGGAGGCCGGGGGTGAGGTGCGGGTGGCGTGCACCGGCGAGGGCGCGTGGTTCGTGGAGGCGGTGGCGTCGTGCAGCCTGGAGGACGTCAAGCACCTCGACCACCCGATGCTGATCCCCAAGGAGGAGCTGCTGCCGGAGCCAGAGTCGGCGCCGGACGTGCCGCCGCCGCTCGACGTGCCGCTGATGATGCAGGTACATAAGTTCGTATACTCGCCAATTGCCACTATTACTTATTTACTAGTAGTACTTCCTTTGTGCATATGCATGCTTGAAGTGGTAGATGCATGTTTTTGTTGGCGCCATTTCGCAGGCTTGCAATTGCATGCACGCATGATAAAAAAAAAGAAAAAGGGTAATGGTCTTTCGATGATGACTCTTTAATTAGTTCAGACTCAATCAGCGAGAGGCGTCTAGAGCATCTTTCGTGTGATAACAAAGTATGTTAAGTTCTTTTAGACGGTATATTAAAGATAGAAGTAACCACTTTTGGGAGTAGAAAGTATATATATATAAGATTATCTATTCGTAAGGTGATTGAAATATTTTTAAATCTATCGAATTAATATTGATCATATATATATATATATATATATATATATATATATATATATATATATGCTGTGCGTCCACCTTGTAATCTAAAAAAACATCTTTCACGAAATACGGGGACAAAGCCAGCTATGGATAATTCGTAGTTCGTAGAGAATCTTCCAAGAGAAAGCCAGCACGAATCTCAACGCGGATCCAACTACGAGAAAAGGCGATCTCAGCCAATCCCGTACTTGGCATGTTACGCATTGTTACCACTGTTAAGACACTTTTACCTACACTTTTGTGTAGTGCTACACTAGCTGCTACGTACGTACACAAACAGCAACAAGAACAGAAAACACACACACACACATATATATATATAATTTTTGTGTGTGTGTATGAAGCCTTTTTCCTACTCTGGGAGAGTATTGTATGTAGGAAGTAGTATACGAGATTATGTATGTGTAGTATACTAGTATATAAGACTATATATGTGGTATTTACACATTTTCAGAGGTGGAATGTATAATTTTTAGACATACTCCTTTTTATGTGCGAATATGAAGGTATTTACAAAATATGCTAAAAATTATAAACTCTTTTGCAAATTTTTCGTGTGGTTCACATTGGAGTATCTTATAATTAGTATATGAGTATACCCAAAGTGATAATGGAGTATATCAAGTTCTTTTAATTGGTATATCAAAGGTGGGAGTAACTACTCCCAGGAGTAGAAAGTATTTATATATATGGAGTGTAGATTTTTCTTGGAGTGAACCATCGGATGGAGATTTATCTTAACCTAATCTATACCCTCTCCCTCTCTCTATCACAGATAAAATATATATATATATATATATATATTTTGCTGAAAAATTAAAAGAAAAGCAGCGGTAGCCTATATATGCAGAACACACAGATCAACCTGGCTTTTAGGCCGCACGTATGTTCGTTATTATTCCAGAACAGCGTAGAAATTAACACGTACGCACGTACATCTCAACATTTTTTTTTTGAGATTTTCACAAAAAAAAAAGATATGTAGCTGGTACATCGCAACAAGTGCGCGCGTGTACTGCACTACTGCTCCTGCGAAGTTGGTTGCGACAGGTGGAGGCGATGGAGCTTTTGACGTGGCCAGGCAGGAGGCGAGTTTTTTTTTACCGTTTAGTCTCGTTTTAAACGAAATAGAAAAACCAACCTTTTACATACGAAACGATAAAAAAATAATACCTCTTGATTTTGCGGCAACAGACCACGTATCGCGCACCCAGTTCGATGCATGTGACTTTCCGCACATCTAGACTGCGGTAGGAACATGCGCTAGATCACCTGCCGTGCATCTAAACTGCGGTAGGAACATACGCAAATCACCTGCTGCGCTAGCACACCGTCCTGCCACAGTCTAAGTACGTATATGCCACGACAAAACTGCATGATAGAAGTGTTATTTTTTTTGTGAGGGTATTAGACTATTGTTCCTATTGCAACTACATCACAATTCACAACCAGCTGGCGCATCGTGCAGATGCAGACGTACTGGAGATCGATCGAGCACCTACCATAACCATATTTTAGTGCTAAGATAGATAAGACTGGCCATCTGCCATGATCGATCAGTTTGTATGTACTAGCTACGTACTATACTACTAGCATGTAACATCAGGTGACATGCGCCATACGTAATGTTTACACGATGTTGTTGCTAGTTGCAGTTGTAGGGTCGTTGTTGGCATTAGCTGTAGCTAGTGCGATCGATGCGCTCTGCCTAGAGCTGGAGCAATCGAGTGTGTATTAACTATTAGCTACTGTATCATATAACAATACAATCACTTGTGCGCCTTCATGGTTAGCTAGGCGTCGAGACGTGGCATATGTCGTGGATTCGAATCGGCTGTATTCTTGCAAAGATCCATCGCAGAATAAGGTTTCGTGAGTGTGTGAACAGTTCTTTGCCGTGGTATTACAGTGAAAACACTATTGTAAATAGTGTAGCTTGTGCAGGTCATATACAGTTCAAAAGAGTCAATCGATCGATCACGTGGCTCTCGCTTACTTGTACCACGACCGCGAGTGATCTTATCTCTACTAACTACCTCCTTGCTTGCCGCCTTTTATTGGACATGTCCATTACACAGTTACGCTGACACGTATTGCTAACCAACCCTACACATACAGTGATTTTACTTTGTTCTACTACGTGGACTATAACTACTTAATTTCTAGCCTTAATTTGATAGTAAAGTTGCATATTATAGTTAACCACACATACTATCATACTAGCATGTTGTGTGTAGTGATCATCTTTACGCAACGTGCGAATGCTATTCAGTAAGAAAGAACTTTACATGTGTCTGCCTTGTAATCGGAAAAAAATGGTGATAATTAAGGTGTGTTAAGATACTAATGGTGGATGATTCCACGTGCGATTAATCGTGCATGCAGGTGACGGAGTTCACTTGCGGCGGGTTCGTGGTGGGGCTGATCTCGGTGCACACCATCGCCGACGGCCTCGGCGCCGGCCAGTTCATCAACGCGGTGGCCGACTACGCGCGCGGGCTGCCCAAGCCCCGCGTGACCCCGATCTGGGCGCGCGAGCTCATCCCCGACCCGCCCAAGATGCCGGCGCCGCCGCCGAAGCTGGAGCTGCTCGACCTCCGCTACTTCACCGTCGACCTGAGCCCGGACCACATCGCCAAGGTCAAGTCCCAGTTCTTCGAGTCCACGGGGCAGCGCTGCTCCGCGTTCGACGTGTGCGTCGCCAAGACGTGGCAGGCGCGCACCCGCGCGCTCCGCCTCAACGCCGCGCGCCCCGTCCATGTCTGCTTCTTCGCCAACACGCGCCACCTCATGCACAACGTGTGGCCGGCGGCCGGCAAGGACGGCGCCGGCGGCACCGGGTTCTACGGCAACTGCTTCTACCCGGTGACGGTGACGAGCGGCAGCGGCGAGGTGGAGGGCGCGGACATCGTGGAGGTGGTGCGCATCATCCGCGACGCCAAGGCGCGGCTCGCCGCCGACTTCGCGAGGTGGGCGGTGGGCGGGTTCGGGCAGGACCCCTACGAGCTGACCTTCACGTACGACTCGCTCTTCGTCTCCGACTGGACGCGGCTGGGGTTCCTGGAGGCCGACTACGGGTGGGGCCAGCCGGCGCACGTCATCCCCTTCTCGTACCACCCCTTCATGGCCGTGGCTGTCATCGGCGCGCCGCCGGCGCCCAAGGTCGGCGCGCGCGTCATGACCATGTGCGTCGAGGAGGAGCACCTGCCGGAGTTCCAGGAGCAGATGAACGCGTTCGCCGCCGGCAATTGATGGATGATCAACCTAATTATTTAGTGTGCGAGCATGCAGCAAGCTCTTATTAATCCAGCTCCTTACGCATGTGTGTAAAATTTACTCTCTCTCCTAGTTAATTCGGCTTAATTTGTCACAACAAGCGTTGTACAGGAACAAGGGTGGCTTGGTTAGCTTTCTTCCATGTCAGATGCACCTCGTCAAGGGTTAATTGACGAATGGAATAAAAATGGCTTTAGTTTGTACTGCTAGCCAGGTGTCGTTTGTGCAAGCTATTAACAGGCGAATTTCCCCGACAAGTACCCGAGCCTGTTTGGAACGCGTGAATTTGATAGGATTCGTGTCATCCATACTTGAAGAAGACTTCATGGTTAGTTGAGAGACTTGGATTCATTCGATTTGTCCGAGTTGGTGAACCGATGAGCCAAAAGGTGAGTGAGTGAGTCAATCAGGCAGTGCTGGAGCTTGAAAAATTTCAATGGGGTACACGTTTTACACAAAGTTGTGGCGCCCCGTGTTATTACCTTAGGAGTAATCACACTTAGATATACGGATTACTATTCGTTTGCCTAGTAGAACACTACTCCAACGAATAGTAAACCTTTACCAGAGTTAGCACAGAGAACAATAAGATAGAAATTATTCTTTATTACAACAATAGCCACACAAGGTTAAGGTCTTGGATACAATTACTTAATCACAAAGGGGTAATACTATCCCCAAGCTTGCCTGCTAGGTCCAATCGGTGGTCTACTCGTCCCACGGGTCGGATAGGGCGTCCACCTCGCCCTACACCTCGCAACCAACACCCTTGTCACCAGCAGTCTCCTCGGTACCTGCAAATCCCTCATCCCACTCAGGATAACTCCCGGTCGGATTAGGATCTAAGCAAGGGGGGAGATAGCAAGGGTGAGTACTAGTGTATTCAGCAAGCATGTAATAACAAAATGCACCTGATGACTACCTCTCGTCCTTATCATATTCCTACCTCTTCTCTTGTTCTGAACATAGCCATCAAAACTTAGGTTGCAATTTTAATTTTGAAAGGACTACTTGTCACTCGAATAGAAGATAGACCCCTGGTGGTTCCCGTATACTCCAATCCAGGAGACTGGCATGAATTCATGATTTGATGTAGCACTGCGCAGGCTTGTACCACTTTACCCATAGCTATTCTGAGCTCTAATAGAACCAGGTCCCTAGCATTTCCTTTGATGCGGGTTCGAGTCCAGAATACAGAACGTTTTTCAAGTTACGTGATTAAGTCTCCACCCATTATTTTTCGTTGGTGTCCTGAGCGCACCCAGTCCTCCACCGAGTTCCAATAATGTTGGTTAGGGCATCCATCTCTCCTATACCCCAACACTCCACCTGTTGCGCTACTGTAACGCCTTGGACTCTCTCAGTTCCGGACTTATCCTACCGGTCCCTGAGATCCTCATCCCTACACAACCCATGCAATATTACTTACCCGATGTGGAGAGGACAAATCACGTAACAAGGTAGCATTTTCTGCCCGTCGAAACGGGAAAATGGTTGGCACTTAAATATGACTTCTGATCTGGGTGAGAGTTTTGTTGATCTTTATATACTAACCATATGTAAAGGGGTCCCACCTCTTACCACGTCATCATCTTTTTCTCATCTCCTCCCCTGCCCCGGGTCCCCTTTACCAGCCACAATATTAACTCTTTTCTCATCTTTCTTACCTTTCATCTTCATCTCATTTATTCGATTTGGTTTTGAGACATAGTTTTGATGCAATATATAAATATATATATATATATATATATATATAATATATATATATATATATATATGAGACAACAATATACAATTTACATTTAATATAGTTATATTTATGTTCAAGAGAATAGCTTGCCTTGGGATTTGTAGAAATGGTTGTCGTCGATGAATTCGATATCGGTTACCCCTGTTTGCGTTGGCGTGCCCTCTGCAATCTATATGGCAGACGCGAATAATACGTAAATAAATATTGGGCGACTTTTTGGTGTTTAATATGCGTACATAAGTTAGTGGATTTCAATTTGTTAGCGGATTTTATTTTGATAACATTTTTTCAGATCCCCGTTAAGTTAGCACTCCACACTGTAATCGCTCTACAGTCTAATCGTTCTAGGGTCGAGGTTGCCGAAAATCGTGTTTATCGCACAAAAAACAAAATACTACTTGCACTCGCATTTTACTAAGTTTATCAAATTTTATTCGCTCACATACACCTAATTGATTTAATACTGGTGCTTTATTTAATTAATCTAATCCGAATAAATTATTTCTAACGCATCAGATTATTTGTCTAATGTAGCGATTCTTATCGGCGATTTAATTTGATAACAATCTCAGATTAATCTTACATATTTTTCCAATTTTATTTTCTATCGGTCGATCTCTATATTATTTATCTGTGTGCGCTTATTCAATTATTTGCTCTAACACTTACGTGTGCTGACACTTAATAACACCTATGATCACTTCTACAGCTCCAACTACTATAGTTAACCTATACTGGAAGTTACTTATCTACCCCTTAGCTAAACCCAAATTTCCTAAACCTAATTTCTATCTTCTTCCACCAAATCACCTCTACCCCTAACCCTTCTTTTCCCTAATCTAAATCCCTTCCTCTCTCCCTTATTTCCTCCACTGCCGATACAACTCCCATGTTTCTTTTCCCATTCCACTTCCTCTTCTTCCCCAATCTCATCTTCCCATCCCCAGGTTCTCTCTCTAGCTCACCTCCCTCCGGCCGGCCCGACGCCTAGCGCCTGTAGGATCAAGGATAACCGACTAGAGGGGGGTGAATAGGAGGTTTTTAAACTTTTAAACAAATTAACGAGATAAGCTAATTAATAACTTAGTCTAAAACAAATTATACTTCTAGCTAAGCAATACAAGCACAAAGATCAAGCTAGAAATATAAATGCGGAAGAGTAAAGACTAGGAATAACCACAATGAGACAACAATGTTTTCTGTGGTATCGAAGACTTCTTAGGTCTTCACTAGTCCACGTTGAGGAGCTTGAACCAATCAGTGGCTCCACGTATTAAGCCTTTCCTCGATCACTATTGGTTGTTCTTCCTCCACTCAGGAGATGGTGAACACCAAACCACTCACAATATGGGCACCGGGCCTCTTCACAATCTTCTTGAAGAGATCAGTGCAATCACCATAAGCCGTCTAGGAGTTCGGCAAAACTCAAAGTAACAAACCAAGACCTTCGCAGCGACACTCAAGTGCAATAGGATCAACTAGAATGATGAATGCACTTTGAATGAGCTCAACAACCTCTCAAAGAGTGAACAAATGAATTTGAGGAGTTGAATGAATGCACAAGGCTATAAGAATGTTAAATGTGGTCTAGCACACTGTCCTTGGTGGTGGGGAAGTATTTATACCCCACAACAACAATTATAACCGTTGGAGAAGAAAATCCATTTTTGACCACATGCGGTACTACCGTCATGCAAAGGCGGTACTACCGCACTTCTCCAACCACTACGACAGCGGCTATAACGGGCGCATTAAATGACACGACATAGCCGTTTATTCTTCATGACGGTACTACCGCCAATGGACGGCGGTGCTACGCGATGCGGTCATCATAAGGAGATTGCGGTACTACCGTTTTCCAAGAGAGACAAAGGGTGCTTCTGGAAAAAACATACCGCTTAACATTGGAATAACGGCATGCGGTAGTTCCGCAACACCGCGGTACTCTGTATTCGGTCATACCGCATGAACACTGGCGGTACTACGGCGCAGGTTTTGGCCGAAACGAGAAAGAGACTCTGTTAAAAACATACGCCAACTAACGGCCGGAACAACCGAGTGCGGTAGTACCGCCTGATTTCAACGCCGGTAGTACCGATTGTCTGACAGTGCATATTTGGTTTTGAAAGAGAATCCATATGCATACATGATCCTAAATTGATCCATAAAGCACAAGACATGCCTTCAAGCTACAGGACATGATCCTCTTAATAGTCGACATTTAACCTATAATCTGGTCTTCCATCTATTTCTCCTAAGACCGGTAAAAGAAAATAATATCAAAACCACTTGTACCTTATCCTTGAGCTAAACTTGATCTTCATAAAACTTTTAGCATGCATCTTCAAGATCATATTTTCCAATGGGACTAGGCCTTGTAAAAACTCAACAAACCAATAAGTCCCATTTTCACATATTATCATAAATTACCAAAACATATTTTTAGGGGCCTAGATGCTTTTCAGCGCCGCCACCCGTGCTCGCCCCTCCTTCTGGTCCCCATGCACCCGGTTGCACCCTCAGCTCCTCCCCACGCGCCCTTGGCCCGGCTCGGTTCGGCCTCTGGCCTGGGCCGCCTCTATGGCGTCGTCGCCTCTCCCTCTGAGCCTAGCGCACTCATGCCCCGGCGCCTCCTACGGTCGCCGCCGGTGCTTGGTCGGCCCGACGGCCTGGCCTCTCCTGCGCCTTCACCCCTCTCTAACCCTCACCTTCCCTTCTTCTCCCATCTCACTTCCTAATCCTTCCATTCGGCTGAGAGCCACTACTAGCGCTGCTTCTTTATTAACTCCTCTCTACTTCCTCCATTTCTACTTCCTGGTGGAACTCTCCACTGCGCTGCGCTGATGCCGCCTCCACTGGTTCGACCTCCTCTCGACCTGCCTCCGTCCGGCCCCTACGCCGCCTCTGCTCGCGCGAGCTCCCCTGGGCCTGGCCCTTGGCTCCGGGGCATGGGCCACCCCCTCCAGCATCACGCCTGGCCGGCTCGGCCTTTGGCCGCCGGCCGCCTCGGCTCGGTCCAGCTACTGGACTTGATTTACCCCCCTAGTTTCCCCCTTTTTTTACTGTTGTTAATTTTTATGCTTGAGCAATGATTTGTGTTATGAAGCTTTGATTGGGTTGTTTCCTGATGTTTGCTTGTTTTTGCTTATGTAGGCATGGTGATGGAGATGGCTTACAGATGTGTATGCATGCAAGGAGGTGGTGGTGGGGTGAGCTTCTGTCGGTGGTGGTGTTTTGTCGTCGATGCACTGAGGTATAACCCTCCTTCCTCTCTACTCCCTGATCCCTCCCCTTGCTCTGTGATGAATGTTGATAGCTAATCTGCTACTGTGGGGTGCTCAAGGTGCAATAGCAGTCCATCCTATGGAATGAACAAGGTGCATGTGTATAGATGAATGGCAAAATGGTTGTGGGATAAATGGTGGTTTACCTCAGGGTTGAGGTTGTGGTCGGTGTGGTGGCCGGTGGTGGTCGAGATGGTGATGCCGGCCATGGTAATGGATGTCCTCTTGCTTCTGCTGGTCCCGGTGTGGCCTTCAGTGGGCGCTTGCGGTTGTCGGCCGCCCTTGCTCTCCGGCTCCCTTCCTCCTCTTGCTCCCTCCCTGCTGCTGTGGTCTTGGCTCTCGGCTGAGAAGAAATGGAAGGGGGAATGGATGTGGTGTGCTGCTCTGTGTGTGTCGGCTTGGCCTTATCACTTGGCTGTTCTCCTGTGCTCCCCTGTGAGGTGGCATGAGGAACAGGGGGAAAGAATGTAGAATTTGCACAGGGGCTGGCATCGGCTGCTGGCTGCGCTATCTTGTGTCCAGTGGGTGTTGGGTTGGATATTTTGCTGGGTTGCAAATGGCTGCGAGGGAACTGAAGTAATGGCGTTGGTTTTGATACACCTAGTGATGCTTATCTAATGGCGGGGTTTAATGGGATGTGCACTAAGGGATAATACTACGGTTGAGACAATTGAAAATAGTGAGTGTTGGATTGCTCCCAGTGGAGGGAGGGGGCTTCAGTTGGCCAATGATGAATGGGCTTGTGGGAGGTGATGACCCGAATGGGTGCTGAACTTCTGAGGCTGGCTGAGGGGAAATGAACTTGTGGGGCTAGCTTGATCCTTATCCCTTTGGCCCTGCGCTACTGTTGAGTGGGGATAAGCTGATGGACCTCTGGTTCAAAGGATGCTTCTATTGTTGTTGGCTTATGGACCTCGGGTCCAAAAGTGGGCCTTTGGTTGGTTTTTGGATATTCGGCTAAGGTAGGTCGGTAAAATGTGGGTATTGGTTCTAATATTGCCGAATGATGAGGCCCACAGAAAGCGAAATGGTGCCACTACCCTAGGGTGGTCGGGAAGCCTCACTGACCTTCACAAAGGATCTGACGGCAATCTCTCATCTCTAACTTCTATTTATTGCTCTCAATTTGGCTTGCTAATTGTTTTCTGCATTTCTTGGTGAGCGATGGAAATGGATCGAGGGACGGTTCGATAGACTGGTGATCAATGGATGAGGATACAAGGAGGGTTTTGACAGCATGCATGCAAGATTTAGTTATTTTCTTTTGTAATGAATCCGGTTGTAAATTATATAGTGATCTGAGGTAATTAATTCGAGAGTGTACAACGTTGTATTATTACTTTTCAATTTCATTTCTAATTCCTGGAGATGATTTCTTGTAGTAAATTTTGAATAATAATGTTTTAATTTCGTTTGCGATGAATTCTTGTATGTTGTTTTGATGTAATGGATTATGGTATTTTAATCCTAAGCTTGTGGCTTTGGGGTGGTTTGACTGGTTAGGGTTTTGGTAGCATGGTGGATGGTTTCGGTGTTGTTTTGGTTCTCTAAAAAAATGGGCTAGCAGGGATTCTTGTAGAAGGCTTTAAGTTGTATTGATGTTGTATATTATTTTAATAATCTTTTACCTTCGCTTGCAACGAATTATTTAATTAACTTAGGGATAGTATTAATGTGGTATGTCTTTTTGGATTGAATTCGCATTGTAATTTTTTTGGAGATAAATTATTAATCATATATTGTTATATGAAATTGTTTGGTCATGCGATCGATATCACGTGAGCTTATGTTTTGTTTTTATTCAGATGAATTTTATTTATTGCTAATTATTGATTAGCGTTGCTTTAGTTCAATTGAAATTTTTGGGTTCACAAATCTGGGCTTGCAATGACGATGAAATTTGAGTTTGTTCTGCATCCAATTCGTTGATAATTACTGTATTGATTAGTTTATTTTACTGTGTAATACTGTTTAACGTTGCCTAGCTTAATTTGATTTTCCGGGTTCTCACAAAAGTCTAAAAGTCTTATACAATAATCCTCACCAAGATTCAATAATACAAACAATGTGACCATAATACCTAGATACTTTCTACGTATTCTTTAATTTCTTTAGTGTACCCGTACATACGGCCCCTCCAATCAAGCGATGATGAGAGAGATCATCAGTCGTCTAAGTCTAAGTCTGTGAGTCTGTTAGATAACCACTTTGAATTCGACTGCTCTGGATCGATTGATTCGACCTGTCGATTCTTAATTTGAAGATTCATAAGACGAATTGCTGCTGCAGATGGGGACGTACAGTGCAGAGTACTGGTCCAGCCGATATATATATATATATCTGTCTAATTAACTTGGACGTCGATCTTGAACTCGACCAACGCGATGCGACGCGTGCCCGTGTCAGCCCGCCGTCGGCATGACGCAAACGCACCATCCCGTCTAGGCATCTACCTTCTCAAAGTTGCGTCGACCTACTCTTGTCGATCGCTGTACACTCAACCGCTACGAGTCTACGAATCGAAGAGTGGCGTGACGCCAATAGCCAATAGGAACATGGCCAGTATGCGAAACCAACTCGTGAATCAACCGGCGGCCTGGCGGTGGGCGCGAGGGTTTCATCTTCACCCATCTAGGTCTAATCCTACCATCAACATTTTGCATTTTATCTCAAAGTACACGAGTTTTACGTACATAATAGAAAAACGCATGCTAACACTCCGTGAGGCGGCGCTGATGTGCGTGCGGTGTTAGAAAAACTGGCGAATCAGGCAGGTGTCGAGACTATTATCGTCCGCGAAATACATGGGCTTTGAGTTTCGAGCCGACGAGAAATTAGCCACTTTTTCTCTGAGCTATCGTAATACTTGTTTATTTTGGGCCAAATCTTGGTGCCTAAGACCGGCCCGTGTGTTAGTGCACTGTTGAAAAATAAAAGAAGAACGCATGGTAGCAAGGCCGTTAGGATCAGAAGGCCCAATGCCGCCGCCCAGGCTTCAACGCCTAGCCTCTTTGGAATTCTCTGAGCTATCGTATATCCCTATTTTAGGTCTAGTTTTGGCGACAGGAAGGCATCTTCTTCACTTGCTTGCTCTTCCTTTGATCGTCTCTTTAATTTCTGGTCTCTAGACGTCTTGCAAATCTAGGAAACTAGTGATTGGCTTTAAAAAAAATTCTTCAGGCGAAAAATTGCAACGCCATCTCACTATATGAGACTGAGTGAAGTGACCACCTGATCATTCGGACGAAATCGAACAACTCCATCCATCCAACTTTTCCCTGCACATATCATGACTCACATCGCGAAAACAAGCACACCACGGTCCATCAGTCAATCACATTTGCAATTTGCTTGCACGGTGCAATCTGCTAAGATCTCCGCGTGCCCGGGAAACTAATTTTCTGACGGTGCTTATGGGGTCCAAGATACCATCAAAACTGAACTAAAGATTGGTTTAAAAAACAATGCGAAGGATAAAAAAGATCACACCACATATCCACATGATTGATTGAATTGAATGACCACATCGATCAGCTGCTTCTTCTCCCCCAGGTTTTGGCAAAATCAGATCACTTTTCCCATGTCTTCTTTTCTTGGATCATAGTGCAGTTAGTGGTCACAAATCTTGCAGCATGGAGAGGTAAGCATGCATGGCAGGTAGGTGCGGAGTCGCCATCCGGCAAGTTAATCCAATCAATGACCTTCAAACACTAGGTAGCTGATTGGAGTATTAATCGGAGAAGCAATTGATCAGTTCAGAGTGAACCCCTACCAAGTTTCTATTCTACCAATACACAGAGCAGTATATCCTACTGTCCGGGTATTAGAATATGAATTCTTTTATATTTTCTTATGTCTTTTGTATTTCTTTATACGTGTACAACATATTCCCTGCCGCCGCTCGACGTCAACGGCGCCAATACCCCCGCTCGTCGGCTCACCGGAGGCGGGTTCCCCGATAGAGGTTCGAGAGGGGAGGTCTCGGACCGCGCTATTGCCCGACGCCGCCGCCCTCCGCCGGCCGACGCTACTAGTCCCGTCGCCGCTCGACACCGCCGCCTGTTGAAGCCGTTTCGGCGCGCCGAACCGCCACCGCGCGAGAAAGCCGCTGCCGCCTCCGCGCCCATTGTCGAGCGCTGGCACACGGGCCGCCATCGCCGTTCTGCTTGGGCGCTGAAGTCTTTTAGAAAACCGACACGGTTTCTTTTTAAGAAGAGTCTGGTTTCAAAAAAAAAAACACATCGATCTAACCGCCGCGACGTCCAGCACCACCACTTAGACTTCATTGCCTTGGTCGCCGCGTCGTCTCGTGCCTCCTACCAATGGCTTCTGTTCCATCAGCTGCGATCCCATTCTCGAGAACAAAACTTCATGGGACGAACTACAAGTTGTTGTCTTCCCTCATGGAGATCACGCTCGATGGTTTCCACCTCTGAGGACATGTCACTGGTGCTCGATCTTGTCCGCCGTGGCTGGCCAGCCTCCTCCCAGACAGCCTACTTCTGCACCTCCTGCAAAATGTGAGGCTGCCAAGAAGGAGGCAGAGGCCGCTGTTGCTGTTACTGACGCTGCTGATGAGGCCTTTCAGTATGCCAAAGACGTTTTTGAGCGGTGGTGTGCTGACGAGACCCGTGTTTGAGCCATCCTGGCGGTCAGTGTCGACAACTCCATCCAGCCAGACATTGTTGGTCTGCGTTCCACTCATCAGATCTGGGAGTATTTACGCGAGCGATACCAGTAGAGCAACAATACTCAGTTCTTGTCGCTTCAGCGTGAGTTAGAGATGCTTCGCGAGGAGGACTCCTCTCGACAACTTCTTCCGAGCTCTGGCCAGTCTCTAGCATCAGCTAGACGAGCTGGCTTCTCCGCTTTGCCAAGAGTGTCATAAGGTGCAGAAGGCGGATCGTGGCCGCCTTTGCCTTTATGACTTCATCTGCCGTTTTCGCCCAGAGTTTGAGCCTATCAGGGCTCAACTGCTAAGTCGGTCACCACGACCAACAGTCACCGAGACTCTTTCGATGCTTTGTGCTAAAGAGCTTCGCCGTGGGTTAACAACACAGTTTGTTTCGACTATGCTTGCTACCCCTTCTACTTCGACTATAGTCCCTCCTCATGTGTCTGTTTTCGCTCCTGTTTTTGCACCAATTGGGAGTTCAGTGCAATTATTGCAAGAACTTCAGGCACGACTACCAGAGTTGTGTGGTGCGAAAAAAGCATAACAAGGCGCGTGAGGGTGGATGATCCAAGGGGGGCAGGGAGGCCCTTCCTCAACGGGAGGATAGACCTGCACATCAGGATCTTCTCAGCGAGGTGACTCTATCTAGTAGTTCTGTCAGGCTCTACTTCAGCAGCTCTCTCATAGCTCAGCAGGTTCTGCTAGTCTAGCTCAGACGTCTCCTCCAGATACTTCTTGGGTTCTGGATTCTGGTGCCTCTTTCCACATGATACTGGACTCCACATCTCTCACTTCAGTAGGACCTCCTGTTTTTCGTATCTTTATTTAGATAGCTGATGGTACTCCTCCGTCTGTCAGCTATCAAAGCACTCTTTTGTTCACTGATTTGTCTGTTCCAGCTGTTTCTCATATTCCACAGCTTACCATGCAGCTTCTCTCGGTGGATCAACTTACCGATCTCGACTGTAGGGTTGGTTTTGACTCTCACTCCTATTTCGTCCAGAACTGACAGATAGGGACAATACTTGGGACTGGTTGGCACCATAGGGATCATCAGGGTCTCTACATCCTTCACCACCTCCACCTTCCGTCCACTTCAGTTGCTCATATCACTTCTATGTCTACCTCCACTGCCACTACTGCTACCACCTCTAGAGTTTTTGCGCAGTGGCATCATCGTCTAGGTCACTTGTGTGGGTCTCGCCTTTCTTCATTAGTTCGTCACGGTATTCTTGGACATGTTACTATTGACACTACTATGTTTTGTCAGGGTTGTAAGCTGGGCAAGCAGCTACAACTTTCTTACCATTCTAGTGAGTCCTTATCTTCTCGTCCTTTGACTTAGTTCATTTATATATACGGGGACCTGCACCTATTATCTCTAAAGGCGGGCATAAATTTTATGTGATCTTCGTTAATGATTATTCCCGTTTTATATGAATTTTTCCTATGTCTAATCATGGTCAATTTCTTACTACCGATCGTAGCTTTGCAACGATGGTTCGTTCTCAGTTTGATTCTTCTATCCGTACTTTTCGCTATGATTTTGCTGGCGAGTACTGTTCTAGCGCTTTTAGACAGTTTCTTTCTTAGCAGGGCACTCTTTATCGGTCTTCTTGTCCTGGTGCCCATGCTCAGAATGGGGCTGCTGGGCACAAACATCGTCATCTGATTGAGACTGCTCGGACTCTTCTCCTTGCCTCTCATGTTCCACTACAGTTATGGGCTGGGGTTGTTTCTATGGCTCCATATCTCATCAATATGCAGCCTTCCACTGCTCTTAAGGGTGTCAGTCCTATAGAGTATCTCTACTCTCAAGCTCCCCAGTACACTCACCTTCGTGTTTTTGGCTGTAATTATTTTGTTCTACTAATGCCTCATGAGCGCACTAAACTATCGACTCGGTCAGTTCAATATGTGTTTCTTGGTTATAGTTTTGAGTATAAGGGTTATCGCTACTATGATCCTTCTGCTCAACGGACCAAGATTTCATGAGATTTGGCTTCTTGTCCTATTTCCACCGTTGTGTCAATTTCATAGTTATCTCTTTCTGACTCTTCACCCACTTCTCCACTATCACAGTCTTCTCCTGATCTATCTCTAGTGGTTCCTTCAGCATTTCGTCTTGGTCTTTGCCTCTTGCAAGACCGCCTCTTGTTCTGCAAAGACTCTGTCTCGTTTCTCTGGTATTCACTACTCTAGGCGTTCTCGTCTTTCACCAGTCTCTTCTCTTGGTATCTTGCCAACACCCACATCTGATCCTCCTGATGATGCTCCCATTACGTCCTTCGTGATCGGACATCCCTTCGACCTCCTGATCGTCTTGGATTTGCTCCGATAGCTCCTGCTCTCTGTCACTGAGCCTAATTCTTATCGTGAGGCTGCTCCTCATTCTGAGTGGCAGCTCGCTATGGCAGAGGAGCTTGATGCTCTTCGACGTACAGAGACTTGGGATATTGTACTAACACATGTGCATGCTCATCCTATTACGTGCAAGTAGGTGTACAAGATTAAGACCCGTATTGATGGTACTATCGAGCGCTACAAGGCTCGTCTTGTGGCTCATGGCTTTTCAGTACGAGTACAGTTGTGACTACGACGAGACTTTTGCCTCTGTTACCCATATGACCACTATTCACACTCTTGTTGCGGTTGCTTCTGTTCGTCGGTGGTCCATCTCTCACCTGGATGTTAGGAATACCTTTCTTAATGGTGTTTTGCATGAGGAGGTATACATGCAGCCACCACCTGGGTATTCTATTCCCGATGAGCACGTCTGTCATCTTCATCGTGCTCTTTATGGCCTCAAACAGGCTCCGTGTGTCTGGTTTGCATGTTTTACCTCAGTGATTACTGCTATCGGTTTCACTGTTAGTTCCCACAATCCTTCTCTTTTTGTCCATGTCTCATCTCGAGGGTAGAACACTGCTTCTTCTGTATGTTTATGATATGCTCATCACTAGTGATGATTCCTCATTCATCACATATGTAAAGAAGCATCTCGGTGAGTAGTTTTTGATGACTGATCTTGGTTCTCTTACGTATTTCCTTGGGATTGAAGTCTCTTCCATGCCTGAGGGCTACTACCTCTACCAGCAGAAGCATGTCCAAGATCTTCTTGATCGATCTGGTCTGACTGACACTCGCAGTGCTGAGACTCCCATGGAGCTATCCCTACAGCTTCGTGTCACTGATGGTGATCTTCTTGAGGATCCTACTTGATATCGCCATCTTGTTGGGACTTTGTTGTATCTTGTGAGTACTCGTCTTGATATTGTTTATGCTGTTCATATCTTGAGTCAGTTCATGGCTCGTCCTACTTATCTTTACTACAGTCATCTTCTTCGTGTTCTTCCCTACTTGCGTGGGACCATCTCTCGTCATTTGTTTTTCCTTAGCTCCATCTCACTACAGCTTCAGGCGTACTCCGATGTGACCTGGGCTAGTGATCTTTCTGATCATCATTCTCTTTTATGCTTACTGTGTTTTTCTTGGCTCCTCCTTGATTGTCTAGAAGACAAAGAAGCAGACTGTAGTTTTCCGTTCGAGTGCAAAGGCTGAGTTGAGAGCTATGGCAGCAGTGACAGCAGAGGTTACTTGGTTGAGATGGCTACTTGTAGATTTTAGAGTGCCTATGATGGGACCTATGACTCTTTTGTCTGACAGTACAGGTGCTATCAGTATTACCCATGACCAAGTGAAGCATGAGCTCACCAAGCATATTGGTGTGGATGCTTACACTCTGTCACAGGTGCAGGAGGGAGTACTTGCGTTACAGTTTGTGCCTTTAGAGTTACAGATTGCTGACTTCTTCACGAAGCCATAGACTAGGGTACAATATTTGTATTTTCTCTCCAAACTCAGTGTGTGTGATCCACTATGAGTTTGACGGGGGTGTTAGAATATGAATTCTTTTGTATTTCCTCATATGCCTTTTGTATTTCCTTATATGTGTATGGTATATTCCCTTGTAATATCCCTTTGTACTCCCTATATATATTGCCCATTGGGCCTCATAAATATACACACAATATTCATAAACACGGGGAGCGGTTTGCGTGGTGAGTTGAGTTCTAGTATTGGTTGGACTCTGATGGCGATGAAATGGAACACATATCCAGGAACCTGACACGACAGATGTGGAGTTCATATGCAGTACGCATGCATGCATGATTGATGACGATAATAAGTTAGAAATTAGTCAAGCACAAGACGGTTAAGTGCAGACTCTTTCTGCTTCATTTTGGCTACATGCTAGCTGACACAGCAGTCACCTAGCTTCGTTTGTGTGTGGGCTTAATGGGCTCGTTAGGATTTTCTCTCTCAGCCTAACCTCCACTATAAAAGGGGATGTCTAGATGTAGAGTTCATAAGCCATTCCAAGAGAAAAACCCTAATTTGTGTTTTGGAAATTTTGGAGTAGTTGAGGCTAGGGTTTGTGAGAGATGGATTGATTATGTGCGTAAGTGTTGAGCTTTTGTCTTCTATGGTGGAGTGGTTGTAAACTAACATCTATCTGAAATCAATCCAAGCGAGATTCCTCCAAGATGAGTCCCTTTTTGTTCATGCTCTCTTTGGTGACTTTTGGATTTTTGATGATCCTTTGGTTTCTTGTGATGATCTTGCTTACTGTGATATGTGGGAATACATCTAGGATCATCTTGATCATGTATTATCCACGAGCAAGTTTTGAGATCAAAGTTTGATTTTCCTAGGTTCTTGTGCGCTCCTTCCCTCATCTATAAAATTCATGGAACATTTGTTTTTATCTTCCTAATCGTCAATTGGAATAGGTTCCTAACCTTCTTGATGAGTTATGGTTGAAATTTGAGAGGATTTGGATCAATAGATCAAAAGTTGAGTTGATTTGTGCTTTTGATTTTGTACTGATTTCACTATTCATCGAGCAGGAGGTCAGACCGCCCCTGGTGAGAGGTCTAACCACTAGGCCAACTGTCAGACCACCCAACCTGAGAGGTCCAACTGCCCGACTCATATTGTTTTGAGTTTTTGGTATTTTTGGTCGCTATGCTTCGGGGTTTCGATAGGATCCAATACAAGGCTTCCTATGTGTTTGTTCATTGATCTTAATAGTTTTCATAGCTATTGGAGAGAAAATTGAGTTGAATCCAATTAAGGTGAAAAAGAGACACTGCTCCTATTCACCCCCCTCTAGTCATCGTTTCGGTCTAACAAGTGGTATCAGAGCATGGTTAGTTCATTCTTGATTTTAACCGGTCACTGAACTTGGCGATAGAGAAGTACTCCACCAAGCTGCATGTTTTTTATGGGCTCGACTATGCCTATTGGAACAATAGCATACATGACTACCTTCAGAGTGAAGGTCAAATCATATGGGAGGTTGTCCGAGCCTCGCTCGTCTTGCCCAAGGTTGCTACGCCGGCTTCAGCAGCCATCTTGGCTAACAACCAAAAGGCAAAGAACCATCTATATGCCGGACTTGGTAGACATGAGTATAATAGGATCTGTCACCTTGATATCGCGTACGAGATTTGGCAGACTCTCGAGACCTACCATGATGGTTTATCCCAATTCAAGCAAGTACGTCAAACGGTCTTTAAGCGAGTATACAATAAGTTCGAGATGCGTCCTGTAGAGAGTATCGATGACGTATTCACTCACTTCAACAAGGTGCTCAATCAGTTGGGAGCGGTTGACATCGAGTATTCTCAGTCCGAGAATGTTACCCACCTCTCGGCTGCAATCCACACTAAGGAGTTGGAGATGAAGGCTACTGCCATTGTGGAGAATATCAATCTCTCTAATCTCACCTTGGAGTTACTCTATAGCAAGCTCAAGACTCATGAGATCAAAAAGGTTGATCATCCAAAGAAGGAGAACATGACTTTAGTAGCTGATACTCTCAAGAGAACTTCTGATGGCTCTTTTGAATCTTCCTCTGTATTTTCACTTGCTTGCTTGTCTGCAATCCATGAAGAGGAACTTGAGACTATCCCTGAACCTGAGTCAGCCCTCCTAGCCAAAAAAAATTACACAGGCCTATCACAATGTGAGGAACAAGATGAGAGACGAGCCTCTGACATGTTGTAAGTGTTGAGAGCTCTACCACATCTGGACGAACTGTCCCAAGCTAAAAGGGAAGAGCAACTACAAGGAGAAGAAGACAGCTTAGAGGAAGCATCAAGGGAACAAGTCTAAGTTCGATGCTGCCAAGCTCGTGAAGGCCTCTCATTGGGTCCTTGCCGTTTTTGGCGAGCAATCCATGAGCGATGTGGACTCTGAGAGCGAGGAGGACAAGGAGGAGGAGATCCCTCAAGAGAAGAAGAAAGAGAGGGCGCAGGACTTCACCGGCATGGGTTTCATGGCCAACTCCATCGACGATGACATCAATGAGGTACCTCCATCCTATGAAGTTCTCTCAACTAGATGTGATATCATCTATGAGCAACTGCTTAGTCAGGATAAGGCATTAGAGTTCACCATGGCTAGGAATACGGACTTAGAATCACAAGTTGATAATCTGACGCTAGAACTTGTGAATGCTAAGAATCTTGATGTTAATGAATGTTCATCCTGCCATGCTTTACATTCTGAACTCGCTAAGTTATAAAATGCTCATGATGTTGTCATACACCAACTAGGCAATACTAGGACTGAGTTGATTGAGTTTAAATCTCTTCCATATGAAAAATGCTTAGAATCTAGCAAGTTAGTAGCTTCTGATAAGGCTGAGTCTAGCACTTACTCTTTCTGCTCATAACGTGAATGTGAAGTGAATGACATGTTAGAAGCAATTAGAGTTAAGTATGCCAAGCTTAAGGACAAAATTAATTCTGCTTCATGTGAAGCCCTTAAACTTGAAGTTGTTATTCATAAGGAGAAGCATGCTAGAGCCATTAATGCTAAAACTTGTGAATCATGTCTGTAACTTGAAAAAGAAAATACTTATCTGAAGGACACATTAGAAATTTTTTTTAAGGGTAAGAAATAATTGAACATGATTCTTGACAAGTCCAAAACTCCTTATAGGAAGCAAGTGTTAGGATACAACTCTATCATGATTCTTGACAAGTCCAAAAGTCCAATGTTTGTGGGTTAGGTCAATTTTATGGATTTTAGTACATATGTGTTGCATGATGCATATTTTGACTAACGTGAGTCAAGTTGCGAAGAACTTATTCCCGAAATCGATTTCTTTGTCTATTGTTGTGTAGGTGGGTTGGAGGTCAACGACGGTCAACAGCGAGGATGATCGAGACTAGGCTTGGAGAGTTGAGGTCCAGAACGATCGGTGAAGTCAGTGGACTCAAGCATGACACGAAATGGACAAGGATGACCTAATGGGGAGTTCGGTGTGACGGGTTGCATCAAGCGGCACGGGGGTCGATGCAAGTGTCATGATGGTTTCGGTGGGAGCCGAATGAGAGAGACTTCCTGATATGAAGAGTGTCATTGATCAACCTACACGTGAAGAAGCATGAGATTGCTTCATGATATTGGACTCAGTCTTTTAGAGAAGGATCGAGAAGGGGTATTTTGATAACTTTACCAAAATACCGCCTTGGTGACCTTTGGCTAAATCGAGACGCAAGACGGCGCAAGGAGAGACGGTTTAGGTCAAATGAAGATAAAGATCACGAAGAAACAGATTCGGGAAGCCCGGATTGTCACCGCTTTGATAAGCGTGCGTGAGTGTAGACTCGTTTGTGTGTGGGATTAACACGTGCCCGTTAGGGTTTTCTCTCTCAGCCTAGCCTCTACTATAAAAAAGGATGTCCAGATGTGGAGTTCATAAGCCATTCCAAGAGGGGAAAAAAATCCTAATTTGTGTTTTAAGGATTTTAGAGTAGTAGAGGCTAAGGTTTGTGAGAGATGGATTGATTGCGTACTCAAGTGTTGAGCTTTTGTCCTTCATGGTGGAGTGGCTGCACCAACATCTATCTCAAATCAATCCAAGCAAGATTCCTCTAAGATAAGTCTCTTCTTGTTATTGCTCTCTCTTTAGTAACTTTTGGATTTTTGATGATCATTTGGTTTCTTACGGTAATTTTGCTTGTTGTAACATGTGGAAATGTATCTAGGATCATTTTGATCGTCTTTTATTCACGAGCAAGTTTTGGGATTAAATTTTGATTTTCCTAGGTTCGTGTGCCCTCCTTCCCTTATCTATGAAATTTATGAAACCTTGGCTTTGATCTTCCTGATCGTCGATTAGAATATGTTCCTAACCTTCTTGATGAGTTATGGTTGAAATTTGAGGGGATTTGAATCACCAGATCAAACGTTAAGCCGATTTGTGATTTTGATTTTGTACTGATTTCACTGTTCATTGGGCTGAATGTTAGACCGCCTCTGGTGAGAGGTCTGACCGCTAGGCCAACTATCAGGCCACCAGACTCATATTGTTTTGAGTTTTTGGTGTTTTTAGTTGGTATGCTTTGGGGTTTCGATTGGATCCAATACAAGACTTTCTCTATGCTTATTCATTGATCTTCATAATTTTCATAGCAGTTGAAGAGAAAATTGAGTTGAATCCAATCAAAATGAAAAAGAGACGCTGCTCCTATTCACCCCCTCTAATCGCCATTTCGATCCAACACAAACATCGACAAATTAGAGCCTGCCCAGTTTCCAGTCTGAGCAAGAAAGACCTAGAACAGAATCTGTGGTGTGCTTTGAAGTCTTGATAATCTTATCACCCAAACTAGTCACGCATGTTAATGTGGTTAAGCTTCTTTCGGTCCCTCTCTTAATTTGCAACCAAACCACTAACAGAGCCCAGGTACTTACTCTGCAATAACCTCATAATGGGTAGAAGAAAGAGAGCAGTTACTCTCAGAACATCCTGCAGCTGGACCAGCTAGCTCTATACGCCATATTACTAGTGCGAGTTCCAGTTGATAACAACTATTAATGGTGAAGCGAGTCAGTGGAGCAAGTAATAAGTTGGAAATTGTCGGTTGGGTGTTAGTAGCTAGTAATTTGGTGACAAGGTAGCCAGGTAGGAGCATTCTTACATGACAAGCGGCAAACTGCACGCATGTATACGCAGCTGCAACAGTGCAGGTGCAACTGAACAAATAGCAAAATGGCTTTGGCTCAGTCACATGCCCGCCGCATCTTCTTGTACCATGTATCTGTCGGCTCCTAAAAAGGGCTACCAATAATGCACGGCCACTAAACAAAAACATCATCATATCACTCCTTCTCTTTGAGAAAAGTAAATGGTAAATCAAGGAGGATATCGTGGGAAAGGTATCCTATGCAGTGTATTGGCATCAGGATCGATCTCTGCCTTACGATAAAAAAACAAAAGGTTCTTTGTTGCTGTAGTACGCTACAAGATATTATTAGTCTCACAGAACACTGTTTAGATAGTGATCTCTGCAACAATACGGATGATCCGAATCTACGGTGATCTCTGCTATTTTTCTGTCACCCCAATCATCTCACTCTCCAGTTTCACCAAGATGTATCACGTAATGAACATTGGACTAATCTCACGATTTTTATGTTCACAAAGTGGCATGTCATGTCCTAATTAAACTGAAGAATATTTAAAGAGCATGTGTGTTCTTAATTTATCCAACAACAACCGTCGCTATGCAATGCAAACCGGTTTCCTGAAGAATCAATGATCCAAATCAAACCGGTTTCCTTTCATTTCATTTCAGCATGCAATGCAAGGGGCCATATCATCATCACCATATGTTTGCATGGCTTTCCCTGCATGCAACTTTAGGGAATTCATTATTGAAGTTAGCTAACCCATCTCTATAGTAGTAGCTTTGATCCACAATAAATACTGAATAGTTGGAGGCATGGTCCCTGCAGTTTTTGAGCTGGCTCGAATTATTGCTACACAGAGGCCGGCCGGATCACTAACCCACCGGTATCCTCCTCTGAACTTTTCAGCTTCACCAAAGAAAGGATTCAAGGAAAAGATAGTGTGCCAGCAATAAACTACCACTGAAAGCTGACCTACTAGAGTAATCTATGTAACTTCTAAGTAGCATTAGCATATTTCTCTCTCAAAAGAAGATAAAATGGAAAAGAAGAATGGTACTACTTCCCCTAATGCAATTGTCATATCTAAGCTTAGCAAAAGATACAATCTTTGTCGAGTAAAATCCGGAGAGGATCACCCTGTTTCATATCAAAGGAGAAAAAAGAGTCAAAAGTACATCATTGCAACTATGCAAATAGATGGGATTATTTTCCAGCGGTTGCCAACCTTTTCATCTTATACATTGGGGGATAAACTAGCTAGGAAGTTTTAGGACTCCCACAGTTCGATTTTATATCTCGTGCCTTCATCTTTAGCATTGATTTCTGATCCGACGGTGCACGAATATGTGTGCTGAATGGAACGGCAGAGTACAAGCCCTGTTTAAGAAGAAAGTACCGGAGGTACACCAATCACTCGGAAGGTATACAAACACAACGCGTGCGGCTACCAGAATGCAGCGGTGGTTCAAATGCTGGTCCTCTGCAATGCAATGCAAAGGAAGGGAAAGAGTGCAAAGGAATAGGACCATTTCTAGGCCAGATCTTCTCTGAAAACCTCAACACCAGGGTGAGCACACACTGATATATGCATGCAACCAAATAACCCCATTGCATCTACTCATGCATACAGTATCCACTCATGCATACAGTATCCTGATGCAACCAACCAAACAATATTTCAGTACAGTCTGGCCCAACAAAAATAGACAACCAAATACCCCCGTTGCATCCACTCAATCTAACTAGCTTCAGCCTGAAAGATTTGTAACATCCCGTTTTCGAAAACGGCGATTAGTAATTGTATCTGGTGTTCGGTTTTCGTTCGTATTTCAAATTATCAACTATTTTCAAAACTTCTAGCTTCTATCTAGCTCGGGTTTGTGTTTCAAACCTTTTCGCAACTTCGGAATTCAAATTTGTATTTGAATTTCTCCATTTTGAACTTCGGGCCTTCTTCCTCTCTAGTTTTCCTTCTCTTGGGCTCAGCCCGTTCTTTTCTGGGCCGGCCCAACTCCCTTGGCCTTTTTCCTCCGGCCCACTCCCCCTCTTGGCCTAGCTGCCCCGGCCTGGTTCTCCCCTTCGGCTTCTTCTTCCCCCAGGTCAACCGCACCCCCTCCCTCCTCCCGTGAGCAGCGCTACCGCTCCAGAGCCGCCTGCGCCGCATGATGCCTTCCCCGTCACCCGCGTGCTCCCTCTGCTACGTGCCCGCACCCGCCGCTTCCGCCCTCGCCCATGCGTGCACAGAGCTGCTCGTGGCCGCACCAGTGCTGCCTTGCCCCATCTTGTCACCTCGTCGGCAGCACCATCCTCTCAGCTCCCTCACCTGCCTCGTGCGCTGGCCAGCCGCCTAGCTCACGCCCTCGGTGCGCTCTCGTCTGCCCCAGCGCGTCTTGTCCCATCCTGGCTCCGCGCCCATTTCGCGCGCAGGCCCGCCACGCAAAGTCTTCGCCGTGCCGCACACCTGCGCCAAGCCGCCTCACCCTGCCTTGTCTGTGCCAGAGCGCCCACTCCTACGCCTGCCGCTCCCGCCGTCTCGCCCACGTCGCGCCCGTCCTCGCGCGCGTGGACACACAAAGTCGCCGCTGTCGCGCACGCCTGTGTCGCGCCGCCTCGCCCGGTCCACGACGTGCGCAGCACACGCTCGTGTTAGAGCCATGCCACTGCTTCACGACCGCACGGCCTCGACCTCCCCTTCGGCTATAAATCGCCTCCTGTGCTCCTTCCTTCTCCCCCACACAAAGCCGCCGCACCCGAGCTCGCTTGGTCGCGTCGCCTCACCACTCCGTCACCGCTCCGGTGAGCTCCTCACCCGGGGAACCCCGTCACCACGTGCCCCTAGTGCCAAGGAACCCGTACCCCACCACCATTCCTCCTCCTGGTCACCAAGAAGCCCCGCCGTCGGAACTCCTTCTCCTCCGCCCATGGCCGCCGCCGCCGGACCAACTCGGCCACTCCCAGGCCACCCGGGTCATCCCACCGGCCTCCCCTCGCTGTCGCGCAGCCGGTGTGCGCGCCGCCCTCCTCCCTGTGTCGCCGCTTCGCCGGCGCCACACAAGCCCGTGGAACGCCGCCGCTTCCGCCCCGCTCTGGAGCCGCCGCCACCTCCCTTGGGTCAGCCGCCTTCTGGAGGCCCCGCTCCGCCCGTCGTCGACCTCCTCGCGCCCTCAACCGCGGCGCCGCCACCGCCCCATGCTGCCGCCGAGCCCACCTTTGCTCCCCCCTCTCTCTCTCTCTGTGAAAACCGAATGGATTGGGGATGAATTGGATTGGGCCCCACCTGTCATGCTCTTAACCCCTTCCCTCCTTTGGCTGCCTTGTGGGTCCACCCGTGGCCAGTGCACCACGCGCCCAAGCATGCCCGCGCATGGACTTGGTCCATGCACTGTGCGGTGGACCGATTTCTTTCTCCCTTTTTCCTTTTTGATTTAATTCCAAGTCCGAACTTCGGAAGCTTCGTTCTCCTCTGTCGTAACCCCAAAAATTATGAAATAAATTTCTAAATTTTTTTAATTCAAGGTCTTGCTAATGGCATAGGTATTGTTCAATTTGGAGTTCATTTATTATTCTTTATTATTTGTTTGCTCTATTTGCTTATCTATGTCTTTTTCCGGTACGGTCATCTGATTAGGATTCGAAGACGTGGAGGACCTACAAGTTGATCAAGCCTAAGAATATCAAGATCCTCTTACCTTTATCCAAGGCGAGTCAATACTTTGATCATATTGAACCTACATTTTATGTAAATTATGTTATTTTAAAAATAGCAAATTGCATGCTTTAATTTCTTAATCAAATGTATGTTAAAGCTTAAGGTAGTTAAATACCCATTTGATGATTAATGAATTATTATGCCATCCTTGATAATTTGAATTCATTAATCCTTGTCACCCTAGTAACTATGTGATAATACTAGCTATAGGTTGTATTTAAGCGACATGCTAGTCTTGCTTAAGTACGGGACATTAAAGTGTCACAATCATCATCTCTTCAAACATAAAAATGATTTGGCCAGTCATTGTGGGGAAATGACTGAGATAAATATGGTAATTTGGTTTTACTCCTCAAAACCCTAATATTCCTGTTACTGTTTGGGCAGACTGTGTGATGAAGAGTATGTTGATGGGTGCTAATGCAGCACAAGGAATGTTGATGTGTGAAATGATCCGCCCGGACACCCCTAAGGACTTAATCTTGTCATGAACTTCTGTGTAAAACAAGTACAACAACAAGTCTGCAAATTGCAACTTGGCTTAATAGATTTATTGAACCTTGAAAGTCAGTCTAACGGAAGGAACAAAAAAGGGTGCAAGTGTGAGCTTGATCAGGTTTGAATGGGACACCGATGGTGAAGTACCTTCTACGGCAAGACGTAGGGGGTGACATCCTGCACCAACATATGGGTGTAACCCTATATGAGCGAGATGACGGAAGGGGCGAGATACTTTGAAAGGTTACTGTGACGATCGCTCAACTACATGACTAAGGAATCATGTGTGGTAACGAGTATGATTGTCTCTTGTGGGTAAAGTGTACAACCTCTGCAGAGTCTAAACTGTTTAAACAGCCGCGCCTACAGTCAAAGGCGGATATGAGAATCTTTACTCGAGTTAGTTCTATTTCAAAAACCTTTGTGGGTGGGATGAAAAGTGTGGTGGGCTCACTTAGCCCTGAGTTTGGATTTTCCCTGAGTATTCGAACTCAGTGATGTTAGTAATTGGGGATAGACCCAATCAAAAGTAAGCATGAGGTAGAGTTTCCAACGAAGGGAGACTCTGCTGTTATAAATATTGCACAATTACTCTCTTTATCAAAAAGCAATTTGGTTAAAATGCTAAGTGATATGAATTTTGTAATTATAATAATTGAAAATATTGCTTTAACAAATAAAAGAACTCGAGCTATCCTTGTTAAGCCTTGCATGTATATTATTGCATTGTGTGTTGGCTCGCGAGCACGGAAGTTGTGCTCATTCTCGCTCTCTCCCCCAAAACCCTCACAAGCAGAAAATCCTAGAGATTACGACTATTACGAGGATCCAAAAGTCGATGGTCAAGAAGATGGAGGAGATTAGATAGTCTCGACTAGTACGAGGATCCAGACGTTGAAGGCCAATGAGTTAATAAAGAGTAGTTTAGTTCTTTTAGTCTAAGTCTCGCCTCAGTCTAGTTGACTCTGTCGGTGCTTGTATGCATCCTATATTATCTGAGTCGCTTGCTTGTGGAGAGATGTGCTCTCACCCTTTTGCTTCCGCTGTAGCTACCGTTGTCTTTTGTAATATAATCAATTTGGCGCCTGTTCGGCCCTTTTGTAAAACTCAACCCGACGCGGTCTATGTCACTCTGATATTTGTAATATATTTGAATGTTCTAGTTCACGCCATATATGACATGATTCAGCAATGTGCATGTGAGTGCTATCTACTAATTAGAAAATAGCACAGTATTTTTACGAGGATTTAGATTTACAAAATTCGGATTTGATAGATCCGTACAGGCCAGGCTCTGAGCACGTAGAAAACCAAACAATCCCTAAATGTTTGCGGGCAGGAAAAGATGATCAGAGATCACACAAACGATGCTGACTTGTCAAAGTTTTTGGTGCATCATCAATGTGCAACGGCAACAGCAACAAGGACAGCTAGTGGGTGGTTGGAGCACATGATGCTGTATTAATTGGAGACAAACTACTTTTATTCTTATTTTTTTTTAGACAAGACATGCTACATTTATTCTTTAAGAAAGCTGGTTTAGTTCCAGAATATATACACACCATTTGCAAGTTTGCAACTCATGAAAAGTAAAAATATAGTACTTGTGGATAAATACAATGGGCAGGCAGCGAGCTTGGAGAACTGTAGAGGGAAGGCCTAGCTAGAAAGCCAAATGACTGGAAACATTGGCATGAACCATCACCACCATGTGCATCATATCCATCCTGAACTGTTCTGACAGGCAAGTGTATGAACAGCAAGAACTGGACAAGACAGAAACCAAAGGAAACATGCATGTCCATAGAAGATTGTTGGACGATTCAGCAGGGTCGTTATTGTCATCACATTACTGTCCATCAGTCTTTTCTCGACATAAAACTAGCACAGAAAAAACAAAAAAAAAATCAATCACTGCTTTTGCCAAAAAAAAGCTAGCGCATCAATTCAATTAATTCACACTGTTCACGTGCTTTGAACAGTGCGTGTGCGTGCGCGCGTCCCTTCCTTCACATCTCCTCACCATGTTCATCTCTTTCTTCTTCTGTGAGCACAAATGGATAATCGTAATAATATTCAGCTGGGATTAGGCAGGCAAGTGTACAAACAAAACAAAACAAAACCACTAGCAAGTAGGAGCAACTAGACCTTGCCATATGGTAGTCCTAATCTAGGTGGTTAGGAACAGTCAAAAGAAGGGAGACCTCTGCTGATCTATCTAATCAACACTTCCTGTGAGTCCTTGCTGCAAACAAATGCTGCTTTGACTAGTGTGAGAAAGGAAATCCAGTGCCGACACAGAGGCAGGCCAGGGGCTCCACGGGTGCTTGACCCAGAAGCAAGAGACAAACAAAAGCCAAGCTCTCACCGTGATCATCATCTCTCACATGTGCCAAGTGAGTCCATTGACATGTGGATGGATGCTCACCTCGCCCCTCAGACGAACACGACCATGAGAACAGGACCTGGTGTAGCATATACCTCCAGTCAGAGTCAGAGACCAGTCTACCACTAGTAAACCTTTGTCATGCCAGTAAGAAGCGAAAAGTTGATAGCTCAGATCAGCTGTAACTCTCCTTTTCAAAAAGGAAAAAAAAGTTGATAGGTCAGATCACTTTTTTCCTCCCATGTACAGGCTTATGGCCATATATATAGGCCTCAAAACTCGAGAGTCAAGACTGTAAAAATATTCACTGCTCAGCTATCTAGTACATAATGACTGGTTGGAGAATGGAGAGTACCGACAGCCAGCTCCTCTGCTTTGCCATAGTAAGGCGCGCGCATTGATTCCCTCCCTCCCACCTGTCGTTGGTTACATTTTAAGGATTTAGCCGTGTTCATCCATCCATCACTCGTATCAGTGTCACCACCGTACAATAATGTGTTGCAACTTGCAGTAGTAGCTTCCATTGCATTCACCTTTGCTGTGAGCTCCATCTCCTTTCTGCCAACAAAAAAAAGAGAGTGTTTTTCTTCTTCTTCCGGTGTTTTGTTTCTTGAAGTTTGGATACTATTGGCCCTATAGACCATTGTAATTCCAAATCTAGTCTTGTTATGTCTGAAATTCCATTTTGACCCTAGCCCACTCTCTTGCTGCTGCATCACAAGTGACGTGCTGCGCCGCCGTACCGCAGAAACGACCTGCTGCGGCCCCCTACCGCAGCAGCCACCTGTTGCTGTCGCCCAACGCAGCAGGTTGCTGCACTGTAGCAATTTTCAGAAAAATCCATTTAGGTATATTTTTTGGAGGAATTTCTAAATATAGCAAATGAGCTCGAAAAATTCTGAAAAAAATACACAAGAAAGCACACTGTGCCAAGAGGCTCTAGAAAAAATTTCATAATTTTTTGAGCTCATTTGCTATATTTAAAAATTTCTCTAAAAAATGTACTGAAATGGATTTTTCTGAAAAAATGCTATAGTGCTACAGTGCAGCAACTTGCTGCGTTGGGCAAGAGCAGCAGATGGCTGCTGCGGTAGGGGGTCGCAGCAGGTTGTTCCTGCGGTACGGCGGCGCAGCAGGCGGGGCTAGGGGGAAAAAAATAAAATTTCGAACGTAGCAAAACTAGATTTGAAATTATAGTGATCTACGTGGCCAATAGTGTCCCAAACTCTCGTTTCTTCACTTCTTGTGCTTTTCCTTCCTTCCTGTAGTGGCGCCACTGTCGGGTAGCTATTGGGAAAGCTGCCACTGCGGCCTGCCAGTGGGCGGTGCTTCTTTAACTCGCAGCTTTAGCCTCTTCTCCTCCTCCTCCTCCTCCTGCGTTTGCAAATCGCAATCCCCAACTCTCTGTCTCCCTCCTCCCTTTCCTCCTGTCATGTTCTTGCTTTCTTGATCTCAGGCTTGATCTTATCCTGAGGCAGGATAGCCAAATCTTTGTTCCCTACTGTTGCTAGCTAGATTGTTCTTGCTTTGTTCAGTTCCTTCGCCTCATCTCATCAAGCACAGTTGTTGATCTTGGCAAGTGAAGCAGAGTTAGTTCTGCTCTGCACGGCAATATCGTCTGTTTATGAGATGGGTACGTACATATACGTAGGCGTATAGGTAGATACTAGATACTGATACGTAGATAGATTGTTGTGGTGCTGCAAATCTTTGGTCTTGGCGCTGTGCGGAGCATGTCGGAGTCCAGCAGAGCGTTCGAGGTGAATGTGCCGTCGTCTAGCGCCGGCGAGCCGGTTCCAAGAACGGCCGCTGCCTATGGGCGGGGCAAGAAGCCGAAGTGCGACGCGCGGCCGGGCGCTGGCGGCGGCAGCGTGCAGTTCCACAGGCTGTTCGCGTTCGCCGACGGCACGGACGCAGCGCTGATGCTGCTCGGCACGCTCGGCGCGGTGGCCAACGGCGCCGCGCTGCCGTTCATGACCGTCCTGTTCGGCCGGCTCATCGACGCCTTCGGCGGCGCCGCCGGAACCCGCGACGTCGTGGGCCGCGTCTCCGAGGTCTCCCTGGAGTTCATCTACTTAGCGATCGCCTCGGCCGTCGCGTCATTCGTCCGTAAGTGTGTCACTGAGCTACCAGCACTGCACTTCAACTGCTGCTCTCTGAATTTTCTCTGTGATCGATCAGAGGTGACGTGCTGGATGATCACCGGCGAGCGGCAGGCCGCGCGGATACGGAACCTGTACCTCAAGACCATACTCCGGCAGGAGATCGCCTTCTTTGACAAGTACACCAACACCGGCGAGGTCGTCGGGAGGATGTCCGGCGACACCGTCCTCATCCAGGACGCCATGGGCGAAAAGGTCGGCAAGTTCATCCAGCTGCTGGTCACCTTCTTCGGAGGCTTCGCCGTGGCCTTCGCGCAAGGGTGGCTCCTCACCCTCGTCATGCTGGCCACCATCCCGCCGCTTGTCCTCGCCGGCGCGGTCATGTCCAATGTCGTCGCCAAGATGGCATCACTGGGGCAGGCGGCGTACGCGGAGGCGTCCGTCGTCGTCGAGCAGACCATCGGCTCCATCAGAACAGTAAGATTTCAAGTTTCAGAGCCCTGTCAATTCTGTGCCTCCAAGTCTCCGAAGAATGACAAGACTGTGTAACACTAACGCAGGTTGCATCTTTCACCGGAGAGAAGCGAGCAGTGGAGAAGTACAACAGCTCACTGAAGAGTGCTTACAGTTCCGGCATCCGGGAGGGCCTCGCCGCCGGCGTGGGCATGGGCACGGTCATGGTTCTCCTCTTCTGCGGCTATTCCCTGGGGATATGGTATGGAGCCAAGCTGATCCTGGAGAAGGGCTACACCGGCGCCCAAGTTATGAATGTCATATTCGCAGTTCTCACCGGCTCGCTGTAAGTTTCGTCGCGCCTTTCCGATCAATTCAGTTCAGTTGCTGTGATCTCAATTTCATGATTGACAAATAGTCTTGTCCGGAAAGAAATACTGAAGGTTGCAGAAACGAAGATACCCAAAAGTTTCTATTCCTTTTTCAGTACCTGATAAAGCAATCTTAGCCATGTATTTGGATTTTGTGCTGGTTTAGACAAGTTAGGTCAGGCACAGACGACAAGTAAGATGCTGTTTGACAGTGATAAGCACTTATTTTCGTGAGCAAACTGCTAAACCAGCTGTGCACGTATGGCTTATTCAGTTAGAAGCAACTAACCAAGTGCATGTCCACTTTGTCATTTTTGTTTCAACTTTATACCAATCACAGCCAGAGAGTATAACAGAAATTGAATTCTCTTGTTCAACAAAACAAATACGTTATGGACTTTAAGGACCCTGAAAAGAGAAAAGAACTTCTCATGAGACAAATTTCAGCAGTTTGAATTTGCAATGTTCACTGAATCATCTACTATTTTTTATACCACTCCCAATCCCCATTTTTTTAGAACACAAAAAATAATTTATTATACAAGTTTTTCTTTCTCGATTAAACTGACAAGCATAACTATTGATTAGTTCCAGAAGCTGAAACTTTAGTATTGCATTCACCAGAGCTCTAGGACAGGCATCACCAAGCATGAAAGCATTTGCCGGTGGACAGGCTGCAGCATACAAGATGTTTGAAACAATCAACAGGGAACCTGAGATCGATGCATACAGCACCACAGGTAGGAAACTTGACGACATTCAGGGGGATATCGAGTTCAGAGATGTTTACTTTTCATATCCGACAAGGCCTGATGAACAAATATTCAGAGGTTTCTCCCTTGCCATACAGAGTGGCACAACTGTTGCATTGGTTGGCCAGAGTGGGAGTGGAAAATCAACAGTTATCAGCTTGATCGAACGGTTTTATGACCCTCAGCTTGGTGAAGTTCTAATAGATGGAGTGAATCTCAAGGAATTGCAGTTAAGGTGGATCAGAAGTAAAATTGGCCTTGTCAGCCAGGAGCCAGTCCTGTTTGCTGCTAGCATAAGAGAGAACATAGCTTATGGCAAGGACAATGCAACACATCAGGAAATCAGAGCTGCAGCTGAGCTTGCTAATGCCTCCAAATTCATTGATAAAATGCCCCAGGTCAGAAATCTACTTAACCCTTGAATTTGCATTATTGATGATTTTTTTTTTTTTGCGATGAGATGAATAATTAATTGTAAATAAGATTTATGATTAAATGACGTCGACAACTAGACAAAGCTATATAGGAAAGAAAGCCAGTAAGGGATGCTCAAACTATTCTGCATCATATATTTAATCTCTGTAGTTTATGACATGTCCCAGGGTTTTGCTACTTTGGTTGGTGAACATGGAACACAACTATCTGGTGGGCAGAAGCAAAGAATTGCCATTGCGAGAGCAATTCTCAAAGATCCAAGGATTCTACTATTGGATGAAGCGACAAGCGCTTTGGACACAGAATCCGAAAGGATTGTGCAGGAGGCTCTTGACAGGGTCATGACAAACCGGACCACTGTCATAGTTGCTCACCGTTTGACTACTGTCAGGAATGCTGATACTATTGCTGTCATCCATCGAGGATCAATAGTTGAAAAAGGTAGATTCCGAAAAATTGTTATTTGCTAATCAAAATAATCATTTATTGTGTCTTAAATATTTTATCTGTCATCAAATGCTCGGTATCTTAAACATTTCACAATCACCAGGTCCACACCATGAGCTTGTAAGGGATCCAGAGGGAGCTTACAGCCAACTGATACGCCTACAGGAAGCAAGTCATGCTTCTGAGGGTGCAAATTACCAGAACAAGTCAGGAAGGAAGGGTGATTCTAGGATTCATTCAGGCAAACAATCATCGACAAATCAGTCAAGTAGCCAAAGGTCATCTCGGGACAACAGTAGCAATCACTCATTCTCAGTGCCATTTGGGGTACCTCATGAAATTGATGTCCAGGACGGCTCATCAAAGAAGATAGCTGAAGAAATACCACAAGAAGTGCCACTCAGTCGCCTCGCATCGTTTAACAAACCGGAGATCCCAATGCTTATACTTGGTTCCATTGCCTCTGCTGTCAGCGGAGTGATTTTCCCCATCTTTGCAATACTTTTGTCTAATGTGATCAAAGCATTCTATGAGCCCCCACATATGCTTAAGAAGGATGCTGAGTTTTGGTCATCTATGTTCTTGGTATTTGGTGCAGTATACTTCTTGTCACTTCCTATCGGCTCATACCTTTTTTCAGTGGCTGGGTGCAAGCTGATCAGAAGGATCAGACTGATGACTTTTGAAAAGGTGGTCAATATGGAGATTGAATGGTTTGATCACCCAGAGAACTCAAGTGGATCGATCGGGGCAAGGCTGTCAGCAGATGCAGCAAAAATTAGGGGGCTTGTGGGTGATGCACTTCAACTGGTTGTGCAGAATTCTGCAACTTTAGTTGCTGGTTTGGTAATTGCTTTTGTATCAAACTGGGAGCTATCGCTGATCATCTTGGCATTGATACCACTCATTGGCCTCAACGGATGGATCCAAATGAAGTTTATTCAGGGATTCAGTGCAGATGCAAAGGTATGCCAGAATTTTTTTTTAAAAAAAGGCTGAATTCTTTTCTTTCAGTCAATTTGTTGTTCCATCTCTGTATTGCTCAGAATTAGATACTTCCTAGTAGTTTTATCACGATTGTTTTAAATAATAATATATATTTTTAAAAATAATAATTACAGAAATAAATAGTCAAAAAAGAAAATGACAAAATTAGACATATGTCGCCAATTTGACTGCCTGAATTGCTCTTGTCTGGAAGAGGCACATGCCACTGGATATCTGCACTCTTGCATGCTGACAGTCCGTCCCTGTCAGGAGGACAAGCCGATGAAGACGTGTTAGAACGGAGGTTGTAGCTGTGCTGAGGATTGGATCGGTTTCCCGAACCTCGGCGGCGCGGCTGGAACGCCGTGGTGCAAAAGAGCCGCGCGACCGAGATACGAGAGAAGATAGCAGACAGAGAAAAGACAGAGTTTGGGTTTTCAGATATCTATTGCTTGCTTCAAAAAGTAAAACCTCTCTCTGATTAAATAGAGCCTAACAATCTTGGCTAAGTATTGTAATGTAACTCCAGAACGGACCACTAAGTATTTCCTAATAGTAACTACGAGACAGAATAGATAATGTATACTAAACTGGAAAAGACCGAATCGGAAAAGGCTACAACGCCTACTATTACTAATCCGACACAGTTTGTAACTCAACCGACGCAACCGAATCAATGTGTGAAGATGCTCCGGCCACCATCTGCTTCTTACATCGCGCGTACGGGATGCCCCACATGACATCTCTCCCCACCTTGTCAAACAGCTCGTCCTCGAGCTTAAATAAAGGATAGAGCTTTTGAAATTGCTCTAAATCTTCCCAAGATGCGTTTGTAACGGCTGCATTTTCCCATTGAACCAAAATTTGTAAACGATCACGAGCCCGACGAGCCTTAAGCACTTTAGCCGGTTGAGGACAAACCCTACCATGAAAAATAGTAGGCAATGGTGGCGGCACTTGTGGAGAAGGACCAACAAACGGCTTCAACAAACTAATGTGAAACACATCATGAATCTTTGCACGAGGTGGCAATTGCAAACGATAAGCCATGGACCCGATTTTCTGAAGAATTTGATAAGGCCCAAAATAACGCGGTCCCAATTTCCCTCTTGAGGACAGCGACAATGATGTAGTCGGACGATGATGTAAACGAAGCCAAACCCACTGACTTTCAGAAAATTCCAGCTCACGATGATTTTTGTCATACTGACGTTTATAATTTTGTTGTGCCAATAATAGACGATCATGAATCTCTAGCAAAAAATTGTCCCGATCCTGAAGCAGTCTATCCACAGCTGGCAGGCGTGTACTCCCGTGATCATAAGAACGCAAAGTTGGGGGTTCCCGTCTATAAACCACTTTAAAAGGTGACGTACGAAGTGAAGTTTGGAATGAAGTATTATAACAATATTCAATTGTGGTAACCAACGGCCATTGTTTAGGTGATCCCGAAGAAGACAAATAAGATATATGACAATAATCTTATTAACCACAGATTGGCCATCCGATTGAGGTGAAAGGCGAAGCGAGATGTAGCTTAAGTCCCGCCAATCTAAAAAGTTCCGACCAAAAATTACTGGTAAAAACCGGATCACGGTCACTGACAATAGATGTCGGAATACCATGGAGACGAACGATCTCACTAAAGAACAATTGAGCCACGGAAGAAGGCTGTATGGATGAGCCAATGGAATAAAATGGGCGATTTAGAGAAGCGATCTACGGCGTGAGAATCACCGTCTTGCCATGAATACGGGAAGTCCTTCAATGAAATCCATGGAAATATCCGCCAAACGATCGACGATGACGTCTAAAGGTCAAGCAATCCGGTAGGATGCAATTGTTCGCCTTTATTACGTTGGCAAGTATCACAAGAGAGAATATAGTCCTGGACGACTTTGCGAGCATTTGGGACATGAAAATCAGCGCGAAGACGATGAAGTGTTTTTTGAATACCTTCATGACCGGTACCATGGGCTAGTTGAAGAATAGAAGATAACAGCACTGCTGTAGCTGGTACATAGACACGACCATTATACGTGATCATCCCATCGGTGATGGCCCATGGACCCGTCTGATGACCATCGGCAATTGCCGACTGCATGGACTGGATAGCCGGGTCATCCTGGAGGCTCTGGCGCAAATCATCAAAGAGCGAGAACTGTGGTGAGGAGATAGCCAGTGATGCTAACGGAATTTCTGTGTCTCGCCTGGACAAAGAATCAGCCACAATGTTTGTGCTGCCGGGTTTATACTCAACGGAAAAGTCATAACCGAGTAACTTACTAACCCATTGATGTTGCGGAATTGTCGAAAGTCGTTGATCCAATAAGAATTTTAAGCTGTAATGGTCAGTACGTACCAGAAACTTGCGCCCCCATAAGTAAGGACGCCAATGACGAACTGCTTGGACGAGACCAATTAATTCTCGCTCATAGGCTGCGAGAGACGCATGGCGAGGTGCAATGGGACGACTGAAAAAGGCAATCGCGCCTGTGCCTTGATGTAAAACTGCACCAAACCCATATCCGGATGCATCACACTCAACAATAAATTCGGCATGGAAATTGGGCAATTGCAATACGGGAGCTTGTGTCAATGCGGATTGAAGACGATGAAAGGCGTCTTGAGCTTCTGATGACCACTGAAAAGCCTCGCGCTTGAGCAAGCGCGTCAATGGTGCCGCAATAACGCCAAAATCACGGATGAACTTCCGGTAATAACCGGCCAAACCAAGAAATCCCCTGACAGCCCGGACGGATGTAGGACACGGCCACGAAGATATTGCGCTGATTTTGGTTTGATCGACTGCAACACCCTCGGCTGAGACGACGTGGCCCAAATAAGCTACCTCGGTGGCACCAAAGGAACATTTGGACTTCTTCAAAAATAAGCGATGGCGCCGTAAGTGCTGAAGAACCGTGCGAAGGTGACGCAGGTGAGCCGACCAAGTAGGACTGTAAATAAGGATGTTGTCAAAAAATACCAATACAAAACGACGAAGGCAGTCCTGTAGCACTGTGTTCATCAAAGCTTGGAATGTCGCGGGGGCGTTAGTCAGACCAAATGGCATGACGAGAAATTCAAAGAGACCCTGATGAGTGCGGAAGGCGGTCTTAGCGATGTCGTCCTGATGCATTAAGACTTGGTGATAGCCTGAACGTAAATCCAACTTAGTAAAGAACTTGGCACCACGAAGTTCATCGAGTAACTCATCCACGACTGGGATAGGAAATTTATCCTTGATAGTCCGGTCATTGAGGTTGCGATAGTCGAACAAAAACACCAAGAGCCATCTCTTTTCTTGACCAGTAAGACGGGTGACGAAAACGCTGATGAACTACGGCAAATGGTACCTTGTTGAAGCATCTCCGCGCATTGGCGTTCTAACTCATCCTTTTGCAACTGGGCGTAACGATAGGGACGCACGGCAATGGCATCAGTACCTTTCTTGAGGTGAATGTGATGCGAGATCTCGCGCACCGGTGGAAGGCCATGTGGTTCGGCAAAGAGATCGCTGAATTCAGCCAGAAGATCCTCCAATAGATCGGTGGCAGTGCAAGCGAGCGCTTGACCTGTGCGGGAAAGCATGGGCAAACCGGTCCATGTGACCCGTCGTCCATGGCGAGCGAAAGACATTGTCATTCTGGAGAAATCCCACGTGATGGGGCCGAGAGTACCAAGCCATTGAACCCCTAATATCACATCGAAGCCGTCGAGTGGCATAGCGTAGCAATCCAGTGAAAATTCTTCCTGGCCAACACAGATGGACATGGCTCGGCAGACGCCCAAGCTCATGACACGTTCGCCGTTAGCCACCGTGATGCTCAAACCCGATCGGGAGTGCATGGGAACGCCGGTGGCGGCCACGACGTCGTTGGCGATGAAGTTGTGGGTGGAACCCGAGTCAAGGAGTGCCACGAATGTGCTGTTGCCAATCGTGACATGTAGTCGCATAGTCTGTCCAGAACGAGGTTGAATGCCAGTAAGTGCAGCCAAGGAGATTTCTGGTTCGTTGTCGGCCGGTTGATAATCATCGTCGCTTTCATTGTCCGGCTGAACTTCAATGACAAAAAGTCGTTTGCATCGGTGGCCGGGGACGAATTTCTCGTCGCAGCGGTAACACAACCCTTGGGCTCGACGTCGCTCTAACTCGGCGGGAGAAAGGGTGCGCCGTGGGAGGCTTGCTGTCGAAGAGGGTGCGCTGTGCCTGCAGTCCGTGGGCGTGCGATGATCGGAGCGAAGGGATGTCTTTGGAGGCGCCACGGTCGTTGCGCTGGCGTTGGGGTTGCGGACATGGCGACCTGCGTGCGATGCTCATATGCTTGCGCTAGACTCATGGCCGATTCCAATGACTGAGGTGCCTGCAATTCCACATCTGTTTGTAAAGGCTGCCCCAACCCTGCAGTGAACAACTGGATTTGCTGACGTTCCGACAGTGGGTCAGGAATTGGTCAGAGAAGTCGCGGACGGAGCCTTGCTTGCGGAGGGCGGTGAGTTCGCTCAAGGAGTTGCTTCGCAAGGGAGGCCCGAAGCGTGTGTTAACCAGCTCAACAAATCGACGCCATGACGGAGTTCCTGTGTCCCGCTCCAAGCGATGATACCATAATTGAGCCGAGCCGATCATGTGGAAAGTGGCTAGCCATACTTTGTCCTCCTCCATCGTGTGCTGACCGCGAAAGAATTGCTCACAACGATTTAGCCATGGTAACGGGTCCTCTTGACCATCAAAAGTTGGAAAATTCAGTTTATGAAATCGTGGAACACTGTTGCGGTTTGGATAATGGCCCTCGGCCGGCAGGCGATGAACAACTGGAGCCTCCCTGTCCGCTGAACGCAGATCAACCACCGAAACCGCCGGTGAGCCATGTAGAGGGCGCCGAGGGCTTGGTAGTAATCCTTCTGTTGCGCGCTGCCGTGCGTTGGTAAAAGCTTCCTGATCGGTCACGCCTGGTAAAACAGTTCCGCCTTGCTCCAGTCGGGTGATCGCTAAATTGTGCGCACGTTGTTGCAGATCGATGTCTCGAATTGTGCCAGCCAGACTATCAATCTTCTCATGGAGTTGATGCCGATCAGTTTCCATCTGTAGAAACAGAGCATCAAGCTTTCTGTTGATGGCGTCGTTGCCGTCGTTGTTCTCGGACATGGTGGAGGGCGCAGCAAAGATCTCTGATACCAAGTTGTCAGGAGGACAAGCCGTCGAAGACGTGTTAGAACGGAGGTTGTAGCCGGCTTTGAGGATTGGATTGGTTTCGAACCTCGCGCGGTGGCCGAACGCCGTGGTGCAAAAGAGCGCGCCAAGATACGAGAGAAGATAGCAGGCAGAGAAAAGACAGAGTTTGGGTTTTCAGATATCTATTGCTTGCTTCAAAAAGTAAAACCTCTCTCTGATTAAATAGAGAGCCTAACAATCTTGGCTAAGTATTGTAATGTAACTCCAGAACGGACCACTAAGTATTTCCTAATAGTAACTACGAGACAGAATAGATAACGTATACTAAACTGGAAAAGGCTGAATCGGAAAAGGCTACAACGCCTACTATTACTAATCCGACACAGTTTGTAACTCTGTCGACGCAACCGAATCAATGTGTGAAGATGCTTCGGCCACCATCTGCTTCTTACGTCGCGCGTACGGGATGCCCCACATGACAGTCCCTCTGCCGCCAACTGAATTGGCGACAGAGGTCTGACTTCTTTTTTTTTGTTGGCGCCAGGGCTACTATCGCCAATTGAAATGACGACATCTTCCTATCGTAAATTGAATTGGCGACAGAGGTCTAGTTTTGTAATTTTTTTCCGACTATTTATTTCTGTAATTCTTTTTTTAAAATGTATTATAAAAAAAATCGTTTTATCACAGTCAGGTCATTGGTTCTAAATTATGATTGTAGATGATGTATGAGGAGGCAAGTCAAGTGGCAAATGATGCAGTAAGCAGCATAAGGACAGTGGCCTCATTTTCAGCTGAAGAAAAGGTAATGGATTTGTACAAGAAAAAGTGCGAAGGACCCCTAAGAACAGGTATCAGGACAGGAATAATAAGTGGTATTGGCTTCGGGGTTTCCTTCTTTTTGCTGTTTGGAGTGTACGCAGCCAGCTTCTATGCTGGTGCTCGGCTTGTTGAGGACCAGAAAACAACTTTTCCCAAAGTTTTCAGGGTATGTGTTGTGTTCATTTCCAGATCTTTACAAATTCCAACTTACAATGATAAGTAGGCACTTACATTTCAATATGCACTAGGTGAATCATATATATTTTAATATAACACTAGTATTATAATAATAAGATGCCTATGCCTAGTTACACATTACTGCAGAGTGAAAGATTATCATATCTCACGCATCTTAATGCAGGTGTTTCTTGCTCTCACTATGGCAGCAATTGGGGTGTCACACACTAGTACCCTCACTTCAGATTCCTCCAAAGCAAAATCAGCTGTATCTTCTATATTTGCCATCGTGGACCGCAAATCTAGGATAGATCCAAGTGATGATGCTGGGGTGAGTTTAGAACCACTAAGGGGTGATATTGAGTTTCAGCATGTGAGCTTCAGATATCCTACACGGCCAGATGTTCAGATTTTCGAAGACCTATGCTTGACAATTCAATCTGGAAAGGTACTAACGTCCCTAATTTTTGAAGTTCACAGCGTTTAACCTATCAGTGAACAATGTACAAGTTTCTGAAACTGAACCTAACCATCTGCACGATGTATCTATGTCTCAGACTGTTGCACTTGTTGGAGAGAGCGGTAGCGGCAAATCGACAGCTATATCGTTGCTGCAGAGATTTTATGATCCTGATGCAGGCCATATACTTCTAGATGGAGTGGACACACAGAAGTTCCAGCTAAGGTGGCTAAGGCAACAGATGGGTCTGGTGAGTCAAGAACCAGCCCTTTTCAACGATACAATACGAGCAAACATCGCCTATGGAAAGGAAGGGCAGGCAACAGAATCAGATATCATAAGTGCTGCACAATTGGCAAATGCTCACAAGTTCATCAGTTCATTGCATCAGGTCAGGTTCTTATCCAGATCAATTTAGCTTCATTTAGACATATCTCATTGCAGATTTACTTACAATTCTACAGCCTACTTTGAAGAACATTAATGTCGTGTCAAGATTCAAGAATGTTGCTTACAGAAATCAGTTACCTGAAAATTGCAGGGATATGGCACATTAGTTGGGGAGCGTGGAGCTCAGCTATCTGGAGGGCAGAAGCAGCGCGTGGCGATTGCTCGTGCCATTGTGAAGGATCCTAAGATCCTTCTGCTCGATGAAGCAACAAGTGCACTTGACGCTGAATCCGAACGGGTGGTGCAAGACGCACTGGACCGAGTGATGGTCAACCGGACGACAGTGATCGTGGCACACCGTTTATCTACAATACAGGGTGCAGACATGATCGCGGTGGTGAAGAACGGCATGATCATTGAGAAGGGAAAGCATGATACCTTGATCAGCATCAAGGATGGGGCGTACGCGTCCCTCGTCGCTCTCCATTCAGCGGCCTCGTCGTAGCACTTGCCAAGGATCGTGCAAACTTGTGCTGAATTTGCAAGAGACGAAGTGGCACATCTGCTTAGCAAGTTCAGGTGTCAGTTCTTGTTGTTCAGCTTCTGATGACATACATGACTGCTGGCCGTATACCTAAGCAGGAAAGATTATACAAAATAGCAATGTCCAAATGTAAATGTTACAAGACAATCCTCCTTACTCCCATGAATATTAAGTGTCACAACCTACAAATATGTATATAGCATAGCAATGAAGTAGATGATGATTATGATACCTTCTCATCTTCTTGCTTTCATTTTTTAACTTTCAAGGAAAAAAAAACAATGAGTAGCTTAGTCGAGAAACAAGAATCAGCTTAGGAAGACGCACCTTAAGAAACAAACCAAGTTCAAAAGCAATCATAATTTTGTCAACAATACCATGAGATCGAAACAACTTTGGAAAGATGATGAATTTAAATAGGATAATCTCCAATAAACAGCTAACCTTATTTCTGCAAAACCTGAACTGAAGAAACAATTCAGGCCTTGAGAACGCATCCCCGGAGCAACCAAAACAACGCTTTAAATGGGTATGAACCCTAGAACACAATCCACAAGCAGGGGCAGCTGTCAGTTTGATTAGGATGAAGAGATCCTAATGCTGCAGATAAACTCTTCGAAGCAAAGACAAAATTTCCCTATCAGAAAGAAAGAAAAGGATGGCAAGTTTGACGGTAATATATCAACGCAGTGCTCTGAATTTTCTCCTCTTCGGTGTACCGTAGACAGGATCCACGGAACAAACAGGCTCGAGAACCAGTCAGACCATGCGTGTTGCTGACGTAGGACGCATCGCAGCCGTCCAAACATGACTCCCAGACACCAACGGCCAGGATCTTCTCCCGGCACGCGCGCGCACCCGCCGCGAGGCGGCGGCTCCAGCCACTCGTGGGCGCGGCGGCTCCTGATTGGTCCACGTGAGCAGAGCACCATTGCTCAGCCAGTTACAACGCGCCACGTATCTCCCGAAGAGCCAGCGCCGCGGAAGGCGGTGGCGAGGGACCTCGCCAAGCTCCGGGCCATGGGCCTCGTCGCCGGCGACGCGGCCAAGGAGAGGGTCCTCTCGGTGAGCCCCCTCATGTTTCTTGGATTTATTTCCCGTTTCTGTCTCGAAATATGATTGAGAAATCTGGGTGAGCCAAGAAGCGTCGACCTTTTCTAGTTGTTTATTCTATTAGAATATCTAGTGGATTAGTTCTTGCTCTAGGATTTGAAAAATGATGGTGATGCAGTGGTTGATTTGGTCTCGCAAGTCGCAATAAAAAAAAAATGGCTCCTTTCCCCCTACAATATTTCAGTTTTTTTTGGTAGTCACAGAGGAGAGGACGATTTGGATGTCAGTCTCTTGCTGGTTACAGAGAACGATTTCCGCTTTGCTTGAACATTATTTTCATGGCAATTACTAATTAGTCATTTGATAGCAAGTTAGGAAGGATATGAATGTGATCATCACTAATGTTTTTGCAGAGATTTTTTTTTTAATAAGGCAGAGCCCCGCTTATATAGAAAGCGAATAACCGGTTTTTGCAGAGAAATAGAACGACTTACCAGAACTCCTCTCTGCAGCCGCATCGGGTGCTACAGCTTATCCAGTAGGACATAACCACAACGGTGTTCTTCTTTTGGTGGTGTTGTAGTACTCGTCGCTCTTGCCACAGGCCGAGCCTCCGGCCCAACTGTTTTTTGTCCAAAGTAGTATCACTGATTTTTCAAAGAATTTTACATGAGCTTTTTGTTGGGAAACTATGGGCTCGAGTCCGCCATCACGATCGCCACGGAGGCAACGAGCAGAACCACACCGTTAGCACGCGCAAGCGCATACACGTCGGCCAAGACGCGCATCGATGCGTCCCGCATTACATTGTATTGCATGAACAATAATGAAAAAAAAACGACTGCCGGCCATGTAGAGCCGCATCGCCGCCGCCCGAGCCGCCACTGGCCGCGCACGAGCCCCCGTCACCGACCTACACGGGCCACCGCCCCAGCATGGGCTTCCACGGCCGCCATGGCCGGCTTGAAACCGCCACGGCCGGCCTCCACGCGCTCGCCTGTAGCAGTGCAGCCACCCCACGTCGGCCCGGCTCCCAGGCGCCACTCCGCACCGCCCCGCACCCACCGCGCGTGTTGCGCCTGCTGTGCATGATGGAGATTCTGTACATGCATGCACTCAAATTGAAGACTAGAAGATGCATGCATGTTGTAATCTCACGTGATGACTAGAAAATGCATGCATTCAAATTGTGTACAGCCAAGAGGAGGTGATGTGCTAATAAAGCGGCTGCATGGAAGCGCAGCACTGCGGCCGATAGATGCGCGCCGCAAGCGCGTGCCCCACAAGCGCACACGCCCGCGACGGCAACACTCGCATGCACGCCGCCGGTCGCGACGCCTCGCCCCGCATGGCCACGGCTCCGCCCGCGCCGCCTCGCGATCGCGCCACAAGATCTCGGCCGCCAGCGCCGCCGCTCCGTGTGAAACGCGCTGCCGCATGCACCGCCCCATGCTCCTAGCGCCACCATGCAATGTGTTTTTCCTAGCACCTAAACACGTGAAAGCAAAGAGATGCATGGGCCAAAAGAAAGCAACGGCCCAAAAGGAAAAGGCTCATACAGAGAAAGGAAAAAAAAGGAAAAAGGAAGAAATCTTGAAATTTATGAAAAAACTCCTCGCACTCAAAATTACGAGGATAATTGCGCTGTGAGAAATTTTGTAAAAGGGCCTCGAAATTTATAATTACACGCAGATTTTCTCTCAGATCAAAATTTGCGTGTTAACCCCCGAAATTGCGAGTTCGCGAAAAGTCATTTTTCCAGAAGAAAAGGGCCTCGTGAATTCAATTTTTGAATCAGTTTTTGCATTTGAAGCATGTTTAACTTTGTTATTGTTATTTCTATGCAATTTATTTATTGTATTTACTGCTTTGATTATCGTGATTGTTTATATTGCTTTTAATCACCTAAAATAGCAGAAATCATGAAAAATGCATAGAAAAATACGATCACGAACCAGAGTTCAAGAGCATTGTGAGAATTTTGCAACCATTTTATGCAGATTACAGAGTAATCCTTTGAACCTTTTGCATGAAAATGAAGATGACCGCATCACGAATCGTGAATTTAAAGAATCGACCCAAGATGCTCGTAATTTGTGCTGTAATTTATAATGATCTTCAATTTCGTGGTAATGTAATCACGGATGAGCGAAGATTGAGAAGACTCTCTACCTTTCACTCGAACGCGTGCAATCCGCAAGCAACTATCGTCAAGACGACTACATGAAGTATGCCGAATTAATTGACATCATGCAAGTTGCGAAACTCAAGATGATATTCTAAGAAAGAATTTCATCTCGCAACCACCTAGTAGCAAATGTTGGCCATGAAGCCATCGCTAGCGCTACAAGGTGATGAAGCCTTTCACGAATGAGAGGAACAAGAAGGGTAAGGTCGCATGCGTCGCACATTATTGATATTTTCCATCTAAGAAGAAGGGCAAATGATAGCATGAGGCATACCTCGCCATTGCAGTACGAGAGGATCCACATCCATTAGCTGCACTTATGAATGTGAACAGCCCAGTAGCAGCCCCATCATCCCTCCTTTGGACATCGCAGCCGCCACACCGTAGTCGCCAAGAGGAGAAGATCGCGCATGGAGCCGATTTAGGCGTAAGTTCTGAATATTGGCTTATTAGATCCAAAGGCACGCATTGCACTCTGACCTTTATAGAAACTTACGCTTGTAATTGAAGCCGAATTTTGAATTATTGAATAATGGTTGCAAGCTCTGGGAGAGCAAAGCATTAAATTCTTATTATGAGTCCTGTAAGACTTATTTTCCCGTCTTTATAATAGCAAATTACGTTCTGATATCTGAAGTATTTTATTTATGTGTTGCTTGCTTTCTGCTACATATTAATAAAGTACATTATATTAGAACGCGTGTGGCGCCCTATGGAGGAAGTGTGCTTAGCATGTAGCGGCACAACGAATACCATCATGAGAGAAACATAATTTTTTTCCAGTCGATCAGCAAGAATGCTGGTAGTCTTACGACAGTCGCAGGCAACGATACTTGTATAATAGGCTCAGGAAGGGCCATAATTATACTTCCAACGGGCACAACTTTGGTCATTGAAGAAGACTTGTTGTACCCAGAATCGACTAGAACTCTCAAGGATATTTGCGCTAACAGTTTTAGTGTAGAGATCAAGAAGAGTATGGCATGAATACCTACTCACTACAAAGCATGAAGAAAGTGAAAAATAGCATTAGAATATCTTCCTCCATATGAAATTGGGCTATACTACACTAATATTAAGGCACCTACACTCTATACGTCTCGAAAACCGTATTTAGAAGCTCAACTTTTCTATCTCGACATGATAGATTGTGCCGTCTAGGTCTTAGGATGATGAGAAATATAATTAACAATTCACGGGGACATGATATGAATGTTAAGAATTTCTCGAATCAGAAGACTTTGTGTGCCCGCATGTGCCACCGGAAATTAATTACTAGACCTTTTTGCTGAAGCAAAGGATGAAGTCCCCGCATTCTGGACCGTATCCAGGAGACCTTTATGTCCTAAATAGCCCCGTAAGGGTAATTTGAGGTATTTTATAGTGCTCATCGATGCTTCCTGAATGGTCGACGTATGTTTATTGTCTACGAAATCATGCTTTTGCAAAGCCAATCTCGTAGATAATTAAATTAGAAATATTTTCCCGATCATCATGAGAAGTCCACCGAATGACAACGAGAACTCACTCCAAAGCATTTGATGATTATTGCATGAAAATGGGAATTAAAATTGAGCATTTTGTACCGCATGTCCGTACCGAATGGACTAGCGTAACTTTGAAGAATTGTAATTTACCAACTACGTGTTGGGGACACGCAATTCGCCGCAAAGAACTCTCATCAATTTTAGACCGTCTACCTATAACATCCATCCACCTAAGCAACTAGCGTAAGGGTCAGCACCGAAAACTTCTCATCTCTGAAGGTTTGGTTGCAAGGTTTATGTACCTATACCACCACCACAGCGGACTGCAATGGGCACTCTCCGAAAGTCTGGGATATACATTGGTTATGAGACAAAGATCCAAAATCGTATCTCGGACCCGATGATCGAGATTTGAACAATGCCCGATTCACGATAGTACATGAGATGAGGTTAGTTTCCGTCATTAGGGGAGGAAATCAATCCTTTTATGATAATGTCGGAAATAATTGAAGTCCGTAAGACAATTGAAATCCGTAAGATAATTAAAAATCTATGCATATGACCCGCGCACTAGTGAAGCAAATAGAGAAGTCCGTAAGATAATTGCACCGTAAGATAATTGAATTGAAGTCTAGAAGACAATTGAAGTCCGTAAGATAATAGATTTGCAAATATTAGCAAATCAACCGCCGACTCACTTTAGTGATTTGAAGAGCGTGACCAAGTAGCATTTGCTCATGCACGCAATGCACCGGAGAGGTTGAAATACCAATGAAGGTATCCTAATCCCGCCCGCAGGCCTCGAAAAGGACGAGAACTCCGCCCTCGAACTGGCAACCGGGACGCCGTGAAAAAGGATAAGAAGGACTTGACACAACCGATCACCGGTGCCCAGTAACCAAAGGGAGCCGTTGAGACTGTATCGTATGGAACCTTCGTAAAAGGCATACTGTAATTGAACATCCCCATGAAGGAGACATCGCATGGATGTGCGCACACATCATGAGTGAAAAACTAAAGGACTTGCCCGCAATTGGAAGCAGCAGTGAGCAAGTAGAAGTATTAGAAGAATCGCCCTTGAAGAAATAGCTATAAAATTTATGACCTCGGGAGAATCTTTGAATATGACAACACCAATGTCGACATATACTTTGCAAAGAAACTTGCCACAATCATCAATCTTGATTGAGCTCAGACGCTCATTGAATGAAAGAAAAGATCGGATTGAAAGAAGGCAGAGAAACTAAATTATTCTCTCCGAATAAAAGAAGGGCGTTTGGGCCTCAGAAGCGCACGCCTCCCTTGTGCACCTGTAGGGCATAAGTGGATATTTGTTCGAAAGAGAAATGAAAAGAAGCAAGGCTTGTTGCATAAGGTTTTATTGAACATCCAGAGATGATTATGAAGAAACCTATTCCCGGTCATGGGCGGAACTCCTTTTAGATATTTATCTCAATGGCGTGAACTTGAAGTTAGAATTGAAATTGATGGATGGGGTACCAAAGATACCTTTATGAAATATTGATTCGGACATTTATATGAAGATACCGAATGTATTCCTGTCCGAACCAAGATAGAGCAAATAGAAATATGTACATGTGAAACTCGAGAAAGTCATTGTACGAACTTAAGCAATCAGTGAGAATGTGGTATAATCGCAGCGACTTTCTATGCAAGAAAGGCTACACGAACAATGAGAATAAATTCTGTATTTATACAACAATCCCGTAATGGATTTTGTATAATCTTAGTGTATGAAGATGATCTCGAATATTATCGGAACTCAAGGATATTAAGAAAGCAAACTCTTACCAAGTTGAGTCTGAATGAAAGGTTTGGGTAAAACCAAATACCCAAATATTGCTTAGGCTTGCGCTTGAGCATGCCCTGAAGGAACATTATTGCATCACGGCCTACACTAAGGTGTTAGAAAGGTTCGACTTGGCAAAGACATACCCTTTGAAAGTGTCAATGGTCGAAAGATCTTTGCTGACAAGACAAAGACTCATACTGCACCTAAAGAAGAGGGGAGGAAGTCCGGGACCGAACTCCCACACCGAGGTGCAATAGAAGCACTAATGTATTTACCAAACTGCACTAGAACGGACATTGTATTTGTCGGGAACCTACTAGCAAGGTATAGTGCGTAACCTACCAAAGGCATTGGCAGGAATAAAGGATATCTTCCGATACCTCTAAGGAAGCAAAGAACTTGGTCTGTTTCTACAAAAGAACAAAGACTTAACTATGAATGACAATGCAAAACGGTACTTGTAGGACCCGCATACACCAAATCGCAAAGCAAGCTATGAACTCCTATGTGGTGGAACTGCAATTCCATGAAAATCGTCAAGCAGAGTCTTGTACCGACTTCGACGAACCACTGAAACAATAGCATTATACGAGGCCTCACGAGAATGTACTTGGCTTCGCGGATGATTCACTACATCCAGCAGCTTATGTGGATTGAATACCGCACCAACCCCACTATTATCAATGAAGATAATGCACTTGTGTTGCACAAGTGCAGATGGGTTATTGTGAATAATCCTCTCACAAAGCATATCAACCCCAAGTTCTTCTATGCTCATGAATTGCAAAATATGAACGTAATCAAAGCATCGATACTAGGTCATGTGAGAATCTTGCAGATTTATTCGAGAAGTCACTTCCAATGCCTAGCTTTGAAAGATGCATATGTGGAATTGGAATGATGAGACTTAGAGAATGCAGAATCTGGGGAGAATCTTCACAAACTCATTACTAAAGCTTGATCACTTAAGATCGAGTACCCAAAAGGTAAATCCGAGATTAAATGAAATTGGGTGGATTGTACTCTTTTCCTTGACGAGTTTTCCAAGTTTCTGGCTAAGGTTTTAATGAGGCAATTCGTGCAAAGATAGCGAACATGATTCATGTACTCTTTCTCCAAATTTTTCCCACTGGGTTTTTATGGAGTTTGACGAGACATAGACATGAAGGATGGGTGCCCAAGGGAGTGTTAGAAACTATGGGCTCGACCTGCGATCGGCCCATTAGTGGCGCCCATCCCAAACCCTAGCAGGTCGTAGCCTATAAATAGGGGTGCTATTCATTGTAAAGGATTGATCGATGGATGAAGGAATAAAGAGAAGCAAGACGTCCCCCTACATCTCTGTGTTCTATCTCTTGTTTCTATTCTTGTGTTCATGCATTGTTCTTACGATTTCGAGTTTGTCTACGAGGTTATCGCTCTGATTGGACTCGCCAAATGACGGTTCCTCAACACTTTTGATCCTAAATCCTAAGCCTCGGACCTTGTATTTCTGTTCTAGTTGTCCTTTTCGTTCTTTAACTGTGGGGTTACCACTCGGCTTCCTTGCGGAGAGGGTTAGTTCTTTTGTAAAAACATTCCTCTCTTCTTAATTGATTGGCAGGGCTCCTGTCTCAGTTTCAAAAAGAAAACTCAAAATGAGCTCTGGTTTGTGTGGAAATTTGAGTACAGGACTACAGGAGGCCACAGAGCTGCTGCTGCAAGAACTTAATCAGATGAAGAATGAGGAAGACGAGATGAAGAAGCGGAAAGAGGAGAAGCTGCCATGAAAGCACTGAAGCAGCAGCAGAAGGAAGCGAAGAAGGCTGCCGCTGCCATGAACTGTGAAGATGGCTCCTCTGAATTTTTTCTTTCTTTTTTTCAAGGAAGTGCAAAAGCTTTGCACAACTTATCATTAAGAGGGGTAGAAAAAATTTGTACAAAAGTCAGCTAGAGAAAAACAAAACAGAATGCCCTCTAGAGACAAACCACAAGGCTGTTGGGCACTGCTACAAACCAAGACCAAGAGAAACATAAGACGGAGAAAGCGATGGCCCGAGGACGAACGACTAGAGCTGGTCAACTAGGAGCCTCCACCAAAGACGTGTCTGCCATGCGCCAATGATGGTTCTCGTAAAAAATACGTAGAAGGAGCTGATCAAAGGTAGACGCGACATTATTGAAAATCCTCTGATTGCGCTCCTTCCAGATCATCCAAGAGAGTAGAATTATGCTAGAATCAATATCCTTCCTCCAATGCTTGGGTTGGGAGCTCCTGGCAGCAATCCAATGGTCTTGAAGAGTGGCCTGGCCGGCGGGAATGGCACAGAGAAGGCCAACCTTAGATAAGAAGTGCCCCCAAATCTGTGCTGTCACCGCGCACCCCACTAGGAGATGGTCGATGGTTTCAAGCCCTTGCCCGCAGAAGACACAAACTCCTTGGTTTTGCAACCCTCGACGCTGTAAGCGGTCGGCCGTCCAGCAACGACGGCGGATAGCTAGCCAGATGAAGATTTTGCATTTAAGCGGAGCTCGCGACTTCCAAATGGCCTCAGCGCAAGGGAACTTAAGCGATCCACTAAAGAAAGCTGCATAAGTGGACTTAGAGGAGTAACATCCCGAAGGTTCCCATCTCCAAAGAACATTGTCAACCACTCCCGGTGCAAGTCAGACACGCAAAGCATCCCAAAGTTGCAGAAATTCCGAGATGTTGACGTCTTCAGGCTGGCCTAAAATGTCGGAGATCCAACCGTTGCTTGTAAGGGCAGAAGCTACCGTTCTTTGCTTGCGAGTCGATGGTTTGACCATGCTGACAATGGAAGGCGCCAAGCCTTGGATAGATCTGTCGTCCAACCAGCGATCCTCCTAGAAGAGGGAGTTCTCCCGTTCCCAAGTACGACCATTGTAGAAGCCCGAAACATGTTTTCCTCCACACGGCTTAGCTGGGTATGAAGTCTCCCCCAAGGCCTCGCCGACCAAGACCGCTGTAGCCAGAGCCAACATATGCGAAGCGCCCGACCAAGCAATACCAAGTTTTGAAGGCCTAACCCCCCAAGATGACGAGGGCGACAGACAGTAGACCAAGCCACTAAGCATTGCTCGCCCGTGACATTTTGCGACCCTTTCCAAAGAAACGCGCGCCGCCTCTTGTCGATTTCTTTAATTACCGAGAGGGGGGTCAAGAGCCATGAAAGTGTACACCGGCATCGCCGATAACACCGCTTGAACCAGAATAAGCCGTCTCCCTTGCGATAGCATTTTGGCCTGCCACGCTTGAAGACGTTTAGCGACCATATCCAAAAGAGGTTGGAAGTCAGCCCTAGAAGGTTTTCTCAAGGTGAGAGGAAAGCCAAGGTATCTGCAGGGAAAGCAGCAACCTTGCAGTGTAGAAACTCGGTGGTGAGCTGGATTTGTTGACTGTTACACCGAATTGGGACGAAAGAACTCTTGGCCAAATTGGTTTTCAAGCCCGAAGCTTCGCCGAAGAGATTAAGAATTTCGTTGATGGTGAGAAGGTCAGTCCTGGCCGGAGAAGCAAACACGACCGCATCATCCGCGTATAAGGAAAGCCGATGCGGTAACCCTTGTCTGCCGCCAATCGGAAGCAGCAAATCCGCATTTTTCGCGGCGCTGAACAGGTTGTTGAGGACATCCATGGCGATTATGAACAACAAAGGGGATAGGGGATCTCCTTGTCGTAGCCCGCGACCATGCCAAACTGGATGTCCTTGTTGACCATTGACAAGCACCCTGGTTGACGACGAGCTGAGGAGGGAACACAGCCAAGCACACCACCTCGGGCCAAAACCTTTGTGCCTCAGAATTTTCAACAGGAAGGTCCATGATAAGGAGTCAAAAGCTTGGGCTATGTCCAGCTTGAGGAGGATAGCCGAATGTTTTTTGTGGTGGAGATAGCGGGCGGATTGCCTGACCAAGAAGAAATTGTCTTGAATGGAGCGACCTTTTGTGAAAGCGGATTGGTTTGGTGCTACTACCTTCATCAACTCCGGGGCTAGCCTTCAAGCTAAGACTTTCGAGAAGATTTTGGACATATTGTGAACCAAGCTGATGGGCCGGAAGTCTCTTGGCTCCTGAGCTACAACTTTCTTCGGCACAAGAGTTAAGAACGCTTGGTTGAGCAGATGGAAATCCCTTCCTGCTAACCGACCTAGGGCATGAAAAACAACCATAATGTCTGGCTTGATGATATCCCAGCAGTGCTGATAGAAATAACCAGTGAACCCATCAGGTCCTGGCGTCTTTTCGGATGGCATAGACTTTATTGCTTCCCAAACCTCCTATTCAGAGAAATCTGCGTCTAGCCCCTGGAGATCGTGAACTGGAAGATCTAGGAAACTGAAATCCAAAGAATGGGTTCTGGTGACCGGTTTTCCAATGAGGTTGACGAAATGCTCGTGGAAGGCCTCTTCCAAACCTTCCTGAGTGTGCACCCAATCATCTGCGACCTTTAGACTTCCTATGAAGTTTACACGCCTACGGTGATTGGCGTGCATGTGGAAGAAACGAGAGTTTGCGTCCCCCTCCCTCAACCATCTGATACGCGACCTTTGGCGAGCAATAGTTCTCTCAAAGGAGCACAACCCTAGCGTTTTTTTGAGCTCCATTCTTAGCCAGCGCTCCCAAGGCGAAAGAAGTCGTTTTTCCTCTACTGTATTGAAGCGACAGATTAGTTCTTTTGCCAAACCAATTGTCTGACGTATGCTACCACACTGCCGCTGACTCCAAGATTGCAACTTGCGACCTGTGATTCGGAGTAGGCTATGGAGACGTCGAAAAGGATTGTGCTGAAGATTGACACCCTTCCAAGCCTCCTTAACCACTTCCATGAAGCCTTCAATCCTAGTCCAGAAGGATTGAAAGCGAAATCGTTTCTTCGATTCCTTCAAGAAGGCCGTAGAGAACAGCAAAGGGCAGTGGTCCGAAGCCGTGGAGGGGAGGGCTCGAAGGAAGCTGTTCGGGAACAACATGTCCCACTCTGTAGAGACAAAAACCCGATCAATGCGCTCCAGCGTTGGGTTCTCCCTGGCGCTTGTCCAGGTGAAAGCTCTGCCATTGAGGTGGATCTCCTTGAGGTCTAGGTCATCAATTACCCGTCGGAAGCTCCCCATTCGCCTTCTATGAAGGCGATCGTTGTTCTTATCACTTGCATGCAGAATAAGGTTGAAGTCTCCAAGAATGATCCATGGACCCGAGGTGTAGCTCTGGAGGTCGCGGAGTTCCTGCAGAAATGTCGTTTTCCTGGCCTCATCCGATGGACCATAGACTACCGATAGCCAAGATTCCGACCCACAAGGGAGGGTGACCTTTGCTGTTATGGAGTGGTTCCTTATACTCGGCGCCGAGCAAGTAACCTTACTGGACATCCAAGCTAACAGAATGCCCCCTCTCGACTGGGAGGACGGAAGGTAGTAGAAACCGTCGAAAGAGGCCCCGAGGGTTTCCATTACAAGCGCAGAATTGAAGACACTGGTTTTAGTTTCTTGGATACAAGCGACCGATGCACACGCATCAACGACCGTTTCTCTAATTACAAGACGCTTGGCCCTCATGTTGAGCCCCCTTACATTCCAACTAATGAAGTTGAGATTACAGGCGTCCATGTAGAGAGCTAGGCGACCAAGGGTCCAAGCCCCCCACCTCAGTTGGCTGCAAGTGTTCCCGGGGCCGACATTGCAGCTGCCAGCCCTACCCCGCTGGAAGGCAAGGTTGATGGAACTGGGATCTTGAACAGGGACGCGAGGGCGATGATGTGGTCTTGGGAGAGCTCTGTGTCAAACAACCGAGTGAAGCTTAACAGAGCTGAGTGATCATCCTGAGCAGATCCCGAAAGAAGCCCGAGCTTACCCGCTAAAACTAGCTGAGCGCGCTTAACGGCTGGGATAGCTTTCGAGCAGGAGGCGGCCAGATGCTTGCTGCGCCTTGGGGCGAGTGGCATTGGATGCTGAGGGGGCATTCTCTGGACGTCCGGCAAAGGCAAGAGCGGAGGCTACAGGTCTGCTTTCGCCCTACGCGAGTAAGATAAGAGCTGGCCTGAGGCGGCCGGTGCTTCGACAACAGGAGGAGACCGGCCGTCCCGGACATGAATCGACCTCATGGAGAGGGATTCATCTTGGGCCTGCTGAGGCACACCACAAGAAATGGTAGTATGCCCTTCTATGTTGCGAGACTGGTCGTCGTGTTCCTGGACTGCGAGCGGTGCAGGGATGGTGCCGGTGCTGTCGGATGGATCTGCTGAAAGGGGTGATCCCGCCTGGGAGTTTACCTCGACCAGGTCGGGCGTCTCGCCCAGGATCCGAGTGCTTGATGGGCGGAGAGCAACCTCTTGACGTTGCATGGGGCATGCAGCTCGGGTTGGCGCCGGCTCGGCCACGTTGCAAAGGTTGCGAGGAGGAGAAGCAAAACCAGCAGAAGTCACGAGTCGACCAGCTGCCTCGATGGGCACAGACGCAACATCGAGAACAGGGAAAGCACCGTGGACAGCCTGGGGTGGCTCGACTGTCTCAACCAGGATTTGAGGCCTAGTTGGGCTCTGGATAACCTGATGCCCTTGCAAGTCACATGCAGCTCGGAAGGAGTTGCAAAGGTTGCGTGTCAAAAGACAACTAGCTACCTCCTTAGCAGAAGTTGCGTGGGGCGAAGATGCGCAACGCAAAGCTTCTGCTTCGAGAACTGGGACAGCACGGTGGAGAGAAGGAGGCGGCTCCGTGACTCCGACCGGACTGAAGGGTAGAGCGGCGGCATTTAAGAATCCCTTTTTCTTCTCTGGGACACGTTCAGCACGAAGCAATGCCAAAGATGGCAAGCGGTGTGTAGGTTTTGAAACCTTTTTGACAACCTGCCAAACCGGTTCTGGTAAACCTTTTCTCACGCCTCCTTTGCCGCGTAAAACCTGGAACGCTGACATTGGCCGCCTGCCAAGAGCTGACATGGGGGGCAGCTTCCAGGAAGTAGCCAAGAGACCCCCGTGCCGTTGTCTGCCGTGAGGCCTTCCCTCCTGACCTCCGGCGAGCCGTACAGACCCATCCACCACGCCAGGACTTGTGTGGAAGGAGTGGCGACGTGGTCCAGAGTCCTCGGAGTCATCGCGAGGAAGCCCGCCAAAGCCGGAGTCGTCGCTCGAAGGTGCAAAGGAGGGCAAAGACTCAGCTGAGGAAGAGAAATCGACCACCTCGTGAATGTGGATGAGGACATTGTAGCGAAGGGCCTCCCGTAGCACCCTTGAGTCGGACGGCTTCACAAAGACCGTGTGCCGTGTTCAAGGATGGAACCATCGGGCTGGAGGTCCGCTTCGACTAGGAGCACCGATTTTTCCTTCGGAATCAAATTAGGGTTTAGAGACCAAGCGACCAAGCGGAAAGCCGACAAATCTGCACGCGAAGTGGAAGATTCATCGAAAGCTTCGATCCAACACGAGAGGGAGAGGATGGCTAAGACGGTGGCCAAACTCCAGGCGTGCAAAGGCAGACCCTCCAAGCTTAACTTAACTCGGAAACACAGTGGTTGGCTGACCGCCTGAGCTAGACGCGACCATTGGCGGACCAGAAGGAGGAAATTGGATGTCTTGATGATGCCGCCCCGGAGAATGCGATCTTTGTTTGAGTGGCTGTTGAAGACCACAAGAAAATTCTCCAGGAAGTAAGGATGAATGGAGAAGCTTTCCTGTGGTAAGCCCCGCTCATCCTGGATTGCCCGTGCGACCTCTTGGGTTGAAACTTCAGGCCTCGTTCCCCCCACACAGACAATTAGCGCCCGTTCGAGGCAGCTTTCCATGTCGCGCATTGCCGGGGAAAATGGAACGACACAAGCTTCTCTATCGGGGCGATGGAGAGGGTTCCCAGGAGGGAACACATCATCTACGTCCCCGAACAGAGGTGGGAGAAGACACATCCCGTCCCCAGGCCTGGGACGAGCTTCGGTAGTCGGAGAAGAGCGGACCGGCGGAGGCAAGCTTGGCCCCTGAGTCGCTATCCGGCGCCGCTGCGGCGAAGGCGAGCAGCCCGAGCTACCCGAGGGCGGGGACGGACGGCGGCATGAAGTTTGTTGGGTGGCCCTCGGGCGCGACAGCAAAGCTTCACGCAAGTCTGCAGCAGCCTGAGAACGTGTCGGACCTGAGCTTGACGCTAATTTGCAGTGAGCCGACGTGTGACCTACTCCTCTGCAGCGGAAGCAGCGAGTGGAGCTTCGACAATCCGCCGCAACATGATCACCGCAAAGCAATTGAAGCACAGGCCTATGAGGTCTCGAGGCACCGGTCGCGACACTGGGGCCTGCCGCCGCTTCTGATGGGCCCGCCGACGCCCCGGACGCCGCCTACGAACCTCAAGCCAATCTCCTGCCTTCGACGGGTTAGCTGCGCCCTCGGCAAGGGAAGAAGCGGCAAGCGAAGAAGCGGCATCCTTGCTCAGCGGTAGCCCGCCATCAAGCAAGAGCACCGACTTGCCCCTGGCATCAGCGCTCAAGATTGGAGCCTCCAGACGACCGGGCTCGACAACCCGAGCCCTCGAAGGGGTCAACGACCGGCGCCTAAGGGCGCGCTGAGATGGTGAGGACGACCTGATCGGCGAGTCGCGGCGCCGGGATTCCACGGAGTCTGGGCTGGAAAGGGAAGATTCCGTCCATCTTCGCTCCTTCTCAGACTTTCTTCCCAAAACTGCTGCTTTGAAGTCTAGGCGTTGGGAGGGAGAACCCATTGGAAGGTGTGCGCCGTCGCCGGAGCGGCAGACGACGTGGAGGTGGAGGGGAGGCTGCAGGGAAGGTAGATGGGCTCACTGGAGGAGGCCGCCGCCGGAGTGGCGAGCGGCGCAGGAGGCGACGCGAGAGCTCACGGACGCGAGAGCTCATGGGTACTTACAAGTTCTTATCCACGGGGAGATGGTAAGTGAGAGTGAGTGCGAGGAGGAGCAATTCATGAAAATGAGCTGTGTTGCGACCACACCCATGCCCGAAATGGAGCAGGGCATGATGATCTCAATGGCAGTGCCCCAAATTGCGGCATCTGACATCCCAACAGTCCCAGCAATGGAGTGTGATAAGGCTGCTATGAAGGCCATGAAGAAGAGGGAAAAGGAACAAAAGAAAGCTGCAAAGAAGGCCATGAAGATGAAGAAACGAGGATGGCCGCACTGAATTGCCACAAGGATGAAGACAGCTCCTCATGCTCATCGGAATCCAGCAACAGCTAGTGCGAGGGGGAAGTCATGAGAATGAGTCGCTGTGCTACACCTCAAAAACCACCTGCAAGCACAGATTTCCCTATCATAGGGCCTCAGATTCGAGTCTGTGGCACCGGAGCCATGCCAAAATGTTCAGATCTCTTCACAGCCTGCAAATGCGATGCAGTGCACCACCAGCAGCATTGCAGTAGTTGAGAAGCCGATGCTGAACAGAATTGAGGTCTGCATGGGAGGCAAATGCAAGAAGTCGGGCTCAGTTGCCCTTCTGAAGGAGTTCGAGAAGAAGGTGGGCACCGACGGTTCCATTGTCGGCTGCAAATGCATGGGGACGTGCGGGCTAGGCCGAATTTGCGGCTGCGGAGCTAGGGCTCAGCAGAAGGTTCTGTGCAGAAGAAACCCCCCTGTATTGGTGTAGGCTTAGACGATGTTGGCACCATAGTGGCAGGCTTCTTCCGAGGCGGTGATCTGGGCATGAATTGAAGGCCACCTTTTTTTATTATTATAATAGATTTGCACCCCATTTTCATTAAAAGAAAACATAATTACAAAAAGTTAACAAACTGATTAAACTAAACAGAATTACACGTTTGGGCTTCACCCACAACTACAGATGCATTAACCAAGCAACCTTGAGCCTAAAAGGACTAAAAGGTTTTTAAGAAGTAGAGCTCACGGCCTAAACCAAAAGGGAGTATTAACATCCTCCATCACCCAATTTACTTGTCCAAGGCGTCCATCTGTCTCTAGCTCCAAAAACTTCAGAAGCAACCTTCCTAATTGCTCTAGCGCCCCTTGCGAAGCAGTTCCCGTTCTTCCTCCTTCTGTAAATGGGACCACAGTTCAATCCAGTGACAAGAAGTATGAATAACTGAGATAGGTTCCACATGCCATTTTTTATCGAAACACGCTAAGTTGCGCACTTTTCAAATGCTCCACAAAATGACTGCTACACCAACCACCATCAGCTTCCTAGTCTTCCTAGCAAACTTAACTACCCAACTAAAGAATAATTAATTAATATTTGTTGGAGGGCTAGGCAAGCCAAAAGTTCAGCTCACGATATTCCAAATGTATCTCGCTAAAGGACACTACAAAAACAAATAAGTAATACTTTCTTCGGCCCCACAAAACAAACATCCTTTGTCCCCCTCCTAACCCCTGCGCACAAGATTGTCTTTGGTCAAAATACTTTGCTTCAGCACTAACCAAAGAAAGACTTTAATCTTTAGGGACAGTTTAATAGCCTAAATGAAGTTTTGCAGGAATTGAATACTTTGCATCCTTAGCACCTTGTAGAAATATTTAACTGAAAAGGTCCCCGAAGACGACCAACACCATACCGACCTATCCCGTTCCTCCTTCAAGAGCACCCTCTTGCACTCTGTTATGATCCTATTCCATAGAGCAAGTCCTTCCCCCCACAATGACCTTCTAAATATGATATTTCTAAAATTCTGTTGGAACGCCCTTGCTACAGAGATATTTTTGGAAGTGGTAATGCTATACAACCTTGCATACTTTACTGAGAGAGGTACATCCCCAAGCCACAAATCCTCCCAGAATTTGGTTCTAGCGTCATCTCCCAGTTTTCTCTTGCAGCAAGACAGGAATAAGTCTCTTATCCCTAACACACCTTTCCAAAACCATAAATCCCCCCACCTTCGGCACCACTTGTGCCAAGGTTTTCTTACTAAGATATTTCCTCCTGAGCATCTCTTACCATTGACCATCCTCATTCTCCAGCCTCCAGAGCCATTTCCCTAGCAAAGCTAAATTCATAGTTTCCAGGTCTAGGATTCCTAATCCACCCTGATCTTTAGACACACATACCATTGGCCAACCAACCAAATGGTAATTTTTCCTACCTCCATCTGATTTCCATAAAAATCTAGATCTAAACAGGTCCATTTTTTTCCTGACCCCACCGAGATCTTGTATAAAGACATCATATATAAAGGGAGGCTACTAAGAGATGAATTGATGGCCACCTATACCTAGTGCTAGTTGTATTTTACAGAAGTGTACTTACTGAACAATAATACATTGTAGATAGTACGCCCCTGATGAGTGGATGTATTATAGACATTATGTATGTTAATCAAGAGTTCAGATTCCATGTCAACTTTATGGTTTCAGATTTGAGCATCTGATACTAGGGAGTGCTGAACTGTTGATCTGAAAAAATACGCACAAGGATGACGGATGGACCAAGATCAACGTCTGATCGTGTAGTACTACTTCATTATGGCTTCATGGACCTTGTCAATGCTGGAAACGTCTTGGACAGATGCACAATGGTTGCGATGCTACTCAGTATTCTGAATTCCATGGCAGTGTTGATCTTTACTCTGTCTGGAAGAAGGCACAGATGGATGATGGGATCAACACTGCATAGGCACTAGTAGGATGGGAACAGGATAAGATCAACTGATACCTAATCGCCTGCTATTTCATTCCGAACTGATGGATCTTATCAGTAAACCGCAACTGATGCACAGTTTGTTGCGACACACCTCACCTGACGTCGCGGCTGTACCTAAGTTACAGCACACTACGCCATCCAAGACACTACAAGTGCCTACAAGCACAGATGAATTTGGACAGCAAGAAAGCTAATGGCAGCAATTGGGCACGGGGAATACGACGTACCTTCTCAGATGGGCGCCACTTGCCCGCCGGCGACGGGGGCGCCGTCGAAGAGCACCATTGAGGACACCTGCTTCTGGTGGTTGACAGAGAACAAGCGGGCTCGTGAAGGCAATTCGGTCGGCGTCACTGCGGCGAGGGCGGCGCGGAGGCCACCGGGAAGGAAGGGGATGCGGGGAACGGCCAATAGCCCGTTGAGCTCACTGAAATGAGCTGGGCCGTACATAGATTTGGGCCGATCACATCCACCAGAAACAGAGCCATAGAGTACACTCAATTTAATATCAATTTAATACCCGATTCATATTAGTTAGAATTTAGTTATATTACAATAGGTATTATAAGTAGTAAAATTTTGAGGAGAGTATAATTGTAATTACCATGTGGAAATCACATGACACAAAGCAATATTTTCAATCCTAATTAGAAAAGTCCATAATATTCTCACAAAAAAAATATAAATACAAAGAAAAGTCTATTATATAAATAACAAATCAATAATTAGATTTAATTTATATTACCACCACCGTATGTTTACCCGTAGAATGTACCGTAAAATTTCACGAATAAAAAGCGAATTTTTGGCAGATACGGCGCGTTTTGATATTGTATTTGCAGATCTGACCATGGGGATCACGTATTTGCAAAAATATCACCGCTGGCGCACGGTGGACGTGCGCCAGCGCTGGATATGACGACACCTGGCGTTGGCGAACGACGACCGTGCGCCAACGCCGCTGTAGCCGACGCGTGCCCGCCACCGCCGCCATCTCACCTGACCGTGCCACCTTAGCCCGCTCCATGCGCCAGCCCCTTGATGCATGGCCACCATGCGCCACACACATAGCAGGTTAGTTAGTGTAGGTTAATTAGTTAATTAGTGAATAGGTTAGTTAGTTTTAGGCTGAAATTTGGAGAAATTTTAAAATACAGCAAATGAGTCCAAAAAATTATAAAAATTTTTGTGGAGTCTCGCGACACCGTATACTTGCTTGTGTAAATTTTTCATAATTTTATTCGTTCAGAATTGTTATCGCTATTTCGTATAAGTGTCATGTTCGTATGAATCAATAAATGTAGAAAATGAGCTCCAAAAATTATGAATTTTATTTTGAAGGGTCCTCACACGGTGGACTTGATTGTGTAATGTTTCGGCAATTTTATATGTGTTCTGGTATTGTCTTGAAAATATAGGATTTAGGTCGCAAGAATTTGGATTTTAGGTTACAGAAATTAGAGTTTCATGATTTCATGTGACTTCGAATGTCTTTGAGATTTACTGGGTTATATTTTGGTGATATACATGTCTTGACAGCAAGGTATATTTGCGGTCTAGAGGAGGTTGTGGGATATTCCAAATATGTTATACTTTTCCCTACTTATGAAAAACTATCTGTTAGACTCATAATAACATTTTGTGATCGTCGTATGTTGTTGTAGTGCTCTAGTGTAGCGTTGGGTTTGGTTGTGTAGTGTTCTCTCCCAGATCTCTTTCACCTCCTTTTATAAGTCAAAGGGTTGGCATAGTGTGCTTAATTTCATGTGAGTAGCTTGTGAGACATAGTGTTGCCTTGTCATTATGAAAAGTTGCTGGCATAGTGTTGCCTTCTTGCTGAAAAAAGTTGTCCCGTTTGGTCTTGTCATTATGTAAAGCTGTCATGTCTGGTCTTGTCACTACGCAAAGTTGCTTCTTCTGGTCTTGTCAGTGCGCATGGCTATCTCCTTTGCTCTTATCACTACGCAAAGCTACCCTATTTAGTCTTGTTACTACGCAAAGCTGCCCGTCTGGTCTTATCAATACACAAAGTTGTCTCCTTTGGTCTTGTCACTGCGCAAAGCAGTCCCGTTTGGTCTTGTCACTACGCAAAGCAGCCATGTATGGTCTTGTCACCACACAAAGTTACAAGCTAACACATTACCCGCTTTATTAGTCTCCCCTCGCGGGCTATAAAATGCATGCCCCACGCTCTGAAAGTAGGACCACTCGACCCTCCAAACTGTAGGAAGAAGAATTTTCTCCGTTGTACAGTAACATACCATGGCAGACATCGAGGGACCAGTCCAACCGGGGTCGCTGAAGCAAGACCTTCCCCTCTAAAGGAGGGAGAACTTCAACTCTAACTACCGGTTGATGCCGAGCAAACGTGCTCAACCGGTATGGCCGAAGTACGGACACGGGGAGGACGCTGTCGTGCAAGTCTTGGATGACCCTTTCGATGGCGGACGACGTTTCTTCCGATGCCCGCAATCTTGGGTACAATTAGTAAATTGTTTGCTTTATGTTACTGCTAATAGAGCTTCCATGTTAACCCTCCTTTCTAGCAGATGATGAAATACGACTTTGCCCGCTAGATCGATTCTCCCCATGAACGACATGTTGTGATGTACATTGATACATTGTGGAACCGAATCTTTCAGTTAGAGGCGTGGATTGTCAATCTCAATGAGAAAAATGATGACCTCCGCCAACAGATGCAGCGCGAGAGGGTCAACGAGGAGGTCATGAACATAGGAAGTTCCTATGATCCCACATGCTGCTGCGCGAACTCTAGCTGCATATGTGCGTGCCACTACAACGACGGCCAACCACGTCCGAGGTGCCCCCCTGTACAACACTCTGTGTGGGTAGTGCGAGGTACCTTCTATCATTAGGCACGGTCGGAGAAGCTTGTACCTCGGTAAACTCCCCTTCTGTACATAATTATGTTCAATCTCGTAAAGCATGTAACTGAATGGTGGACGCGTCATTGCGGTTGCCTTTTATTGAGTGGACTATTGCATCGATGTGTCGCGTGCATTAAGCTATAGACGTCGATATGTATTGAACAAACATGCATTGTACGAACGAGTACACATAAGAACGCAATTTTTTTTTTACTTGGCAAGGACAAGAAATAATAGAAAAAAGACCGAAAAACGAACTATCTTAACTAATACATGATACAAGGCGGAAAAACATTACATTACGACACTGAATGACTACCGAACGAGCTGGGTCTGTTGGGACAATCCTTCATTGAGTGCCCAGGGATCTTGCGTATCCTGCACTTGATTGTGCGGCTAATACTGGTACGTTGACTAGCATCCATGTCATTCCGGAAGCGCCGCGTTGTTGTCTTCCCTATTCTCTTCAAGTCCCTGTTGGGACCCCATTTCACCATGTCTGGCCAAAGATCATTGTAGTTCATTTCCAAGCCGTACGAGTGAAACTCTCCACTCCATATACCAAATAGGTGCTGCATGTCGTAGTACTCGGAGATGTACGGCGTAGATATCTGCCTCATTTGCACACACGCTTTGTACACATGCGAGCATGGTTTGTGAAGGAGCTTCGGCTTGTTACAGGTACATGTTGCCACATCACTCAGGGTGCATGCTGTTTCCTTTTCCCCTTGGTATGACTGTTGACGTATTTCTGCTGAAGCCTGATCTCGTACTTTCGCCTGAGGCCGTCGATCACCCGGATGTCGTGCATTCGGACCTTCTCCATCTTCCGGTCCATGTGCCTCTACATGTTCTCGGACCACTGCTTACCTTCGTCCATCTATCGCTTGGCTGTGGTGGCTCTATTGACGAAATAACCAACAGTGCGAGTCCATATCTCCTGGACGATCACGGTGATAAGGAGGCACCACACATCTTTGAGGACGCTGTTGTAGACCACCGGCTTGGTGTGCGTCCTCGTCGCTACCATTCGAGCTTGGGTCGGTGTCCTCGTCGGACTCCAACCGAAGAGGCTCGTTCGTTAGATACTCTTGGCAGTTGATGCAGGCCGACCATCATGTTTCCGCCCCCTCATTTGGCACAAAATTAGGCACGTGACTTCCCTCCGAGGCAGCACATTCCGTGCTGCCATCTTCAGGCTCGGGCTGCGCTTGTTAGCTTGTAGAGACCCCGGCATCATCAGGGTTTCCCCACGCCCTACGTACGAAATTCACGTACACCATAGGCTTCCCGTGAATGGCTGCCTCGAGCTGGGAGACAATCTCCATGTATTGCCTCCATGCTATGCTCCTATTCACCTTGACGAGCTCACACACATAATTCGTACAGGTGATCGCCTCGATCACAACTTTCTTCGTCGTTGGCTCCGTGACGAACTCCCTCCGGATGCAGCTTCGCGGCTCGTGAGTATTCATCGCGTGGAGCCCCTCCGCTTGGAACACCTTGTACTAGCATCTCGACAGGTCCAACCCATCGGGTCCAGCCCGTACGAGACCATCATTGTAAAACACAAACAAGTCTTGCATGTTCGAACATACCTAAAGCCACAACAACCACTAAATAATTACGAATGAGTTATACCTAACTATTTCCTACTTAACTAATTACGACTGATTAATTACCACTACATAAATTACTGGTAGTTCATTTCCACTAATCATTTCTGCAAACAATTGATTATGCCTTATTAATTACCACTAGAAAATTACCAGTACTTCACTTCCACTTATTCAATATGCTGTAATGATGACTACTAAACTAATTACAACTAATTAATTACCACTAAACTAATTCATTACTAGTGAACTAACTAATTACGACTAATTAATTATCTCTAAACTAACTAATTATGATTGATTAATTACCACTAAAAATTACTAGTACTTCATTTCCACTTACTTAATATGCCGTAATGATGACTACTAAACTAATTACAACTAATCAATTACCACTAAACTAATCCATTACTAGTGAATAAGCTAATTACAACTAATTAATTACCACTAAACTAATTCATTACTAGTGAATAAATTAATTACAACTAAACTAATTTATTACTAGTGAACTAACTAATTACGACTAATTAATTGCCCCTAAACTATCTAATTACGACTAGCTCACTAAGACTAACTAATTACAACTACGGTAATAACGGCAAAAGCATCCGACAAATTACCTGCCCTTCAGGGAAAAGTAATCAATCAAGGCTGAGCGTCGAGCGACGAGAAGCAAGAAAACAGTTAAGCTCCCAATAAAAGTAATTATGTTACGTTATCTGAGTTCTCAGCGATGAGCGCAAAAACGAGAATCGAAACACAAATGAGATGAGCAAAGAGCGAGTGCTAGAGTTCGGTATTTATAGCCGAGCGGATGAGGAGTCACGACATTGGCGCACCGGAATTCCGTAAGCGTTGGCGCCAGAATTTCTGGACGAGGCGACAGATGTGTGGAGGGGGGACGGTGGGAAAGATAGCCACCGTGAGGTTTTAATTCTCTGCAGAATAGTCCGGGTGCGTGGCAGGTGTGGCGAGCGGGAGGGAGGACCGGAGGAGGGGTGTGATTCGGGAGGATGTTGCGAGAAAAATTCTGAACGAATAAAATTATGACAAATTTGTATGCGTATTTTGGTTATTACGTGTGTACTCCAGCGTCATATTGTATATTGACATCTCCAATAGAGTTCCAATATAGATTTTATTCTATACATTCCAAATCACATATAAATCGAAACATTACACAATCAAGTCTACTACATGAGGACCTTTCAAAATAAAATTTATAATTTTTGGAGTACATTTTCTATATTTATTGATTCATACGAACATGACACTTATACGAAATAACGATAACAATTTTGAATGAATAAAATTATAGAAAATTTACACAAGCAAATACACGGTGTCCAGAAGCTCAGCAAAAAATGTCATAATTTTTTAGACTCATTTGCTATATTTTAAAATTCCTCTAAATTTCTACCTAAAACTAACTAACCTAACTAACTACTAATTAATCCTAGCTAATTGCCACACTATTGGTTGGCATATGCCCATCGTGCGCCAGGGACTGAGGTGGCGGCGGGGCTAGGGTGGCGGACACAAGGCGACAGCACCGGTGTTGGCGCACGATAATTACATTCATAAATACGTGACGAAAATGCACCGTACCTGCTAAAAATTCATAAAAAGCCGGAGAGTATATTCTGCCCTCCGTTGGTCCACGTCGTCTATCCATTCAATGTGGGAGTGGAATAAAAATATCTTGGCATGCATCACGCATCACCAACCTGCTGCTTTCTCCTCCAAATTTCTTCTTCTTGAATCTTGTTGTAACTATTCTCTGTGTCTAAGGCTGCGTTTGGTTCGTCGAATCATTTGGTCTAGAACCGTCCGGTACAGGAAATGGGCTCGTTCAGGTGTTTGGTTAGTTGAATAGAACCAAACCGTTCGGGATGAGATGATTCAAGAAATGAGAATATTCCATGTTTATGTCAGATCATCCGTTCGGAAAAATCCCAACCACACCGCTCACTCGAATTCCAAGGCGCGCACGAAAAAAAAAGCATAATTTACGAGCTTCAAATGACCATATTTTCTAAACCAAGTATCTGATTTGCGATCCGATTGAACTGTTGTGTTCCTTGTCATTTAATCAATAAAACAAGACCACTCTTGATATATTTTACTACAAAAAATATTATTAATGTATCATCCTATCCCACCAACCAAACACCATCTTGAACCATCTAGGACTATCCTATCCCACCAACCAAACAAAATCATATATCATCCTATCCCACCAACCAAACACCATACTTGAATCATCTCATCCAGGACGATCTCATCCTACTTGTACCATCCCATCCCATTCAACTTCATCCCACCAACCAAACGCACCCTGAGCTAACTTTTTTTTAATTGCCTCCAATGTTATCTTTGGAATATCCATTCCCAAGTTTCCATCTCTTGCCACTGACATGCGGGGCAGGTTGCGTTGGGAGCCCCACGTACCAGTGACTCATAAACGCAGCAGTTGCGCAGGCTTCATTGCTCTGACTCAGCTGTCATGGAGGAGAGAAGAAGAAGATGCCGCCCGGACACTCCCTCTCATGTGATTGGCGGCCGCGTTTTACTTCTATTTATCGTCTCCTCCTTTTTCTTTCCCCCTCCTTGACTTCACTCATCTGTTGAGCTATTCGAGCTGTACTTTGTCATTCTTGGAGCTCTTGATCTTTTCCTTGCTGAGTAGGTACGCCAGTTCTTGGGGTTATCATGTCATGTGTCGTGTGATTTTTCTTGATTTGGTGCCTGTCCTCATGTACTGCTAAGGTTTCTTACCACTCTGCTGTGACTGGGGGTGCTGTGTTGGTCGTTATCTTGTTCCAGCTAAATTGGATTGCGTAGAGCCAGGATCTATCTTTTTTTTGCTGCATACATGCGAGCCTATCGTCTCCTTTCCATTTACTTTGGCCACTATTGCTCTTTTCTGTGATTGCCATGTTGGGTTGTTTCAGTTTCTTTTTTGGTTTCAATTTTCCGTGATATGCCCGATTTCTAGTGAAACAGCTCACGATGGAAGAAAGGAATTTCCCTAAATGATGTTATATCATTGTTTTTTATTTTTCTGAATGGGAATTATATGTATCATCGTTGACTCCCTAGTAATCTCCACACAACTTGAGCTTTAATCGCCTGCCAGTTTGGCATGAACGAGGATGAGTAAAGTAGCAGTCTTCTCCTAATTGAGGCTGAGGCAGGCATATTTTCCTCAGGTGCTTTGAGTATCTGAGACCATGGGGCGGAGGCATCTTTTGTTGGCGACTGCTTGTTTGTGGGCTATTTCATGCGCCTTGCTGCTTGATGCTTCCGCTGACGGGTTGCTACGAATCAACCTGAACAAGAAGAGGTTGGACTACGAAGCTCTGGCAGCCGCAAAGTTGGCGAGGCAGGACAACCGCCGTCTGAAGATCAGCAGTTCGAACAGTGACGTTGTACCTCTTGTTGACTACCTCAACACTCAGTACTTTGGGGTGATCGGCGCTGGCACCCCGCCGCAGAATTTCACGGTGATATTCGACACTGGGAGCTCCAACCTGTGGGTTCCTTCGTCGAAATGCTATTTTTCGGTCAGTCCTCACGTCACAAATTATATCCATATGATTAGTCGTGTACTTTAAACTGTGGTAGATCATGGAATCTTGATCTGTGATGTAAACGCAATGCACTGCAGATAGCATGCTACTTACACCACAGATACAAGTCGAGCAAGTCTAGCACTTACAAAGCAGATGGTATGTTTCTCCTTTCTGAAGTTACCGTCTCATGTTTGCGTCATTCAGAAAAAAAAAATTTGATTGCTGAATGTCCGCTCTTTTTTCTCATCAAATTATCCAGGTGAGTCTTGCAAAATTACATATGGTTCCGGGTCAGTTTCCGGATTTTTCAGTGAGGATAGTGTGTTGGTTGGAGACCTTGTTGTGAAAAAGCAGGTAAATTCTGAATTCAGTATAATATTTCCCCATGTTAAAAATCCCCATACTGTATCCCTGACGCTGCAATTTCTTCTCCCGTCCTAGAAATTCATTGAGACAACACGCGAAACAAGTGTGACCTTTATCCTTGGAAAGTTTGATGGCATTCTTGGTCTTGGCTTCCCTGAGATCTCCGTTGGGAAAGCCCCTCCAATTTGGTACGTCTTCAAGCTGTTTACATCAGTGCCGAAACCTCAGCAGCGTTGCAAGTTTGCCATATGAAACACACCTTTTCTCTTATGTGCAACAACAGGCAGAGCATGCAAAAGCAGAAGCTGCTTGAAGACGATGTCTTCTCATTCTGGCTGAACCGAGATGCTGATGCATCTTCTGGTGGTGAGCTCGTCTTTGGTGGCATGGACCCGAAACACTATAACGGAGACCACACCTATGTTCCTGTGACCCGCAAAGGTTACTGGCAGTTCAACATGGGGGATCTCCTTATTGATGGCCAATCAACTGGCTTCTGTGCCAAAGGATGTGCTGCTATCGTGGACTCTGGGACTTCCTTGCTTGCTGGTCCAACAGTACGTGTCTTTGAATTAAGGATCCAGATAATCTCCACCTTTGTACTAAGCTCACAGATTCCATTCTGAGATAGAATCATTAATCACTACATTATATTGTGATAGACAATGTCTGGTGGCTGTATAAATATGGAAAAGGTCCTAAGTAGTGAATGTGACTACACTTTTCTGAAATATTACAGGACTTAAATCTTTGCATCTTGTGTTATTTCCAGGCTATAGTTGCTCAGGTGAACCATGCAATTGGGGCTGAGGGCATTATCAGCCAAGAATGCAAAGAAGTAGTGAGTGAGTACGGAGAGATGATCCTTAACTTGCTAATAGCACAGGTTTGCTACTTGCTGCATTTCTCAACTTTTGCTCAAGCTCCCAAGTATGGAAGAGATTTTGTGTGATGGTTGTGTTCTATGAATTTATCTTGAACTCTAGTGATTTGGTAATGCTTTGCCTCTGAACAGACAGATCCGCAGAGAGTATGCGGCCAGGTCGGTTTGTGTATGTTTGATGGTACTCACTCTGTCAGGTTAGTTCATTGTGCTGGACTGTTGTAATGTACATGAAACTGTATTTTAGTACTAACTATTACACTTGTTTTCCATGATGGGATAAATTTCTTTTCTGCAAAAACTTCTGCAGTGACGGAATTGAATCTGTTGTTGATAAAGAAAATGTCGGCTCGGATGTTATGTGCTCGGCCTGTCAGATGGCTGTCGTGTGGATAGAGAACCAGCTCCGTGAAAATAAAACAAAGGAATTGATATTGCAATATGCTAATCAGGTTACTAGCTTTGTGATTTCCTCTGTTTTTTTTTTCATTGTTGAATTATGTAGTTGGTGACAAGATTCTGCCTTGCATTCCAGGTATGCGAGCGTCTACCGAGCCCCAGTGGAGAATCAACAGTCAGCTGCCATCAGATCTCGAAGATGCCAAATCTTGCATTCACCATAGCAGACAAGACCTTCACCCTAACACCAGAGCAGGTGCTTTCTAGTTGCCCACAGCGCATTTTCCAACTTCAGTAACCAATGTTTTTCAACAGATACTGTTTTTAGTAAAGGATTAATCTACTTTACCATTTGAATTATATGATTCCTAGTTTCATAAAAAAAGAGAGGAATTATGTGATTCACGTTGCTACTGAGCAAGACCAAGATATCAGCAAATTCAAAAATTCGCCAATTCAGAAGGGTTCGGTATTAGTGTAGTTCATTGTTGTACTTTTGATGGTTGATGCTGAAGGACAAACATTTCCTAGGAGTCTTTTGGAGTGATACGTTGATTTGTTTTAATATTTGAAACCCAAATTAAAGGCCAGAGCAAGAGATCAAATATAAGACCTTATTGGCTCATTTATACAGAATAATTTGAATGAAAACTTCCTGATCAAAAGTTAGGATGAGATGAATAGTACATGTCTGACATTCTGCTTGGCTTTATGTAAAGTTCAGTCCAGTTCTTCACTTATCTATATTCATCACTGCATTTTCATACGTTCTGAAACTTGTGTTGCAGTACATTGTGAAACTGGAGCAAGGAGGGCAAACCGTCTGCATCAGTGGGTTCATGGCATTCGACATTCCGCCCCCACGCGGTCCTCTTTGGTACGAAGCATAACATTTTGTGCTGCTTCGATCAGTATCCTTTTTTTTTTTCTCATAAATCTTAATTTTGTTGTGAACCCTTGCAGGATTCTTGGAGATGTCTTCATGGGTGCTTACCACACGGTGTTCGACTTCGGTAAAGAAAGGATTGGGTTCGCGAAATCTGCATGAAGAGTCTAGAGCACTCTGCTCTTCACAAATAAACTGCCTATTAGGGATAGCTTGGCTATCTAGTATCTACTACATGAAATCCACTGTAATAAATGAATGGATTGAATAAAAGCTGGAACCAAAGTCGTACGATCTCACGATCTAGTACACGCGCAAACCTTTTTGTTGTTTCTTACTTTGTTTCTGAAAAAGAGTAGACATGGATGTCTAAAGAGCTACTCCTACACTTGAAGACATAAATGGCTGGTGTGTAACTGTATATTGAAGATAGGAGCATGCTGAGAAATAGGCTCATCAGCTCTTGTAATATCATCTTATGGATTGTTTCTGCATAGTTATGCAACACATGGTTTATGAAAGTACTCCGTATATCTGGATCCTTGAACAGATGAACATATAGCAATGCAGTTTTTTTTTCCTTTCAATTCTGTGGGCTTATACTTCTATCTCTAATTGTGTTTGGCCATATTGGATGATTCTCAGCAGTGTGTGTGCTCTTGAGAACAGTACATAATATAAAGAAGGAAGAAGGCAAAGTGGGTTGACTATGTGCTGGGCCTGGATAAAGTCAGTAAATGAAATAGGCCATTGGTAAGCTGGAGACGAGAGACAATACGGCCCAATAAAACTGATTTTTTTTTTCTTTTTGAAGGGAAAGAGTAGAGCAATGCCAAGATGAATATTAATCTTCTTATTAGCTAAAATGACACTGTTTCGTGATGAAATTGTAAAAATATCCCTCACTGTAAATGAATTGGCAAAAACTAGTCATCAACTCGTGCACCCGCACAGACATGACACTTTTTTTAATATTATTTTCAAGGCTAACAATTTTTGTAACTTTTAGCTCCTAACTAATATGAATTTGACATATATTTTTTAGTTCAAAATTATCGCTCAAAATTCTAAAAGTTTTAAATTTATACAATTTAAATTTTTGTTTTCATATTTAAGTGACAAATCTATATATTTTCGCCTTAGATTTTTTGTGAGTCCAGATTATAACGCTATAGATTTAACGTTAACCTTAAGATCTCATTTAGTAAGTATTCGCATCTTACACGGTTATTTGGTGAAGCTATATGCATTCAAAACGAAAACGCCATGTACATTTGGATATTGGAATGACATAGTCCAACTCTAATTAGTAAATGCAACGTAGGTCAATCAACATGCCTGCACGTGGGATAAAAAAATAAATCCAAGTCGCAGATTGTACCACATGATAAATTGGATGGTTAGGATTTTCTCTTTTTCTCTGATTAATGTGGGAATTTTTAGCCTTTTTCTTTTTCTCCTATTAATGTGGGAATTTCTAGCCTTTTTACATTCTAGGATTAATATGGGGCTTCTAAGAGAGCCTTCAATTAGTATAGAATAGAAGCTAACCTGTGCCAAATGGCACGAGGGCTCGGATCATGTTGTTTTTGTGTTTTTTTTGTCAGGTACTGACGTGGACCATTGCAAGGCGCATTGCCATAGATAAGTTCATATTTAGTTACCTGTCCCTCTCCACATGAGTTTAATACAAATAATAGATAAACTAATAGTATATAAGTATATAAATTCGCATGTACAACACGTATAAAGCAGCAGTACATAGGCATAATGAATAGAAACATGAAACAAAATGGTCGTTAAAGGAATTAGAAAAATGGGTAACTAAGACGGAACATCCATCAGCATGGAATTTCCATCTGATAAATTTAAGTTAATTCAAAGATCACAGAACTTACTGATGCAATTGCAAGAGGGTCTAGGACAAAATTAGCAAATAGTTCATTCATGGGTTTCCTAAGTTCTTTCTTTATGGTTCTACGAACCTACACACGAAATACAAACATCAAGATAAAGATAAATTACACTACAGTTAGACAGTATATTGTTAATTATTGCCATTAGGATTAGGACTGATTTACAAATCACTGAAAATACTTATGAGGGTAATATTTTGCAATCTTCCATTCATCCAGAACAGGTATGCATACCTCTTCAAGAGGGCATGGAGGAAGCGCGCCCTGCTGCTATCATACTCTAAAGTTTGATTATACATCTACACGTACTCTCTGGTCGTGTCGGACCCGGATTTCGTAATCCAGAATCCTCTGTGAAAATACTGCGCTATTCCCTGGATCAGTAGATAGCGCTCACAGTACACATTGCTGAATCATCTCATACATCGCGTAGACCAAATCATGCATTAATACAAGCATTAGAGTTCAAATAGACCACGTCGGGTCGAGTTTACAAAAGGGCCGATCAGGCCAAATGAGTTCATTACAAAATCTCGAGTACGTTAGCGGAAGCAAAAGGGGTAGAGTAAGTCTCTCCACAGGCAAGCGACTGGAGTACCATGTGTACGACCGATATTAGCCACGTGCTTGGATAATGTAGGATGTACACAGTACCAACGAGACCAACGGTGAGGCGAGACTCGGACTACGGAACTATGCTACTCTTCTTCATGTCCTTGCTCCTCGCGCCCCGGTCCTCGTAGTAGACGTAGTCTCCATGATCTGCGGGTTCTGGGGGTTGGGGGGAAAGAGCGAGGATGAGCACAACTACCGTGCTCGCGAGCCAACACACAGTATGCAATATTATACATGCAAAGCTTAACAAGGATGGCTCGGGTTCATTTATTTGCACAAAGCAATATTTAAAGTACCAATATTAAAAGTCCTATCACGTAGCATTTTAACCAAATTGCATTTGTTAAAAAGATTACTTGTGCAATATTTATAACAGTAGAGGTTACCTCCACCTCATGCTTAATTTTGATAGCGGTTATATCCACCACTTAACATCACTGGGGTACATCCACCCAGGGAAAACCAAAACCAGGGTCACAGCGACCCAACACATTTTACCCTGCCCACAAGGTTTTATAAATAGAACAATCTCTTGTAAGTTCCCATGTCCGCCCATGACCGTGGGCACGGCTATTCGAACAGTTCATTACACTCTGCAGAGGTTGTACACTTTACCCACAAGAGACAATCATCTTGACATGTACACATGTTTCGTGACATGTGAGTCAAGGGAGATCGTCACAAGGCCTTTACAATGCATCCACCAAGATTTGTTACACCCGCTAAGGTTTCACCGAGAAGAGTTACGCTCACATAGACCAGTCAACTCTTTCCCTGCACTCTCTTGCGCCACACGACTACGCTCACATAGACCAGTAAGTCGTACACCCCAACCCATAGCCACATAGGCTTATGGCGTAGCGGGTCATCTGCTCAGTGCAACTCATACTAACGGATACAAATTATTTAGCCAGTCGACACCATTATAGACATGTGGTCGCATTGTTTTACATTGGGAGGTCATCACGAGATTAAGTCCTTAGGGACCATCTGGGCGGTTCATACCACATACCATCCACAAACCAACATTCCTTGGGCTGCATTAGCACCCACCAACATACCATCCATCATACCATCCGCCCAGATGTGACAAGCAATTTCTTTAGGGTTTTTAAGAGGTAGGAAAAATACAACACCATAACCATCCCAGTCATTTACACCCAATGACTGCCCAAAATCATGTTCATTTCAAAAGATGATGAATGGGGTAGATGATACCCCGATACTTAAGCAAGACTAGCATGACGCTTAAGTATAGCCTAAAAACTAGTATTGTTACCAAATATTTACTAGGGTGACAAGGGTGTATGGCAAATTCAATTATCAAGGGATGGTGTATTAATAATTAAGCATCAAATTGGCAGTTAACTACCTTAGGGTATTTAACATACATTTGCATAAGGGAAATAAAGCATGCAATTTGATATTTAAAAGAACATAATTTGCATAAAATGTAGGTTCAATATGATCAAAGTGTCGACTCGCCTGGGTCTACGGCTAGATGATCTTGATACTCTTGAGCTTGATCGAAGTGGGGGTCTCCGGCTTCTCCGAACTCTACGCGAACGATCGCACCGGAAAAGAAATAGATGAGCAAATAAATTAATTAAATAACAAAAACTCATCAAATGAACCCCAAAATGAACCAAACTAGCACCAACAGGAAGAGCTCGATTTTATAAATTTTTAGAAACAAACTTTGCAATTTTTGGAGCTAAAATGGGGGAGAAATAAATATTTGAAACCTCTCTTTTGAATTAAAAAGAAAAAGGGAAAAGAAAATCACAAAAAAAAAAGAAAAAGACAAAGTGGCCCACGGCCGCTTTTGCCTTGCCGCGACTCGGGCGGGAGCGCTATGCTGCCCACGGGCGGCCTTCGGCTCGGCGCGAGGCGGCCCGGCGCACGCGGCCCATGGGAGCCGGTGGCCTCAAGAAGCGGAGGGGGCGAGGGGCTCTCGGCCCGGGAGAAAAGAAAGAAGGGAGGGCGCTAGGGCAGAAGGTGGGAAGAGAGCGGGGCGGCGGCGGCGCACGGGGGAGGGGAGGAGGGTTCGGCTCGGGGGAAGCGGCGACGGCGACGGGGAGGATGACGACGACGACAAGCGGCGACCGTAGGGGAGGCGAGGCACGGCACGGGCGGCGACGACGATGCCTTCCGCAGGTAAGTCCTTCGGTCGTTCCTCTTCCTCTCTTCTTGCTTTTCTTCTTTTCTTGATATTCCTCCTCGGGTTCTAGATTGGGGAGGGAGAAGGGGGGTGAGAGGAGCGGAGGAAGGGCGTCGGTTTTAAAGGCCGAGGGGGAAGCCTTGGATCGGGGGGAGGAGGGGAAGGAGCCGTTGACAACGGGGCGGCGCAAGAACCGAGGGCGGCTCGGCGCAGCGGCGAAGAAGGGATGGGACGGGACGAGGGAAGGGCACGGTCGCCGGGGCGCCTGGCGCGGGCAGCGAACTTGGCCGGATGCGTTTGGCGCGCGCGAGGGCCGAAGCGGCTCGGTGCAGCGGTGCGGCCCGTGAAGAGGAAGAGGGAGCAGGGCTAGGGTTAGGGGGGACTAAGGTTAGGGTTAGGGCGATTTTGGGGAAGGAGGAGCTTGAGCCTTTTGGGGGGAAGAACCGAATCTTGAACAAAAGGGGAAAACTTCGAAGTTGGGTTCTTGAACGTTGAAGATTTTGCAAATCCATGATTTTGGATGTTACAGGTCGGTACCTCATGAATACATTTAGAGACACGATCACAAACATGGCAAACATAGCGAGCAACATAACATATATATACATGTCTCGAGGGGAACACAATAATTTTTACGGTGGAGGAAGTAAAGAGCAAATAAGATTAAATCACTACATGACTATCCATTCGACTAATGATTTTGCATTCTTCAAATCCTGATCACCAATAAAAAATTGTAATAGCAATCCTACCTATTTTACAAAAGGTTTTTCTAGAAAAGAGAGAAATCTCTAATACAATCTCTTTGAGAAATACCTGGTGATTTTGCAATGACATATCTTTTGAGGGGATTTATAAGCAAAGAAATATACTTTGCCGATGAGACATGTCACGCTGGCGCAACCTAGATGTTGTACGACAATTATTCATCAACTATAAGGTGGAAAGACAAACACCATCATAAAACTGTAGGGCTCTAACAATCTAGTATAGCGAAGTAGTTTTCTAGAACACATTCTCTTTGCTGACATATTTAAACAGTATGTAGACAACCTACGAAGAACAAAGAATGTAATATTAGTTGTCTCTTCTAGAACTTGTTTGATTGGTTAGAAAAAAACTAAAATAACCAACAACACTTAATATGTACACCCACGTGAAACAGATGTCAGGTAGGTCTCAGCGTGTGGATAAACAACGATCTCGCATAGGTATTTTATTTTTTGTATCAAACTCAAAGTCTTGAACTAACCTTAATCTCAGCTGTCTACTGTAGAATAGGAATTGTAACATATGTTTTTTAAAAATTTAAAGACGCTAACTAATACAGAACATAGGTTCTACCATACGAATTTTTTTTTGGAAGAACGCATGTATTACAAAGTTGGCTATATATAAGTCATTGAAAACATTATGTGGATAACATTTCCATAGGTATTTGGCATAAAGAATATTAATAGCTATCATATAATATGATAAGCAACGTGATTTGGATGATGATGATGCATTTATTTCACATAAAGAATATTAACAGCTATCATCTAATATGACGTTTGAATTACCATTATCATGCAAAATTTGTCAGAGTAAGCTCATACGAAAACGTATGCACCCTGTAGGACTTCCATAATTAATTTAAAAGGATACATATTTTATCTCCGCAAGAACCAGCCTAAGAACTTTTTGGTATGCCAAAGAGAGCATATGAATCGCATAGGCTTTGATTGCCTGCTCAAAACCTGCAAAAAGACTCAATAGTGTCAGTAAAACTTCATCTGTAGATCAAAATAAAAGAATACATAAAAATGGCATCAAACTGAAAAACGTAGAAAAACTCCATAGCAAGTTCCTGTTAGTACTAATACAAATTCTAGCCAGTAGGCACCCTTTTCGGTGGAAAGAAATGACAATACAAAACCTGAAGTTAGCATAAGACTTTACAATATATTACCAACAATGCTTCAATGCCTCAAGAAATGTATATACCTGGAACAACATCCAATATGTTTTGGTTCTTTGCTACCGCATCCCAAAACTGACGAAACCTAGCAGTCTGTAAGCAAATTAATTGAGGTTAACAGTGGATTCCACAGTAGTTATTAAACATCTATACATTAGTCACATAGTCAGACCAAGTGTGTACCTCCAGGTAGTGAGAAAGAATATCAATATCTTGAATTGCTCCTCCATTTGCTAAAATAAAAGAGCATATAAGTCAGCTACACATAATAGTAGAAAACTTCAGATGCACAAACATAAAAGGCGCACAAGACACACAACTAAAAGGCAACATGATAGATCAAGTCTGTCATGTTATACATCTGTAAGAATAATATGTCTGATGCAAAATTTAAATTTTGCAATAACCACAAGGGATACTTAAAAATGGAAATACCTCGCACTGCCGCCGACAGGGTTCACCCCCGGACCTCCCGAACCTCTCTCTGTGATCCTCATCGCCTTCCCAAGTCGGTGCTCCCCCTTGTTCTCTTTGGGCGTCATCCAATCGCCACATCCGCTGTGCCCGAGGACCTCACCGCCGCTCAAGTCACCGCCGTCGGTGAACCCTTGCCGCCCTTGCCGTAGAACCACCTCCCAGAGCATCATCAAGTTCTCGGCATCCCGTTTTGCTCCTCGGACGGACTTCTCTCGCCGCGGGTCGCCGTCGACGTTGCCATCTTCATCGCTGGCCATGGCTGCTGCCTCCGTGCTCGTTTGCTCTGTGTCGAGTTAGCCGCCAGCTAAGCCGCCACCTCATCCCCTCTGCCCGCGTGTCGCAAACGTACCGTCCCTGTCAGCGCGTGTGTGGCCGGTTCACACCCTAACCAGATCCGATTCTCAGTGAACTCAGTCCATCGTACACCAACTCATTGACAGTGGGCCCCACGTGTCAAATTCAATTTTCTTTTATTTGTTTTCAGCCGAAATTCCCTTGCTGACGTCAGCTGATGCAATAATTATATTTTCCTTCAGAAAAGTAATTCAGTAAATCACTAAATTCTGATTTTCAGTATTTTATGTGACTTCAATCTTCTAGAGCTCATATCTTTTGTATCCGGAGTCCGATTGAGCCCATTCAATTTCCTAAATTTATCTAAATTCGAGATCTATTTATCTGAGATTTTTATTTAATTTTTTGAGTTTGCTTTCTATCTATTATTTATTTATTTAGTTTATTTATTTGTTTGCGAGTAGACGTTGATACTTCGGGAAGCTTTGAGCAAGGAGTGGCATACCAAGATCAAGATCAATCCCAAGATTTATTCCCAGGCAAGTCGTGGTCCTTTGATCATATTGAACCTATGATTTCAAAAGTACATTGTTTTATACAATTGCATGCTATCTTTATACAAATTGCTTTGGGTATAGTTATTACTTGTTATCATTATACCTCCATTGATTATTTGAATACCATGAATCCTTTGTCACCTTAGCTTGGTTATTTTTTGTTGGATATATTTATATTGCCAACATGGGTATCGTACATATACTTAGTCTTGCTTAGTTACGACGGGTTTAACATCACATGTGTCTTAATAATTAATTTTGACTTAATGATTTATGGAATCGTGGTGGTGAGCCACTCTTGTTAAAATTTGGGAGCCATGACAGGGTATGTCATTGGTTTTGGTTAAATAAAATGGTTTTGCTTGGGCGAGTGGTTGGTGGATAGTGGGGATGTGGATTGAACATGCTGTGGGTTTGTGGTAGTCTCGCTTGAGTAATTTGTCAAGGACTTAATCTTGTGCCCCATTGAACTGGGCCTTAACTGTACAACCACATGTTTGGTGGGACGGGCCTGGCTGAATAATTAGCAGTGTCTTAATTTTGGTTCTGTCATGTGAAGTGTGAGTCGTGGGAAACGTATTCTCACGGTGGCGCAAGAGGGCCCTGTCAGCCGGAAAGACATTGATGTTGAAACCTTAGCGGCGAATCGGGTTAAGAAGGAGCTTTGTAAAAGCCTTGTGATGATCACTTAGTCGCACACCTCGGAAGTGTGTTAAACGGACATTATAAGTTGATTTATCTCTTGTGGGGCAAGCTGTACAACCTCTGCAGAGTGTAAAACTATTCGAATAGCCATGTTCGCGGTTATGGACGTGCTCGGGGATTTCACATGGGAGATAGAGTTTCTTTAAAAATGTGTCGGAGTGTGGATAGGAAGTTCACTTGATGAATATAATGTTCGTTTGGTGAATAGGTCATTCACTTGGTAGGTTGTGTCGATTGGTGAATAGGGATTCACTTATCGTTGGTTTGGTTGGGAAGTGAATGGGGAAGTTCACTAGTTGTTTCAAAGAAATTGTTTAATTACTTATTATTGTTTTCAATTCCGCATTTCAATCTACTTATTGTATTTGTCGTAAACGCTTCTTTATGCAAAAGAGCCATACAACTAACCTTTGTTTAAGCCCTGCATGAATACTATTTGCATACATTTCCCCACGGCTTGCCGAGTACATTCAAAATACTCATGGCTTTATGCCCTCTATTTGATCAGCAGTGGAGGGAGAATATCAAGCTGCCCAAGAGTTCTTTGCCCAGGAAGACCATAAAGGTTTTGTAGATTAGGATGCGTTCTCCACTCGATTGCATGTGGGCATGTTGATTGGCCATTTGAAGAGTTTCGTTCCGCTGCAAGAGTTTATTTGTTTCTTTAGCCCTGCGTGACAAGTTAAGTAAACGTTGACCATAAGGTCCAGTTATTATTATTATTTGTTACTTTGAGATCTTTCTAGTTAAATCGAATAAATGAATGGTATTTCATCACTGTTTGCCTGTGTAAGCTAGTTACTGATCTGGGACTAGTTCAGAATATACAGAGGGTTCCTGAAATACATTTTTGGGTCCCGACAGAGGTGGTATCAGAGGCATATCGACTGTAGAACGCAACCTTAGTTAGCATGGTCGTTTTAGCTAAAAGCTTCAAAATTTATTTTCTAAATCAAATCAACTTAATTTGACTTGAGTAGTTGCTCTTTTCTCATCTACTCTATTCTCTTCTCATCTCAGTCTATTCTATTCTTACCCTATTCAATTTTTTTCTCGTCTTTGCTGAACCTTGTTTTATAATCTTAAATTGACTTTCTCGCCTCATTAATTTCTCTAGTCCGGAAGAAAGAAGTCAAATCATTGGCAATCGTCAAGAGTATCTTCGTCGTTTCATTCCAGTTGCTTTTGAAGAGTCTTCGTCCTCCATTCGGATTAGGAGCCGTCCTATTGGAGTTTAGTAGCGCTTTTAGATCGTTTTTTGCATTAGGTCTTTATTTGGGTTGTGTGTAAGTGGGAACTGCAGTTCTGCTATCAAGCATTATGTTGCAGTCACACTAAGACTTTAATTTGAAAAGTTATTTATGCTTTCATAGCGTTTCAGCTATGTCTTCTTGTCGTTGCCTTTGGGTATAACCTGTTCCCCTAATTAGGCTGTTTCCATCTACTCTACCTTGTCTATCTCATCTATTATGCTATTCCCCCTCATCTACATTGCTTTTCTATCTTATCTACTAAACCAGTGGAGGATTATCGCAGATGGTTGACACTTGCAATACTTCAAGTCGTGCTCAGTCAGAGGATGCCAATGTCAATGCAAGTGACCAGTCACCAGCCCCTGGAGCCGCAGAGCCAAACATGGCACAACTTATAGCAGCTTAGACGCAATTCATGAGTGCAATGATGCAGAACATAAACGCCATGATGACGCAGCAAAGTCAGACCGCCGCTGCAATAGTCAACTTGTTGAAACAAAACAGTCAGAATGGTCAGAATAATCAAGCAGCAGTTGTTCCGCCGGTTCATCATCATTCCAAGCTATCAGAGTTTATGAGGACTCGTCCATCTACGTTTTCTCATTCGTTAGAACCTTTGGACGTAGAAGATTGACTTCGTTCAGTGGAGAAAAAGCTCGCCATTGCTCAATGCAATGATCGTGAGAAAGTTCTTTATGCTTCACATCAATTGGAAGGTACAGCCGCAGAATGGTGGGAGAACTACACCACAGCTCATGGAGATTCTCACGCTATCACTTGGGAGGAATTTTCAATAGCTTTTCGTCAAGCTCATGTCCCTGATGGTATAGTGAAAATGAGGAAGAATGAATTTCGTGAACTTCAGCAAGGAAACATGTCCTTGGGTGAATATCTCAACAAGTTCACTCAACTTTCTCGCTATGCTCCAGAAGATGTTGCTACAGATAATGCACATCAGAAGCGATTCAAGCGTGGACTCAACCCCGGTCTGAAAGTGCAAGTTGTCGGAAATGATTATGTGAATTTTCAGCACATTGTGGATAAATCCGTACTCATAGAATACTCTCGTCGTGAGTTGGACGAATCTTGCAAAAGGAAGATGATGCAACATGGAGTTCATCAGAATCAACTACAGAGAGCCAGAACCAATGCTCAATAGCCTTTTTGTCCCAATAATTCATCTGCCGGATTCAGGACCCCGACACCAGTGTCTCATGCAGGAAACATAGGGATTCCCAATGCCAACAACAACAACAATAATCAATCTCAGGGGAACACCAATCATGGCGCAGGAGTTACTTGTTTCAATTGCCATCAGACAGGTCATTATGCTAACAAGTGTCCGCAGAAGCAAGGGCTGATGCCAATTCCTTTCAATTTGGGACCAACGTCAACTAGGACTTCTTTGCCCGGAGTAGGAAGAGGAATGCCTCAGACCCCAAATCAAGCTACCAGGACTCCATCAACTGCCTCAAGAGGAAGACTGAACCATGTCACTGCAGAAGAAGCACAAGCAGTTCAGAACGTCGCCTCTGGTAAGTCTTCAGGTTAGACCTACGTCATAACCTATTCTTTAGTCAGCCCGAATCTCGAGGACGAGATTCCCTTTTAAGGGGGGTAGGTTTGTAACATCCCAAAAATTTGGTATGTTTTGAAGTTTTAAAAGAAAAAGAACCATTTGGACTTTTCTACTAAAGTTAAAAGCTTAATATGAATTTTCAGAGTTCAAAAACAATTTAATATGAATAATGTCAACATCAACTATTATCAAAATTATTTTATTTGGGTTCTATGTGCTTGGATATATTTTCTAGAATTTTCTAGAATTTTTCTAAGTGCATTTGCTATTTTCTAAGTGTTATTTGGAGTTTCTGCTATTTTCTAAAAAGAAAAACTAATAAAAATCTCGGAACGGTCCTTTGGGCCGAAACCCTAAGCCTCGGCCCATTTCCCTCCACTCCCGGCCCATTTCCTTACAGCCGCACCTCCTTTCTCCGCTCCCGCGCACGCAGCTGGCTCCACTCGTCAGCGTGAGTGTCGCCTTTTGTCATGTACTCGCATCGGAGCCTCTCTCGTTGTCAATTGGGCCCCGCTTGCCACGTCTTCATCTTCTTCCTCTTGGACTCTAGAGTCCGAGTGACTCCTGTGTCGCAGCCAAGTCGGCCTCCGCTGGGATTCCTTCCATCCGATGCCATTTAAGGAGCCCCGTGCGTCAAAAGCTTCGCCCGAGTCTCCTTCCTCAAAACCCTAAGGCGCCGCCTCCGATTCGTTCTTCGTTTTGCCGAATTTCGCCCGAGCGCCGCCGCTGTTGAAGCTTTGTCTCCACCGGATTTCTCCACCATTGCTTCATCCCCGCCAGCGTCGTCTTCGCCATCGGGACCGCATCATCGGGAGCTTCGCCGTGCTTCCACCATCTTCGGCCGAGGGTCATCACAACGCCGTTGTCGGTTTCATCCGAAAAACAAGTCGCCGGCCATCTTTTCCTATCAACACCTTCGGTAGGTCTATGTGCTTTCCGAGCGCGTCACTTTGAGCCTTTTGTCCTCCTCATCCTATCCCCTACCTCCTCCTGGTTTCCTTGCCGCTGAAGTGCCGCCGCCAGTCACTTTTGTCTTCTCCGGTCAACCTCGCACTTCCGCCGACAGGGTTCACCCCCGGACCTCCCGAACCTCTCTGTGATCCTCATCGCCTTCCCAAGCCGGTGCTCCCCCTTGTTCTCTTTGGGCGTCATCCAATCGCCACATCCGCTGCGCCCGAGGACCTCACCGCCGCTCAAGTCACCGCCATCGGTGAACCCTTGCCGACCTTGCCGTAGAACCACCTCCCAGAGCATCATCAAGTTCTCGGCATCCTGTTTTGCTCCTCGGACGGACTTCTCTCGCCGCGGGTCGCCGTCGACGTTGCCATCTTCATCGCTGGCCATGGCTGCCGCCTCCTGTGCTCGTTTGCTCTGTGTCAAGTCAGCCGCCAGCTAAGCCGCCACCTCATCCCTTCTGCCTGCGTGTCGCACACGTGCCGTCCCTGTCAGCACGTGTGTGGCCGGTTCACACCCTAACCAAATCCGATTCTCAGTGAACTTAGTCCATCGTACACCAACTCATTGACAGTGGGCCCACATGTCAAATTCAATGTCCTTTTATTTGTTTTTAGCCGAAATTCCCTTGCTGATGTCAGCTGATGCAATAATTATCTTTTCCTTCAGAAAAGTAATTCAGTAAATCACTAAATTCTGATTTTCAGTATTTTATGTGACTTCAATCTTCCAGAGCTCATATCTTTTGCATCCGGACTTCGATTGAGCCCATTCAATTTCCTAAATTTATCTAAATTCGAGATCTATTTATCTGAGATTTTTATTTAATTTTTCGAGTTTGCTTTCTCTCTGTTATTTATTTATTTAATTTATTTGTTTGTTTGCGAGTAGACGTTGATACTTCGGGAAGCTTTGAGCAAGGAGTGACATACCAAGATCAAGATCAATCCCATGATTTATTCCCAGGCAAGTCGTGCTCCTTTGATCATATTGAACCTATGATTTCAAAAGTACATTGTTTTATACAATTACATGCTATCTTTATACAAATTGCTTTGGGTATAGTTATTACCTGTTGTCATTATACCTCCATTGATTATTTGAATGCAATGAATCCTTTGTCACCTTAGCTTGGTTAATTTTTGTTGGATATATTTATATTGCCAACATGGGTATCGTACATATGCTTAGTCTTGCTTAGTTACGACGGGTTTGTCATCACATATGTTTTAATAATTAATTTTGACTTAATGATTTATGGAATCATGGTGGTGAGCCACTCTTGTTAAAATTTGGGAGCCATGACAGGGTATGTCATTGGTTTTGGTTAAATAAAATGATTTTCGCTTGGGCGAATGGTTGATGGATAGTGGGGATGTGGATTGAAGATGTTGTGGGTTTGTGGTAATCTCGCCTGAGTAATTTGTCAAGGACTTAATCTTGTGCGCCATTGAACTGGGCCTTAGCTGTACAACCACATGCTTGGTGTGACGGGCCTAGTTGAATAATTAGCAATGTCTTAATTTTGGTTCTGTCATGTGAAGTGTGAGTCGTAGGAAGCGTATTCTCACGGTGGCGCAAGAGAGGGGCCCTGTCTGGTCGGAAAGACATTCAGTGTTGAAACCTTAGCGGGCAGAACTGGGTTAAGAAGGAGCTTTGTAAAAGCCTTGTGATGATCACTTAGTCGCACACGTCGAAAGTGTGTTAAACGGACATTATAAGTTGATTTATCTCTTGTGGGTCAAGCTGTACAACATCTGCAAAGTGTAAAACTATTTGAATAGCTGTGTCTGCGGTTATGGACATGCTCGGGGATTTCACACGGGAGATATAGTTTCTTTAAAAATGTGTCTGAGTGTGGATGAGAAGTTGACTTGATGAATATAATGTTCATTTGGTGAATAGATCATTCACTTGGTAGGTTGTGTCGATTAGTGAATAGGGATTCACTTATCGTTGGTTTGGTTGGGAAGTGAATGGGGAAGTTCACTGGTTGTTTTAAAGAGATTGTTTAATTACTTATTATTGTTTTCGATTCCGCATTTCAATCTACTTATTGTATTTGTCATAAACGCTGCTTTATACAAAAGAGCCATACAACTAACCTTTGTTCAAGCCCTGCATGAATACTATTTGCATACATTTCCCCACGGCTTGTTGAGTACATTCAAAGTACTCATGGCTTTATGCCCTCTGTTTGATCAGCAGTGGAGGGAGAATATCAAGCTGCCCAAGAGTTCTTTGCCCAGGAAGACCATGAAGGTTTTGCAGATTAGGATGCGTTCTCCACTCGATGGCCTGTGGGCATGTTGATTGGCCATTTGAAGAGTTTCATTCCGCTGCAAGAGTTTATTTATTTCTTTAGCCCTGCGTGGCAAGTTAAGTAAACGTTGAGATCTTTTTAGTTAAATCGAATAAATGGATGGTATTTCATCACTGTTTGCCTGTGTGAGCTAGCTACTAATCTGGGACTAGTTCAGAATACACAGAGGGTTCCTGAGATGCATTTTTGGGTCCTGACAATAAACCATTAAGCAAACATGTAGATGGAGTCATGATTGTTGGAACAGAGATCGGAAGACACACACACACGAGCACAACTAGATAAACACACAGAGGAAGACTAGTCGGTTGTGGTGCTCAACTTGCTGCACCTTTTCAGTTTTCTTCTCTCTTATTTAGTATTCCAGATGAGCTACAGTACATCAAACTGAAAACTAGTCAGTTACTGACTGCACGCACACACACACGCACTAGCTACTAACAGACCAAAATCCAAGCAACTAACACACATGACTCGGCCATATCCCCCACAACTCGGATCATGGATCAGATCGCACTCCAATGCAAGCAAACTACAAAGTCTGAACTTTGTCTCGATTCGAATATCGAGAGCTCAACTTCGAACTTCGGCGAGAAGAAACTCGTAAAACACACTGGAAGGTTCGACAATGCACTCCAAGAAAGACTAATTGACACAAAGCAAAAAAAACCAACGAACAAGATTAACTTCATCATTCACCTCCTTAATCTTGTCGTCTTGCCATCACATCGAGCACGCCGAGCTTCTGACGTAGTTCGATGAACTTAATGTGCCCAAGAGCTTTTGTCAGTATATCTGCATGTTGCTCCTCGGATCTGACATGATCCACTTGAATCCTTCCGGTCTCCACGCACTCTCGGATGAAATGATACCTTGTATCAATGTGTTTACTCCTATCATGAAACACTGGATTTTTACACAAAGATATGGCTGACTTGTTGTCAACCCTCAACTCAAATTTCTCTTGATCCTTTCCCAAACGATCTGCCATGAGCCGAGCAAGCCATATTCCTTGGCATGCGGCTGTTGTTGCTGCAATGTATTCCGCCTAGCAAGACGAAAGAGCCACAATCTTTTGCTTCTATGACTGCCATGAAATCGGGTTCGAACCAAGAAAGAAAACACTTCCTGTTGTGCTTTTGCGATCCTCAACATCACCCGCCAAATCACTGTCACAGAACCCAACTAGTTTTGGCTCCAAATCTCCTTTTCTCCCATAGCAGAAACCAAGGTTCAGAGTACCTTTCACATACCTCAAAATGCGCTTGACAGCTGCAAAGTGTTGAGTTTTGGGTGCTTCCATGAATCTGCTCACAATACCAATAGCATAGCTAATGTCCGATCTAGTGTGCACTAAGTAGCGCAAACTGCCCACAATACTCCGATACATGGTTGCATCCATGTGAGGATCTTCAGAATTCTTACTCAACTTCAGATGATTCTCCATTGGTGTAGAGCAAGAGTTGCACTCTTCCATGCCTGCTATCTTGAGAATCTTGGCAGCATAGCCTCTCTGACACAATGAAACTCCTCCTCTTGACTGCTCGACTTTGATACCCAAATAAAAACTTAACAGTCCAAGATCACTCATGATGAACTATCTCTTCATTTGATTCTTGAAAGCTTCGATGTCCCCTACGGTTGAGCCTGTGATGATAAGATCGTCGACATAGACGCCCACAAGTAGAATCGTCCCGTCTTGGAGTCTCTTGTACACTGCGTGCTCATGAGGACTCCTCACAAAACCCAGTGACACTAGTGTTTTGTCTAGCTTGTAGTTCCATGCCCGTGGGGCTTGCCGTAAACCATAAAGGGCCTTCTTCAATCTCATCACCTTCTGTGGACTTTTGTCATCAACAAAGCCGGGGGGCTGAGAGACATACACCTCCTCACTTAGCTCACCGTTCAAGAAAGCTGACTTAACATCCGTGTGATGTATTTGCCAACTCTCAGAAGCGGCTATCGCTAAGAGCAATCTTATAGTTTCCATTCTAGCCACTAGAGCAAACACCTCCTCGAAGTCAACTCCTTATATCTGCGAGTAACCCTTTGTGACAAGGCGAGCCTTGTGCTTCACAATTTTTCCTGCAGAATCCTTCTTTAGTTTGTAGACCCATTTCAACCCTATTGCCTTGTGTCCTGGAGGTAAATCTGCCAGCTCCCAAGTCTTGTTCTCTATTATGGATTTATCTCTTCATTCATGGTTCTCCTCCAGCTTGTATCTTTCAAGGCTTCTTGGAAACTCGTCGGCTCCTCCATGGCCAGCATGCATAGACCGGAATAGTCCAATTCCACTTCCATAGTGTCACCATAGATATCATGAAGAGGCCGATAGCGTATTGGTCCCTCAGAGGAAGACGACGGCGTGGTGACATCCAATGGTGTCGATGGTGCCGCTGCCTGTGGCGCTCCAAACACCTCGGGTGTTGATGAAGATACCGCGAGTGTAAGTGGAGTAACCGAAGTTTCTTCAGGTGCAGGGGTTGGTGCAGCATTCATTCCAGAGGTCGCTCGGATAGAATCTGCAGCGCTCTGGACTGACTGAATTGATGTTGCAGTATTGCGCTGGGCTGCATCCTCCTGACTTGATTCACATGCACCTGCACTGTTAGTTTCCCAATCCACTTTAAAACACCAGTTGGCTCATCTTCTTCCCCATCAGAGTGAGGCCAACTCCAACCTCTTGCTTCATCAAACACCACATCTCGACTCACGAGTAATCTTCTAGTCTTGGGTTATAGAACCTATAAGCCTTCGAGCCAGGTTCATAACCCATGAAGACACACTGAACACTACGATCTTCAAGCTTGTTCAGATGAGGTGTTATTACCTTTACATGAGCGACACAGCCAAACACACGAAAATGATGTACTTTTGGCTTGCGCTTGTACCATGCTTCATATGGTGTCATGCCTTCCAGACTTTGTGTTAAGGCCCGGTTCAGGAGATACACAGCCGTGTTTACAGTCTCACCCCAAAATCTTCCAGGAACTTTTTTGTTCTTGAGCAAGCTCCTAGCAGTGCCAACGATAGTCCGGTTTCGACATTCAGCCACACCATTCTGTTGAGGGCTGTATGGTTCTGTTAAGAACCGCTGCATTCCTTGCTCGTCACAGAAGGCCTCAAACTCCTTCGATACAAACTCTCCACCATGATCGGTACGTAGTGCTTTGATCTTGGAGTCTGTCTGCACCTCCATTCTTGTCTTGACTCTTTTGAATGCCATAAGTGCTTCATCTTTGCTCTTGATCAAAACACACCACATAAAACGAGAGTAATCGTCAATAACCAGCAGGAAATACCGATTACCTCTAGGAGTGGATGGGCTGATTGGACCACACAGGTCCGCATGAAGCAACTCCAGAGGCTTCTGAGCATGGTACATGGATGTTTTTGGGAATGGGCTCCGATGATGCTTCCCGGCCAAACATGCTTCACAGAATTGTTCTAGATGCTCCATGTGTGGCAAGCCTTCTACCATTTCCATCTGAGACAGCTTCTGCAAGGTACGAAAATTTACATGTCCATACCTCGCATGCCACAGCCACTCCTTTCTCATATTTTCCCAAGAGACATACTGGTAGTGTACGATTCAGACGTAGCACATACAATCTGTTCCAAGATTTTTTCACCTTGGCCAATAGCTTACTTTCTTGATCATAGAGGCTGAGAGTACCATCTTCCAACACGGTTTTGCAGCCAGCTTCATCTAGTTGACCCAAACTGACAATATTATTGCAAAGACAGGGAATGAAATACACACCAGTGAGTATTTTGTGTTCTCCTGTTACTCCTTCAAGCAGGACTGCTCCACGCTCATGTATCTCAACCATGGACCCATCACTAAACTTAACTGAGCCTCTCACTGATCTGTCAATACTGACGAACACATCTTCAGAGCCTGTCATATGGTTGCTTGTTCCGTGTCCAGGTACCACAAATCATTGCACCTTGGTCCAGTTCCAAGTTCGGGCTTGACATGGTCTTCGTTGAGCCGTACCAGTTCTGAGTCGCACTCCTCAAAAGCTTCAATCATTAACACAGCAGGTTCATTATCTCTGAATTTCTCAACATAGTGGACCTTCTCCTTCTTTGGTTTGGAACATTCAGTAGCAAAATGACCATACTCATTGCAATTGAAACATTTGAGTTTTGATTTATTAAACTTACGATTGGATTTCTTCTCAGCTTCATCACCGCGGCCACCTAATTGACCGCGGCCATGGCCGCCGCTGCGTCCGTCGCCTTTTTCGTGCCACTGCTCGAGCCTTCAGTGCCTTCCTTCTTCTCTTTCACGGCCATGGCTTCCCACTGCGCACGTGAGAACATCAGTTGTTATCCCTCTTGCTTGTTGTGGCGTCGTCCCTTCAAAGACTCCTCAAACTCCCACAGATGTCCGATAGCCTCGGCTGCCGTCATTGACGTTAAATCTCCCCATTGTTCAATAGTTCCAACAATGGGAAGAAATCTGTCCCGGACTGCACTGAATTATTTGTCAACGACAACGGCTTCCTTCACATCGGCTCCCATCAATCGCATCTCACCGACCATCGTGGTCAGCTTCTGAGAAAAAATGGTGATGGTTTCAATCTCCTAAAGAGGTTCCAATGGTAGCAACTTTTTCAACAACTTGCTCATCAGAAAAAGACAAAAAGGAGAATCTATTACCAGACTTACTTGGGTCAAGTTTGAGATTACGAACTTGCGCATACCGCATAGCCTTTTGGACCAAGTCCTCATCACTAGACTACTGCTTCTTGGTGCACTCACTCAGCCTAGGCTCCATCGGATCAACCACGTGGCTCTTCGTCGGCCGAAAAGTTCCATCTGATTTTGAACATGGTAAGGCCATGTTGCTGCTGACAGTAGCGGCCTTGACAATCACTGAGTCCTCAATCACCCCTTGGTGGCCCGTGAGTTCAGTCAAACGCTAGACACTAACTGCCTCGGTAACAAGGAAATCCACTTGGTCAGAAGCGTAACCCATCACCATAGCAGGCGAAGCAAGGATCTATCTTCTGTCCTTAGCTGCATTCGACATTTCTTGGGCCTCCAAAATAGTTTCTCACTGAACTAACATCAAGAGAAATGGCACCGGGTGTATTGGTAGCTGGCAGACTTGACGCGATACCGGAAGAGGTTGGCTTGGTAGCAGAATCTCCTAGCCCAGCAGCAAGAGCATCTAGCACAGCAGGACTAGCCAGCTCATCCTGGACCAACAGCAAAATGTCTGCCACAGAACAATCACCCAACACAGCTTCTGAAATGTCCTTCTGATAAGAGGGTAAACCAACCTTGGCTTCGGCTAAATTATGTCCCTGTTCATTCAAAGAGAACGCCCCTCCCCTCAAGTAACCGTCTCCAATTCCTTTCTAACCGCCTCGGTGTAACCCAGACGGTACCCGATGCCAAAAGCCCCAAGGTAGTCCCCTTAATAATGGAGGTAGACTGCCCCTTACAATTCTTAGAAGCTTTCGACTTAAGATCTGAATTATTCTTCAATCTCTTAGCATCTCTATCTTCCATCTCAACATCTTTTCCCCTGCCCGATTTGTCCTCCCCTCATGATCCTCTCCCCGCTCAAAGTCTTTGTCACCCACATCCATCGCAGCAACTTCCACTTTGAAAAAAATATCATAGACATATTCATCAACCACAATCTCTACACTCGAAGGTATAGCCTCTATGTCCATCACTCCCACCAGCATATGAACTATATCATTCTTGCGTACCTTTTCCATGTCCACTCTCATTGCTATGCCAATGATCAATCCGATCACACAAAGGCTCAGGAAGTCACGTACTTCATACCCATGAAGTTGATATTTAGGCGTGGGTTTCAAATTCTATTCCACAAATTGCAACACCACCTTATGCTCTTTTACATGCACGTCTTCAATAGCCGCCATACGAAGCATATCGAGCATAGTTGGAAAATGAACCAAAAATGTATTTCCCCTGATTCTCCACCTTTGGCTGCCAATTCATAGGTATTAATCTTCTCAACTCAGTAATCAGAAGGTCTTCAGACAGTGGATCACTTGTGATCCGAACCAGCCTGATCTTGTTGTTTTCTTTCTTCAACTTCTTCGGCCTAGCTATTGGGATATGATAAAATCCCAACCCATCAGCACCGAACCCACACAAGTTAGCAATAGGTCTCGGTAGCAGCGACAACAGACACTTAGTCACCAAATGGTCAGTGCCCTCACAAATAGCACACAACAAGTTTGCTTTGCAATTGGCGGCTCCATGCCCCTTCCCTTTGCACTGAAAGCAAATTAGTTTGGAAACATCACTTGTGGAACCAGAGTTGATATGAGAGGTTCCCCCACCGAACCGACCACGACCCTGACCTCTAAAGTTGCCATCTCCGAACCTCCCACGACCAAATCTATATGCGTCCTAACTTGATACTGGTTAGAGAATCTATTTTCACCAAAGACTGGTGCTTCTCCCTGCCCACCAATAACACTACCCGCCCAGCAGCTTGGCCACCAACACCACCATTGACCAAGAATCGACCACCTCTGGAGCTCGGGAACTGCCCACCGCCCGCAACCTGTCCGCTAGCATCATTAAAGATAGGGAAGTGACCACCCGCAACCTGCCCACCAGCACCCCCACTGAAAACCCTTTCTTTGACCGCAGCTTGTCCGCCAGTACCACTGACGACCAAGAAGAGTCCACCCGCAACCTGTCCACCAGGACCACTGACGACTGGGAAGTTTCCCTCCCCTCCGATGTTTGGGACGTGACCACCACTGTCGCTTACAATGGGTGCATTACCAAAACCCTTTCTCTGACTACTTCTATGACCCCGTCCAAAATCCATGGCACCACGATGACAGAGAATTTCAGCAAAAGAGCGATGATCTCCGTTTGTAGTACCAGACCAGCCGCCATTTGTCGCCCCAGACCAACCGCCGGCAGACTTATGAGAATTCGGCCGAGCTAAACACCAGGAGCGTGGAAAGAAATGTTGAAACCAGGGCAACCCTCTCTTGTGGACCTGATTCCCAATGATTCACTACCAGAATCCGTTACTTTCCCGAGTGCCTGAAACATTTGGGAAAGTCCCCAAAACACTTGGGAACCTAATTCCCGAAGGTCGACCGTCGGGAAAAAACACTCGAGATAGTTTTGTCGGGGTAAAAACTGGTTTCCTGAGTGTTTCGAGAATTACACTCAGGAAAGTTAGTTTTCCCGAGTGTTCAGATTTACACTCGGGAAACTAACAACACTCGGGAGATTTTTTGCGTAACGCTTCTAGCCAACCGTAATGGAATAGTTCCGAGTGTTGGCACTCTGAATAAACGCCACGTGTCTATTTTTCCGACGATGCCTCGAAATTACCCGAGTGTTAACACTGGAGTCAAGTTTGATCCGATTGTTTTTCAACGGACACTTGGGAATCAGTTTCAATACCAAGTGTTTTTAAATGGACACTGGGAACTGTGTTTCACCCGAGTGTTTTTAAATGGACACTCGGGAATCAAGTTTTAGCCACACAGAAACATGCTTCCCAAATAATGCACTCAATTTTATACACACAATGTGGATTTTCATATAATGCATATTCCACCATAAGGTATCACCAATGCATAAATCATTACATGTATAGATTCGACAAAATTGACATAATATTCGAGTTCACAATACAACATTCACATATATACACCCAAAAGACATTTTATTTCAATCTTTGAAGTCAACAACTTGCTGGCTGTCACAATACAACATTCAGATGTGCATGTTCACAACACTTTTTGAGATTCCATAAAATTACAAATGTTGTGAGTTCAAATCAAATCACAAAACAAATCAAATCACAAAACCTTCGAAGGCACAAGAGCCTTGGATGTGCCAGATGCTATTCCTCGCACACCTCCATTGGTGTCATTACCCCTTTCTGACAGAACAAGAAAAACTTCATTAAGACAGGAGCAGCATAGATTGTTCTCTAGGGTGTGTCCTAGAGAAAATGCATAAGAGAGAGCAAATCTATACGTTATCTATATGTTCACCTATCATCCTTAACAACAAGTGTCAACTAGTATCCTATAATGACTTATTTGATGACAAATGGCGTTATACTCATGCTTCCATGTAGTAACCGCTTCAAATCAAGAAATGTTGCAGAAGCATAATCTCATCTACATTTCAACTTAAACTAAATATTACAAATGTAACAATCCAATTTCACAAAATCAATTCAGCTGCAACTTACATCATTCCTGGGAATAATATATTGTGAGATGTCACATAGTTTCCACAAAAGCACCACATCAGTATAATATAAACATCTCAAATGTGTCATTATCTATTTATCTTGATACAAAGAATTCTACATTAAAAGAGGCAAATGTGCCTCTTAGTGTATATGAATGTGTATGTATACATGAAAATTTAGAAGGCTTAGACATCAAAGTTTACTACAAGAAATATGAGCTAAAATAGATGAAGCATGCAAGCAGTGCAAGATAGATGAAGCATGCAAGCAGTGCAAGAAACTGTACTCACTTACACATGTAAAATAGATGAAGCATTTAAGTAGTGCAAGATAGATGAAGCATGCAAGCAGTGCAAGAAACTGTACTCACTTACTCCAGGACACAGTGGCTTACTCAGTACTCACTTAGAGCTAAAATAGATGAAGCATGCAAGCGGCAAGAAACGTGGTTCCACATCACATGTAAAAGGTAGTTTGGTGTTACCTTGTATATCTGAGATTATCTCATCTTTAGTGAATTTATCGCCTAATGACCTACAATCGGGATTGTTGTTTATTGATGCTCATTGTGAAGGAGCCCCATCGAACGAGAAACCAAACCTTCAAATGCCACCTTTTGCCCTGTAGTCATGACCTACAAAGGACATCATACTTTTGATTTGACACGCACAAGTAAAACCAATGTTATCAAATTAAACTAGAAACTTAATCTAATTATAAATACGCAACATGTTCAGAGACAAATACAGGAAAAAATAGCCCCATGGAAGAAACAAGGCCTACTGAGAGAGAAGACTAGCATGTTCCATGCAAACATATGGCCTACCTGACCAAGGAATCTCTTCTGCAATTGTTGGGCAAGCAAAACAGCATCCAGCTACAAAACCAAGCCCGTGCATATGATAAATCATCAAGCAAACATTTACATATGACAATTGCAATCAACAAAAAGGGCAAACTTACCTCATTTTGGTTGTCTTTTGCCCTGACATATGCAAACTTACCTCATTATGAGCAAACGTTTCAAGTTAGGAAAACCTCATATGGCTCAAGCTGATAGAGCCAACACATGTTATATAAAGCAAAGCTTCTGCAACAATAGATTTCATGCTTTAGCTACCAATGCGAATTGTAGCTATTTGAATAGGTGTAAGCATCTAGACCCCTAATTCGTGTTTTGGTGATTAATGATTACTTAATCATCGTGACTAACTCTTTTGTGTAGCATATGTTCAAGTTAGGTCTCGATGGTGGTTTGGATTTGTGGGTTAAGTTTTGACCCTAAATGGATATTGAAGGCAAAGCATGAAATGTGTTGAAGATTAAGGACTTTGTGTTTTAGAAATGATCCAAGGAGTCGAGGATGGATCATTGTAGTAATAGGTCCTTTGTTTTTGTTTTAGCCGCATTTATTAAAGGGGATCTAGGCTAGTAGCTTGAAGTTGGTTAGGTTGAGTAGCTAGTTGTGATGCACACTAGGTTTGTTTAGATCATCTCTAGTCTAAGGAAACCCTTGAAAGAGTTGGAGTTGCAACAAAATCAAAGTTGGAGTTTTATTGGTTAAGTTTGAAAGATGACAATGCATTCCAGATGATCTGGAAGCCATCGGACAGTCTAACGGATCATTGGAACAGAAGGCTAATTGTTTATGTCAATGCATTCCGAATGATCCGGAAGCTAATGGACAAGCAAGCGGATCATTAGAACAGAAGGCTGATTTTTGATGTCAATGCATTCCGAATGATCCGGAAGCTAACAGACAATGAAGCGGATCATTGGACCAGAAGGGTATTTTTCAATAGGTTGAAAACTGAGACCTTCCGAATGATCCAGAAGCTAACGGAGCATCAAGCGGATCATTGGACCAATAAGGTTTTTCTAATCTTGTTGGAAACTAAGACCTTCCAGATGATTCGAAAGCTATCGGACTATCAAGCGGATCATTAGACCAGAGAGTTATTTTTTCAATGGGCTGAAACTCTTGTACTTTCCGAATGATCCGGATGTAAGGATGATCCGGAAGCTTTCGAATGATACTTAAGCCTGCAACGGTTAGTTTTTTGACCGTTGGATATCAAGCTTCAGGATGACCCGGAAGGGCTGCGGATGATCCGGAAGGTGCTGTTTTCTTAGAAAATCAGGTGTAACAGCTAGTTTTTTCAAGGAGGCTATAAATACTGTTCATGAGCGTCTTTGTGAGGGCTCTTGGCCACTCTACAGGTTCATCTAATACCAAGGGAAGATCAAGGGCACTTAAGAAGATTCAAGATCATATTTTGAGAGATTTGAGAGGTAGCATAGGCTTTGTGTGCATCAATCTAGTTGCTTGATCTTTCTAAGTTCAAGTGATGGTCTAGGTTTGTTACCTTTGGAGATCGGCGTCTCTTAGACGGCTTGGAGGCGTGATTCTCGGTGACCTTCTAAGGAGGAGCTTGTGGAAGGCACCGGGAAGGTTGTGACGGTTTGGAGTCTACCCATCCGGAGAGGAGAAGGACTACCACAAGTGGAAGACTTGATACCTTGCATGGTTTCAAGTCGGAGCAATATTTTCGAGTGCTCAAACATTTGGGAAAGTCCCCAAAACACTTGGGAACCTAATTCCCGAAGGTCGACCGTCGGGAAAAAACACTCGAGATAGTTTTGTCGGGGTAAAAACTAGTTTCCTGAGTGTTTTGAGAATTACACTCGGGAAAGTTAGTTTTCCCGAGTGTTCAGATTTACACTCGGGAAACTAACAACACTCGGGAGATTTTTTGCGTAACGCTTCTAGCCAACCGTAATGGAATAGTTCCCCGAGTGTTGGCACTCGGGAATAAACGCCACGTGTCTATTTTTCCCGACGGTGCCCTGAAATTACCCCGAGTGTTAACACTCGGGAGTCAAGTTTCAGTCTCGATTGTTTTTCAACGGACACTTGGGAATCAGGTTTCAATACCAAGTGTTTTTAAATGGACACTCGGGAACCAGGTTTCAGTCCCGAGTGTTTTTAAATGGACACTCGGGAATCAAGTTTTAGCCACACAGGAAACATGCTTCCCAGTGAATGCAGCTCAATTTTATACACACAATGTGGATTTTCATATAATGCATATTCCACCATAAGGTATCACCAATGCATAAATCATTACATGTATAGATTTGACAAAATTGACATAATATTCGAGTTCACAATACAACATTCACATATATACACCCAAAAGACATTTTATTTCAATCTTTGAAGTCAACAACTTGCTAGCTGTCACAATACAACATTCAGATGTGCATGTTCACAACACTTTTTGAGATTCCATAAAATTACAAATGTTGTGAGTTCAAATCAAATCACAAAACAAATCAAATCACAAAACCTTCGAAGGCACAAGAGCCTTGGATGTGCCAGATGCTATTCCTCGCACACCTCCATTGGTGTCATTGCCCCTTTCTGACAGAACAAGAAAAACTTCATTAAGACAGGAGCAGCATAGATTGTTCTCTAGGGTGTGTCCTAGAGAAAATGCATAAGAGAGAGCAAATCTATACGTTATCTATATGTTCACCTATCATCCTTAACAACAAGTGGCAACCAGTATCCTATAATGACTTATTTGATGACAAATGGCGTTTTACTCACGCTTCCATGTAGTAACCGCTTCAAATCAAGAAATGTTGTAGAAGCATAATCTCATCTACATTTCAACTTAAACTAAATATTACAAATGTAACAATCCAATTTCACAAAATCAATTCAGCTGCAACTTACATCATTCCTGGGAATAATATATTGTGAGATGCCACATAGTTTCCACAAAAGCACCACATCAGTATAATATAAACATCTCAAATGTGTCATTATCTATTTATCTTGATACAAAGAATTCTACATTAAAAAGAGGCAAAGGTGCCTCTTAGTGTATATGAATGTGTATGTATACATGAAAATTTAGAAGGCTTAGACATCAAAGTTTACTACAAGAAATATGAGCTAAAATAGATGAAGCATGCAAGCAGTGCAAGATAGATGAAGCATGCAAGCAGTGCAAGAAACTGTACTCACTTACACATGTAAAATAGATGAAGCATTTAAGTAGTGCAAGATAGATGAAGCATGCAAGCAGTGCAAGAAACTGTACTCACTTACTCCAGGACACAGTGGCTTACTCAGTACTCACTTAGAGCTAAAATAGATGAAGCATGCAAGCAGTGCAAGAAAACGTGGTTCCACATCACATGTAAAAGGTAGTTTGGTGTTACCTTGTATATACTGAGATTATCTCATCTTTAGTGAATTTATCTGCCTAACAGCCTACAGTCAGGATTGTTGTTTATTGATGCCTGTTGTGAAGGAGCCCCAGTCGAACGAGAAATTGAAACCTTCAAATGCCACCTTTTGCCCTGTAGTCATGACCTACAAAGGACATCATACTTTTGATTTGACACGCACAAGTAAAACCAATGTTATCAAATTAAACTAGAAACTTAATCTAATTATAAATACACAACATGTTCAGAGACAAATACAGGAAAAAAATAGCCCCATGGAAGAAACAAGGCCTACTGAGAGAGAAGACTAGCATGTTCCATGCAAATATATGGCCTACCTGACCAAGGAATCTCTTCTGCAATTGTTGGGCAAGCAAAACAGCATCCAGCTACAAAACCAAGCCCGTGCATATGATAAATCATCAAGCAAACATTTACATATGACAATTGCAATCAACAAAAAGGGCAAACTTACCTCATTTTGGTTGTCTTTTGCCCAGACATATGCAAACTTACCTCATTATGAGCAAACGTTTCAAGTTAGGAAAACCTCATATGGCTCAAGCTGATAGAGCCAACACATGTTATATAAAGCAAAGCTTCTGCAACAATAGATTTCATACTTTAGCTACCAATGCGAATTGTAGCTGTTTGAATAGGTGTAAGCATCTAGACCCCTAATTCGTGTTTTGGTGATTAATGATTACTTAATCATAGTGACTAACTCTTTTGTGTAGCATATGTTCAAGTTAGGTCTCGATGGTGGTTTGGATTTGTGGGTTAAGTTTTGACCCTAAATGGATATTGAAGGCAAAGCATGAAATGTGTTGAAGATTAAGGACTTTGTGTTTTAGAAATGATCCAAGGAGTCGAGGATGGATCATTGTAGTAATAGGTCCTTTGTTTTTGTTTTAGCCGTACTATTAAAGGGGATCTAGGCTAGTAGCTTGAAGTTGGTTAGGTTGAGTAGCTAGTTGTGATGCACACTAGGTTTGTTTAGGTCATCTCTAGTCTAAGAAAACCCTTGAAAGAGTTGGAGTTGCAACAAAATCAAAGTTGGAGTTTTATTGGTTAAGTTTGAAAGATGACAATGCATTCCAGATGATCTGGAAGCCATCGGACAGTCTAACGGATCATTGGAACAGAAGGCTAATTGTTTATGTCAATGCATTCCGAATGATCCGGAAGCTAATGGACAAGCAAGCGGATCATTAGAACAGAAGGCTAATTTTTGATGTCAATGCATTCCGAATGATCCGGAAGCTAACAGACAATGATGCAGATCATTGGACCAGAAGGGTATTTTTCAATATGTTGAAAACTGAGACCTTCCGAATGATCCAGAAGCTAACGGAGCATCAAGCGGATCATTGGACCAATAAGGTTTTTCTAATCTTGTTGGAAACTAAGACCTTCCGGATGATTCGGAAGCTATCGGACTATTAAGCGGATCATTAGACCATAGAGTTATTTTTCAATGGGCTGAAACTCTTGTACTTTCGAATGATCCGGATGTAAGGATGATCCGGAAGCTTTCGAATGATACTTAAGCCTGCAACGGTTAGTTTTTTGACCGTTGGATATCAAGCTTCAGGATGACCCGGAAGGGCTGCGGATGATCCGGAAGGTGCTGTTTTCTTAGAAAATTAGGTGTAACGGCTAGTTTCTTCAAGGAGGCTATAAATACTGTTCATGAGCGTCTTTGTGAGGGCTCTTGGCCACTCTACAGGTTCATCTAATACCAAGGGAAGATCAAGGGCACTTAAGAAGATTCAAGATCATATTTTGAGAGATTTGAGAGGTAGCATAGGCTTTGTGTGCATCAATCTAGTTGCTTGATCTTTCTAAGTTCAAGTGATGGTCTAGGTTTGTTACCTTTGGAGATCGGCGTCTCTTAGACGGCTTGGAGGCGTGATTCTCGGTGACCTTCTAAGGAGGAGCTTGTGGAAGGCACCGGGAAGGTTGTGACGGTTCGGAGTCTACCCATCCGGAGAGGAGAAGGACTACCACAAGTGGAAGGCTTGATACCTTGCATGGTTTCAAGTCAGAGCAATACTCTTGTGAGAGTGCTCCAACGAGGAGTAGGGGAGATCGCCGAATCTCCGAGACCTCGGTAAAAAAATTGGTTGTGTCTCTTGTCTCTTTTACATTTACGCATTTATTTTCTTGCTCTTTATAAACTGCACTAGTATTGTGTAGGAGTTGTTTGACCACACTAGAATCCATAGACACATAGGTTGGGTTAGAACTTATTAGTTTTAAAATTGTTCATTAGTAAAAAGAATCCCAATTCATCCCCCTCTTGGGCATCCAATCCACTTCAATAGGCAATACTACTGAATAGTGATGAGTATAAGCAATTTAATTAGAAATTAAAGCTAGATATAGAATGGACCCTGCAACATGTCAACTGATTACCAAAACTTGACATGCATGTCCAAGTGGCAAGTGCAAAAGAAAGAAAATTCTGCACTTCTGTTTTTTTTTTTAAAAAAAAAATGCAATGGAATTACAGTGAGTATGCTGCAACTTTTACATGTAGAATACACAAATGCACTACTTTTACATCTAGAATAAATAAACGACCTGTTTTCATCTTTAGAATTAGCCACATTGGGCAGGACATTAGGAGCTGGGATTGTAATGATTTCGCTCCTGTCAACAGCATAAACAACATGACCACAGATTATTCCTATCTTCTTTCCCCTGGTAATCAGCAGCATGTAGTAAGGGCCGAGGAACTTCATGAAACCTAAATAACCAAAAGATAGATTAACTGTTATACTAATTCATCCAGAAAATTGCCATTGATGCACCCGAAGCTTCGATTCCATACCAGCTATTCCGTAGCATTTTGTGATGAATTTCAGCCCCCCGGTTGCCCTGTTCCTCTCATGTATCCGCTGAAGCAACTCTTCGCACTCGGACTCCGTATAGAGAATGGGAGCCGAGGGCCAGGCGCAAGGGAGGCACACCAAGAGCAGGCCGAGCGGGCCACACGGGCAGGCGAGAGGTAGGGGGCGGCGCATGGGTCGAAGGCGCTGGGCCACCAGGGGGCCGACCGAGAGAGTTGGGGAAGAGGCGCCAAGGGAAATGGAGGGAGGAAGGAGCGCCAAAGAAATCACCTGGGATGAAGAAGGAGAAATGGGGAGGTGGGGCGCGGCGCAGGAGGAGGAGGGAGGAGGAGGGCTTGGGAACAGGAGAAGGGATTCGCAAGATCCAAATCTAGCTAGGACCGAGGGAGGAGGAGGTCGCCGGAGAGGAGGGAGGAGGAGGACGGCGGTACCGAAGGAGGGAGGAGGCGCCACAGCAGCGGAGGAGGAGGGAGTCGGGGGAGGAGGCGTCGCAGCGGCGGAGAAGGAGGGAGCCGGACGCGCTGAGGAGGAGGAGGAGGGCGGTGTGGGTGTGGAGGAGGAGGGAAGGTGCCGGGCGCGCCCAGGGGGGGCTAAGGGGATTGGGGATAGACGGGGAGGTGGCTAACGGGATTGGGGATATAGGGTTAGGAGCGAAAAAAAGCTGCGGTGGGAAAAAAGGGTGCGGCTTTCTCTCCCGAGTGTTTTAATTTTGATACACTCGGGAATATACTCTATCTCCCGAGTGTTATGCGAAACACTCAGGAAAGGTATTTCTACTGAGTGTTGACTTCCTATCCCGAGTGTCCTATTAAACACTCGGGATCTATCTGAGTGTTTTTGTCCAAACACTTGGAAAACATATAGACACTCGGGAATTAAGTGGTTTCTGGTAGTGATTAAAGGCAACCAATTCGACGATACCGGGCCATTTTGCCCGCAGATCCCATCCGGTTTGGAAATTGCAGTAAATCCGGCAAGGATGCCGAGCCAATCGGATTTGGAGATGGCAACATAGCTGGATAAATTACTTCCTCTATATGAATCGCAAGTATAATAATTCTTGTACAACAGCAAAGCTATCCACAGTATCAGTACAAAACCGGCGTGGTATACGTATGTATGGATATGAATGTACAGATGGTTACAAGCATCTGAATTCTAAACCCTATTTGGTTTCCACGTCAATGGCGACCATCAAGAAGGAGAAGTGCTGCAAGGCTGTGTGGGGAAACGAGGGTACTCCGCCGTGGCGGCTCCACGTGCTCCTGCCACGGCAGCCGCCGTGTCGGAGTCGTTGCCACTTCCACCGTTACCGTCTCTGGCGTCACCGGCACCGCCGCCGGGGGGAGGTGGTTGAGCGCCTCCAGCCATGATCGACGAGAGCGCGGCCGCCAGCGCCGTGGTGAAGTTGGGATCGCTGGCGATCGCGGCGGTCATCGTCTCCAGCGCCGACCTCTCCCTGCCGGCCATCCCTGCCGCCGCTGGTGGCGGCAGCACCGGCGCCCTGTGCGAGGGAAAGCCGTACATCGGAAACGGCATCGCGGGGAGGACCGGCGGGCGGTGGAGAAAGCCACCGGCGGTCGGCGAGTTGGTGAGGTCGAGGGTGATGGTGGGGAACGGCGCGGAGGCGGAGAGCGTGGCCATGGTGGTGGGGGCGGACGCGTACGGGTGGAAGAGCAGCGACGCGGCGTCGGCGGCGCCGTGGTGACCGAAGAGCGCGCCGGCGTCGCGGCTGACGGCCGGGCCCGAGAGGAGCATGGCGGCCGCGGCGGAGGTGGTCTTGGCCATGGCGGCGGCGGCCGGCGGCAGCGGGTGGTTGTGGGTGCCCTCGTACGTCGTGGTCAGGATGGTCTTGTCCTCGGCGCACCGTTGCACCTGCACGTACGCACGCATGCACACACGTACACAAGTGGCCGTTTAATTAGTTATAACTTTTGCATGCACGTAGGCATCTCGAGCGCATGCATGTACAACCCAAACACGCGGCAAATTCATCGTTCAATGTACACGAGTAAATTTTTAGAGAACACAAGGGTTTTGGTCAGAAAGTTCAAACGTGTTAAGGTTGCTCATCCATCGACCATGGTGTTTCTATTTAATTTGCTTCAGTATTCAAAATGCATGTAGTATTTTTTTTTCTTGGATATTGTTTGTGTACATTTTGTGGTATAAGAATTCTAGCCAACCATGAATATATATGACACATACGCCATGTGATTCCTTGCTTAATTAATTAATTAATCTAGTAGCTAGTACATGATGTATTATTTTTATTAGTACTTGACCCTTTTAAAGTACAATCAGCAACATTTGTTTGCTTTTTCCTTTCTTGATTTCACGCTAGCTAGGAACATGTCGTTTTTCTTTGTAAGCATTGACTAAGGAGACAATAAAATAAACAACCATGTGTAAGTATCAAAGGAGGAATCGTGTGTACGGAGAGCTGTCGGTTTCTTCTAGAAACAACCGACTAATAACTGATCTAATGTTTGAACCTAATGTGTTGACCGGCGAGTTATGTATTGTTGCTTATTTTGTTGTTGATAATTATGTACTCTATTCATAGCCTTACTGTTGGCGTTCTGTAGTTTGTTTTCTCCTACTTCTTAATAAACTTTGGCCAGCCTGCTAAAAAAATATCATCATCAAGGGTTAGGAGTTTTAATGTTTGTTCCCCCAAACGGGTATACCAGGATTCCGTAAGGGTTAAGTGAATTACAAACATTCTTTTTCACAACACCAGAAAGTGAAAAAGACTGATGAGCAAAAGTCTCGTGCATAAAAATCTGACTAACCAGAACCCAAACAAAAATGCCAAACATTACAACTTCAAGAGTTTTAATGTCAATCCACACTAGTTGTTTTCCTTGACATTTTATGTCGTTAACTCGGTAATTAACTTCACCCTACATATAGTTCCAGTTGATGTACGCAATACGGGTTTCATTAGAGGACAAATACATTAGTGCTTAACAAGAGAACAAGATTTCGGTAATTACTTTGGGCTTGCCGTAAACTTTCTATTGGACCTAATTTAAGCTATCTGGGTAGATATATTTTGTTGTATTTTTACAAACTTTTTAGATTACAATGGTGGATACACGCACATGACATTGATCTAGGGATTACTCTGAATGGGAACATATAGGGATAAAACCACCTAAGTGCTGCAAACCCGTCAAAACCATTTCTTAGAAGTTTTCAAAAATTCCAATATAAATACCATAGTCTCGAACTCTCACGTCTTCATCAGCCGGCCAACAGGTGGTTCCCAACTTTTTACCCATCTAGCTAGGTATCAATTATGCTAGGTATATATGGTTTAACTAGCAGGGTGGTCCGCGCATTTGCGCGGTTAGATTTATTGTAAAGTTTATAGTGACAAATGATATAACTTAGATGTTTTAGAATATATTTACGTATCTTGCAGTTATTTGGATTTTTAAGATATCATAAACATTAGAAAATGACAATAGAAGTTTGAAGAAAATGCAGCTTGAGTAATGTAATTGAAGTATAAGCTTTAATAGAAAAAATCATGAATATAATAAATTAACCACTCTCCATTATGTATGCATCATGTAGTTGTATGCTTTTAACTCTTTTTCAAAATATTTGCATGCACATGTACCTCTGTTAATCTCAAGTAATACATGGATTATGTGTGTAACAAAATTATCTTATTAGTTTACATGGTATTAGAGTACCTTGCCTACGTATACACCGATGCACCATGGACGACCTACCTTGAACTTATCTTCCCTTACGTTGGTTACCCCACCGAACCGTGTGTCTTCTATCTCTTTTTCCCGTTATAATTTTTCCGCTTCAACCTCTAAGAGCAAACCTAATTCTTGATCGATGTCTCTTAGCTGCTACATCTTCTAATGCAATACTCTACCAGTTATTTTCTATTTCTCTCCAATTATTGCTTAATGATGACCATTGTAACATCTACACGTATATGCGTGCAAATATCGTGGGTCCCTGTCGGGACACCCGTCGCGCTCTCTCCAATGGCCCCAAGTCTATTCCTTACTATTGCGCTATCTCTACTCTGAGCTCTTTGCTCCTTTGTTTCTGTGCGCCCGTGCTTCTACTCGTAGGATGCATATATGTATATACACATGCATTATGTTATACATGCTCGAAGTCTTCTTCTCCTGTATCGGTCGCTCCTCTTCTTCGACGTTGTCCAACTCAACGATATGGTTTCCTCACTAACTGTGACAACCTCCCATCTTCACTGATGTTGATATGTCCGCCTTAGTCGTTGTCTAACGATAGGGAGATTCTTCTCACCATCGCCGGTGACGTCATGTCACTCACCAACGATGGCACGCTCCTAGCTACCCGATGATCACATATCGTCGATAACTCATCTTTAATCCAAAGCTTCATCTCCTCTCTGCTATGTCTTCCCTATTATCGAGTTTCTTTGGCCATTGACTTCTTCAACAACGCTGATGCTCACCATTCGTCGTCATAGCACTTGGCTCCTTTGACTCCAATCTTTCTCTTCAATGGCTCCAACGAGCAACACGACATTGTCTTTGTCGAACAGTTAAGGTGAGCAACATGTAATTGTTCTCATCTTCATCGCTGCTGCCTCGACTATTTGCCTTCTTGTGAATCAATGTTTTCTTGTAGAACAAATCGGCGCTATTACACTCTTTCGTGGTCTCCTCCGACACCATTTACTATATCCTCATTATAACTTATATTTAATTTATTCAAAATTTTAGTTATTAAAAGATTTTACTTTGGAATTCGTATGGAAATCAAATTGCAAATTCTCTTTTATTTGTTGTTCCTAATTTCAATTATTTTTTGTTGATATTCGTAAACTAATCCAATTGTTAATTTTTATTTAATTTTTATGTCGAATTACAGTTATTTATAGATTTTGCTTTGGAATTCGTATCAAAATCAAAATGCTTATTTTATTTTATTTTATTCCAAAATCAATTTATTTATTTTTTTGAAATTTGTATACTAATCCAATTGCTATTTTTGGTTTAATTTTTATTCTGAGTTATATTTATTTAGGATTTTACTTAGGAATTCGTATGGAAATCAAATTGATGATTTTTTGTTTCGAATTTTATTTAATTAATTATTTTACTTTGTAATTCATATGAAAATCAAATTGCAAAATTATTTTATTTTATCCTTATTTTTAATTAGGTTTTGTTGGAATTCGTATACTAATCCAATTCCAATTGCTATTATATATATATATATATATATATATATATATATATATATATATATATATATATATATATCGGTGATTTTACTTTGGAATTCGTATCGAAATCAATTTGTCGATTTTATTTTATTTTTTATTTCGAATTCTAATTTTTTGTTGGAATTCGTATACTAATCCAGTTACTATTTTTAATTTTTTTTCAGAATTATGTTTATCTGCTGATTTTAGTTAAGAATTTGTATCAAAATTAAAATTTTAATTTAATTTTATTTTTTATTTCAAATTTTAATTATTTTTGCATTGTACTTGAGATAGACTCGTATTTCTATATTGTACTTGATATGGACTCTTTCGTTTAATCTAGATTGTTATAATCTAAATCCACCATAATCAACAGTGTAGATGTTTATCTTTTTTCACTGATTAACGTGAGAATTTCTAGCTTTTGAGAACGAACGTGGTAGCTTCTTTTTCTATCACTTTAATGATATAATATAATAGATAGATAGATAGATAGATAGATAGATAGATAGAAGATTAGGAATTAACATCAAAATAATAAACACATGCGTACGTATACCTGCTTCCTGACGGGGCATGCCGTAGCCATTGTGCAGCGGTAGTAGGATCTTGGGCACGGGTTACCCTTGGCCATCTTCTGTCCATACTTCCTCCATTGGCATCCATCACTGATCTACATATATATTAAGTTCAGATGAACAACTTGCTCTATAAATTGGTATCGATCGATTTGCAGTTAATTTGTTCAAGACTCTCACCATTGGAGCCTCAGACCGTGCGCGCACCGACACCCTCGCTTTCCGGCACGGCATCTCCGCCGTCGGCGCCTGCTCGCCATTCTCCCCGCGCTCCGGCGTCGACGTCCCTTCCTGGTGAATCGGCCTCTTCTTGCCGGCGTCGTCAGCCCCGCCGTCAGCGGAGTTAGCCCTGCCACTGTCGAACGCTGCTCTCATCGCCGGCGACGGGCGTGAGTCCATGAATTGCAGTCCGGGCATTGCCGCCGGTAGTATCGAGTTTGATGTGCTGGTCTGCATTTATCGATCAGTTGTACGTGCGTACGTACGTGGTGTTGTTACTTGTTGTTAGCAGCAGTCAAAACCGAGTTAAAGAGAAGAGAGAAAAAAGGCGCGTACATCAGACATGAACATGCTAACTGCTATTAATTAGAGAAATGTAGCTTGGTTTTGAAGTTTTTGTTTTCTCTCGCCCAAGTGGCTATGTACATGTGCTACTGTTGCGCACACTTGCACGTTGGGGACACACTTCTCTTGCAATTAATTAATGAGAGGCATATATTTGATTAGCGACCTAAATCAGGTGTGCAATTTTTCATATAGATTTAATGCTAAATAATTGAGTAGTACAGTACGTAGTAGTCATGCACCAGGTGTGGAATTTAGATGCAGGAGATGAGCATCGAAAAAAAAAGCTGAAGTCTGTATGTATTTTTTTTTAAATAGCCTGAAGTCTGTATGTAGAACGTGTATAGCTTGATTGCTTCCAATTGCTGGCAACTCAATGTACAAGTATCAACAGATTGTACAAAATTACAAACTAATTATTTTGGTATAAATGGGCCGGAGATGACTGGAATTAGATACATACACGTACAGGACCAGCTTCAAGTCCAAAATAAATAATTTGCTTTAACAGTTCTACAACAAATCATTCACTAGATAAATGTTTTGTTAATTTTTTTCTGACTGGTTAAATCATGTCTGTCAAGACTGAAGAACGACAAGTACGCGAGAAATGATACCATGGATGTGCCAAGTAAAGAATTTGTTGTCAAGTTCATCCATATCACACACTGATCTCTCTATATATCTCTCTAAAAAAGGTTCATCGATATCACGCTATAAAATTAAATAGTGTGGAGACTTGACTACGATCTTAATTAACTACGTAGACGGGCAATGCGTGCATGCACGATTTGATGCGGTAGCTAGGTAGCATTACAATATATACATCTTCAACTTGCTGCAAAATTTCCTTCGCAAAAAAAAAAAAAACTTGCTGCAGAATTTCTTAATCCTCGTAAAATTAGTTCCATGGAAGAAGAAATCAAGCGTGCAAATTAAATGTGCAGAGACAGATTAATAAACCGTTTCATTCACAAAATGGGGGCAGTTTGGATCGCAGTTAGCTACATGGATTTGCTGGCAAAGTTTTGTATGACATGCATGAATTAATTATCAGACTCATTTGGTGCACAAAAAATTCTTTCTTTACCAAAAAAGAGAGAGAGAGACGGCAAAGAAGATATTTGCTGCACATGACAGTACACCGTTGACTAGATTCCAATCAAGAAGCAATTCGAAATATAAAGATAAAGGAATTGAGGAATCAAGGACTGAACGAATTAATCAAATTACAGAGGTGGTAGACTTGATTGTCATCCATGGCAAATCGCATATCATATTAATTGTAGGGACTCAATTAAGTTACCTGGTGGTGTATATGTGGGTTGTGATCGGTAGTAGCGTGCTGCTGTTGCTGTGTGGCCTGGATGAGCTGATGGTAGAGTGCGCCGTAGCTGCGGGTGAGCTCCTCCAGCATCCGCCGCAGCCGCCGGTTCTCCTCCCCCGCCTGCCGGAGCTCCCCCTCCACCGCCGCCGCGTCCACCTACACGGTATATATATATATTCATACACCATGAATTCCATGAAGAAGATGATTAAGAAAGAACCGACCTTTTTATGATCATCCGCCGCCCTGGCCATCCCCTCGCCGCCGTTGACCGCGCACCTCGCCGTGGTCAGCAAGTCCAGCGCAGTCTGCGCAAACACGAAGAACACGCGCATATATCAAAATCAAGATCCATCGATCTCAGCTTGACCTGATAAGACATCACACATCGATCGCAAGCCCGATCGATCGATCTCTCGAGGACGACGACTTACGTTGACCGTATCGCGGCGGCCTGGTCCTCCCTCCACGCGGCGGCCGTCACCGTACCCGTCCCCGCGGCGAGCCGTCGCAGCGACGTCGCCGCCACCGCCGCCGCGCGAGAAGAAGTCGACCTCCTTGATCTCACGACCGAAGCCCAGACGGCCGTGTTCCGCCATGATCACCTCCTCCTCCTCCTCGTGCCGGTCTTGCTTTGGCACCATGTCGCCCATGGATGGATTGGATTAACTGTGAGTGATAGAATGGATCGGAAGAGAAGCTATGATATATATGACTTTGAGAGGCTTTCGCCGTGCGTGTCAAGTAGGGTCCAAAAGAGGAACAGGCGAGAGAGAGAGAGAGAGAGAGAGAGAGAGAGAAGCAAGACGAGTAAGCTACAGCTTGTTTCGAGCTGCAGAAGAAGCACGTAACGTGAAACTGAAAGAATTGGACTTGGACTGCACCCCTGAGTTGGACCGACGGCGAGGCCGCGAATTTTTTTTCCCTCTCATTTGGTCTTTTTTTGTACAGTAGTTAAATAGTGCCATTGTAGCATATGAGCATAAAGCACTGGTTTCATGGCTGATTTCAGGCCTGCCGTGCACGGGGAGCGCGAAAGATGGTAGTGCACAAATCACTATTTTAGCGGCTGATTTCAGGTTTGCCACACACAGGGAGCGCAGAAGGATGTCTGCTGCGGCATTTTCGCACGGTAGATGTGCTATTTTTGCTATTTCTTTCACGCATAGCTATTTTTTGTTATTTCACTTAAAAACATGTCATTTTAAAAAAAAAGAGGCCGCTACTCCCCGTAGACCAGCCACGTCAGATGGTGCATCAGCGTGACAGGTGGGTACTAGTGGCTGGGCGGGGTCAATGGGTCAACGAACGATTGCTCGGTTACTACGGGTGGGAGTGGGAGTGTACAACTCAAGGGAGTGGAGGTGAGAAGGCCACACGGACCACTGGAAATTACTTTTCACGTCCCCTTCTTGTCAAGGTTTCTTTGGTAGAATCAGATATGATCTTATATTCTATATCAATCTTACGATTCATGATCCTGCTAAAAAATCTCCGATCCGATTCAGGATCATGACAGCCTTGCTCCTCGTTATAAAACATTACTTTCCACGGGACACGCCGAGATTCTCCTTGTAGAGTAAAAAAAACCATGGCCGGACTCCGAAATTGATCAACATAGAGTGAAAAACTAATGTATATATATATATATATATATATATATATATATATATATATATATTCCTATAAACTACTAGTCATGTTTGATTATTTCCTGGTTATAAGGCGCTAAGTATGGGCCCTGCAGGTTTATTGCTAGATTGGTTAAGGCGCAAGTGCAGACCGACACGGTTGATCTGTGAGACCGTGACAAGAGAGCTAATTGTAAATCGACATTAACACGTACTCAGCAAGACAAATAGGGAGTAACTACTCTCGGGAGTAAGAAAAGGCTTCCTATATATATATATATATATATATATATATATATATATATATATATATATATATATATATATATATATATATATATATTACTCCTATTTCGTATCTCACAACGTAGGGAGTATCTTACGCAATCGAGAGTATGTATGTGTAGTATATGAGTATATAAGACCATATAGGTGGTATTTACACATTTTCAGAGGTGGTATGTACAATTTTTAGACATACTCCTTTTTATATGCGAATATGAAGATATTTACAAAATATGCTAAAAATTATGAACTCTCTTGCAAATTTTTCGTGTGGTTCACATTGAAGTATCTTATAATTAGTATATGAGTATACCCAAAGTGATAATGTAGTATATAAGTTCTTTTAGGTAGTATATCAAAGGTGGAAGTAACTACTCCCGGGAGTAAAAAGTATTTTTCATATATATATAAAGCCACACGTATATATGTGTATATTTCATCCACTGCGCATGGCTAGTTTACATTATCCAGACGCAGCAAGGGTGGAGAAATAGGGACGAGATATTGATGTGAGGACTAATATTTTGCTAGCTAGTCAATGGCCATCATCAGCTAGTTGACAATCCGTAGATATCAAAAACTAAAGACCTTTTCGCTTTAGACTTTAGTATGCAAAAACCAAGGGTAGTTTATTTCTACAAGTTAATTGGATGCCGTCCGGATTTACATGTGAACACACCAAGGTTACTAAAACTGACACGCCACCTCATACATTCTCCACGTCCTTATGACAATCTAACCACTGATTGGCTGCACTTGTCGAGATCGCTACCAGAATCCGAGTCTTCCGTGACGGCTATAAACAGTCAGGAATAGAGAAAAACGGTCAGGAAGCAATAATCATGCCCGTCGTGTATATATCCGGATTCTGATAGTTTTGTAGTGGTTGTTGAGATCTTCTCTGAACCTCTTTTAGCGCTCCGCCTGTTTCAATGCTTGAATAACAGAATCGTCAGTAATATTTGGAATAGTATTGCATATTTCCACAAACCTTTTAATACACAGACGTTAATTTTCTCCCGAAATTTGACGAAGACGATGCAAACTATCCTCTTTTCTGGGTTTTGTGTAATAACTTTTAAAGTTGCCTATAATAACATGGCATAGATTTTTCCAACTAAATATAGAATTTTCTGGCTGGTTAAATAACCATGTCCGAGCAGATCATTTTAGTACAGTGGGTAAGTAATTTGTCATTACTTTTTCATCGCCGCCCACAGCCTGACGACGACAGTGTAGGTCTGAAGAAATTCCGAGGGATTTTATGTGCCATCAAAGCTTTCCAAATATCATGGCTTGAACTTTTCAAGCCAGGTAGCATCTCTTAGCCCAGGTGAGAAAGCCTTGCACCCTATGTATGGTCCTAATCGTAGTCGGACGTTATGACCTTCATTATAGATATCAGGAGAATGAGGTGTTCTACGACCACGGTTAGAGCGCTCACCTGGGCCTATTTTGTCGAATACATTCCGCCGGGCGGATCGTTTACTTGACAAAAATTGTTGCCATGATGGCGATGTCTAGAGACACAGTGGTCTGCCCTTGAGCTGCTTTGAGACCTTGATGATTGCGAAAAGCTCTGTACTTCTGCACCAGCCTCTTGTAGGTCAGCAGCTAATGATCGAATGGCCAAAAGGTCATGTTCATCGTCTTTTCCCGTCTGATGGTTAGCAATGGCACTTGAAATCATGCAAACCTGTCGACGGGAGTTTCTGTTTGTGAAGGTAACGATACAATATTTAAATCTCTTACCATCGTCCTTGGGACGACCTGGGGTGTAGTTGGCGGACGTTGTTCGCCATTCACAATGGTGATAGACCTCCTGGATGTCCCTGGCATGCTGTCGTGGTACTAGCAATGGGCCTCCTCTGGTGCCTTCTGCTTGGCTGTGGCCTCATGTTGCTCACGCGCCTCTCGTTGCTCGTTGGTCTTATTGGCATTAACGACTACACATGCATGAAATTCAAAGCAGATAGGGGGTGAAAACGTCCCATACTCATCAGAGGAGGGATAATATATAGTCGAGACCTCAGAGTAGATGGAGTAGATGTTCTGGAGAAGATTCTTCCAGAACATCAACATTGTCACCGTCACTGAGATCATCATTGGCCGCCACGGTATTGGCATCGCGGTAACTTGTCTCTCTAGTTGAGATAGATGTGGGAATATATATTTGCCCTCGAAATTACTCGGGGTGGCAATAGCGTCCCTACCGTCTCACTCCCAACAGGTTGGGTTGAGGGCGACGAAGATTCTCCATTGGGAACGTACTTAAGGTAGAAATTGCATTTGCATGCCTCCTTAGGGACGTAGTCCTCATCTACGGGGTCGGCGTAGTTGACAAGATCGAAGAAGTTTTCCTCGTCCATTGGTGAGGATGCAAGAACATATCTTCAAGTTGATAGCACCCTCCTTCTAGTGTCAATTGTTAATGTTGGAATACAGGGTCCCCTATCGAGCTTATCCAAGAAAATGATATGAGAGCACAATCTAATCGAAGACATTTTATTGCCATGGACACAATGAATGTATGAGAATACAATGAGATTATGGATATAGATTGTGGAAAAAGCTGATGTTACTGAATATGTGGGTTACCCCCTTTGTAGCTATTGAATGGGTGACAATTAATGCTGCTAAGGACGCCTCTTATCTTCATGCACATTTCTCTGTTGAGTCTTGAACCGTCACGTCTCTTAGTCAACTGTCGCAAGTTGCCAGAGGCACCAATAACTGCTCTCACGTTAGTCACGTAGGAAACATTCATGTCTCCCGACTAGTTTGCTGGTCAGGGATGGCCCAAAAGTGTATGTCTAGTCATCTAGTGCCTATGACTGGTCGTCTCATGACTCAAACTGCTCTGTGACCAGTTTAGTCATAGTAAAGGGAATTAGACTTCCTTTAAAGACCGGTCGTAGATTCATAACCGTTATAGAGTGAGCATCTAATATGTGGGTCTACTTTGACAGAAACTCTCACTTTGACTAAAAATATTGATTTAGTCAAGAATCCTCGTTAACAGCCTGTGTTGTGTGTTGGGGAAGACGCGTGGGATTGCTGCAACCATCGTTAGGTCTTGAGCTATAGTAATTGTGTACGTCATAGTCAGTAAATGTTTCATCTAAGATAGTAAATACTGACCGCCGCAGTAAATATTACCTATGAGGATGCAGATGGGGTCCTTGCCTTCCTACAAGCTATGAACGTTCTGAACAGCCACTCAAAGGAGTGTGTCTTCTTGTCCCAGAGCAACGCACAACCAAAGGTGTTCTACAGATGGTGGTTGGAGCCAACAAACATCGCCAGAGGCATGTTGTACATGTGAGACCCAGGTTTATTAAACTTGTAATACTTGACCTTCCTCTGGTTCTAGTATCACAAATAGAATAATCCGCGTCTCGATGAATATGTGCCTCCCAGAACAAGCAGCACACATACATCATACCAAAGCATGCATCAATTCCACACAACAGAATATAACAAGTCTACCAAAAGACATACATAATATAAGTTATTACAGAACAGCCGACCGGCCAAATGACATAAATATCAAATAGTAACAGCGGAAGCAAAAGTTGCCATAAGATGGCTTAAACCAAAAGACAACCGGTTAGCCACATAACACCACAGGGCAACCGACCGGGCCGCCAAGCTAATCGCCCCTTAAACTGCCACGGCACAACTCACAAAAGTGAGGTCCATCGGACTCACTATCTTTCTCTGCACAATACAAGCAATGCAGGTGAGTACAAAAATGTACTCGCAAGACTTACGAGTAACAAGCCTATACATAGCTACATGAAAGCTGTATTCAAAGGAATGTGGTTATATGGTTCTTTGGACGCACAAAGCAAGTTTCAATTGCAATAATGTAATAGGTTGAACAACAGTTTGTAAAATCTGTTTTTAAGCATTTAAATAACAGCGAGTAAACATAAGTATCAAGTATCCACCTAGAAGTGACTTTCCCCAAAGCCACCACAACATAGCATGAATCCCTGATTCATACCACCCATCAATTTTTATTTAAAAATGTTGGAGTCTAACTCTTGGAAGACTTCCCCAAGCATGTCCATAACCTAGGACGAGGCTATTCGAATAGTTTTAATCCCTGCAGGGGTGTACCAATGTACCCACACTTCAGACCGCCTTTTTGCCAAGCTATTAAGCACACTTCCTTTGGTATGCCAACACGGCTAAGTCCTACTGAACCCTTTCCAATGGAATATGCTAATCAAGAGCCGCACGTATGGGGTTAATCCTTAGTGACCGCCGTGAACTGGATCACAAGGACCCATACGTGGAGCAAGAGACACCGCCGCGGCGGTGCTCCTCCCCACAAACACGCCCATGTTGCATATAATTAAATATGCAACCCACCACGCGACTCATTAATTAACACAGCCCAAAGTACTCAGCTAAGAGAGGTCCCATATCCCCCTAGTGTGGTTTGCACGCACAAATGCTTGGTTCGGTGTAACAAGTAGCTCGGTCCTTAATTGACCCGGGCACCATTCCAATCACACCCAGAAGATCACACCATCTTACTATTGTGCCCAAGTCTAAATTGTTTTCATTTTCAGTTTTAGTTTTGCAATTTAGACAAAGCACAAGGCTGAAATATACATATTATAACAGTTTGTGTGATCAAAGTTATCGACGAGTCGATAACCGCCTATTTCTATCGATAGCTAAGCATAGCTAAGCATAATGACACGTAAACTACTAAGTGACAAGGGTTCATCCAGCGAACCCAAAATCACAGCAAGTAATCTTAGGCTCAGTAGTAGAGGATTAAACATTTCCTACTGATTATGCAACTACTGGGCCAACTATCGACAATAGTTTAAAACAACATAGCAATGCATACATAGAATTTGCAAACAATATATTAGAATTTGAAAATAGTAGGAACAATATGATCAAATGAATGCTACATCTGCTTGCCTGGCTGAAGTGCAGGATCTGGCTGCTGTGGCTCAATATCAGCAATAAAATTATCTTCGGAACCTAACGCGAAAAGGCGATAAGCAAATAAGAACGAAGAACACCAAATAAATTCCAGCAGCAAAAGACTTCCAAAACCAATGAAACTTACACAATAGCTAGGGAATGATTTTAGACAGGGATAGGAACAAGAATCATAGAGTTTGGACTTAACATGCAAAAGATATGGACAAAATACCCTTTCTCAGCCTTAAAATCAATCTAATTAATTAATAGTACTGTTCATGGCGAAATTTTCCAGAATGATCTAAGGTCTGAAATTTTTATAGCAGGTAGATCATGGTATCCTAATAACAGCAAAGTTGAATTTACTAAATTTGGAGTTATACACATTTACTTATGATTTTTCTAAGTTGTAAACCTAATGCAAGTTACTTCACAGAATAATGATCATGCTCAAATTTTATTCCATATGAAACTATACTAACAGATGAATTTAACAAAATTGATTTTGCACAAATTGGATTTATACAGAAAAAGAATGCATTTTTCAAGGTTAAAACTATTTCTGGAATTTCCTAATAGCAGGAATCACATTATTTTAGTTTCAACAATTTCCGCTACTAAAATACTCTTAGATGCATTTTTATATTAAACTTAAGTGACAATAGAAATTATTACAGTTGGAAATACCTAAAAAGCAGTTAAAATGAATTAGTTATGAGTTTCTAAAGTTTTTACACCCTTTTCAGTTGTTAAATAAATACTTACCGATAAACAGACAAACTTAAACAAAAGAAAAAGACGTGGACAAATTATCAACCCTTGATCTAATATCCTACGGCTCACGCGCGCCGGAAACAGCGCACGCGCGCGAAACCTAAACGGAGCCCACCGTTGGATCAAGATCCAACGGCTCACGAAGGTGTATGCATCCGGACGGTGCGGTTGCTTGGGCCAATCCCAGCCGCAGATCTGCAGATGGACGGTCTAGAGCGCACCAACAGTCGGAAGGTCCGAATGCATAACAGATCCCAACCGTTGATCTCAAGATCGACGGCCAAAAATGATGGAGGCAACCGGATAGTCCGAATGCACTCACGATCTGGCGCCGTTGATCACGGGATCGACGGTCCACGATCAACCAAGTGTTACGCACGAGGCTTAAGCGCACGGGGAGGATTTTAAATGAGGACCCACATGCCAGTGAGACCGAGGGTTGCATTAAGACAGTGATTAACTACTAAACACCAATGATTGATAATGATTAGTAATTAATGTGCCCTAACGACTGGCACGGCTGTGATTTAGGAGATTGGAGGGCCCGCATGTCAGAGACTCAAGAGTGAATTTCCGACAGCGATAACCTCCGACACATTAATTAATCAATGATTAAGCATTAATGATGTCGGAACAGCGCGGGATTGCGCCAGAGGGGGATTAAAGGATGTTGGGCCCACTGGTCAGTGGCTCAACGACAAAGACTAAGACACAATTAATTAACTAATGATTGGCAATCACTGTGCAATTAAGGTGTCCTAAACAAATGACGAAAACAGGAGTTTCTCGCCGGCAAAAACCCGAGCGACTACAACGGCTCGTCGCCGGCGACACTGGCCGCGGCGGCGCCAACCAAGAACCAAAATGGAATCGCAATAGCACTACGAACCTAATGGTGGCATTCTCGCCGGCGGTGAGGGACTAAAACGCCGGCTAGCCGGAAAATGAAAAAGGGAGCCTTACTGCTAAACACGAAAATAGCAATGAGCTCCGCTGCAGTCCAAGGAAGCGGGTGCCAGAGCCTCTAAGGACTAATAAGAAGCTACCTTGAAGAAGGGAAGCTTCAGAGATGGCCGGAGAAGCTTGATCACGGAGGAAGCTCGCCGGACTTGGAGAAGAAAGATTGAAAATGACACCCCGAGCCAAATGAGTGATACCAAAGCATCAATATAGCTTCATTAAGGTCCATGAAGCTACATGAGCAAGTAATTAGAAAATGGAGCACTCACCTGAGCTGAGGAAGAAGATGACCAATTTCGGCCGAATTTGAACAAACCCCAAATTGGACAATTCCTGAGAATCAAATCCGAAATTAAGTGAGGGGAAATGTTCAAGATAGTAAGGAGGTAAGAATAGGGTAAAGAAACATGAAGGAGAACCACTGGAACACCAAGAACACCAATGGAGCTCCACGGGTCAATAATGGCGACTCGCCATTTTTGAGGTGCTAAGCTCTAATACTGTAAATGGAGCTTAATGGTGGTCTAAAGGAATACCAGGAAGTATTGAGAGTGCTTATAAGGCCTTGGAGGCATTAGGGTTTGCACCACAAGCCTTTCGGGCGGCAAAGCACAGAGCACAAGATGCGACCGACAAGGAAAAGGATGGTAGACGTGCATTAGGGTATGGCCTGGCTCAGCGTGTCTCCCATACCCCTAAACGTCGGCTAGGGCGACTGTAGGAGGCACGAAAAGACACCCCCATGCCCTACACTGTGCTCGCACGGCCGGAGGTTGAAGATGACCAGCGATAAAGGCTCGGGAGATTCGGAGCCCCATGATTCAAATCGGACGGCTAAGATTACGCCACGCCTCCGAGGTTTAAAACACAACGAAAGAGGTTGCGAGCCCTAGGATTAGAAATGAACGGCTCCGATTGCCCCACGTTGCGAACGTGGTCTACAACAGAGGGACAAGCGAGCGTTGGATTTTAATCCAACGGCTCTGATTCAAACCAACAACCGGAGGGTCCGAACATCACAGAGGATCTGAACGGTTGGATGGAGATCTAACGGTTGACATTCATTTAAGCAACCGGAAGGTCCGAATGGTTACACGCACGTGGGCCGCGCGATCGAGATCTAACGGTTGAGATCCAATGCGCGTTTTAACAGAGAGACTCGGTGCAGTTAGTTGACTGGACCGAGTCGATTGGCTCGAGCCCGAGTCTGACTCGAACCCAAAGCACAGTGACTTTAAGTTTTGACTTTTAAACTAGAACAGAGACTTTGAGGATTTATTTGAGGTAGCAAAATAACTCCAAAAATTATGAAATTTTTACAGGAGCTTGCTGACTCAGATATTAACCTTGTGTAAAATTTTCAGAGGATTTAATGCCGTGAATGAATCTCCAAAAATTCTGCAAGGCTCTGTTACAAGGTTTGACTGAAAGTCAAACAAGTTTGACTGCCCCTTAAAAATATTCAAACAATTTCTAAAAATTGTGAAATTTTTCAGAGAGGTCACAAACCATCACAGAAACTTAGGAAAAATATTTTCCCAAGATGATCACAAGAATTGAGATGAAATTTTTTGGAATATCAAAGTTTGGATCAATTGGACTTGTGACATTGTAATTCCATAACTTCTTACAACCATTGTTCAAAGCATACAGGAAATACATGATGTAAGAAAAAGTTTTAATTTCTTCTCATTTTCTTACATTTGAAACACAAGTCCAAAATTGGGATGTTACAGTACATGTTGGTTCTGTATGTTATGTCAAAGGTGACGACGTCTCCAAAGTTGATCAACGTACTCAACACGGCAGCTCGTGTGGCTCCAGAAGATATTTTTCACAACGTCGTTCTCATCCACCTGTATGTCGTATCGTCATTCTCAGCGCGCATATTCGCGACCTTCATGCGATAGGACAGTAGCTATGTTTGGTAAGTACAATATCGATCATAGATATGCCGTAGAAGGAAGGGCTTTTTAACAGACATAAATCCACGGTCTTAACTAAACAATCTCAGTGTGCCATTTTACCGCCGATTCCGTGTGGCGCAATGGAAGACGGGTAGGGGGCGGCGGACGAGGGGGCGGGGGTCTAGATCGAGGGGCGTGTGCGGTTTTACACGTGGGCGTCTAGGATCACGCGTAGGTGGGTTGTGGTCGGGCGTGTGGGGACCTAGTCGTGTCGCGCGGCTCCGGCCAAACACTTCAATTTTATGTAAACTGAATGGTGCACGAAACTGAGCATGTATTGCCATGTTTAATTTCCCTCTTTTAATATATATATTTTTTTATTAAAGGGGTGCTTATCTCCCCCGATTTCAATTAGTGAAACCAGCCATAGTATCATCTACAGTACACAGCTAGAGCATCATCTACGGTATCCCAGCTACAGTATATTCCCAAACGGTCACCCATCCCATTTTTACTCTCAAGCCAACACGCTCAACGTGCAAGGCCTTAACCTTCCGGAATCAGCTCGCTCAACGTGTTGTTCCCTCTTTTAATATATATAGTTTATAATTTGTCATATATATACGACCCTGTTGCTCTACGCAAGCTGTCGACGAATTTTGTGTGAAATCACACTCTTTATATTGTCCATACAGAGCATATCTCATTTCTCAAGTAAAACGAGATAACTAAACTATGACCACGTGATTTGATGTTGGAAGCTAATTAACCAATAAAATATAGTACGTAACCAGGAAATGCGTTCACTCACGGCCAAAGTTCTTTGATGTATGCTAATTCGCAAGTAGCCAATAAGATACGAACAAAGCAAAACAATGCGATCAATTCGGCGTACGGTTGGATATATCACCGAAATTAACATACACAAACTGACAGAAGTGTATGGTCACTACGTTCCACACATCGCGATGCATCCGATCAAATTAAGTTGACATGCAAGCGGCACCGTATTAATTGTATATATATAATATCCTGCAGATCTTAACAAAATCAAGAAAGAAGCTACGATGAATAGTGCATGTATAAATGAAACGATATCGATGAAGACTTACTTGACAACAAGCTAGCTCTAGTACGAATGGGACTCGAATATTAGGTGAAGCTGGTGAAGAAAAACTAGTACGTGCAGGCGTCTGATCTCTCCAAGACCAAGCCGTATATACGTAGCACGCAGTAACAAGTCCAAAGAGGAGAATGCATACATGTACCGTTGCTTGTCTTATATACATTCATAATCTCATGCATGGGCCTCTTTGGCCAAGCAATTTAGAGTTTCAAAGGTATATATATAAATCATGTATGTATGAGACCCAAATGGTGTTGAGGTCAAGCAACCGAGGGCCAGGGAGAGAGAGAGAGAGAGAGAGAGAGAGAGAGAGAGAGAGAGAGAGAGAGAGAGAGAGAGAGAGAGAGGCGTAAAGATCGTCGAGTACGTGATCTAAAGTTGAAAGCAAGAGGCGAGAAAAGGAGATGGATTCATGATCGAGCGTGACACACATTGGCATTCATGTAGTCTCGGTAGAGAGGAGGCCGCGCGGAGAGCTGCAAGAGAAGACCAAACAGCTCGCAGGAGTTAGGTTAGGTAAAAGAAAGCGGCGCCCTAGCTCGCCAGCTCGCTCGCTCAGTCGCTCGCACCCCTGGACTGGACTGGACTGGCTACTAGTCGTAGTCGTAGATCGATCGAAGGTGTATATTGATACATCCAATCAATGGATGGTCCAAGTGTCCAACGCAAAAGCCAAAGGGAGAGACTTGTGGACTAGTACTGGTTTTGCATGGCCACTTGGACTTTGGAGAGGAAAACTAATTAATTTGCATGATGTGTGCGTCTTAAGTGAAAGAGACATGCAACTAGCCCCAGAGCGCGCACATCAACTTTCCCGGCGAAAGGAGAGATGATTTCTGAATTGTAATCATCTGCCGATCGATATATATGATATATATATATATATATATAGAAAAATAGTATTGTATATATATATATAGAGAGAGAAAAATAGTATTATATATATAGGAAAAATACTTTCTACTCCCGAGTGTAGTTACTCCTACTTTTAATATACCACCTAAAAGAACTTGACATACTCCTTTATCACTTTGGGTATACTCATATACTAATTATAAGATACTCCAATGTGAACCACAGGAAAAAATTGCAAGAGAGTCTATAGTTTTTAGCATATTTTGTAAATACCTTCATATTCGCATATAAAAAGGAGTACGTCACATAAAAAGGAGTATATCTAAAAAATTGTACATAGCACCCTCTGAAAAGGTGTGAATACCACCTAGGTGGTCTTATATACTCGTATACTACACATACATACTCTTGGTTGCGCAAGATACTCCCTACGTTATGAGATACGAAATATGAGAACTACACTGGAGGAGTAGGAAAAGACTTATATATATATATATATATATATATATATATATATATATATATATATATATATATATATATATATATATATATGTGTGTGTGTGTGTGTGTGTGTGTGTGTGTGTGTGTGTGTGTTTGTATGGTCAGATAATTGGTAGCTTAGTTTCTAGCTTTGAGAGTGACTAGATTGGACTTATCTCTGTACCCCTCTTCTTCTCCACAGGGATACTAAGAGACTTGCTGCAGCAGGACAAAGACAAGGAGACCAAAAGCCCAATGAAGTCGGCACTCGAAGGGTACAGAGATGGATCTCGAGGAAACACCTCTTCTCTTGGTTCCCCATTCTCTTCTAGATCTCGTGATCGTCGGAATCTGGCCGACGATGGTGGTGGACACACGATCGGAGTTGGGGATCTGAGGGTGGAAGGCCCGTCAGGGGTAGAACCAAATTGGTTTACCCGGTGTCACAAGACATCGGGTTCAGAAAAACAATTTAGTGGGGATCAACTTATATATACCACATGTGCACCCATTAACCTAAAAACTGTGCACACTGGAGTCATCTCAGGCGGCGACTTAGTACAATATTGCTTGAAAAATTCATATGTTGCTATATGCATAATGAAGTAGTGAACCCCGGTCAAATTCGTTCTCGTTCCGCCCCTGAGGCCCGTGGGAAGCGAGCACAGAAGTTTTCAAGGAGCAAGTGGGTAAGGCCCAAAACAGTTGATGTGTAGCAGCCTAGGAGGTTTCGTGAGGCCTAGTTGGTGAGTACTATGACGTGAGCTATAACAATGGTGGAATTCCAGATTTGCCCCCAGATTTTCGGATTTGCCCCCAGATTTGGTGGGATCTAGTGGGCAGCAATCGGATCCACTCTAGCATCTAGCTCCTCTTCTGTGCCATCTATGGCAACACAATTCACATACTAGGGTTAGCTATTGTGGCGGGTGGTGCAAAATTACACGGCGAATCATTGAATCGAGCGTATTTTCTCCAAATTCCTCGGAGCAGTGGCCGCGACACTACTACAAAAAGGCTAATACTGCACGCCTCATCACAGACGGTTGGCCAAAACCGTCTGTATTACATGCAATCACAGACAGTTTTGGTTTAGAGACCGTCTGTATAAATGGATGCGCTAAAAACCGTCTGTGAAAAGGAAATATCACAGACGGTTCGTGTTTAAAACCGTATGTGAAGTATCACAGACAGTTCGTAAAAATAACCGTATGTGAAGTAAACCATTATCACAAACGGTTTGTAACAAACAACCGTCTGTGAAACTTCTAAGACGGTTCTTTTAACTAACCGTCTGTGATAATGGTATACTTCAAAGACGGTTTTTTTATCAGACTATTCTATTATGGATCCGTCTGTGATACGTATCACTGACGGTTCCATAATAGAACCGTCTGTGATATACCTTTATTAATAGGAGCCCGCGCACTAGGGTTTGCGCCCTAACTCGTCACTCCTCAGCGTGCGCTAGGGTTCGGGACTTTGGCCGGGCTCCTGCATCGCGACTCCCCCGCCGCCGATTCGACCTCGCCGCCATCTCCCTCGCCGAATCGAGCTCGCCCCGCCATCTCCCCCACCGAATCAAGCTCGCCCCGCCATCTACATTATCGAATCGAGCTCGCCGCCATCTCCCTCGCCGAATCGAGCTCGCCCCGCCATCTCCCAAGCCGAATCGAGCTAGCCCCACCATCTACGCCGCCGAATCGAGGTACGCCGCTCCCCTCTACTCCCTTGGCTACCTCACCTCGGCCAGATCTGCCTCTCTCCCCTGGATGTGGGTTGTGCTGGTGGTGGCTGGTGTTTGCCGCCGTTGCCGCGTCATGTTTGTACTGGATCATAATTTCTTTAAATACCATGAATATCTAAGAAATCTACCAAGCAGCATGAGGAGGATGAGACAGCAGTCACGGACATCCTGCCTGCGCGGACTGCTTCATTAGCATGAATTGATATCACAAATGCAATTAGATGTGATATTGTGTATAGATTAATTGTGCATTGAGCTGTTAGATTAACTGCTGTTATGTATTGTGTATACATTGTGCCCTTGGATGATACATCTATGATGAATTGATGTCACAAATGCAATTAGATGTGATATTATGTATAGATTAATTGTGCCTTGATCTATTAGATTACCTGCTGTTATGTATTGTGTATAGATTGTGCCCTTAGATGATATTTCTATGATGAATTAATGTTACAAATGCAATTGGATGTGATATTGTGTATAGATTAATTGTGCCTTGAGCTGTTAGATTACCTGATGTTATGTATTGTGTATAGATTGTGCCCTTGGATCCTGATCTCTTCTCTATAAAGTCTCTAAGCAGTGTCTGTTTATGTCTTTAAAACCGGCATCATATATATATATATATATATATATATATATATATATATATATTATGTATATATTGTTCGTAATCCCTCACCACTTTCGGGGTCGCCCACGCAAAGATGAGGAGGATGAGGCAATGACCATGGATAACTTCATCGAGCCCCTGTAAGTTCAAGAAGCATAGCTGCCGAGAGAGCGTCAGAACATCCAATTACCTGGATATTGTCAACAGGTAATTGGATGTCGCTGTGTTTAGAAAGTGACGTGGACGCACAACTACTCCGACTGGTATCAGCCGCGTTACTTTCTGAACATAGCGACGTCCAATTACCTATCGACGACATCCAGGTAATTGGATGTCCTGATGCTCTCTTGGTAGTCATGCTTCTTGAACTTGTAGAGGCTCGATGAAGTTATTCGTGGCTGCTGTCTCTTCTTATCCTCCTCATGGACGACGCTAAAGTGGCCGAGGGACTACTTAACAATATATATATATAATATATATATATATATATATATATATATATATATATATATATATGATGCCGGTTTTAAAGGCATAAGCAGCCATTGCTTGGAGACTTCATAGAGGAAAATCATCTCGAACGGTTTCAGCTACAAATCGTCTATAGAGAAAATTCATCACAGACGGTTTCAGCTACAAACCGTCTGTGATAATTCCCTATTACAGACGATTTTATCTACAAACCGTCTGTGATAGTTACCTATCACAGACGGTTCTGAGTTAATAACCGTCTATGACAATATGCATCACAGACGGTTTGAAGAACCGTCTGTGATGACTCATGCCATCACTGATCCATAGACTCAGACGGCTCACGAAACCGTCTATGATGACGTTTTTGAACCGTCTGTGAAGATCTTTTCTGTAGTAGTGCGGATTGGTGTGAGAGGTGGTGAGAAGGCTTGGGCTAGCACAATTAGGGGGTGGGGGGATTCTAGAGCTTTCATGGAGATGGCTGCAAGTGTTTCGAATCAATCTCAGCCTATGGCGGGCTGTGGAGATCATGAGGGCATTTTTTTTTTCAACAGCAAGGGTTTGAAAATCGCTAGCGACCAAATCAAGGAGCATTTGATCAAGTCCTGTACATGTACGTGCGGTGTAGATGATCGAGAGGGTCCTCTGTGTTCTTGAAGTTGTTAATTTCATCAATTTCTTTTTTCTTAAGGTATTTGATCAAGTTATTTGTGTGGTGATGATTTTACAGTAGTACCCAAGTAGGGACATCATCTTTAATGTATGGCTAAGCTATCCCTGTTGATTCGTCCAAGAAGATGATAACTTTCGCTCGAGCGGAGGCTATGCCCCATCGAGGAATTGATATGAAGTGACTGTTGACCCCCGAGATTTAGAGGGTTTGGACCGGAGTTAAACGATTTGGACCGCCTGGTTGCGTAGATACATACGAATGGACATCGACATGGTACTTGATAAACAACTTCGATCACTCATTTATATTACAATATATTCATAAATCTAATAAAATTATAATATTATTAAAGTACTTTTCGAGACAAGCCTATACTTATGCTTTTCATGTATTCAATCTAAATATTTAGAAGCTATCGATAGTTAAAATTTCAGAAGTTTGACTGTGCGTATTCTAAACCAACATGTATTCGTGACGAGCATCGATTATGGTTTGTGCCATACACAAGGTACGCAATTGAACGCATATATATGTACAAAATTAACCCAGCATTGATTCCAGATCCAATTAATGCTTCTATCAAGCATGACGTTTCACTAGGAGAGACGATAAGCTAGAGTGACAGCGCAACCGCAAGATGGACGATTAATTTCCCCTTACTATAAGTCGATCGTTTCTATTTATATGGCTCTCGACCACTTGCATACGGAGAGGATCGAGTCACATCTAGCTTTGATCTTTCCAATACCCGCAGCCGTCATCTGCATCTAGTCTGTGATATAACGACATATCACAGACGGTTTGTATCACGAACTGTCTGTGATACTTCACAGACGGTTCTTAATATGAACTGTATGTGATAATAACGTATCACAGACGGTTTTAAAAGTAATCGTCTGTGATGAGGCGTCTATTATGACCTATTTTGTAGTAGTGAGATTTAGTGGCGATGGTAGATACTCCGAGGTCGAGCTATAGCAACTAAAAACAGAACTTTGTCGATGAAGTTCTTGTTTCTTACAGTTCGTAGGAGTTTCTCTTCACCGCTGCTGAGTAGTATTTCTGGCACCTGTTTGTCATGTAAAACAACTTTTCATCGATGAAAACAACATTGTACATCCCCAAGTATTTCTGGAATGCTTTCACTCTCAAGCAATATCGCAGTCGATTCTTGTTCTCTTCAGTTAAAGAGAACTGTCGAGTAAGGGTTATATATAACAAGGTGAAATGAAGAGTTTGTGTCCGGAAAACGAGAGCGCATAGTATGTTTTTCGGACACAACCTATGAGAAAGACGCAGTTGTGTGGGGTTACGAAATATTATGGGCCCGTGCGGGGGACGAAGTCCCCGCAGTACGGACTATGAGTCTGAGTCGAACATGTAATCGGGGTATAAATATATACCGCCGACCTCTTGTAACCCTAATAAGAAGGAATATACTTCTCATACGGACGGAGTCACTACGATTCGGCTCTTGGCCGGCGACGTAGGCTTTACCGAACCTTGTAAACAAATTCCCGTGTCTCTTGTGTGCTTGCTGTGATTGTTCTCTCGCGCAAAGGGCTATCGAACGCAAAGGGTTGTCGCCAGTTCCAAAAAGAACTTTATTTGATTTGTGTGTTGCATTATTTTCCCGGCCTTCAACCACCTGTGCAACGTGCTCATGTTAACACTCAAAGCGTTACCTAGGTGATGGAGAAAGACGGACAATTCACTTATACTCCAACACTCTCTCTCATGTGTAGGCTTCTTCAGGCTTAAGATGTGACATAGAAGTGAGTTGCAATTATTATTTTTTAATTGCGCCAACCGGGTTTTGAACTCAAGATCACCTTTTAGCTCTGATACCATATTGAGTTGTATGTACAAATCAGTTCACCTAAAAGCTTACGTTGATAGAGAAAGACGAACAATTCACTCAAACTCCAAGAATGAAGAATCGTAGGACACTCAGATCCACGTCACGGATTTGCTTTTGAGGGTCAATCTCAGTTCTCTCTTGCGTCCACAATTTCCTATCTTCTTACGGCAAACTCCAGCGATTCCACCTTGACGTACGGTGTCCCTGATCTGTCCAAATGCGCTGAACAACTCAATGGGACTTCAAGCTCTGCAGCTACTGCCTTGGACACTCCATGTTTCAATTCCCCTGGTGAACTCCTTTTCTAGAAGCATCAAGTATATTGCTCTACGCGTCTCATTGCTTCTGAATTTCCTTCTCTGAGTAACCAGTGGCTGTACTGTATTATTTCCAGTTTTCATCTGCAAAAACATAATGCATCGAGTTAAGCTTCAAATGAATATTAAGGTTACGTACAAAAGTAGAGCAAGCAAAATACATCCAATAGACCGTTTCGCAAAGAAAACCCCAATAGATCGTGCAACAACAAACACAGAGGAGTTGCTTAATTACCTCCATTACTTCCAACATGTTCACCAGATGATGGGTTTGGAGCCTCTCCAGGATCATTACCTGGCTCATCATCTAAAGGATTGTTTAGATCAGGTACTAATTAAGAGATGGAAAGCTTCATTGAGGTCTGGTAGAAACAGCATTTTTTGTACTCTGCCATGTTAATTGTACTTGGAAAAGGCAGTGAAGCTGGATGGCTTGTTGACGTTGCTTTCGAGTGAATTAGCAAGCATTACATTCACTTGCATGCATTGTTGATTTTTTCTGGTTGAGGCTAGTATGGTCTTTTATCCAATTGTCTACATCTTTAGATTCATCTTAATCCAAAAATACGAACTATATTTTGAAACAGGGGGGAGAACACATGAACGTACCTAGCTAGAAAATAATTTCCACTTGAGAAGGACATGAAGAAAATAGCACTTGTCGTGATACATCTGAGCCGTACGTTTCAAACTTGAAGAACACGACTTCTCTTGCTAGTAGTTATATATGGATGGATGCATGGACATGGATGGATGCCGACAAGTCGTGTTCTCGAAGTTTGAACGTACGGCCAGCTACCACTGACGAAGAATGAAGATTCCAGTCCAGTCATTACGTCGCAACAGTCATGCAATTGGGCCGGGGCAGAGTTTTCCAAGAACACGACGTCCTGATTACGCCGTATATGTACAGTGGAATAGACAACTACTGTCTAGAATACCTTTCCATGTCATTTGTATATAGCATTAAAGACAGGTTCTACAATGAGTTGTCTTTTACATATCTCTATAGACAACTCTTTCATGTATAATGTATCTTGTTTCTCGTGTTACAGTTGACTACTGCATAAAAAACGACTTAATTCTCTATACTCTCTCTTGTTCACATCATCTAACGTCCTACATGGTAAATCTTACAGACAGCTGATGTCATACTATTGTACGTGCTCTTATGGCGTTGGATGGATCTATTCCGGCCGATCAATCGAGATGTCAGGTTAGTCAATCCCTCGTGGAGCCGGAGTAGTTTGGACTATCCGGATAAGACGAATGCATTTTACTTAGTTTAGAAAAGAAGGAAGTCTCTCGATCTTTTCCACCGATGGATCGTTTTCAATCCTGCAACTGGGCACACAGCCTGCTGCGTGAGGAAGTCGATCTGACGAACGACTTAGTTTGTTGACCAAATTCTCCTTAATTGTTGGAACCGGCGATAACCTTTTGTGCGAGAGAATAATCATAGCAAACATATAAGAGATACAAGAATTTATTTACAGGGTTCGGCAAAGCCTATATCCCTAGGAGCCGAATCGCGACGGCTCTATCCGTATAAGGAGTTTTTATTTTCCTTATGATTAGGGTTACAAGAGGTCGATGGTATATATTTATAGTCCGATTACATATTCAACTCGGACTCATAGTCCGTACCTTTCATATAGTGCAACACAGTGCTCCTGCTTTCTAGACATAACTCCTTCCTTTCACCTTATTATATATAAGTCATAGACAACATTACATGTACGGGACCAGTCTTCTTTCCTCCACTAGTCAGCTCATTTCGAGTGATCCGAGGTCATGTATGGATGTACGCAAGCTGCATCTTCTTTAATTTGCACGCATGTATGGATTAATTTGTCAAAAAGGTTTTTCTCCTACAGCTAGCTAGTGAGGAAGGAGAGCTCTGCGTTACTCTGTATGAAAGGTTTGGCATTGAAGTAGCTAGGCAGCTGGTCGTCGATCATATCTCCTGTGCTAATGTGCTGGTGCAGTAGAAGCCCATTGGCCTAATTAAGTGCCGTCTTAACCGACAACAACTGCATCATTATCTGTCTAACGAGTAACACTACATTGTATGAAACGGAAGCTAATCGTTCACCCCCTGAAAGTCGATCGAATTAAAGATGTGTCTGAACTGTGGAAAAGAACGACGCCGACGAAGACGACAAGTTATAAAGAAGTGTTCCTTTGACTCTCTCTGCAGCATCCCGGTCGGCCATCATATATCACTTGTTGGTAACGCGGGTCTATCGATGTGCATGCATGAACGGCAGCCACAAGACGCAAACGTCATGAAAAGAAGAACTTACTCCGAGTCAATTTGTTCATACATATATGAGTCGATTTAGTTTACTTAGTGTTTCATGCATTAATTTGACCGCGCGCGCGCTTCAGTGGACGATCGATCCATCGATATATATAGACCAAAAGTTGTATATATCTTTCTATCTATATCTATATTAATTGGAGGTTTCTCCGGAAGTCTCCACGTTAATATATATCTATACTAATAATTAGGTGCTCCTCCCTAAGTCCCCCCCCCAAACATTATGTCAGACCCGGATTTCCTAATCCGGAATCATCTGTGAAACACTGTGCTATTCTCTGGATCAGTAGCTAGCACTCACAGAATACATCGCTGAATCAATTCATACATGGCGTAGAACCGTACCATTCATTAATTCAACACAACATAGTTTACATAGACCGCATCGGGTCGAGTTTTACAATAGGGCCGAATAGGCCAAATTGATTACATTACAAAAGCGGAAGCGATAACGGGAGCAAAAGGGGTGAGAGCTCATCTCTCCACAGGCAAACGACTGGGGAAACCTGTGTGCGCCTGATATTAACCAAGGCTTGGATAATATTGGATGCACGCAAGTTCCGACGGAGTCAACTGGACTGGGGCGAGACTAAAACACCTAAAGACTACACTACGCTTCATCATCTCCTGGTCCTCCGACTTCTGGATCCTCGTAGTAGTTATAATCTCCAGGATTTTCTGCTTCTGAGGGTTTTGGGGGAAAGAGCGAGAATGAGCACAACTTCCGTGCTCGCGAGCCAACACACAATGCAATAATATACCTGCAAGGCTAAACAAGGATGACTCGGGTTCTTTTATTTGCTAAAGCAATATTTCCAATTATCATAATTACAAAGTCCTATCACATAGCAGTTTTAACCAAATTGCATTTTAGTAAAGAGAGTAATTGTGCAATATTTAATAACAGCAGAGGTTCCCTCCACCTTATGCTTAATTTGATTGGGGTTAACCCCACATATTAACATCACTGAGTCTGAAAACTCAGGAAAAATCCAACCTAGGGCTAGGTGAACCCACCACATTTTCATACCACCCATAAAAGGTTTTTTTTTTTATATAAATAGAACTAACTCAAGTTAAGTTCTCATGTCCGCCTTTGACCGTAGGCACGGTTGTTTAAACAGTTTATAACTCTGCAGAGATTGTACACTTTACCTACAAGAGATAATCGTCTTGATATGTACACATGTTTCCATAGTCATGTGAATCAAGGGGAGATCATCACAAGGCCTTTACAATGCATCCAGCAGTATTAGTTACACCCGCTAAGGTTTCGTCTTCGAAGGGTTACGTTCGTTTAGATCCGTTAACCCTTACCTAGACCCCCTCTTGCGCCCTCTTAACGACTTACGTCGTGCGCCCCGACACCCTTCGCCACAGAGGCTTACAGCGTCGCAGGACATCTACCTGGTGCAACTCGTACTGAGTGATACAAATTATTCAACTAGGTTTGTACTTTACAGACTTGTGGCCGTACTTATTTTACACGGGAGGTCATGACAAGATTAAGTCCTTAGGGTTATCCAGGCGGTTCATTCCACATACCAACCACAACACAACAGTCCTTGGGCTACATTAGCACCCACTACCGTAACATCCATCACACCAGCCGCCCAGACAGGGTAATAGCAATTTAGGGTTTTGAGGAGTAAAACCAATTTACCACATTTATCTCAGTCATGGACCACCAATGATTGCCCAAACTATTTTCATGTGATTGGGACATTTTAGTGTCCCGGTACTTAAGCAAGGCTAGCATGTCGCTTAAGTACAACCTATACTAATATTTACCATATAGTTACTAGGGTGACAAGGATTAAGGAATTCAAGTTGTCAAGGATGGCATAAGAATTAATTAATCATCAAATGAGTATTTAACTATTTTAAGCTTTAACATATATTTGATTTAAAGAATTAAAGCATGCAATTTGCTATTTTAAAAGAATATAATTTGCATAAAATGTAGGCTCAATATGATTAAAGTATTGACTCGCCTGGGATATATGCTAGAGGATCTTGATAATCTTGGGCTTGATCAACTTGGGGATCTCCGGCGTCTTCAGATCCTAGTCGGACGAACGTATCGGAAAAAGGACAGACAAGCAAAAAGAGCAATTAAATACAAATGAACAACAAATGGACTTCAATTTAAACAAGACCTATGCCATTAGCAAGATCTTGAATTCACATATTTTTAGAAATTTATTTTATAATTTTTGGAGCTAAAATAAGGGAGGTATGAATTTTTAAAACCTAACTTTTGAATTAAAATAGAAAAGAGAAAAGAAAAGAAAATTAAAAAAAAGGAAAACCGACATGGCCCACAACCACAAAACGGCCCGGCCCACGACAACGGGCAAGCGTGCGTGGCACGCTAAGCGCCCAGCGGTGGCCTCAAAAGGAGGGGGGACTCGGGGGGGGGGGGCAGAGGAGGGGAGGGGAAACGGCGGCGGCGGCGGCGCGCGGGGAGGGGAGAAAGGGGTGGCGGCGCGCGAGGAGGGGGAGGAGAGGGGCGACGGCGGTGGCGGTGACAGCGACGGGGGGAGGGGGAGGCACAGCTAGGGGCGCGGCGACGCGATGGAGACGAGGAGGTCCCGAGGCGCGCGGCGGCGACGCTCACCGATGGCGACGACGGCGACACCGGGAGGTAAGTCCCTCAGACTTCTCCTTCTTTCTCTTTTCTCGGTCTTCTTCTTCTCGGTTGCTTGCTTGGGGAAGAAGAGGGGGTCGGGAGAAATGGGGGAGGAGGGGAACGGAGGTGTCGGGGCGGGGGCTTTTATAGCCGGGGAGGAGCGGGGAGGCTCGGGGGAGAAGGGGGGTCCGGGTGAGCGTGCGGCGTCGGTTGATGATGGCGGCCAAGGCGTGCGCGGGTGAGGCGGCACAGCGAGCACGAGTGTGGCAGAGGCGGTGGAGTGCACACGAGAGAGGAGAAGGCACGAGCGGGGAGAGGACGGCTCGGCGATGGCGTGCGCAAGTGTGAAGAGAATGGCAGGGGGAGCTCACAGGTGGCAGAGCATGCGAGGGGAGGGGTCCGGGCGAGGGTTGACCCAAGGAGGAAGAAGAAAGAAAAAAAGGGGTGTTACACGTTAATTATCATGTTAATCGAAAAAAAGATAAATAATATCTATGCCCAAAACATTCATACGGTCTATAATACCCCGGGCTACTTGTACTGTGGCAAATGTGGACTTGTGTGGTGGGATATCCCACATATATGTTGGCATTGGACGCACAGACGTGTACCGAGGGTTGGTTCTAGGTATTTACCGTATATGTGGTATGCTGCCAAGGGCATCAGCCCTTAAAGGGGGTGAATGATACCCCGGCCTACTCGTGATGTGGCCTAGGGGGTGAATGATACCCCGGCCTACTCGTGATGTGGCCTATGTGGCCTATATGGAGTTGTGTGGTGATCCGTAAGTCCATAAGTCCGAATTGACCTTGAGCTAGCATGGGATTCGTAGAAAGAAGAGTCCTATGGGCGAGAATGATCTTGCTTGCGACCCTTACTCCTCTGGTAGGTTTTATGAATTGTTCTTGAAGTATGACAACCATGGTATTCATCGTGAGTAGCATGCGTGAAATTTTTGTCGCACGTAAATTTCAATAGTTGGTCTTGTACTGCATCATAAGCTGTCCCACCATCATCAGATGACGAAGAGCTACTATCATCAGACTCTTGGTACTGCACTTCATCAGATGGCGGAGTTTCTGTTTCTTCATCGCTTCCCGCAATATCCTCCTCAATAGCCTTTTTTTTTCTTCTTATCAGATACTAGTTTCCTTGTGTTGTGTAAGTGAGGCAAAGTCTGCAACCAATTTTTCAGTTGGTTGCCTACAATATTTTCTTTTTCCAAGATGACTCTTGCCAATATTTTTCTTTGTCCATTGCTTCAACGGTTGATCTAGTGTTTTATCTAGTTCCTTCTCAGGGATGGTATCAACTACAATTGTGGATGGCATGGGGGGCTCACCTTCCTCGTCTATGCGCCGCACATGGCTGCCAGACTAAAGTTGGATACTCTTCAATTACGAGTTGACACGCTTTCTTGTAGTTTGCACCATTGTCAGTCATAATCTGCATAACATGTCGAACTCCAACTTCTTCCACAACTTTACGTATCTCACGATACAAAAAGTTAGCATTTTGTATCTCACCAGTTGCATTCACTGACTTATGGAAAAACATTCTTCCATTGCAGTACAACATGAAGTTAACAATACTCATCTATGTAGGTCCTGTCCATGAATTACACATGATGGAGACTCCATACATACCCCAGTCATCTTTGAACTGTGCTACATACTGCTTTATATCTTGTTCATTAGCATCAAGATATGGTCCATCGATTTCATAGCCTCTTGGTGACTCCACGCCTTGACCAAGTTTTTATATCTCTTTGATGCCAGCACGAAAATAAGGACAGTCGGCCTTTTCCCCAGGAACGTCATTACTATGGAACCACTTAGACCAAATTTTCCCCAGTGTTGATTTTGAGCCTCCACGAAGTGCTGTATCAATGTGGGGTTGGAGGGATGCCTGACCTACCAAAATATCAAAATCAACTCTCATAGACTGTGATCTGCCAAGCATCCTATAAATGGCACCACTTCCTCTGCCACTTCCACTTTCCCTACCACTTCCACTGCCACCTCCATGTTCAAAGTTGCACCCCTGGCTTTTGCCCTTTATTGGAGCTAGTGTACCTCCAACGACTCTCGGCGAGTCCATTCCATTTGTATTTCCTCGTCATCATCGAAGATATCTTGAGACGATGGCCCACGAGCTACAGGCTCTCTTGCAGCTTGCTCCATTCGCAGTCGTTCATCTTTAATAGCTTTCTTTCTTGCCTTCGCTTCCTCAAGACTTGCCACCATGCGCTTTCGGACTTCCGCCAGAACCCCACTACAAGCAACAACATCTCCATGTCTCCCAGCAAGATGTTCTTTTAGGCGGGTGACACCTCCACCTGATTTCGTTATATTACAATATCTGCACTTCCAACCAGCACCTCCTAGTCTCTCTCTATACTTCCAAACATTGATAGATTTAGGAGCCATCATCTACAATAATCCATACTACAATGTGTTCAGTATGACTATCATGGCCGTGTGAGCTGAATCACAAATGAACATCTGAATATACAAATATCAACATGAACTAAATACAATAATGGGCAGATAATCAATAGGAATTGGTACATGAATTTTTTTGTTGAACCAACAAATCCTTGATCAAACAAATATCTGTAATCTCTATCCATACAAACTAATGTCTAAAATTTATCCTATCTACAGCAAAGAAGCACTGAACAATTAGTTTCGAACTGCTTGCCTTGATTCCTTTCTTGCTACCGTTGTTGCCTTCCTTCCTTGCCCTTGCTCGCCGCCACTACTGCCTGGTCCTCTTCCTCCTCTTACTGCTGCCTGCTGGTCCTACTCCTCCTGCTAGCTGCTGCTGGCTTCTGCTACTAGCTGCTACCAATCAAGAAGCAAAAAGGGGGAGAAGAGAGTGCTGCTGCTGCTAACTACTGGCCTTCTGCAACTCAACAAGCAAAAGGGGGACACGAGAGTGCAGTAGCAGCAGCAAAAGCACCAAAGCAAGAAGAGAGCATCCAATGCAAAAAAGCAAGAGGAGGGAGATAGCTAGCTACTGGCCTGCTCCAATCCAAGGACCATCCATGTGCTCCTTCGGCTGTGCAAGAATCAGAGGACAGCCCATGTGCTGTCAAACAAAGCACTGCAAGCATCCAATTAATTCATAGCATAAAAAAACAACCAACTGAAAGATAACAAGTGACAGGAACACATTTTAATACGTAATCTAGCACAAAAAAGCATAAACCAACCTAGGAATGACATTATGAAGACAAAAATTCAAATTCAACTTACAAATTTTTCGGCCGATTTTTCATGTCCCGGTTCCTGCCGGTAAATCCGGTTAACCAGATGGTTTTTTTCCCCTGCCAACAACACAGTAGGTAAACAGTACAAAAGACGTACCTTCCTATCATGAACATAATGAAAAGACCAATTTGTACACACAAAACCTCGTATTCCTGCAGTTTTTTTTTTTTTGCCAAAGAATGCATCAAAAGAATTTTGAAAGAAGTTGCACGAAAAACAAAAGGCAACACCACCAATACAAAATCTTGTCAATGGCTTAAAGCAATCCATGACCCCTCACTGTGGCTGAGCTGCCTCGAGCCTCCTCATGATCACCGCCGTATCCCCGCTCCGGTCGTCCATGGCTTTCTTTGTCATGCACGGGAGCAGAGAGAAATGACGAGGCCTTTAGATCCTGACATGACGGGAGAAGATTTCAGCTGGAGCAGAGAGATTAGATCGGGGCGGGAGACGATACCTTTGGATGCGTCGAGGGTGTCGTAGCTTGAGCTCCAGCACGACTTGGACACCCAGCCCGCTTTGAGATCCAGCGCGTAGAGGTGGCGCGCGGCCGCATCGACCGGCTCCCTGTCGGTGTCCTCCGCGGTGGCGTAGTCGTGGGCAAATCGGCGGACTCGGGCTTGGCGGTCGCGGCCCTTTGAGCGGAGGAGAGGCAGTGTAGATTCTTGGGAGCATATCTGGCACATTTTGTACAGTGTCTGAGTGTCAAGCATGAACCAACACTGGGAAGTTTTTCGGATGTGTATCCAATACCACCAACTGATGTACTTGCGTTGCCATTTATAATGGATGAGTTTTGAGCCAAGAATAATTAGAGATAAAAAAGAGTGAGACCTACATCTTCATAATCCTTGTTACTTGTTCTGAAGATTTTACATGCATGCCCTCAAAGTAGTAATTTGAGGAATGGTTCCAAAGACACGTTTGGCCAATTGATTTTTTTTTGTTTGACATGATGTATATGACAAGGGATGGCAATGTGGGCTCATTCCTCATTCCCCGACAGTGAATTCATCTATTAGGGGATGGGACTGGGGCTATTTCTCCCCCCACGAGGATGCTAATATGCAAATACAATTCCCCATCGGGTGAAACGGGGATGGGGACATTCCCCTACTCCCCATCCCTGTTACCCGCTTGAGGCTCCGATAAGATATGTAGGCTACTAGCCCAGAACTGCACAACCCGATAAGACGATAGCCAGATAATCTTATTTGCATTCTTTACTTTTCAGATGCTAATTAATCAAAAAATATTGTCATTTTAGTATTGCATGTGAATGTTCATACTCATTTTTATAACATTATGAATATTATTTTCTCTTCTTTCGGGATCCAACTTGCGGGTATGGGTTCCTGTGGGGCCCCGATAACCCGATGGGGACGGGGACGGGAGAGAATAGCACCCGAGGACGGGGATGGGGATAGGGACAGAGAATTTTTTATCTCTCGGAGATGAGAATGTTCCACCACTCCCCGACGAGGAATGCCCGGTTGCCATCCCTATATATGACAGGCTGCTGATCGTTTTTCATTCCTCTATTGCGTATAGATTGTGCGTCCGGCTTCTGGAACATACGGTGGGCGTGAACCGGAATTCGAGGAAATGGCTTCTGGAGAATGGCAAATTGACAGTGAAGCCTATCGGCTTTGGGAAGCTGAGAACTGATTTTATCGGTGTATTATGTGAGGATGATAGCATCTATTTTGATCCTGCAAGGGACTCTGACTTTGCTCAGTACATGAACGTCCTATCTAGGGAGATGGAAGAAACACAAGAAATTTGCAGAGGACGTTTTGGCAGATAATTATGTCCCTCTATTATGTGCGTTACCTGTCCTGCTAGCTAGAGATATTGGCAAAACCACACATCGGGATCTTTCAGGGCAGGCACAGAAAGAAAGCAGCCAGCCAATAACAGAAGAGCATCAAAAGGGGGAAATGACGATGAGTCACTGTGCTAATAAGAAAGAGAAAGGAAGGTACTGACAGTTTAATTGAGAAGAAGTGCCCAATTAGGAGAAGATCACAATTAGGCAAAGAGTTTGGAGGTGGTCAAGCAAGGTACTGGTTCTTATTCCCATCTACTTTCCTTTTTTTTAACTCGTCATCAGATATTGAAATTCTGCGTTTTGCTCAATAAAATCATTTCTGTTTAGGGACTCGTTTGGCTGTAATTAAGCATGATATCTCTATTATTAGAGCTTTAGATCAAAAGTATGCTCTCCCATCCCTTTTAGGTCTTGGAGACTGCCAGAGCTCTGTGCTAATCTGATGCTCCAAGATGGCAGAAGATCGTTTTGCACAAGACTGCTGCAGATGAGAAATGGATTGTGATCTCAGTCCTTGTTAGATACCTTGTGGACCTCTCCCTTTTTTTTTCGACGGAGATACCGTGTGACCTTTGTCTTTTGTAGTCGTTATACCCCTTCTAGACTTTCTAGTCCCAAAACCGTATGTTATGCTGGACTGGATCATTGCAACTGTTATCTTGACAGCATGTTTCTAGTAACTTCTAAGGGTATGCTTGATAATTTCCTCGAAATATCAAAAGGTGCCATACTGGTCACGTAGAATTGTATTAACAACATTTCTAACTGACACAGTAATCCTATTTGCATGCTGAGGCAGAAATCAGTCAATTTAATTTGTCTAATGCTGCCACCATCTCTTCTTCCCTGATGTGTGATATCCCTCCGCAGTCCTCCCCATCACGTCCCCTTACCGTAAAACAGTGGCAGACCCAGGATTTCTAAAATGAGTGTTCAAAGTTACAAAAATATTATTCAATGTAAAATATCAAGGTACACAGTAGCAAAAACCAGAATACAAATTATTCATACTAATGACAACATCTCAAATAATTTAGTGAAATTACAAAATAATCAAGAAAAGACAAGATTTACCAATCACAATTCAAACTAACACAAACAAAATTATTGATTTTGGCATTTGAGTTTGCTCTTTGCTGATTTGGAAATTGAGGATATGGTAATTCAGATTGAACTCACCTCTGCACTGCCTTCTTGTCAAGAGCATTGCGAAGTGTTGGGTAGCTACCGTCGGTTGCAGATGACTCACAGGGCTACCCGATCGCCCTCCCCGCTCGGTGCCTAATGCTGCCACCGACGGTGGCGGTGCCCGACCTTGCTCCTCGACCTGATGCGCGGGTTTGGATATCGTGCCACGCTACCGCATCAAGAGAGAGAGGGAGAGATATGAGAGCCGGCTATTGTCCGTTGATTGATAGGGTTAGAGAGAAATGACGGGGAATGACCTTGTTGTGGTTGGACCGAATAGTCTAATGTCCAAAGGGCAAAAGCCGAATAGTATGTGACCATGGGCTAGTCATCACATGTGCTAGTTTGAGGTTGTGTGGCGCCGAGAGAGATATGGTTTGATGAGCTGAGAGGGAGTTGTGGTTTGGCTGACCCAATTAAGAGTATATTTTTATTATATATATATATATATATATATATATATATAGTGATTTTTTTGTAAAAAAATAATGGGTGTTCAAGTGAACACCCATGAACTTAATAGCATCCGCCCATGCCGTAAAACCTAACTGGATTGTTTTGTCCACCTTGCATAACTGGATTTTGCTGCCCATAACTCTCCTTTGAATTTGTGGCCAACGATGTTGCCCTCTCCCTCACCGCCATTAATTTAAGGATTATTTAGATACATATCACTCCAAAGTTGCAGATTTAGAGATATATCACCACAAAGTTCATTATTCGAAACATGCCACTGCAGAGTGTTCATTCTTTGAGATATGCCATATTGCATTTCCCTTCTTCCTCCTCCCTCTCATCCATGGATGCCTTCTTCCTCATCCATGGCCGCCTTCTTCCCCCTCAAGATCTGACCGCTGTTTCTCCACCTACTCACATGCCCGTGCTTCATCCTCCTCAGCACTCCCTCGTCTGGTGCCATCCTCCGCTCCTCCAATCTCGTCGTCGCCGCCGCCAAACCAAATTGAGGCCGATAGTGGGGATGACGAGGACGACGACAAGGAGGAGGTGACCGGCGGTGACAACGACGAGGTTGGTTGGACGTTACAGCCATTGCCTTCATTTCCATGGCGTAGAGGGAGGCGGCGTCGGAGAAGAGGGTAGCGACACTGGGTGAAGAGGGCAGCGGCGACACCGGGGAAGAGGGAGGCGACACTAAATGAAGAAGGAAGCGGCACTGGTAGTTGGGGCGGTAGCGCTGGGGAAGAGGGAGTAGCGGTGGTGCGGGATTGGGTAGGGTCAGGGAGCACACATGGTGGCACATGAGGAGAAACGAAGAAGACATGAGTATTTTCATCCAGAATGACGTATGTCTAATTTTGCCAACTTAGCCGTGGTACATATCGAATAATGAACTTTGTAGTGACATATCTCAAAACCTACAACTTTGGTATGTATCTAAATAACACTTAATTTAAACCGTTGGGTATAGACTATGATGATTATATATATATATATATATATATATATATATATATATATATATATATATATATATATATATATATATATATATAGGAAAAATACTTTCTACTCAGGAGTAGTTACTCCCACCTTTGATATACCACCTAAAAAAACTTGACATACTCCATTATCACTTTGGGTATACTCATATACTAATTATAAGATACTCCAATGTGAACCATATGAAAAATTTGCAAGAAAGTCTATAGTTTTTAGCATATTTTGTAAATACCTTCATGTTCGCACATAAAAAGGAGTATGTCTAAAAATTGTACATACCACCTCTGAAAATGTGTAAATACCACCTATATAGTCTTATATACTCATATACTACACATACATACTCTCGGTTCCGCAAGATACTCCTTACGTTGTGAGATATGTGAGATACGAAATAGGGAGTAAGCACTTCCGGGAGTAAGTAAAAATTACTCCCACCTCTGATATACCACCTAAAAGAACTTGACATATTCATTTATAACTTTGGGTATACTCATATACTAATTATAAGATACTCTAGTGCGAACCATATGAAAAATTTGCAAGAGGGATCATAGTTTTTAGCATATTTTGTAAATACCTTCATAAGTGGTCTTATATACTCATATATTACACATACATACTATCGGTTACGCAAGATACTCCCTACGTTGTGTGATACGGAATAGAGAGTAACTACTCCCAAGAGTAAAATATATATATATATATATATATATATATATATATATATATATATATATATATATATATATATACACACACACACTCCATTGTAACACTTGATTGAAAAAATTCCATTAGAGAAACAAGTATATATACAAATTTTGCTAAAGTGGACTTTAATGAAATTTTTCATGAAACTCACTTTATAATATCTTATAATTATTATTAAAGTATGCTCAAATAAATAAATAGGTATCATCATATGATTTAAAAGATATATAAGAAATATGAGTACGTACTCCATACCATTTCCTCTCTCTCTGTATAAAGATCTTGTTGCTATTTGTGGCCAGGCAACTGCTCTCCATTGCCTGTTCATATACTAGCAGGCCGAAACAACTCTTGGGCTTGGTGTGAATGTGACGGAGTTCAGTCTACTATTGGGCTTCGTGTGCGCTTGTGTAGTTGTTGGGCTGCTGCTGGATTGCAACCTGATGAGTGATGAGCTCTCGGCCGGCGCTCGTCTCTTCGCCGGCGGTGGCGCTCCCGCCGCTGCCGAGGCACCCTAACCGCCGCCTCTTCCTCAAGGCCACGTGCGCTTCTAGCTCCTCCTGCGTCCAAGCCAGTGGCGGCAGCACGCGCTACCACCCGCAGCCGCGCCGCCCTCGCCTCGTGGCGGCGCAGTCGCCTCCTCCGCTTGCCGCCAGCGTCGTCCAGAGAGACGCCGAGACGGGGCTCGCCTTCCTTCTCTTCGTTCTAGCTGTGGTACTATACCTCTACTAATTTGCTGCCTTCCTCTTGTTGGCTTAAGGGAGTGGTCGATCGGTTGGTCGAGCAGTAAGCGCGTTGTTTGATGCCAGTTCTTGGTTCGTTTCTTCTTCTTTAGATGTCTTGGTTCGTTTCTTGGTTGGCGAATAGTTGTTCAAAAAGATTTAATTTTAGATAAATGTTACGAACAAATGTATCAGTAGACATCAAGATTGGAATATTGGGCTAAAGATTAGAAGCGACAACGGCAGATAACAAGATTCGTGAGTGCTCAATGCACCACAAGATGGTAGTTTTGAGCCTGACAGAGACAAATGCGTGCAAATTCTGCAAATTTACACACTAGCTACTGTAAGAGATTGTCTTCACAGCCAATTGTGCACAAGTTTTCAAGTAATAGTTTGACTTCTTGGACGAATGAACTGTGTCTGAAATGTTCAGGACAGATTGGTCTTTTGAGATATTGATGGATAGAAGGACATTTCCTTAGATGCAAGTTTGCAGCATTTGTATTGGTTACAGCCATTCATGAGTTGTTGATCAGTCTAAACTGGTGTGTTACAATAAGCTTGCAAAAGTTGTAATTTTTTTTCCTTAACAGTGGTGGGCTTCCTCTTCTCCCCTCTTCTTGTTCCCTTCTTGAGTTCTTGGCCGGTACCTTCTTCATCCCTCTGATTTGCCGATTTCCTGAAATAGCGAAATTGATCTTGTTTCCTTGTTTGGTTTCTCACCTCTTCTCTTGGCTTGGGTGCTTCCCCAGCTTCGGTGCTCCGGCCAGCAGCCCAGCACCCATAAGTGGTACAAGTGTATGGTTGTTATGGACCGTAGGGTTGTTGAATCGAGTTGTATGACCTTATTATGTACTAGTACGAGTTTACCGGCTATCTTTTATATTATTATTATTATATATATATTATCGTACCGATGAACCAATTTTTTTTATAGAAAATGCTGTACCGTTGTACCTGCACCGGCGTACCGGTATCACGCACCCGTGGATCCCAGGTGGTGGCAGACTGCATGTCATGAACTCAAGGGCAAGCACTAATGGTAGAGGAAGGCATGCTTACTGCTTAGTAGGAGATGAGTTGATAGTGAACTTGAGAATTAACACTACCATATTGAGCCCCTTTTCCTCTGTTGTGCTATTTGCTCTGCTTTTTGCTTCCTTGTTCGTCTGTCTGTCCTACTTTGTCATTGTTCGTTCTCTCTTTCTAATCCTACCGTCGCATCTCTCCCCTCCCTCCATTCTTGCTGCTCAACTTGCTTTTTCGGCTCCAGAAAGCTCTGAAATTGGAGCAACACATTTTAACATGACCTTCAGTCCAAGTAGGCAATTAAGGTTCTCATTTATTGTTGTCTCTGTACAAAAAAGCACGGGTAATCAAAGTATGCGTTTGAAACAAAATAATGTCGCTGTCTCACATTCGTGTTTATTTACTGAAGTTGTTCTGTGAAGCCATTTCAGTTTCACCTGTACTGAGGCTAACCTGAAGTAAAATTGATCGTTCAGTTCATAACTGTATAGAATTAAAATGAAAGTAAAACTGTAAAATGCTTGCTAATGTTTGGTCATGATCATTTCTAGTTATAGCAGTTGTCTAGGGCGTCGCTCGTTCTTCTCCTGTAGTAGACACTTGTAGTTCCATATCACTTCTGCATTCATCATTTCTCATGGTCAAAGTTCATTGTAATTCTTGCACATCCTGCTAGTTGGTGGTTTAACCTTCGAGATGCTAATTTTAGGTGATGAGCTCTTTTCTGCCACTGGCCATCTTCTCATTTCCAGCATGCAGAGTGAGTAAATAATCTGAATAAATGATATCTATTTCATAGACTCGAAAATACTCTTTTGTGCAAAACATTTTTTCTTCGTTGTGAATAGGCTCTGCAGCAGTTGGAAATTGCAGCTCATAAATTGTCGAAAGTATTTATAGAAGAGGTACCAGGAACTCTATCTTCACTAAAGCTATCCCTCTTGGAGATCAATGATTTAACTAGCCAACTAAACAATCTTAGGTAATACATTTCATTAGCTGTCCAAAATGTAACCGAAGCAACATGAGATTTATATTTTGTTCCCTTTCGATACTATGCAGGCAAAGGCTCACAATAAATAGATTTGGGAAGAAGACTAGTTCTGAAGCAAGATCTCAGACTGGATGGCCAAAACAAGGATATGTATGAGTTATTTAATCTGTAATATGTAGCTTGTCACAGTACCCCAGTAGCTGTAGCTTGGCAAATGTAATGTGGTGCAAGTACCAAATTGCGCCTTGAACTTAAAACTCCCCCATAAAAGACTGGTATTATTGACAATGACAAGGAGATTTTTTTTCTTCTACACTTGTATGTGACTTATATAGTTTTAGTTAGACTGTAAGTCTGTAACATATTATGCTCCCTACAGCTTTGCATATTTCTTGATGCCTTTTTCATAGCTCTTCATCTCCTCTGGTGTTGGTAGGTTGCTTAATAGGGTAACCCTTGCTGTTGACACCAAATCTTTGCACTCTGATGTGGAAGGATCTATCCGCCATATCTGGACTTCCCAAACCTTTCAAAATTAGGAAAATTTCAGCAAGATCTTGACATTTCTTAACTCAGAAGTTGTTCAAATAACTGAAATACCTTACGGAAAAAGAATTACATAGAAGAGAGAAGCCATATCCACATTCATATTCCTGCAGACTGCATACTTTACACGACCTGAATGCTCAAGTCTAAACAACTACCTCATGAATCAACTAGTTGACATGCATGTTTGTTTCTCTAATTGTGAGTTCTGTTTGTAGCGAAGAACGTTGAAAGTCTACTGAGCACTAGCATGCAACTAACCACTATGAAATCATAAACGACCCAAGTGAAGATACTGTAAGTGCATCGCAGGAACAATTATTACTGCACTATTTGAACGTGGTTAGAATGTGCACGTCCTTCTCGATTTCCTTCTGTGAATTGTGGTTTCGTGTACAAGAGTGCTGTTAGATGGTTAAAATATCATCAAGTGCTATGGATGTCGGCAGCCAATTACATGTAAACCATGTAACAGCCCAAAAGGCTTTGAAAGATTTTGTACCTTTTATGCATGCGGTTTAAGTAAAAGTGTAAAACAACTATATAGCTTCCTATTGTTATCTTGTATAATGAGTTCACTCTTAACAAGTATATTCTGTAGCTTTCTACTGACATGCAACTAGCACTATGCTTGTATGATGAGTCCATCCAAATGTCAGCATGATGTCTGGATTAGTGATTGGCCTGCAAGCAAGCTGACCCCATCTGGCACTTTCTTCTCCTGAACATGTCTCTTTAGTACGTCAAAGAAGGCTGGGACGCAGAAGGGTCAAACTTGTGCAGCTCTGAACTTTCCAACGCTCAAGTCCAACTAGTGCTCTTGTTGTTCATGTTGTTAGTCTTCTCAATTATTGTGCTCTTGTTGTTTATGTTGTTCTTCTCAATTATTTTGGCTAACTCCCACCAATCCAGAATCTCTATCTTCCCTTCCACTTGCAGTTGCAAAGCGTGGACTTGGTTGATTAATCTAAGTGCATGGGATGGATTACTGATGAACATGCTTAGCATTTTTTTTCCTTATCAATTGATTTTTTTTATGAACCGTGTTCGAAAAAAGGGAAAAAAAAGGAAAGCACGATGAACTAGCCTGTTTGATCTTGGTGCTAACAAGATTGTAAAATTAGATACGAGTGTAGCTCCAGTTCCATTTGGAATGCAATTTCGGGGATTACGCAGGAATTGTACATTTGTACTGGTTCGTTTCGTGTAGAATTTCTGTGGAGATTAAACCATACCTGGATGTTGCGGCCGACCTGGATCGGCCTGGCCTGCGCCTCGACGCGGTCGCCGAGGCGGGCGGGCCTGACGTGGTTGATGGAGAGCTGCACGCCGGCGACCCTCCGGTAGCCCGACGCCACGTACCCGCCGATGCTCGCTGCCGACTCCGCGATCAGCGCCGACACGCCGCCGTTGAGCATCTTGAACGGCTGCCACGCACATGGTGTAGTAATAATTGATTAAGCAACGGAGCGCCCGATCATCGATCAGCACGACACAGCACCGTCGAATCGGGTGGGCGACGGTGCGCGTACCTGGCAGCATGTCTCGGTGACGGCGAGGCGGCCGACGACCTCGCGCGCGGTGATGCGGGTGTACTCGAAGCCCAGGGCGCGCAGGGCGTTGTCCGGCGGGGCGCCCTTGTCGAACCCGGGCGGTGGAGAAGGCTTTTTAGCGGCGCTCCCGCTCTCGCCGCGGGTTCCGCCCATTGCTATCCCGGCCGCCTGCCTGCCCGGTATATTACCCTGGCGATTGTTTGCTTGGCTGCCGAGCTGAGCTGAGCTGAGCTGGTGCGGCAGAGGCAGCGGATGGCAGATACGAGATGGGAATGATGGAGAAGATTGCAGCAACTTAGCGAGTACCAAGTAGCAATAGACGGGGGAATTCACTGTTTACCCTCGTTCAGATGTGTTTTAAGATTATAACCATAGTCCCGATGTAATTGGGTTTTTATCCTCCGCTTAGTTTGATACGGGATAAAATACACCGGTTTTATTATTTTAATAATATATGGTGTTTTTTAATACTGTATTGTACAACATGCTAGATAAGGTTGTGCATGAACCAACTAAGAAAAATACGTGGCATGCAGATCATGTAACGATTTACCGTAACTTCTGACTCGTGTCGTCGCGAAGGCTATAGTACATCGTTATATGATCTTCACACCACATATTTCTCTCAGTTGGTTCATGCACAATCTTATGTAGCTTGTGGCACAATACAGATCATCCACGATAAACTGATAATTTTACAAAGAGTGTCCTATTTAACAATGTGTGCAACCAGTCTCCACAACGCCATAGCGAGCGCCCCTTGTCTCGGGGCTGCCCATGGTCTTGGGGCTGCCCACGGTGACGATGAGTGTAGAAGTTGTTCATGTCTTGCTATTTCATGATGTAAGTGGATCGTATAGTAATAAATGTAACAAGAATGTAAATTGTATATAACTCACATCTTCGATACGGAGTGCGCCCGGTCGGCCTGATACGCTTCGACGTTGCCCGGTCTCGGTCAAATGAGCCTTCCTCTTCCCCTTCCCCTTGTCGCCGGACTCTCCATGTCGGGTTGTTATGTCGAAGTCGTCCATGTCCTGCGGTTCCATGATGTAAGTGCACCGTACAGTGAAAAACGTAATAATGATGAAAATTCTTCATAACTCACGTCATCGATATGGATTACGCCCGGGCGATCGGATACGCTATGGCTACGGGCTCAGCCGCATGAGCCTTTCTCTTGCTCTTGTCGCGGGACTCTCCACGTCGGGCTGGTATGTCGAAGTCGTACATGTTCTGTGATTCTATGATATAAGTTCACCGTATAGTGAAAAACGTAACAAGGATGTAAATACTTCATAACTCACGTCGTCGATATGGATTACGCCCGGGCGAGTACTGGGCTCCTTCGGTGCCTCCTCAATAGGGTCCAGTACATAAGGTTTCCACCGCACGAAGGTCTTGGCCGCGTCGGTAGTTCAAAGATGTACTCTGGCGGATGAATGCTCTGTTGTATATCTTCGGGCCGTCGATCCACTGGAAGAAGTGGCAGCGCATCTCGGGCTGCCATTACGTGGGGATGAAGTTAAAAATTTAAGGAATTCAATGTAGAGAGAGGAAAATCGATGCGTGCGAAAAAAACACTTACGAGGTGGGGCCCGCACGTGTAGTATGCCTGGGCGACGGTGTCTGGGTGTGTGGGCTGAATGATCTCTACCGGCTCGCTACACGCACACTGTGGGATCAAAAAACACGGTGGTACTCGAACATCTTTCATTGAAAAATCTGGGTATTGTAGATGTTTCCTCTTCTGCATAAGCCACTTGCGCTTCTGCAACACCTTCGCGTAGAAGTTTACCGAAGAGTCCATAACTAGGTATCGTAGAATTTTGCGCTGTACATAACAAACAAGGCGAAAAAATATTATATTACGACACTGAATGACGACCCGACGAGCTGGGTCTGTTGGGACAATCCTTCATTGAGTGCCCAGGGGTCTTGCATATCCTGCACTTAATTGTGCAGCTAATATTGGTACGTTGACTAGCATCCATGTCATTTCGGAAGCGTCGCGTCTGCCGTCTCCCCTTTCCTATTCTCTTCAAGTCCCTCTTGGGACCCCATTGCACTATGTCTGGCCAAACATCCTTATAGTTTATTTCCAAGTCGAGTGAAACGCTCCACTCCATGTACCGAATAGGTGTTGCATGTCGTAGTACTCAGAGATTTACGCCGTAGACATCTGTCATATTTGCGCACACGTCTTGTACACGTGCGAGCATGGTTTGTGGAGGAGCTTCGGCTAGTTGCAGGTGCATGTCGCTACATCACCTAGGGTGCATGCCTGTTTCTTTTCCTTGTATGCCTCGTAGTATGGTATTTGAGGTCTCTCCAAATGGACTCAAACTTTCGTCTCTGGTTCTACAGACACAATGCCTTGAACGTCCTCATGAGTTCCTGACTGTGGAACTGCATGAACAAGTTAGATGCAAGATGTCTCATGCACTATCTGGATTGCACGTCTGTAACATCCCAACTTTAGGCTTGTGTTTCAAATGTAAGAAAATCAGTAGAAATTAAAACTTTTTCTTACATCATGTATTTCCTGTTGTGCCAAACAATTCTTGTACAAGGGATTATGGAAATACATTGTCACAAGTCTAGTTGATCCAAATCTTGATATTCCAAAAATAATCTTATCAAATCTTATGATCATCCTCTGGAAATATTTTTCCTAAGTCTCTGTGATGGTATGTGACCCCTCTGAAAAATTTCACAATTTTTAGAAATTGTTTGAATATTTTTAGAGGCAGTCAAACCTGTTTGACTCTCAGTCAAACATTAAAACAGAGCCTTGCAGAATTTTTGGAGATTTATTCACAGCATAAAAACCTCTGAAAATTTTACACAAGGTTAATATCTGAGTTAGCAAGCTCCTGTAAAATTTTCATAATTTTTGGAGTTAATTTGCTACCTCAAATAAATCATTCAAAGTCTCTGTTCTTATTTCAAAGTCAAACGTGGTTTTACTGTTACTTGGGTTCGAGTCAGACTCGGGCTCGAGCAAATTGATTCGGTCCAGTCAACTAACTGCACCGAGCCACTCTTTAAAACGCGCGTTGGATCTCCACCGTTGGATCTAAATCGCACGGCCCGCGCGCGTGTAACCTTCGGACCTTCCGGTTGCAAGTTTGATTGTCGACCGTTAGATTCCCATCCAACCGTTGAGATTTCCCGAACCCTTCGGACCCTCCGGTTGCATTCTTGAATCAGAGCCGTTGGATTAAGATCCAACGCCCGCGTGTTCCTCCGTTGTAAATTGAGTTTGCGACGTGGAGCAATCTGAGTCGTTCATTTCTAATCCTAAGGCTCGCAACCTCTCCGTTGTGTTTTAAAGCCCGTAGGCGTGGCACTATCTCAGCCGTCCGTGTCTCATCTAACGGCTGTGAATCACCGAGCCTTTTCGCGGGTCGTCTTCTACCTCCGGCCGTGCGAGCACTGTAGGGGGAGTAATGGCAGTGTCATTTCTTGCTCCCTAAAGCCACCCTAGCCGACGTTTAGGGGTATGGGCGGTACACTGAGCCAGGCCATGCCCTAATGCACGCCTTCACCTCTTTTCCTTGTCGGCCGCGCATTGTGCTTTGTGTTTTGCCGCCCGGAAGATGTGTGGTGCAAACCCTAATGCTTTCATGGCTTTATAAGCACTCTCAATGCCTCCTGGTATTTCTTTAGACCACCATCAAGCCCCATTCACAATATTGGAGCTTAACACCTCAAAAATGGCAAATCGCCATTGTTGACCCGTGAAGCTTCTCTGGTGGTTTTGGTGTTCCAGTGGTCCTCCTTCATGTTTCTTTGCCCTAACCTTATCTATTTAATTCCTTGAACATTTCCCCTCACTTAATTTTGGATTTGATTATCAGGAATTGTCCAATTTGGGGTTTGTTCAAATTCGGCCGAAATTGGTCATCTTCTTCCTCAGCTCAGGTGAGTGCTCCATTTTCTAATTACTTGCTCATGTAGCTTCTGTGAATCATTATGAGGCTATTTTGATGCTTTAGAATCACTCATTTGGCTCAGGGTATCTATCTCGGGTTTTCTTCTCCAAGTCCGGCGAGCTTTCACCGTGATCAAGCATCTCCGGCCATCTTTGAAGCTTCTTGTCACTAAGGTAGCTTCTTATTAGTCCTTAGAAGCTTTGGCACCCGCTTCCTTGGACCGCAGCGGGGCTTTTCGCTATTTTCATGTTTAGCGATAAAGCTCCCATTTTCGTTTCCGGCTGGCGGCGTTCTAGTCCTTCGCGCGGTGAGAATGCCACCATTAGATTCGTGAGTGCTATTGCGAATCCATTTTGGCTCTTGTTCGCGCCGCCATGGCGTCTGTCGCGGCGATTAGCCGTTCAAATCGCTCGGGTTTGCCGACACGAGCTCCGTTTCGTCACTTAATTAGGACACATTAATTACCAATCATTAGTTAATTAATTGTGTCTTAATCATTGTCATTGAGCCACGACCGATGGGCCCAATATCATAAATCACTCTGCGTTCAATCACTTCGTTCGACATCATTAATGTTAATCATTGGTTAATTAATGTGTCGGCATTTAATCCTCGTCGAAATCTCCTGCGGTCGCCGACTTGTGGGCGTGGGGTTAAAATCAAATTTCGTGATCATTAGTGTTTAATTAAGGTTAATCATTAATGGCATTAATTTGGTCTTAACCGCCTCTCGATCGGGCCGACAAGTGGGCGATGCTGCTGCGCGTGGGTTAAACGGTAGCGTGGGTGACTCGAAGTCACTGACATGCGGTCCCACGTGTCAGCATCTCCCTTGAACTGCGATCAATATCTACCGTTCATTTTTAGATCTGCGGCCCTGATCGTGAGTGCATTCGGACCCTCCGGATGCCTTGATCATCCTCGGCCGTCGATCTTGCGATCAACGGCTGAGATCGTGTATGCAACCGCACCGTCCAAATGCATACACCCGTGTGCGCCGTTGGATCTTGATCCCACGGTGGGCTCCGTTTCAATTCGGCGCGCGTGAGCCGTAGGATTTTAGATCAAGGGTTGGGAGTTGTCCACGTCGTTTTCTTTTATTTGAGTTGTTCTGTATTTCGGTAAGTATTTGTTTATCAACTGAAAATGATGTAAAAACTTTAGAAACTCATAACTAATTCATTTTAACTGCTTTTTAGATAATTCCAACGGTAATAAATTATGTTGTCACTTTAGTTTATTATAAAAATGGAATTAAGCATGTTGCGAAAGAGAGAAAATTGTGTAACTAGGAATAACTCGATTTCTGTCATTTTGAATATTCCAGAAATAGTTTTAATCTTGAAAAATGCATATCTTTTTCTGTATAAATCCAAATTGTGCAAAACCAATTTTGTTAAATTAAATCTGTTAGTATACTTTCATATAAAATAGGATTTGAGCATGTTCATAATTCTGTAAAATGATTTGTATTAGATTTACAACTTAGAAAAATCATAAGTAAATGTGTATAACTCCAAATTTAGTAAATCCAACTTTGCTGTTATTAGGATGTCATAATCTACCTACTATAAAAATTTCAGACCCTAGGTCATTCTAGAAAATTTCGCCATGAACAGTGTTAATTATTAATTAGATTGTTATAAGGCTGAGAAAGAGCACTTTGCTCATATCTTTTGCATGCTTAGTTCTAATTGCATAATTCTTGTTCTGTCATTATCTTAGATCATTCCTAGCTGTAGTATAAATTTTATTAGATTTAGATGTGTTTTTTGTTGGAGTTTATTTGGTGTTCTTCGTTCTTATTTGCTTATCGCCTTTTCGCGTTAGGTTAGAAGATAACATTATTAATCTTGATATTGAGCCACAAAGACCATCGGATCTCGCACTTGACGAACAGCGGATGTAGCATTCATTTGATCATATTGTTCCTACTATTTTCAAAGTCTAATATATTGTTTGCAAATTCTATGTATGCATTGCTATGTTGTTTTAAACTATTGTCGGTAGTTGGCCTACTAGATGCATTATCAGTAGGAGATGTTCATTCCTCTACCACTGAAGCCTAAGTTACTTGCTGTGATTTTGGGTTCGCTGGATGGACCCTTGTCACTTAGTAGTTTACGTGTCATTATGCTTAGCCATGCTTAGCTATCGGTAGAAATGGGCGGTTATCGACTTGTCGATGACCTTGATCACACAAATTGTTATAATATGTATATTTCAGCCTTGTGCTATGTCTAAATTGCAAAACTAAAACTGAAAATGAAAACAATTTAGACTTGGGCACAATGGTAAGATGGTGTGATCTTTTGGGTGTGATTGGAATGGTGCCGGGTCAATTAAGGACCGAACTACTTGTGAGTATCTCATTATCCGAGCATTACGTATGCGTGCTAACCACACTAGAGGATATGGGACCTCTCTTAGTGAGTACTTTGGCTGTGTTAATTAATGAGTCGCGTGGTGGGTTGCATATTTGATTATATGCAACATGGACACGTTGTAGGGAGGAGAACACCCGCCAGGGCGTGTATATCTTGCTCCACGTATGGGTCCTTGTGATCCATATTTCGTCTCTGCAGATCACTAAGGATTAACCCCATACGTGCGTCTCTTGATTAGCATATTCCATTGGAAAGGGTTCGTAGGACTTAGCCGTCTTGCCAGCATACCAAAGGAAGTGTGCTTAATAGCTTGGCAAAAGGCGGTCTGAAGTGTGGGTACATTGGTACACCTGCGAGGATTAAAACTATTCGAATAGCCTCGCCCTAGGTTATGGACACGCTTGGATAAGTTTTTCAAGAGTTAGACTACAACCTTTTAAAATTAAAACTTGTTGGGTGGTATGAATCGAGGATTCATGCTATGTTGTGGTGGCTTTGGGAAAGTCACTTCTAGGTGGATACTTGTTACTTATGCTTACTCATTGTTATTTAAATGCTTAAAACAGATTTTACAAACTGCTGTTCAATCTATTACAATATTGCAAATGAAACTTGTTTTATGCGTCCAAAGAACCATAAAACCACATTCCTTTGAATCTGACTTTCATGTAGCTATGTATAGGCTTGCTACTCGTAAGTCTTATGAGTACATTTTTGTACTCACCGCATTGCTTGTGTTGTGCAGAGGATGATAGTGAGTCCGATGGACCTCACTTTTGTGAGTTGTCTTTGTGGCGATTTACAGGCGATTAGCTTGGCGGCCCGTCGGTTGCCACGTGGTGTTATGTGGCTAACGGTCGTCTTTTGGTTTAAGCCATCTTATGGCAACTTTTGCTTCATTGTTACTTATTTGCTACTTATGTCTTTTGGCCGGTCGGCTGTGTTGTAATAACTTATATTATGTTTGTCCTTTGGTAGACTTGTTATATTCTGTTGTATGGAATTGATGCATGCTTGGAATTGATGTATGTGTGTTGCTTGTTCTGGGAGGCACATATTCATCGAGACGCGGATTATTCTATTTGTGATACTAGAACCAGAGGAAGGTTAAGTATTACAAGTTTAATAAACCGGGGTCTCACAACGTCGTTCCACTGGTGAGACGGATCCGTCCCACGCTGCATGGTGTTGATGGTCGCCAACAACCCAGTATTGCGGTCTGTAATCAATTGCCCCTAAACTATCTAATTACGACTAGCTGACTAAGATTGACTAATTACGACTAAAGTAATAACGACAAAAACATCTGACAAATTACCTGCCCATCGGGGGAAAGTAATCAATCAAGGTCGAGCACCGAGTGAAGAGCGAGTACCAGAGTTAGGTATTTAATTATGTTACATTATCTGAGTTCTCAGCGACGAGCGCAAGAACGAGAATCGAAACACAAATGAGATGAGCAAAGAGCGAGTACTAGAGTTCGGTATTTATAGCCGAACGGAGGAGGAGTCGCGATGTTGGCGTTGGGAATTCCGTAAGCATTAGCACCGGAATTTCTGGACAATGCGACATATATGCGGAGGAGGGAGGAGGGAGGTGGGAAAGATGGCTACCACGAGATTTTTTAATTCTCCGCAGAACTGTCCGGTTGCGTGGCGGGTGTGGCGGGTAGGAGGAGGGCTGGAGGGGGGCGCAAGTCGGGAGGGTGTTGTGAGAACAATTCTGAATGAATAAAATTATGAAAAATTTACACAAGCAAGTACACGATATCGAGAAACTCCAAAAAAAATTCATAATTTTTTGAACCCATTTGCTATATTTTAAACACTACTACAAAAAGCCTCATCACAGACAGTTCGGAACCGTCTGAATTTTTACGTCTGTGATAACAGACGTTATCATAGATGATTTTTGAGCAGTTTGTGAAAAAAGTTATCACAAACGGTTCTTAACAAGAACCGTCTATAATAGTCTATTTTCACAAACGGTTCTGAATAAGAACCGTCTGCGATTATTTTTTCTATTGAAAAAAATCACAACGCGCTCGCCGGCTCAACGCGGTCTCACCATGTCAAGAACAACAGCTACAGCTCAGCAGCAGCAGCTTCCAAGAACAACTCCTCACACAACCAACAAAAACCAATTGTTAAAGCAGAACTAAAGGATCAAGCCGCCGCTACCACGGCCACCACCACCACGACCACAAGCACGACCACCATAAGCACCAGTAACACTCCTCCGATGGCTGTGAAAGAGGAGGCAGTGGTAGGGTCAGAAATGGAGAAAGGCATAGATGATACCTCAGTTACAGTAGATGATCACAATGATCTCATGCAGCAGATGTTCAGCCAGAGCTACAGGCCAATGATCCCGGAGGCCAGCCACCATGACGACTTCTTCGCCGACCTAGCCGAGTTGGAGTCGGACCCCATGAGCCTAATATTCTCCAAGGAGTACATGGAGAGTCGCCCTGGTGCGTGATATGTATACAGGAAATCAGAGAAAAGCAAGAGAAGAAGGGAAAGAACCTGGAGAGAGGGTGAGGTGTCCATCTCTAGCTGAACTCACCGTCCTACCGTGGCAGGCTCAGCTTCCTCGCCGACAGCGCGTAGCACTTGGCGCCGTTCTCCTTCTCCAGCCACACCCTCTGCTCCCGTTGATCATCACACATAAGGACAGCCTCAAAATATTTTGCCTTCCACGCACAGGTTCAAATTTTTTCAAACTCCCGCGCTGCGCTGCGAATCACAGACGGTTTCATACAAAAACCGTCTGTAACGACATATCACAGACGGTTCGTATCACGAACTGTCTATGATAAGTATCTCATCACAGTCTGTTCTTAATACGAACCATATGTGATAAGTATCTCATCACAGACAGTTTGTATTAAAAACCTAACCCTAATTCATAATCCTGGCTTAACCCTAAGGGGGACACGTGGCGGCGAGGTTGTATGTCTAAGCCTCCCACCCAACTGAGCGAGCTGACCGTGTGAATGACATGCTATATGCACATATATACATCAGTCCATTGCAATGTTAGCCGACAGTAACCGGCCATCACGTGGATAAAAAAAAAACTATTTTTCTTGGAGTGGCCATAGAAAAGAAAACTGTTACTCTGGCATGTATTTTTTTTAATAAGATAATGATTGCTTCGTCCAATGTTTTCCTTAGATACTATAGATAAGTACCGACATGCACGAATAGTTTTGCCTTCCCTAATTAACCATTTATTGTGTTCCTCTGATAGCGTGCATCATTAGGTGCTCTGTCAGAAGAGAGAGATAACATGGTCAGTTGATACCTGACACTGGAAAACTGTTAGTGGCGGTCGTCACGGAGGCCGGTTCTCAAACCTTGTTTTGCGTACGTGATAGATCGCGATTTAATTCGTAGAGAAAATTATATGCAAGCGCTCTCGTGTGAACTACTCCATACATTATTTTGAATTCCTAATTCATAATCCCGCTTAACCTAAGGGGACACTGCGTGTGGCGCGACACGCGGCGGTCATCATGCGGCGGCGTGTGGCGGGCGGGGGTGGCTGCCGCACGGTGGCAGTGCAGTCGCGGTGCTATTTTTACATATAATTTTTCGCCTCGGCTACTTTTATAAATACAAAACGAAATCACGCTAATACGGCCAAAAAAACTCATCAGCAATTAATGCACCTGGTTATGATGGCATTCTGGCATATTGCTGAAGTAATGAAGAAGAAAATCTTGCTGTTCATGACTACGTGGCTGCATCGAAGAAGAAACCGTGAGCATACGCGCCGACGGGCAGTCCCCTCGCGCCAACTTCTCAGGTTATGGTGGCATTTTGGCATATTGCTGAAATAACGAAGGAGAAAACCTGGTCATGATGGCATTTTGGCAGCACATTAGCTTGGTAGCTAGTGCAGAGACGTACATATATAGATCTGATGCGTGCACGGGAGGGAGGGAGGAGAGAGGTAGCGCTGTGCTGCCGTGAGACGACGTACGTGTGGCTAGTATGATATATCCACGCCGTACGCGCGCGCAGCAAAAATATCGAAGCGCTTGATCTATCGGGCAGCTAGCTAGCTAGTACTGTACTGAATCGGACGGCAACGCAGCGAGAGGCATCACGCACGAACGGGCCGGGACGGCTTCGACGCCCGCGTTACGGCGCATGCATCGTTAAAACGAAATAGCAATTCTAGGTTTCTTTGGTCCGAATTGATAAATTTGGTATCGTGGTAGACTGACATGAGATATATGTCCTATACCATGCTTCTAGCTTGCGACAGCATCCTATCGTGTTGCATGTGTCTGTCGCGGATCTGGACGATCGCCGGATGTGCGGTCCGGAACCGTGGGCTGCGGCTCGCGCACCCGGTCGGCTGCAGCTCCCCTGCCACCACGGCTGCAATAATTAGCACATGGTGCAATAATTAGCACATGAAGGAAAATGCCAAGAGCAAGAAGGCATTGGAAAAACGAGAAGCAGACAATGCAAGATAGCCATTTAGAGATGCTATGGCCAAAACCTGGAAGAGACATCAGTACAGCACCCCACCTGCTGGCCTATCATTAAACAACAGGATCACATTAAACTATGTTACTATGATGGGATCAACAGTGTTCTGGCCTCACTTTTTTTATATGAAAATTAGATCCTTGTCATATCACAAGTCACACCAGGAATAAACCATTTAGATCGTCAGCCGACGGGCGCGCGCGGCAGGGACCAGGTGCGCGGTCCGACGGTCATGATCCGCGGTAGGCTAGATCCGGTCCATATGCACGGCACGTACGTGCAGCCGTCCAGGAGCGGATTGGGAGCGTGGTAGGTTGTTGTTATGTATTAGGAGTACAAGAAACTGAGTAGCTGGTTTAATGTACGAGGACTCTAAAATATTTTACGGATTGATTGAAAACCTCTAATAGGATCATACTTTGTAGGATCCTGGTAGAACCTATCAAGATGATAATACAAAAAAAAAAAACGGTTGATTCATATCCTTTGTAACCTGGAGAGAAACATTCAGTTCCTTTTTTAGCTAAGGAACTCTGACCGAAGATGTTGGCTTTTATCGCCGTATGCTCACTGCAAATTTATGCAGACGTTATATACTTCAAACAATCTTCCACAAATCTATTTACTGCCTGGTGCCTCTAATATACCCTAATCCTATAAGTTATGACTAATTCGCCAGGAAACTAAGCCTATTACCGTGAGAGTTCTTGTGAAGTGTTTGGACATGCTCGAGTTCTGGATGCAGCCAAGCTTGCTACCAGTCCCGTTAACTGGCCCATTATACGCACCTCGGAGAGGTACATAATAATTGGCGGAATAAACAATTCATCTATTTTAATGGGACAAAAGGCTAACATATCATGTCTAGGTAGGCAAATATGCAAAGAGAACCATAAATTATATACATATCTAACAAACCTTGGCCTACCGGAGGTGGGTCTAATGGTGCAAAATACGGAGCCAACTCCTAACGCTATGCAACTCGGTAGCTGGAGCCCTGAATGGTGCAAGTGACCCCTCTGCTCTCATGTCTTCGCTGCAGCAAGGACACAATGTTCAGGTCGGTATTGCAAAACATCTAATAATCAAGCCTATTTAAATGTAGCACTAAAATAAATATTGTTCTAAGTGCCCACAACCCACTCCGCATAACAATTTTTCACCTCCTACGTTATCCAAATTAGCTAACCTTTGCATAGAGCAGCCCAATAAATTGACCTCATCTAATTCGACGAACCAAAATAAAAATGACAAATTCCTAAACACAGCATCTGCGCAAAATCGCAATCCCCTTTTTTGGTCCCTATGCAACTCGGTAGCTAGAGGCTGAATGGTGCAAGTGACCCCTCTGCTCGCATGTCTTCGCTACAGCAAGGACACAATGTTCAGGTCGGTACTGCAAAACATGTAACACCAAAGCCTATCTAAATGTAACACTAAGATAAATACTCTATTAATTGCCCACAATCCACCCTGCATAACCTTTTTTGCACTTCCTACGTTATCCAAATTAGCTAACCTTTGCATAAATCAGGCCAATAAACTGACCTAGTCTAATTCGCCGAACCAAACTAAAAATGACAAATTCGTAACCGCCGCATTTGCGCTAAAGCGCAAATCCCTTTTTTGGTATTCTAGGAGTAACAGTGATAATCTAAGGTCAACTAAGGCAGTGCAAGGAGGCATTAAGACGACATTCATAGCAGGACAGGAAGCATTCACATTTGCGGGCAATCAAATCAATACTTTGGCCACATTCAGCAGATCAGGCCGCATGCTAGTGACCATCAGTGGCGTCCTCTCTTCCATGTCAATCTACTGCAAGCGGTATTCACCTCAACATGAGAAAGCAACTCGACAAATCGCCTACCATATAACAAATTACACTATCCGATGAAGATTAGAAATGGGAAATTTGATCCTTGCCTCTAGCCCGCGCCTGCGGCGGAGGGTCCTAATCCTTCGACGTTGCCGTAATGCACCTGCTAGTATAGCAGCTCCTCCTTGTATTGCTTCAGCCCTATCTGGACTCACCAAACAGCTCAAAATCGGAGAAGAGCAACCCTATCAACCCACTCGCCCAAACAAAATTACCCCTGTTGATCTATCGAGATTTTGCAGAAATTGTTCCAAGACTGGACAGAAACCCTAAAAGAATCAAGAAACTGCCCCAAGAGCACGACCGAGGTGGAAAAACCACACCTCTCTGTCGGAACCAAGCCGGGGAAAAAAATGAAAGCAAAACTCAAGAAATAGGTCAAATAACTCGGGAATCTCAACTTTCTGCGGCGTGGAATCCTAGGGTCTCCGAGGCGGAAGATCGCGGCGCTCAGAAACCAGAGGCTCCCACCACGGGAGGGCAAGAGCCCGAGGGGCTGCGGGTGGGGACTGGAGAGGGAGGGGAACGGGAGTCAGAGAGGGAGAGCTGGAGGGAGGACTGCCGGCGGTGGCTGGTGAGGGAAATCGAGCAGGGGGCATAGGAGGGAGAAGGAGGGGATAGGATACGGAAGGGAAGTAGCGAGGGGAGGAGTGGCAGCGCGTGACGGAGCTAGAGCGGCCGCTCCATCGCGAGTCCCAATACCCTCACCGGTGATAGCGCTGGTAGCGACCTAAGTGGGTGCAAGGCGAGGGGGCGGACGGGAGGGGAGGCGTCGAGGCGGGAGATCGTGGGGGCGGCGGGGGAGGAAGAGGGGGAGGGAGCTATGACGCTGGTGGAGAAGGGCGGTGGAGGGGAAAAGGAGAGGGGATGGACGTGAGGGGAGGCGCCAAGGCGGTGGTCGAGGAGAGAGATGGACGGGCGGGGAGGCACCGATGCGGCCGCCTGGGAGGGAGATCGAGGGGGCCGCGAGGAAGAAGATTAAGGGAGCGGCGGCGCTTGCAGAGAGGAGCGACGAAGGGTAAGAGGAGAGGATGAGGATTAAGGGCTCGCGACGCTGGCGTTTCTAGGGCGACGTGGACGCGCGAGCGCCACTCCCTCCCACCACGCGCAACGGCTTCAATCGGGCGGCCGCGAGCGCTCGCGGGCACGATCAGACGGCGGAGGTTTTGATGCCGACGTGGATAGCGCGAGGAGCACGCTTTCCACGTAGCTTTTTCTTCGATTAATGTGAGAATTTCTAGCCTTTTTACCTCCTAAGATTAACGTGGGGGCTTCTAGAAGAGCCTCCAATTAGTATAGATATAGATAGATAGATAGATAGTATATGAAACATATCACCTGTCTAATCTACCGCGATATCAAATTTGTAATATCAGACGGGAGGAAACTAGATTTGCTATTTCGTTTAAAAAAACACCAAATAAATCAAAAACTCACAATTTTTTTTCTCACCTATGCAATATTGAAACCATCTCTCTTGGGCTGTAGGAGACCAGTCATGTTAGGAGCCGTCGGATCATGCAACGCTGGATGATCCAACGGCTCTCGACTCACGCGTGGGGTCCTTCCAAACAGAAATTGGGAGGGAGCTGAGGGTTTCCTTGTTTTCATTTCTACTCTCCTCTCGGCATCAACGTGCACCCCCACCAATCTTGTCTTCCGGATCTTGCCTCCCACCTTCCTCTCTCTCTAGCTCTCCCCATCGATCGTCGATATATATTTGGCTTCCAGACGCAGGCCGAGCAGCTGCTTCTTACTGCCCAGCTGCATACACAGTCACAGATATATAGATTGATTTGATTTCATGCACTTGGAGCATACGTAACGTACATAGATATATAATAGAGGGGAAATTAGATACACCACCGCAAGCGTAGCAGTGCATTGGATTCGTGCGTCGATCGCGGCAGCACGTACGTATATATAATGGGTTCTTGGGTGCGCACCATCACGTCGCCGTTCAGGAAGGCCTGCACCATCCTCAACCCGCAGAGCAGGGATCAGCACGGCAAGAAGACGCGCCGCCAGCCCTCGGGTATCCATCTGTACTTTTCGATCCCTCTCTGATCGATCGATACGATGCTTTGCTTTGTTCGATTGGGTTGCTGATGATTTACGCATGCATGGCTTCTTCGATTCCGCGCAGCGATGGTGCACGGCGGCGACGTGGAGAGGTCGCAGCTCTACGGCGAGGTGATGGCGTGCGCGTACGAGGACGTGCAGGTCATGTGGTCCATGCTCGGCAACAAGGCCAGGATCTGCAACGCCACCTCGTGACAACCGCGCCAGAAATCGATCGGTTTCTTCCCGTGAAAAACTAAGGAAATCGATCGATCGATCAGTACATGCTATAGCCATTCAAGAGCTAGCTAGCTCTTGATGGTAAGATCGTCAAGAAGCTAATTAAGCCAGCATAGCATGCATGCAGTCCTGAAACCTTTTTCGGTTGATTTGTGTGATCGAGGAGTCGCTGCTAGCTCGATGCATATCGATGGCCGAGTCTGAATCCCCGGTACTGGCATGGCACTTCGTGGTTAAGCTAAGAGGTGCTAGCGGATTTTTTTTTTATAGGACCTGGTCCACAACTCCATTGATGTGGACCAACTCCACTGCATGACACGTGTCCTTTCACGAATTTCAAAGCGTGACGTGGTAGCATTTAGTATTCAATTCGTGAAAATTCACATCCGTGATTTATGAGACTGTGCGCTTTGAGATTCGTAAAAGGACACATGTCACATGATGGAGTTAGTCCACATCAATGAAATTATAGACCAGGTCTTATAGGATTTTTTTCCGATGCTAGCTAGCTTGGAGAGAATTAATTATGGGACTGTTTATTCATAAGATTGACTGAAAATTTTTAAGCACAAGTCACCTTTTTTATTCATTGGATCAATAGTCAATTATATGACACATCAATCTTTATACAAATCCAATGGTCACACCAAGTGATTTAAAGTTAAGAAAATTTCAGACGACTTAAAAATAACAAAACTGTTTAATTAATTGCGACCACAGCATTATAATCTTTTAACTTTTTATTTGAGGCCATGTTTTCTGTTCTCTTTCTTTTGGTGTCAACACATATGTGAGGCATCTTTTGTGCCGCCCCCACAGAACTACAATATTGCATTTTAATCCCATGCAAGTCATATCCTGCCAGTAGTTAGGTATATACGCATTTGTATGCAAATAATAAGAAACAATCAAAAGAAAATAATTAATTAAAATTGAAGGGAAAAATCATTATGAACTGGGCAATATTCCATTAACCATAGCATTGTTGTCAAGTACAGCAACCATAACACAAAATTACACCAACTAGGTAAAATTAAAATACCCTGCTCATATAGCCTAGAAACGCACTAAGACCCCGTTTTGGTACAAAGAAACTTCATAGAAGAGTAATTAAACATCATCTCCTATAAATTTTTCAGATGTTTTGAGCAGGGCCTCAGGCTATGAGACTTTGACAGACAAATGCTTAGGAGCACAGAGCCCTACAACATAGGACTCCATCTAGCCAGCAATGTGTAAGGAAATAAAGTAGAACATATGGTAAATATTGTAGGCAGATGGAAGCCCTTTGCATGGGCTTGAAGAAAGTGTTCGGCGCATTCATGCCCACATCAGCAGCAATAGCACATGGCATCACCATCGGCACCTGCTTAAGGGCGAGTTTTTTTTTTTGGCCTAAATGGCACTATTGATGTCATGATTACTAAAAACGACGTTTTTATTGTCGTAATACCAAAAATAGCACAACGGAAACACTAACCGTCAACACGTGTCCAAATACGAATCCCAGGGCCGGACGTGATCTCCACCGTTCCAGAGGGATGCCTCCCGTTGCGCCACGTCGCCGTGGCCGTGCCCTCAACCCACTGTGTTCGCTCCCGTCGTGCCAGGTCGCCCTGCCCTGGTGTGTGTGGGGGGGACGGTCTTGCCATGCATGCCTGTTTGGATTTGAACCATTGGTAAGTTTCAAACGGTCACTGCATACCCCGAGCAGAGACATGCCATCTGCAGAAAAGAACGATCCGATCGAAACGAGCAAAACACCATCGACTTCACAAGAACAAATCCGTCATCCTCCGCCGCGAGAAAAGATGGCTCCAGAAAAAATCGAGCAGGAACTGACCAGCAACCCAAGAATCGATCGAAATGGCTAAAATAAAGGCAAAGAACAAGACAATCGAAAAAAAAGGCACAATCGATAAAAGAAATTGTTGAGAATAATAGCATTTTTCGAATTACTTTAATCCAGAAATATAGTAGATAAAACATGATGAATATTCTAGCCACTTTCATAAAGCAAGTAAGCAAGAACACTATAGACATACTAATATCCGAATGACGAAACTAGCATATCTATCACGGTGTTCAAGGTAACAACTAGTAATATTACTAACCAAGAAGTACATATGAAATAGACATACCGGATCGATGGAAGGCAGCAGTAGTAGAAGAAGCGGCGGTGGAGTCTTTGTGAGATCGCCGTTTGTCATGGCGTAGTGGTAAGTAGTCGTGCGATGGACGTCGCGGTAGTAGTAAATGCGGTTGTAGGCGTGTAGAGTCGAATGGAGAGGAAGCGGCGGCGCGCGCGACGCTCCCAAAACCTTATTCGCCCTTGCTCGTGCAAGCCTTCAGGGACGAGGGTTCCGAGGCCTGCTCTCGGTGCGATCGTACACGCGCTTGCCGGGATGGAGATCGCCGGAGACGGCAACAAAGAAGCGTGGTGTCTTCCGTGGAAGAATTGGAGAACATGACTCTGTTCGGATAATGACTATATATAACAACGGACGAAGCGACCACCATCACTCACTAATGCGGCGGCGTTCGCCAGTCAAGAGGGCGAAACGGTCACCATTATTCACTAGTAACGGCGGCGTTCATCGCCTAGTCAAGAGGCGAAAGCGGTCGCCATTACTCACTAGTAACAAGCAACGTTCTATCGCCACCATTATTTAAATCGGTTACCGTTCTTTCAATTTGTAAAAATGAAGAGACCGAAGCGATCGCAATTATTGCGAGTCGGTGCGTTCGATTTTCGAATAGATAAAGAAAACGCGCGACGCACCGACACGCGGTATGCGCGCTGCGCGCGCGCGCACGCGCACACGCACCGCACCGCGGCACGGCACGGCTCGGCTCGGCTCGGCTCGGCACGGCTCGGCGGCGAGGCGGCGGCGCGCGTGTATTGGCTCTCTCCAATTCCACAAGAGGACTCCCACGTTCCACCTTATAAATTGGTGTAACTCCTTTAACTCTCCATGTGGGACTAAAAGGTTTAGCACATGCACATGGGCCTTTGGGATTTTCAGATTTAATTAGAATTAAAGTTTGGGCCTAGCCCATATTAAATCCAACAATCCCCACCAGATCCCAAGGGCACATGTCAAATTCCTTGATCCACGATATTGTTTTAATATATCGGTGTTTGATGGAGACCAGTTAAGGTTGAACATCCATCTAGAATGAAGCTACACTTATCCACAAGCGCACAATGGACTAAGCCTTGAATTGGCGGTTTGTGTGAATAAGTTTCACTTAAGTCCTTAAGCGATACTAGGTGCCGGGCATCCCGCGGGTTGGAGCATATAAGTCATACTCTGGCCTATTCATGAGCTTCCTAGAGATTACCCTATCTCATAGGGCGTGACTAGATCGGGCTCATATAGGTGTGTTCTTTCAAGATCACTCTGAGGGAAGCATCTTTGCTTAAATAAGCCACAGAACACATTAAGATAAAATCAACCTACCATCTGATTTAGGAGAGAATTGCATCTCCAATGGAGTGGGTCTATAAATGTACTCTCCTCGATTAACCAAAAGCTTGTTTCGCCAATCCTACTTCACGGGATCTCAGATCATATAGGATGGGTTACCACTATGGTATAACTCACGTGGGTCTCAAACCCATCTCCCTTGATGCATTGTCTATCACATTCGTGATAAACCCTTTGTGAAGGGATCGCGATTCTTAATTTGTTTGGATATAATCCAAAGCTATTACTCGGAGTTTCTCATTTTACGATGGACTTGATCTTCTCTTCACATGTCTTGATGATTTCATATTATCCTTAGAACTGTTCACCTTGAGCGATCACGATCGATTGTCACAATTCATCGAATAGCGATGCCGGTTTATCAACCACCGGCGAGTCCATCAAAGCTCACGAAGCCATTCGGCTTCAATGATGGCGATATCTAATGCCGTGAGTTCGCTTCCATTGTTGACCTCGTTAAGATGGTGCGCTTGCAAGACTTCCATGAAACAGCGCCACCTCCAAGTGTGAAGACATATCCACTTGTGGCCTTAATCTCATCGGCATCGGATATCGGTTTGAATCACTATAACCCTCTAGTACCCTAGGATACCGGTATAGTGAATGCCATAACTCATATTACCCTTTAGATAGCGCATTACCCTCTCAAGAGCATGCCAATGATCATCTCGGATTAGAAACAAACGGCTTAGTTTGCTCACGACAAGCGAGATGTCGAACCCAGTACCGCTAGCTAAATACATAAGTGAACCAATTATCCGAGAATATCTCAATTGGTCTCTGGCTATTCTCCGATTCTTCCTAAGCAACACGCTAGGATCATAAGGTGTTGGAGAAGGTTTGCGATCGCTATAACCAAAATGACTCAGAACCTTTTCCACATAATGAGATTGCAACAATGTAATCTCACCATCATCACCTCTCAACAGCTTGATGTTCAAGATAACATCAGCTACTCCCAAATCTTTCATCTCAAAATTCGAGACAAGAAATCCTTGACCTCCTTAATCACATTAAGGTTGGTCCCAAAGATCGTATGTCATCAACATACGAGACATAGAATGACTCCTCGCCCCACCATGGCGATAATACACACATCACGCCAAACTTCATTTACAATAAAGCCTGCAGATGTTAAGTTCTGTCAATTTTTCATGCCTTTGCTTAGGTGCTTGTTTAAGACCATACAAAGATTTCAACAACTTGCACACCTTTCCTTCTTGACCATTTACTACAAATCCATCCGGTCGTTCCATGTAAATTTCCTCGTCCAACTCTCCATTTAGAAAAGCCGTCTTAACATCCATCGATGAATGAGAAGACCGTGTGAGGCACCGAGAGATAGTAGTACTCGAATAGTGGTCAATCTAGCCACAGTGAATAAGTATCAAAGAAATCTTCGCCTTCCTTTGGGTATAACCCTTGGCCACAAGCCGTGCCTTATACTTCTCGATAGTACCATCGGGCCTAAGCTTCTTTTGAACACCCACTTACATCCTACTGAGTTTACAACCATAGGACGCTCGGTGATCTCCCAAGTTCCATTAGAGATAATGGAATCCATTTCTCTGGATCGCTTCCTTCCGTATTCGCATCTGGAGAAGCATATGCTTGAAGATGGTACTTGGAGTATCATCCACAAGGTACACAATGAAATCAGAACCAAAAGACTTTGCAGTCCTTTGTCTTTTACTCTTCCTCGAGTTTCATTGTCTTCCTCCTCGAATTTGATCGGGTTTGCTCAAAATATTCCATTGGAATGGCGAGTTCGGGAGTTGTATCGGGCTCGACTCGATAAACTAGGCATATCTTTCATCGGAAAAATATCCTCAAAGAAAGTAGCATCTCTGGACTCCATAATTGTACCGACTTGCACGTCAGTACTCAGATTTCACCACTAAAAATCTATATCCAACGCTATGGTGAGCATAGCCTAAAAAGACGCAATCCACGGTTTTTGGTCCAAGCTTACGCTTTTGGAGATTGGCACGTTGACTTCGCCAAACAACCCCAAGTGCGCAAGTATGAAAGTGATAGTCTTTTCTTCTCCCATTGTTCAAATGGAGTTATCTCTTTATTCTTTGTGGGAACCCTATTTAGGACATGACATGAAGTCAATATAGCCTCCCCACCATGCCTTGAAAGACCAGATGTGTCTAACATGGCGTTAACCAAATCGATTAAATCACGGTTCTTTCTTTGGCAATCCCATTTGGATCGGGTGAATAGGAGGCGTCCTCTCATGGATTATACCATGTTCCTCACGAGAATAAATTGAACTCATTAGAAAAGTACTACGCCGCCACGATCGGACCTAACCCTTTTGATTTTCTTTTCAAGTTGGTTCTCACACGCCTTATAGATTTTAAAGTAGTGAAAAGCTTCATCTTTAGTTTTAAAAGATACACATAGCGAGAACCTAGTGGAATCATCAATCAAAGTCATGAAATATCTCTTACCACCTTTTGTCAACACACCATTCATCTCACACAGATCTGAATGTATGAGTTCTAATGGTGCCAAGTTTCTTACCTCCGCGACCTTGTGAGGCTTACGAGGCTGCTTTGATTGCACACAAACTTGACATTTAGAACCTTTGGCAAGGGTGAATTTCGGGATTAACTCTAAACTGGCTAACCGCGTCATGCAACCAAAATTTATGTGACAAAGTCGTGAATGCCAAATAGTAGTTTCATTACCACTGAAAATATGATTCACAACATTATTACACAAATCTGAAAGAGATAGGCGGAACAAGCCTCCGCACACATAGCCTTTACCAACAAATTGTCCACATTTGGACATTACAAATTTATTGGACTCAAATACGATCTAAAGCCATCTCTACACGAAGAGATCCGCTCACGAGATTCTTATTGATGGATGGCACATGATGCACGTTCTTGATTGCACAATCTTTCCGAAGTAAACTTGGATCGACTGCCAACACCATGAGCGATGGCATGTGACCCGTTCCCCATTAGAACGGTGAATCCGAGTGACACAGTAAGAAGAAAACAATGAAATATCAGCACACATGTATATTAGCACGGTGTCTATCCACCAATCGGTAGATTGATATACGGAAAAAAAGAGGTAAATTACCATACCACAAGTTCCGTCTCGATGGTACCAACAACAATATTGGCGGACTTGGAATTCGCGCTTGCGATTCTTCACACCCTTGCGTTGGATTGCAATCCTTGGCCCAATGACCAGATTCGCCACACACAAAGCAAAGACCATCCTTTGTGTTCTTCTTCTTCTTTTAAAGCTTGTTGTTTGTGCGAGTCTTGTTTTGCCTTTGAACTTTTGAGCTTGGCCATTCTTTTCTCGCACCACATTGGCACTAGAATGTCCCTCATTTCCTCTAGTGTGTGTATCTTTTGCCCTTGCCTTTTCTTCAACATCAAGAGACCCAATGAGATTTTCCACAGAAAACTCTTGTCTCTTGTGTTTCGAGAAGTAGCAAAATTCCTCCACGAAGGAGGAAGCTTGGCAATAATGCCTCCGCGACAAACTTGTCGGTAACACACACTTGAAATGCTCAAGTTCTTTGGCCATGGATTGTATCTCATGAGCTCGCTCAACTCTGAACGGCCATCAACCATTCTATAGTCATGGTATTGCTCCATGAGATCGATTCACTTGCATCCGAAACCCCAAACTTGGCCTCGAGTGCATCCACATATCTTTCCCATTTGTAATCACCATGTATGCATCAACTAACTTCTCACCAAGTACGCTGATCACGGCACCTTTAAAAGGTTATCGTGACCTCGACGCTTGCTCTGTTCAGAGTAAGTGTTCCTTCAGCTTGCCTTTGCCACATGAAAACGTTCATGGCGGTTAGCCAAAGCACCATCTTGGTGCGCCACCTCTTATAATTCGCACCATCGAATTGAGAGGGCTTAAGCGCAGCGACAAAGCGATTGTTGAAAAATGCCTATTACAATAAGGTTTTTGGATTGTTGAGAATAATAGCATTTTTGAATTACTTTAATCCGAAATATAGTAGATAAAACATGATGAATATTCTAGCCACTTTCATAAAGCAAGTAAGCAAGAACACTATAGACATACTAATATCGATTTAACGTAAACTAGCATATCTATCACGGTGTTCAAGGTAACAACTAGTAATATTACTAACCAAGAAGTACATATGAAATAGACATACCGGATCCGATGGAAGGAGCAAAGTAGTAGAAGAAGCGGCGGTGGAGTCTTTGTGAGATCGTCGTTTGTCATGGCGTAGTGGTAAGTAGTCGTGCGATGGGCGTCGCGGTAGTAGTCGCATGCGGTTGTAGGCGCGCAGAGTCGAATGGAGAGGAAGCGCGGCGATCGCGCGAACGCTCCCAAAACCTTATTCGCCCTTGCTCGTGCAAGCCTTCAGGGCGAGGGTTCGGAGGCCGCTCTCCGATGCGATCGTGACACGCGCTTGCCGGGATGGAGATCGCCGAGACGACAACAAAGAAGCGTGGTGTCTTAGTGGAGAGAATTGGAGAACATGACTGTTCCGGATAATGACTATATATAACAACGGACGAAGCACCACCATCACTCACTAGTAACGGCGGTTGCATCGCGCCTAGTCAAGAGGCGGCGGTCACCATTATTCACTAGTAACAAGTTGCTTGCCTAGTCAAGAGGCGGCGGTCGCCATTACTCACTAATGCGGCAGAACCGTTATCGCCACCATTATTTGAATCGATTGCAATTGTTCTTTCAATTTGTAAAAATGAAGAGACCGAAGCGATCGCAATTATTGCCAACCGTTTATTGCAGTCGGTGCGTTCGATTTTCGAATAGATAAAGAAAACGCGCACGCGCTTTGTATTGGTTCTCTCCAATTCCACAAGAGGACTCCACGTTCCACCTTATAAATTGGTGTAACTCCTTTAACTCTCCATGTGGGACTAAAAAGGTTTAGCACATGCACATGGGCCTTTGGGATTTTCCAGGATTTAATTAGAATTAAAGTTTGGGCCTAGCCCATATTAAATCCAACAGAAATCATCAACAATCCCAACAGCTCTCTCTCACACACACTCCACAAGCACAATTCAGACAAAGGAGGTCACTCCAAATCAAGATGAGAAGATCAGATCAAAATGGCAGAAACGGTAAGCAAACCAGAGCTCCCAAACAAAACCAATGGATCAATGATGGATGATCACTGACCAGTGACCACGGCCGCAAGCCCGCAATCGAACTCAAAAAAATAAAAGGAAAAAAAAATCCGAAAATACTAATAAAAAGAAACAAAGCTCACCTTGGAAGAGGTCCCGGTGATGCGATCTTTCTTGCTTCCCTATCTCCCGATGGTCTTAAGCAACCAACGATCAAGAACCGAAACTAAAAACCCCCGTAGAAATCAAGAGAGAGGGAGAGATTTACCAGACCAGAACGATCCAGGTGGAGGGTGGAGAGGGAGAGAGAGAATCTTTTTATTTTGCCAGGGTTTCAGCTAATTTTTTCTTCGTGGGGGGTTTATACGTGGTTTACAGGTGGAGAGGGAGAGAGAGAGTATATCATGATTCATGCACTCTTTAGGATGTTTTTATTGTAAAATTCCTTAATATGCTATTCCATATACGCTTTACATGTTACCTTTTGCAAAAAAACTCAATATCGATTGCCTAGCTAAAAAATATTGCAATTTATTATAAAATTGTGGTTTATTTGTTGTATAATCAAGGTCGCGTTGCCGGCGAATGAAGCTCTCAACTCATAATTAATAAACAATAGATAAGAACACAAGAATATAGTCTCAGTCTTATCTCTTTATTGATCTCTTTATCCGTAAGTTTGTATGTACAATGAGAGCCCTCATACCCCCCTTTATATAGGAGGAGGAGGTCTTCCTCATGCATGAATAAAAAATATATGACTAAATTAACTAATAGACCTTGTGAGCCGACAACCCTCTAATAGACTTTTGTTTAGGTAAAGTGTCAACACATAATCACATAATCAGGTCTCAGAAACAGGACGATATACAACGTTATTATCTTTATTTATTTTTATACATAATTAAGCTGGGCATACATGCTAGGGAATTCCTAGGATGCATTAGCAAACGAAGTTGGCTAATTTGGCTTTTGTTTGGTGTGAGAAGGAAGGGAGGGAGGGGGCTCTTTTTATGGCCAAGTGTTGTGATTAGGGATGCAAATGGGCAGGGCGGTTCGGCCCACAGCTTGGCCCCCATGTCCCGTGAGGAAAATCTAGGGTCATGGGTCGGCCCTCTTGAAATCTGATGAGCTGGCCCTCTTGAATCCATAGTTTGGTTAGGTTTGGATATATGTGACCCTAATATTTTGTGGTCTGACCCTTTACCCTCTAGACCTATAATTTAAGGGGTGGGCTAGTGGGCCAACGGGCCGACCCACCCCATTTGCACCTCTAGTTGTGATATCTAGTTGTGATATGGTTTTAATAAGTTGATGAAAGATAAGGAGACAATTAATGCTCAAGATTTGGATTGCAAGCTGTATCTGCTATGATATGGGATAAACTAGCCTACGTAGAATCAGTGTACCTTCAGGGTACATGAATATATCTCTAAATTGCACGTGCTAATTAAAAACAATGTACATCTGACTTGAATTTTCCTTTTATAAGAAAACTACGCCAAATGTTCTTATTGTTCGATGGCAGATATGGACACAACTAGAGCTTCGAGATATGCGTTGCAAGATTCAGCATATAAAAAAATGTTTGCCTCATATCACCTGAAATATTCGATAACTTCTGGCATGAGCAAGACCAGCAGATAGAAAAAAAAAGAGGATCTCTCCACCCGTCGCCCACTCTCGTCATCTGTCCTCCACCGAGCACAGCAGGTAACTCTGGCGGACGGTGGTCCGACGGGGTGCCAGGCGCTGCAAGGAGGAGAATCATCCTGACCACGTTGAACGCCTGCGAGGAGCGAGGCTGCAACTCCTCGGAGCCGAGGGTTACCACCAATCGCATCCAGGTTGGGCCTCCATGGCGGAGGTGAGTTTTCCACTAGATACTGGGCGGAGTTTGCCAGATTTTTCGAGAGATTGGGAGGCAATGGCCCAATTTTCTCCTTGTGCTTCTCGACCTCGCGCGTGTTTTAGATGTATGAGAGGGAATGTGAATGGTGGTGATTTGGTGTTAGCCTCAAATTCGGATGATTCCGTAGCGCATTTTGATCCATTTTGCCATCACGGTCCACTTTTTCAACATCTATGGCAGCGCGAGGACCATTCTAGGGTTAACTTTTGTGGTCGTTGGCATCGAGTCTCGTCTAAATTGCTCGATCCAGCTCTGTGTGCATTGTTATTGCTGGAGGGGTGGCCTCGGATTGGAGTGGGAGGCGCAGAGACGAAGTGGGACGAGATGATTTTAGGGGATTCTAGGGATTTTGCGTAGATTGCAGCAACATCTATTTGGATTTTCTAGTATTTTCAAAATAGAAAAACTAATTAAAATCTTAGAAATTCTTGTGGGCTGAAACCCTAACCCTTAGCACAACACTGTTTCACAACCCAACCTTGTGTCGGCCCAATTTTAGCTACAGCCCACCTTCTCTATCTCCCGCGCGCGCCTGCATCTGGCCCCACCGGTCAGCCTCTCTAGCGTCGTTTGCTACGCAGTTTTGCCCTAACAACATTCGCTGACATGTGGGTCCCCCTTGAGTTACTGTTTATCTTCTCCGAGTCGGTTGCAAATCGAACTCCTCCGCCGTGTAGATTCTCTCGACGTGCGTGTTCTGGACTCTCCCGGCCGCCCGCGTATAAAAGGGGAGGTAGCCCTCGGCTTTCGCATCCCAGACCACGCAGCCGCCACCCCATGAGCTAAACCCTAGCCGCCAGAAATCGCTGAAGAAGCAAAGTCATCGTTGCAAGCTTCGACGAGCTTTTCCTCCACCGTTGGTGCACATCAAGCTTTACCATCACCATCGTTTGGTTCGCAAGTACGAGATCTACCTCGTCGTCACCTTTGTGTCGCCAGAGCCTCACCGAAACTCAATTTCTGTCAACACCCGAACCCTAATTGCCACTTCGACCTCGCTACCGGCCAACTCCGTCAACCCCTCGCCTTCGTGAGTGCACCAACGAGTTTGCTGTCACCTCAGCTAACCGTTGCGCACCTCCGTGTCCACCGTCGAGGCTGCAATCGTTGTCAACCATCGGGACCTGAGCACCACCCACCTCGCCGTCATCCACAACATCGTCAACGTCACCCTTGTGGTTGCATGGCAGTCCATGTTGGTGATATGCCCTAGAGGCAATCATAGAGATGATTGTATCAAGTTTATGTTTATGAGTTATTGAATAAATGTTATTATGTTCCTCGAATGAATCATCAGTTATAAAGATTAACAAGTATGTGACTTGTTAGTGAAGCTCTTTAACTTATATGATGTCGTTCAAAATGTATCCCTGGTCAAAATACTAGTGACTTATCGACCAGTACATGTATTGATTGATGACCATGTTTCACCGGTCATAGATATAGGGATATCAAATCAATAATGTGAATACATATTTGAGAACATGGTGTTGGATTGACCCACCTTGAGACACTATTGAGATTGTTGTGATTTTATATGTCATCAGTTAGTCTCAAGCAATGATGGTGTATAATCCTTAGACCTGAGATCAGCATAGTTTTCTACATGTGTAATAGTACACTTTGGGGTTGACAAATGCTACTCCGTAACGGGGTAGTTATAAAAGTAGCTTTTAGGTATGCTATTAAATTTGCGGAGGGATGTGACTGGTCGGATATAGAATTTGCCCCTCCTAACAAAACAGGAGAGATATCTTTGGGTCCCTCGATGTGGTTGGATAAAGAAAGTGCATGGCTATGCCACTATTGGTCGAAGAGTCGACCACGTAAAGTTATCTGACACTTAATCGAGAAAGTATTGAATAGTCTATGGATGACAAAATATCTCACTGGAGTTCAACCAGATATCGTGTGGCAAAGGGAGAGTACATGAGCAGGTCGTTCGGTTCGACCAGATACGGACTGCTCGTATGGAGATACGAGCTAGTCATAGACTGGTCGAACATAATCACTGAGTGGTCGAAACCTGGTCGTAAGGAGTTACGAACTGGTCATATAGAGATACGAGTTGGTCATAAGTAATAAGGACTTACTCGTAGATCATATTACATTAAGGTTCATTCGATATTATTTGTGTGTATTCAGGAATCGTTATGTCCTGCTAAGAACCTCTAACGACTCGTGGTCGGAAAAAGGTTTTCGAATCACAACCGACTAGCATGAACCTATAGGGTCACACACTAAACGGGTTGGAACAAATATGTTCGCATAGGATCCGTCATGGGCACTATATAAGGAGATGCATGAGGCTATTGGGAGAGTCGTAACAGACACACGAGTCACGTGAGTCACTCCACCAAAACCCTAGCCGCCATCTTCTCGAGAGCCCCATCATGCGAGTTGGTGCTAGCACACCGGCGCACGATGTTCCATCCCTAGACGCGTGGATAACGTAAAGGCGCTACTGCGGTTGCTGTTGTGCTCGAGGATGTCCATGACTTCGCAAGGAACATGATTGGTTGCTGGAGGAGACGATAGGAGCTGAGGATGTTAGACGATCGACTACGCTGAACGATCGACTATGACCACTACATCGACGGGCTCGATGTTGGATCAGACTGCTCCAACTCTTCTTCCGTTGCACTGCGCATTTAGTGGTAACGATCTTTGATCTATTATTTGTATGGCTTCCTGGTTTATGTGGTAGAATTTTTGAATTATCAGCTAGTGTAGCCTACTCGTATTCCTTCAGTCCGGTCAGCGCCATGTGTCGCCGAATCAGCACCCGCGTGGCAAACCCATACCTAAAACCCTAAGCCTAACCCTAGCTAAACCTAATCTACCATGAGCCTAGCCATTGCCATATGAACCCCTCCTGTCATAGCTACTGTACCATAGACCAGTGAGTCGTAGACCCATAGACCAGAGCTGTGGACTTCGTCCATAGACCAGAGGTCCCACCTGTCAGCCACTGTTTCCTATTTTCTAGATTTTCTTTTAATTCTGAAATTTTGACTGATGTTAGGATGATGTAATAATTCAAAATTTCCATTAGAAAGAAAATGCTGAAAATTCGAAATAGTATTTTCTTTCTCTTTTTCTTAGGTTTAGATCTTCCAAAAAATCGTTCTTCCTCATACGAACTCCGATTGAGCCCATTCAAATTTCTAAATTCATCTAAATTCAAGATCTATCTTCCTGAGATTTGTATTAAATTTTTGAAATTTATTTATCTCTCTATTTTGTATTTATTTGGTTATTTGCTTTTGTTTGCAAGTAGACGTTGATACTTAGGGAGCTTTCGAAGGAGAAGAAGTTGATCAAGCTCAAGACCAGTACAAAGATTTGTTCCAAGGCAAGTTGTACCTTTGATCATGTTGAACCCGATTTTCTAAAATTACCTTGATTCAAATTATTGCATTTTACTTTCAGTATTTATTTAAATATTTTGGGATTAGCTATATACCAATTTGATTATATCCACTTTGTCTATTGTAATATCATAATCTTTTGTCACCCTAGTTCGGTTAATTACTAGTTGGTATTTTCATAGCACCAACGTGGGTTGGTTGGATACGAATAGTCTGCTTAGCCACGCAACGAGTCATTAATATCATTTGAGTTGCAAATATAAACTTGACTAAGTGCTTATGGAACTTGTGTAAAACTGTGTTCAGTATGTTGTTACTCGTTGATGGCATGTATTGCATTTAACCAACAGGGTGGGAAAAGATTTAGACTGAGACGAGTGGATGGAGTTGTGTGGTATGTTCGAATTGTGGATTGGAAAAGAATCTGAAATCTTGGTAATGTAGTTAGAAATTGACAGTCTTACCTTGGTCAATTAAGAACTTAACTTTATGCGCCATTGAACCGAGCCACAATGGTACAACCACATGCCTGATGGGACATGCCTAACCTAGTAAGCTATAGAGTCATGATGTTGATTACTCAGGTAGATAGTTTAAGCTGTGTGCCAGCGAGGAAATGTGTTTCTATCTGTGTGGCGATTCACATTTATGAGCGGTTCACCATCTTCAGGTCCAACGGTGTGTGACGGGCTAACCACCTGTGTGGGGGTTGGTACTGGTAGTAAGCACACGTGAGTGTCAATTGTTGAGATGGAGTTTCGAAAAGTTTTTTTTTATGATTGGTGCTAGCTACATTGGTTATATCATGTGGGTAAAGTGTACTATATCTGCAGAGTATTAATTAATCTATTCGAATAGCCGCGTCCACGGTTATAGACATGCTCGTGGATTTCACACGAGGGGTAGATTTTCATAAAACAATTGGGAGGGATAGCTGTGTGGGGACATTTATGCAGCTGTGTGAAAGAAACTGATTGAAAGAAACTGATTAGGCTTAATGTCTTTGTGAAAACAATGGTTAAACTATTATTGTCTATTTGTTTTTAATTACGCTTTCAATTTGTTATTTGTATCCAATTGCAAATGCTGCTTTATTAAAAACTAGCCATAGAAGCCATTTTTTTTGGAATAAGCAATCATCTATAATTGCATTATATGGTACAACTTGTTGAGTACTCGGAGTACTTATTCTTGCTACAATCATTCAGCTGAAGTGGAGGAATTGTCGCCTACTTTCGAGGAGGAGCTTTACGAGGATGTTGATCGTTAGGTCTTGATCCCAGTCAGTTGCCTGTGGCGAGTCGATGGGTTTTTGTTGGAGTTGCTTTCGTTCCGCTACCTTTTTTTTATTTAGTGTCAGCACTGCGTGGCTTAATAATTGTAAACTCGACCATAAGATCACAACCATTATTTATTTAATCAAATTAGTCTATATTGATACTGTGTGCACTAGCATGATCCTGGACTAGTGTAGTATACACAGAGGGTCCAGATTTGCATATTTGGGTCCCGACAAGGGTGGTGCTGGTGGTGGTATGGGTGGTGGTGGCAACTGGCAGGATCATCGTTCTCAACAGTTCCAACAGGGTGGTGGTGGTGGAATCAGTGGAGGAGGAGGAGGTCATTGGCAGGATCATTGTCCTCAACAATCTCATCCTCATTTGGTGTCAGCTCAGGGAACGTTTTCGAAAGTCCAAGTTGGAGTGCATGGTGACAATAATCAACAACTCCATCAAGGAAATCCTCGTGGATTGCAGCATCAAGGTAAAGGAGTTCAAAAATCACAACAAGGAGGTGGTGTTAGATTTACTCAACACCAACCTTATCAACTAGCTTGTCAGAGTCAACTTCAGCAATATCAACATGTTCATTGAATTAGCAGACCCAATGTCAACAATCTCAATCTCAGTAAGCTGGATATCATCCTTCTTTAGGAAATCAAACTTTCGCATAGCAAGAGCAGCATCAAAAACAAATAGAGCAAGTGGAAATGCATCAATTTTAGGAACACAGCTCTGGTCAAGGTATGATCTCTGATCAAGGCACATATATTGAAATGATAGAGCATAAGAAATCTCTATGTTACAAATGTCGTGAAAATGGGCATATGATTAAGGATTGTCCTAATTCTGTCTTCTGTGTCGTTTGTGGTGAAGATAATCATTTGTCTTCTTTCTATGCTTGGCGAAAACAACCAAAACCAATAGCAAAGTTTGTTGGTAATGCTGCCAATGGATTAGGTTGTTTATTGATTAAGAACCGTAAGATTGTGAGTCAGAAGGAGCATAGTAATCCAATGGCGTTGATTACTATTAGGGATGGATATTTGACTGATAAGCAGCCAGAACGGGGTTTTACTAGGCATTTCAACTGGAAGTGGGAATGGAATGCTAAAGCAAATGGCCTAGGCTTATTCTTGATGAGATTTCCATCTAAAGCCAGACTAGAAGAATTGCCAACTTTTTAATCTTTCAAGCTGAAAGGTGCTGGTGCCTCAGTGCAAGTTATTGGATGGACTCCTGAAGCTATTTCTAAAGGTAAGGTTCATACTGTCTAGATAAGGGCCTTAGGAGTGCCTGATACAATGAAGAATTATCATGCTCTTTATGAGATTGGATCCTTTCTAGGAGTGGTGGTAGAAGTAGATATAGAAATTTTGCACTTTCATGATATTGTTAGGATCAAAGTGGGTGAGAAAGGTCTTACAAAAATCCCAGCTATTTTAGAGGCAACTGCTCCAGACTTGTTACATTATGACATCCATTTTCAAGTGGAATCTGTGGTGGAAATTGGGTGGAGTCATGGTAATGGGGTCAAAAAGTAGTCTGGTATGCCAGTTAATCCTAATGGAAAAGAAGACTTCAACTCTGAAAATAGGAGTGCTAAGAAGACTAGAAATTCTCATAGCACTTTAGTTTTGGATGAAGGAAAAGGCAAACAAGAGACTAAGGTGGTTCCTGTGAGGGCAGACTAGGATGATATCTGGTGTTGTGAGTGGTGTTAAGCTGGTTCAAGTGCCCTCAACACATCTATTTCTTACAAGTACAATCAATCTTTCCATAATGTGGATTAGATTGAAAAAGACAGGGAATTGGATTTTTTTTGTGTGCAGAAGATGGATGAACAAAGTGGTTTACTTGGTCTTCAAGTGTTTATGGAAAATGAAGGGACAAGTGGTGGCACCAGACCTCAGAAATATACAGAGAAAAGGTTTGAACTTAAAGAAGTTATTGATGATTTTTTTGAAAGAAACTGAAAAGGATAATGCAGATTTATTAATTGTCTCTGATCAATTTATGAGGGAAGGGGAGCAAGATAGACTAAGGTTCACTGAAAGTGAGGAAACAAATGGTTCTCAAGATTCTCAGCAATTTGCAAGAATGGCTGGAGTGCAGGTTGATGATAGTTAGGAAATTGATGCTGGTATTCATCAAGAGAAGGTGCAGGACACTATTGCAGTCCAACTAAGATGATACCTTAGACTTAAAGATGCTAAAGAGAAGAACATGATGGATAAGGCCGAAGAGAGAGAGAGAGAGAGTTAAGAGTAAAAATATGTTAGATGGAGGTAATGAAACTTTACTTACTATCTTGAATTCTTCTAATGCTTCTTTAGCTCAGATTGCTTTTGTTTTGGGAGTTGATATGGGTTGTGCTTTAGATCTAGTAGATTCTAATATAGATCTACTCAAAGATTTAGAGCAAGCCAGAATAAATTTGTTTGTGGAAGGTAATAAAACTAGGAGTTTAAAAACTTATGAAGACAAAGTAGGTCGGGATATTCTTGATTTTGTAGGTCTTCAAGATATTCTTTCTGATATGGATGATGGATTTATGGATCTGGAAGAATCCAACTTGAATAGATTTTAGTTGGTATCTTCTAAGAAAAATCTAGGAAAAAAGGATCACCAGATATATTTTTTTTGAAATCCTTGGTTAGGAGGAAACAAAAAAGAAAAATATGGACAATGAATGAGATCATCTGGAATATTAGGGGGATAGGAGTTCTTGCTAAGAGAAGATTTCTGAGAGAAATAATTCTGGAAAAGAAACTTGATTTTGTGGGTTTACAAGAGACTATGCAACAAGATTTTCGTGTAAATACTTTGAAAAGTATTTGTGGGGGTGTTGATTTATTTTGGAGCTGGTCACCATCTAGAGGTAAATCTGGTGGAATTTTAGTTGGGGGTGAGAAATGAAACCTTTCAAGTTATTGAGCATCAAACTGGTGCTCATTTTGTGAGGTTTCTTTAACTTATTAAAGATGATGGTTTTGTTTGGAATCTTGTCATCATTTATAGGGTTGCTCAAATAGATGACAAGCAACCCTTTCTCACTGAGTTGGCTCAAGTTTGTCATCATAGCAAATTGCCCATGATTTTGGGGGGTGACTTTAATATAATCAAGAGAGACAAAGAGAAGAACAAAAGGGGGGTGGTGTAACAAATGGAGTTTTTTGTTTAATGCAATCATTGAACAAGCTGAGCTTAAGGAACTTGATTTGAGTTGTAGATCTTTTACCTGGAGCAATGATCATGAAGAACCAACCTTGGAAAAATTAGATAGAATTTTGGTTAGCATGGATTGGGAAATGCATTTTCCTCTTACCATCGTGAAAGCAATGCCAAGAGTTCTTTCTTATCATGTACCATTCCTTCTGGATATTGGTTCAAGCACTAATCATAATAGTTCTTTTAAATTTGAATTGAGTTGGTTTCTTAGAGATGACCTTTTTCTGAAGTTCAGAAAATATGAAATTCTTCTACTAGCAATAGGACTAGTCTGGATTCTTGGCAATATAAGATGAGGAATCTAAGGAAGCATATCAAAGGGTGGAATTTGAACCATGAAGGATGGTATAAGAAGCTGAAAAAAGAAATTCTTGTTCAAATGGATTGTATTGATAAAGTAAGTGAACAAAAAGGTTTAGATGCTGAAACTAGAGATGAGAGAAGACAACTTGAGTTTCAATTTGTTAAATTACTTAAACATGAAGAAATGAAATGGTTACAAAGATCTAAGGAAAAGGAAATTATGCAAGGTGATAGTAATACAAATTATTATCATACTAAAGCTAATGGGAAAGAAGAAAATCAAAAATTTCATCTTTATATCAAGAGGAGGGGGTCATTGAGGGGGATGTAGAACTCATGAAATACATTTTTGGGTTCTACAAAAGCTTATTTGGTCACCCTGATACCTCTTCAATTGTTTTGAAGTATGAGAATGTGAAATCTATTAATGTTCAAGATGGAGATATGTTGATTGAAATTTTTCCATGGATGAATTAAAATGTGTTGTTTTTCAAATCAAGCATAATAAAACACCAAGTCTTGATGGATTCCTTGCTGTACTCTATCAGCGGTTTTGGGACCCAGTGAAGTTTTATTTGATGAATTTGTTAGAAGACTTTCATAGAGGCTCTTTGGATATTCAGAGATTGAATTATGGGATAATAACATTGCTACCTAAATGTAAAGATGTTGCATAAATTCAAAAGTTTAGGCCCATTTGTCTTTTGAATGTGAATTTCAAGATCTTGACTAACGTCTTGATGAATAGATTAAGCAAAGTGGCCAATTCCATTATTTCTAGTAATCAGTCAGCTTTTATTAAGAATAGGTATATCATGGAGGGAGTCTTGGTGTTACATGAGACTCTTAACACCTTGCACAAAGAAAAAATTTGGAGTCTTGCTTAAGGTAGACTTGGAAAAAGCTTATGATAAAATTAAATGACCTTTTTTATATCAAGTCATAAAATTGAAAGGATTTCCAGATCTTTGGTGTGACTGGATAATGAAGGTGGTTAGAGGAGGACATGTGGCTATCAAAGTTAATGATAACATTGGGCCATATTTTCTTACTCACAAAGGCTTAATACAAGGTGATCCTCTTTCACCTTTGCTTTTTGATATTGTGGCTGATGCTTTATATATGCTTATTGAAAGAGCTCAGCAGTGTGGCTTGATAAAAGGTTTAGTTCCTGAATTTGTGGAAAAAGGGTTTAGCTATCTTGCAATATGTAGATGACACCATCTTCCAAATCTTAAGTTCATCCTATGTTTGTTTGAGCAAATGTCAGGTTTAAAAGTTAATTTTCACAAGAGTGAAGTTTATTGTTTTGGAGAGGCAATTAGCAAACAATCTAAGTATAGCAATATTTTTACTTGTGAGGTGGGATATTTACCTTTTAAATATCTTGGGATCAATATAGATAAAAAATAATTAAAAATAAGGATTGGAAAAGCACCGAAGATAAAATGGAAGCAAAGCTTGGTTTTTGGCAAGTAAAAATGTTGTCAATCGGGGGAAGGCTTGTCGGACCCTCGGGCGTGGAATACCGAAGACTCTATGTGTATACCATGCTAGTCCCAGGATTAAAGTCTAGCACGCACACTCACAATATTTGGCAATCACATCCATACAATCACATACTAAAGTAAAGCAAAAGAGTAATCTACTTAAGCTATTCAAGTTATTACAATCATAGCCGACCGGTCAAATAAAAACAGTCATCGAGTAAATTAAACAGCAGCAGAAGATGAAATAAAGTAGCAAAAGTCCAGCGACATGCCCATCTGATTCCGTAGGCAACCGAGAAGGAACAAAGGCCTAGGTAGACCTGTCACCGAACCCTTTGGTGCCGGAATCAAAGAACTCGTCGTCTGGAGTCAGCTCCTCTGCAAACTCTAAATAAACAACAATAGCAAGATTGAGTACTTGTGTACTCAGCAAGACTTGTAGCAAGGAATATTTTAGATGCAAGGCTATTAAATGAGGAGGCTCTAATCTACAAGTTATTTTGCTCAACGCCATTTTTATTTGCAATATCCATAAGTAATAATTTGCAACAGAATTTAGAAGAAGTAGTATAAATAAGTACAGGACAGTAAGTAAGGTATTGAATCAAGTAACAACAACACCTGCAACCCTACCTGGTTACAAGCAAAAATATAAGCATATTCTGCCATAGAAATAGCACTAACAAATTTGTGTTTAACCATAGAAATGGCAGTCCTGTTATAGAAATAGCCAATCAGTCATAGAAATAACAGTTTCGCTATAGACATAGCAACATAGCTATAGAAATGACAGTTAACTCAACAAATGAAAAACCCTATGTCATTACCCAAGTTTTGTAACAACCAAGTTTTTGGAAAAACAAGACTACCGCCATACCAACCGCACTAAGTATGCTCATGACCGCGAGCATGACTATTCGAATAGTTTATCACTCTGTAGAGGTGTACAACTTTACTCATAGTACGCGGTATTCCAGTTGCCTGGAATATCTCTATATCACTGCTCACTACCGAAGGTAAGAAGCCTAGAGTTTGTGACACAACCTTTACATTATCTAGCTCTAACCTTGCACTAGCCTTGCGAATCATCATCCTCCTTCTCCCACAGATAGAAAGCCGCTGAAGGAGGACCCTCACTCGTTGGATAAAACCCACCGAGTGAGTCCCTCACTTGCCCGAACAGAAACACATCAAGTGAGTCCATCACTTGCCCAGATTGAAACCCATCAAGTGAATCCCTCACTTCGCTCGGATGGAAACCCGTCGAAGTGAGGCATCCGCAGTTGTGTCGGTAGCCTGTCATTCGGCATGCTCGCACTACTTCTTCCTACTGTCATGCAAGGCTAGGATTCGATATCTTAGTTAGCTACGACTATCCCATACTAGCATATATGGTTGTACGATTAGGTCTTAGTCCCGGAGTTGCTAGCTTCAATCCTTAATCACTACGGGCGAGATCTCCACCCTATCTACTAGTGAGTTACAATCATCACTTTTTCAAAATACAATATAACTCGCCTGTGTCTAAAGACTAAAGTTTTTATTTCAGTTTCATAAAATAACAGAGATAACACCTCTGGAACATTTTCAAAATCTCCCAAATTCACAAATTATCATATCGTACTTTTATCATTTTTTCAGAAAAATCTATCGCTCTAGTTGCATTTGTGCGATTACTACACTCATAAATCCCCCAATTTACACTACATAGTGTCTAACCCATATTCTAATGGTTACAATAGAGGATCAAATTTTCAAAAGTATAAATGCAACAAGTAGGATTACAACTACCATCTTCCCAATAATAGCATTTTTCATACACAACATACACGCATGCATAATAGGATTTGCAAAATAAAGTACAATAATTAAAATACAGGGATCAACATGATCAAAGGGGGTGCTTGCCTCGCTCTTGCTGATCTGGAGGTATGGTGGATTTATCTTCGCAATAATAACCCATTCAGGTATATTATGATTTTTGACGAATTTAGAGACAAATTTCATTTAATTCGGAATTTTATAGCAAAAGTTATTAAGTTTCATTTTGCTTCGGTTTGATAAATCCAGTTTTGAGTACTGTTCATGTTTCGAGTACTGTTCCCGGAAGAAGTCTACGACTACGTGTGGTCATAGGGAGCTTCGACTACATGTGGTCGTAGGGGGTTTCGACTACATGTGGTCGTAGGGAGCTTTGACTATACTAGGTGGTCGTAGGAGGTTTCGACTACACCAGGTGATCGTAGGAGGTTTCGACTACACCAGGTGGTCGTAGGTTTCGACCGGTGTGCACAATGCGTGGTCTACGGGGCGGTGAGCTGTGTGCATAAGTGATTGTGGAGCCCGCATGTCATAGACTCAAAAGGAAATAATGTTTTGATTAAACTAATGAAGCGGTCCCACACGTCAGCGACTTAATAGAACTAATCTGACAAATAAAATATTGATTAGGTCCTAATTAAGGTGATTAGACACACTAATGATGAGCTATAGTGCTTGTCATCGTTGTGCCATGTGGTGGCACGAGCGCCCGCGCGTCTCGCCGATGGCGTGATACTCGTAGGGGTCAGAGAGTGCCCAAAATGGATCTCCATACCCTTGTGCACCCACTGGCACCGACGTTGAGGCCAGAGGTGGCCTAATGCGGTGGTGTGCTGGTGACGAGCGGAGGAGCGAGTACGGCAAAGAGCAGGAGCTCGATTGAACTACGCCCTTGCCAAACTAAAGCACACATGAGCTTCTAGGGGCTACTAGGAGAATACTAGAAGCGAGAAGGAGGTCAGAGGTGGCCGGGGTTGATAAGTCGACGGTGAGCCGAGGCGGCGAGGTTGGTCGCGCGTGGAGAAGAAGATTGGCTGTAGGAGAAGGTCTAGCGACGGTTGGAGAAGCTTGCTGGTGCTCGGGCGATGCTCCAGGTGCAGTCGATGGGTCTGAGGCGCTGTGAATCACCAGCGGGGCTGAAGGCGGTGTTCCGGCCGGAGACGAGGAAGACGACTCGATTCGGCCATTCCTGAGGATGAGAGGCAAAATCGAATAAGAGGAAAGCTTACTAAGGTACTAGAACACAAAATGAAGCAATAGGATTGACTAGGAACCCTTCACGACATCGAGGACGAAGGTGGCGGTGCACGACCGTTTAGATCTGGCGCTCTCCGAGCTCTAGAGCTCGATTGAGTGGAGAAGAAGAGAAAGGGAGGTGCGCACTGAGTTGGAAAGGGTGAGGCGTAGCTCAGGGATGTCTTTATATAGACGAAGGGGCCGAGATTTGACGAGGATGGCTTGGGCAGGCATGGGCTTCGACCGAGCAGGTATGGGCGCGGTGTTGACCGGCGAAGCGACACGGGTGGTTGGGTAGCGGCAAAACGGTGGACGCTGGCAAAAACCATGGGCGCAGCGGAGCTCTCGCATGCAGGCGTGCACTGGTGCAGCCGAGCCGAGGTGGAAGACGATCCCTACGACGGGAGCCCACCAGTCAGTGAGGTGAAAGAGAGAGGTTAAATTTAGGATTTTTATTTTCTGTTGATTTCTTTGCTGATTTAATTCACTAGACAAAAGACTTCAAAATATAATGAATTTTTTGTGTAAGCTTCTGACCTTATTTAGTTGCTCTTGAAAAAAATTTAGATGTTAATACATTCTATGAATTTCTACAAAATTCGTAGAAGTTTCTATTTTGTGCTTTTGTAATTATTTTCCTAAACAAGACTTCATATAAAATCTTGGGTGAATTATATCTAGGATAATATGCTCGAAATAATTCTATCCTTTAAATTTATTTACTTTGTTTTATCTATTTCCTTTTTAGCACCTTTTTGTTTGTAGTTCAAGTTTCGTTTTTAAATTCAAAAACCAAACTTAACGTTGCATATTTCATATGCACATGATCAAGGTAATTTCTCTAATGCAGTTATATTACATAATCCCAAAATTAGGATTTTGGGATGTTACAAGGCTCATACTTATCAATTCTTGTTTGAGCAATGTTCCTCTTTATATGCTATCTTTTTATAGAATTCCAAAGGGAGTTGAAAAGGAGAATGAATTTTGTCAGGGCAAAACTATTGTGGCAATCTGACCAAGGGATCAGGAAGTATCACTTGGTTAAATGACCTTTAATTTGCATGCCTGAAGATTAGGGTGGATTAGGTGTGTTAGATTTAGACTTAATGAATGTATCTCTTTTAGGGAAATGGTTATGGAAGTTGGGAAATGAAAAAGGTTTATGGCAAGATTTTTTTGGGAAACAAGTACTCGGGAGCTAAGTCTTTCTCTGAAATAACAGTCAGACCAGGGGATTCTCACTTTTGGTCTGGTTCGTTGACAATTAAAAACATGTTCTATAAATTTTATAGGAAGGATGTTGGTGATGGGGTAAATACTAGATTTTGGGAGGATGTGTGGCTGGGAGACATCTCTCTAGCTCAAAAATATCCTAGGCTTTATAATCTGACACTCAATAAAAACATTGTGGTGAGTAAGGTTTTTAATACTGGGTGGTCTGTATTAAAATTTAGGAGAACCTTGTGGGGGGGGGGGGGGCTTTGGATCTTTGGCAAAGTTTGTAGAAGTTTTGTGAGAAGGTTAAATTGAATGATAATGATAATAAGCTTTAGTGGAAGCTAACATCTAACAGGCAATTTATTGTCAATTCTTTCTATAAATCTTTGAAAATGTGCAATGTTCATTTCCCCTTCAAGTTTCTATGGAGGATTAGAGTGCCTCTAGAATAAAGATTTTTATTTGGTTGATGCTCAAAAAAAGCATTCTGACTAAGGATGATTTGTTGAGAAGAGGTTGGAAAGGGGATAAGAAGTGTCAATTCTGTGGTCATGCAGAAGACATTGATCATCTTTTCATATCTTGTCCTCTGGCTAGATTCATTTGGACTGTTCTGAAAACTGCTTTTGGTTTCACCTCCTCTCTCTTAAATGTAGATCATCTTTTTGGGTTTTGGCTGAAACAATTCAGTGGGAGGACTAGGGATTTAGTTATGATTGGAATTGCTGCAGTTGTGTGTCTATCTGGAAAGCTCACAATGCAGCTTGTTTTACAAATATCATGCCTAATGATGCAGCTGGCCTTGTGTTTACTATTTGCTCTTGGCTAAATCAATGGGTGATTCTGCAGACAAAGGAGGAAACAAGAAAGGCTCTTCAAATGGGAACCAAGTGAAGGGAAACGAGTAGGCTACACTAGTTGGCAATTCAAAATTTTCTACCACATAAACCAGGAAGCCATGCAAGTAGAAGATCATAGATCGTTACCACTAGATGCGCAACGCAGCGGAAGAAGAGTTGGAGTAGCCTGATCCAATGTTGAGAGCGTTGATGAAGTGGTCGTAGTCGATCGACAACCGTAGTCGATCGTTTAGTCATAGTCGAACGTCCAACGTAGTTGATCGTCTCCTCCAGCAACCAATCACATTCCTCGCCAAGGTCCTGGATTGTCCTCAAGTGCAATAGCAACTGCAATAGCGCCTCTACGGTATCCACATGTCCAGGGAAGGAACACCGAGCGCCGGTGTGCTAGCACCAAGTCACACGGCGGGGCTCTCTCGAGAAGATGGCGGCTAGGGTTTCCGTGAAGCAACTCATGCGTCTCGCATGTCTCCCAATAGCCTCAAGCATCTCCTTATATAGTGCCCATGACATATCCTATCTGAACACGTTTTGTTCTAACCCGTTAAGTGTGTGACCCTATAGGTTCATGCGGAATCAGTTGTGACTCGGAAACCCTTTCCGATTACGAGTCGTTAGCGGTTCCTAGCAGGACATAATGATTCCCGAATACACACAAATTATATCAGACGAACCTTAATGCAATATGATCTACGACCAGGTCCTCATAACTTACAACTAGCTCATATCTCTATACGATTAGTTCATATTTAGTCATGACCAGTTCGTAACTTCTTACGATAAGGTTTCGACCACTCTATGATTACGTTCGACCAGTCTACGACCAACTCGTATCTCCATACAACTAGTTTGTGACTGTGTACGACCAGTCTATGACTAGCTCGTATCTCTATACGACCAGTTTATGACTGGTCGAACTGAACGACCTACTCGTGTATTCTCCCTTTGCCTCACGATATCTGGTTGAACTCCAGGTGAGATATTAAGTTATCCATGGGTTGTTCAATATTTTCTCGATCGAGTGTCGGCTAACCTTATGTGGTTGAACTCGTCGACCACCAGTGGCATGGCCAAGCACTTTCTTTATCCGGCCACTTAGAGGGGCCCAGAGATATCTCTCCTGTTATGTTAGGAGAGGTAAATTCCATATCCGACCAGTCACATCCCTCTGCATATTTCATAGCATACCCAAAAGCTACCTTTATAACTACCTAGTTACGAGTAGCGTTTGACAACCTCTAAGAGTGCTATTACACATATAGGAAACCATACTGATCTCAGGTCTAAGGATTATATATCATCATTACTTGAGACCAAATAATGGCACATAGAATCATAACAATCTCAATAGTGTCTCAAGGTGGATCTTATCCAACACCATGTTCTCTAACATGTGTTTACATTATCGATTCGATATCCCTATATCCATGATTGGTGAAACATAGTTATCAAGCAATACATGTGCTGGTCGATAGAGTCACTAGTGTCCCGACTAGTGACATTCGACCAGGGATACATTTAGAACGACATCATCGTAAGTTAAAAGAGCTTCACCAACAAGTCACATACTTGTTAATCTTGATAACCAATGATTCATTCAAGGAACAAAATAACATTTATTCAATAATTCATAAACATAGATATGATACAATCATCTCTATAATTGCCTCTAGGGCATATCACCAACACCAAGCTGCTATGGCAGGTGGTGTCTAAGGTTTACAATTCTCAGCATGGATGGAGGCCACTTGTAGCAAGAATTGTTGGGTGAAGGAGATAACTGAAGTAGAAGGTTGCATTAGTTGTTTTTAGAGTAGATCCTACAGGAGTAGTTTTGGGTTGCTCTTGTTAGTTTGATGTAATAAAAAAGGTTGAATTAACTGTGTAGCTTGCCTTCTAGCCCTACTTGACCTCCTTCACATTGAGTTGCTGCGCCCAATTCATGTGAATCTAGAAGGGTGTGTCAAGTAGAGGATCTTTTATTTTTTTTGTCATTCTTTTGTTCAACTTTGCAAATAGAAAACTTAGTTTGGTTTTTATTAATAGAAATTGGAAGGGTTTCCTTCTGTTATCAAAAAAATGTTTGCCTAGGTAGGATTGACGTGCATGGATACGTCTATCACGCGGCAAAAAACAAATGACCGTATGGCTTGGTCGTGTCAGGGTGAAATAGGCACATGGTACAACAAGAAAAACTGTTGTTCCACATATAGACAAATATTATTCCAAATGTGATGTATGCATGTTCCGTCTTCATGAAATTTTGTAATGTGCTCGAGGGGGCTCTCTCTATCCAGTATCTTATTGCAGTTATCGTGCTCAGGGAAGTCCTTGAAGGGCTACAGGATGTCGCTGGCCTCCAGGTTTGGTGGCGTGATTGTTGCACTCCATCTTAGTTTTCTTCCCACAGAACACCTGGGATCCATTAGCATAGGAAGTTGGATAAATTTGCTTTTGTTTGGTGTGGGCAAAACGAAGGGAGGGGCTCTTTTTTTTGTCCATGCTGTGATATGGTTTTAATTAGTTGATGACATATAAGGAGATAACTAATGCTCAAGATATGGATTGCAAGTTGTATTTGCTGTGAAATGGAATAAAAAAGTAATAGAGGGCCCAAAGTCAACAGGCCATGGAAATAAATGATTCATAGGTGTTAAATTATCGGTTCAGGTTATGGTAGAATTTGTGGTCATTGAAATATTAAAGGTTTATCTTGTCCACTCTTGAATATATCATGCCAAAGAAATATGCTCCAAGCTCCTAAGGACTCCACTGCCTTGAATTGGAAGCACTAGCTGCCAAAAGATAAGATACAAGAAACATCTTTGCTAATTTTCAGTTGCTTAAAATTTGCTTATATCTCAGTTACCTAAAATTTTAGCTCATCTTTACCACAACTTTTTGTTCTATTTGTTTTTGTATTTGTAGCGTTCTCCTAGGTTTATTTTTGTCTAGGTTAGATTTTTTTTGTCTTTGTATTTTGCAAGATTTCACCAAATTTATTTATTTCTATCTATATTAGAATAATTCTTTGTTTCATTCTTTGTTCTAGGAGGGGAGGGGTGAGTTATATATAGGAAGTGAGCGGAGCGTAAGCATCTAGGCCCCTATTTCGAGTTTTGGTGATTAATAACAACCTAATCATCGGGATTAAAATGTTTATCAAGATTAAACTTAAGTCAGGTCTCGATGATGGTTTGGATATGTGGGCTAAGTGTTGATCCCAAGTGGATATTGAAGGCAACATGGAATTAGTTGAAGATTAAGGACTTTGTGTTTTTAGAAATGATCCAAGGAGTGAGGGATGGATCATTGCAGTAATAGATCCTTTGTTTTTGTTTTGGCCATACTATTTATGAGGGGTCTAGGCTAATAGCTTGAGCTTGGTTAGGTTGAGTAGCTAATTGTGATGCACACTAGGCTTGTCTAGTTCATCTCTAGTCAAAGCAAGTCCATGGAAGGGTTGATGTTGCGATGAAATCAAGGCTGGGGCCATATTACCTAAGTCCTAAAAATGGAATTAGATGTGGATGATCCTATAGCTTTCAGACAAGGATACGTATCAGTAAACCTGAAGGTGGTTTTTTTTAGGGTGTTGGAAAGTATATATTCCAAATGATCCTATAGATTTCAGACAAGTGAACAGATGATTAGGACAGAAGGTCACGATTTTGGCAAGAGCTGAGACTGTGCATTTCGGATGATCCAGATGGAATAGATGATCCGTATGAGCGGATGATCCGGACCAAACGGACATGCCAACAGAAGATTGAGATAGATGGTCATGTTTTGGGCGAGGTCTCAATGTTGTTTGTTTCGGATGATCCCGAAGGAACAAATGATACCTAGTGGCAGATGATCCGAATCTAACAGATGATACCTTAGGGTTGTAACAGCTAGTTTTTTGACCGTTGGACTTCTATATTTAGGATGACCCGAAAGAGATTAGATGATCAGAAGGTGCTAGTTTTTCATGAAAGTAGGTGTAACAACTAGTTTCTTCATGGCGACTATACATACTTGGCTTGGACGACTTTGCTAGCTCTCTTGGCCACTCTACAGGTTCACCTCATACCTAGGGAAGATTAACAGCACTCAAGAGCATTCATGAGCATATCTTTGGTAGATTGAGAGGTAGCATAGGCCTTAGTGCACAGCACTCCAGTTGCTTGACCTTGCTAGGTTCAAGTGATAGTCTAGGCTTGTTACCTTTGGAGATCAGCATCTCCTAGATGGCTTGGAGGTGTGGTTCTCAATGACCTTCCCTTGGAGAGGTGCTTGTGGAAGGCCTGAGAAAGTTGTGAAGGTTCAGAGCCCACCTATCCGGAGCGAAGAAGGGCTACCACGAGTGGAGTGTTTGGATCCTTGTGCGGATTCAAGTGGGAGTGATACTCTTGAGAGAGTGATCCAACGAGTAGGGGAGACTGTCGAGCCTCCAAGACATCGGTAAAAAATTCAGTTGTCTCTTGTCCCCTTTACCTTTTCGCATTTCAATTCTTGTTCTTTCAATTCTTAGAACACTAGACTTGTGTAGGATTGGAACTAGCACTACAATACACACCTCATATAGAGGTTTTTTTTGTTAATACAGTAGAGACATTTTTTTCTCGTCTCTACATTGTTGTGGAGACGTTTTTTAAAGTGCCACATTGTTTTGGATCATCGCTATGAATGAAGAGACGTATTATTAAAACACCTCTATATTCTTTGCAAAATTTTATAGAGACGCTTTATTGTGTCTATAAGAGAATAGAGGCATTTCGTAGTGGCATTAAACTATGCTACTAGCGTAATGAACCATAGAAAATAAAATCTAAAAAAATGTGTAGACTCTTGCAAAGGCTGGTATTCGAACTCTATACCTCATGGGGATAGTACTTCTTTTAGACTTGTCGCACTAGCCACCTCAACCTCACCACTTCACATGTTTAGTCGTGTCTTGCAATATTTATATATAGGTCATTTAACACATATCAATCACCAAAAAAATGCCTCTAGATAGTTGAAAGCATATATAAAAAAATGCCTCTACACAATGAAAATTTTTAGGCGGATTAGAGAGTGTCTAAAAAACACCTCTACAAGATTAAATTTTGCTTGTGGTTCTAAAACATCTCGAAGTCATCTCAAAACCGTCTCTACGGTACAAATTTTTGGGTCGATATTTAAAGTATCTCTATAAAGCACCTCTAGACTATATAACATCAATTTTAGATATAAGTTGGAAAGCGCCTCTAGAAAAGTGCCTCTACATGGGTTTTTTTTTTCTTGTAGTGTAGGTTGCAAAACTTAACTAGTTTTGTGTAGGAGTTGCTCGAACACACTAGTGAAGCCCTAGTCACTTAGGTTGGGATTAGAGATTATATTTTTCATTTAAATTCTTGCAAAAACCCGTTTTAGCCGAAATTCAAAAAGAATCCCAATTCACCCCTCCCCTCTTGGGCATCTAATCCACTTCCGGGACTTATGAGAGTTGTTAGATCCCCATCTAGTGGTTGAGAAAAGTGACTAAATTTAGCAAAATTTCAATCACTTGATGGATAGACAACCCCAAGAAGAAATATCAAATAATAAGCATGACTTGTGATAATTTTGGTGTGGTTGGGGATGAAAGGGAAAAAAAAGTTAAAGAGCTAGCTACACCTACATTGCTATAGCTTGGGATTTTGGCAAAATAAATAGGAGTACTCAACCAATGAATGAACTGATGTTGGGGACTTAGGGAGGAAGGTACCAAGACAGTAGTAGACTATTAGTAAATTAAACCTAAAGTCTATTACCTATGCTAAGGAATTTCTATAGGAAAGGGGAGGCCATTACCTTGTATGGCCCCAACTACCCTCCGCCAGTGCAAGCTTGGTTGGGGCAGCTTCTTGGGCTTTTGTAGGTTCAAAATAGGAAAATGCCACTAGAGTTTAAACAAATTACACCTCACCGCCCCACCCACGCCCACCACCAAATACCATGTATAAAAGTTGGTTCCAAAGCAAATCCAAAGTCCTTTTGCCCATGCACCTCCCCCAACTCCGCCCTTTTCGAGCGGTGTCCCCAGTCGCATGGGCTCCCCTTTACTACAATGAGCTTTCGTTGCAGATGCTAGCTCGGGGTCACCATCCATGCCATCGAAGACCTCCAATGTACCCCCGAAGTCCCTCGCTCGCACCGCTAGAGACTGTCATCCGTGTTGTATACCTCTATTGCAGCGCCTCCCTTTGCCCCTCACCCGCGCCTTCTCCCTCTACCGCTTCCTTCCAGCCACGTCGTCGGAGCCTCCATTGCAGTCAACATTGTGCATGCTACCTCGCCTTCTAGATCTGTCCAGGTGTGCCCATGTGTGTTGGATCTGGAATTAATGACTCAATCAATTTTGGTTACCGATTCATGAGATATGTCCATAAATGTTCATTGAGATATTATCCAGTGCTAGGCGAGCTTCCTTTCTCTAAATACTGTGCAAATGGCCATATAATTCCAAAACAAATTATGCATTGACACAAAATCAATCTATAATGCCACAATATTTCAAATCTAAATTCGATTTACACATGGAAAAAATTGCTAAAAAGGAAAGCGGGAAATAAAAAGGGAAAGGGGGAAAGACAAAGGTGTTGCTCATAGAATTTTGTATTTTTTGTTTCTTCTAATGTAAGTCATTGTTTCAACTGAATTTTTCAAGATGCTTGATTGTATCATGACCTATCTAACTAATATTTTTTTGGATTTTTATGACCATTTGCATCGTATTTTTAGGAGGGAAGCATGGGAAGCACCATGAATTCTCTCATGTTTATGTGTGTTGGTATAGAGTTAATTACTCGATTTATTGTTGTTGATTCATGAGTTCATGTGTGTTGGATCAGCCCAAGTGTGTTCATGTGTGTCTAACTTGGAAAATTACTTGTTTCTTGTTGCTGATTCATGAGTTCAATTACTAACAGTTTTCTTCTTCCTCCTCTTTTTTTTTTGCCTGATTGATTCATTGATTGATTACTTGTCAGATCTAGAGATCGATCACTTTGACTTTTTTAGTTGCTGATTCATGAGTTAAATTAGAAGTTCAATTGTATACCCCGCGAAGCATGAAATTGCCTTCTTTAAAAAAATCTCCTACAGATCCATGGTTCATCAACCAACCACTTCTACATCATGACTAGCTTGTTTGCCAAACACGATTGGCTCCTCAAGACCTTAGCTTTCCCAACTAAACAAGGCTTTTTCAAAAGTATATGTTTTCATGCAACACATTAATAGAGACATGTATATATATATATATATATATATATATATATATATATATATATATATATATATTAACACTTGTATTATTTGTTAGTTGTCTTGGGCCTATAATGGGCTTTTGTTGGGTTGAGATACCACAACAGATGTGAATGTGAAAAACCCTTTTCAAAACTACAATATTGACTGTTGCTCACATGCATATCATAGCTTGCACATAATAATAGCCAGCTAGCCATGTAAAAGTTGATATGCATATAGGTAATAATCAAAATAAATAATTAAAAAGAATGCTAGGAAATTTACAAGCAATGTTTTCCATTAATGATATTAAATGACTACATCAAAACGTTGCTGTCAATTACAATAACCATATCTCAGCCCAACGAAAGCCCATTACAATAAATAGGTCTTTGTTGGGATGAGATACCACAACATATGTGGATGTGAAAAACTCTTTTCAAAACTACAATATTGACTAGTTCTCACATGCATATCATAGCTTCCAAATAATAATAGCCAGCTAGCTATGTACAAGTTTATACGCGTATACAAGGTAACAATCAAAAGGAAATAGTTAAAAAGAATGCTAGGAAATCGACAAACAATGTTTTCCATTGATGATATTAAAAGATTACATCGTAGCATTGCTGCCAACTACAATAACCATACATAACAGGGAACAACAGCATATAACTTTAAAATTAATATCATGCTCATGCAGAGAGCAAGGAATATCCTAAGGCCACATTTAGAACAAGGTAATTTTATAGACACCTCCCTATAAAAATATCATATGTTCCAAACGGGACCTTACGGGACTCTAACCTGGTGAAAGATTATGATAAATTGGTAGCATGCGCATAGCCCTTTACATGGGTTTGAAGGATGTGTTCGACGGTGGCCAAGCAAGTCCAGCCTTCTTGTAAACATCCTCCATCTCCTCAGCGGTAGGGACACCGCTGCCATCACCATGGACGTCGCAGGCGTCAAGCATCTCCATGAGGTAGCTACCCTGACGGGGCTTACTATCCATGGCCATGGGCTCATTCACGCCCACGATAGAAGCAGCGTTTGGCACCACCCTCGTCACTTGCGCAAGAGGTTCTACGTCAATCAGTGGCTCATCTTTCGGTCGTGGTAGCGGTAGCGGTAGAGCCATGGCTTCCCTGCGGAGTGTCTCGATGCGCTGGGTCACGGCCTTGAGGCGCATGTCCACCACCCATTGGAGGGCCCCGGAAAGCTCGGGGGATACATCGTCGAAGCTCTGACGGCGGCCGACGATAAAGTCATGGATCATGAGGTTTATCTCACGCTCACGGTTGTCACGCCTGGCGTTGTAAAGCTTTGTGTTGGCCTTGTCGATCTTCTGCTGGAGCAGGCTCACGCTGTCCAACATGTTCTTGTCCTTGTCAGACTCTGGTAGGTCCTTGAAGTGATGAAGCAGCTCGGTGGCCTCTGCCACTGACGGCCAAACCTCCGGCTGGGTTTCGTCGAGGCTATACACGATTAGGCAAGCAGGGACTCCACACAGAATAGAGAGCTCTCTCACCTTCTTGATCAGGCCGGCGCGACGCTTCCTGAGCGTCGAGCGCCGGGTGGCCGCGTTGATGATCCACCGGAGCTTAACCTTGCCACGAGCCATGAATTTCAAGGGGAACTCGCTTTTGTTTGGTATGAGAATGAATCAATGTTTGGTGTGAGGAAAAGGAAATGGAGGGTGTTTTATAGCCGAATGTTGAGCTATGGTATTAGACAGGAAAAGGATATAATTGATGCAAAAGATATGGATAGCAGGCTGTATCCACGCGCTTTGATACGGTATTTTTTGGATACGACAATGCACACTTATAAGTTTCTAGAGAATTCTCAAATTAGCAAGAGTTAGAGATATTTCCCAAGAATTCTCTCAAATAAATAATTTAGCTATGCTTCATGGTGAAGTAGAGAAATATCTAGAAGCTACATACTAGGGAAGAAGAGTGTAGAGACTTAGATATTTCTATGTAGGGCTTTGGATGGTTGCCACTTGGCACCAATCCAATGGTCATGTAATCCTTTAAATAAGGGTGCCCTCTACCCCTTTTGCCATGAGTAGAGGTACCATATGCATCATATACCACCATGCCATGGACATGAGTAGAGAAGGGAGGTAGAGATAGGTAGCCACCAAGAAGAGTGTGAGTTGATGTACCAAGTTTTATAGTAGTAAAATAAAGAGTTGAGCCCTTTGTGTAAGTGTGGTATCCCTGGTAAGACATTTACTTCTAGTACTTAGTGCTTTCGGTTGTGATTTGATGTGAGCAGCTTGGCCGCCTGGAATCACAATGGCTTTGGCTTCAACATGATCTACCCAGTCACTCAGAAGCCAATAATTAATAAAGTACTAAGTAGTACGAAGGCAAGACTAACCAACTAAAAGTAGTTGGTGTATCTTGTGTGTAGATCCTCAATAAAGTGGGTACTAGGGCCACCCCAAAATTTCCCAACAAGTGGTATCAGAGCAGGCGGTCCGAGGCTGTCACATATTAGAGGAGGTTGTGGTAAGTGTTGGGCACTTACATTAGTTGGTATAGTCTTTGGTAAGCGCTGAGCGCTTACATTGCTCGGTGTGGCACCGAGATGCACTGAGGTGAGACTTTGCTAGAGATAACAGTTTGGGACTATGAAGAACGTTGGTCTGGGACCAAGCATAGTTGACACTGGACGTTAGTTGAGATGGCAGTGTATTGAAGAGGCTCAATAGCCACAACTATGGTTATTGGCAGGCCTGCATAGAGTCCAACCTGTAGGGTCAAGACTTATGGGAGGTTGTTGCATGCACCGAGACAACTCCTCTAGAGAATATGTAAGACTTGCGGAAGTGGCTTATCAAGACGGGCAAGGCTATGTTCGTGTTGAAGACGATGATCGAGGAGGATCTAGTGGAGCACATCCGAGATGCTGAGACACCGAAGGCAGCTTGGGAGACATCGGCGAAGCTGTTCTCGAAGAAGAATGAGGCACGACTCCAACTCCTAGAGAATGAGCTCGTATGTATCTCACAAGGCACTTTAAGTATCAGTTAGTTCTTTACACTTTACACATAATGAGAATATATGTAATGAGATATCTCAGCTTGACCATGAGGAGAAGGTTAGAGAGGTGAGGATGAGGAGGATCATCATCAATGGCCTGAGACCCGAGTACAGTGGGTTTATGGCCACGGTGAGGGGATGGCCGAAGCAGCCATCATTACTGGAGTTGGAGAATTTGTTGGCTAATCAGGAGGCATTAGTTAGGTAGATGGGCAGGGTCACCTTGAAGAAACAGGATGGAGAGGAGGCACTCTTCATTAGAAAGAAGGGTCCACTTAGAGGTCGAGGAGAGGAGATGGAGAAGTGGATACGAGGAGAAATGTGTTGCCCAAAGGAGAGCAGCTATTCAGACAGAGGTCAACAAGGAAGAGGAGATCAACAAGAGTTGATAGAAGAAAGAAGAAAGAGAGGTGAGTGCTTCAAGTGTGGCATGAGAGGACATCTTGCTCATGACTGCTGGAGTCCAAGGAAACTCTCAGAAGGAAATGTGGCTACTGTGAAGGATGTCATCCTAGAGGGATGCATCAGTGAAGAAGAGTGGGATGCTCAAGCTGCAATCTGTATGGAAGATGATATCTACTTTGTTGAAGACTTGACAGAGAGTGAGCATCCATCGACTAGTGCATGACTCTCGAAGAATCTAGAGAAGTAGAAGAATAATGGGACACAGAAGGTGGCTTCTCCATGAAGGTGAGAAATCAAGAAATCCTTGATGATATTCTAGCATTTGGATGCAGTAGTGATAAAGATTGGGAGGCTGTCATCAAAGACAAGGAAGATGCCAAGTTTGAGAAGATTGAGCCTACGTCATTTGAAGATGAGAAGCCACAAGAGAATGATGAGCTCACAGATGGGGCATTGGCTCTCAGTGAAGGGTTACCAATGCATATTAAGGAGAAGCATCTAGAAGAAATTAAGGATGACACGCAAGGTATGCATGATCTTACGCTCAATGAGCTTCGCACAAGTCCTTCGAAGGTTATGGAGCATGAGGTCAAAGTTTGGAGAAAAAGGCCACCATATCTCAGCATTAAATTTTTGATGAAGGTCCGGTCGAATGAGATGAATGAGGATAAGCTGAAATGCAAGCAACCTCTGTGGCGGCAAGAAAAGAAGAAGGGCCAGAAAGGAAGAATGAAGAAGATCCAAGGTTAGCATCACCGTAATACATAGACCGCCCCACAGTGCCAGAAAGAAGTGTGCATTAAGAGGGGAGTGTTGAATATGGCAATGCACACTTGACAAGTTTCTAGAGAATTCTCGAGTTAGCAAGAGTTAGAGATATTTTTCAAGAATTTTCTGGAATAAAATAATTTAGCTATGCTTCATGGTGAAGTAGAGAAATATCTAGAAGCTGGATATTAGGGAAGAAGAGTGTAGAGACTTGGATATTTCTATGTAGGGATTTGGATGGTTTCCACTTGACACCAATACAATGGCCATGTAATCCTGTGAATAGGGGTGCCCTCTTCCCCTTGTGCCATGAGTAGAGCTACCACAATCCATCATATGCCACCATGCCATGGACTTGAGTAGGATGGCATGAGTAGAGAAGAGAGGTAGAGATAGGTAGACACTAAGAGGAGTGTGAGTTGTTATACCAAAGTTTATAGTAGTAAAATAAAGAGTTGAGCTATTGTGTAAGTGTGGTCTCCCTGGTAAACCACGTACTTCTAGTACTTAGTGCTTTCAGTTGTGGTTTGACGTGAGCGGCTCGACTGTCCGGAATCACAATGGTCTTGGTTTCAACATGAGCGGCTCAGTTGTCCAGAAGCCAATAATTAATAAAGCACTAAGTAGTACGAACTCCCATTAAACCAAATTTCTTACAAAAAGAATCCAAACTGGAAATAAAGGATTCCCTATACAACCACTCACTACCAACTCCCCTCCTAAAGAGTCCAATCCAAAATTGAAGGATTCACCATGAAAACCTTACCTCTTTCGATGTAGGCAGTTTGCAAATAAACACCACATAAGCCAAAGGCGAAATCACTCGAATGCCCAAAACAACTATTTTCTTTTTTTCTTAACCAGAAAGAACCATGCATACCAACATAAAACCAACTCAATTTATAAATGACATCCGTCGTAAACACATAGCTCAAATAAGAACCAAGAGAGTATTTCACTACCCTAGAAAATTTACTTTTTTTTTCTCAATCTTTCTTTTAAGAAATTAACTTTCTCTTAAATTGGCAACCTCAAAGCTATACTCAAACTGAAAACAGCATTCACACCAATGCAGAGAGACTTTACTAATCCACAAAAATGTACTCTAGCCAACTCCCCCAATAAGGAAATACTTCAACCAAATAATTCACAATGCACCTCAATATAGTTTTCACCTAGAATTCCCATCACCTCAATTCCTTAAGAATAATCACTACTCTCAGAATCCAATTTGTTTCACCACTTCCACACATAATCATGGGCAACCATAGCTCTAATATAAAACACAAAGCCCAATATCAACCTCAAAGACTCCTATAATCAAATTTTTGGTATACATGATAGGGAAAATCCACCAAATCTAATGACTAAAATTCCCGCAATCCAGATATACTCAATCATTATAGCATCGATAGGTGTGTGTGTGTGTGTGTGTGTATTCTCCAACGACTTAATTTGTAGAAAGATTATAACTCCAAGAGGGCTACTTACTAAAATCAAGTCATACCTAACAATAACTCAACCATCCTCACTCTCCCATTAACTGCCATAACAATTAAATTACTTCAGTAATCTTAGACCCTCATTAAACCACATTATTCACTTTCACCTACACAACCTTCCAATTTACACCATCGCAATACCCAAACTAATTGACAATTCCAATATTCCACTAACATGAACAAAAGTTCTTGGATCACAATTACTATAGGTTCTACTAGTTGCAACAATAATCAATTTTAGTTCAATGATAATCATTCCATTTAAATCAAATTCTCTTCAAGAATTATAACATAAAATCAATTCACCCTCTATTGCATCTCAAATAACTTGATACCAAAGCTTCACAAAATCACCTACTTAGCCACCACTATCCAGTTGCCATTAAACACCCTAAAAGACTTTGAAAAACAAACCGGTTATTCCTTTCTCCAAAACAAGAGGCAAATAAAGACAATTTTCAGCACACAGGAAAACGTTAACCACTTGCAGTAAGTACAAAATCCAAGAGAAATAGTCAAGTGACAAGAAACCCTGGAAAAACAGGAGATAAAAACATTGTTAAGGACACATATCCCACGAGAAGGGAATTTCAAACCTCAGCAAATAAGAATAAAGGATTGCTATTGAAACTCCAGAAACCCTTATGCGGCAAAAACATAAAAACTAAGCGCACTTCGACATGTTGCAAGTTATAAGACTTGACTTCAACCTCAAAAACCTCTACTACACATTTTCCTTTAACAAAGAAAGCAATTTACTTTAATTGCAACATCACTTTGCCAACTCAAATAAGAAAAGATTTTAAGACCAAATCACATGACTCACTTAAAAACAAAGGGAACTTTCCAACATGTTACTTTGCTCAAACAAATTTTAGCTACCACATAAATCATGAACTTTAAAAGATCACAAATGCAAAACTTGAAACATTTTCATTTACTCAATATCACGAAAGACAATCAAATTATGTTCTTTCTAAAAGAATCAACACTACCCTCACAATCCTTTACTAACAATCTTACTAACATCATTATAATACACTCTTAGCAAGAATCATCATATCTTACTAACCCATCATAAACTTTCCAAGAGAAATACTATAAATTGCTTCATAATATTTCTATTATCTCAATAAGATTGCAACAATCAACTTGTTCTAGAGAAAATCTAGTGCACAAACAATAATGTTGAAACAAAACTCTTTTAACAAGATCATACTAGTTCACGCCAATATCACAAAGCACACCAATATAAACCACTTATTAAATTTCAATCATTCAACTATTAGCAATGCTCAACACCGATCTAGCACATACTGATTCCACTATAGAGATTGTCTTTAACAATTGGCAATTATACTAATTATGGAAGAACTTATGGTCCTACCTCTATTTGCAATCACACGAGCATATATAACCACAAATTCAACATTCCACCTTGTGCTTAGGAATTAGAGCAAAAAATATTATTAAATATTTAATAATATAATTTTCTATAAAATAAGGTTTCACAAAATGATACATCAACATTCATCTAGTCCTTTATACATGTTTCAACAATTTTAGTATGTCAATAATTTGGTAAATCTAGCATATAAGATCATCAAGTAGCCAATTAAAAGATAAATTCCAGATTAATATCCACTAAGGTAACACTCTAACACATCCTTAACTTAATCCTTCCAAACGGTCAGATTAACACAATGAGACCGAATAATCCAATTTATCTAACAAATTTAGCAAATTACACAATCAAACCAGTTCAACAATATTCCACACTTCTTAATAACCCTATTGGTTTCAATTAGGTATATTCATACTCTTAATTACAATTCATCAAGTAGCTACTACAAGACAACATTAAACTAATCAATTTCACTTCTAAGGATATGAGTTAAAATTAATTTTGCATCACGCTATAGATTCAACTTGATAACACGTACCATATCAATTAATTTCCTTAATTACAACCTCTCACTTAAGCATAACAAGACATAACTAAAAGGTTTTAACACTTTTTTCATAAAAGAGAGGCATTAAACATCACACTCAAATTACTCCAAAACAACTACGCTTGGTCAAAGTTTCCACATGTAAAGAACTTGCAAAAGAAAACTTTCATTATCCAAAATATCAAGCTAACAAATGAGTCATGTTTCCCAACGAGAAAGGAAGAACCTTTGTGAGAAGATAAATCTTACAAATTAACGGTGTTCACAAGAAACAACAACAGATCAATAGTCAGGAGAACAAATAATCGCTTTATGGAACCAATAAAGACCTATTGAAACCCATCAACTGCACCGTAACCACTAACCCAAGAAAATTCATCAACCGTAACTATAACAAGAATAACCAAATGCAAACTCAAGGAAGAGAATAACTTTTCTAAAGAAACTCATCCTCAGCACCTGTAACTAAGTTACTCGGGGTAACCACTTCACTATCTCCATACCATAAACGGTGGTATAACCTGGTCATACCCATGGCCACAACCACGATTAATACCTCTCGACATCAACTATCATCACCCATAACAAATATATAATCAAATCATAAGCATACTGAATCATCTCATAACAAAAATCAATGTGACATAACGGAAACACAAATGTAATGCTTGACCCATCCCCATGCTATTGTGCATAGTGTGTCATGTTTTAAGTTAATTAACCATTAGCAAACTTTAATTAATTTTACTAGTCCTAAAACAAATTTTAACAAATTAAGTTTACCTAAATTGTTAATATATTCACCACGGACCTAAATCCCGCTCTGATACCAACTGTAGCACCCTGGACAAATACGAAGCCTGCAATGCCACTAAACTATACTAACTGCCAATTTTAACATCAATTAACAGTAAATTGTAGCAAGGATATCAATGATAAAACCCGTCCACGAGTCACATTAACACAAGCACAACGATAATGCAATCATAGATAATTAATTCCTAGGAATCATAGCAAGATAATAAACAAAGATTTACGCAAACCATTCGCATAAAGGCTATTAAATGAGTAATCAACTCCAACTTATCATCTAAGCCTGAGCAATACTATCATATCTTCATTATAAATCATCATGCTAATAAAGTGTCTCATGGCCAATGTTTCAAGTATTTGAATGTATGACGTGGTTCCAAGTGCGCTAACCCTTCCCATATGAAACGCCGTCAACAGTCACCAAAAAACAATAATAGAGCAAGAGTGAGTCCACAACTCAACAAGCACAATAATAAATATTGAACAATGATCAATCCAATCATAAACATTATCATCATCAACATTACTATTTATTCATCTTTCTTCTCATACTCAAGTAAACAAGTCATATTCCATATACATAAATTTGCATAATTTAACAATTTGCTCATATATGAAAATGCACCATCATGCGCATGCTCATATACATCTCATCAACTGATACCGGTATAGCGGAGTGTTCATCCGTCGATGACACACTCTTCCCCCATCTTCGTTAGGACGGGGTCCCTACATTGTAGGACTTTAACTAGTCCCTACAAATGTAAGATTTTATCTAGAGCACTCTGGACTAGTAATGTATCTTTCTCACCGACCTCACCGGAATAGTTACATAACTTTCTCACCGACCTAACTTGTGCACTCTTACCATGCTGAATGTAAATGATGCAACATCTTTAAGAATTCATGAATATAATTCATCTCATTAACTCCATATCATAATCTCATTCGTCCAATGTCAACAATATCATGTTTAAGAATAAGCTTAATGAAAATATAATAAATAGCATGATAAGTAATATCAATGACCATTCATATTATTTGCAATTAAATAAGATGAAAACATAAACAATATAATGGTAATGAATGATAAAGAATACCGCGTTCCACCATCAGTCACTGTCTACCATGCACTTGCCTCTTTACCCCCTTGGAGCTGGATATCGAGGCGGCGGTAAGGCACTAGAGGCCACACTCACTGGACAAATAATTCAAAGCACATCTTGACGAGGATATAACAATCCTTAATTTACTATTTATCTATAATTCTTATTATAGATGGATATATTGCTATACTAATCTTAAGTATACCCCTTAATATTCATAAGGCAGAAACATAACTATATGGTAGTAAGTCTTTCTACAACCACCCCATGGTCGTAAGCCCTTCTACGACCAGCTTGGCTTCGACAACCATGTAATTGATAAGGCTATCTGAAGCAGAAGGCATTAGGCATTAGCCTTCTTCTTGATTGTAATCAGCACATTCAATATAGCCACATAGGAGTAGGGTTATTATTCTCTCTGGAGAAGGCCTGAACCTGTATAAAATTCCCGTGTCAATTCTTTGCGTGGTTCTAATCCTAGGAGACCCTTAGGAGTGATCCTCTAGAACAAGGAAGCAGCGGGACACATGGCAAAATGGTCGGTTGAACTTGGAGAGTTTGACCTCCATTTCATGTCCCGAACGACCATTAAATCCTAAATTTTGGTAGACTTGGTCACCGAATGGACAAATCCTGAACTTATTCAAGATCCCGAGTACAGTTCCCATGAACAGTGGACGATATACTTTGATGGGTCACTTACGCTAAGTGGCTCGGGGGCTGGGGTGGTCCTAGAATCTCCTACAAGAGAAACCTTAAAGTATGCTATTCAATTAAATTTCCCTGCCACTAACAATGTGGCAGAATACGAAGGGTTATTGGCTGGCATATGAGCAGCGAAAGCGCTCGGGATTCGATGACTACTCGTGAGAGAAGACTCTCAACTAGTCGTGAATCAGGTGGGAAAAGAGTAATAGTGCTATAATTCGATCATGTCTCAGTACTTATCGGAAGTCAAAAAGCTTGAAAAGCATTTTTTTTCAGTTTTGAGGTACAATATATCCCTCGAAAGGATAATTTCCTCGCAGACCAAATAGCTCTAATGGCTTCTTTCCAATCGTAAGTACCAAAAGGAGTCTTCTTGAAACAGCTCCAGAAGCCATCTTTGTTCGAAACACTAGAAACATATCATATTGAGATAGCCTACTTAGAATATGAGGATACTTGGATGAATCCCATCTATGAGTATCTTCAGAAGGGTACAATATCCAATGATGATCTCGAGGCAAATCGCCTATCCCGTAAGGCCAAAATGTATACTTTGATCGAAAGAGTCCTCTATAAACGAGGTACTCAAGGAGTTCTCATGCGATGTATATCGCAGATAGAAGGATTAAAGCTCCTTCACGACATACATGGAGACATCTGTGGAGCTCATGCTTCTTACAGAACGTTGGTCAGAAAAGCCTTTCGACAAGGTTTCTGCTGGCCAACAGCACTTCATGATGCTATAGAGTTGATTAAAAAATATGTACAATGCTAGTTTGATAGCAGGCAAATACACCAACCGACTCAGGTATTACCAACTATACCTCTATCTTGCCTTTTGTGACCTGAGGTCTTGATATCATAGGACCATTCCCAAAAGCATCAGGGGGCTTCGAGTTCCTCTTTGTGGCTATTGATACGTTCACAAAATGGATTGAAGCCGAACCTATGACTGGGATAACAATGGAAGTAGCTAAGAGATTCATGATGAGAAGCGTGATTACTCAATTTGGTGTTCCGAGTCGAATAATTATAGATAACGGTAAGTAATTTTTGAGTGCAAGATTTCAAGAGTTTTGCAAAGAATTGGGTACCAAATTGTGTTATGCCTTTATCGCCCACCCACAAAGCAATTGGGCAGTTGAAAGAGCGAATGGCCAAATTATGCAAGGAATCAAAACTCGAGTCTTCGACCAACTTATCAAGTGCTTAGGGGCTTGGGTACAAGAATTACCCTAAGTATTATAGGCAGTTTGCACGACTGCTAGTAGGGCTACAGGTGAGAAACCTTTCTTTCTAGTTGTTGGGGCTGAAGCCATGATTCCTCTAGAACTAAGCATTCGGTCCACAAGGGTCGAAAATTTCAACGACTCTAGCCATAAACAATTTCGAGCGGATGACATTAACCTACTCAAAGAGAAGAGAAACCAAGTCTTAATCCGTTCAACAGTCTATCAACAAGCCCTGCGCAAATACTACGATCGTAAGGTCCAGCCTCGCAACCTTGCTATAGGTGACTTGGTATTGAAAAAGATTCAATCCCAGTGTAATCGGAACAAGCTTTCCCCTAAGTGGGAAGGTCCTTACACAGTGGTCGAAGTTACACGACCAGGTTCAGTACGACTTGCAATGAAAGATGGTCGGATCCTTTCAAACTCTTGGAATATCAACCAATTATGCAAATTCTATGTGTAACATCCTTCTTTCTCAATAAAGTTTCAGTTTTATTCAATCTTTATTGCCTTAAAATTTTTGAGCAATGCTTCAATTTTCGATCACTTTTTAAACACTTTGTTCTTTTTACACTAGTCGAAGGAAGGTAACATCACTTAGTTGAAGCCTTTCCTTTCTGCACGTGGTCCTGCCCACTAGAAGGAACTTTCTAGCATCGTGCTGTCTCAAACTCTTGCTACCAGCACATGACAATTGAGTTAGTTTATTGCTCTCTACGTTTTGGTTAACCTGGTCAAAGAAAAGAACATCAACTAGTTGAGGTCTTTCCTATCTGCACGTGGTCCTGCCCATTAGAAGGAACTTCCTAGTTTCAACATGCTCCTAACTCTTGCAATCAGTACATGACAATCGAGATCGACAACAAAGGTCGAACAACTTTTTTAAAGCAAACCCTTTTTCACACTGTTTACTTAGTTTATATAAATAAACTAAGCAAATAGTCGGGGGCTAGGATACAATTATACTTATAACTTCAATTCTTAGTTTTATATTCAATTTCTTTCTTTCTATTTTAATGTCTTACAAGTTGCTAACTACTTGATGAGACAATTTACAGGAAATAGAAGTTTCACATTCATAAACAAAAGCTTGTCTTTACAAGTTCCCTATTACAAACTACTCTCACAAAGGAGATCCAATTTGCATCTCCTCCACGACTTTCCTACTGACCGGTTGCACTTCTTCAATCAGTCGAACTGCTTCTACTTGAGGGCAGTCGAAGTCAGCTTCGATTGGTTGCAGATTAAGATTACGGTCATGTGCATTAAGCTTTGCCAAAGCATAGTTCGCTGCACTTTCGACCGCCTCTCTTATTGAGTCAGCTTGGTTGGTCTTCAGAGTAGTTACCAACTCCAGCAAGGTTCCGACTTGTTCTCCAATGGCACTCATATGAACAGTCATGGTGTCTTCAAGAGGAGTGGCCTGCTTAGTACCCAGACCTCCGAGTACATTATTCAGAAGAGAAATGCTATCTTGAAGATTGATCTTCATCAACCTTATCTCCTTCGGATTACGAGTTGAAGCTTCTTGGAGTCATTTTATTTCGGTCGCTTGCTCTGAAAATAGAGTACGGCTGGTCAAAAAAATACTAGTTAACATAACTAGTCGAAGGTAAATAGTTTCTTATCTATTAATTGAGAGTCAAGCTTCTTGACTTCATCGTCATGGGAGGCAGCAATCTTTGTGCATTGCTCTTCCCACGACTTTATCTTCTTGTCCTTTTCTTTGCCAAGACGGGAAAACTCACCAACTACCAAGGCCTTTTGTTTGACCTCGGTATGAAGCTTACCTATTTCGACCCCTTTTTCCGTCAAAGGAAAAATAGTTAGAAAAATAAAAGAAAGTTATTCATATGAACAGTCTTAAGTTCAGAACTTATTATTTATCTCATTCTGCAACTCGTGAGTTGCAAAATTTGACTCCTGAAGTTTCTTCAACAGGTCTTCTTTTTCTTCCCTTAGCTTCTGCGTCTCGACTTTCTCGTAGTCGAGTGCATTAGCCAAGGACTTTTCGTCACTCTTAAACCAGTAAAGGTTAAAACAGATATGAGAACTGAACAGGTAGTCGAAAGAAAAGACTACATGTTATAGCTACTTACCATCTCTCTGCGTGCTCGTAGAGTTTAGCTTTTTTCTGTCTTAACAACATAAGTTGTCTGTTGTATTCGCTAATAGTAACAGCTTGTTCAAAAGCTTTCTGAAGAAAGAACGACAATGATATGCATAAAAAAGCGAATCCAAATATGCAAATTTTTGGTTTTGAATACTCACAAAAATTGTCGACCTAGCAAAATTGGCATACACTTTCTGGGGATCTTTGAGTCCATCAAGCTCTTTGTCTTTGTCTCAACATACCCTTTGGATGCGCTCATCATCAAAGATATGTCCCCTATTGGGGATATCATTAGAATGTGGTACTTTGTCTTGAGACCTGAACGAAGAGGATCCGACAGTCGATGGGCCCAAGAATTTGGGGAAGTCGAAGAAGCCTTCTTCTACTTCTTCTTCTTCATTGCTGGCAACAACAACAGCTTCTTCTTGAGGTCCAAGAGGAACTTCTTCTACGACTTCCTTCCCGGCACGACGATCAGAGGAGGCTCCTCCATCTTGACCGGTTGCCTTAGGCGATCGAAGGACCAAGTCCCTTGTCTAATTATTGATGTCCTCAATAACTGGCTCGATCTCCATAGCAGCCAGATCATTCGCCACCTTCGCCTCTGTCTCCGTGACCAGATCAGTGGTCGTAGTTGCCTCAGCGGCACTGGCTGCCTCTGTTTCCACCACAGGGACAGTGGTCGACCCCTTGACCACCTCCACTGTTGTCTCTTCAATTGTAAAAGAAATAACCGCGGGCCTCTCTACATAAGCATCCTTGGGGGCTAGAGGAGCAGGACTAAGATTGCAAAAAAATGTCAAAATTGTGAAAACAAAAGGTAAATGCAATCCTTATGCTTTTAATTTTTACATACCTTGGCTTTCTAGATACAATTTTGAATTTTGAAGAAACCTTCCCCAAGGCGGATTTCTTTTGATTCTTCTCTTCGACCACGCTTGGTCGAAATTCGAGTTGAGGAATAGAGACCTCCACGACCACGTCTGGTCAGAGATCCTGAATCTCAGCTCTTGAAGCTCCTTGCCCCTCCTGGTGATCGAAACTTGCTTCGACCACCTGAGGGATGGCACTCACCTCAACTAAGGGCTTTGCTGTCGCAGCAGTATGCTTCACAAAAGACACAAAGCTCTTCCAGTTTTCCTTTTCTTGTCGCTTGACAAAGCCGTGAGAAGTAGAAACTGAAAAGGTCTTGTTGTCATGATAGAAGGGTACCTTGATCTTGGGGGCTTTGTGCTTAAGCGCTTCGACCGCCTTACTTTTCTCTACAGCAACTACGTCTGCAAAGAATTAGCTAAAGGGGTTGGTCGAAGGGGGAGCAGAGCTTGAGCCTGCGTCGTGCTTTTCGGCGGCCCTCACCAAGCGACACCTATTGGCCGAAGGAACATCAACTTCCTCTTATTCCACTACGACAGCCATCGTTTCAACCTCCTAGTCGTCTCGACGGTCTGCCATGTCTACTTTCTGCAAAAGTCAAAAAAGAAACATAACTTAGTAGTCGATTCCTACGATTACGAGACCCTAAAAACGAAATCAACCTTTGATTACCTTTAGGCGTTGTTCTTTTTCCTTTGCGGATACGATTGCCAGGATTCGAGGAGCCCCTGTGGTAGGGGTTGGAGCTTTCTCATAAATGAGTTTGACTCAAGTGTCAATTTTCGTTTGTGGGAGATCTCCATAAGTAGATAAGATATTCAACAATCAAGATTGAAATTAACCAAAAAGGGGTGAGTTGAAAGCTTATCTACCTTCTTCGAAATCCCTGGTCAGATCTTTATTCCCCGAGTACCTCCACATGGGATGTGCTTGTTTCTTCAAAGGACTGATGTGGCGCGTGATGAAATCTTTCACCACGTGCCATCCGGTAAGCCCATCTTCCTTCAAATATTTTATGGCTTGAATGTAGGGAGCGATCTGGTCAAGGTCACTGGGAGTTGAATCCCAGGAGGAACTCTTCTTAGCAGCTTTGCCTGCGAAGGAGAGACTATCTTCCTTGGTCAATCCCCATTAGAACCACCTCTTCTTCCATCCTGGTCATGACGACCGGGTGAACATCTGGATGTACTCCTTCGAATTCCCATCGTGGAGTTTCATACCGTAGCTGCTTGTGATTCTGGCCTATCGGCTCATCTCGTAGTAGTACTGGAAGAGCTCCAAATCTGAGAGAATCCCTAGATAGGCTTCACATAAGTACACGAACACGCTCAACATCGTGATGGAATTGGGAATAAGGTTCACCAATTCCACCCCAAAGTGCTCGAGTCCGAGTGTGAGAAAAGGGTGAGCGGGCAACTGAATGCCACATTCGCAGTATGCTTGGAATACTGGAGTGGTGTCGTCTTCGCCTGAAGGCCAGTGCTGTCCCGCAGCTTCGATCCACTTCACATAACCACTCTTTGGGATCTTCCTAGCAGCGACTAGAGCCTTTATCTTCGTCGTATCCATCTCCGACACCGCCCACTTGGAAACAGTTCTGGCCATTTTCTTCGAGCGAGGTTGATTTGGATTTGGGAAGGTTTGCAGGAAGAGGGCGATTTGGTTGGCGGTGGAGATAACAAGAGCTCGAGGAATAGTTGAAACAAATGGGTAAAGTAAAAACCCTAGAGTCACCCCTGCGGTAAGTTTTTATAGCCGCGCGCTTGGGTTAGAGATCGTGGGAACTCAACAGTTACCACCTTTTCGAGAACTGCTCCAACAGACAGGTCTATGAGAGTCGATTGGGATTCTTAAATTTGTCTGTTCGAGAAAAATGAGTATGTCTTTACAACTTAAGTGAAATTATCTTCTTGATCAAGTTTATTTCTGGTCGAATAAAAATACCAGTTGGAAAGGCTTTGCTTTTGACCACCATTCTACGACCTCTTTTTCAAGTAAGTCATTTTCACTTGAAGTTGGGGGGCTAGATGACGAGGATATAACAATCCTCAATTTACTATTTAACTGTAATTCTTATTATAGATGAATATATTGTTATACTAATCTTAAGTATACCCTTTAATATTCATAAGGGAAAAACCTAACTATATGGTCGTAAGTCTTTCTACGATCACCCCACGGTCGTAAGCCTTTCTATGACTATAATGTAGTCGTAAGTCCTTCTACGACCACCCTGTGGTCATAGAATCTTCTACAACCAGGTTAGCTTCGACAACCCTGTAATTGATAAGGCTAGCTAACTTGTGGGCCCAGTCGATTAGGGAGTCGTATGCGCTGTGTTCAATACACATAGCAGTTAATATATGCAGTTGTTCTCTGGAATAACCACACGTCTATTTCTTTGTCCTTGACGACAATTGCCTGGCAACGTGGGGGTTTTGTCCCTTTGACAACAACTTCTATCAACCGCTTCATCACTTAAAATGGTGTCGGATCCCAAATTCATGATTTGGAATCCTCTGTGCTATTCCCTGGATCAGTAGATGGCACACACACATACATACTTGGATCAAGCACCTAACCGTGTAAGCTCAGCGCGGACCAACGATCAGGTCCATAGTTGCAACCCCAAGTGGTCAAAAGAAAAATCTGTGGAGGTCTTGAAGAGGTCCTGGAGAGGTCTTGAGTGTCTTGAAGAGATTCCAAGGAGTTCCTCGAGTGGTTCCGAGGGAGGTCCTGGGAGAGGGGTCCCAAGGGAGGTCCTGGAGAGATGTCCTGGAGGGTGGTCTTGAGGGAGGTTTCAGAGGGAGGTCCTGGATGGTCCAAATGACTCCTAGGGAGGTCCTGAGTGGTCTGGATGGATCACGTGGGTGATCCTGAGGAGGTCCTGAAGGGTTCCTATGGAGATCCTAAAGATGTTCCAGAGGAGGTCCTAGGGTGGTTTCTGAGGAGGTCCTAAAGAGGTTTCTGAGGAGGTCCTGGAGATGATCCAGAGGAGGTCCTGAAGTAATTTTCGAGGAGGTCCTAGAGTAGTTCTGGGGAGGCCCTAGAGATGATCGAGAGGAGGTCCTAACGTAGTTCTGAAACCACACCTGGTTGCGGTTAATACGATGGCAATTAGCATTCGATACGCATAGTGCTTAATATGAATCAGTGCAAGCCCTTACTATATTACATAACAGGCCGTGCGGCCAATTGTTTTACAAAAGAGCTACGAAGGCAGGGAGTCTACAAAAGTCAAGAGTACAAAGTCCAGATAAGAGCGAAAGTAGAACAAGTCATGGTCGTTCCATTCACTCTGCCCACAGGCAAGTGACTAGAGGTCCCAGCCTAAGCTTCACCATCTTCATCACCGTCTGGTCCAGCAGCCACGAAGTAGTCGTAGGGGTCTTGGTCACATGGATCTGAAAGATTATATTGGCGAGAGCCTGAGTACACAACCGTACTCGCGAGCCAACACACAATGCAATATTATAGATGCCAAGCTATTCAAGGGAAGCTTGGGGTTCTTTTATTCGCACAAAGCCAAGTTTGAACTAGACTTAATAGAAAATCTTGGGACTTAGCGTTTTTACAAGCTGGTTTTCATAAATGAGTTTTTATTTGTAAAGTACTAGTGGAGGTCCAACCTCCTATACTATTGAGTGGCTCCAACCGCTCAATGCTCGGGCTATCCCATAATTACCACTCGTCCCCGACCAGGCGTTCTCAAAACCCCTAGGGTCCCACCCCAACCCTTCTTTCCATCACAAATGGTTTTATGAAAACAAAAGCTATATCCAGCAAGTTCTCAGCACTGCTCTTGACCGTGAGTACGGCTATCTATATAGTTTTCTTACTCTGGAGAGTTTGTATACTTTACCCACAAGAGATAATTGCCTCGATATATGCACACGCTTCCTTAGACATGTGAATCAAGGGGGGATTATCACAAGGCCTTTACAATGCTCAACCTCGACGCAACCTCACCCGCTAAGGTTTCCACCATCTGGTGCCATGCACTTCCAGGAGACCCCCTCTTGCGTCGTGTGGTTTTACTGTAGCTTCATTCCCCTCTACCCACGCCACATTCCCCCGATGGCGAAGCCACGCTGAGGCGAGCAAATTAGTTAGCCAGGTCATACCCATTATAGACTTGTGGTTGCACTATTTTTACATGAGAGGTCATCACCAGATTCGATCCTTAATTGATTTGGGTGGTACATCCACATACTGTCATCATCTCGTGCCCCTGGCACCAGCCACTCTTTCCATCCACCCAAGACGAAGTCTGTTTTCTTTTGTTGGGGTTTTATTTGTTTTGAAAATAGCCTTTAGTCCAACCTACCAGCTAGGCTCCCAGCCTCGACTGCCCAAATATACCAACTGGGCTCCCAGCCCCGACTGCCCAAACATACCAGTTTTTATGTTTTGAAATATTGTTGTCGGGCACATGAATGCCCGTATGACCGGGTATCTAAGTAAGGCTAAGCATGACACTTATATACAGACTCAATTAACTAGTTTGTAATCCATTAAGTCTAGGGTGATAAGGGATAGTGTCCAAGTTCAAGGATTGGAAAATCTATACACAATTATCGTCAAGGCATTAACTATGAGCTAGACCAATATAGTTGGATAAAACATAGCAATGCAATTTCATAATTTAAAGCAAAGTAATTTGCAATTGGTAGGTGCAATATGGTCAAAGTGTTGACTTGCCTTGATCAGGGTACTACTGATCGTGATCCTGATGCCCGCACGGTTCTTCAGTCCCCTCGACTTCTATAATCGCGAAACAACCAGAAGGCAAATAAACATACATTCAACTCAAATCATTTGCAGATATGCAAGAAACTCCAAATGATGCATGGCGGTAGATTATGGGTATTAGACTAGCATAGTCGAAGGACTAAGTGGTTGTAGGTTCTGTGATTATAGGGGGATGCGACCAGGAGGTCGAGGAAGTATTGTGACTTGAGGAGGTCCTAGAAACACTATGGCCAGAGGAGGTTCTATGAGTCTTACGACGAGAGGAGGTTGTGTGGGTACTGTTGTTAGAGGAGATCTTTGAGAGTACTGTGATCTAGGGAGGTCCTGGAATCACTGTACCTAGAGGAGGTCTTTTGAGGTGCCGTGATCTGGGGAGGTCCTGGGATCACTGTACCCAGGGGAGGTCTTTTGAGATGCCGTGATCTGGGGAGACCCTGCAATCACTGTACCCAGGGGAGGTCTTTTGAGGTATTGTGATCCAAAGGAGGTCTTGGAATCACTGTACCCAGGGGAGGTTGTGGGAACACTGTTGGCTTGGGAAGGTTTTGTGAGTCTTAAGACTAGGGTAGGTCGTGAGAGTGCTACGACTTGAGGGTGGTCTTTGTAAAATGGGAGGCCACTACTAAGAGAGTGGTCTTTGCAAAATGGGAGGTCTTGACCTGATGGGTGGTCTTTGCTAAGAGGGTGTTCTTTGTAAAGCGGGAGGTCACGATCAAGAGGGTGGTCTTTGTAAAATGGGAGGTCATGACCCAGAGGGTTGTCTATGCAAAAAGACCAAGGAGGATCTTTGAGGGGGAGATCCTGGAATCAAGGAGGTAAGGTGCGACGAGGCAGAGCCGTTTGATCTTGATCGGGCGGTTCAAAATAAGATGAACTCTCGGCCCGTCCGAGCCTCCCATCTCAATCGGGCTGCCTAATGTATATCGTATGGTCCTAATTGAGGTGAACGTCCGGACCGAACGAACCTCATATCTCCATTGGGTCGTCCGTTGGATTGAACGGTCCAAAGAGGGGAGGGTGTGGCTAGATGGGTGGTCTTTGTAGATTGGGAGGTCGTAACCAACGAGGGTGGTGTAACAACCCCAAACTAGGGTTTGTATTTCAAATGTATAAAGGTATTAAAGATTAAAAACTTTTGTTGTATCTCTTGGTCATGCTCTTGGTTTTCTACAAACTTGTGCACAATTTTAAACTTTTGGTGTTTGTATTAAAGTTTGTGTTGAAATTTCAAACTTTTAAACTTAAATTCCATTGCTATTTGAATTCCAGAAAAATGTATGATTGAAAGTTTCCAAAAATAATTTATTCAAATACTAGATTATTTATATTGAATTGTAATTATTTTTACCAAATTTTTAGAAGTGATTTTGACTTTGCCAAAATTCAAATCAAATCACTAATGCAGATTTGAATATAATTTAATTCTAACAAACTTTCATATATAAAAGTGTTTGAAATTATCTTTCCTAAGTCCCTTGTGAACCTCATAGTGCCCACAAAAATTTCAGAATTTTTGAATTTTATTTCTATTTCAAACGGCTAGGTCAAACTTGCTTATTTTCGGTCAAATACTAAAACCCTAAATCCAAATTCTAACCCACGTATTGTTCCTCCGACCGAACCACTTCGCCAATCGGGTCTGACCGAACCAGCTTGCACCGAGCCACCCCTCCCCCTCTCACTTACTTGTGGGCCCCCGCGTCAGCACCTTTTCTCCACGCGGCGTGTGCGCCTGCGCCAGCCCGCCCGAGCGCCAGCTCGCCACCGCCTCGCCGCATGTGTGCCACGCCGAGCCGTCGGTCACCTCGCCTCCCATGCCGCCTCCACCTCGCTACATCCGCCTTCTCCTTCAAAATCCGCCGAGAGCCCCACCTACCCTGGCTTTCCCTTCCCCTCCTCTGTCCATTTTCTCCACCAATCTCCAGGAGCCCGAGAGCAGCGCCGCGCCGCCTCCAAGCTTTCCGGCTTCTCTGGCGGTCCCCGACCACCCACGACCGCGTCACGGCGTGCCTTGCACCACGTTGAGCTCAACCCCTCCATCAATTCGGAGTTTATGCCACCGTGGAGCTGCGCACGGGCTTTCTTCCCCGACCACGGCCGCCACCGCCATTCCTAGCGCCACACCTACTCCGGCGACTCCCTCTCCGATTCCTCCCTCCTGGAGCACCCTCTAGGCTCCCTTGATCTTCCCCGATCACTCACTCGTGTTGTTTTGCTCCACAGCGACCCCGCCTCGGTGACCACCCCGCGCCGCCGCAGGCTTCCGTCGGGCCACTCCGGCCACTCTCCATCATCACCGAGCACCCCGGTGAGTTCCCTGAGTTCTACTCATGCTCATGCGTGCCCTATTTTCCGCCCCTTCCTCTCCGACGCCGTCGCCCCCTTTCCACCTCCTCGGCCGGCCCCGCTCGCCATCGCCGCGCCGCCACAGTGCCGCTCAAGCCACACCACTGCCACCCCTAGCTCCAGTAGCCTCCGGGCAATCCAGTTTGGTGGTCGTATTCACCTCGCCGCCGCTCCTTCGCCGGCGACGAACCACAACCAAGCCCTCCCTATCTGTTCCTGTAGTTTCCTCTCTGTTCTCTCTCTCACTCTCTATGACAATGGGGCCCACTCCCTTAAGCCAAACCTTTTGCTGCTAATCACCTCCGTGAATGTCATCTAAGTCACTCCATTGCATTAGTAAATTGGAAGTTTAGATTTAAAGAAGTTAGTTCTTAGCATTTTTGTCTGACCAATTTTGCTGTTGTAGGAGCATAAACAGTAACCTGAAAATAATCAGTTTTGTCTTTGGGCTTGACTCTGTTAGGGCAGTGGTTAAAGCTTGTCTTAACTCAATTAGTCATTTGGTCAAGTATCTATCAGTAGCTTTCCAACCTGAAAAACCATTGGGGATATGATATTTCCAGAAAAACTACCAGAGAATAACTAACTCTGTTTGATGAAGTTTTGTGTAGAAAAGGTTTTCTGGAGATAACTAGTTTTGTCAGTAAGCTAGCAATAAAATTTGTATTAGGGTGTGACTTTGCACAGTCGAGTAGTTAAAAGTCTGGCCTAAATACTGAAATTAGTTGGCACTTAGTTGTCAGTAGCTTGCTAGCTTAAAAATTGTGCTTTTGCTAGATAATTGAACAGAGGAGAGTAGAGGTTAAAATTTGTCAGTAGGCTTGATAGTTAGTGGGGCTTTCTAAATATCTAACCTCTTGGTGTAGTTGTGTAAGTGTGGTTGCAGGGCAATAGATAGTTAATAGTAGCAGCTGGTAATGAGCCGATAGCAAAGAGTTCATCAGTATAGAAAATTAAAGTATAGAAAATTGGTGCATACGTATGTTAATTAGAATAATTAGTAACTAATTTCAGTAGTTAGCCTAGAGACATTAAGAGATTAGTAGTTTGTAGATAATTAATTGGCAGATTATGTTCTTGTAGTAGCAGTCAGTGAGAAAATCAATTGATTAAAATGATAATTAAGTGAATGGTTAGGCTAGAATAGTTAAGTAGGTAACTAGAGCCCATCTGTAGCTAATAGATGTGCACACAATCACCATCAAAGTCTGCCGAAAGAGGAGAGCATATAAGAGGTTTGATTTTGACTGTATGATTATCGTGGAAAATAAGTGAGTTTGGAAAGATCAATCACAAGAAATCCTAACTAATTTAAATAAGCTCCGAATCAACTAATTTTTGTTCCTAAATTCATAATCTAATTTCTGTGTTATTAATTTTTGGATACTTTTGGCATTCTCGTGTTTATTCGCTGTTTTTCGCTTTGGCAGTTTTTCTCGTTAGATGACGTTGATTACGAGAGTGATCCTCTGCAGCAAGTCGAATATCTCTAGCAAGGCAAAGGCAAGCAGTTTGATCATATCCACTCAATCCCATTACTTTTAAAATCTAATACTTTGTTTTACTAAATGCGTATGCATGCTTTTGTGTCAATGATTAATTTTGTCGATTAGAGGTAGTTAATCCCATTGCATTGTTGCCCTCAAATTGTTCACCCCTGCCACTACCTTAGGAATATTATTCTCACTGGTGAATTAGAGCCCAGTGAATGATTTAGGGCCTTTTATTTTGTCTTTACGATATGATGCTTAGCAATGCTTAGATACCGGTAGAATTGGGCGGTTATCGACTTAGTCGATAACCTTGATCACACAAACTTATTATGACTTTATATTTCAGCCCTTGTGCTATGTTTATTTATGAAAACTAAAAATAAAAACAAAATGATTTGGACTTGGGCACAATGGTAAGATGGTGTGATTTTGGGTGTGACTGGAATGGTGCCCGGGTCATTTAAGGACCGAGTTACTTGCGCCACCGTACTGAGTATTTTTTTTGCGTGCTAACCACACTAGAGGGTATGAGACCTCTCTTGACTTAGTACTTTGGCGTGTATTGGCTCCGAGTCGCAGGAGGTCGCAAGAGGGATGGTGTTGGGAGCATGGTGGTTGTTCGAAAAGCTTTACCCTTTGTGGGTAGTTGTCTTTTCGGCTTTACCATGTAAGCGTATGGATTTCTATCCATACGAGCGGCTCGTAGTTAATACACAATATTGGAAAACGTCTTTACCATGTAAGCGTATGGTGTGATTTTTAAGGCTTCCCTTTGGTGAGATGTGCTGCGGGTTTGACGACTAGCTTGGCGGCCCGGTTGGTTGCCTTGTGGGTAAAGGCACACTAATTAGCTTTTGTTTATCGCCATCTTATGACACTTTTGCTTCCGCTATTTACTTAGTTACTTGTATGTCTTTTGTTAGACTTGTTGTATGGAATTGATGCATGATTTTGTAAAGAGGTGTGTATACTGCATTTCTGGGAAGTATACATATCTCGAGGCTTGGTTCATTTGATTTGTGATGCTAGGGTCAATGGAAGGCTAAGCATTACAAGTCGAATAAACCGGGGTCCTCACAGGTGGTCTTTGCAAAAGAGGAGGTCGGGAGAGTGTCATCTGGGTGTGGTCGAAAGAAGCAAAGGCTTTGACGGCTTCGATGCGACCGAACGAACCAGTGAAAAAGCCAGGGAGGAACTAGAGAAGGAAAGTATGAAACATAACTAGAAAAGGCAATCGTGAGAAAACAGGGTAGCCTGTAATAGGAAGGGCATCTGGCCACTAGAAACTTACCAATAGGTGGCTGTGAGGACGAGCTAGTCGAAGCCGGTCTGGTGACTGTGGACAGCAATCACTGAGAAAACGCCTTGCTACTGCAGTGGTCTAAGGTCTAGGGACAAAGAGAAGTCTCCAGTCTTTAGGGCAGCTCCTAGGGCGTCGACGGCCAAGGTGGAGATGTGATGGCACTCGCTCAAGACGAGTGTTCGAGCTAATCTGGAGCTCCAGCTCGCTTGGGGAAGAGAGGTGGGGCTTGGTTCTTGGAACGGTGGAAAAAGGTGATGAGGGGGCCTGGGCTGCTATATATAGGCGATTTGGCAGCGTCCGACAAGGTGGAGTGGGGGTAATGTTGACAGGGTCGGCAGTACAATGCCGACAACAGGGCGACTTGGGCGACGGCTTTTAATGGCCGAACAATAGCTGCCGCCCACACGCCCTGTTTTGATCACTACTGGTCGTGTGAGCAGTCAGCCGAAATGATGAGGGCTAGTGGTCACCGGGTGGAAATACATAATACATGTAGTTCCCTAAGGCAAAGTTCTTAGGCTTTAGAATTATTTGTCCTAATGCTATTCACCTTGTAGAAACGATATGATGTAGTCAACTTATAGACTTAAGAAGGTAACCAAAAAGCGCAACAATAGTTTATCTCATATCAAGTTTTTAAAAATCCTATATTTTTGCCTTTATGAATTTTTGGGCTGTTACAAACGGTGAGACGCCTCTTGGTTTGGAGAAACTACCGCCCCTTTATGCACTATATAAAGTTGAAGTTAGAAGACGGGAAAAGAAGAGAGACAATCTGAAGCAGAAAGCATTAGGAATTAGTCTTCTTCTTGATTGTAATCAGCACATTCAATATAGCCATATAGGAGTGGGGTTATTCTTTCCTCCAGAGAAGGCCTGAACCTGTATAAAATCCCTGTATCAATTCTCTACATGGTTCTAATCTTAGGAGACCCCCAAGTCTAATCTTAGGAGACCCCCAAGCAATCATTCATACGTAAGATCGGTTCTAGATCACCGACACATCTCAAAATCATATCATCATAGCGCCCATACTTTACACTTATCGTCATCGGACGTCTACGCCAAATCGATCCATTTAACCCAAAAATGCCGGATGCACTATCCACTGTCCCAGTAGTAAAATGGCTCTAACTTATTCATCCGAACTCCAAATTCAACCAACCAAGACTTGATGGAATCCTCACGAAAAAAAACATACAACTTCGTAGTTATGAAGAACATCTGATTCTACCATTTTTTTTCCTGTTTCTTTCCGCGAAGACCATGCAAGAATCTATTAGGATAGTATGCTTCACAATTTTATATCTTTATTTCTAAAATTTGAAAAATATATTAACGATACCAGTTCTAGAAACTACTAAAAATTTTCTAAATTATTCAAGTTGTCACCATATTTTAATTTTGCTATCTACTAGATGAAACTGACCCGTCTTCACAACATCTCTCAGCTATGTCTAAATTCTGGATAACGACATTCCCGAGGCCGTAACTTTTTGCTCGCTACTCCGATTTTAATGATCTAGACCTTATTGGAAAGCTAACGAGATTATCTAACATTTATCTAATTGAACAAATATATGAATCCAAGCCTAAATTCTCTTAATCACCTCGCAATGTTCTGCATCTTACCTCGATAAACTAGGGCATACTAAAAATTAAACTTTCCCTAAACAAAATGATCTATGAACTTAACAGCGACTAATCCACAGAAGATCCTAGGGTTTACCCTTGACAAACACGATGGATCACGGAAACCCTGCAGTTTTCCTCTCTTCCTCTTCTTTCTTCCTTCTTCCTCTTCTTCCCTTCCTTCCTTCCTTCCTTCCTTCCTTCTTCTTGCTGGTCGACCTGGCTTTCTCCCTTCTTGTCGGCAACAGGGCTGCAAGTGAGAGGTGGCACCCTAGGGCAGGGGCAGGGGAGGCAACGCACAGGGCAGCAGGGGGCGACGTACAGGGAAGGGGTGGCGGCCAGAGGAAGAGGAGCATAGGGGGGCACCCCTGTGGTCCTATTTAAAGGCCAAGGGACTAGAGGGTCGTGTCTTGGACGTGGTAGGGTTGAAAACAACCAACATTAAATTTGATTTGGAGTACACTTTGAATTCGAGTTGGTTTTCTGCTTTTCTTCTGTGCAGCGAACATTTTGGAGGTCATAACTTTCTCTCCCGAACTCGGAATTTGGTGATTCTTTTTTTACCATTTACTAATGCATAGTACTTCAACTTTCTATTTGTGGAGATTTTCTGAAAACATCGTCTTCATTGCCAAATTTGCTTTGGAATTTGACTCAGTTGCCGACTCTAATTCTCTGTGTAGCCTACCTTGCGGGCCCCATATCTCACATGTCGGAACTCCAAATTAGGTCAATGATAATTCTAAATTGGACCATGCAAAGAGATCTACAACTTTGTAGTTATGTAGTTTTCCATTCGAAGTCGTTCCAGTCGTAAAAATCACGTTTCTTGGTGAGGTAAATAAGAAATATCTCAATCTCCTTATATTCTCTTTAAACAAACGGGATATTACAAGTAGGGCCACCCCAAAATTTCCTAACAATTGGTATCAAAGTAGGCAGCCCGGGCCGTCATGTGTAGGAGGAGGTTGTGATAAATGCTGAGCACTTACATTGGTCGGTGCTGTCTTTGATAAGCACGCTTTTGCTTTTTGCCTCGCGACGTCACTGCCAATTTTCTGAAACCCCCTGCATAGCCCTCCTCCTAGCCCCGTCATCCCCTTCGATCCCCTCCCCAAACTTTGCCAGTGTTAGGGTGAGGGAGCCGCGCCCGCCGCCCCACTTCGTCGCCTCTTGCTCCTCCATCGGCACCTCTCCTCATCTTAATCCCATGTGCTAATTAAAAGCGCACAGTACAGCACTTGAGACAAACGTTCTGTCAAGTGTAGGATCAATAACTTGAGCTAGAAAGCAATCACCGATCAGATCGACGTCCCAGACCCATAGGTGATTTTGTGATGTCAGTGTAATTTTGGTTCGTCTTAGTAATAATCCTGCTTATTGAATTACATGTAACCAAGTTAAAGTCGAACGTAAGCACTGGTTGAGTTATAAACGCTTTAAGGTCGAATTACAATGGCATGATGCAATGCAAAAATTTCCAAAGTACAGTGTGGTAACCGATCGACAACCGACTGGAACTCTGCTTCTCGAATTATGACGTTGCTAGTTCAATTTTAAACACTTGACGAAGCCGTATTATATATGAATGCTTTGGAACTGTTAGATAATTTGCCTAAAATATATGCCATATTTATGAAATAGTGCGGTAGTCTCTCGTTCAAGCTGTAACAGTACTAGACCGTAAAGACAAATGAGAGCTAGTGAATTGTTAATTATTTAAAGTCGTATTATGAGCGCTTTGGAACTGCTAGAAAATATGCCTAATATTATTTATTTATTTGAAAGTGCATGGTAGCTGTTGAAAGTATGAGCATTTTTTGAATTACTTTAATCCAGAAACATAGTAGATAAATTATGAGAATTAATCTAATCATTTTCACAATGTAAATGAACAAGAACACTATAGCCATACTAAGATCCAGAAGGACATAAACTAGTATACCTATCTCAGTGTTCAAGTTAACAACAGATAAGAAAACTAACCAACTAATATGTGTAAGATAGACATACCCGGATGCAGAAGAAGGAGTAGCAGCAGAGGAGTTCCGCATCCGAGAGCGCAGCAGGAGTCTTGTCGCTTGTCATGGCGTAGTGGTAGTAGTCGTGCGATTGATGTAGACGAGTAGAGAAACAAATGAAGAAGAAGAAGCGGCGACGCGCGAACGCTCCCAAAACCTTATTCGCCGCCGCCGTGCAAGCCTTCGATGACGATGGTTCCGAGGCTCGCTCTCCCGGTGCGGCGATCGTACACGCGCTCGCGGATGGAGATCGCCGAGACAAGAACAAAACCGATGGTATACTATTGTCTTTCGTGGAGAGTGTTCATCAGCCAGAAGAACAAGTGCTCTGTTCCATATAAAGGCAAAAACCCAGAGACTAGAAACGGTCGTCATTACCCACTAGTAACTGCAGCCATTACCCAGTCACTAGTAACCGCAGCCATTACCCAGTCACTAGTAACCACAGCCATTACCCAGTCACTAGTAACCGCAGCCATTACTGCTACCGATTTCTGAAACAGAGCATGTTCTACTTAATGGCAAAAACAAAGAGAATAGAAACGGTCATCATTACTCATCGTAATCGAACCGCATCGCCACCGCTTGTTAATGCCATTAATCGCGAGTCGGGCGTTTCGATTTTCGAATAGATAAAGAAAACGCGCGACGCACTGACACGCTGCAGACGCTACAAGACACGCACACGCACACGCACACGCACGGCACGGCACGGCACGGCACGGCACGGCACGGCTCGGCGAGGCGAGGCGTGGCGTGGCGAGGCGAGCGAGCGAGCGAGCGCGCGTGTGTATTGGCTTTCTCCAATTCCACAAGGGGGCTACCACGTTCCACCTTTTAAAGTGGTGTAACTCCCATTCAACTCTCCGTATGGGACTAAATAGTTTTAGCACATGCACATGGGCCTTTGGGATTTTCCAGGAATTGATTAGGATTAAACATGGGCCCAGCCCATATTAATTCCAACAATCCCCCACCAGATCCCAAGGGCACATGTCAAATGCCTTGATCCACAATATTGTTTTGATATACCAGTGTTTTGATGGAGACCAGTTAAGGTTGAACATTCACCTAGAACAGAAGCTACACTTATCCACAACTGCACAATGGACTGAGCCTTGAATTGACAGTTTTGTGTGAATAAGTTTTACTTAAGTCCTTAACGGATACCAGGCTGCCAAGCATCCCCGCGGGTTGAAGCATATGAGTCATACTCCTGGCCTATTCATGAGCTTCCTAGAGATTACCCTATCTCATAGACTGTGACTAGCAGTCGGACTCATATAGGTGTGTTCTTTCAAGACTGCTCTGTAGGACAGCATCTTTGCTTAAACAAGCCACAGAACACATTAAGATAATAATCAATCTGCCATACAGATTTAGGAGAGAATTGCATCTCCAATGGAGTTGGTCTATAAAAGTACTCTCCTCCCAGTTAACCAAAAGCTTGTTTCGCCAATCCTACTTCACGGGATCTCCGATCATATAGGATGGGTTACCACTATGGTATAACTCACGTGGGTCTCAAACCCATCTCCTCGATGCATTGTCTATCACATTCTCGTGATAAACCCTTTGTGAAGGGATCGCAGATTCTTAGTCGTTTGGATATAATCCAAAGCTATTACTCCGAGTTTCTCATTTTTCTCGACATGATTTGATCTTCTCTTCACATGTCTTGATGCCTTCATATTATCTTTAGAACTGTTCACTTTGACGATCACACCGATTGTCACAATTCATCGAATAGCGCATGCGGTTTTTCAACCACCGCAAATCCATCAAGAGCTCACGGCCATTCGGCTTCAACAAAGGCGATCTAATGTTGTGAGTTTCGCTCCATTGTTGACCTCGTTAAGATGATCTCGCTTGCAAGACTTCCATGAAACAGCGCCACCTCCAAGTGTGAAGACATATCCACTTGTGGCCTTAATCTCATCAAGATTAGATATCCAATTTGAATCGCTATAACCTCCAAGACTGGGTACCCGGTATAGTGAATGTCATAACTCATAGTACCTTTTAGATAGCGCATTACCCTCTCAAGAGCATGCCAATGATCATCTCCTGATTAGAAACAAACGGCTTAGTTTGCTCACAGCAAACGAGATGTCAGGCCTAGTACCGCTAGCTAAATACATGAGTGAACCAATTATCTGAGAATATCTCAATTGGTCTCTGGCTATTCTCCGATTCTTCCTAAGCAACATGCTAGGATCATAAGGTGTTGGAGAGGATTTGCAGTCGCTATAACCAAAATGACTCAAAACCTTTTCCACATAATGAGATTACAACAATGTAATCCCACCATCATCACCTCTCAACAGCTTGATGTTCAAGATAACATCAGCTACTCCCAGATCTTTCATCTCAAAATTCTGAGACAAGAAATCCTTGACTTCCTTAATTACATTAAGGTTGGTCCCAAAGATCAGTATGTCATCAACATACAGACATAGAATGACTCCCTCGCCCCCACCATGGCGATAATACACACATCTGTCATCTTCATTCACAACAAAGCATGCAGATGTTAAAGTTCTGTCGAACTTTTCATGCCACTGCTTAGGTGCTTGTTTAAGACTATACAAAGATTTCAACAACTTGCACACCTTTCCTTCTTGACCATCTACTACAAATCCATCTGGCTGTTCCATGTAAATTTCCTCGTCCAACTCTCCATTTAGGAAAGCCGTCTTAACGTCCATCTGATGAACGAGAAGACCGTGTGAGGCAGCCAAAGATAGTAGTACTTGAATAGTGGTCAATCTAGCCACAGGTGAGTAAGTATCAAAGAAATCTTCGCCTTCCTTTTGAGTATAACCCTTGGCCACAAGTCGTGCCTTGTACTTCTCGATAGTACCATCAGGCCTAAGTTTCTTTTTGAACACCCACTTACATCCTACAGTTTACAACCATAAGGACGCCTGATCTCCCAAGTTCCATTAGAGATAATGGAATCCATTTCACTACTGATCGCTTCCTTCCAAAGATTCAAGATCCGGAGAAGCATATGCTTTAGAAATGGTACTTGGAGTATCATCCACAAGGTACACAATGAAATCGGGACCAAAAGACTTTGCATCCTGTGTCTTTACTCTTCCTCGAATTTCATTGTCTTCCTTCTCGTGAATCTGCTCAGGGTTTGCTCAAAATATTCCATTGGAATGGCACGTTCAGGAGTTGTATCAGGCTCCTGACTTGATGAAATAGGCATATCTTTCATCGGAAAAATATCCTCAAAGAATGTAGCATCTCTGGACTCCATAATTGTACCGACATGCACGTCAGGTACTCCAGATTTCACCACTAGAAATCTATATCCAATGCTATGATGAGCATAGCCTAGAAAAACGCAATCCACGGTTTTTGGTCCAAACTTACGCTTTTTTGAAATTGGCACATTGACTTTCGCTAGACAACCCCAAGTGCGCAAGTTGAAAGTGATAGTCTTTTCTTCTCCCATTGTTCATATGGGGTCATCTCTTTATTCTTTGTGGGAACCCTGTTTAGGACATGACATGAAGTCAATATAGCCTCCCATCACCATGCTTTAGAAAGACCCGCTGTTTCTAACATGTCGTTAACCAAATCCGTTAGAGTGCGGTTCTTTCTTTCAGCAACCCCGTTTGACTGGGGTGAATAGGGAGGCGTCCTCTCATGGATTATACCATGTTCCTCACAGAATAAATTAAACTCATTAGAAAAGTACTCGCCGCCACGATCAGACCTAACCCTTTTGATTTTCTTTTCAAGTTGGTTTTCAACTTCTGCTTTATAGATTTTAAAGTAGTGAAGAGCTTCATCTTTAGTTTTCAAAAGATACACATAATGTAACCTAGTGGAGTCATCAATCAAAGTCATGAAATATCTATTACCACCTTTTGTCAACACACCATTCATCTCACACAGATCCGAATGTATAAGTTCTAATGGTGCCAAGTTTCTTACCTCCGCGCCTTATGAGGCTTACGAGGTCGCTTTGATTGAACACAAACTTGACACTTAGAACCTTTGACAAGGATGAATTTCTGGATTAACTCTAAATCAAGCTAACGCGCCATGCAACCAAAATTTATGTGACAAAGTCGTGAATGCCAAATAGTAGTCTCGTTACCATCGAAAACATGGTTCACAACACTATTACACAAATCTGAAGAGATAGGCGAACAAGCCTCCGCACACATAGCCTTTACCAACAAATTGTCCACACTTGGACATTACAAATTTATTGGACTCAAATACTATCTAAAGCCATCTCTACACGTAAGAGATCCGCTCACGAGATTCTTATTGATAGATGGCACATGATGCACGTTCTTGATTGCACAATCTTCCCGAAGTAAACTTCAGATCGACGTGCCAACACCATGAACAATGGCATGTGACCCGTTCCCATTAGAACGGCTAAATCCCGAGTGACTCGGTAAGAAGAGAACAATGAAATATCAAGACGCACATGTATATTAGCACCAGATCTATCCACCAATCGGTAGATTGACATACGGAAAGAACAAGAGGTAAATTACCATACCCCGATGTTCTCGCCTCAAGAGTACCAACAACAACATTAGCGATTTAGAATTCGCTTTGTCGATTCTTCCCACCCTTGCGTTGGATCGCAATCCTTGGCCCAATGACCAGTTCGCCACACACAAAGCAAGGGCTATCTTTGTGTTCTTCTTCTTCTTCTTGAAGCTAGTTGTTTGTGCGATCTTGTTCTTGCCTTTGAACTTTTGAGCTTGGCCATTCTTTTCTGCACCACATTGGCACTAGAATGTCCTCATTTCCTCTAATGTGTGTATCTTTTGCCTCGCTTTCTCTTCAACATCAAGAGACCCAATGAGATTTTCAACAGAAAACTCTTGTCTCTTGTGTTTCAGTGAAGTAGCAAAATTCCTCCAAGAAGGAGGAAGCTTGGCAATAATGCCTCCCGCGACAAACTTGTCCAGAACACACATTTGAAGTGCTCTAGTTCTTTGGCCATGGATTGTATCTCATGAGCTCGCTCAACTACTGAACGGCCACAACCATTCTATAGTCATGGTATTGCTCCATGAGATACAATTCATCGCTCGCATCCAAACCCCAAACTTGGCCTCAAGTGCATCCCACATCTCTTTCCCAGTTTTGATCACCATGTATGCATCAACTAACTTCTCACCAAGAACGCTTATCACGGCACCTTTAAAAAGGTTATCAGCAGCCTCGAACGTTTGCTCCTATTCAGGAATAAGTGTTCCTTCAGGCTTGCCACTTGCCACATGAAAAACGTTCATGGCAGTTAGCCAAAGCACCATCTTGGTGCGCCACCTCTTGTAATTCGCACTGTCGAATTCAGAGGGTTTTAGCGCAGTGGTAAAACCAGTTGACGAAAAATGCCTATAGTAAGGTTTTTGGATTGTTGAAAGTATGAGCATTTTTCGAATTACTTTAATCCAGAAACATAGTAGATAAATCATGAGAATTACTCTAGTCATTTTCACAAAGTAAATGAACAAGAACACTATAGCCATACTAAGATCCGTATGACATAAACTAGTATACCTATCTCGTTGTTCAAGTTAACAATGATAAGAAAACTAACCAACTAATATGTGTAAGATAGACATACCGGATGCGTAAGAAGGAGTAGCAGCAGAGGAGTTCCGATCCAGAGCGCAGCAGGAGTCTTGTCGTTTGTCATGGCGTAGTGGTAGTAGTCGTGCAGTTGATGCAGACGTAGCAGAGAAACGAATGAAGAAGAAGAAGAAGCGAGTAGTCGCGCGAACGCTCCCCAAAAACCTTATTCGTCGTCGCTCGTGCAAGCCTTCGATGACGATGGTTTCGAGGCTCGCTCTCCGGTGTGACCGCATACGCGCCGCCGGATGGAGATCGTCGGAGACAGCAACAAAACCAGTGGTATACTATTGTCTTTCGTGGAGAGTATTCATCAGCCAGAAGAACAAGTGCTCTGTTCCATATAAAGGCAAAAACCCAGAGACTAGAAACGGTCGTCATTACCCACTAGTAACTGCAGTCATTACCCAGTCACTAGCCGTTTGTTAATGCCATTAACTGCGAGTCAGTGTGTTTCGATTTTCGAATAGATAAAGAAAAACGCGCACGCACCTGACACGCCTGCGTACGCGCGCACACGCACACGCACCGCACGGCTCGGTGAGGCGTGGCGAGGCGAGCGAGCGAGCGAGCGCGTGCGTGTATTGGCTCTCTCCAATTCCACAAGGGGGCTACCATGTTCTACCTTTTAAAGTGGTGTAACTCTCATTCAACTCTCCATATGGGACTAAATAGTTTTAGCATATGCACATGGGCCTTTGGGATTTTCCAGGAATTGATTAGGATTAAACATGAGCTCAGCCTGTATTAATTCCAACAGTAGCTAGGTTACTAGGTTACAACTAATTAGAATCTTGCTGATCAAACTATCCTATTAATATATGTCAAGTGAGAGTTGGTTGAGTGAGTTCTTTTCGACTACCCTTGAGTGAGAGTTGGTTGAGTGAGTTCCTTTCGAAATACATGAAAGTTTTCCTAAATTACATGCTATGTTTATGAAATATAAATAGCGCGGTTGCCTACGACCCACTATAAGCTAGTACCGCCTTTAGAGTTTTATTGGAGCCAGTTAAATTATAAGCGTTTCGAAATCAATTATAGTACGACTATATTAATATTTAAATTGGAGTTGGTTTAATTAGACATGTTTCAAAGTCATTTTTTTAACTTGTTGAAAATTTTCCAAAAGGTAATTTTGACCCTTAAGGGAGCACGTGGCGGCCAAAAAAAAATGATTCATATATACCGCATTGGTTCAACTATAACCATATCTTAGCGTCCAATTGCAGTTGATTGAATTACAAATGCTTTAACAGCGAATAATAACTACTTTTGAGAGTTGGGTTACCAAAAAAATGTTTAAGATATCTTCCGCCCTCCTAAAATATAGTGTACTATCATGCAATTGCTCCATACATAACTCGGCCAATTAATGTATGTGTATGTAACACACCTCTAATTACATTTAGAGAAGAATGTATATGTGTGCATATACGCCTATCTGTGTGTTTATCTCCTATGCATAATATATCTGGATATTGAAGCTAATTACATCAGTTCTTTGGTTGGGCAAACAATAATGAGATGCTGATCAAATTACTCGCGCTCGCGCTGTGCGCCGTTTGAATTATGTCCAACGGCGCACAGGAGCCCACGGGCGCGTTGCTAGCTGATCGCTCCAGCGACCCGCCCCGGCTCAGGCAACTGCAGCACTTTGTCGAGTTAGCTAGGCGGCGGAGCTCCGGCGAGAGGTGGTAGGCGATGCCGTAGAACGGAGGGCAGCATCACTACCGCTATTGTGCCACATTGGTCCATGTTTTATATGTTACACGCGGATGTATATTATAATTAGGCAAATTTGGATATATATATATATATATATATCACTTCAAAACAACATGTCAATTGGAAGATTGTCACTCCGAAAGATGTGTCTACCTCTGTTCGGGGTTGAGTCCTCGGACGATCTTCTGTTCTTGTTCAAGCATATGTTAATTGGAATAAGAAAACCTCCAAATATCATATAGGCGCTTGAGTATTCAAGGGGGAAAGTACATAGAACCCGGTTCCTAACTTCCTATCCATATGATGTTGGACCTAATGTGACATTAACTTGAGTATTTGAGCGGTGTTATTTGTTGTGGTCTGGGAGTACGTACTTCCATTTTTAATATATCACTGAAACGAATATAGTATACTTCTTTATCGCTTTTAGTATACTTAAATACTAATTATAATATTTATCACTTTTAATATACTTAAATACCTATATATACCCTTTTTTATATAAAAAAAAGTATATACATAAATTTTGCTATAGAGAGTGAACTTTAATGAAATTTTTCATGAAACTCACTTTGGGATATATCTTATAATCATTACTGGAGTATGCAGTGGCGGAGCCACCTAAGGTACATGGGGTATAGCTGTACTCCCAAAACTTTTGCATACAAACCCACTATATACAGTATATATACCTAGTTGATACACAAGTTATACAATAAATTTGTGATGTCGTTAATCAATAGTCAGCAGCCCACCAACACAAGTTATATTTTGTGATGTCGATTGCACTAAAACATGTAATTTATTCCGTTTGATCCTTTACTATGTCATTTAAACTTTTATGTTAGAATATGTCATTTAAGTTTGCATCTTCATGCACATGCGAGTGTGTTTTTAATAGAAATTTTGTAAGGTTGTGGATTTATCCCAGCCTCTATCTTTCTAGACGTGTGCTAAGGAAGTGCACTTGCACGTGTGTAGTGTGCATGCATGGTGATGTGTGTGTGTGTACATGTGTGTCTTCCTTGTAATAGCAAAAAAAAAAAAATTGCACCCGTATCGTCGAAATTCTAGCTCCACCACTGGGAGTATGCTCAAATAGATAAAGATATATCATCATACGATTTAAGTGGTATATAAGAAGTAAGAATACGTACTCTCAGGAGTACCATATGTGTGTGTGTGTGTGTGTGTGTGTGTGTGTGTGTGTGTGTGTGATGCTTGTTTCATAGTCCTAGGAGTGCATACTTCCACTTTCAATATATCACTTAAACGAATATATTATATTTCTTTATGGTTTTCAATATACTTAAATACCAATTATAAGATACTCCAATGCGATTTGATTATAAAAAAATAAATTAGGATCTTTTATTTTTGCTATATACCTTTTTTCATATATAAAAGAATTATATACACATATTTCGCTATAAAAAGTGGACTTTTAATGAAATTTTTCATGAAACTCACTTTGAGATATCTTATAATCATTATTAGAGTATACTCAAATTGATAAAGAGATATCATCATACAATTTAAATAGTATATAAGAAGTGGTAGTACGTATCATACCTAAGACGGACCCGGTTCCTAACATAATGTCATCAACCACGTGCATGCGTGCTTCCCTGTCGGTGCACGCAGGGAAGCCATTGACCCAGCCCGAATTCCAAGGGTCAGAACATTATCATATCATCGCGCGCGTCCAGTAATATTAGAAACCAGATACTAACTAGATCAGGATGCGATATACATTTAGCAGATCTAGTCAACTTTGCGAGATGAGTTATTTGCGATGCCTGCCCGCCTTGGTCAAACCATCACCGCGCTCATATGCCCTCGCTGGGTACGTACATAGCTACAATTAATGCGCCGCCGGTCGCCGTCGTCTCGGTCCGGCCGCCGCGGATGCATGCATGCATGCACGTGCCACGTTCTCAATTAGATCGACCTAAATGTAGCTACCACTACATGCATATGCTCTCTATATGTATGAGACGTGTGCATTATTCATATGCCATTCTTGCTCTCCAGGCTCTAGCTAGGACGAACTACACATGGCACGCCCGTTTCTTCCTCCCATCTTGCTGGTCCTCTCGCTGGCAGCCTCGTCGTTCCTCTCAAACGCGGGCGTTGCCGACGCGGGGTGGTGGCATGGGTGGTGGCACGGGTGGTGGCACGTCTTCCCCGGCCGCGACTGCAGCCATATCTCGTCGGTCGTGACGGAGGAGGTCTACGCGTCTATGTTCCTGCACAAGGACGACGCCGCCTGCCCCGCCAAGAACTTCTTCAACTACTCCTCCTTCGTCCATGCCGCCGAGAGGTTCCCTAAGTTCGGCAGCGCGGGCCACGACCTCGCTACCCGGAAGCGTGAGGTCGCTGCATTCTTGGCGCAGATCTCCCACGAGACGACGGGCGGGTGGCCGACGGCCCCGGACGGGCCGTACACGTGGGGTCTGTGCTTCAAGGAGGAGCTCAACCCGCCGAGCAATTACTGCAACGCCAGCAACACGGAGTGGCTGTGCGTCCCCGGCAAGTCCTACCACGGCCGAGGACCCATACAACTCTCCTGGTGAGTACACAACAGAACCCCCTCTCATTTCCGACGTCCCGCAAAATTTAGTATCCTAGATACTCTACGTTGAAAGTTCCACCCAACTCATGTTCTACAATTTGCTATTTATAAGTTGTCTGAAATTTTCTTATATTTAAGTTAATTGTTGTGACCATTAAATTTACGTAGAGATTGATGTGTCATATGATTAGATATTAATTTAATAGATATTTTATATAACTTATGTTTAATAAAATTCCAATCACCTTACGAACAAAACTCTTTCAGTTGACAGTCGTAACGCAGAGCACTAAGTGGGTTATCTTCATTATGAGGACGTAGACCCCTTGCGCCCCATCCTCTTGATCTGCTGAAAACTTCAGAGACAATCAGCGCCAGAGTGTAGCCAGTGGCAAATATGAAAGATAACTTGATTTGGATGAGAAGGCCATTTATGCTCAAAACAGGTCGAATTCCTAGTCTTCCAAAAAACCCAGCAGATAGCTGCTACTCCCACACCTATTAAGTGCTTAAAGGAGGCTTATAATTAACATGGCAAGCACACTAGCTTACTGATCTCCTATATGAATCATCATTGACTGTGTTACATGCAATTCGTTTGGGCCTGCAGGAACTTCAACTACGGGCCGGCGGGCAAGGCCCTGGGCTTCGATGGGCTCAAGGACCCGGAGCTGCTGGCCAGCGACCCGGAGGTGTCGTTCAAGACGGCGCTGTGGTTCTGGATGACGCCGCGGACGCCCAAGCCGTCGTGCCACGACGTGATGGTGGGGCGGTACCGGCCGTCCGAGGGCGACGCCGCAGCGAACCGGACGGCGGGCTTCGGGCTGACGACCAACATCATCAACGGCGGGCTCGAATGCAACCGCATCAACGACGCGCGGGTGAACGACCGGATCGGGTTCTACCAGCGTTACTGCCAGATCCTCGGCGTCGACGTCGGGCCCAACCTGGACTGCGCTCACCAGCAGCCCTACTCATGATCAGTTCTAAGAATTAAGGCAATGCCTGCATGTTTCGTTCTGCTTTTACTCTTGTCAATGATTTGATATCGATCTTACGAATAAAGGCCGAAGATTTTTCTTAGTACGAGCCACACATAAAAAGACATAGGAATTTAGATACCTTCGGGCCTTCTTCTAAGAGTATAACAACTCTATTCTTGTATTGTTGTATTGACTATGTTTTAAAACAAGAAATAAATCACTAGAACTAAGCTTAATGACCTCTCTGTTGTTCCTTCTTGTTCTCTCTGATCCCTTCCTTTGTCTACCGACTTTATTCCTTATATAGCGTGTGAAGGAGTGGCAGTTTTATGCCAAGAGACGTCTCAACGTTTGATGAAATACGCATGTTGATGGTAGTTATTGTCAGAGAGACTACACCCCACGTCGTCTTGCAGTTATGTCAGAAAAAGAGGCTTACTACGTGCAGTTATCCCAGAGAATAAAGCATATATTAACTATTATGTGTATTGAACACAGCTCATAAGTGTCCCTAGTCGATTGAGCCCACATGTCTATAGACTTTATTGACTATAGGTTGATTGTAGTAAGACTTACGACCATGAGGTGGTCGTAGGAAATCATACGACCACTAGGTAGTCGAAGGAGTACTTACAACCATATGGATGGTCGTAGAATGGTTTACGACCACTCAGTTAAGTTTTACCTTATAAATGATAAAGGGTATACTTACGAATAACATGAAGATATTGCTATCTATAATAACAATTACAGATAAATAATTTAATTAATTGAGAATTATTAGATCCTCGTCATCTAGCCCTCCAACTTCAAGTGAAAATAACATACATAGGAAGGATGTCGTGGAACAGTGGTCGGAAGCAGAGTCATTCCAACTCGTATTTCATTTGACTAGAAATTGACTTGGTTAAGAAAGTAATTTTACTTGAGTTGAAAAGGTAGAACTGCTTTTCCCAAACGGGCAGATTAAAGAATGCAAACGACTCTCACAGATATGTCCATTGAAGTGGTTCCCGAAGGGGTGGCAACTATTGAGTTCCCACAATCTTTAACTCAGACACGCAACCATAAAAATCTACCAGGTGTAATTTAGGGTTTTTTACTTTTTTCCATTTGCTTCAACTACTCCTGGGCTCTTGTTCTCTCAACCGCCAACCAAGTTTGCAATCTCTAAACCGTTTCCAAGTAGGAGAAATCCGAGATAGACGTGGAGAAGATGACGTCGTAGCAGAAAAGATTCCAAGGGGAGCTTTGGTGAAGTGGTTCAACGCTGAGGGTCAACATTGGCCCTAAGGTGAGAAGGACACCAGCACAATGTTCTAGGCGTTCTGTGAATGTGGCTTTCGATTGCCTGTTCACTTTTTCTTGATGATCCTACTCCAATATTTTAGGGTAGAATTGGTGAACTTGGTTTTCAATTCCATCACAATGCTGAGTGTATTTGTCTACCTGTGCAAAACCTATTTGGGAATTCTTCTATATTTGGATCTCTTCCGCTACTACTACGGGATGAACAAGCATGGCAGAATTACATGTAACTGCGGTCTGAAGCTCCACGACGGGAAGTCGATGGAGTATATTCAGATGTTCACCAGTCATCATGGCCAGGGTGAAAGAAAAAGTGGTTCGAATTTCCATTTGCTTCAACTACAGAGTATCCAAGGACGATAGCCTCTTCTTCATGACGAAGCCTGCAGAGAAGAGTTCATCTTGGGACTCAACTCCAAGCGATCTTGACCGAATCGACACCTACATCCTAGCTATCAAGGATTTGAGGGAAGAGAGGTTGACCGAATTGCAAATGGTGAGGGACTTCATCACGAGCCATATTAGTCCCCTGAAGAATCGAGCACACCCCATGTAGATGTACTCGGGAACTACTGATCCAACCAGAGATTATGAAGGAGGTAAAAAATGATCAACTTAGCTCTCTTTATTAATTTTGAGCGTCATTGATGATTATATCTTCGTAATCATAGATCTTTCACAAAGGGAAATTGACACTCGAGTCAAGCTCGTTTGTGAAAAAGGCTCCTACGACCATGGAAGGAGCTCCTCGAATTCTGGCGGTCGTAATTGAAGAAGAAAGAAAAGAACACCTAAAGGTAATAAAAAATTGATTTCGTTTTTAGCGTTCAATAGTCGTAAAGTTTGACCACTTGACAAAATTCGTTTTCTGACTTTTGTGGAATGTAGGCATGGAAAACCGTCAAGACGATCAAGAGGTCGAATTGAAGGCCATCGAAGATGGGTCAGAGGAAGATAGAGTTCCTCTAGCCAAAAGACGTCGCCTTATGAAGGCTGCCGACAATAAGGATGGAAGTTTGAGTTCCGCCCTTCCTTCGACCACCCCCATCAGGCAATTCTTTGCAGATGTGATCACTGTAGAGAAAATGGGCATGGTCGAAGAACTTAAGCATAAAGCCTCTAAGACCAAGGTACTCTTCTATTATGATAACAAGATATTTTCAGTTTCTACTTCTCATGGCTTTGACAAGCAAATAGACAAGGAGAACTGAAAAAAAAAATTATGTCTTTTGTGAAGACTACCTCTGCAACAATAGAGTCTGTGGTCGAGGAGAGCACTGTCCCTCAGGTGATGGAAGCCAGTTCTGACCATCAAAAAGGGCAGGCAACTTAGGGAGCATTAGATCTCACTCAAGACCTATGACCAGACGTGATCGTAGAGGTTCCAACCCCTCAACAAGACATTCGACTAGACATGGTCGAAGAAGCCCCAGCCTCTCAAGCTCGTGGCACTGAAAACCTTCCAGAGGCTAAAGGTGCCACAAGAATTGAGGCGGTCGAAGAAGAGAAGAAGAAGAAGAAGAAGAAGAAGTCTTCCTTGGGGAAGGTTTCTTCTTGATTCAAGATCATATCCAGAAAGCCAAGGTATATAAAACTAAAAGCTTAGAGATAACATTTACCTTTTGGTTCTACAATTTGACTTGTCTTCATCTTTTCTTGTTGTGTTAGTCCTACTTCTCCAGGGATACTTCTATTGAGAGGCTCGTAGTTGTCTCGTCTACAGCCGTGGGAGTATTGGTTTCTCCAACGGTCATAGAGACAACATCAAAGGTGGTCACAGAATAAACTCCTATCCCTGTGGAGGAGGTTATTGCTGCCAAGACAACCACGACCACTAAGGTGGTGGTTGAGGAGGCGAAGAGGGCGGAAGATCTGGATCCTATGACGATCGATTCGATTATTGAGAATCTCAATAATCAGACAAAGAACTTGGTCCTACGATCACTAGTTGCAGCCAGTCAAGCTAGATCAGAGAACTCCGACGGCCATGCTGGGAAGGAGGTCATGGAGGAAGTTCCTCTAGGTCCTCAAGGAGGAGTCAGTTCTTTTACCAACAATGATGATGACGAAGAAGAAGAAGACTCTTTCAACCTCTTCCCCGATTTCTTTGGACCACTGACCATCATATCCTCTTCATTTAGATCTCGTGACCGAGTCCCACACCCTAAGGATATTCCAAATAGGAGACATATCTTTGATGACGAGCGTCTTCAAAGAGTATGATGGGACAAAGTCAATAGGATCTATGAACTACAGGATTCTGAGACGGTGTATGACAATTTTGCTCAGTCAGCCATTAGTGTAAGTACTCGATACCAAATATTTACATATTTGGATTTTTCTTTTTCTCACTATATTTATTTGTTCAAAGAGCTCTCGAGCAAGTTGCTACTATTGGTGAATACCACAGGCAACTAGTATTGCTGAAAAAGCAGTAGGCTAAACTCTGCGAACTAGCAGTGAGATCGTAAGTTATTTTTACGAGAAGTCTATTTTGTTATGACCACTCATTCAATACTCATGTCTACTTTAACCTTTGTAAGTCTAAAAGTGACGAAAGAACTTTGATCGCTGCTCTTGACTACGTAAAATTCCGAGGCGCAAAGGGCTAAGGGGCAAAAAAAAGACCTACTAAAGAACCTTCAGGAGGCAAATTTTACAGCTTGTGAGCTGCAGAATGAAATAAACAGTAAGTATTTCACTTAAAAGTGTTCATTTTGATAACTTTCTTTTCTTTCTCCAACTTTTTTTCTTTATTTAGAAAAAGAGGTCGATGTCGACAAGCTCAAAACTGAGGTCGATTCAAAGACCTTGGTGATTCACGAGCTCACCCGTATCTCCAAAGAAAACTATAAGAGTATAGACGATTGGGAGGAGCAATGCGCAAAGGATGTTGCCTCTCATAATGACGAGATCAAGAAGCATGACTCTCATTTAGTAGGTAAGAATTCTTTTACCTATGACCAGTTTTATTTACTAGTCTTTAAGAAGTATTTTTTACTGGTCGTACTCTATTTTCAGAGCAAGCAGTTGAAAGAAAACGACTTCAGGAAGGTTCAACTCACAGTTAGGAGTAAATGAAGGCTACGAAGATCAATCTTCAGGACAATATTTCACTCCTTAACAATGTGCTCGGTGGACTTGGTGCTAAGGAGGTCACTCCTCTTGATGACACCATGGTCGCCTATATGAGTACCATTGGACAGTAAGTCGAAACTCTCCAGGAGTTAACAACAACTCTGAAGACCAACCAAGCCGACTCGATAAGAGAGGTGGACGAAAGTGTAGTAAGTTATGCCATAGCAAAACTTAAGGCTCATGACCATAATCTTAGCCTTCGACTAGTCGAAGCTGACTTCGACTGCCCTAAAGTATAGGCAGCACAACTGATTGAAGAAGTGTAGCCGGTCGGCAAGAAGGTCGCTGAGGAGATGCAAATCGAATCTCCTTCATCAGAGTAGTTTGTAATAGGGCTTGCAATTGTAATAACAATTTCCTGCTTATGAATATAAATCTTTATTTTCCTATAAATTATCTCTTTGAGTAGTCAGTAACCCATAAGACAATAAATAAAAATGAGAATTGAATTTTAAGACTAAGAATTGAAGTTATATTTATAACTTTATCCTAATCTTCGATTATTTGCTTAGTTTAATTATATAAACTAAGTAAATAGTTGAAAAGAGCTTGCATAAACAAGTAGTTTGATCTTTATTGTTGATCTCGATTTTCATGTACTGGTAGCAAAAGTTAGGAACAGATCGACGCTAGAAAGTTCCTTCTAGTGAGCAAGAATACATGTAGAAAGAAAAGATTCCACTAGGTGATGTTACTTTCTCCGACCAGGTTAATCAAATCGAGGGCATTAACAATAGTCAAACAAACTATAAGAGTGCTCTTAAAAAATTCGTTCGACCTTTCTTATTGAACTCTATTGTCTTGTATTGGTAGCAAGAGTTAAAAATAGCTCAATGCTAGAAAGTTCCTTCTAGTGGGCAGGACCATGTGCAAAGAGAAAAGACTTCGACTAGGTGGTGTTACTTCCTCCGACCAAGTTAATCGAATCGAGCGTATTTAGAGTAGTCGAACAAACTATAAAAGCTCAACTCACTTAAAAAATTCTTCATAAAATGAAGAAATAAAATAAGTCAATGATTTAAAAGAGCTTGCTATAAATTTTTTTGACCATATTTTGTTGAATCTAGTTTCTTTGTATTGGTAGCTAAAGTTAAGAACAAATCGACGCTAGGAATTTCTTTCTAGTGGGCAGGACCACATGCAAAAAGGAAAGACTTCAACTAGGTAATGTTACCCTCCTTCGACCAGTGTAAAGAAAATCAAGTGTCTAAAAAGTGATAGAAAAATTATCAAAGCGTTGCTCAATAAAAATTTTAAGACAATAAAGATTGAAGAGAACATAAACTTTATTGAGAACATAAAGAGTTACACATAGAACTTGTGTAGCTAATCAATATTCCATGAATTAGAAAGAATCTTACCGTCTTCCATTGCTAGTCGTACCAAACCTGGCCGTGTAACTTTGACCACTGTGTAAGGATCTTCCTACTTAGGGGAAAGTTTGTTCCAATTAGACTGTGACCGAATATTTTTTACCCTTATTGATCGAATATATAGCTCTGGTGGAAGCATGGCTTCAGCGTCGAAATCTAAGAAGGGTGTTTCACCTGTAGCCCGACTAGTAGTCGTGTGAATTGCCCATAATACAGATGGTAATTCTTTTACCCAAGCCCTCAAGCGCTTTATAAGCTGGTCGAAAACTCGAGTTTTAATTCCCTACATAATTTGGCCATTGGCCCCTTCGACTGCCCCCATTGGTTTGTGGATAAGCGACAGAGGCATAACATAGCTTGGTACCCAATTCTTCAAAAAATTCTTGGAATTTTGCGCTCGAAAATTATGTACCATTATCTGTAATGATTCAACTTGGAGCCCCAAATTGAGTAATCACATTTTTTATTATAAATTTCTTAGCTGCTTCCATTGTTATCCTAGTCACAGGTTCAACTTCAATCTATTTTGTGAATGTATCAATAGCCACAAAAAGGAACTCGAAACCACATGGTGCTTTTGGGAACGGCCCTGCTAGGATATCAAGACTCCAGGTTGCAAAAGACCAAGAAAGAGGTATAGTTTGTAACGCTTGAGTCGGTTGGTGTATTCGCCTGCTATAAAACTGGCATTATACACATTTCTTAACAAGGTCTTTAGCATCATGGAGGGCTGTTGGCCAGTACAAACCTAGTCAAAAGGCTTTTCCGACCAGCGTTCTGTAAGAAGCGTGAGTTCCATATATGCCTCCGTGTATTTCTAAAAGGAGATTTAATCTTTCTTTCTGCAATATACATCGCATGAGAACCCCTTGAGTACCTCGCTTGTAGAGGACTCCTTCGACCAAAGTATACATTTTGGCCTTCTTTCTGGAGCTATTCTAAGAAGATTCCTTGTGGTACTTAAGATCAGGAAGAAGCCATTCAAGCCAAGTGGTTAGTGAGGTAATTATCCTTTTGAGGGATATGTTGCACCTCGAAACCAAAAAATGCTTTTCAAGCTTTCTAACTTTCGATAAATACTGAGACATGGTAGGATTAGAGCATTGGTACTCTTTTCTGACCTAATTCATGACCAGTTGAGAGTCCCCTCTCACGAGTAATCATCGAATCCTAAGCGCTTTCGCTGCTCGTAAGCCAGCCAACAAACCTTCGTATTCTGTTACATTGTTAATATAGCAGAAAAGTTTAATTGAATAGCATACTTTAAGGTTTCTCTTGTAGAAGATTCCAAGACCACTCCAGCCCCCAAGCCACTTAGAGTAAGTGGCCCATCAAAGTATATTGTCCACTAGTCGTGGGATTCGTACTAGGGATCCTGAACATGTTCAGAATTTGTTCATTCGGCTATAAAATCTACCAAGATCTAAGATTTAATGGCCATTCGGGACACAAAATGGAGGTCAAACTCCCCAAGTTCAACCGACCACTTTACCATGCACCCCGTTTCTTCCCTGTTCTGTAGGACCTCTCCTAAGGGAAACTCAAACGACACAATTATCTTGTGCGTCTGAAAATAATGCCTTAGTTTCCTCGAAAACATGAGGAGGACATATAGAATCTCTTGGACCTAAGGATAATGCTCCTTAGATCCATGTAAAACTTCACTAACATAGTAAACTGGTCGTTGAATATTTTCACGTTCTGCAACTAGCATTGCGCTCCATGCTTGTGGCGTAGCAGCTAGATATATTAAGAGTGTCTCTTTGATTTCGGAGAAACCAGAATAGGAACACTCATAAGATACCTCTTGACATCCTTGAAGGCATTGTTTGCCTCCTCTGAACACTCGAAACCCTCATGTGTCCTTAGAAGTTTAAAGAAAGGAATTCCTTTTTCTCCAAATCGTGTGATGAAATGACTTAAAGCCGTCATGCATCCTATGAGTTTCTAGACTTCTTTATTTGTGGTCAGATGGCGCATTTGTTGAATGGCTTTTATCTTTTCAGGGTTTGTTTTGATTCCTTGTGCAGAGACAAGGAATCCAAGTAACTTTCCTGAGGAGACTCCGAACACACACTTCTCATAATTGAGTTTCAAATGGTGTTTTCTGATGTTGTCTAATGTCTCCTGCAAATTGGAAATATGATTAATACACTTGATGCTTTTTACGACCAGATTGTCAACATAGGCTTTCAAATTTCGATCTAGTTGAGGAAAGAAGGTCTTTTGCATCAAGCGTTGCAAAGAAGTGCCAGTATTTTTAGATCAAATGGCATTTTGACATAGCAAAATATTCAAAATAGTGTAATAAATATGGTTTTTTCTTCATCATCTAGGCACATACTTATCTGATGATAACCAGAATATGCATCTAGGAAACTTAATATTTCACAACCAACAGTAGAATCAACCAGCTAACCAATACGAGAAAGGCGAAAATCGTCTTTCGGACAAGCTTTATTAAGATCAGTAAAGTCTACACACATACGCCAGCTACCATTAGACTTTATAACCATTACAGGATTAACCAACCACTCTGGGTGGTCGACTTCTCTTATAAAGTCGGCTTTAAGTAGCTTATTCAATTCAGATCCGGTGGCATCTCGTCGATCAGGTGCAAATCTCCGTAACTTTTGTTTTACGGGTTTTTGTAGACCGTAGAGCTAGCTTGTGCTCGATCACCTCCCTGAGGACTCCGGGCATGTCGGATGCTTGCCACGCGAAGACATCTGCATCTGTTCATAGGAAGGTGACGAGGGCGTCATCCTATGCAGGGTCGGAAGTAACCCTGATGCGAATGGTCTTCAAATGCTCCTCTGCATTCAATGAAACTTTTTTGACTTGGTCGTTTGGCTTTGGTGCAACTTTAGGCTTCGACTGCTTGGTCGAAGGTTGTCCCTTACTCGCTTCTCGAGTTGGTATTTGGCCAACCATCTCAAGAGATTTGCGATCGCATGTAAGCGCCATGTTTTTATCACAGCGGACTGTGATTACTCCTTTGGGACCTAGCATCTTAAGACATTGATAACCATAATGAGCAACCATTAGGAATTGTTCTAGAGTTGGTCGACCAAGTTTGACATTGTATGCTGTGTCGAAATCGACCACATCAAAAGAGATTTTCTCTATCCTAAAATTGTTTGTGAACCAAACGTTACACGAAGAGAAACTTGACCAATGAATTTGGCCAAAGACCCTGGTACGATCTCATAAAATGAGTATCGTGCAGACTTGATCTTTGGAACTTGCATCTCATCCAGGGCACTTATAAAGAGTATATTCAGCGAACTCCCACCATCAACTAACACACGATTGACTCGGCAGTTGTTGATGGTGGGCTCGACCATGATCGAAAAATGACCAGGTCGAGTAGAAGGGATCGGATAGACACCTTTATCGAAAGAGATGATGATTTTCGACCACTTTGGTACTTTATTGACAAGAAGAGGGTTAATGGAATTTACCTCACGTTCGACAACTTTGAGCTGTCGTTTTGACAAATATGCCGAAGATCCTCCATAGATGTGATCGATGGTGTGCTCTGGATCCTGAAACAGCATCTCCTCCTTGTCATCATCTGACTGCTTTTGACCACTTGTTTGCCCCACCTCTTCAAGTGTAGGAAGCGGTCCTTTGCCAGTGTAGTAGTCTTCGAGTTTTCACTTAAAAACTCAGCAATTGCGAAGGTCGTGTCTTTCCTTTTTGTGGAAAGGACACCACTAGGCTTGCCATTCTTTTGTTCAGGGTGTTCTCCTTTGCCCCGGTTGGAGTATGGTTTGGAGCTCTGAGGCTCCTTATCGCTAACGGCTAATACTTCTTTAGAGCTTTACTTTAGGCTTTTTGCCTTTAATCTTGTTCTTGGACTTCTTGCCTTTTTTATCCTTATTGCTACCTTTGCCTGCTCCTCGAGTGTCCTTATCGTCAAGATTGATCGTACGATTCCATTCGACCGCCTCTGCAGTAGTTGCATAATGGTCGCCCATCTCAAAGAGCTCGGTGATAGTAGCTGGAGGATTTAAAGCGATATCCTCTGTGATCCTTCTACTACGAACTCCCTGCTTGAATGCTCTGATGACAGAAGAGTCAGAAACTTCAGGAATTGAGTTGCGAACCTGACTGAAACACCTGATAAACTAACTCAAGTCTCATGAGAATCATGTCGTATTTTGTGTAGGTCAGTTGATTTAACAACCACGATCGAGCAGATCCTTCGAGCACAATGGGAAGGTAGTTGGCCATGATATGCTCGTCCTCCTGCTGCTCGAACAGCGGTGGTATAGATTTGAAAAAACTCGATAGAATTTTGTGACCCATCAAACTTCTCCATGTTCACTGGTCGAAAACGAGGCGGCCAGAGAACTGCTCAAAGGTCAGACGAAAACACCCGACATCCGGTGATAATATCATAATGCTATCGTAACGCCTTCTTTGCAGAAAAGAAGGGTTGACATCACCAGGTGATCGTACTCGACGATACCTAGTGGCAAGTGGGCCTGACCTATCGTAGGTCTCAGCCCTACGAGGCTAATACTCCTCGTTCTCCATTTGGTGGTGAAGATATCTTGGAAGAAGTGGTGAACGAACACTTCCCCTAGGAGTTTGTCGATCACCAGTTGTTCGAGGGACACTTCTTTGACCAAAGTCATGGTTAGGAGAGTGACCAGACCTATTGTCTTGTTGTTCTCCACGAGGAGAGTCATTTGAACGACTGGCGTTTGATGGAGTTATCCCGGTACAACTACCAGAATGGTGTCACCAAGTCCGCTCAAGCCTGGCTATCATGTCCCGAAGTCTTCGTGTGATATATTGAGCCGAGAAGTTGTAACCTGGCGCTTCTCTAAGATCATGAGTCGGGTTTTCGATCAGGTCTTTGATTCGTTGAAGTCCTTGAGCTTCCTCTGACCGGTATTGGATGAGCCTAGGTAAAGTCCTCTGGGTACCAATTCTTCTTCTCCGAATGGTTTCGGGATCATCAACGTCTGAGTCAGCCGGAGCATGCCTCAGTGGAGAGCGATCATTTCTAAGATTTCGCCCATGCTCATGAAGGTGGAGATCCCATTCATCACCTGAGGCGTCCTCGCCATCACAACGATAACCCGAAGTGAATGTGCGATGAGAAGCATCCCTAGCCCTGCCTCTTAGAGAGAGATTAGTATCTAAGGGGAGGACAAATACCTCCTGGGTGCTATTATATCAACTTGCATCTGAGTCCTCCTGACTCGAGTAGTAGTCGAAAGACAATGTCTCACGACTTGGAGCAATCCCCTCCAAGAAGGGGAATTCTAGGTTATAACCGTCTCCAACCGAAAGTGAACCCTGAGAGGGTGTGGTTGAATCCACAGGTAAAGTGGGCTCGATAATGCACCTCGTGTGGGTAACCGGAGGGTGATAGTTATCAGGTGTTGGTTGAGTCCCGGACTTATAGATTCTAGGACTTGCTGTGTTAGATCGGATAGCCTTAGATGGGCTTGAACATTTAGAGAGGGAACCCTCGCTATGCTCTGTACTCGTCTTGGCGCAATCCTGACCCTGGTCGGATGGACCCTTGCCCTTTGAGGGATATAGTTCCTCATGTGGGCATAATGTTCTGGGAGAAAAAGATCCTTCATCAACCTTGTCTGTGGTATGGTCTCCTGAGGCTGGTGAAAGATCCCTGGAAATAGAATTGCCATCAGATGAAATGATGCTCTGCTCGTACTCGTAGCAGGCATCTATGTCAAGTTCTACAGAGTCTGCCAAATCGAATCAGTTCTTCTCATTCCACTCTCCTGCATAAAAGTATCAGAGTTGAAAAATGAAGAAAATTTGTCGAAAAGGAAAAATTGGAAGAACCCCACAGACAACGCCAATTGTCGATGATTTGATATCGATCTTACGAATGAATGCTGGAGATTTTCCTTAGTATGAGCCACACAGAAAAAGACACATGAAATTAGACATGTTCAGGCCTTCTCCTGGGAGAATAACAACACTACTCCTGTGTTGTTATATTGACTATGTTTTACAACAGGAAGAAATCATTAGAACTAAGCTTAATGACCTCTCAGTTGTCCCTTCTTGTTCTCTCTGATCCTCTCCTTTGTCAACCGACTTTACTCTTTGTATAGAGCGTGAAGGGGTGGCAGTTGTTCTATGCCAAGAGGCATCTCAACGCTTGATGAAATGCGCACATTGATGGTAGTTATTTTTAGCGAGACCACACCCCACGCCACCTTGTAGTTATGTCAGAGACAGAGGTTTAATACGTGTAGTTATTCCAGAGAATAACAGCGTATATTAACTACTGTGTGTATTAAACACAGCGCATAAGTGTCCCTAGTCGATTGATCCCACATGTCTGTAAGCTTTATTGACTATAGGGTGCTCGTAGTTGACCTAGTTGTAGTAAGGCTTACGATCATGAGGTGGTCGTAGGAAATCTTACGACCACTAAGAAGTCGTAGGAATACTTACGACCATATGAGGTGGTCGTAGAATGGTTTACGACCATTCAGTTAAGCTTTTTCCTTATTAATGATAAGGGATATACTTACGAATAACATGAAGATATTGCTATCTATAATAACAATTACAGATAAACAATTTAATTAATTGAGGACTATTATATCCTTGTCAACTCTCTCTTACCAACAATGAATATGTTGTTGTTCCTTACAAATGTTATGGACCAATAGCAGAGCCAGCAAAAAAATCTAGTATGACCAAGTTTAACATGACCATGAACTGAGGTTCACCGTGGCCAAAAATACTTTGTTCTTCAGCTCGTATGGGCAGTGATGAGCATAAGGTGGTTAGTGGTGTAACCTGGGTAAGTGCCCACCTTGCCCGGAGAGTTGGCTCCGCCATTGTTATGGACAGAACAGTTGGCTGCTTCAAAGAACGTACGCTCTATGAATTAGGAGCTGTTTGGTTTAAGACAAATTTGTCCCATCAAGCGTTACCAAAAATTTAGCATGCATTGCCAAAATTTGGTCACCGAATTGGCTACCAATGTTTTGTCCAAAGATTGGCAAAAAAAATTGAACTAGAGAGCTAAGGGAGAAGGAATTTTGCCAAAGTTTAGTAGGAAACCAAATGTATGCCAAATTTGGTCAATGCTACTAAATTTTTGTAAGGCAAGCATTAGCAACTATTGGAAGAAAACCAAACAACCCCAATTATGAAAGCATGAGTGATCATGACAGGCTACATCTTCGTGAAATAAAAGGAAAAAAGTAAAGAGGGATAGTTCTTAAGCTCGACTTTGAAAAAGCATATGACAAAGTCAATTGGGACTTCTTGCTTGAATGTATTAAGCTAGGGTTCAATGAAACCTGGTGTTTGTGGATTGAGAAAATTCTTAAAGAAGGTACAGTCAATGTTAAGTTGAACAGTTGCATGGGGCCTTACTTTCAAAGTCACAAAGGCGTGAAATGATGTCTGGGCTTAAAATAAACTTTGTATAAGTGAAGTGATAATGGTTGGGGGTGATGATGACTTGGCTCAATACTATTCTGACCTTTTTCCAGTGCCAAATTGGTCATCTCCCAATTAAATATCTCGGAGTCCCGGTTGGGGGCCAGCAAAGTCCTCGTTAAATATTGGGATTATGTTGACCAAACAATCCTTAAAAGATTGGCTATTTGGCAAGGGAATTGTATGTCCATTGGGGGCAGCACAATTCTGATTAACTCTTGCCTGAGTAGTACCCTTATATATCATTTGTCAATGTACATTCTTCCCAAAAATGTAATAGATAAGATTGACAAATCAAGAAGAACCTCTTTTTTTGGCAAGGGAGCGGGGTACAAAGAAAAAAATATCACCTTGTCAAGTGGAAGAAATTTTGTAAATCTAAAAGGAAGGGTGGTTTGGGTATCAAAGATCTGAGAAAACTCAACATAAGCCTCCTATGCAAGTGGTGGTGGAAAGTGGTGGTGGAAACTTGAACATGAAGATGGCCCTTGGGAGGAAATAATCAGAAATAAATACCTTAGAAATGCTCACCCAATGTTTGCTAAATATAAACAAGGAGATTATCCTTGCTGGAGAGATCTACTGAGAATAAGGAAGTATTTTTTTTTTTGAAACTGAAAATAAGGAAGTATTACATAAAGGGGAGGAAAGTGAATATTCGCTCTAGGGAGCACACAATGTTCTGGGAGGACAGGGGTGGATCCTGGCTTTGGGCTGGATGGGCTATAACCGGAGACCTAAAGATTTTACCAGTGTTAAAGCTCATAAAAATCACCAAATATTTGAGGTCAGCCCAAGAATAACTAGCCCAGTCTAAAGCTTGGGTTGTAGCAGGCTCTGCCCTATGTGGGAGGAGGTTTTGTACGGAGAACAATCCTGAATGATGTTACACCCTCAACTGTACAATATTTGTGATGATAAAGAAATTTATGTTGCTACTTGCTTTGGAAAAAAAAAAACTTTGAAATGCATTTTAGGAGATGGCTCCCTGCTGATTTACAAGACGAGTGGTCAACCCTGATGGAGGAACTGAGGTCAGTCCAACTCAATCAGGAAAAAGACTTAGTTCTTTGGTGTTTTGAAAAGTCTGGAAGATACTCCATGTATAAAAGTTGGTGTAGTAATGAAATTGGCCCAAATTACTCTCAAATTTGGAAATCCAAACTTCCTCTTAAGATTAAGATCTTCATGAGGTTAATGTTTCAAAAAGGCAACCTTGACCAAAGACAATATGCGCAAAAGGCAGTGGAAAGGATATCCTTCCTTTCATTTTTTTGAACAACCTGAAAACTCTCAACATTTGTTTTTCTCTTGTAAGATCGCAAAAATCCATTTAGACGAGGCCCATTTGTTTCCTTGCGCTTGCAGGCCCTGCCCCCCAGCGGAACCAACAGGCCCAATCAGCAAGCTGATGCTTCTTTATTGGAGGAATTTGACATCGGAGGGATGCGGATGGGATGCGGATCAAATTACCCTCCAAAATAAAGTCTCGAGAGATACAACAGATCGTCTGTCCAGGAAGTTGATGCTTCTTTTTTGGAGGAACCTGAGAGAATCGAGTTACAAATACGACTAGGGGTGAAAACGGATCGGATAGTTTCCGACCGATCCGAACAAAAACAGATTCGGAATGTCTCGGACCGGATTTTTCCGGATAATTTTCGGATCGGAAACAAATTCGGATTTTTTTGTCGGAAACGGAAACGAATACGGTAGGCATGCTATCCGGCGGATACGGAAACGAATACGGATTATCCGGATAAGATGGAGTCCGGATATCCGGATTTCGGCCCAAAAGAGGATTTCAGCCCAAAATAGAAAAGATGATTTTAATTGATTTTCGAATTTCAGAAAATGCAACAAATCAAATAGTATTTTAAAAAATAGCAAATAGAGTTCAAAAATCCTAAAAAAAATCACAGAAATTCATTGAATTATTTTTAACTTAATAAAATTAATTCCAACTTAAAGTTGCTTTTTATTTTTGTATATAAATTATTTTAAATTTATAAAAATAGGAAAAACCTTTTAAAACCAGAAAATTCAATAAATTAATTTTAAAAAATCACTTTAAATCCAATAAAATCCCAAAAAACTCAATAAATTTTATTTTTTACATTAAAAATTAGGAAATTAAATAATTTACTTTATTTTATTATTTTATTCCTTTTTAACCAGAAAAACTCTTTTAAATCTCAAAAAATCCAATAAAATAATAACTTTATTAATTTTATTTTTAGTAACATACTTTGGGATGTTACAGTCATTTACGTATAGATTAACCATTCAGTCTAATCGATGTTAGTGTGAACTAAATTTTATGTATATGATGAACTAAGTGTGAATGCATAATGACTTTGTGAGTTATGACTTATGAGCTAAATATGGTAAACTAAGTGTTATATTTGTGATGAACTAGTTAATGTAACTTGCTAGTGCCAATGTTATGTGTGGTTGCTGAAAATATGAACAATTCATGAATGTTTACATCAAATAAATTAGTTATATGTTTTCGTTAATTTCTGGCATACAATTTAAGGGGTTTTCATGTTCCGAAAAGTATCTGTGATCGTATTCGTTTCGATTCGTATTCGCTCCGTATTCGTATTTGATACTATTCATATTCGTATTCGGAATATTCGTATTTGTATCCGGATCCGAAAAAAAATATAAAAATAAATATGACAAAACCATTATCCGTCCGTTTCCAATCCGTTTTCACACCTAAATACGACTACTCCACGAACATATCACTGGTCATTCGGTCTGGCATATATAGCATTCACTTAGTTGCAATTCTCAACAAGGCACCGCGGCGAGAGGCGGTGGCTCGGGACGGCCGCGGCGGAGGCCAGGGTCGCGAGGTGGGAGCCGATGGGGGCGTGGGAGTACTGCGACTACCGGGGGGCCATCTACGGCGACATCACACACAAGGCCATCCTCGTCGGCGCCGCCGGCACCCTCCTCGCCCACCGAGCCCATGGCCCAGGTCAGCTCACGTCTCCTCTCCCATCGCCGATTCCTATTTCTGTGTCGCTTTGTTTGATGCGGAGGTTCTCATCTATTCCATGAGATGCCAATGGCTGAGGCCTGCGTGTTTCCGTGTGCTGTATGTGGTGTGCACGACGAGACAAGGCTTGATTGGGGTCGATCTGATCTGTAGCTGTTCTGTTCGAGTATATACATAGATTTGGGTTGGGTGGACATGGAGATATTTATTCGTGCTCATCAGGTCTGCCTTTGGGTGGATTTGTTCCATGCAAAATGAGTTACGAAGAAAAGTTCCCTTTTTAGGGATGATGGGATATGTATGTGTTTTGATGTGGCTTGTTCTAAATGTTTGTTTAGGTGTACAGAACAATCGGTGAAAAGTATGGAGTGAAGTACTCGGAGGATGAGATCTTGATGAGGTACCGGAAGGCGTATGCGCAACCATAGGGTAGATCACGGCTGAGGTATGGCATTTTAGCTTTGATTGTTCTATTGTTCCAATTTGCATGCAGTTTTACTATATCCTGGATTGCCCCGTATGATGTTGTTCTTGTTGATTATTGAATTATCCTGGATTGTCCTCGTGCATGATGTTGTTTGTCAACATTGTTCAGTTGCATTGAATTGAAAATTTGCGTCTGGGACTGAGATATTATGTCATCTCTAGTGACTGCATACGGAGTTGTTAGCATCTTAGAGGACCAAACATCTAGGGCAAAGTTGTTAGCATCTTACAGCGATCTATAAATATGTATACCCAACCCCTCGAGTTGTCACATGTTTGTCAATGTCATCTCCTTCTCTCTATCGCACTCTCTCCACGCAACAACCCCCAGAGTGCGCCATGTACCTATTGCTTTTGTGCAATTTAAACATGCCAAAGCGGCCGCTAACTTAATATTTGTCGTCCATTTCACGGAAGTTGGTCTTTTGAATCAATCAGCATGAAAGTGGTTCCCTCTACTTAAGCAACAAGGAATCTGGTACTGTAGGCACATGCAAATGTGACATGTGGTTAACATGGGGCATGGCACAACTGGCTCATGATAATTGAAAATGAGAGCATCCAGACAACTGCACAGTCATGCAACAGTTTCAAATGGAGTGAATTGTCTCTTAATCTGAGTTAAACTACGAATTAAAAAAACTTCCATTAAAAATAAAATTCAACTGAAGTAAATGCAGCATCAGAACGCTGGATGGATCATTGCAAGAACGACTGTGAGAATTCTGCGATAACCAATGTTTCAGATCGAGATCGAGGAACTGGACTGGTCCTAAGTTTCAGTTGGTGCTGGTTCCCTGCCATTTATCTTCTCAGACAGGAATGAGTTAGTTTTGCTGGTTTTTGTTGATGCTAAAAGAAGAATAGGGAGGGAGGAACATTGATTTTGAAGTTTCTGGCAGTATTAAGAAAACAGAGACAATTTTTTTGGGGGGTTTAGAGTTTACACTGTACAATTGACGAGTAAAAATTTGACCTAGTTTTGTGTGCACGTAACTTGTAAGCATCATTGGGTGGTTTTCTTATTACTAATTATCAGGAGAAACATCTTCATGGAAAATCATCTGGAACTAATTTCCCTTAACATATTTGGATGCTGGTGATCAGTAGTACGGTTGCATTCATTTCATTCTTTTGTAGCTTTATCTTGCCTGTGCATTCATGTGCCTCCTTGAACTGTTGGAGTTGTTATGTTACAAAAATAGAAATACGAGCCTGGTAGCCTTGCACAGCCCTCCAGACATGTGATTGAGTTATTCACCTTGAGTCATATTTCAATCAAAGATTTCATATTTACATGTTAAATCCCTTGTAAAAATATGATGTTGCATGGACTAATGTACCCGAACTCCAGGTATGTTGATGATGGAAGACCCTTTTGGCAACATATAGTTAGTTCTTCTACGGGCTGCTCAGATTTACAGTACTTTGAGGAACTTTATCATTACTATATGACTGAAAAGGTAAGATAGACTGTAATCAAAATGTCTCCAAACCTTCTTCTTGTATGTTAGACCTTATAAAGTGCTTTATGTTTGCTAGGCTTGGCAGCTCTGTGACCCTGATGCTAAATATGTTTTTGAAGCATTGAAAAGGGCTGGTGTAAAAACAGCTGTTGTATCCAACTTTGACACCCGTCTTTGGCCACTTTTACAAGGCCTGAAATGTGATCGCTGGTTTGACGCAGTTGCTGTGTCTGCTGAGGTGGGTTTCCATTTTCAGATGAGCTGGTTTAGCTAAGCTTATCATTTAAGTCCTGACCTTGCAGTTACCGTACTTTGTATCCAAGTTTCAGGTATGGTTTTCCTATTAACCTTTGCTATTGAACTCTGTTCTCTGGTTCCCCTACTACAGGTTGCAGCGGAAAAGCCAAACCCAACAATATTCCTGCGAGTTGTTGGGTGTGAAACCTGAAGAGGCTGTGCATATTGGTGATGACCGTAGGAATGATTTATGGGGAGCTAGGGACACAAACTGCGATGCCTGGCTTTGGGGCAGTGATGTTTACTCTTTCAAGGAGGTAGCTTTATCTCGTCTGCTCCAACACTGAACTGCAAACCAATTATTGTTCTTGTATTAGCAAATAGGGTATATAGGATTAGCATTTTGGTGTCACAGTAGTTGGACATAATATTCTTTGTGTTTTTCCAACCATTTTAGATCAAAATGCAGTTCTCCTGCTTTTTGTAAAAAGGGTCAAGTATCCATTAGATCATTCAAGAAATTAAAAGCATTCTGCTGTTCTTTACAATGTATGAATTAATTGTTAATCACAAGAGATTTTTTATATATTATTAAAGGAATTGTTACGTGAGGCTGGATAATTTACGAAAATCAACTAGGGATTTGACTGTAGACTGATATGCGTGTCAATTAGAAATACAGCAATTGTGCCTTGTTTTGCTAGAAAAATCAGAATGATGTGAAGTGACCATTTGACCTAAATGCGAACCGTGATGACAATAACCACCATTGGTAGATCCAAAAGGTCAAATATGGATTTCAAGGAACGACGCCGACTCTTGTTTCTGCATGGATTGTTGTTAGAACTATTTACTGCATATAGTGCAAATAGGAACTGCTCTTGTCACAATCGATACTTCATTTTTACCTAGAAAATGTTCTTTTCATTTTTTAATTGGTTGTCTGCATCTGTCCCCACTTCTTCCCCCCACTACAAGAGGGACAATAGCACCCCAACCTACTCTGTCCAGTCCGTCGAGGAGATCATGAAGATCGTCCATGTAGCACGGACACCTCCTTCCTCCACCCCTATGTCTGGTTTTGGTTGGGCAGAGGAGGGTGAGCAGGAGGATAGCAAGAAACCAGAGGAAGAAGAGGAGGATGGCGAAGATGAGTACGACAAGCAGGTGAAGGAAGTCGGCGAGTTTCAGATCAGCTGATCTGATGGGGTTGCGCTGGCGTGAGATCGCAAACAGGAGATATTGTCGTATTGTGGTAGCAGATGGTCTTGCCCCCATCCTGTTAGTTTGTGGTGTTGTTTTCAAGTTTTTCTTTCCTTTTTCTATTTGATGCTGCAACAGTGTAAATTACCAATGTGGTTCCATCACTGTCTTTGTAATGACTGATTAAGTTAGCATACGGAAACATAATGTATGGAATAAACCATCTCATTGAACATCTTACAAGTCCTCTGTCATTGCACTCTATCGTGCCCTGAATTACAGTTGCATTGCATGTTGTTTATCTACAGTCTGATGTATTCAGTTATTCACTCATGTTGGGACAATGATCACACAGAAGTGAGTAGGCAAATTGGTCGCAAACCAAACGCAAGGTAGAATTGAACATTCCAAGATGGTGGCAAACCCTTGTTATTAATCCATGTACTTTTCTCTTCTGAATCCTGATCTGCAACTTGTGTTTGTAACTTGGGAAGGCAATGAAGTGTGCTTCCCTTATTGTGTTAGTGCTTTTGCTGCAGATATTTGCAAATGCACATACGTTCATGTGCCATAGTGATGAAGCAATCTACATTGGGTTTCAAAAAGTGGGAAAGAAATCCACCAAGACAGCAATATCAACCGGAAAAAGTAATAATACTGTCGTTCGATCAATCAGGAGCATCTTCTACTCCCCTCTTGGATACATTTCAACAATGTTTTGCTAACCATAACATTGCACAACCCAGCATTTCTCATTAATCTTTCTAAAAATAAAATAACTAACTCAGTCCGCGGGTTACAACAGTGGTGTAGGGATCCGACAGCGTAAGAGGAGGCGGCACGAGGAGGTAACGCCGGCGATGAGTGCAAGTAGCTGGGAAGGGAGGCGACGTTGGGGACGAGAGAAGACACCGGGAGGAGAGGAGGAGACAGTACCTTGGAGGAAAAGCGGCGACGGTGGGGAAGAGAAGGGAGACAGCGACGGCGTACGAGAAAGAGGCAAAGACAAAGACATCCTTCCCTTACCATACCATCGTCTCGAGTTTACCGTACCGTGTCCTCTTCATCCTAATTCTCCCTTGCGTCGTTGTCGCCTCCTGCTCCGCGCTACCCGAGCAAGCATCGCCGTCTCCTTGTTTACCACCGCGCCGCCGCCACCTCCCCCCGGCCTCTCACCTCCTTGCCGCAATATGCCTAGGAGGGCTGAAGAGACCAATGGCCTTGAGAACCGAGTCCCGAGTCGCGGCTTGGGTTCAAGGTGGAAAGAAGGTGGTCATCGACGCGTAGCCCTCTTCCTTGTTAACCGGCAATGATTGAAAATGAGCAGCACATTGGAGAAGAAAGTTGGCATCAACTTCAACTTTCAAATGTAAATTAATCTATGTGATCAAAATTTTAATTTCAGGGTAGTAGTAATAGGTGATGCAATAAGCGGAGTTAATGTTTTCTGTTTATATGTGTGTAAAAAAAAATATTTATTATGCGGCTTAGAATCTCGTATACTGATATGTATCACTGTCTTTTAAAATTCCGTTGCAACCGACGGGCAGTCATACGAAAGCAACAGACTAACAGGAATTTGCATCACCAACAGTACACAAGGAGGGGAAAGAAAAGCATAAACAAGAATTGGAGCACTCAGACAACAATGAAAGGCACACTAGTACCAGATCAATCGTCCTGCAGTTCCTGCATCTGGAAAAGAAGCATGTTATTTTTGTAATTTTTTTAAAGAAAAAACAGAGAAGCATGTTAGCGGTTATACTCACAGGGTAGGAGTCTCACCTTGAGCAGTTGTTAACAGTAGTTTCTCTCTACTTGGTGATGGCATAGACAGCATAGATGATCCCGGGGATGTAGCCCAGGAAGGTGAGCAAGAGGCAGATCCAGAACTCATGCTGCAAAATCAAAGCAACAAATTAATATCTAGCACTCAAACCCCATCGGAAAGCAAGCCAAAAAGAAGAGGAAAAGATCAAGAGAGAGAGAGAATTCTGTGTTGATAGGTAATCGATCAGTTAGGTACCCCGCATCCGAACTTGAGGAAGACGCCGAGAGGCGGGAGGATGATGGCGATGAGGATGTCGATGCAGTTGGCCATGGCCGATCACCTCTCCCTCTTGGTCGATGGAGTGGCTAGTAGTGAAGCAGGCTGGTAGGAACTAGTGCTGGAAAAAACTGTGCATCTACTGCCCCGGTTGCCTTCCATTTACAGTAGATGGCAAGGAATTCAAGGGTGGACGGGGAAAGAAAAATAAGGAACGAAGAAACCGAGGAGTGGCATGGGCGACGGGCGCCAAGTGGCTGCTTCGGGCGACGCGCGCCGTCCAGCCGCCTACCTGCTGGCTAAGCGCGAATTACTTACTACTACTGCTTGCGTGCCTCGTCTGATCCACCCACTCGGTCGACTCGACCGTTTGCTTATGCGGCGATATTCCTTAGCTGTTAAGCACACTCCCGTTTGCTGACGAAGGTTTCCACACGGTCGTGTGAGAAACTTTGCTTTCGTTGAGTATACATGGGCGCTCTGCTTGAACTGGCGACCTTCTGTCGCTCCGGTACATTTCAGGGTTTCTTTTCATGAGTAGTTTTTATTTTTTAATCTTTTTTAAAAATTTATTTTAAAAATATCATCTTTCTAATTTTATTTTCAATTCTAACCCTTTTGGTCACGTCATGACCTGTGACGTGATTAAATTGTGCTATCACGCTATTGACCACGGCATAACCAAATCTGCCAGATAGCCCACCGAGCCAACACGCGTCTGTTTTTGGGTTAACTCCTGTCACGCCAAAAGGAGTGGTGTGACAACACTCATTTACCATGCCAAGATCCGTGGCGTGACAACATGTTTTTGTCACGCCACACGTTGTGGCGTGTCCAAAAAGTTAGAATTAAAAATAAAGTTAAGAAGAGACTATCTTTAAAATATTTTTAAAAGGATTAAAAAATAAAAACTGCTCTCTTTTCATGGGTGTGTGCCCCATGCTCCACTCTAGTAGATTTTTTTTAAAAAAAAAATTATTATTTTTTAAAAAAATACAAAAATAAATAGTCAAAAAATTACAAAGCTAGGCTACTGTCACCATTTGAAATGCGGAGAGGTCCCTATCGCCAGTTGAAATGGCAACAGGGTCCCCTCGGTTAAAATTTTTTAATATTAAAATTTAGGAAAATCGTCATTTTAAATGGCGACAAGGATCTCACAAGTCCCTATTGCCATTTCAAATGGTGGCATAATCTACTCTATAAAAGACCCCAAAATTCTAGCATAACTCACTTTTATTAAAAAAAAAAGGAGGGGAGGGGAGGGAGAGGAGGGGAGGGGAGGGGAGAAGCTAACGAAGTGTTGCCCATCCAGTCGTCCACCTTTCAAGTAATTCTTTAACCGAATGGATTACATAGTTTTAGATGTACGATTACGTAGTGTAGTATATTGTACATAATCCTTTTCAATGGATAGTTTAGTTTTAGATGTGTGATTAATCATGAAAATCTTGTTTACGGTGCAGTACGTCAAATATATGGACGCCACTAATTTCAAAGTTTACTACGATCAGTGGACTATTCTTGAGGATCCCGGGAGGATTGATTTGCGTTATTTCCAATCGGCGACCGTGACCCTAACAAGACTAGAGCAACGTACGTGGGACAATGTGATGCAGTGGTTGTTCTACACATTTGATTTGGATCATGCTGTGTATGATCTGAGATTGAGTTGTCTTGCTAACTGAGCACCACAAGACACATATTGGGAGTTAGTGCAGCTTAAAGGAACAAGGTCATTGCAGTCATATATACGCAGGGTCAGGGAGGAATGGTGTGATTTGATCCTTCTGGCCTAGGCATATGCCAAGACCACTCCTACATCGGCAGCTAAACAAGAAAGGGGTGGTGATGTTGGAGAAGAAGTTGAGGACTCTAGCCACAGCACGGCGCACACAATGACCGAAGGTCTGAGAGTTGCTGATGCTGTCGATGAAGACCGTCTGGAAGGAGCTCCTTCAGTCAGGCAAGCTAGTGGGCTTACTGACAAGGGTGAGGAGCTGGAAGCCCTAGTCCAAAGGATGGATCTCGAAAACCAGAACTACACAGCATTGTCAGAAGATTAAGGATCCAATGACGAGGATGTTGTGGAACAGCAGGCGGTTTCATCCGAGTGGAACACATACTAGTTCGACGACCTTGTTGTTAACGAAGGCTCCCGTGTGCAGTAGGAGTACGACCAGAGCGATGTCAGGCAAGGAGCTATGTACAAATGCAAGGAGGCCATGCAGGAGGCGGTCAAATTCTGGGCCTTGTCAGTGTGGCGTACATTCACAATTGTCAAGTCTAACTCAAGATGCTACGACGTGAAGTGCAACATAGAGAGATGTCCTTGGCGAATGCATGTATTTCAGCCTAGGTGGGACACCTACTGAAAATGCTCTATAGTGGTCCCTCACATATGTGTCGTCGCTGAGTCAGTGCAGTCCCACAAGAACCTGTCATCAGGCATCATCGCAAACATCATGTACGGTGAGATCATGGATAATCTAGGTTTTGAGTCACGATCCATCATTTGGGCGATTGAGGCAAGGTTCTAGTACACAATCAGCTTTGCCAAAGCGTGAAGGGCAAAACAGAAGGCATTAGAATCAAGGTTCGGTACATTCGAGGACTTCTACCACAACCTGTCTGGCCAACTCTAGGTCATACAAGACAGGAATCCCGGTACTCATATCTCCATTGAAGATTCCACGCATCCGAAGTGGGACAATAAGAGGGTACTGAAGCGAGCATTCTCCGTCTTTAGTCCATGAATCAATGCATTCCATCACTGTCGTTCAATCTTGTGCATGGATAGCACATTCCTGACTAGAAAGTACATGGACCAGATACTGACTTTAATAGCGACGGATGGGAACAATCAAGTTCTTCTCGTGGCATTCGTATTTGTTGAAAGCGAGAATACAGACAACTGGTTATGGTTCTTGAAGAATTTGAGGATTTCTATTGTACAATACCGTCCTAACATATGCGTCATACATGATTGGTATGCGGGTCTGCTGAATGCAATAACTCAGCTACAACAAGGAGAAAGCGAACCACTTCCATGGGTGGATCTGCAGAGCACGTGGTGGATTAGGCACTTGGGTGAAAACTTCTACAAGCAGTTCTGCAATAAAAACTTGATGAACATGTTCAAGCGGTTATGCAGCTAGAACCAGCAGCGAAAGTTTGACGCACTCTGAAAGATTCTGGATGATCGGACCCAAACACACAGAAGGGAGGCAGCGAAGAAACCGCTACAAGCACTAACCAAGCCCCCAAGCATTACCACAGCTATCCACAGATGGTCCTAGTGTGGCGATGAAGACGGGGGCACAAGTGAAATGCTTCTCGGACTAGATTGAGCACGAGCCGAAGGAGAAGTGGTTGCTACTACATGACAGGGGTAGTGCTCGATATGATGTCATGACAACCAATCTAGTCGAGGTGTACAATTAGGTCATGCACGGTGTCAGGTGTCTCCCTTTGGTTGGTATTGTGGAGGCAATTCTCCGCGGTACCACAAATTACTTTGTTGACAAAAGCAACAATGTGTCGCTCACCATGACAAATGACAGAGTACTGTACTCCGCCATGATCACCAAGTACATAGAGGAGAAGAGCAAGAAGGGTCAGATGCATCGGGCATTCAAAATATGCACAATGGAGCTTTGCTTCGAGATACTGTGCAAGGATAAAGGATACAACGGGATGAACCACGAGAGGATCACCCACAAGTGCATGTTACACCGCGCTAGTTGCGTATGCACTTACAACAAACCTATTCTTCTGCATAGGCCCTACTCACATGTCATGGTCACATGTTCGACAGTAGCGCAGCATCCCGGTCAGTACCTCTCTGATTATTTCAACAAGGAGGAGGCGCTGTAAACCTGGAGTGCAGAGCTAGCTCTATGGTTATGGCGTGGTTAGCTATTTCATTGGCTATCCAACCTGGGAGCAACTTATCGGAGCCGCGGACATTAATAGGCTAAAGGAAAGGTTGGCCGGTGACAGATACGACGTATTAGGAATGACATGGATGAAGCAAAAGTCCAGCGTCGTACGAAGAAGTGCTCCATTTGCAGGGAGTCTGGGCACACCTTCAAGAAATGTCATACGAGAAATCCACAGGATGAAGGAGACATCGGCAGTCTGGATGGCGCCGCAGGGACCTCATCGGACCGGCCCACTCGAGGCGGTTGACATGGCGGATGTTGAGGTCGCGGCCATGGGAAAGGTATGTCTTGTTGAAATATGTGGCGCTCAATGCTTTGTAATATAATTTTGATTTGTCAAAAAACTAGGTGATGATGTTGCGCTGAATGTTTTGTAATATCAATGTGATTTGTCGATAAAATATGTGAGGACATTGCGTTGAATGTTCTGTAATATCATTATGATTTGTCAACAAAAAAAGTGATGACATTGTGCTGAATGTTTTGTAATATCATTGTTATTTGTCTATAAAATATGTGATCAGAAATAGACAATAAAAAACAAACAGAGGTCCATGTCGCTAGTTGAAATGGCGACAGGGTCCTGTTGTGAGTTGGACTAGCGGTAAGACCATGTCGCCATTTCAACTGGTGACAGTGACCTTTCTGCACTGTTCTAGGCTACTATCGTCATTTGGAATGGCGATATGACAATTTTGTCATTTCAAATGGCGATAGTAGCCTAGTTTTGTAAAAAAAAATAACTATTTATTTTTGTAAATTTCTTTTAAAATAATATTATTTAAAAAAAAACCTGCTCTAGTATGCAGAATGAGAATCGATTCACCCTGTTTGTATACGTACTTCATAGCAAATGTGATCTTTTCTTTGGCAGCAAACTCCCCATTGTCTTGGCCCTAATTGCACCCATTTAGGCTTTGTTTGGGAACGTCGATCTTGGTCGGGATTCCCGCCAAATCCCAGGGGAAAATCACCCCGTGCTAAAATTTCTCGGTCCGGCCTGTAGGGGCATTTGGGTGATGCCGGGATGTGGAAATTCTGGCCCAACCCAACCTAATCCACATGGGAGAAAAGTGCCATCACCTGAGGTCGGGTTCTTTCTCCTGGTCGTCGCTGGTCTCACTCCCGAATCCAAACTTCCTCCCGACTGTCTCCTCCCTCCCGATCGTTGCCTCCACTTCGTTCTTCCTCCTCCCACTCCGGCGACGGGAACTCGCCGGTGAAGTCGTCTGCTTCCTCTCCTCCTCCTCCCACTAGGCACCCTCTCCTCCTCCCACTAGGGTTCCACACCTCATCTTCTTTTTCTCATAGATCTAGGTGGGAGATAGTGACTAGAGGGAAGGCTAGAGGTGGAGGTGGGCTGTGATGGCGACTGGAGGGAAGGCATGGCTAGGGTTTGAGAACTTCCTACCAGGTACGAATCGTACCCCTCCTCTTCTCTGTTTGGTTTTGAGTTTTGAGTTTTGGCATGAGATCTGGTACCATTGCAACCCGATCTGATGATCTGATGCTTAGGATGATAGTTCTCGATTTTTTGTGCACAAGTTTGTTCTGCATTTGTGTAACATCCCAAAGTGCTGTTACCTAAAAATAAAATAAATAAAGTTATTGTTTTATTGGATTTTCTAAAATTTGAAAGAGTTCTATTGCTTTATTTGAATTCCTGAGGTTTTAAAAGTCAAAAGTAAAAATTTATGTGAAGTTCTTGAAGTTTTATTTGATTTAAACTGAAAAATAAAAATTTAATTAATTTCTAGAATTTTCTGGATTTTTTTAAAAGCTTTTTCCTAAAATTTTAAAGCCAAAATAAATTTATTTGCAAAAAAAAAATATTGTCAATTATAAGTTGGAACTATTTTATTTAAGTCCAAAATAACTCTGGGAATTCTGTGAATTTTTCTAGAATTTTTGGATTTTATTTGCTATTTTCTAAAGCCATTTTTATTTAATCGGATTATTTAAACTAACAAATCAATTTAAAATCAGGAAATGCCTTTTGGGCCAAATCTCCCAAAGCCCAGCCTCTTTTTTTCCCCCGGCCCGTTTTCCCTTTCAGCCCACTCGGCCCGCACCGCACCGGCCTCACCCGGCCAAACCTCCCCCTCTCTCGGCCGTTGGATCTTAATCCAACGATCCACACACCTCCCTCTCTCTTCTTCTCCTCCGCACTATCGGATGAAAATCCGACGACCCGCACCCATCTTCTTCCCCCGCCCCTTCTTCTTCGCACGGACGCAACCGACCCCGCCACCATTGTTGCCCGCGAGAGCTCCATCAACCACCCGCGCCAACCGCTCCCGCCTCCCGCGCGACGTGCGCACGACCCGACGCCCCCAACCGCCTCCACCCCCACGTTCTCCCACTCTCTCCGCACCCGGTTCGCCCGCGCAGCAACCACTGTCACCGCCATTGTCGCACGCACGATCTCCACCTCCCGGCCGCCCCATAGCCTATAAAAGGGAGCACGGTGAGCCCCCGTTCCTCCTCATTCCAACCCCGCTACTCACTCCTCCTCCCTCACGCCCACCTCGCAAGAATTTGAGATTTGGTTGCCGCTGGCCGCAAGCACGCCGCCGCCTCTAGTGCCGCCACTATCGACGCTCTCGCCTCGCCGCCGCCACCATTGGCATCGCCGCCACCTCGCTGTCCCGGTGCGCGCCCCCTTTACGCTGGAACCCCGCCCGAACACCCGCGCCGCCACGAGCCGAACCTCGCCGCCGTTAATCTCCCTCGCCGCCGGCTTTTCATTTGCGTCCCCGGACGTTGGAGGTGAGCACCCGACTCAGTGAAGCCCTCTCGTCCTCCTGATACCCTCGTCGGAGGCGATCTCGCCACCGTTCGCCGGCGAGCCCGACGCCGAGCGTCGCCGCCGCCTGTGCCGACGTGGCACTGCCACCTATTGGCCACGTCACGGCCACGTAGGCGCCACCTCGGCGTTTTTGTGTGCGTGGCTGCCATGTGGCAGCCCACGTGGCTGGTTGCGTGGCAAGCCACGCCAGCACATGCCCAGGTCCATTGTGGACCAAAGTGCATTTTCGTGGACCTGGTCCACGGACCGAGGCCCACATGTCAGTGAAAGAAAATCTTTTTCCTTTACAAATTTAATTCGGCCGAAAATCCTTTATCAGCCGATGACGTCAGCCTGTGCAATAAAGGGAATTTCCTTTAGAAAAATAATTCAGGAAATTACTAAAATTAGGCTTTCTTTAGAATTCAGACTTCCAAAGCCCATATATTTTGCATCCGAACTCCGATTTGGGTGATTCAAGTTGCAAAATCTGTATAAAATTGTAATCTAGCTAACTAAACCAAAATATTTAAATTTGGAGTTAATTTGAGCTATATTTTTTAATTTATTTGAATTTGAATTGAATTTATCGTATTTTCGCGTATGGACTTCGACGACTCCGGAGAATTTGACCATTCCGAGGACTTAGAATTCCAGGACTTCAACGAAGGCAAGTTATATCTTTGATCATGTTGACCCCAATATTTTAAATTATTTAATTCCATTTTAAATTATTATTGCATGCATATTTTTATTCAGTTATTTTAAAATCATGTTTTAAATTTCTAGCTATTCTATTTCCTTTGTATGGCCAATGTTGATACTTGATTTGTCATTCCCTTATCACCATAGTCAAAATAAATTTGATAAACAAATGCTTAGCCATGCTTAGACCAAAAATATTTGATTTGGAGAATTTCAGCCAAAAAAATCAAATGTTGTTTAATTTGTATCCATTGCATTGGTGTGCCATGGGAGTTTACAAATGTTTCTGAAAATGAAATAAAATTAAATGATAGATTGGACTTGGGCGAATTGGTTGTCTGGTGGGTTCAGATTTATGCACGGGCTCAACTGGGTAGGTTGAGGCCCAGGGTTCTGTTGGTTGTCGCCCAGGTCAATTAAGGACCGATATTCGAGCCGCATCTTGCTAAGCCATAACGTACTACCACATGTCCTATATGGGCAGGACCTGGCTGATTAATTTGCAAAGTTTCATTATGGTCGTTCATGTTGATGCGGTGGGTAGTCTTTCATGACCTTTGTTAGTCCCACCTGGGGCAAGTGGGGGCCTGAACCCTGGGGACGGGTAGTCCAAAGGGGGTGAAACCTTAGCGAGAGAGGACTATGGTGGAATGATGCATTATAAAGGCCTCGTGATGATCACTTAGTCACACACCTTCGGAAGTGTGTCAGGCGAACATTAAAAGTTGATTATCTCTTGTGGGTAAAGCTGTACAACCTCTGCAGAGTGTCAATCTATTCGAATAGCCGTGTCCACGGTCATGGACATGCTAACAAAGCCACTCAAAGTTAGACTTTGATTTTGATTTCAAAATATTTTTGTAAAATAGTTTTGATCATGGATGGGTGTCCATGAGAAAAGTTATGGGTTGAAGCCCCGGGTTGGTGCCCGTGTTTATGTTGGTATTAGGTTGGTGCCTACACTGTCTTTATTAATTCAAGATCAATTTTAGATATTATAAAACTTGAGCTTTTGAACTCAGTATTGTGTTTAATGCCAAATGTTGTTTTTGCACAAATAACCCTATAAGCCTTCCTATGTTACATCCATGTATGCATGTCATTCTGTTATTTGACAGGTGTAACTTGCGAGCACGGTAGTAGTGCTAATACTTTCTTTATGCAAACAAATTTCAAAGGAGAAGGACTTCGCTACAGGTGTGGATCGTGATGACTAGGCCGCTACCCCAGTCGATTGTCTGTGGCAGATCAGCAGGACTCCACTACGTCTTCTTCGTCTTCCGCTGTGTTTCTTTATGGTTGGCTCGTAAGCCTATCTTGTAAGCAACTTTGTTATTTATTAATAAATTTTTACGATTATGGTTGTGCTATCACATTTGTTTACTGTGTGAGCTAGCCACTGATCATGGGACTAGTTCAGTTATGCACAGAGGATCTGGGATGTTAATTCCGGGTCTAACAATTTGTTCGGATTTGATTGTTGTATCAGTCTATTTGTTCGGATGTCTGTAGAGATTTTAGATTTATGCAATGGTTTTGTTTTCTTCAGTTTAGTTTGTTGCTGATAAAAAACTATAATAATTTGTTGATGATAAAAAAATAGTAACTTGTCATGTAACCAAAGCTGCAACTTAAGGCATTGGCTAGTTTGATACATGTTAGACAGGTATTGTGATGGCAACTCTTTTCTTCCACTGCATTCAGGTGTATTGGTGGCTTTTTGTAGTTTCAGACTTTCAGTATGATTTGCAATGTTTAGAACAAGGGAACCATGGCAAATGTGTAACCCCAAGGGCTTATTTCGAATCAGAGGGTACCAGTGCCCCCTAGCATCCAAACAATGGTTTTTTTGTAGTTTCAGACTTTCAGTAGGAACTATCCAAACAATGCATATACGAATTAAGCAATGGTACCCTCTGATTCGAAACTGATTCCAGCTGAAGATCACCTTACCTGGAATCCCAGCTGAAGTCATAGCTGGGATCCAGCTGAATTGTGCCCATATTTTGCTAATTTCAGTTGGGATCTTACCTATTATCTGAGAATTAAAGTAACATCAGAGAAGTTCAAGCAATATCACCTCTGAAACTTAGTCCACATGCTAAATATCAGAAGTAGATTGAATTTTGTGTAACCCTGTATTGTTAGCATGCATGGAGAAAGCATGTTCGTATGATTAGTTGTGGAGATATACAAAAATATGGCTTGTAGTTTTTTTTTTGTCTTTTTTCCTTTAGCAGACGTGTTGAATGATATTCAATTGAATGATATTCCTAAAATGGGTTTTTGACTATGAATCTAATCACTTTAGCAGAAGTGTTGGCCTATAAGAAGAAGAAGCTAATGCCCCTCGACCTCCGCCCCAAGAAGACCCGCGCCATCCGCTGCCACCTCACCAAGTATCATGTACAGTGTGTACTCCTATCACCACCACCACTGCTTCCAACAAGTCTCTTGAATGCTACTAGATGTTGTTTGCTGCTTCTTTCTCTTGAATGCTACTAGTTCTGTTACTGCACTAATGTCTTCATAGAATTCTTTATTGGTTAGTGAAAATGATCTCGTTACTTCATATTGAGAGAAATAGTTTTATTACTACATGAATGTCTTCACAGAACTCTTTATTGGTCAGCGAAAATGATCTTATTACTTCATATTGATATTGATATTTATATGCTATGTTAGTCAGACACCATTTGATGGTCTCTGATGTCTTCTCAGACTCAACTGTCATGTCACAGTTCATTCTGCTACATTGTTCATTTTGTTTGGAAGCCATGATTGGCTTGCGGTTTCAAAGTAATTAAGTAACCTTCCTCACAGTGAACTCGTTCACTTTCAAGCTTCTGACTCCATCAGGAACTCCACTTTTCCCATCTCTAGAAGCTGAGTCAAAAAAGTCTCCAGTGAGCCAAATTGGAACACCAAAGATACGCCCAACTGACTTAAAATCAAGGGTGAGCCGTTTGAACATAAGTTGTAGTTTGGTTGCTACATGATTATATATTGTGGTGAATACTTCTCAACAATGCACATAAGTCAGCAAAACTTCCTCTCTTGGTGGATATAAAATGATATGATCTAACTAAATCTGTACACCACTCTACAATATACAAATATACTACTTCACTAGATCTTTTAAGTTATTTTAGATTTTCAAGGATCGGCAGTCAAGCTCTCCAAAGATAATCCATTGTCTGCTAGACTTACCAAAGAAATTCTCTCAGAGAAGATTTTTTTATTACTAATATGCTTATTTGTGGCATGGTATGATGGGTGTATTTAATTCTATCTTGGTGCTAGATCTTTGCTAATTCACAATATGTTACATCTGCATGTATTAGAAAATGGATACTAGAAAGGAGCTCATTAGGAAATTTATGCTTGAGGAAGAAGAGGAGGAGGATGAGTTGTTTCTTGTCTTGGTTCCTACTTTGCCTTCATGCCTTTATGATGAAAAAAGACCAATCCACACATCATCTCTTACCGACGCTAAAAAAGTTAAGGAGATCTTAGAAGGCCATGAGAGTTAATGTAGGGTTGAGTTCCAGAAGGAGCCAGAGATATTCAGGGCTACATCAGATTTCCTTAGAAAGGAGGGTTTGATGCATGACACAAGGGGTGTTACCTTCGAGGAGCAGCTAGGGATGTTTATGTACATAATTTCTCATAATCCTAGCAACCAAAAGCTTCAAAAAGCATTCCAACACAGTGATGAAACAGTTCATAGAAAAATAAAGAAAATCTTCAGTATAGTTCCAGCTCTAACTCATAGGTTTGTCAAGCTCCCAAATTCAAACCAAACTCACATGAAAATTGTATCGGATCCACAATTTTGGCCTTATTTTCAGGTGAGCCATACACACTAGACGCCTAACTTTTCCCAAGGTTTTCCTCTATTTAATTTACTATGTTTATGCGCAGATTTTCAATCCTAAAAGTTGGTACATTTATGTGGGCTGACTACAATCATTAGTTGGACATGACCTCTCAAAAAATAGTATTAGTATTTTGTGCCCTTGACACTTAAATTACATGGTGTGTAATAAGAAGTTCACTTCATTTATGCGACTTGTTTTCATATTATGTGGTTTTTTCTCTTAAATATATTGCTGCATTCTTGTACCATTTGCTAATTTCAATATGATGTGGTTAGTGTAGCCATGGCTAAAGAAGAATCAAGGGTCTCATGGAACTTCTCATATGAGAAAGCTCTTTTCGATATACTACATTACCATAACAACCCAAAGTTTAGAGGACAAAATGGGTGGATAACTAATGGTTGGAGAAGCATAGCCAGTAAATTCAATGAAAAGTTTCCAATTGCCCATTTCACAAAGCAACAAATCCAAGAAAAAGAGAAGGAACTGAAAGAAAATTACAAGGCAATACGAGATTCACGGAAACAAAGTGGTATGGGCTGGGACGATTCCTTGTTCATGATTGTTGCTGAACCATGTGTTTAGGATAAAATTATTCGTATAAGACTCTTTACTCCCTTTAACTAATAGTATTATTTGTGATGCATTTTGTTACTAACTATATTCTTTTCTTGCATTCAATAGGATCATCCAAAGGTGAAGAAGTTCCACAACAAGCCCTTCCCTCTCTTTAACTACCTAGCAGCATTGTATGAAGGTGAAGTTCAACTACATTGTTTCAGTTCATGCTTCAATGTTCATTTCATGGTTTCCTGATTCCATTAATCACATATGGTCTCATATTTAGTACATCTGTGCATGCTAGCATATGTTATGATTTAGATTATTTACCATGAACTTAACATCTATTTCATTACTTATACGGAAATAGAAAGTACATCAACTGGAGATTTGAATTTTGTATCAATTGAACAAGTAGATCCTCCAACTGATCAAGTTATCTACAATGATAATGATGCCTATGATGTTAGCTTAAATCTTTTTTCTACAAATCTTGAAGGGCAAGCAACATCTAGTGCTCATATAAAAGTAGAAGAAGTGGAATGTGCTCCTTCTACTTCGTTTGGACAGAAAGGAGATGATAATGGGAAAAAGATAAAGCAAAATCAAATTGTCGGGGTCCTTGAGAGCTACTTGGAATTCAAGAAGGAGCAAACAAAAAAAAATTGTTGAAGAACTAAATGAAACAATAAGATATAGTCAAAGTGATGATTTTTCTATTGGGAAGTGTGTTGTTGCACTAGAATCAATTAAAGACCTAACAGATATGGAGAAGGCAAAGGCACTACGACTCTTCAAATGTGAGCTGAATAGATAAATTTTTATCAACACCAAAAACCCAAGTGTTCGATTGCTTTAGATTAAGAGCGAAATTGCTCCATAAGTAAGTTGTCTTTTAATTTCCATTTTCCCTTCTGCAAATGCTTTATATATTCAGCTTCTTGTGTATCAACATCATTTTCTACATATAGTAATTATAATCCATAAAGTTTAGTATGGTGGTGTTTAGCTTTCAACTGAATGAAACATCAATGCTTCCTCTCTATATATGTCCCAAAATTGGTCACATTGTTTCCCTCTCTGTCATACACTGCTATTCCTGTTGTGTGACAATGAAGTATTGATCACTGGAAGAGAATAATTAAACCTATGTGCATACCCATCTATATTTGACCAATTGACACAACCACAAGAGTAGTGTCGGAAAGGGATAAGTAAGTGGGAATGCTCTCTTCTGCATTGTAGCTAGGAGTTGGTGTCTGTACTGTACCCAATTATTTACACCCAATTATTTACAATGATTTTGGGAAGACATGATATTGTATCCTAGTACAACATACAGCTGAAAGGAAGTGATTTATATTTTAAGTTTGTTGATCTGTGTTGTTTTCAATGTGTTTGTTTGGGTGGGCAGATCATGTAACATTATCCTAGATATTTTGATTGTGAATAATGTTAGCTATAATCTTGACTTAATTGGTTTTTTGCATGTAGCATTAGTGTTTATTTGCTTGTAGGGCGTTTCGTGTGGTTAGTGGAGTGTTATTGAATTAAGATAGCTAGTGGGGAGGTTACATGTGGTTAGTGGAGCATTTCTTTGGGGTAGTGGGCAGTAGTGTCGGACATTTTATTGGCCTGTTAATTTGCTTGTAATGTGAGGGGTCACCTTGACTCTATAAATAAGAGGAGAAAATAGAAAAACTGTACGGCAGTACGCAGCACCAAAACTCTCGTGTGTCTCTAAGTTGATCAAAAGTGTTTGTGTTTGTTGCATCCATAGTGTGCGTGCTTTTGATCCTTGAGCCGGGCTAACAATTGGTATCAGAGCGAGGTTCAATGTGAGGAGAGTGCTCACCCAGTGGCGCCAACGGTGTCGGCGAGCACGGCGGAGACACGACGGCCAGCGGGGCGCGTCACGCGGTCGGGAGGGCGACGAGCGTCACGGCCAAGAGCGGTGCGCGCGAGCGGCGGGCATACGCGAGTGTGCGCGGCGAGGCCGGTGGCGGTGCGTGCCATGCGTGGTGCCGCGCACGAGGCGGCGGCGCGACTGTGGTCTGGCGTGTAGCATGCGGCTCCACGGTGAAGAGAGCCAGAGCATTTAGGCGAAGGTGCACAGGTGTCGACGATGAACCGACTACAGCACCATGCGCTCAGGAGCACGACGACGAAGGTCTGCATGGCCATGGCGAGGCCAGTGCGGTGTGCCGAAATCTCACATGACGTGCGCACCGACGGCTACGACGTGATCATCGTGGAGTAGGCCGACAACGGCAGCCTTCACCGGAGGTGGAGGCCAGCGGCGGCAAGGTGAGGTGGTGTGAATACGCCAGGAAACGAGTCGGCATGAGGCCAACAAACGGCGATGGCATGGAGGCCATCATCATAAGAAGAATCGGAGGTCGAGTCGCCTGGTGAGTCATGCCACCGGCGACGAAGTTGTGGCGGCAAAGAAGTAGCGGTGAAGAGTGGAGGCGGCATGTCTCCCAAACACCTGCTACCAAGGAACGTCATCGTCAACTGGCAAGGCAAGATGGGCGAATGTACTGTCCATCTCCATGTCCCGACGAGAAGAACTGCCAAATGCATGGGCTACGGTGGCGCCCATGTTCATGGTCGCGGATGGCGGGAACAACTGTAATGTCCCTCAAGTGTGATCACATGGCGAGGGCGATTGCACTGCCCCTTAATGCGGAGTGCACCACGTGGTAGAGAAGCGGCTGCGAACATGGATTTGACGACACATAAATGGAACTTGTGTTGCTAACCCGTGCCAAGTGGGAAGACGGAACTTCTTGGAGATAAGTGTTGAAGACCGTCAATGGCACGATAAGTCATGCAAGAGGATCCGCTTCGTGTGGCAACAAGGAGAAAGCCGCTGCCGTGGCAAGAGGTTGCGGGCAATCCGCAACGGTGAGTTGGCATGTCAAGATTAGGGGGAAAATTATTAGCTATAATCTTGACTTAATTGGTTTTTGCATGTAACATTAGTGTTTATTTGCTTGTAGGGCGTTTCGTGTGGTTAGTGGAGCGTTATTGAATTAAAATAGCTAGTGGGGAGGTTACATGTGGTTAGTGGAGCATTTCTTTGGGGTAGTGGGCAGTAGTGTCGGACATTTTATTGGTCTGTTAATTTGCTTGTAATGTGAGGGGTCACCTTGACTCTATAAATAAGATGAGAAAATAGAAAAATTGTACGGCAGTACGCAACACCAAAACTCTCGTGTGTCTCTAAGTTGATCAAAAGTGTTCGTGTTTGTTGCGTCCACAGTGTGCGTGCTTTTGATCCTTGAGCCGGGCTAACAAAGAAGAGCAAGGAACTTGCTAAAACAACTTATTTCTTTCCAGTTAGTTGAACTAATTGATGTCAGTTGAGTTTATAAGCAGCTTATTCTGGACATAATTCTTTTTCTTTTTGTGGTTGATAGCTAGTACTGGTAATAACATACCTATAAAAAATATTTCAGAAAGTATACAATATTGTGCTTTGTGCTGACATTTTAATAGCTGCTATCTGTTTGGGTCTAATTTTGAGTAGCTACTGTTATCTATAGCTAATCTTGACTATGCGTATGCCTTTTACCATAGAGCTTTTACTTTCAGTTTTCAGATTGTTTAGTCATCAATTTTCAAATTGTTTCATATAGGCAGAAGATAGCAGAAGAGAAAAGGAAGTGGCTGGATCTGGACTGGGTAGATGCTTGAAGTGTTAGATGGCTAGATTTGCAATATGGTGCACATGGCCAATTGGATGCTTGAATTCAACTTTTGCATGAACTGGACTCGTGTATAAGACTGTTGTTCCCAACCGGGTGGATGCTTGAAGCTTTCTCTCAGTATCTCTGAGCCAGTCTTCAGCTTCAAGGGGACCAGTCTAGCTAAGGCTCCTACAGTCGTATGCTCTGATACCAGCTCTGTCGGACCCGGATTTTCTAATCCAGAATCCTCTGTGAAACACTGTGCTATTCCCTGGATCAGTAGCTAGCACTCACAGATACATCACTGAATCAATTCATACATGGCGTAAAACCATACCATTCATTAATTACCACAACAGAGTTTACATAGACCGCGTCGGGTCGAGTTTTACAATACAGCCGAACAGGCCAAATTGATTACATTACAAAAGTGGAAGCGACAACGGAAGCAAAAGGGGTGAGAGCACATCTCTCCACAGGCAAGCGACTGGGGAAACCCGTGTGCGTCCGATATTAACCAAGGCTTAGATAATATTGGATGCATGCAAGTAACAATGGAGTCAACTGGACTGGGGCTAGACTAGAACAACTAAAGACTACACTACGCTTCATCATCTCCTGGACCTCCAACTTCTGGATCCTCATAGTAGTCGTAATCTCCAGGATTTCCTGCTTCTGAGGGTTTTGGGGGAGAGAGAGAGGATGAGCACAACTTCCGTGCTCGCGAGCCAATACGCAATGCAATAATATACATGTAAGGCTTAACAAGGATGGCTCGGGTTCTTTTATTTGCTAAAGCAAGGTTTTCAAATATCATAATTACAAATTCCTAGCACTTAGCGTTTTAACAAATTGTATTTTATTAAAGAGAGTAGTTGTGCAATAGTTGATATCAGCAGAGGTTCCCTCCATCGGAACTCTACTTGATGCTTATTTTGAATTGGGGCTAACCCCGCATATTAACATCACTGAGTCTGAAAACTCAGGCAAAATCCAAACCAGGGCTAGGTGAGCCCTCCACATTTTCATACCACCCACAAAGGTTTTTGAAATAGAACTAACTCAAGTTAAGTTCCCATGTCCGCCTTTGACCGTAGGCACGGCTATTCGAATAGTTTATTACACTCTGCAGAGGTTGTACACTTTACCCACAAGAGATAATCATCCGGATATGTACACACATTTCCGTAGACATGTGAATCAGGGAGATCATCACAAGGCCTTTACAATGCATCCAGCAGTATTAGTTACACCCGCTAAGGTTTCGTATTCGAAGGGTTACGTCCGTTTAGATCCGTTAACCCTTACCTAGACCCCCTCTTGCGCCCTCTTAACTACTTACGTCGTGCGCCCCGACACCCTTCGCCACAGAGGCTTACGGCGCCGCAGACATCTACCAGTGCAACTCATGACCGAGGATACAAATTATTCAACCAGGTTTGTACTTTACAGACTTGTGGCTATACTTGTTTTACACGGGAGGTCATGACAAGATTAAGTCCTTAGGGTTATCCAGGCGGTTCATTCCACATACCAACCACAACACAACAGTCCTTGGGTTACGTTAGCACCCACTGTCGTACCATCCATCACACCAACCGCCTGCATGGTAATAGCAATCTAGGGTTTTGAGGAGTAAAACCAAATTACCACGTTTATCTCAGTCATGGACCACCAATGACTGCCCAAACCATTTTCATGTTTGAAGAGATGATGATTGGGACATTTTAGTGTCCCGGTACTTAAGCAAGGCTAGCATGTCGCTTAAGTACAACCTATACCAATATTTACCATATAGTTACTAGGGTGACAAGGATTAAGAAATTCAAGTTGTCAAGGATAGCATAATAATTAATTAATCATCAAATGGGTATTTAACTACCTTAAGCTTTAACATATATTTGATTTAAAGAATTAAAGCATGCAATTTGTTATTTTAAAAGAATATAATTTGCATAAAATGTAGGCTCAATATGATCAAAGTATTGACTCGCCTGAGATATAGGCTAGAGGATCTTGGTAACCTTGGGCTTGATCAACTTGGGGATCTCCGGCGTCTTCAAATCCTAGTCGGACGAGCGTACCGGAAAAAGACACGGACAAGCAAAAAGAGCAATTAAATACAAATGAACAACAAATGAACTTCAAATTAAACAAGATCTATTCCATTAGCAAGATCTTGAATTAACAAATTTTTAGAAATTTACTTTACAATTTTTGGAGCTAAAATGGGGAGATACTAATTTTTAAAACCTCACTTTTGAATTAAAAAATAAAAAGGAAAAGAAATCAAACTAAAAAAAGAAAAACTGAAATGGCCCACAGTGCTTGGTTTGGCCCGGCCCACGACATGGGCCGAACGGCACACAAGCACGGGGCTCGGCCCTGAGGAGGAGCGGGCCTCGGCTGCCTAAAGCCGCGTGGGAAGCGGCGAGAGGGAGCGCGGCTCGGGCGACGCGTGGGGAGAAAATGCGGCGCGCGGGAGGAGGGCTCGGGGGCGGCGGCAGGCGACGCGCGGGGAGAAAGGCGGCGCGGGAGGAGGGGCTCGGGCGGCGGCTTGGCCGGCGGCGACGACACGGGGAGGTGGGGCGCGGCTTCGAGCGGCGGCCATGAGGAGACCCGACGGGGCGGTGGCGCGGCGGCGGAGGGGAAATGGTGGCGCACGAGGCTCACCGGCCGGCAAGGGGAGGACACCGAGCGGCGGCGACGACTCGGGAGGTAAGTCCCTCGTTTTCTTCTTCTTCCTCGGTCTCTTCTTCCTTGCTTGGGGTGGAGGGGAAGGGAGGTGTCCGGGGGGGCTTACCGGAGAGGGAGGAGGGGAGTGAGTGGGGGGGCGCCGGGCTTTTAAAGCCGAAGCGAGGAGCTCGGGAAGAAGGGGGGTCCGGGCGAGGAGGAGGACTAGCGTGCGGCGCCGGGGCAATGATGGTGGCGGGGAGGCGACGGTGCAGAGGGCAGGCGGTGGCGTGCACGCAGCAGCACCGCAGAGCACACGAGCGCGGGGAAGGGAAGGGAGGAGGGGGGATCCGGGCGAGCGGCGTGCGCACGGGCGAGAAGAGGGAGGGGGGTCCGGTCCGGCGGGGTTGACTCGGAGAAGGGGAAGAAGAAAAAAAAGGGGGGGTTACACGCTCTCGCCTGGTTTTGCAAACCATTTTCCTCCGTCAGTGTTTGATGTACCAAGCAGGCTGCTACATCAGCTAACAACAACTCGCCCATTCCTGCGATTTCTAATAAGTCTTTCTGCTTAGAGCAAGAAGCAGAACTAAGGTGACACCTAGAAAAACGAAGGAAGTGATTGATGGAAACGAATCTCTCTAGCTCACGCCGGACGGAGGTAGAAGATAAACAGTAGACAAGGAAATTTCTTGGCGACGAACGCCTGTATCTTGGCTATTATTAATCAAACACAACTCGGGACGGGACTCACACCCATCTACAGGACGACTTTATACATCATGGCGGCGCAGCGCCCAGGAGCTCACGTCCCCGGTCTTCACGCGCACGTACGCATGCCCATCGACGATCCGTACTTCTCGTTCGCAAGCCACCACTCGCGCGAGACTCGATGCGTCGATTGCCGCGCTGGTCCGTGCTCCACGTTCGCCTCCGATGATGCCGCCAACCGTCTCGACTTGGGCGTACACTTACCGCACCGCACGCGCACACACATGCGCCAAGGACCGACCGGACCTAGACCTAGGCGACGGACTCCAACACGAGCTCATCTGGTGCGCGTCGCCGACTCAACTTGATACACACACGCACGCACGCGTTCGACCGAGCACACACCGTCGTTTATTTCAACAATCTCCTCCTAAACTGAACTCGCGCACGCGCGCTCCGTCCTCTGAAGCGTCGGCTCGTCGGCGGCGTCGGCAAGCGGCGCCTCCTCCTTCCTCGGCTTGATGCACTCCTCGAAGTGGCCACGAACGCCACAATTGAAGCACGCCCTTGCCGGACCTCTGCGGCGCCTACCGCACCGAACGACGCTCCCTCCTCCGCTGCCGTCGCCGCTATCTTCCTGGCCGCCGCTACGGCCTCCACTCTTCTCGCCGTCGCCACGCCACGCACTGCCGCTGCATGCGCGCTCCTTGCCGCGACGCTCGCGCCGGCGAGCCTCCCACTTCTCCTCCGTGAGCAGCAGCTGCCCGGCGCTGTCCGCAGCCACCTCGACGCCGCCGCAGCGCTCCTCCGCCACGTGCAGCCTGCCGACGAGCTCCTCCATCGACATGGTCTTCAAGTCCGCGAACATCTCGATGGAGCACGCGATTTGGTTGTACTTCGCCGGCACGACGCGGAGCATCTTCTTAACGACGCGTTCCTCCTCCATCTTCTCCCCCAGCTCGCGCAGCTCCGCGGCGAGAGAGCCGAGACGCATGGCGAAGTCGTCGATCGCCTCGCCATCCTTGAACGCCGCGTTTTCGAACTGCTTGTGGAGGTGCTGCGCCTTGGCCTCCTGCACGCGCGCATCGCCCATCCTCAAGGACTTCACCGCTGCCCACGCCTCCTTCACGCTCTTCTTTGCGCTGAGCCCGGACTTCATCTCCGCCGGCACACCGCGAAGGATAACGGCCAGCGCCTGTCGATCCTTGACGCGCTTGGTGTTGCCGTCCTCCACAGCATCCCAAATCTCTATGCCTTCCAGGTGGACCTGCATCTCGAGCGCCCACTCATGGTAGTTCGTCTTCGTCAGCTTCGGAACCTCCCCCGTGACGGACGGACGGAGGTAGAAGATAAACAGTAGACAAGGAAATTTCTTGGCGACGAACGCCGCGGCGACGAACGCCTATATCTTGGCTATTATTAATCAAACACAACTCGGGACGGGACTCACACCCATCTACAGGACGACTTTATACATCATGGCGGCGCAGCGCCCAGGAGCTCACGTCCCCGGTCTTCACGCACGTACGCATGCCCATCGACGATCCGTACTTCTCGTTCGCAAGCCACCACTCGCGCGAGACTCGATCGTCGATTGCCGCTGCTTGGTCCGTGCTCCACGTTCGCCCTCCGATGATGCCGCCAACCGTCTCTGACTTGGGCAGACACTTACCTGGCACCCGACGCTGCACACACATGCGCCAAGGACCGACCAGACCTAGACCTAGGCGACGGACTCCAACACGAGCTCATACAGGTGCGCCGTCGCCGACTCAACTTGACACACACACGCACGCACGCGTTCTGACCCGGAGCACACACTGGTCAGGTTTATTTCCAACAGTGATTTCTGATATTTTTTTTCCATAAGAATGTCGACCTAGCTTCAATTGCTTCAGTTGGAGCTGCTGTCGGTATTGGGATCCTATTCGTTTTCGCACTCCACAGATGGAATGCCCGTTCCCGTCATGTCTGGGAATATGGCGAAGAGCTCGGCATTTTGATTCCAAATGAGAATGTCGACTCCTTGAATGCCAATCGATATCTCAAGGAAATTGCGCATGTCCTCGAATTTCAATTTTTTGATCAACAAGCCATTGAATCACTTCCAAGGGGCACTCCTGGGTGGAGCTTGCGAGGACTGTAATTTCAAGGACGATCAGTCCGGATTTGACCGATATCTACATTCTCGCCTACCCCTATTGCATACTAATGGAGAAGGGGCAATCCAATGAGATAATGACAGAAGCCCTTAAAATCCTGCTGCTATGGCAGCAAGGGTTATCCATTTCATAGGCGAGGGTGGGGGAGAAGCAAGCCAAACCTCTGATCGACCCAGACACGTAAAAAATTATCGGCGTCGAGAAAGACGAGATTCAGTAATTAATTCAGTGAGTGCTTTCTTTTATAAGAAGAGCGCCGGCTTGGAAGAAGAAAATGAAATACGAACAACCGCCCTGGTCATAATAGATCGACTTGAATGCGTCTTCTTGCTCCAGCATTAGTAGGAGAGCAAGTGAGACAGGCCTATCCACTAAGCCGCTAGTCTGCCTCGCAAAAACTACCCGCATATCTATCTGCGAAAACCCACTTAATGCTAGCGGTTCGATTGTTCGAAGCAGTCCAGCCCACGTAGCCCACCAGGCACCTCGTAGCGCAAGCCTCGCGTCGCAACTATCGATCGTTACATTTCAATTGCAACCAAACACAACAAGTAACGGCAGGCTGGCATGGACTACGTCAACTGAGATCACGAGAGAGCAGCTGCGCTTGGTCATCGAGGTCGACGCTCAATAGCAATGTATTCTGGGAAGGCGAGCGCGCCGTTCTCTAGGGCGTCCATGGTGTCGTCAATGGCGAGCTCTGCAGCCTTGCTCTCCGTCCAACGCCGCGGAGCCGGCGCGTCACCAGCTGCGGCCTGCGGTTCAAGTAGCACTGCTGCTGCATCGTCCGCAGTTGCAGCTTTATTTATCTGGTTGACGGCTCCTATGTTCTGGGCAGAGGCATTGATCTAGTAAGGGGAATGAAAGAAACTTGAATGTTGCAAAAAGTCCCTTGCAGGACAGAAAATTCACACGAGGAGATGTGTGTCATCTTTGACTCCCTAACAATCAATCCATCGTACGTGTGGCGCATCGACCAGCCCAAGTCAAAAGGAACCGTCTAGATGGTGAGCCAAGGAAGCTTCTGCCTTAGCCGCCGTCCGATTGCCCTCTGAGACTGAGCTAAGTAAGCTTCTGCCTTGAAGCATCCACGGCCATTAAGTAGCCTAGTCCGATAGTACTAATCCAATTAACACACGGTGATATCGTGTCATGTACTCAAGTTCATTCATAATTCACGTGGCCAAAAGAAAATTCCAGATAGAGCATCACGCACTCCAACCATGATCCACACGTAGTCACAACCCATGCTGTGCTACGAGCTGAAACATTGGCGCAACCGAGATCTGATCTAGTCGGTCATTAGATACGGATTCTGGTTTCAACTCTCAAGTCGGCAAAACACCACGTCCTCACTGAGAGAGCGCAACACGTTGACAGAGCTAATCTACCGACCTGAAGCTCGAGCAGTATACAACAATGGAGATCCTAGGACTCCTTGCCAGGCAGCATTCCTCGTTGCAAAGGGAAGAAAAGGTTGGCAGCTGAGAATTTCTTCCCGGCTATTCAACAATCTTCCTCCTCAGATCTGCAGTTACCGCCACAAATCTTGCATCCGACAACGGAGTCACAGAGATTGAAGACTTTCATCTTTCTCTTCGGGCCTCTTCTTCAACCTGTCAAAATTAATAATCATCAATAGTTGTGTTATGGTGTGGAATCCACGACACGGTACTATAGCAATACGGTGCGTGAAAGTAACATCCCAAATTTTAGAGTTTATTTGAAGCCTTTAAAATAAAAACAGCTAGTTGGATTTTTCTTAGCTAAGTTAAAGCTTAATTTGAATTTTCAGAAATCAAAACAATTTAATGTGATTAATTTAAACATCAATTAAATTAAAAAGCTATTTTATTTGGGTTCTTTCAATTCCAAAGTATTTTTGGAATTTTCTGTAAATTTTTTTAGTTTATTTGCTATTTCTTTGAGCTCGGTTTTAGTTAATCAAATTCCTGAAATTGGAAATCCCTTGTAATTCCAATTTTTCCTTTTTGGGCTGATTTTCTTTCTTCCTTCAGCACAAATCCTTGCCGCCCAGCCGCTTTCCCTTTCCGCTTTTCCCCCGCTTGGCCCACCTCCGCTCCATTCCTGGCCAAGCCGCGTGCGCCAACGCCTGGCCCAGCTCCTTCGCCTCCTTCCCTCGCTACCAGGTGGGCCTGCCGCTAGTGCCTTCGTCCTCCTTGTGCACGACTCTTGCGTCGTGTCCGTGTCCCGAACGCGAACGCTCTCGCCGCCGGCCTCAACGCAAACTCTCCCATCCCAAGCCTATAAAAGCCGCTCCACCGCATCATATCTTCCGCCCCAAGCTCCTCTCTTGTTTGCCCAAGCGGCCAGCCCCGGGTTTGTCTTTGTCTCGCCGGATTTCACCTTTGAAGCCGCCAACCGCCGCAAGGACTCTTCCGCCCGTTCCGTCGCCATTGAAGCCCCTCCAGTCGTGCCTTTGCCGCCATTCACTTCACCTCGCCGCGTTCTAGCCGGTGCTCGCTTCCTCGTCACCCGAGCACACCTGAGCCACCGTAGCCTTCATCCTCCCCAAAACCGGCCGCCGCCACCATCCTCGATCTCTCTCTCTGGTGAGCTCCCTTGCCTCCCGTGTGCATCACGACGTGCTCTCGGGTTTCCTCCTCCGATCCCCACTTCTCTTTTGGCCTCTCCACCGCCGTGCCGTGTCATCGTCGCTCGTCTTCTCTGCTACTGGCCATCGCCGTCGCGCCGCCACTTAGATTACCCTCCGACCGCCCCAAGCCACCCGGTGTGATCCTTGATTCTCCGCCGAGCTCATGCTCATGCCCTCTTCCTCCATACGTTACCGTGTTGTCACCGACGCTGCGTGCCCGAGTGTCGTGCCGCCGCCGTCAACATTGCCATCATCACCGTGCTTCTCTGGCCAAATCGCCACCACCCAGAGAATCACTCACCACCGGGGTTCCGTTTTGCCACTTGTCGGCCGTCCGCTCGCCGCCGCTTGCCGTGGTCACTGTGTGCAAACCGCCGCCAGCAACCTCCTCTATTCTCCCTTGTTTTCTTTCTCTGCCACCTAGCCGGCCACATAGTCACCACTTCAGCCTTGCTGCCTCTGTGTCGGCCCGCGTGGCAATCCACATGGTGAACCCGAGCTAAACCGTAGACCCGGTCCACCATAGTCGAGCGACCATGGACTTGGTCCATAGACCAAGGCCCACTTGTCAACCTCTCCAACCTTTTTACAGATTTTCTTTTAATTTGGAAAATCAGAATTTTAGTAAGTCCCACCTGTCAGCCTTTAGGGTTTTCTTTAGTTCAAATCCAAAGGAATATTCCCTAGAATATTCTTCTCTCTTTTTCCTTTTCTGGCAAATCTTCCGAGAGCCCGTTCTCCTTCATCCGAATTCCGATTTAGTCCGTTCAAGTTCCTAAATTCATCTAAAATCGAGCTTTCTTTTACAGTTGGTTTTGTTGTTTTGGATTTTATTTGATTTTCTTTAGATTTATTTGTGTTTCGTCTGTTTTTTTCTCGTTATACGATTTGTTTCAAGGAGGAGCAGTAGCAAGTTTTGAAGATCCAAGTGTGGTAACTGAGCAAAGCCAATGCAAGTCGTAGTCCTTTGATCATATTGAACCTATGATTTCAAAAATATATTATTTTATATCAAATTGCATGCTATCTTTATATCAACTGCTTTTAGGAGTAGTTAATCACCTATTTGACATTACGCCTCCATTGATTATTTGAATATCATGAATCATTTGTCACCATAGGATGGTCAATATTAGTTGGACATATTTGTATCACCAACATAAATATCGATGCGAGATGCTTAGTTACGATGGGCTCATAATCACATGCTCAATAATGTTAAATTTGACTTAATGATATATGGAATTGTGATACGATGCCATTGTTGTACAATTGTGGTGTGATGTCACTGTTGTGTCGATTGTGGTATAATGCCGCTATTATAAAATTTTGTGTCATGGCAGGGATTATTATTGGTTTGGGTAAACAAAATGATTTATGCTCAGGCGAGTAATCATGCAGTAAAGGGGGTGCGTGAGGCACATTATTTTGGATGAGATAGTCTCGCCTGAGTAACTTATCAAGGACTTAATCTTGTGCGTCATTGAACAGGTCATATTGTACAACCACATGTCCAGTATGGGATGGCTTAGCTTAGTTCTGTTTTTTGAGGTGTGAATTACGGGATAGACGTATACTCACAATGGTGCAAGAGGGGGGCCATGTCTAATCAGTAAGACATTCAGTGTTCAAACCTTAGCAGACAAAACTGGGTTGAGAAGGAGCTTTGTAAAGGCCTTGTAATAATCACTTAGTCACACGCTTTCGGAAGTGTGTCTTGACCAGCATTATAAAATGATTTATCTCTTGTAGGTAAAGCTGTACAACATCTGCAGCTGTTAAAACTGTTTAAACAGTTGTGTCCGCGGTCATAAACGTGTTCGGGGATTCCACACGAGAGGTAGAGTTTTTTTTATAAAAATGTATCGAAGATTGAATGGGAAGTTCACTTGGTGAATATGATGTTCACTTGGTGAATAGGGAATTCACTCGGTGATTTGTGTCGGAAGGTGAATAGGGAGTTCACTTGGTGAATATAATGTTCACTTGGTGGATGAGATGTTCACTGAGTGGTTTGGTTGGGAAGTGAATGAGAAGTTCACTGATTGTTTTTAAAGAAACTGTTTACTTATTTATTTATTGTCTTCTAAATTACGCATTACGATTTATTTACTATATTTACCGTCAATACTGCTTTCTGCAAAAGAACCATAAAACTATTCCTTTGTTCAAGCCTTACATAAATATTAATTGCATACTATTCTCTACGACTTGTTGAGTCCTTTATGTACCCAAGACTTTAAAATTTGCTGCTCAATTGAAGAGTATCAAACTGCTCAAGAGTTCTTCGAGAAGGAATACTATGAAGACTTTGCGAATTAGGATATGTTCTCCACTCGATTGCCTGTAGGCATGTTGAACGGCCTCTCCAAGTTTTCTTTCTGCTGCAAGAGTTTATTTGTTTCTTTAGCCCTGCGTGGCAAGTTAAGTAAACGTTGACCCTAAGGTCTAATTATTATTACTATTTGTTATTTTGAGATCTTTTTAGTTAAATCGATAAATGGGTGGTATTTTATCTATGTTTCCTATATGAGTTAGCTACTGATTTGGGACTAATTCAGAATACACAAAGGTTTGGATGTGTAAATCCAGGTCCCAATAGTGAACAGTGCCCACGAAAATGTAGCAAAGCTGTGCATGAACAGTACTTAGGTACTGTAGCATTAGGATTGGGAAGGGGTTACCTTCCTCAATAACAATATATGTTTCCCTAAATAGTTGATTAATTTTCTTGTATAGGGATTAGTTAGGAAGGTTATCTATTAGTTAAAAAGATCATCTATTAGTTAGAAAGGTTATCCATTAAATTGATCTTATCCATAATTGTTAGAGAGCCCTCTATATAAGGTCTATTGTAATCGTTGGCATTAAGCAAGAAAGAATAACAAAGTTCATCCCATCTCTAGTCTCCCCTCGCTCCCCAGCCACGTCGCCCGACCATCCTACTGGCGGTGTTTACCCCTATGATCTAAGCTAGATCATAACAACTTGGTATCAGAGCCAATCGTTGTGACCACCATGGCATGCAACAATGGTTCCGATCCAAGGAGATTGACGCCATGCTCAAGCAAATCTTGGCAAAGCTTGTCCTCAGCAAGACGTTCAAGGTGGTCAAACCGGGGACCATCACACCAAGCTACGGCTTGCTCGGCGCAACCCCCATAGCGGTCGTTGCCACACCAGAAGATGGCTTGCTCGACACAACCCCCACGACGTCGTTGCTGTACTAGGAGACGACCTGCTCGGCGCAGACCCTACAGCAGTTGCTATCACACCACACCGCACGACAGTCACAGCCATGGTCCTGTCGGAGCATGTCATGTGTTATGATCCTTAGATCATAGGGATAAATATCACCGGGAGGATAGCCGGGTGGCGTCGGCTGCTAGGGGAGAGGGAAGAATATATATTGGGAAGACGAGGGGGATTGGGACTTAGACTATTGTATTCTCATTGCTTAATGCCAACGATTACAATAGGTCTCCTTATATAGAAGGCTCTTCTAACAATTATGGATAAAATCAATCTAAATGATGACCTTCCTAACTAATAAATGACCTTCCTAACTAATAGATAATCTTCCTAACAAATAGATAACATTTCCAATTACCTAATCCCTATACAAGGAAACTAATCAACTATTTAAGAAAAAAGATATTCTTATTGAGGAAGTTAATCCCTCCCTAATCCCAATGCTACAGTACTAGGGTGTTGTTCACGTATAGTACTGCTACAGTGTAGCACGGTGTTGTTCACGATGCACCGCCTCACACGCAGCCTCCTAATGGGTCGTGGCTCCCCTAGACCCATGACATCGTGGTCCTGCCAACACCTTCTATGGTGATGCCGAAGCCTACGCCCTTAGTGCCATTGACGAGGAAGAAGAATGTCATCGTTGTTTCGCGAGCAACTTTACCACGTTGTCGGCCGATGTTGTGTCACTGGTGTGGTGGACTACAATGGCTTCCATGTGGGGGTCAAGATGACGTCGCATCTCTCCAATAAACGTTGCATCAAGGGGCGAAGGATGATGATGATGATGTCCCATGCTGGGTGCCCATGCCCCCGATGACTCCTGCGATGTCAAGCCATGCCAAGGGGTTGTAGTCCATTGGAGGTTCGTTGCTCCTCGTCCACATGACGCGGCATCGTCATCACGCCCTTTCGTCGACATGGAGACACAAAGGTCTTAGTCCGTAGCAGCCACCTGACAGCTCGAGGACGAGATGTCTCACCGAGAGGGGTGTAATGTTATAACATGGAATCCACGACGTGTTATTGTAGTAATATCGTGTGTGAACAGTAGTCAAATACTGTAGCATTAGGATTGGGGAAGGATTATCTTCTTCCATAAGAATATCTATTTCTCTAAATAGTTGATTAGTTTTCTTGTATAGGGATTAGTTAATTGAGAAGGTTATGTATTAGTTAGAAATATCATCTATTAGTTAAGAAGGTCATCCATTAGACTAATCTTATCTATAATTGTTAGAAGAGCCCTCTATATAAGGAGGTCTATTGTAATCGTTGGCATTAAGTAAGAAAGAATAACAAAGTTCATCATATCTCTAGTCTCCCTCTCTCCCCAACCACGCCACCGCCGCCTGGCCATCCTCCCAACGGTTTCTACTCCTATTATCTAAGCTAGATCATAACAAGTTGTGCTTTCCCTTCAGATGAAATAGTGTTTGCGCTCCTAGGCACAGTTATGTTCTTTTACAGCTTCAAGTTAAGAGGATTAAGGTTGTTTGGTTTATGACCCCAATGAACCAAGCCAAAAATTGGTAGAGCCAAAATTTGCAAAATAAACGATGTTTGGATTACGGTCAAGCCAAATTTTGGCGTTACCAAAATTTTGGTGAGCGGTTTCCTCACCCTCGGATTATCCGTGTATGACAATGGATTTCGTTGGTATTACCAAATTTTTATTGGTATTACCAAATATTGGTACCAAACCAAACGATAATCAATTTTTATCAACGTTACCAAAATTTGGTTAGGCTCATGTTGGTAACAAATCAAACATGTCCTAAGCTCTCCGATGATAAATGATCAATATGTGATCTTTTTCTCACCTGGAATTAAGCTCCTCCGTTGCATCAGTAACCCCAACTTCCTCATTAGGTACGACATCTACAACAGGCTCATACAAGTACCATTCCTTCCTTTTCCTGATACAGAAAAAGGAAATGCAAAAGCAAGTTAAAGACCATGGAGTAGTAATTATAACAATTCAACAAAGCAAATATTTTATGTTGCAAAAACTCCCTGGCTTAGCCGCTTATGAATGGGGAATAAATGATGTGATCACAACCAAACTATCCAAGTCATTAGCGTGCTTTAAACAGAACATATCTTACCGAATGACGCTCCCCTTGCTGCCGAAATACTTGAACAAGTCCAATGCATTGTTCATGGCTTTACTGCAAAAACATGATCACAACAATTCGAAATAACAAACAGAACATGCAAGAAAGGACAGGGTGTAATTTGAATATTTTCGTTACCCCTGCATTTCCGTTGAATCAAAATAACACAACTAGACACTTGCACGAACCTATTTGAAGCAAATTCTGGCGCTCGCCTTCCCTTCTTTGATAATCTAGCTTCTCTCATAACAGAAACGCTTTGGCTAGCAATCTGCAATATGATGTGATATTTCTTAATGTTTGCCAACCAAAGAGACGGAGACCTTATTTAATAAAATGTTTACCCTGTGAAGGAACTAAAGCCAAACTTTTACATGGCCTTACTAAAAAAGAAACAAATCAAAGCAATTTCATGAATTTGTATACTCCAGATAGCAGGGGAAAGTATATCTAACCTCGTAAAGCTGCTCACGGATGGAGACAGCTATTGCAGGCTGCACATCAATCAGCAAGACTTTGTCAATGTAAAAACAAAGTTGCAGAAACTTATTTACAGAAAAAGATGTGTCGGTAAGAAATGTCCATATAACTAACTATGGATAAAATCACACCAAGTATTTAAAATTCCATCTGCAGTGCAACAAATATTTTTAAATAGTATATTGAACCAAACTTCAGAACCAACAGGAATAATGAAGGTTAATAAAGAATGTGATGGTAGCAATTGATCCAATCCTTTAAAATAGAATAGCGAAATTGGGGCCCCATAGGCACATCAATTAAAAGAGTTTTTTTACTGTACTTGTAAGTATAATAAGGTTTAAACTTAAGTTTCAGTCTATTGCATATAAATTGATAAGAGTGTACATTGAGTCAAATATTACTAATAAAAAAATGTGCGACAAAACCATACATGCAGGTCTGTATGACTGTATGTTTCAATGGCTCAAAGGGGAAGGAGACAGGGGAGGTATTGCCATTTATACACAAGCTTAATAAAAATACGACAATTTTCCCATCCCACCTCAATTACAATTTAGAGGGAATTCTACGTGTGCAAATAGGGATGGGGTGTCAAGGAAAACCACCATTCCTAAGGATGATGCTTTAATTGAATTAAGGGTTCCAAAAGGAAAATGCACTAATAAGCTCTTCAGAAATTCAAGATTTGAAGGCATACCCCAACTTCAGCATCTGTAATGTTCAAATCCTCGCATAATGTCCTTGCAAATTCCTCAGGATCACTTTCAAGGTTGCCTATATCCTGGTATTTGGAAGTTCATGTAAAGCAACAAAGTTTAATAAAAAAACACATTCGAACAAATCGATAAAGCAAACAGTCTACATCTACATGAGAATTCCTGAAATCTACAAATGTACGTACCCACAGGAACTGATCTCTGATTACAGTATTGTTCACTCGGAGGTCAATCTGCACATGCACCATAGCTGCCACTTAACTACACTCCATTCATTTGGTTGAACAAAAGGTACCGAAACATTCTGTAAATCTGCAATTAGGCAGAGAAGCAAACCTTGAGGGGCACAATCTTCTCCCTGATCTGCATCTCCTGCCCCTCGTAGGAACGGAACTCGGCCAATTGCCCCTTTTTGGAACACACAAAGAACCCATAGAGTACTAGTAAGCGACCAAGCTGTTAAATTGCAGGATACCTATATGGACTAATCTTTATGTCCTAAGCAAGATAGAACGCAAAGGGAAGCAATCAGGAAAAATAAAAGGTGGTACCTGGATGGACTGGACCATCTGGGGGACGAAGTTGGCCGGTAGCTTGAGGTCCTTGACCGTCCTCTTGGCGAAGCTGATGATCTCCGAGTCGGGATCTGCCCGGCGCAAGAAAGACTGGGTCGGAACAGAGGAACCCAAAAGAAAGGAGCAAGCAAGCAAGCGAATGGGAGACGAATCAAGCACTGAAGAGAGGCGAGGGTACCGCGGGGGTTCCAGGTGAAGGCGTCCCTGTAGCGCTGACCGTCCACCTCGACGTCGACGCGTATCGGCACAAGGTTGTCCCTCGTCGGCCTGCACAGTAGCACACAGGTGGATGGATTAGCTCCTCCGTCCCCAATCGATCCGGTTCACAACGGAAGTGGATTTCTTTGGAGAGAGAGAGAGAACGTACATGCGGAAGTTGACAGTGGAGGGCCGAGAGGCGCCGAGGCTCACCGTCTTCATCTCTCTCGCCGGCGGTCCGTTCGTCGCCGCCGTGGCTGCTCGGGTTTCGACTTTCGAGGCCCGATGGCTATCCTGCCTGCGCCGCCGTGGCTGGCTATTCAGATTTCAGAGCCCAGATCTGACATCAACTCGTATTTGGGCCGGATGCCTAATGGACTATGGTAACAGGGCCCATCGGCACCGCCGCGTCCACGAAAAAGAGTCGCCGGGTCGCTACAAACTCACTAACTTGTATCTTCTAAAAAAACTAACAACATATACAGACGGAATACATAAATGACAATATAACATAACAAAAATAAATTCTTCTAACAAAAGTGGTTACCTCCTATAGTTGCTCTTTATGTTCTTTCATCTTCAGAAAACGTTTTCTATTACATCATCATTCGGAATTGTAGCTAGAAAGCATTGCTCCACAAAGCAAATGATGGAATCATTCACAAATTGATCACCAACACGATTATGTAGTATTTCTCCACATGTTTCATTGCTGAAAAGCACCTCTCCACCGATGCAATTGCGATAGGTAGCACTAGTACTAGCTTGAGGAGCTGATAGACCAAAGGAAAAGCAAGATGTTTGTTTGTATCCATCGTTAGCTTAGCAAGTTCAGAAATAGACTTCGATTTAGCAAATCTTTCATGTGCCCACACATTATCGATGTAAATGTGAAGCTCATGACCAAGATCCTTCAATTGCATTGAATTAACAGCATCCGGATATCACTTAGCCAACTCCATTAAACTATCAAATTTGAAAGCATAGATTGAATCCTTGGGATTGAAAGTAGTCATTTGAGTAAGTAAATTAGAGTTTACCTCGTAAAAGTGCGAGAAGGGGAACCGAGCGAATCGTGTTCTGAGGGAAAGCGGTGCTGAGGAGGCGAGAGGAATTGTTGATTCATTTATGTGTTCAGGAGGCGAGAGAAATCGGGTGGGTTGGCCAGTTGGGCGAATTGGGCCGCTACCTTGCCTCCCTGACTTCCCCTTGTGCGCTGCTGGGAGAAGTGGGCTGACAGAGCAATCAGGCAAGAGCATTTAGGTTGCTAGGCTGGGGGCACTGCAAAATTCCAACAGGGTCATTTGCTGAAATAATAGGTGTGGGTTGGACTGGGGGCGTCGGTGTCAAATGACCTCGGCCCAACATTGTAGATCTGCCAACCCACTTGTACTCCGGGAGGCATGGATCTAGTGGAGTTTTTTTTTTGAAATTTTTTATATGCCAATACAAAGTTCTCGGTTTTTTGATCTGCCACTTGAAAACGATCTCTCCCTTACATGACACTATATTTCACAAATGTTACCCCTTTTGCCACTGTCATCAACTTCATTAGATTTTTCTCATCATTTTTTTCAAAATACCCAAATTACCATTGTCTTCTTCCTCCTCTGCTCCCCTTTGCTATCATCTCCTCTTCCCCAACCGTCAACGCCGCCGCCTCCCACCTCCTCCTCCCGTAAGCCATGGCCTAGCCGCTCCCACGAACCCACCCACCACCAGCCATCCTCCTCACCGTCGAGGCTAGATCCATCGATCCTAGATGTTGCTGACCTCGTGAGCTCAAATTTGGCGGCCTCTTCATTGATGTCTCCGGGCTTGAGTCTTCTTCCCCGTCTTCAATCAAACCAACGCCACCGCCGAATTCGTCGCCCTCAGTGAGCACCTCTACGATTCTTCTCGCCTAGAGCAACACCTCCACTCTCTCTACCTCTTCCCCACTTCAATTCAACCATCATATCACCATAGCACACTGCTAGCAAAACCATCTTCTTCCCCGAGGTTGACCATCACCGCCCCATTTCCACTGACCATCTCTGGTCGTGTCACCTACACCGACGAGCTCCCCATGTCATCGCGTTATTGATGTGTGTGCCTGTTCTCATGGAAAGCCACTCGTTCTATGCTACCGCTATCGCCCCATCTCTGACCACCGCCTCTGCCATCACTAGCAACATCGTTGTGCACCCGCGACGTCGCTATCCATCGCCTTCCCAAGGTCGCACCAACCCATTTTGGTCGTCACCTGTGCCTCACGAGCCTCCATTCACAGACGTCACCACTGTCCAGAGCCGTGTGCCATGCCTCTGCTTTGTTTGTTCTTTCTCTGTTCAAATGCAAGGGAGAAATTGTCTTTTCACAGCAACTTTACAGATTGACTGATCAACAATGGCAAAAACAGGTATTTTTTGTGAAATGTAATGGCATGTAAGAGAAAGAGTGTTTTTGTAGAAGCAGACTAGGGACTTAAGAACTTTGCAGTGGCATATAAAAAAATTGGGCAAAAAATTTATATGTCACTGCAAATGTTATGGATCCTTGATATGCCATTACAAAGTAACTTCTTCCTTCCGTGCCACTGCAAAGTCGAAACCATACCCTTTCATGCCACTGCTGTCACCTCTGTTAAATTTTTCCATTAACTTTTTCCAAAATACCCTCATTTGTTTCTTTTCCTTCCTTCATTTTTTTTCTTTCCTTCCTGCTTCTCTCTCTCCTCTAGTTGACCCGCCGCCGCCGCCGCCTCTCTTTGCCTGTGTGGCCGCCATCGCCTGGTCGGCGAGCGAGCTCCTCTACCTCCAATATGTTTGAGTAAATTTCAATTCATTGTCAGATTTGTGAGCATGCATGCATAGTGCATTCATCTAGACATCACCATCTCAAAAGCATCTGTCACAAGTTCACCATGCATCATCCAAACCAATCCATCCCAATATTCACTGCAGCACAACAAAGAGTACAACCAATCCAAGTAGGAAAGAAGCAAGAGGTGACATTACTAGTGAGGAGCGCCACCGTCAGAGTTTTCGAGGTGCCAACCACCCCCGCCATCTCGACGCGGCGGCGCGACATCGTAGCATAGCCCATCTTGGGTTGCGGTGTCACAAGCGATGGAAGGACCAAGGACGAGGAGGTCTAAAGGAGGGATGATGCAGGGGTGACCACGGCGGCAAGCCAGAGCCGGCTCAGCGATGCGGGAGCTTGTAGGAACCACGAAGGGGCCATCGGAGCTCGGGCAGTGGCGGTGGCGACGGATTACTCAGGGGGGCAATGGCTAGGGTTCAGCAAGGCAGAGCCAGTGAGGTGAGCTGACAGCGACACTAGGGAGATTAGGGGCCAGGTGGAGAAGAGTCAGCGGTGGTGGAGTTGGTTGGCGAGGTCGACGGAGCCGATGCAGGCGTTTGCAAGGTGGAACGAGGCAATGGCACCCTAGCGATTGCGCCAGTTGGGCGGCGGTGCAAGTGGTCGAGGCGGCGGCTGGCAATGGCAGCAGCACTGGCAGAGCTAAGGTGGAGCAAGTGAGGCCGAATGGCAGCGGCACTGAGGCAGAAGAAAAAGACAACAATGGCAAAATGGTATTTGCACAACCACTTCACGGCTTGACTAATCAACAGTTACATAAAAGAGTATATTTTCGACTTTGCAGTGGCATGGAAGGAGGAAGTTACTTTGCAATGGCAGATCAGGAATTTAAAATATTTACAGTGACATATAAAAAATACCTTTTTCCGGGTGGGCAACAATTTCGATGTTGATTACATGATTGTGTAGTATATGTTTTGATAGCAACATACATCTTCCTCTCTAGGCAACAATCTACGTGTTTCATTCTTCGTCATAGCTGATTACACGAGAATGTAGTATTTGTTTTGTTGGCAAGACGTATCTTCCTCTCTAGGCAATAATCTACGTATGTGTTTCTTTCTTTGTTATAGCTAATTACACGAGAATGCAGTATTTTTTTTGTTTAGTTGGCAACACACATCTTCCTCTCGAGGTTTAGGTCACCCACACTTCATATGTACACACGCCAACACAAGAGTACTCGACCCATACTTGGCACAGAGAAAAAATTATGGAAATCGGACATCGAATTCACAATCTCCCCTTCCGTGGGCACATAATTTTATTGTCTTGGTGCACATACAAGAATTCTAACTTGTAGGATGCTGTGGATGGTGGGGAAAATGTGTGTGTGTGTGTGTGTGTGTGTGTGCGCGTGTATTCTACACGTAGGCCACGCTGTGATCGGCCTTGCAGCTCACGCTTCTCTTGCGCTACGCGCGGTTAGCCAATGTTTCGCCTCCCGCTCGAGATCGACAGCAAAACCCTCATGTGCGCGTCCAAAACAGAAGTAAACCCTCATGCGCGTGTCAAAACGGTAGTAAAAACCTCACGTGCGCCAACACCCCACCTCCCACTAGAGATCGGCAGTAAACCCCATGCGCGGCGTGTGAGGATCGGCGGTAAAAGTCTCGAAGTCACCCAATATGACAATAAAACCCAATATCAAAGCGAATATCGGTAAAATCGATAGTAAAATGAAGATCGCATGTCACCTAAATCGGCAGTAAAATGACTGTTACTACCAAAATAAACGATAAAACCAAAGAATCACTGGTACGTCGCGGGTCAGACTGTAGTTGACAGTAAAGCTACTCCCGGGGGGGGGCACTGGAACGGTTGTAACAAAACTACCGATAGACTCACGTGTACCCAGCTAATTTTGATACTGACTCATTTATTATTTATTATCCTCTCACCCGTTTACTGTGTCCAACGAGGTTTACTGTTTTTTCCTACTGAATTATTGTAAGTGCATGAGTTTTACTATCTTGGATGTCTATCTAATTATTGAACCTATTGGCTAGTTTTACTTCACACCAAAATGAGTTTTACTATAAAATAAATTTATCGATATGACCACTCGATACCCCATTCGTTTGGACAAAAAAATGCTCCCGTGTGTCCTCCCGTGGCGCGAAGTAATAAAAAAAAGGCGGGTGATCCCATGCATCCCACTAAACGTGCTTACAATGTAAACAAGAAAAATGCGACCAGTTACGCTTATTTCGCCGAATAATATTTAAAAAAAATTATCTCATGTTCTTTACTATTACGTACATATAACATTACTATAATATTTTATTTTTTTACTGCCGGAACACATAAAAAAGGATACGGTAAAAATGAAATGCAACAAAAATACAGATTTATTACTTTATAATGATCGTTTACCTCTTCCTACATGTGCTTTTACTGTCACACTACCTTTTCACTATAACATTTACTGCAAAAAAATATTATGTGATGGCTCTTTACTGTAAAATGCGAGGGCAATTACCGGGCTTCTATTTTGTTCGTAATTACTGTATACGTGTCATGTTTTACTACATTGTGGCCTTACATTTTACTGTACTACGTTCGCACTCTTTTGTTTTGTATGCTCGCGTGCGCATAGCTAAAAACACGGTACTAAATCAAACCAAACCCTCGTTTGTCCCAAAAACAAATCGTACAATGCCACTAGGGCTACCCGATGCATCTCATCGTCTCCCCCTACGACTTATAAGGATGTTCTCGGCAGTAAAATATATTATAACTTTATTGTCTTATTGTTGTATTTTTACTATCAAATACATACGTGCTCGAATAAAAATCTCATGTTGCACGAAAGACAATAAAAATATATAACAACTTTACTGTCTTATCCATTATGTTTTACTATCAAACAAACAAGCTCGAAAAAAAATTGCACGCCGCAAAAAGGTAGTATATTGATTCATGAATTGCTATCACGTCTCGTGTTATTTACTGTCAAAATCAAATCCCGCGCATGGTGCGGGCGTTTCTGGACCGTTAACGATAGTTGGTGGGCCGCCGTATGCTGGTTGCGTGCCTGCGTGTCGCGCTAGCCTGCGTCGCACGTGGTGGGCTACCTAGGCGTAGAATAACTATTCTACACTCGGATAGAGAATAGTGTGTGTGTGTGTGTAGGGAGCATATCTAGTGCAAACGAACTGTTCAGTGCTGACATGCTAATGTTGTTGTGGGCCATCGGATCTCACGCTGATGGCCTGGATGCAGGCGAGCGAGATGCCCTCACCACTTATGCTAGTTTTGAAAAAAAACCTAGCAGTCATGTTTGCTTTGCAAAAACACTCGTGCCTCCTTCTCCCTCCCGTACCCCTTCGTCTTCGATCGCACGCACGCACTGGCCTCCGCGCCTCCTCGCCGCCCGACACCACCTCCTCGCCGCCCACTGGCCACCCCCTGCAATCCACCTCCGCCCCCTACATCCAAGCGCGCCGCCGTCGCCTCCTCCTTCTCCCCATCACCACCTCCTCCTCCCCGGCATCCGAGTGCAGTGCCACCTCGTCCTCCTTGCCCCTGTCACCATCTCCTCCTCCCGGCTGACCTCCTCCCCGCACTAGTCCCGGCGGCCCCTCGTCTCTGCCTCCCCCCTCCCTCCATGCTGGCCTCCTCCCCACCGACCCACGCCTAACCTTTTCACAACTCCTTCGAATGGAATATTGTCTTCTTGAAGAGAGGTTCTTGATCTAGTTTTGTTTGGATTTCTTTTGTGTTTTGCAGGGAGACAGCTTGAGGCCAATGGAATTTTGTGTTTTGCAGGGAGACAACGTGGAGGCAAATTGAGGCTAACATTCTTAGATCACCAGCAAGATCCCGATCCCCAAATCCTTCTGTAAGTTTTATCAGCGATACTTTGTAAAATCTATTTTTGTCACTTACTCTAGCAGGAGCCCATCTCTTTATGTACTAGAAATCTTATACATTGTTGATTTATCGTTGATGGACAATGTAACATCCCAACTTTAGGCTTGTGTTTCAAATGTAAGAAAATCAGTAGAATTTAAAACTTTTTCTTACATCATGTATTTCCTGTTGTGCCAAACAATTCTTGTACAAGGGATTATGGAAATACATTGTCACAAGTCTAGTTGATCCAAATCTTGTTATTCCAAAAACAATCTTGTCAAATCTTATGATCATCCTCTGGAAATATTTTTCCTAAGTCTCTGTGATGGTATGTGACCCCTCTGAAAAATTTCACAATTTTTAGAAATTGTTTGAATATTTTTAGAGGCAGTCAAACCTGTTTGACTCTCAGTCAAACATTAAAACAGAGCCTTGCAGAATTTTTGGAGATTTATTCACAGAATAAAAACCTCTGAAAATTTTACTCAAGGTTAATATCTGAGTTAGCAAGCTCCTGTAAAAATTTCATAATTTTTGGAGTTAATTTGCTACCTCAAATAAATCATTCAAAGTCTCTGTTCTTATTTCAAAGTCAAACTTGGTTTTACTGTTATTTGGGTTCGAGTCAGACTCGGGCTCGAGCCAAGTGACTTGGTCCAGTCAACTAACCGCACCGCGCCTGTTTGAAAATCCCGCGATCGATCTCCACCGTTGGATCTATATCGCACGCCCACGCGTGTAACCCTTCGGACCTTCCGGTTGCTTGCGCGAATGCCAACCGTTAGATCTCCATCCAACCGTTGAGATTTCCCGAACCCTTCGGACCCTCCGGTTGCATTTTTGAATCTGGGCCGTTGGATTAGGATCCAACGCCCGCGTGTCCCTTCGTTGTAAACCGCGTTTGCGACGTGGGGCTATCTAAGCCGTTCGTTTCTAATCGTAGGGCTCGCAATCTCTCCGTTGTGTTTTAAAGCCCGTAGGCGTGGCACTATCTCAGCCGTCCGTGTCTCATCCAACGGCTGAGAATCACCGAGCCTTTTCGCGGGTCGTCTTCAACCTCTAGCCGTGCATGAACAGTAGGGGGAGTAATGGCAGTGTCATTTCTTGCTCCCTAAAGCCACCCTAGCCGACGTTTAGGGGCATGGGAGGTACACCGAGCTAGGTCATGCCCTAATGCACGTCTTCACCTCTTTTTCCTTGTCGGACGCACCTTGTGCTTTGTGTTTTGCCGCCCGAAAGATGTGTGGTGCAAACCCTAATGCTTTCATGGCTTTATAAGCACTCTCAAGACCTCCTGGCATTTCTTTAGACCACCATCGAGCCCCATTCACAATATTGGAGCTTAACACCTCAAAAATGGCAGATCGCCATTGTTGACCCGTGGAGCTCCATTGGTGTTCTTGGTGTTCCAGTGGTCCTCCTTCATGTTTCTTTGCCCTAACCTTATCTATTTACTTCCTTGAACATTTCCCCTCACTTAATTTTGGATTTGATTCTCAGGAATTGTCCAATTTGGGGTTTGTTCGAATTCGGCTGAATTTGGTCATCTTCTTCCTCAGCTCAGGTGAGTGCTCCATTTCCTAATTACTTGCTCATGTAGCTTCTGTGAATCATTATGAAGCTATTTTGATGCTTTGGAATCACTCATTTGGCTCAGGGTATCTATCTCTGGTTTTCTTCTCCAAGTCCGGCGAGCTTTCACCGTGATCAAGCGACTCGGCCATCTTTGAAGCTTCTTGTCACTAAGGTAGCTTCTTATTAGTCCTTAGAAGCTTTAGCACCGCATCCTAGGCTTGCAAAGTGGAGCTCATCGCAATTTTCGTGTTTAGCGAAGCTCCCATTTTCGTTTTTCAGGCTAGCCGGCGTTCTAGTCCTTCGCGCGGTGAGAATACTACCATTAGATTCGTTGTGCTATTGCGAATCCATTTTGGTCCTTGGTGGCGCGCGCGCCGTTGTCGCCGGCGATTTGCCGTTGAAACCACTCGGGTTTCTTGCACGCGAGCTCCCGTTTGGTCATTTGATTAGGACACATTAATTGCTAATCATTAGTTATTAATTATATCTTAATCATTGTCGTTGAGCCACTGACCAGTGGGCCCAATATCCTTAAATCACTCTCTGGTTCAATCCCGCACTATTCCGACATCATTAATGTTAATCATTGGTTAATAAATGTGTCGGCATGTTATCATCGTCGAATTTACCTTTGGTCACGACTTGTGGGCCCGAGGGATTAAAATCAAATTCCGATAGCCATTAGTGTCTCTCTTAGATCTAATTAATGATAATCATTAGAATCTCTAATCCCGCCCTAACCGCCACTCGGCGATCGCGACAAGTGGGCCCGGTGTCTTTGTGCACGTGGGTTAAAACGTTGCGGTCATGACTGAGTCACCGACATGCGGTCCCACATGTCGATGCCTCTTTTTGAACTTCGATCTTTAGCCACCGCTCGTTTCTAGATCTGCGCCTAGATCTCGTGTGCATTCGGACCCTCGGATGCCTTGATCATTCTCGACCGTCGATCTTGAGATCAGCCACGAGATCGTGTGTCGGACCTTCCGACCGTTAGTGCGCTCGGACCGTCCATCTGCAGATCTGCGTGGGATCGCCCAAGCAACCGCACCGTCCGGTGCATACACCTTCGTGGCCCGTTGGATCGTGATCCAACGGTGGGCTCCGATTGAGTTCGCGCGCGTGCGCTGTTTTCGTCGCGCGTGAGCCGTAGGATTTTAGATCAAGGGTTGGGAGTTGTCCACGTCGTTTTCTTTTATCTGGGTTGTTCTGTATTTCGGTAAGTATTTGTTTATCAACCAAAATGATATAAAACTTTAGAAACTCATAACTAATTCATTTTAAGCGCTTTTAGATAATTCCAATCGTAATAAATCGTGTTATCACTTTAGTTTATTATAAAAATGGATTTTAGCATGTTCGATGAGAGAAAATTGTGTAACTAGGAATAACTTGATTTCGTCATTTTGAATATTCCGAAATAGTTTTAATCTTGAAAAATGCATATCTTTTCTCAGTATAAATCCAAATTGTGCAAAATCAATTTTGTTAAATTCATCTGTTAGTATACTTTCATATAAAATAGGATTTGAGCATGTTCATAATTCTGTAAAATGACTTGCATTAGATTTACAACTTAGAAAAATCATAAGTAAATATGTATAACCCCAAAATTAGTAAATCCAACTTTGCTGTTATTAGGATGTCATAATCTATCTACTATAAAAATTTCAGACCTAAGATCATTCTGGAAAATTTCGCCATGAACAGTGTTAATTATTAATTAGATTGTTATAAAGCTGAGAAAGAGCATTTTATTCATATCTTTTGCATGCTTAGTTCAAATTGCATGATTCTTGTTCCTGTCACTTTATAAAATCATTCCCTAGCTGTAGTGTAAATTTTATTAGTTTTGGATGTGTTTTGCTGTTGGAGTTTATTTGGTGTTCTTCGTTCTTATTTGCTTATCGCCTTTTCGCGTTAGGTTCCGAAGACAATATTATTAACCTTGATATTGAGCCACAGCAGCCATTAGACTCTGCACTTCAGCCAGGCAAGCAGATGTAGCATTCATTTGATCATATTGTTCCTACTATTTTCAAATTCTAATATATTGTTTGCAAATTCTATGTATGCATTGCTAGGTTGTTTTAAACTATTGTCGATAGTTGGCCTACTAGATGCATTATCAGTAGGAAATGTTTATTCCTCTACTACCGAAGCCTATGTTACTTGCTGTGATTTTGGGTTCGCTGGATGGACCCTTGTCACTTAGTAGTTTACGTGTCATTATGCTTAGCCATGCTTAGCTATCGGTAGAAATGGGCAGTTATCGACTCGTCGATAACTTTGATCACACAAACTGTTACTAGGTGTATTTTTCAGCCTTGTGCTTTGTCTAAATTGCAAAACTAAAACTGAAAATGAAAACAATTTAGACTTGGGCACAATGGTAAGATGGTGTGATCTTTTGGGTGTGGCGGAATGGTGCCCGGTCAATTAAGGACCGAACTACTTGTGAGTATCTCATTATCCGAGCATTCCGTGCGTGCTAACCACACTAGAGGATATGGGACCTCTCTTTGCTGAGTACTTTGGTGTGTTAATTAATGAGTCGCGTGGTGGGTTGCATATTTGATTATATGCAACATGGACACGTTGTAGGAGGAGAACACCGCCGAGGTCGGTGTATCTTGCTCCACGATGGGTCCTTGTGATCCATATTTCGTCGGCAGATCACTAAGGATTAACCCCCATACGTGCGTCTCTTGATTAGCATGTTCCATTGGAAAGGGTTCGTAGGACTTAGCCGTGCCGGCATACCAAAGGAAGTGTGCTTAATAGCTTGGCAAAAGGCGATGCAAGTGTGGGTACATTGGTACACCCCTGCAGGGATTAAAACTATTCGAATAGCCTCGTCCTAGGTTATGGACACGCTTGGATAAGCTTTTCAAGAGTTAGACTACAACTTTTTAAAATTAAAACTTGATGGTGGTATGAATCGAGGATTCATGCTATGTTGTGGTGGCTTTGGGAAAGTCACTTCTAGGTGGATACTTGTTACTTATGTTTACTCATTTGTTATTTAAATGCTTAAAACAGATTTTACAAACGTTGTTCAATCTATTACAATATTGCAAATGAAACTTGCTTTATGCGTCCAAAGAACCATATAACCACATTCCTTTGAATACGACTTTCATGTAGCTATGTATAGGCTTGCTACTCGTAAGTCTTGCGAGTACATTTTTGTACTCACTGCATTGCTTGTGTTGTGCAGAGGATGATAGTGAGTCCGATGGACCTCACTTTGTGAGTTGTCTTTGTGCGATTCACAGGCGATTAGCTTAGCGCCCGATCGGTTGCCCTGTGGTGTTATGTGGCTAACTGGTCGTCTTTTGGTTTGAGCCATCTTATGGCAACTTTGCTTCATTGTTACTTATTTGGTACTTATGTCATTTGGCCGGCCTGTTTGTGTTGTAATAACTTATAATATGTATGCCTTTTGGTAGACTTGTTATATTCTGTTGTATGGAAATGATGCATGCCCGGAATTGATGTATGTGTGCTGCTTGTTCTGGGAGGCACATATTCATCGAGACGCGGATTATTCTATTTGTGATACTAGAACCAGTGGAAGGTTAAGTATTACAAGTTTAATAAACCGGGGTCTCACAGACAAGTAGTTTCTCTTATACTAACTAATCCATTTACATTTTCAAGCCAAATCAGAATGAAAATGATGTGCTTGTGGGGATGGAACCATGGTCCTAAAATGCTTGCAATTGGATATTTGTCGTTCTCACCAACTTCTGAATTCGTTATTAAAGTACTATTTGTATGTTCACTAGTATTTGGATGGAAACTTGAGATTTATGTACTTTCTCCATGGTCAACATTTGCTGGGCTTATTTATGGTCGTAGGATGACATTTAAAAATGATTACAGTGTCTTCTGTAATGCTGAATGCAAGGTGGTTATGATTTATGTCGTTATCTAAAACATACAGATAAGCTTGTTGGGCTCGGTTTGACAAGGATTCATATCAGCTTATTTGGACTTTGGATTTTTTAACATTTTAGTATAGGTCAATCTTACTATTCTTGTAAAATGTTTGTCATCTATGTACTCAGTGGTTCCAACTTCCAATGAAGTGCACTAATGTTTGTTTCCATATGGAAAAATGATGAGCTATTCTTCATAAAACTTTTAGAACTAGAAATCTGTAGCTAAACAGATTTGTGCTATGTAGTATTCTCAACTTTGCATTTACAAAGCAAGTTTCAGCAAGCAAGTGCACAAAATGCATGCCATCTCTTAATTATTATTTTTTTGTTGCATGAGAACCTGTATCAAGAGACCTGCTAGTAGAAAAATGACAGCAATGGGCTATTTTCATTCAACAACAACTTAGAAGCTATTTCTCATTCTCACTGATGCTTGTAGACAACAACAATTTGGAAACCTGATACTGTACAAGCAAACCGAAAAAAGAATAGTACACTTTGGCATTTCTCATCTCCGTCAGAACTGCACAAGCAAACACTACTATAACATTCACATTGTCCTGAGAATACCACATTCTGATAATCAATAAAGTGAATACATTCACTCAGTTTTAACTCACTACAACAAGAAAAGATGGCAAATCTTTGCTTGTACTAAATGCTAATTAATCCATGAGACGGGCCTCCTTCAACATGTTGTGCTACTACTTTCACAAAATTCAGACAAATTCATGGCTGCAACCAAATGCCGTACGTACTTCTGCACAAAAGGAACCATGGAAAACATCTCAATTAGCACGGGCATGATCTTTGGGCAAGCCGCAAGCTAAGTTTGGTGCTTCTCTTTGGCATGCTCTTTGCACTTTGTTTGAGAGGTGGTGCAGATGAAAGTCTGCATGCATACCTTGCACTGCATTGAGACATAAGCACTGTTCAGATGACAAGCTAACGATGAAATATCTGATAATGTTTTGTGGGTTAAGAAGTTAAGGTAAGATTTTTTTTCATAAGAATGTACACATTTTTGTTAGATAGCGAACTAGCTACTAAATTGCACTTCAAATTTTAGAAATTAGCTACCAAGATCATTCTGCCAGCACGGCATGCTGGTTTCACATTGCAGCTTGCATTTGTGATAACTAACAAGGCTTATCACTATCATTGCTAATTCACATTGCAAAACCTGGATCTACTTCCACACATAAGCATAGCCTAGGCATTGCCCAAGTTCAAGTAAAGCTAAATGCTCATCAGAATCATCGGATCTGCGCGCAAAGAAAAATTTAACATAATTTTACAATTTAACAGACTGCTAAGATAATACACTACCAGTATTCGTATCAAATGAAAGGCATCAACATATCTTTGTCCTCCTTATACGCCTAATTCAACAATTCGCCCTAAATCCCACTAGTAATCCTTCTTGACAAGAATTCCCAAAATAAAATCACCAAGAGAAGAGGGTTAAGGGATAGATCGAGCGATTGGAGGGGGAGAAATTGCGCACCTGGATGTTCATGGCCTTCTTGTTGGCCTCAAGTTGTCTCCCTGCGAAACACAAAAGAAATCCCAACAAAACCAGACCAAGAACCTCTCTTCAAGAAGACAAGATTCCATTCGAAAAGTTGTGAAAAGGTTGCGTGTGTGCGATCAAAGACGAAGGGGTACGGGAGGGAGATGGAGGCGCGGGTGTTTTTGCGAAACAAACGTGATCGCCAGGGGGGTTTTTGAAAACTGGCATAAGTGGTGAGGGGCATCCCGCCCGCTGCATCCAAGCCGTCCACGTGAGATCCAACGGCCCACGGCAACGTTAGTATGTTAGCACTGAACAGTCCGTTTGCACCAGATATGCTCCCATATATATATGCATGTATGTGTACATGTAAATTGAGTAAATTACATACATATATACCATAGTCACTCTCACTGAAGAAACAATTATATATTCTATGCATATCCCGTTCTTTAGTGTGTGTTGTACATACTTTGTATACCCTCAGGCCAATTTCTCTACTCTCTACTAACTAATATGCCGATCGTCACCACGCAAAATAATAATAATCATAATCATCAACGTCATCATCTCAACCTAGCCCCGACAAAGGGAACAAAAATGAATGAAATCCACGCACACCACACACCACTGGAATGTGTCGAGCATCCCGATTAATCAATTAACGTAGCACTTATCCGCCCTTACAATCCTCAATTTCTTCACACTTGTCAGGAACAGCCTGCCCAAAAAAATTGAAGAAAAACGCAATGATTCAAAAGAGTTTGTCAAAGATGCACAGTCCAATTTTGTTTCTCCAAAATATTAATTCTAAGTAATTTATGTTTGAAAAAATAAATGATATGTCAGGTGATCAGAATTAAGCCTTACTCCCATGGTACGTCCCCGACCATCATCCAGTCCCCCTCCTGGTCCTCATATGTGAGAATTTGACGAGCCTGCTGCTGCTTCTCCCCAAGAATGACTTGATGACCACCCATAACATCAGGATCTAGATCAATTAAACAAACCAAGCATTTCAACACGCAATAATAATGGTAGCTTCTTCGAGATCGATGCAGCACACAGTATTATATATATATATATATATATATATATATATATATATATATATATATATATATATATATATATATATATATATATATATATATATATATATATATGCAGCACAGCATAAGAAAAATGAAGAAAATATATAATATGGTGCGTGATGAACAGGAAAATTAAGGTGAGTAATTAGGTGTAATGAACTGATGATACGAATGTTACGTACATGTGATGGAGACCTTGAACATGCGGCCGAGCTGGGCGAGGAGGCCGTCGTATCCGTCCAGCAGCAGCAGATCCAGCTTCCGGCCGATGGGGACGCCCTCCATGTACACCTTCACGAACAGTGACCGCCGTCCATGGCCACCGCTGCCTCTCTGGTACGCCGCCGCCGTCAGGGCGCTCCTAAGAAACGGTTTGATCGGCGGCCAGTCTGACACTTGGACGTCCCTAGCCCCGGTTGATATATGTTGCAGAGATCGATCGAACAAAGTAAATGATGAACATCGAGTTAACGAATAAACTTTTAGAATTGCACCATATTTACGAATGCCAGGTTGATGACACATATGAACTGCAAATCCAAGAGCATATATAGAGCGCTATGCAAGCAAGATCAACATTCCTAGAAATTAAGCAGCTATTTGTATATACATCCATCTAATTTTGGTGCAAAGATTAAACAAGAAAATCAAACAGAATACGGAGTAACTTGAATCATAAATTACAATATTCAGGTGCAATTAATCCTTGCACATCGAGAGATGAAAAGTTGCTGAGATTACAAGTCTGCTGATCGAAACCTTGGAGTAGAAGGCGCGCTGTTGTCGGTCTGGATGGAGGAGCACGAGAGGCTGAGCCCGAGGTGAAGATCCGTGCTGAGGTCTCCCCTCATCGCCGGCCGATAGCCGGACGACGCCGTGGAGAGAGCCGACGGCGGCGGTTGGCCGCTGCAGCTGTCCATGGAAGAAGAAGGAGAGTCACTTGTCTTGCACTCCATCAGATGTGGAGCCAACGACTCCCCCTTTGTTCTTACTTTCTGGCTATATATCTACTTGTCAAATCTAGAAAGGAGCCATTCCAGAAAAAAAAAATCAGAAAGGAGATGAAGAATAGAGAGAGAGAGAGAGAGAAACATATAGTAGTAGGCTAGTAGCTAGCTAGTAGCAGCAAGAAAGCCAAAAGGATCGAGTTTTATACATGAGCACAAAGTGAAACGCCATTAGATAAAGGGGCAGCAACAACAAACTGTCAGTATACAAATTAAGCTGACTTTAGTCGTCGTAACCGTCTGCGACCTTTTCGTTTCTTCTTTCTTTGATGCGGATTAATGGCGTTAAGCGTACACTTTGCTGGCTAATACTGGGAGCAGTAATAAACATGCAGTGCGCGACCTAGGCAGGGCTCCCGTGACAGTGGAGAATGTTGGGTTGTTACGGGGTGCACTCGAGTGCAGGCAATGTGCCACCGCCGAGATCTCCTGTGAGCCCCGGCCGCATCCATTGGCACTGCCGTTCGTCAATCTACCTAGCTCCACCAACAAACATATATTCCCCCCCTTTTCACCGACTTCACACATGACCCTCCTATCATTCCTTTTTGTAATCCACATGCATATATGACACACACACACTAACAGATTCTTACAATTAAACATGTATGTACTACTAGTTTCAGGAGAAAAAAGTTTGGATCCTTGATACAAATCTCCTTGTGGACACGTAAGCAGTTAATCCTACATGCATACATATCCTTGATTTGCACCCACACAGCAAACTAGCTAGTACGTGTAGCGTTGCTCGATCATACATGCACTGTTCAACAAGGTCCATACGTCCGTGTCCTAATTATTCCTACCTCACCTCAGCATCGCACCAACGAATTTCCAACATCAATTCATAAATTCAATTTAATTCGGCGATAAACATGCAAGGAGCCAGCTTAGCTTAGCCAATAGCCCAACACTAATGCTACTAGGGATGAGATGAGATCGGAGGAGACCGGAGCATTGCATGTTGCTGTAGTAAAACGACGCGTGAATTGACAAAAGATGAGTGAGAGGACAAGGACACGCCAACTGTCCGGCATGGGGATCCACCGTCCCTCCAGCCTTGGCAACTGCTTAGGCTCGCTGGCGACGCGTCACAGTAGTTCTGGTGAAGTTCTACTACGACTACGACCGAAAAATGGCGTCTTATCCAGATAAAATAGAGATACTTGCGATTTGCTCAGACCTTAAAAAATTCTTAGCTCCGCTAGTGCTGCCTGGCAAGTCGGACGCCTACGGCCGCCGGACACGGGGAGGCTGATACGCCAGCCAGAGAGCTGTGTCCTGCAGCTGCGTATGTACTCACCATCCATCCGGTTTGCCAAGAAGAGGAGGATTATCCAAGAGGTTCGTGGAATCCTCGCCGTGACGATCGATCGACGCCGACGTCCCAACAGCGAGCCAGTATTAGTTTCACACTCATGTACATGTGTCAACAGCTATTCATTGGAGCTATTCATTGGCATATACTTCTGTCTCGACAGCAGAAACACACTGCATACGAGCATCTATAATAGTCTATATCATTTGTTACTAAGGAATAGACACATCAGTATTTAGGTGATGTGAAGAAGAAATGATGAGAAGAGAAGGTGAGCTTGTTTCTAGATAAAGTAACAAACAAGTTGTCGATACCAAAACACAAGAAACAACAAAATAACTATTAGAGACTTGCTTGTTACCTAAAAACTTGTTTTGTGGGTAGTAATTATAGTCTTAGATACAAACTCAAGAAACAATCCATTGAAAATCTTATTTCTTTTAATTAGATTGACTACTCTTTCTCCTCTTAGTAATGAGCTAATAAACAAACTATTGTAGATGCTCTACCCGCAATTAACGCTGCTCATCGCTGACCAAGTCACGAGGCCCTCTACTATTCATTATGAACCCAGATAACCAGAGACTGATGGGTTGTTTTGCGAAAGAAAATCTTTTGTAACCCATGAGTTTTGTGCTTGCGGAAATTCTCGAGCAAACGTGGCTGAAATACGAAGACGAAAGATTTTTGTCAGTCATGACACTCTGGTGACTGACAGGTGGACCTGTTCTTCAGCGCGGGCGCTATGATTAACAATCAATTTCATTCGTATGCATAGATAGCAATGCGAAATCATCTGAACAGGTATCGTCATTTTCGCAAGGCAAAATTGGCTACGGGATATCACAATTTAGTGTTATTGGTGGTAGGACACTCAAATTTTATGTATTTACCATAACACACTACTAAAATATGGCTCTTTGTTATAGGACACTAGACTATTATAATAATACTAGTAGGGTGCTCGTGCATTTTAACGGAACCTCAAAAGAGAGTGACACATAAAAATAGAAACATGAACTCTGTCTATTGCATCACTTGCTACTACTAGTACCTGAAAATTAAAATTTTGAGCTCATAGATTGTTTACCTTTGAATGTTGATGTTGATGCCGACTTTCCTCCCCGACGTGCTACCCATTTCTAGCCATTATCGGTCGACAAGGAACAGGGGTACGCGTCGACAGTCACCTTCTTCCACCCTGAACCCAAGCTGCAACTCGGTTCTCACGGCTATTGACCTCTACAGCCCTCACCAGGCACATCGTTGCAAGGAGATGTGAGGTCGGGGGAGGAGATGGTGGTGATGTCGCGGTGGTAAGCGAAGAGGAGGCGGCGATGCTTGCTCAGCCGGCGCGGAGTAGGAAGTGGCGGTGGTGCAGGGGAAGATTAGGATGAATAGAACGCGGTGCGTTGAACTCGAGACTGCGGTGCGACGAGGGAAGGATGCCTTCATCTCTGCCTTCCCTCATGCATCGTCACTGCCTCCCCTTCCTTCCCCAACGCCGCCGCTTCTCCTCCAAGGTACCATCGCCTCCTCTCCTCCCTTCCCTTCAGATGCCTTCTCCCATCCCAGTCTTCGCCTTACCGCTCCGCCGCCTATAAGGATTAGCAAGAGCATTATATTTACCAATTGCTCACTTCACAACTGTTGCACCAGCATGGAGGCACACCACTGCACTACCATAGGTCTACCGCCTTGCCAACTGCTCCCTTGCCGCAACCACGCCATGCAGTAGATTCGACTCCTCCACCGAATGCGAGCAGAGACATTGTAACAGCCCAATTTTCAATTTCAGTAAAATTTAAAAGTTTATTTATGTTTGTGGTTTTTCCTGAATTTTCAAAAGCTTTTTATAAATATTTTAAAGCTAAAACAAATTATTTACAAAATTAAAAGTCAACAAATAGTTGAAAATAATTTTATTAAGTCCAGAATGAGTATGAGAATTTCTGTGAATTTTTCCATAATTTTTGGAAGTATTTTGCTATTTTCTAGAGCTATTATGAATTATCAGAATTAAAACAAATGAGAAATCAAAAAGAAAATCCAAAAATAGCGTCGGCGAAACCCACCAGCTCCGCCCAAATCTCCCTCCGCGCTCGCCCGCACGGCCCGCCGCGCGCCTCTCTCTCGGACTCTATCCTCTCGCCGTCCGATCTCGCTCGGATGGTGAGATCGACACTTAACCCAACCGTTCCCATCGGTCTCAACCGCCCGATCTCAATCCAACGGCTAGGAGCATCCCGTTCATCGCACGTCGTTTACGTTATCACCGTTGGATAAAGATCCGCGGCTCTCCTTCATCGTCAACCCCGGTCGTCGTCTCGCGTGAACGCCGTAGCTCACCATTTTCGCGTGGCGAGCTCCACGATCTCGACCGTTGTAGCCTCCCCACCCACGATCACGCGCGCGCGGGCCGCGACAAGCAACCGCCACGCCCCGCACCCGTTACCCATCATCCCCACGTTCGGTTGCACAACTCCCGCAACCGCCGCCACGACCTCGCCACGCCCCCGTCGTCATAGCCTCGCCGTACCCTATAAAGGAGCACCAGCGCCACATCCCCTCATCACAACGCCCAAACTCACACCCTTACGCCCCGAGCTCGCCAGATTCGGAGATTCATCGCCGCCGGCCACCAGAGCTTGGAGCTCTGTTTGCGCCGCCGTCACCACCGCCGGGTTCCCGCCGCCACCACCTTCGGCATCGCCGTGATTCTGCGATCCCGGTGCGCAGCCCTTCGTCGCCGGAGGACCTCCGAGAACCCTTCCGTCATCACCGCACCTCGCCGCGCTTCTCTCGCCGCGACCATCTTCCCGACCCTCTCTGTCCCCAAGGAGGGCACCATCGTCATCAGCATCGTCGGGCGGACCTCAAGCACCCCTCCATCGCCGCCGAACGCCACCGGAGCACCACCGTCGCCGTCACCCGAAGGTCTCCGCCGCCAAAACCTCGCCGCCGGCCAACTCCGACGACCATCCGCACTCACTCCGGTACCAACTTGTTCGCAATACTCCCCTCTACACACTGGTACCAATCACACTCACCGTTGAGCACTAGAACGCCGTTGCCGCCGCACCCGTACGTCGCCGGCGTTGAGCCGCGCCGCCACGCGTGCGCCACATAAGCCGCCACCTCGTGAGCACATACGCGGCGGCCGCGTGGCGCCGCGTCGATGCCGACAGGCGTGGTCCACCGACCCGGCCCGGCTCGATGGACCTAGCCCAGTGGACGTGTCACTGACCGATGGACCCCACATGTCAGAATTCGATTTTTTTTTTTATTATTAATTTCTGAAAATCTCAGGGCTGATGCAAGCATTGCGCAATAATTCGTTTTTCCTTTAGAAAAATAAAACAGAAAATCAATTAAAATTCAGACTTGAGTTAAACTTCTAAAATTCATATCTTTTGAACCATAACTCCAAATTGGGTGATTCAAATTGCAAAATTTATGTAAAATCATAATCTAGCTAACTAAACCAAAATATTTCAATTTGGAGTTAATTTGAACTATGTTTTTGAATTTATTTGAATTTGAATATTGAATTTGTCGTATTTTCGCGTATAGACTTCGACGACTCCGGAGAGTTCGATCAATCTGAAGATTTAGAGTTTCAAGACATCGACCAAGGCAAGTTACACCATTGACCATATTGCCCCTATTATTTTAAGTTATTTTAAGTTTTTAAATACCTTATTGCATGCATATGTTGTTATAAATATTTTAATATCCTGTTTTACATATAGTTAACTCCATATGTTGTTGTATGGCCAAATTTGAATGTTGTATCTGACTACCTCGATACCATAGGCAAGATATTACCAAAATTCAAATATATGCTTAGCCAAGCTTAGTCCACATTTACAGAATTTGGGAGGGTTTACACCAGATTTCTACAAATTGTTTTCAAACTTGATATTGTGGTATTGTTTTACCACATGAGTTTATAAATGAAGTTTTTATTCAAAATAAAATCAAAACGGGTTTGGACTTGGGCGAAATGGTCGGAATGGTGGGTGCAGGTTTATGCACGGGTTTGATCTGGTTAAGATCAAGGCCCATGGGTTGAATGAATGACGCCCAAGTCAATTGAGGACCGGTCTTTGAGCCGCTTATTGCTATGCCATAACGTACCACCACATGTCCTGTATGGGCAGGATTTGGCTAACTAATTTGTGATATCCTAGTATATTTATGTCATGTGATTTTGTGGGTGTCGGTTAGACGTTTTATTCCCACTTGGCGCAGAGAGGGGCTTAGGAGGACGGTCGGTTCAAAGGAGCGAAACCTTAGCGGGCATGAATGTACTAGGATAAAACATTGTAAAGGCCTCATGGTAATTGCTCACCACACGCCTACTAAGCGTGAATTGGCGACATAACGAGCATGTCACCTCGTGTGGGTAAAGTTGTACCAACTCTGCGAGTAGAAACTATTCGAATAGCGCGTCATGGTCATGGACATGCTAGCGGGGCCACTTAAAGTTAAATTGTTTTTGGTTTTAAATGCTTTATTAAATGTTGAGGATGGTTAATCCTTATGAAAATTTGGGGGAAGCCAAGTGTTAGGAGGATCCTTCACTTTATCATTGGAGGTTATCCACATTATATCATTGTCATTTCAAAATATGATTTTATCCATAGTATAAAATTGCCTTAGAAACTACTATACTTATTCAAGCTGAAAATCTGTTTATGCAAAACAACCCGGTCATACTCACTTGTTTCCTTATGCATGCATTTAAATTCAATATTGGTGTGACTTGCGAGCACGGTAGTAGTGCTCACTCTTCTTGAATAAATCTTATTCGGAGAAGAGCGCTATATTGTGGTGAGGACCGGACGAGTAGGCCTTCTCGACCTGACGATTGCCTGTGGTGCATCGTGTGGCTCCCACTATTATGTTATTTCCGCTGTGTTTATCATTTGACATTTGATGTTATTATTCAGACTCATTTGTATTAAACAATTATTTATTTAATGCCAATTACGTTTTCGTGATATGAATGTGATATTCATTTTTGTGAGACTGTGTACACTGGAAATCCTGGACTGGTGTTTGAACACAGAGAATTCGGGATCCTTCGTTCCCGGGTTCGACAGACATAGATGTTGAATTTGGTGGTGTTCTGATAGAGACTGGAGAGGGAGCAGATGGAGGCACGCCGCTGCTAGATCCGATCTCAGGGAGCTTGGTAGAGACACGTCGTCACCGATCCGAACATCGGGAACTCGGTAGAGGCGCACCGCCATCAATTCCAGATGCCACCGTCACCTTCCGTCACGAGAGAGAGAGAGAGAGAAGACCGGCGTGGTGAGTCGATGAGGACGGGTGGGAGAAGAGGTGGGAGACCGGGGAAGAGGATGGGCGACCGAGTGGGGTGGAAAGAGGAGATTGTGGGAGCTGGCTTTTTTGGTTTTGACAGAGACCGTGGGAGAGGAGCTATGAGTCGAGGGAGACACCAACGGTTTCAGAGAGAAGCCAACACACCCGGTCATGGGTCCACCTTTGGGTGGGTGGAAGAGGAGAAGGGGCGAGTGTTTTTTCATAGCGGGAAAGGGAGTGGGACAATTCGTCCCACCGCACGGGGGTAAACTCCTTTTATTAGTTAAGATTATTCGTTGTTTTGGAGAGAGAACTCGCTCAAAATGAATTTCATGCCCTTATCCTCTTCTTCTTCCTCCATATTCCTTCCCCATGTCCTCTGCTTCATGAATAAGACGACGGGGGCGATAGCATCGGCAAGAACTGTGATGACAGACGATGCTGCACAACAGAGGAGCTCACTGGTTCAGTCGATCGTGGTGCAACACTACTGGTTCTATGTTCTTGGGCGATGTGGACTTGGAGCTCGATGAGGACAGGTAGAACAAGACGTCGAGGGAAGTGATGTACCCGAAGGTCAGATTGTTGGCCCGATCTTTCGATGAGAACGATAGGTTCAGTAGGCGTCGCTCAACTCTCACGATCCTGGTTACGAATATGTAAGGATCGAAACCATGCAATCGCTGAACTACTCGACAAGTCATTATCAATCGTGCACGAATACCCGGTTGACCTGATCACGAAGATCGATTCCTGCATACACCGAAGAAGCACGCAAGAACAAGATAAATAAGCAATCTGAAATTGCGAATATGAATGAAATACTTGATAAATTGAGATTCCGAAGCGGTATTTTGGTTATTCTAGTCGACACAAGCCAATACACGAAGTTGCATGGAAGCTAACTTTTAATTAAACAAAATCCAAGAAAAACTAGAGGGGCGCGACCTCCTTATATAGGGGAGGGGGAGCCGCACATATCCAAGAGCTAAAGGGGAGGTACTACTCATGGGCACTGTTCATGTGAACAGTATGGCCATGGATAGTGCGGCCCAAGGGGGGTGCCCAAGGAGGTGGCCGACCCAAATAGGTTACAAAGCCCAATTTGGCCCAAACAGGTGACGCAGCACCTTCTTTCGATGATTGCGGCATGCACAGAAGGAATTTGGAGGTAAGACCAGATCCGTTTGAAAGAGGACAAGATAAGCTTTTAATCAAGTACTCGTGGACCTCAAACGGAGTTCGTATGCGAAAGTTATGCCTATTTGAAGTCAGGACTGTCTCTAGAGGCCGAACTGGATTCCAAAACGTGTCCAACTTGAACTCTTGCTTTGCTTGGACATAAAGTGACATGAAAACCTTCCTTGTACCATGGCATGGAGTAGCGCTCGTATCCAGAGGGTTGATGTCATCATCATCCTCCCCTTCTTGCATTTGAGTCACCCTCGACTCAAACTCATCCTCTAATTCCAAGAAAAGCTTCAAAACTTGTAGCAATGCATGCTCATCTTTCTGCAAAATGTTAGCAATAACAAGTGGCAAAGAAATAGAGAAAGCTTTGGAAATTACAGGTGATTGTGCATGCATCAAATCAGTAAAGGTATATTTTCTCATAACAGTAAGTTTGCAACTCAATTTGCAAGTATAAGTGAAGTATATAGTGGAGTTATTCATTGCTCTGTGAAAGGGCGGCACAATAATTGAATTCAAAGAGCACAAGTCATTCATATAATCATATTTCAATTGAGCAATAGAAAATTCTTCTAACAAGGGTGAAAAGATTTGTAAGTTCTTCCATAATTCAACACCTTTATTCAGATTGTCCATACTAGATGGTGCAATAAAAGGTAAACACATAGGCATTGGATGAGTATTAAATTTTATTTTTCTCTCATATTGAACAGGATTCAGCACACAAGAATTATTGTCCAAAACAGCAAGCTTCAAATCATTCATGTGATCACAAGTTATGCATATTCGATATACCAGAAATTGACTGCCTATACCATAATCTTCAATTAATTTAAAATAGTAGGTGTAGGTGCTAGAAAGAGAATTTAGCGATGAAAGTTCAGAAACTTTCTCCATAGCACATTCCAAACTAATTGGATCTTTAAGCATGATATAGCACAAAGCATCAGTAGGGGATATTCTATCTAGTACTTCCTTATGTGTAATTAATTCGACATGTGTAAAATTATGAGAGTTCAGATTAGCACATGGTTCGTTCAAGTCAACACAAGGAATATCAAAAGATTGCACTACTACAGCAGGTATATACTCACAAGGTTGCTCTATGTCTTGCTGTAGCATTAAATCAATACCTTTGTTATTATCGTCCTCATCAGCTAGTGTAGGTACCTCAAGCTTCTCCTCTAATGGCATAAGATGCGTCAGATCATCGTTCATCTCTTCAAGCATCTCGGCGGTATCTAGAGATGGAGTAGGAGTCAAAACAATGTTACCATTTTCAGTTACCTTAGGTCGCACCTCGCTTGTGACTGTGGTTGGTGGAGGTACAAATAGACGTTGCAATTTCTTCTTCATCTGCTCCCATGTGTACATGAAGTGGTACTCCAGATTCGACCACCAATGTTGAACATCACCGATTAGTGCCGTTCTTGCCATGGTCATCTTCTCATAAAGATCAAGGTCCTATCTTTCAAAATAGCTTTCCAACATAGTAACCTATAGAAAGTAGTCCAATGACATACTCTCAGCAGTGAGTGACAATATGTATGTAGGTAGTTGTTTCCCTTTGAGCTCAAATCTGCCTACGATGACATCGTAATCTACCAAATTCAACCAACCTGTCATTGTTAGTAGAAAACAAAGAACAAATCACAAGTATATGTTCCTATCAACTACTAGGATCTGGAGGCTCAAATCAAGTCACTCACACTCAAGCTTATACCAAGTTCTTACAAGTTCTTACCAATGCCGCAAGGAAGTGGTACAACCGGTGGCTGGTTTGTAATACTCTCACTTGCAATTAGTCCAACGATTACGAGGAACAATACCTGCTGAGTTAGTAGGAAGTGGAGCTTGGAAGGCTTCAATATGGTAGCAAGGATCAGCAATAATCAAATCAGTTAATGCAAATTTAAAGATTGTTCAAAGTACTAGCCAATGTTGCAGATTCTAACCTAATCAAAGCTGGCTAATCAAAGCCCTATGCAGAGAAGTGTATGTACGCACACGCAACGATCAATGTGACTTGATACAAGCAAGGGAAAGCCTCACAACAAGTGCTAGGAGATACGCTAGCCAACAACTCAAACTTCTATAAAGGGCACAAGATTGTTCGCGCGACGTAGAGCACAAAAAACAACAATATCAGTGGAATGCAAACAACCCTCTAAATTGAGTAGAAACAATAGCTAGTCTCAAACGATGAAAAAGTAAAGTTTTATATGGCTTATATATGCTCTTCTGAAAGGTTTCGACGAGATCTACAACTTTTCAGTTCAGGCAAACTCCAAATTCTGAAAGGAAGATCGAAGGAAACGACAAAAACAGAAACCGAAAACTTGCGACGCGAATTCGGGGTTGAAGATGGCCGATTTTGGGGCACCTGGAGGGCAACTAATGGCTTAGGTAGAAAAGATGTGCGTCGTCATTAGCTTTGAAACGGGCACAAGAACGTCAAAACGGACACCGTATGCAAAAGTTATGTCTGTTTTACTAAAGGTGTCTCCGAAACGGAATCCTACTCGGATTCGAAACCAACTCGTGTTCAATCTTGAAACTACTATATCTTTTGATTTCGTGTGCCAAACTTGCTGAATTTTTTTTATGAAAGCTTGTGGCTATATGTAGAAGGTCTCCACTAATTTTTTTATGCTTTTTTCTTTTCGTTTTCTTTTTTTTTTTTTCTCTACCGCGGCTTTTGTTTTTGCGGTTGCCTCTTTCTCCTTCTACTATTTGGACGACCCTAGGATTGGCCACAAGTCGCAAATAACATCAACTCTCCCAAAAGATCACAGCAATCCTCTCTTTTTTTGGATTAACAACAATACGAATTTTCTATTTTTGGTGCGGATTAGAGGAGTTCTAACCCATGAATTTCTGTTTTAGATGCAAAAACTAAGAACCCTGAAAGAGCGATCAAGTGACGCGAAGGAAAACACGAAATGCAAACTAGACAACGACGAACTAGACTCTAACTAAACTAGCAATCCGCAACTTGAACACGACAATGCAACCAATGATTCAACGAACAAAAACTGAAAGAAAAATTGCAATGGCTCAGATTGGTTCGGTATGGATGATAGATGCGAAATTTTGTGGGGCAATTTTCTGGACTCTAGGTATGAAAAATAAATCTACTACTAAGGGTACTGATTTCTCACCGAAGAACTGTAGCTCTGATACCACTTGATGTACCCGAAGGTCCGATTGTTGGCCTGATCTTTCGATGAGAACAATAGATTCGGTAGGCGTCGCTCAACTCTCACGATCCTAGCTATGAACACGCAAGGCTCGAAACCACGCAATCGCTGAACTGCTCAACAAGTCATTATCAACCGTGCACGAATACCCGGTTGACCTGATCACGAAGATCGATTCCTGCATACACCGAAGAAGCACGCAAGAACAAGATAAATAAGCAATCTGAAATTGCGAATATGAATGAAATACTTGATAAATTGAGAATCCGAAGCGGTATTATGGTTGGTCTAATCGACATAAGCCAATACACAAAGTTGCATGGAAGCTAACTTTTAACTAAACAAAATCCAAGGAAAACTAGAGGGGTGTGGCCTCCTTATATAGGGGAGGGGGAGCCGCACATATCCAAGAGCTAAGGGGGCGGTACTACTCATGGACACTGTTCATGTGAACAGTATGGTCATGAATAGTACGACCCAAGGGGGTGGCCAAGGAGGTGACCGGCCCAAATAGGTTACAAAGCCCAATTTGGCCCAAACAAGTGACACAACACCTTCTTTCGATGATTGCGGCGTGCATAGAAGGAATTTGGAGGTGAGACCGGATCCGTTTGAAAGATAACAAGATAAGATTTCAATCAAGTACTCGTGGACCTCAAACGGAATTCGTATGCGAAAGTTATGCCTGTTTGAAGTTAGGGCTGTCTCCGGAGGCTAAACTGGATTTCAAAACGTGTCCAACTTGAACTCTTGCTTTGCTTGGACACAAAGTGACATGGAAACCTTCCTTGTACCATGGCATGGAGTAGCGCTCGTATCCAGAGGGTTGATGTGATCATCAGGAAGGTAGTTGCGTTGCCGTAGGGACAGACTCGGCTACCGTTCACCAAGCGAGGTACCTCGACATGGCTCGTGCCTGTTGCCTCCAAAGCCCTAGGTCCCTCCATCAGAAGCCTCGTCGTTTGCGCCAGGGTGCTCACCAAAGAAAAGTTCATTGTCTCCACCACCATTGATGTAGATCTGGATCTCCTCTACTGTCGGTAAAGCCTTCCCCTACCTTTCCCCTTCCTCCTCCGCTACCTACGACACTGACCCTATCGATTCCCGTCATTTTACTGATCTGATCCACCAACGCCGCATCGTCCTGGCTACCTCCTTCATTCTGCACCGCCACGGGTCCATGCTAGTTCTCGCTGTCGCGCCTTAGTGCACCATCTTCACCCCAACCGGGACCGCTCCTCCTTCGCTGTTCACTGGAGCATCTCGCCCTCACGGGACGTTGTACATTTTAGTATATGTTCTATCAAAGACACGAAATTTTGATGTCCTACAGCCAACGACATCAAATCATGATGTTATGTAGCTAATTTTGCCTTTTCGCAAATGGTAATTTGCAATGTCAATACTAGCAGAAAATCGATTACTAGACCCGACATATACTGTTTCTTTGTGTAACGAAAGGGCACATATGAAAGCAGAGGGGGGGCAAGGGCTTTTTACATGTAGCCTTTAGTTTCCTCCGTTCGTTCTGTTCCTCGATAGCCGCATGCACAACACAAGTCTCTTGCACTTGTTTGCTCTTTCTGGGGTGTGCTTTGGTAACCTCTTTTAGAAAATTTTATGAATCTTAAAGCAAAGCAAAGTAGTTAATATTAGGTGGACTCAAATCTTCATTAACCTAAAAAATAAATCAAATCATTTAGTACACCTCTTTTAGAAAAGTTTATGAATCTTAAAATAAAGTAGTTAATATTAGGTAGGATCAAATATGCATTAGCCTAAAAATAAATAAATCTAATCAAAGATCGGTCCCACTTAATATTTAAATCTATATCTAATCTTCAATTTGACTTATTTATTTTTGCTCATACATATCTGCTCTCACCTAATATTAACCGCTTTGCTTTAAGATTCGTAAATTATTCTAGAAAAGGTGTACTGAAACAAGGCCCACTCTTTTATTAGCACGTATGTATGTGCTCTTTCTTCTTTCTTTGCCGCATCATCTCTATATATCTACGTACATATGCCATGTTGGAGTAGTAATAGTAGTAATTTCTATCCTGTTGATATACTCATTATCATATAAGATGGTACTTTTTTTAAGCCGTCTGTTTAGCACGGATTGAACTGTATCCGTTACCGATAAGATGGTTCTTACTTTGGTTGTTTTCAGAAGCTTGCTAGGGCAGATCACAAATAGTCTTAAGAAAAGGGACAGAACACAAACCGTCAGGCCTAAGCTGCTTTTGTGAAGGATAATTTTTGGAGCATGCTACTGAAAGAGAAGGGTAGATGGGTTTTTTCAGCTTTTCTACAAACAAAAAGATAGCGCAGTTGCAGTCTTTCAGACTTGCACTGGCTTTGTAGATACAGTTAAAGGGAGCGTTCTTTTTCTGGTGTTAACATTTAGGGAAAATTAGGTCAGTAACATCTCAATTGTTGGAATTTAGAAAAATGACAACACATTTGTAGTTGACTGCCTGGCAACACTACGAAAAACCAAAAAAAAAAAAAGGAAAATATCATCTACAGAGTAAAATGTCATTTTTTGCCCTCTCTCTTCCACCCCCCTCCTCTTATTCAGGTTCACTCCCTCTCCCTCTTTTCTGGCCAAGTTGCGCCACCTCCCTCGAGTCATGCCGCCACCCCTGCCAATCTTCAAGCGTGCCATCGCCGCCAGTCTCCATGCCGTGGCGTGCCGGTGAGCTCACGATGGCGGTGGCGTGGCTTCCGGTGGTGGTGCGGTCGGCGGGGCGCATTCCATCCCCCTCTCTCTTATTCGGCTTCGCTCCTTCTCCCTCTTCTCCATCCGAGTTGTGTTGTGCCGCCTCCCACGAGTCGTGTTGCCGCCACTGTCGGTCTTCAAGTGCGCCGTCGCCACCGGTCTCCACGCCGCAACGCGCTAGTGACCTCGCGGCGGCAATGGCGTGGCTTCCAGTGGTGGCGCGACCAGAGGAGGCATGTTGTAGCCAGAGGAGGCACACCGTAGCCAGAGGAGGCGCTGCATGCGGCTCGGCTCGCCTGAGAGAGAGAACGCAAGAGGAGACGCCGGAGTTGGGGAACAAGGGACCAATAGTGTCTTTTTAAACACTCTAAAAAATGTTGACCTCACATACCTACCACATGACTCAAGATATTTAGAACGGGTGCTAATTAAGCATGCTACGGTAAGTCTAACGAAAACCCAATCGTATCGTGCATATCAAAATACTCTCTATTTCAATTAAATTATAAAAATGTGGCTACAAATGTTCAATTAAATAATAAATATATAAATAACACAAAAATGGCATCCCTAGGTCTTACGGATTTAAACCCAAGTAGTCTAGGTCTTTCAATAATCGATTTACTAATGGAGATACCCTAACATAATAAATACATAATTATCCTCCATTGTAACACTATACACAACATTAACCCTAAAATCGCCGATGTACAACTACAAACCCTAGTTCTACCACTAAGTCATGTTTATTGTTGCTAACCTAACATATTTTCATTGAAGTGACCAACAAATTACATGAACACAACGAACTCACCTCAAAAGTGTGAGTACATGGATGCGTGCCGAGCTGAGGAAAGAGTCTCCTCCTCCCCTCTCCTCTCCTCTCCCTTCTCCTCATCTCAACTCTCCCTTGTTCTCCTCTCCTCTCCTCTCCTCCCTTCTCTTATTCTCTGTCGCCGGTGCTCCCCTCCCTTCCCCTCCTTATGTCATGCAAGCAGACTCAGGAATCAACTATATTGGCCCTTAGTCGCGCCGCACTGTCGCGATTGGTATCGTGTGCCTTCCAGTTGCGCGACGGAGGAGTGAGTGGTGCCAGGGGCCTGCTAGTCGTGCGATTGAAATGCGACGTGGCTCAACGTCGTTCGTTCGTTCATCGCGCGACGGAGTGTCGATAGGCCTCAGTTACACGATGTGTCCGCGATTGTGGGCCGGCTAGGGTTAAATCGCAGGCCCACCATGCGATTGAATCTAGTCACCTAGTGGGTCATCTACTGATGATTATTTCTGTAAAAAAAATCATGGTTTATTTATGTAAAATGATTAAAAAATGGATTATTTTGTAAAAAAAAAAACGGAAATTAGAAGGAAGATACCAAAATCTAACTAACTCCTCTAGAGAAAAATGGAAAAATACAGTGGTTGGTGGGAATTGCAGAGATCTTTACTTTGTTCTCTGTTGACCCAACAAAGTTACCACACCACCCTTGACCACCTTGAGTATTCCTGTAATACATCAGATCATCAACTTATTGTTAGCAAATTCTTGTGCATTGGGTTGGTTCTACTCTAGCTGTAATGCTGAATTACATTGTCAATCTATCAGGAAAGAGAAACAGAACTGCTTGCCTGCCTTGCTCCTAAAGAAATGCAGGGCATCAGGACGACATTTCTGCAGAGTGCGGAGGCAATGAGCAAGGAGAAGATAAAAAAGGCGATTGCCATCGATGGCGCGCAGCACTTTATGTGCAACGCAAGCGTGCACACCAGTAGCCATGTTTCTCTCTCTGAAACCTTTTTGATGCCGTCAAGAGCGAGCTGGGCAGTAATGTAATGCTTTTACTCTAGATACAAGCACTTATAACCTATCATAACTTATATTTGCTGCCGTCTATCTGTCCTTATAAGGTTGGCCCTAATGACCAATCGTGATTCTTGCATTGCTTGGTGTGCAGCAGAAGATTTCAATGGCCCTACATTACTGATCCATCGACCACATCGCCCCATCCTCTGCACAAGAACAATAACAAGAACAGGAACAGGAACTGATATGCATTGTTGTAAGACAAGGTGAGATGAAGAGAGATGATCAAATGCACTACCATTGATTGATTAGATGATGAAGTCACTGCCTTAATGATGGTGTCGATAATATACTAGTTGCCTAGACCTTCTTTCCATGGCCTATGTTCGGTGGGGGACAAAACATGCAGTCAGAGGGAGAAGACTAAAGGGAGGCAGGCAGGCAGCGATCCCTTCTCCTCGGCCATCTGCGTCCTTGTATTCATGATTCGATCTTCACCGCATTTCCTTATTATGAAATTGTTTAGCTTTGTTTGCACTAAAAAAAATCATTGTTCTTTGGGGAAGAAGGGATTATTCGGTACATTGTAAACTAATATCTAACACTACATCCGAAACAAATTATTGAATTGTATATATAGGGAAAATTTGCCCAGTAATATTGCAAAAAAGTACACATTGATAAATAAGAATGACAGGTGAGCCACGAGACCACATGCCAGTGACACACCGATGTTATTTTTCAGCTCGTGGGATCTTTGTACCAAGCAAATTGCCACATATACGTATATATTTGATCTGATCACTTCATGGATGCAAATTCTAATTAATTTTTCAAGGGAAGAAAAAAAACCGAGAGATTGTAGCATCTTAGTTGGGTCTCAAAGGCCAGCAAGCAAGCTTGTCAGATATTTGATCTGTAAATCTGGGCCATGAGAGGTGCCGAAGCACTCGGCCTTCCTCTGTGTCAAAGATGGGCCTCGGGTGCGTGTCATCTGTTCTGGGCGGAAAACGGGAACCGTAATCCTTCAAGGCCAGCCTATATTGTCAGTATCCATGATTGTATGCTTCAAATCTATCTCATTACCATCCCAAAGACCTAAACAGCACAAGAATTGGCACCTGAGACTTTTCCTAGACCTAGAGACAGTTCAAAACAAGCATATCCTATCTGCCATGTCATCTCTCCTATCTCCTGCAAACTCATTCCAGTGGTACCAGTAACTTTTCAACCCTCTTTCAGGTTCCTATCCTACCTCTCACTATCTCTGATATATCATCATCATCATCATATATAAGTTACAGCCTTCAACCTACATTCCATCATTTTTTGGATACAAAACAGCGAGAGATGGTACCGGTATATATGTCATGTGTGCATGATGTAGCTAGCTGCGAGGAATTGTTCCAAATTAAATTATATATATATGGGATTGATGGGACCAGACTTGGGGAGAGGACCCAAAGGACAAGGAGTTGTGGGGCTGATCAGGACGGCAAAGCGAGAGATCGATCGATCGATCGACGGAAGGAGACGACGGGTCGGTGGTCCGGCCGGCCATGTGGCCCCCGCGAGCACGTGAAGCTCGCCGGGAACGAGCGGCCCGCGCCGCGCCGCGCCGCGCCTGCGATGCCCGGATAACGCGAATCAAAAGCTCTGTCTGGGCGTGCGTCTATGCGCTGATTCATCGGTCGGATCTCCTAAGAATCTAAAGCTCTTCATCTGGCGTGTTCACGTTCACGGCATCATAATTGACCATGTATATGCTAATTCCTAGCTACTCCGGCCAGCTTCGTTGGCTTGAGGGTCCAGTCGTTCGTATATATACACGGGAATCGCATCTCCTAACATTGCAATAGGAATGTCACAAGTGAACAGTATCATAACATTCGGTAGATCTGAGTCGTTGATTTCAGGAAGAACAGTCCAGATTAATCTCTACAGTGATGCTACAGTTCTCATAAACAGTGTATATGCTACAGTGTTTCGCTACAGTGTTTTGGAACAGTGCATACCTCGATCACATCCTCTCATTTTCAATCCGACGGTCCATACGCAATGTCATGGCACTGTTTATCCATGACATTACTCTGTAATGTCAGAGAATGCGTTTCCATATACACGTGCAGGATGGGGTGGGGAGGGGGACGAAGATTTACTTCTCGTGAGTTTCTTCTTTTTTTTTCTTTTTAAGGCGAATAGCCCGAAGGGCCTAGAACTCTGGTATTAACGGGTGAATAGTACAAAAGTTAGGTGCATCAGTCCCTATTTTACAAGAACTCTGAAGAAAACTAAAATTACATAACTCCCCCTAGATTCCTCTAGCTGAAGGAGCCTCACCGTAGAAGATGAATATGGTCTTGAGGCTACCTCGACACCGAATGGAGATGGTGTCGGGCGTTGACGACAGAGTGCCCGCTGGACAGCCACTAACGATGACGAGAGCGTCGACTCCTCATCTAGACCCGACGAAGTGTGGCGTTGACCTACTGCCCACCCAGTAGCTATCATTGAGTATGAGGGCATCCACTGTGGAGGTTGAAGTAGAGTTGTGGCCAGAGGATGACCTTATCGACAGAACAAACCGCTGCATTTGGAGCCTACCAAGGCAAAAAAATAACCCCCCCATGACTTGGGAGAGTTTTGGACTCAATTGGCCCTCTAGCGCTTCGTAATTCCTAAAGTAGCCCGTTAGCCGAATTCCTTTTGGCTCCGTCTAGCGTCTTCGCCGTCGGGACGGCAAACATCTCACCTCTGCGTCGCCGCGGCGCGGCAAGTACTCTGCTAGTCACTTTGGCAAAGAAAGCGACGTCGCTGAAAGTCGTTGGCAAAGCAAGGTGTGCTTTACCCATGGCAAACACCTTGTCGCACACAAACCGAGGAGAGAGGAAATAGGAGAGAAAGAAGAATAGTGAAAAATAAAGAGAAAAATATAGAAAAATTGAAAAAATAAGCTTTTTTTTTTTAAAAGGAGCATGAAAACATTTAATAGAAAAATTGAATTGAAGTTTATTTTATTCATGGAAATTAATTTCTATTTTCGAAATTTTCAATTAAGCTCTAATTGACACAGTAAAGTAGAAATCGTTTTTTTAAAAATTAAGCTTTGAAAAGACTCTTGAAAAAAAGGAAAACTAAAGAGAAATAATATCTTGGTCGCTACGGTTCTTGATCACATTACGTTTCTATGGTGGAGTTGAAGCAAAGTACTTTCTGAAGCTTATGCAGAATGCAAGTGAAGAAGTGAGAACACTCGTTGTGATTATGAAGATGCCCTAAAACATGGAGGAATCACTTGTCGGTGCGAATGCTTATTAAAATAATATATTTTTATTAGAAATTACAGAAATGATACTATTTAATTTTTAAATAGTATGTATTATATGATGTTATTTATAAAAAAATCAAAGTATGGTGACAACGTTGGTTGGAACATTTGTTATTTTAAGTAGAATATGAAGGGTATAAAATTTGTTAGACTCTTAATAACATTTTGTGATAAATCGTATATTGTTGTAGTGCGCTAAATTTACGAGGAATTTTACGAGGACGATTAAGATAGTAATGAGTCGTAAGTAGGAAGGTAAGTGATATTACGATGCGTCTGTTAAAAATGACGGAGTTAAAGCATATTACTTTATGGAGCTTCTACAAAATGCAATTAAAGGTGCCGAGAACGCTCGTTGTGATTATGAAGATGGCCTAAAGCATGAGATTGAATTGGGGGCGAAATGTTGTGGTTCCATACTCTATATGCTTTGCACAATTTTCTTGATCATATCAATTAGGGTTTTGAAATAAAAAAGTAGGGTTTTCGGTTTGGGTAAGCGATAGGGATACAAATTTTTCTTGATCATTTCAACTAGGGTTTCAATGACGCGATATTTGTAAAAACATTCATTAAGTAATATGGGCACCGAGGTTTGTAAATTAGGGTTTCATCGTTTGAGCGTATACACGTATATAGGTGACGATCGATGAAGTACTTTATGAAGCTTATACAAAATATGATTAAAGGGTTGTGAGCGCTTTGTTGTCATTATGAAGATACCTAAAACATGGGCGATTCGATGTCGGTGCGAATGGTTGTTTCGAGATTCCACTAGAAGAGGCATACTTGCAATATATGCTTTGATGGCTTAGAAGAGACATTAGAGTCCGCGGACATAAGCACGTTACACGTAGTGACATGGCATGATGGTTCGGCTAATTGCTTTAGTCATCCTCGCTACTACTACGGTACACTGCGATATAAGCATCCGGACCATATAAGTGTGCACGCCTTTAGGGGATAGTAATGGGGGGTAGGACGGCGGACTACTACGTAATGACGACCTCTGCGTGGGACCGGGGCCATTTCCCTTCCTTGCTAGCTCGGCGTTGAACTCGCCTTGACCTTCCCCTTCCCCTTGTCGCGGGAGTGTCCACGTCGGGCTGGTATATCGAAGTCGTCCATGTCCTGCGATTCATTGATGTAAGTGCACCGTATAGTGAAAATTGTAAGAAGGATGTAAATTCTTCATAACTAACGTCGTCAATACGGAATACGCCCGGGTGACCAGATACGCTGTGGCGGCCGGGCTCGGCTGTATGAGCCTTTCCCTTGCCCTTACCGCGGGACTGTCCACGTGCGGTTGGTATATCGAAGTCGTCCATGTCCTGCGATTCCATGATGTAAGTGCATCATATAGTGAAAATCGTAAGAATGATGTAAATTGTTCATAACTCACGTCGTGGATACGGATTACGCCCGGGCGTCCGGATACGCTGCGGCGGTCGAGCTGAGGCGCATGAGCCTTTCCCTTGCCCTTGTCGCAGGACTGTCCACGTCGGGCTGGTATGTCGAAGTCGTCCATGTCCTGCAATTGTATGATGTAAGTACACCGCACAGTGAAAAACGCAATAAGGATGTAAATTCTTCGTAACTCACGTCGTCGATATGGATTACGCCCGGGCGACTACTGGGCTCCTTCGGTGCCTCCTCAGCAGGGTCCGGTACGTAAGGTTTCCACCGCACGAAGTTCTCAGCCCGCACCGAGTAGTTCAGCATGTACTTCTGCTGGATGAATGTCCTATCGTACATCTCTGGGCCGTCGATCCACTGGAAGAAGTGGCAGCGCATCTCGGGCTGCCATTACGTGGGGACGAAGTTAAAAATTTAAAGAATTCAACATTGACGAAAATCGATGCGCGCGAAAGAAACGCTTACGAGGTGGTGCCCGCACGTGTAGTACGCCCGGGCGGCAGTGGCTGGGTGTGTGGACTGAATGATCTCTGCTGGTTCGCCACACACACACTGCGGGATCGGTGAACGTGGTGGTCTTGGAGCATCTTTCATTGAAAAATCTGGGTATTGTAAGTGTTTCCTCTTCTGCTTAAGCCACTTTTGCTTCTGCAACATCCTCGAGTAGAAGTTTGCCGAAGAGTCCATAGTTGGGTATCTATTGTGTAGTGTTGTGTAGTGTTGGGTTTGGTTTGGTTCGACCCCCTTTTGTAAGCTCCATGGTTGGCATAGTGTGGTTAATTTCATGTAGAGTCCCGTCTTTTAGTTCTGGAAAGCTCAGGAGGTAGAGTGTTGTCGTGTCCATCTGAAAAGCTGGCGAGGTATAGTGTTGTCACGTCTTACTTTGCAGAGTGCTGTCTTATCGATCCGAAAAAGTGGCGAGGCAGATTGTTGTCACGTCTTTCTTTGCAGAGTGTTGTCTTATCGGTCTGAAAAGCTGACGAGGCAGATTGTTGTCACGTCTTTCTTAGCAGAGTCTTGTCTTTTCATGCGAAAAGCCGTCGGCGCAGTGTTGTCACGTCTTTCTTTGCGAGTGATGTCTTATCGATGCGAAAAGTTTGGCGAGGCATAGTGTTATCACGTCTTTCTTTGCGAGTCTTTGTCTTATCGATCCGAAAAGTCGACGAGGCGCATTGTTGTCACGTCTTTCTTTGCGAGTCTTTGTCTTATCGATGCGAAAAGTCGGCGAGGCGCATTGTTGTCACGTCTTTCTTAGCAGAGTCTTGTCTTTTCTGTCTGAAAAGCTGTCGAGGCAGAGTGTTGTTACGTCTTTCTTTGCACAGTGCTGTCTTATCGGTCTGAAAAGCTGGCGAGGCATAGTGTTGTCACGTCTTTCTTTGCAGAGTGCTGTCTTATCGGTCTGAAAAGCTGACGAGGCAGATTGTTGTCACGTCTTTCTTTGCAGAGTGCTGTCTTATCGGTCTGAAAAGCTGACGAGGCAGATTGTTGTCACGTCTTTCTTTGCAGAGTCTTGTCTTTTTGGTCTGAAAAGCTGTCGAGGCAGAGTGTTGTCATGTCTTTCTTTGCGGAGTGATGTCTTTTCGGTCTGAAAACCCGGGGAGGCAGAGTGTTCTCATGTCTAACTTTCGAAAAAATGGTCACGTCCTGCTTTGCAGAGAGAAGTTGTGTGGGCTTGTCGTAGTGAAAACTAAGTGTTCTGAATTTTGATTTGAGGTTTCCGAAATTCGGATTTCATGAATTCGCACACAAAATAATGCAGGGATACACAACAGTTCATCCATTCGTAGATAATGTTACTGCTTTATTCTCATTCATGACGGACTGCGATGGATAGATAAAGAGTGGAGATTACGATCTCATTACAACTGAACGTCTACTTGGCAACAACAAGAAATAATAGAAGAAAAACCACAAAACTAACCAGCTTAACTAATTTCTGAAGCATTTTCTCAACTCTTTCCATTCTTTCATCCAGTCTTGTAAGTCTATTCTCTTCATTCTGCGTTGGTGGATCGGAGGGTCGAGCCACTAGACGAAATGTAGGAACACCACGAGAGTCGTCTTGTAAGGCAACAATTTGCATCGCAATATCTTGAACCACTGGGATAGCTTCGTCAGCCCACTGCCAAAACCGGCATGTTGTGCTCTAAAAAAGAATTACAACTTGAAGTGAATAAAACAACATGTTGTTTCGAATGCAATTCATTCGAGATGAATAGGCAGAAGTTACCGTAAGATTTGAACACTTCATGAACACTCGGGATGGATTCGTTGGCGTATGCGAGGTGAACACATTCACCGGATCCCTGCAACGAGGGCAAACAGCCGCCGCGCGATGATTCTAATTGTCTGCTCACTCGAAGGTTAGATGAGGTCGTAGACATCCCGTCTAATACTGGAAGAAAGGAGAAGAGGAAATGAAGAGTGAGGTGAATGGCAGCAAAAGTATCCATATATAGCAAGCGGCTGAATTGCAATTGGGTGGAAGGAAAATCGCAGACGTGAGGCATCGGGCCTGAGGAGGAATCGTGTGGCAGCGTTGAAGGAAATTCGCGTCCGCGAGGTAGTGTCGGATCCCCTAGCAGATCAACCACGGGACCCGCGAGATATGTTGTGTCCATAAATCACAAGGTCATGCTGCACACTGACACTACATATATCACAAGGTCATGCTGCACACTGACACTACATAAATCACATAACATGACATGCTACACACAATACACAATGATATTACATAACATGCATTATACGACCATGACATTACTTATGGTACATCGCCCCGTCGATTGCCCGGACGGCGTAACTGATCCTCAGGGAAGGTGAACCTGTCAGGGGAGTGGCGTACGTTTCGCAAGTCGTAGTAGGGGCATTGCGTGGGAGGCGTCGCTGTGGTGATCTCAGTGTAGGTGTTCGGGTCAAAGCTGAGCATATTATCGATCCACACGTGCTCATCCTGAGAGAATGGTACTTGGTGAGTTAGTCATTGGTTGTATGCATTGCAAAAAATTGCTACAACTACGTTAAAACGTATCTGAGTAGGTTGTTGTGTGGACGGGATCCTCCTGGCCAGTCTGTGCCGTAATGCTGCACGGTGTACCCTTGGTACGTCTCGGCAAACCATCGTCGCGCCCGCACGCGTGCATCAATGCCCGCGGTGAATGCCATGCGCCAATGATCCTGACCCGTCGTCTTGGCGCTGCGGTGAGTCAGGGTCGATGTCTGCAGTGGAACAACGTCGCGTTTGCGACGAAGTCGTATGTTGCACCTCCCTATGTGACGACGACGGCTGAAGCAAGGTGTTGTCCCCTCGCAAGTGTTGTGCCTCCCTCCGTGACAACGATGGCTGAAGCAGAGTGTTGTCCCCTCGCAAGTGCTGTAAGAATAAACGGTGATGTCAGATATGTTAAAAAGGAGTGCTTGGACAAGTATTGATGACGACAACCGGTAGACATATGACATACCTGTGGCCCGAGGCGCGTCGAGGCTGACCGGCCATAGCTCTGACGACTCGCAGAGTGCGACGGACGTGCGGAGGGAGGTGCCGAGGGGGGTGCTGAGGGTGGAGGGGGTGGAGGGTGCCCTCGGTGTCCGCGATGCTGTACGTGAACGTCACTGTGGCGGCCACAAGTTATGGTCCTCATTGCAGTCCTCGCGTCCTCGGTCATCGCGCGCACCGCGTGTAGGAGGCGATCAAATGTGCTATTGCGACCACGGTGTAGAGCTTGAGCACCCTCACGCTCGATACGATCAAGGCGGTAGTACTGCAAGAAAATCGATAGTTAGTTAGAAACATGTAGCAGGATGAAATTTTTAGGAGGAATTTTTTACCATCTCGTCGTGGCGTGCCGCCCGATGACGGTCGGGACCTGCTAGTACAACGGCATCTTGCATGACCTCCATCGGTCGCCGTGGCATCGCCCGAAGCCTACACCTAGTGCGCGAACGCACCACCGCAAGTACGCCGTGCACGCCGGATCGCGTAGCCTCGTAACTTCGTGCACCACGTCGCCGCCGCTTCTCGCCCCTACGCCGCCGCCCACGGCCGCCGGTTCGCCTCGATCGTCGCTCTTAGGCCTTTTCTCATTTGCTCGCAATTGATTTGGATATCGAAAATGTAAGTCGACATGTGGCTACTATGATACCAAAAGTGACATACCGGTGGGCCTTCTCCGTGAGAGGTCGCCCCGTAGCGGGGCACCTCCTGGTAAAGGCCAAACTGTCTCATGACCCGCTGTGGATTGTACGGCTCGACCATGTGGGAGAAGACTAGGTGGCAGGTCGTCAACCACAGCGCCTCGTCCTGAGTGCACTGCGAGGACAACCCGTAGGGGGCCGTGTCTGCAAGGAACTGTGCAGTCCATGGCCACCAGATGACCTCGTCCTCATGCAGAGTCTCGAATAGGTTATGGAACTCAGGGTACGCACGCCTCGGTCTCTCTCTGGCCCAACCTAGGGTACCATGTGTCCAACGTGTTCCCATTGTAGGCCCATCGACGGGGTCATCACCTGTAGCATTACCATAAAGCTTGGCGCTCAACTCGAAAGGGTGCACGGTGCTCCGAAAATATGGCCGCCCAACAGGAAAGTGCTCCCATGACCACAGCTGCAGCAGTGTAGCATACGCGAGGACGGCTCCCGCCTGCATCGGCCGAGAGGCATCGCACAACCCTCGGTAAGTGGCACAAAGCACTGCGGAGGCCCAACTGTATTCTGGCACCTCGTCGGGCCGGGCGTCCACCAAAGACTCAGCGAGATGGATATAGCTAGGGTACACGCAGTCACCCTGAGTCGTAGGAAACAAGATCCACCCGAACAGGAACAAAAGGTACGCAAGGAAGTGTGTCCTAACTGCCTCCACAGTCGCATGCTGGGGGCAGGTCATGTACTCCCGCAGCCAGGAATGTGGCACACCCGACATGTTGTCAGGAATCGGGTGACCGAATCTGTCAGCCATACGCACCTTCCAGTCCACTCGCCTCGGAGGTGGCACTACTGGAAGACCGTGCGATGGCACTGTAAGCATAGCTACGTCCTCCGAGTTATGGTCATCTCCCGGAAGTGGAAAGTGTGAGTCTCTGGTCTCCAACGATCGACGAGCGCAGATAGGAGTGCCGCGTCAAACTGAAACGCGTGCGGTACATCCAACATGCGGGCAAAGGGCAGGAGGCCGGTGTCCCGCAGTCTTGGGACATACCGCTCGTCAAGAGCCCACCTCTCTCTAGGGGCGCTCAAGACTAGGCTCGGAGGGCCGACGCCGGACGACCACGCTAGGCATCGGTGTCGCCCATCCCGCGCGTCGGCGCGAGCTACCGACGGGCCGTCAACTGGAGGCTGCGCCATCTCCTGCCGAGAGATAAACAACATGTTAGTCTACATATATAACATAATGTATGGCATACAAAAAGAAATCGAAACATATGACAACAGAATGTAAGACAAAGTGAATAACACCATATACACACCCGTACAACATAATAGTAGATATGACCATAATGAGTTAGCACATGACCCACAGAACATTACATTACATCCATACACAAAGGCATGGATTGACAACGATACAACTCATACGGGCATTAAAATAAGCATGTAACATCACGACTTGGTAATTGTATCTTGGGCGCTACGGTGCGCTGCTTGTACTAGGTCTGTTTGGGCAGCGACTGATGGAGTGACCAACCGTCTTGCATAGTTCGTGACCGGGCGGCGAACACGTTGCCCACGCCGGGCCGCCGTCCATGTCGTTCCGGATGCGTCGTGACTAGCGTCTTCCACGGTGGGGTGCTTCAGTGCGTCATTGGGCACCCACTTCACCTGCCCTGGCCAGAGGTCCCTATAGTGCATGTCCATCCCATAAGAATGGAACTCCGCACTCCAAGTGCCATACAGGTGGTGGATGTCGTAGTACTCGGAGATGTAACGCTCCGAGGCCTGGCGCCACACCGCGCACGCCGCGTACACATGAGAGCATGGTTTGTGGAGAAGTCGCGGCTTGTTGCAGGTGCACGATGCTTCGTCACCAATCGTGCAGACCTGCTTCCGATCCCCTCTAGTGTGGCCCATGACGTACTTCTCCCTGAGCCGTATCTCGAACTTCATGCGGCGCCGCCCATGGTACGGCAAAGGTGTGAACGAGCCTTGCCGATCTTCTTCTCCATGTGGCGTGCATTACTTCCGAGAATTGTTTGCCATCCTCCGGATGCTTCTTGGCCATCATGGCTCGATAACAAGTAGCCGACAATGCGGTTCCGGCTCTCCTCCACGATCGCGGTGATCGGCAGGATCGGACACCCTTCAGACACCGTTGTACACCTCCGACATGTTGGTCGCGTCATGATCCCGCACCTTGCACCATCGGTGTCGCGGCGAGGACCATTTCTCCAGTCGGTGCGTGCGAGTTAACCCACCGTGTGAACTCCCAACTCGCGGACCCTCTTGCCGCTGCACCTGCCTCTGCGTCCGCCGAGTTCCTTACATGCTTCTCGGTCTCCTCGTCGAGCTGTCTCCACAAGGCATTGAACTTCCGCCTTTGGTTCTGCATGCAGAGCTTCTTGAACATCTTCATCAGGTCCTTGCTCCGAAACCTTGTGTGGAAGTTCGCCGCGAGATGCCTCATGCACCAGCGGCTCCTGACATCATTCCACCGAACAACGGCGTCCCATTTTGCATCGTGCTCAACGCAGACAACAACCCAGCATTGCGGTCCGAGATGACACACACATCTGGCCGGTCTTGGACCACCGCCTGCTTCACGTTGGACAGGAACCATAGCCAACTTTCGGTGCTCTCGTTCTCAACAATTGCGAAGGCCACTGGGAGTAACTGGTCATTCGCATCGGCTGCAACCGCGGTGAGGATGGTACCCTTGTACTTCCCGGATAGGAAGGTACCGTCCATCGTTAGCACGGGACGGCAATGCTTGAACCCTTCGATTGCCTGACGGAAGGCCCAAAAGACCTGGTCAAGAACAAAACAATTGGGCCCCTCCCTCGGATGCACCCGGTCAACCTTGTTTATGTATGTCCCAGGATTTGATTCTGCGATTTGATGTAGCATTCTTGGGACTAGGTTATAAGCCTCTTCGAATGTGCGAACATTCTCTCCACGACCTTCCGCCGCCCGCCATGCCGCCTTGTAGCTCACTTGGAACCCCACCATATTGGCAACCTCCGCCATTAGAAGCTTTGGGAAATGCCAACATCTTCACCACGAGGTGGCTTATCAGCCGGCAACATACGAGGATGTCACGTTGCGGTGCCTATGAAGCGCCTCGCTTAGCTCACAAGTGTGGTCCTTCAAAGACCGCGTGATCCGGAATCCGTGGCGCGCCGTGAACGCTGCGCACGGACCTTGCCAAGACAGATTCTTCAACACACCTAACGATGTAGGTGTCGGGTTGGACCTCTGCGCACCGATACGCTCGCCAATGTTAATGGCGTGTCGGCAATGGCATGCCGGGCGGCGCTCTTGTTAGGAAGCGCGCGCCTACGAAAGCGGTGTCTTCATTGAACCCCGATCGGCCAACTCGGGTGTGGCAAGACTAGCGATGTCGTTGCGGCGTCGTCCAATCTAGAGGGCGTGGCGGTGTCGGTGGTCACAACACCACCAACAACACCCCGTAGCAGCTTCTCTGTCTTCCTCATCTTCGGAACTGGTTGTTTCCACGTCCTCCTCTTCCTCGCTTTCCATCTCTTCCACCTAGTCGGCCGGTACTCATGGCAATCAATACGGGCTGCCCACCATCTCTCCACTCCTTCGTTGGGCTCGAAGTTATCGGCACGCCTCCTCAGGTCTCCATTGCCCACTTCCTCGCCCACGTCTCCTCCAACATCGGAGACCAACGCAGGCTCCTCCTCACCAGCAACCTCACCGGAACCACCCACATCGGATGTCCCCGTCCTCTCCACGAACTGAACATATACCATGGGCCGCGCAAAGATCGCGGCAGCAGGGTTGCAAACAACCCCCATGTAATTGGCCCATGAAGCGTCACTTGTCACCTTCATAAGTTGCCAAACGGTCTCCCCTCCATCACCCACCACCGAGACATACAACGCCTCGATGCGCAACTTCATCCTTGCAGTGGCGCGATCGAACGCGGACCGCACGCACCGCCTTAGCTCCGAGAGGCTCATGTCCTTCAGACCAGGCGCCCGGATCACTGTCCGGTCGCAATTCGACAGGTCCGCCCCATACGGTCCGTCGCGTACGAGAGCGTTCCCGTGGAATACGAATAGATCTTGAATCTCCGCCATGAAGTACCTAACACATGTGCATATGACATCCACTTAAAGTACAATAAAAATGGAAACCAACAAAATTGGTTTCACTAAATTTGAAGTTACTATCAAATAGTTATGATTTTTTTTAAAATTGTATGAATTCTGATGCAAAACTAAATCACTTTACAAATTCCTAATGCATTTAAAACTTTTTATACTCGAGCTAAACGTAACCTCTACCACTGACATGCGATATCTCCTGTACAGTGTTCTTTTTCATTTAATTTTCTGATTAAAAGCCTACTGACAGGTGAGGCCCGTTTGTCATTAACTCGGTCCATGGCATACTGCATGGACCAAAGGTCAACATGCCCGGTCAAGGGTCCATGGACCACGCATGTGTTCGGTGGGACCCGACCGTCAGCGACACTAAATCTTCTAATTACGTGCTAATCACAGTAATTACATTTATCTCTCCCTTATCTCCTCACCACCGAAATATCCTACCTGCCATCCATCATTCCCCATCGTTCTTTCCTTCCCATTCCTCCTCCAACGCTTCTCTCACCTGGAGTTATCTCCTCACTGGAAGGTACATTGCCAACTATATTTAATTTACAACAGTACCAATAATAAGTTTGCTAAATCAACTAATTGCTACCTACTCACATTGCTAACTGCTAACTCACACTAAGTCTTCTAATTTCATGTCTTCCAATTTTATGTCTGAACGCTAAATCCAAATACACCGACTACACAACTATAACTACTCAGTTGCTACAAAAAGAAAGTACAATTCATCTAATTACATCCTAATCGCATTGCTAAAACTAGCTAAAACTGTAGCCGGATGCAAATGACACTTACCTTTTCTTGATGCTCACAAGACGATGCACAACTTCTGTAACTTCAACTTCTATCTGGTTGGCTTATTCCTTCTCTTTCTCTCTTCCGAGAACTCTCTTCCGAGAACTCTCTTCCTCTCTGGCTCTCTTTCGATCTTTCTCTCTGGCTCTCTTTCTCTTTGCTTCTAACTAAAAATAGCGTTGCGTTTCACTCGTTTTATGCACTTCCTGACCAAATGCGCAGAGGCAAACGAAAGAGAAACGCCAAAAACACACGAGGGCCTAGGTGGTCATACCTGCGCGTCGCATGCAACTGAAAATCAAAAGGAGCGGAGCCGGGGCCGTGCGCGCTCCTAGCGGCTGCCGCGTCGCGCGGGCGGCAGAGCGGCCGGCCGGTCATCGCCGGCGCGCGTGGCGGCGAAGAACTCTGCCGCCGTGCCAACAAAGAAGAGCGCGTGGCGTGGCGGCCGGGCATTGCGTCGCTCGGCAGCGCGTGGCAGGGGGAGCAACCTGCTGCCGTGCCAAAGAGCAAAGAGTTTCGCTGCTGCGCACGAGCCGCAGACAAGTCGGTTGTCGCTGACATGCGGCGGAAGCAGTGCTCGCTGCGCCATCGCTCCGCATTACCTCTCCTAATGCCGTCGGATACCGCAGCACGTACAATCAGGAGGCCAAATTTGGAATTTTCGGATTAAGAGGGCTATTTTTGGAATTAAGATGCTCTATAGGGCCAATACAGTCCAATGTTCGACTTGGGAGAGGAATGGTGGAGAATACAAGTAGTAGAGAAATCACCACATCTAGAGCAACCGGATGGGGAATCACACACCTGACCTCGTAGCTCTCCTAATCCGCTCCACAGCTCGACGATGGAGGTCATCAGCGCGAAGGGGGACTTAACTCTCCAAATCCGCTCCATGACTAGAGAAGGAGGCTAGGGAGTGAGATGACCATCGAAAATCACCACAACGAGTAGCCTCCACTTGGGTAGGGGAGAAAATCCCGATGATGCCAGGGAAGAAGGTCTCCTACGTGAGGTGGAGGACGACAAACTGAGCTCGGATTTCCCCAAGAAAAAAAGAGGAAAGACAAATCTAGAGCTACAGTTGTACAAGGGGTGGGTCCCTTGCCTTAAATCTCTCCAATGACTAACCGGGGAGGTAAGGGAGGGGTGGATCTAGTGGGGAAGGAAGGGCTCTAGAGAGGACTAGGGAGGGAGCGATGGAGAATGAGAGGCGAGTATGTTGTCTTCTTCTTCCTCCTCCTCTTTGTAAGAGATACTCTTTTGTGCTAATGTTCGATGGCTGTACAAAAGACATAGAGCATTTTCAATGCAGGTGCTTGATTCTTACATGTTTGCATATTGCTTATATTATTTTTCCAGGCCACAAAGCAAATAGAATCGGGGAGCACTACTACAGAAAAGGTCTTCACAGACGGTTCAAAAACACCATCACAGACGGTTTCGTGAACCGTCTGAGTCTATGGGTCAGTGATGGCATGAGTCATTACAGACGGTTTTTAAAACCGTTTGTGATGCATACTATCACAGACGGTTATTAACTCAGAACCGTCTGTGATAGTCGACTATCACAGACAGTTTCTGTATGAAACTGTCTGTGATAGATGATGCATCACAGACGGTTTGTAGATTAAACCGTATGTGACAAATGATGCATCACAGACGATATGTCCTAAAGAATCGTCTGTGATATTCTTTTGTATTGACAAATCTATTTTCGTTTATTGGCTAGCCTCAGAAAATGCTAGTCATGCCCTCTGAAACAAGCTGAAACACAACAAGTTGTATACATCCAATTCACATTCATTTCAAAAATAAGCACATCCAATTCGCATTCATTTCAGAAACAAGCACATCCAATTAACAAATCAATTAACTAAAATTAATCATTCATGTACATTTACACACATATACCGTTAAGTTCAATATCTTATCCCAATCAAGTTCAATCTACATTGTGGAACTTTTCATCTGGATTTATGACCTCACGGTTCAAGAATGACGCAAGCTGTCCTCGAATTTTTATGAGCTGGCTCTGTTCCAACGCAGTTTCCGCGATGGTCGCAACCTGTCGCTACTAAGATTAAATTCGTGTATATATAAATTGATAAGTATGAAATAATTATTGCAAGATTGACAAACCTGAGGATCATTGGTTATCACGGAACCGACGAGTAGTTCAATGTTGTGGCAAACATAGAATCCACAGAGGTTGCAGGACGACGGCTGCTGGTGGCACTGCAAAAATAGAATTGGTTAGTTCGAGAGGCATTACTATGAAGTGTTATATAGGATTAATGTGAACTAGGAATACCAGGAATTTTAGATCGTGTCGCAGGGTCCCTCCCTTGCATATCCCTCCTTTTGCAAAGTACGTCTTGAATGACCTACCTGATTCCAAAAACTTAGCCTTAACCATTGCAAAGGAAGGAAAGACTGTATAATAGAGTTATCTATGGAAGAAATGTGTTTACCCGTTGATTAATTATCGAATAACTGTGAAGTTATGTTTGGCCCTCTATAGGGAATCTAGGTATATTACCAAGTTCCGTTTTGGTATAATTACAATTAGAATCTAATGGAACCTACACAGGTATGTCGCCATGACCATTAAACCTAAGTTCGTGTTGCTTATAAAGTACAAATCAACAAGTACAACCACTAGTGCAGCACTTACTCCTGGTTGTTGTCGGACCCGGATTTCGTAATCTAGAATCCTCTGTGAAAATACTGCGTTATTCCCTGGATCAGTAGATAGCGCTCACAGGATACATTGCTGAATCATTTCATACATCGCGTAGACCAAACCATTCATTAATACAAGCAAATGAGTTCAAATAGACCACGTCGGGTCGAGTTTACAATAGGGTCGATCAGGCCAAATGAGTTCATTACAAAACCTCGAGTACGATAGCGGAAGCAAAAGGGTAGGGCGAGTCTCTCCACAGGCAAGCGACTGGGGTAACAGGTGTACGACCGATATTAGCCAAGGGCTTGGATAATATAGGATGTACACAAGTACTAACGGAGCCAACTAGACTGAGGCGAGACCTACACTACAGGAACTATACTACTCCTCTTCATTTCCTTGCTCCTCGGCGTCCATGTCCTCGTAGTAGGCGTAGTCGCCATGATCTGCGGGTTCTGAGGGTTGGGGGAAAGAGTGAGGATGAGCACAACTTCCGTGCTCGCGAGCCAACACACAGTATGCAATAATATACATGCAAAGCTTAACAAGGATGGCTCGGGTTCTTTTATTTGCGCAAAGCAATATTTTAAATACCAATATTAGAAAGTCCTATCACTTAGCATTTTAACCAAATTGTATTTTTGTTAAGAGAGATTATTTATGCAATATTTATAACAGTAGAGGCTACCTCCACCTCATGCTTATTTTTTATGGTGGTTACACCCACTTATTAGCAACACTGGGTACGACTACCCAGGAAAAACCAAATCCATAGTCATAACGACCCATCACATTTTATCCCACCCACAAAGGTTTTATAAACAGAACTAACTATGTAAGTTCCCATGTCCGCCCATGACCGTGGGCACGGCTATTCGAACAGTTTATTACACTCTGCAGAGGTTGTACACTTTACCCACAAGAGACAATCGTCTTGACATGTACACATGTTTCCGTAGACATGTGAGTCAAGGGGAGATCGTCACAAGGCATTTACAATGCATCCTCCAGTATTTGTTACACCCACTAAGGTTTCACCTGAGAAGGGTTACACTCACATAGACCCGTCAACCCTTACCCAGACCCCCTCCTGCGCCACACGATTTACGCTCATCTAGACCCGTAAGTCGTACACCCCAACCCATAACCACAAAGGCTTATGGCGTAGCGGGTCATCTGCCTGGTGCAACTCATACTAACGGATACAAATTATTTAGCCAGGTCGACACCATTATAGACATGTGGTTGTACTGTTTTACATTGGGAGGTCATCACAGAATTAAGTCCTTAGGGACCATCTGGGCGGTTCATGCCACATACCATCCACAAACCAACATTCCTTGAGCTGCATTAGCACCCACCAACATACTATCCATCATACCATCCGCCCAGATGTGATAAGCAATTTTTAGGGGTTTTGAGAGGTAGGAAAAATACATCAACACAACCATCTCAGTCATTTACATCCAATGACTGCCCAAAATCATGTTCATTTTTTTTAAAGATGATGAATGGGGTAGATAATACCCCGATACTTAAGCAGGGCTAGCATGGCGCTTAAGTATAGCCTATAACTAGTATAGTTACCATATATTTACTAGGGTGACAAGGGTTTAAGGCAATTCAATTATCAAAGGATGGTGTATTAATAACTAAACATCAAATTGGCATTAACTACCTTAGGGTATTTGACATACATTTGCATAAGGAAAGTAAAGCATGCAATTTGATAATTTAAAAGAACATAATTTGCATAAAATGTAGGTTCAATATGATCAAAGTGTTGACTCGCCTGGGTCTAGGGCTAGGTGATCTTGATATTCTTGAGCTTGATCGAAGTGGGGGTCTCCGGCTTCTCCGAACTCTACGCGATCGATCGTACCGGAAAAGAGACAAGCGAGCAAACAAAATAAATAAATAACAATACTCATCAAATGAACTCCAAAATAAACCAAACTAGCACCAAAAGAAAGAGCTTGATTTTAGAAATTTTTAGAAACAAACTCCACAATTTTTGGAGTTGAAATGAGGGAGAAAAGAGATTTTAAAGCCTTCCTTTTGATTTTAAAAAGAAAAGGGAAAGAAAATCAACAAGAGAAAGAAAAAGGAAAACGACCCATAGCCGGCTTTTCGGCCCGGCGCAAAACGGGCCAGCGACGCGCGCTTGTGGCCCACGGGGCCCGGCGGCCGAAGAAAAGAGGGGCGAGGGGGGAGTTCGCGGCCCGACCTCACTCGGGCGTAGCAGAGAGAGAGGTGAAGGGGCGGCACGACGCGATGGAGGAGGAGGGGTCAGGGGCGCGGCGGTGGCGGCCGGAGAGAGAGGCGGCACTCAGGGAGAAGAAGAGGCTCGGGGAAGGCGTGTGGTGACGACGGCGAGCGAGGACCACGGCGGCGGCAGCGGCTTCCGAAGGTAAGTCCTTCGGACTCTTTTGCTCTCTCTTCTTCTTGCTCGGGGAAAAGGGATGAGCGAGGGGTTCGGCCGGGGGAAGGAGGGCTCGAAGCTTTTTATAGCCGAGGGAGGGGCTTCAGGTCCGGGGAGAAGGGGGGAGTCGTTGACGTTGGCACGGCGCAAGAGCCGAGGTTGCGAGGCGTGGGTTGCGCGACAGCCGAGGCGGGACAGAGGGGAAGGCACGGTCGCCGGGGCGTTGACGCGGCCATCGGGGCCTTGGCCGGATGCGAAGTGCGCGGCGCGACGGAGCGCACCGTGAAGAGGAGAGGGTGACGGGAGGCGTGGCTACCGAGGCCGACACACCGGTGGGGGTGGAGGGCCGAGGCGACAGAGCAGGGCATGGCGTCGGCCGAGCTAGGGAAGGGGGAGGGCTAGGGTTATGGAGATTTGGGGGAGGAAGAGCTCGGTGCTTTCGGGGGAAATTCGAATCTTGAGCAAATGGGAAAAATCTGTGGGGGGTTTGGAATCTTGCACCGATTGGGGAAAATTTGCAGTTGAGCAAAAGATCCTTAAAGATCTGCACTGAAATTGGGTGTTACAGTTGTAGGGCAAAAGTATGAATTGCTTGTTGCGGTGAGCCAGCAATGAGTCCGCCATGTAATCATCGACGAATTTTGCATTCGCCTTGATGGTTTGATCGGAGACCACGTGTGGGTCGAGGGAACCTATTGGTGAATTCCTTACTTCGGCTTCAGAAATCATGTGTATATATATACACACACACACAGTGTAACATCTCAATTTTCTGAGTTTAAAAATCTTTTAATAGTTAGTAGGGAGAAAATTCACCAGTTGGATTTATTTGAATTTAAATTCAAAAGCTTAATATTGGACTTTACAAACAAAAACCTTTAATGTGAATAATCCCAACATGAACAATAGTCAAAACTATTTTATTTGGGTTCTATGTGCTCAGATATATTTTCTAAATTTTTCTAGAATTTTTCTGAGTTCATTTGCTATTTTCTATTGCTTATTGGAATTTCTGGTATTTTCTAAAATAGAAAAGCTATTTAAAATCTCAGAAATCCTCTCGGGCCGAATTTCCAAAACCCCGGCCCGTTTCCCTCCGCCGTCAGCCCAAATCCCGCCGCCGGCCCAACTCCCGCTGTCGCTCGCCGACAGTGGACCCCACGACCTCCTGTTTCTCTATCTCTTTCCTTCGAAGCGCCCCGATCATCCTCCACCGTTCGATCAGGGATGGACGGTTATATGTGCACGATCGATTCGGGCTGCCCGAACATCCCACTGATTGTGAGCCGTTCGATCTCGGACGGACGGTCAAATCCTTGAGTCTGTTTCGTAGCAGTGTCGTTTCACACGCGCCCGCGCCGAGCCACCGTCGCCGATAGGTGGGCCCCGACCGCCACATCATCGCCGCGTCTCGACGCGACTCTACCTTCAGCCCGATTTCTCGCCGCCGCAGTTGTCGCCGTGGACTCGCCTCCGGGCTATTTAAGGCCCCGAGACCCTCGAGATCCCGCACTCCCGAGCTCGCCGCCTCAAAACCCTAGCCGCCACGCAGTTCACCTCGGCCGCCCTCAAACCCTAGGCGCCGCCTTCATCCGCCGAGCAGCCGCCGAGGAACCCGCCGCCACCCGCTGCTCCAACCCTCCTTCCGCCACCGACCCCACCTTCGATAATAGGATCGCAGCGTCGCCGCACGGAGGTTGTACACTAACAAAGCACCGCCTCATCTTCGCCGAGGACCGGGCATGTGGTGTCTTGTGAAGGCTCCTCCAACGCCGCGGTTGGTTTTAGTGCCGCCGAGGCCGAGCCTCAACCTCCGCTCGAGCTCGCCGACCACCTCCATCGCCCACCACCCGAGTTGCACCTTAAAGGAGATTAAGCTGTCTCGGACCATCGATATCGGTACCGAGATAAGACCATTAATCAGTATGTCTTGATCATCCTTGGTGAAATCTTTGAATTTTTACGCCATTTTGAGCTTGATGTCGACAACACGGGGTCCTTTGGTTGTGCTTCACGAATCTGCTTCTCGAGGTGGTACTGCCTCCAAGCGGCTACAAATCCCTTGGACACAACTTCTAGCTTTAGCTTCAAATTCTTCATAAAGTTAGGCAACTTCCTTTACTTCCAAATCATTGCGGTAACTCTTACGACTTAGAGCATGCAACTCGTTGGCTTTTCGGGATGGTAGTGGATTCGAGATTGTAATCCTTGATCAATTCTAACCATCTTCTGTCTCATATTCAGATCATTGGGTAAAGATGTACTTGGACTCTTATGATGCGTGTAGACTTCACGGCGATTCAGAGTGAGTAATGGCGTAAATCTTTAAAGCATGCACTACGGCTAATTCGGATCATGGTAGGGTAATTCTCCTCGTGGGGTCTCAATTGTCTTGGCAGTAAGCAATGGCTCTTCCTTCTTGCATCGGGACACATCCTAATGAAGCATCACAATAGATATCGAAATCCTTGCGAATATCCGCAAAATTAGCAGAGGGCTGAAGTTAAGCTTCTTTAACTCTTGAAGCTTTCCTCACGGTGAGTCCAAGTGAACTTTCTCCTTCTTCAACAATTGCGTAGAGGCAGCAATTGATGAGAATCCTTCGATAAAGCAGCGGTAATAACTTGCCATTCCCAAGCTGAAATCGAGTTCTGATTACGAGGTTTTGCTCCCAAGCTTTGCTTTAACTTTAGGGGCTACTCCTCGGTGTCATCACGTGACCAAAAATCCACTTCCTTCTTCCAAAAGTCACACTTACTGAACTTGGCATACAATGATGCTCTCGAGTTTTCAATATTATCCTTAAATGCTCGGCGTGTTCTTCCTCCGAGCTTGGAGTACACGAATATCATCGATGAATACAACTACGAACTTGTCCAAATATTCCATGAATACTTTATTCATCATGTTCATGAAATAGGCGGGGCATTAGTCGGACCAAGGACATGACTAAGAACTCATAATGTCCGTGCAGCGTTGAAAGCGGTCTTGATATATCCTTAGGACAAATTTTTGGTGGTGGTAACGATCGCGGTCGATCTTCGAGAATAATCGGCTCCTTTCATCGATCAAGCAGATCATCTATCCGGGGTAGTGGGTACTTGTTCTTGATGGTAACCTCGTTGAAGCGGTAATCAATACACATCCTCATACTTCCATCCTTCTTCTTGACAAACAACACCTGGCGCTCCCACGGCGCGAACTAGGTCTCACGAAACCTTTCTCAAGAAGGTCTTCTATCTGCTTTCTTCATCTCTACCAATTCATGGTGGCATCAGATAAGGTCTCTTTGAAATTGGTGCTGTCCACGGTACTAGGTCGATGACAAACTCAATATCACGATCGGTGGCATTCTGAGTAATTCTTAGGAAACACATCTCGGATATTCAACGACCATGGTACTTCTTCTAAGGCAAGGGTCTTGGTGTTTACTAGCAAATGTCCATCACGAGGCGAGGTGGCTAGAAACTCTACCTTGTTTCCTTTGGCGTCCTCGATTATTCACGACTCTTGGCCACAATCTGGCTTTGTGCTTGGATAACCAATCCATGCCAAGAATGACATCTAGGGTTTGGGTATCTAGGACTATTAGGTTGGCTAGAAACTCAACTCGGCTATGAGTAACTTAGCTCCTAAACATCCCACTCTAGTACTTAGCTCTGCTCGGTATTGGACTAACGAGTATGCTTAAGTTGCATAACTTCCAAATTATTCTTGGTTGCAAATATTCCGAAACAAGCGAATGCGAAGCTCGAATCAAACAAAGCGATCAGTGCGAGTTAACGAAACTTACCGATTACAGCGTCCGGTGATTCTGGGCTCCTTCAAGAGTGGCGTGGTTGACGGCCTCGATCACGCGGTGTGGTGCTCCTCGGCTTGACCCGACAACGTGAAGCTCCTTGGTTGATGCACGGCTGGTGTCTTGGATGGCGTAGCTCCAAGGTTGAAGCGTCTTGGGTGATTGTTCCCCTTTGCGGACAGCGGTTGGCAAAATGTCCCGGTGACGGCGGCGTAGGACCTTTGGTGCGTTACTGGCTGGTTGCTTCTGGATTGGGGTTGTGAGTGCGGGGTTGCGGAAGTTACGGCGGTGGGCGGGGTGTTGAGTTGGTGCAGTGCTCTGAGCGAAATGCAGGGTGAAAGCTGTTGTTGTTGTCTTGCCTTGTTCTTGCCCTCTGTTGTGATTGATGGTTCCCTTGTTGAGCCATCCGGCGTTTCGGCTATCTTCCGGCTCCTTGCGTTTGTCTTCTAGAACAAAGGCTTTGTTGACCAACTCACGGAAATCGGGGAAAGTATGGCGATCAAAGCGACTTGCGATCCGATGTTTAGTCCCTTCAAGCGACTCTGGCGAGCCTTGTCGTGGCTACATCTTATGCTGCGTGGCGAGCTAGTGAGAAAACTTGTTGAGGTAGTCGGACAGCGACATAGCTCCTTGCTTGAGGCGCGAATTCATCCTTCTTGGATCGATAATTCCTACGGTACATGATCTTGGCGGCGAGAATTCCTCCCAAGTGATATCTGTGGCGTCTCATGGGCGGCGAAGTTCTCCACCATTCGGCTGGTGCCCTCCATCGGTGAGTGGCATCTGAAACCTTTTCACGGTCATTGCTTGCGAGTGATCGCGGCTTTCTTTCGATAACACGCGACCAATAAATGCGCTTCCTTTGGAGAGGCGTGTCGAGAAAATGTTGGTGGGCGAGTCCTCATGAATTACGCAAGTTTGGATGGTCCATGGTGACCATGAGCGGTGGGGCTCCATCTTTGGTGATTGTTGTTGTTATTGTTACGGTTGTGCATGGCTTGCATCCGAGTCATCATGGTATTCATCGGTGAGTGCGTGCTGCCATGAAAGCTCAAAGTTTTGCAAGTCAATTGGGGTGCTGCGTGAGGCTGCTCTGCACTGGTTGCTCATTGCCTCACAGTGTGAGGTGCAGGAACCACTGCAGCCCGATCGCGAGTTTGAACCATCGGCGAGGCTCAAGGTCGAGATAAGGTAGCAAGCAAGAGATAAGTTAAGAACTAAGCGGGGGTAGGTTAAACCCAACAAAACCACAGATCAAGAAACTCAAATGAAATACCTTTATTACTTAGGGTCTTAGCATGGGTGCCAGATGCCTAAGGGCGCTGCGGCTCATACTGCACACAAAAAGGAACAACGACCTAAGCACACAAAACTACCGCCTAAAGGCGACTCACTAAGCTGGCTAGCTAAGCTGGCGAAACTAAGACCAACTACTGAGAAAGCCTCCACAACATGGCGGCGCTCGGCGGTGTGGGCTCGGAAGTGAGCCGGCATCTTGGCAAGCCGATCTGATGCCACAGGCTAGTGCGGCGAGGCAGGCGTTCGGTGCAAGCGGCTCCTCTCGCTCCGGCTCTGCATCATCCTCTGCTTCCATTTGGACCTTCCTCGGATCTTCTTGAGATCCTCCTCGGTCTTCCTCTTCTTGGGAACTTGGTGTAGAGGATCTCTTGCGAGTGGCGACCTTCTCTTCGGCTCTTTGTAAGGCTTCATAGACATGATCCAATTCCGTGATAGTCCTCTCCAAAGCTTCCTCTGGCGACCACGAGTGGGCAAGGTGCATGGCGTAGCGTTGCTCTCTCATACGTGGGCGGGTAGCGTCTTTGGCAAGTCCACAGTGCGGCTACGGGGTGGTAACGAAAAGCGGTGTCTGAAGCTCGTGCGTAGATGTTGCGAATCGTAGCATGGCGGCGCGGCGACTCTGGATACCTTCCAACCAAGTGATCTTCCTCCAGAGGCGTGCGGTGGCTCGCCTTATCGTTCCTCTGGCGTAGATCGTCGAGCGACAAATCACTCCGCAGTTCTGTCCATTCCTTTGTCGATCGTTACCAGCGTCACGGTGGGCGATCAAAACCTCCAGAACACCTGCGGCTTCCAAAGCTCGGCGGCGTATCCTCTGTGCGCTCACCATAGCTCGAAGGCGAGGCATCTGTCAAGGCGGGCGAGCAGGGTAAGAGCAACTTTAAAGCAGCGGAGAGAAGAGATTATAGCAAAGTTGAGGCGAGAGAGATATGAGAAAAGTTAAGCAATCAATTAACCTTGCAAGTTAATTTTCCTTTAGAAAATAGTTTGGACACTCTAAAGGCGGCCAATCTAACTAAGGTCAAGACCTCTGATCGGTATGGCTCGATACCACCTCTGCCGGGACCCGAAGTACGATTACGGAACCCTGTGTATCTTGCACTAGTCGAGGATCACGCTAGTGCACACGAGGTTAACACGGGTAAATATCGATCCACTGGCGATAATTAAAGTAAGCGATTAGTTTGAATAACAAATAAGGGTTTTGACCTTATGGTGAGTTTACACTTATTAAGCCACGCGAGGCTAATGAGAAATAAAGCGGCGGCGGGCGGAAAACTCGGCGTAGATCCCACAATTCACCACGGGCAACCAAGCGGGATCGGACCTTAACGAGCGATCGGCCTTCAACGAACTCCTCCTCAGCGGCGTAGACTCCTCCATACGTAGGTTTGGGCGCAAGTTTTACAACAAGCGTGAGTACACAACCGTGCTGTAAATCATACCACAGAATGCAATGTATAGATGCGGGCTTATTCCAAAGAAAAAAAACGTGGTTCTTTTGCATAAAGCAACATTTGCAATTGAATACGATAATAGATTGAAAGCATAATTCAAACAAATAGACAATATTAATTTAATGATTGTTTCCACAAAGACACAGCTAAGCAGTTATTTCACATAGCCATATGATTGAGATCACCACAGCTCCCATTCCCACATTTTATAAAAACTAACCCTTATGTGAAATCACGAGCATGTCCATGGCCAGAGGCGCGGCTATTCGAATAGTTTGATTAACACTCTGCGAGAGGTTGTACACTTTACCCACAAGATACAACTAGTGTAAGCACCAATCGTAACAAAGCAGTTGAAACTTCATCTCAACATTGACACTCTCGATGTGCTTACAAACCGTTATACATATCACATAGCCATGCATAACACACATCGTTGGGCGGGGGACAGAATCCTCCGTGATGCAACTGCAAGTAGTCACACCTCCACCTATCACATAGCCTAACCTATCCACGAACATCAATGCGAGAATCCATAACACTAAGTTAGGCCGTCCCATACCGGGCATGTGGTAAATCTTTGTAGGCTGAGTTCAATGGCGCACAAAGTTAAGTCCTTAATTGACCAAGGCAAGACTTCCATTTTCTAACTAAGCCACCACAGTTATCGTTCCCATCACATAGTCCACCATGTCACCAGTCTCCACCACTTGCCTCAGTCTAAATCCTTTACCACCGTTGGTTTTAATTGCAACACATGCCATCACAAAGTAATAACATGCACGACTGCAGTTTTACACAAGTTCCATAGTCACTTAGTCATAATTGATATTTGCAACTTACATGAGATGATGACTCGTAGCATGGCTAAGCAATTGTACTCGCATCTAACCAACCCACGTTGGTGCTATAATATTACCAACTAATAACCAATCTAGGGTGACAAGGAATTATGACATACAAGGCCAAGGTGTGATAACAATTTGGATAATAACTATGCCCAAAGCATTTAAATAAATAATTAAACTATCATGCAATAATTTAACACAAAGTAATTTGAAAAGCTGGGTTCAAGATGATCAAAGGTATGACTTGCCTTGGAAAGGTCTATGTCTTGATCTTGATCTTGGGGTGCTCCTTCTTCCACAAAATTCCCCAACGAATCGCGTCTACTATAAGCGAGACACAAACAAACAAAACAAATAAATAACAGAGGCAAAACAAACTCCAAAAATTAAATAAATCTCAGATAAATAGATCTTGAATTTAGACAGATTTAGGAATTTGAATGGGCTCAATCGGAGTTAGGATGCAAAGTTATGAGCTTTGGAAGATTGCAAATCTAAAAGAAACCTAATTCGATTTTGGAATTTCAATTACTTTTCTATTGAAAAATCGGATTATTGCGCAATCTTGGCGTCATCGAGGGCGTTCGGACGGGATGAATCGGCGGCAGTGGGTCCCACACATCGGTGACTCGCTCACGATGGTGGGTCTCAGGAGCCTCGGTGAGGACCGGTGGACCATGGCGTGGCGCGCGCGTGGATGCCGCGGGGCTCCACGCGGCGACACGAGAACACGGCGGCTGGCGGCGCGAGGTGGCGGCGAGTGGCGTGCCACGTCGGACCGGCAGCGGCGGCTCGAGGACCGATGGCAGCAGCGGCAGCGGCTCGCGGCGGTGAGTGGTACCAGCGTGTAGCCCTTGCTGTGCGAACCTAATGAAGTAGAGTGGGTGGTCGGGGGCGGCCAGGTGGCGCGGCGAGTTCAAGCGGCGAAGTGCCGGTTGTTGTCGGACGGCGGCTCGTGAGTTCGGCAAAGTGGATGGCACCGGGAGATTGCTTATGCTCGTGCGATCTTTGGTGGTGCGATCGGCGAGCTCGGGCCAGCGGTGGCGGCGGCGGAAGAGCTCACCGGAGTTTCGCGGTGAAAACCCTAGAATCGGCGGGGGCAGCGGCGCAGAGCTCTCGGGTTACGGGGTTTGGGGTTTACGATGCGGGAGCGATCCTCGGGGGCCTTTATAGGGGTCGGGAGGTGTGCGAGAGGCGGCGGCAAAAACCTAAAAGAGTCCGAGGCGAACACGAGCTCGATTCCGATTTTAAACGATTCGGGATATGATTTCTATTGTTCATGTTGGGATTACACATTAAATGTTTTGATTGTAAGTCAATATTAAGCTTTTGAAATTAAATTCAAATAAAATTCAAATGGTGAATTTTCCCTACTCACCGCCTGAAAATTGGGATATCGCTCGCCGTACCACTCGCCGTTGTCATCGCGGTTTCATCGGAGCGCGCGCTCTGTTGTCATCCACGTCACCGCCACCTCGCCGCCATGTCGGCGCCGCCACTCGTGTCGCGTGCGTGGCGCCCGATCGTCGTCCACATGCGCGCGCGTGGCGGCCCACCGATTCAGATCTAGCGTGCTCGGTGAGACCTAGTCTCACCGTGAGAGTTTGAGACTGACATGTGGGTCCCACATGTTAGTGAATTATTTTATTTATCTTTTTCTGAAATTCTAAGGGCTGACGTCAGTATTGCGCAATAATCCGATTTTTCTTCGAGAAATAATTGAAATTTTTAAAATCCAAATTAGGTTTCTTTTAGATTTAAAACTTCGAGCTCATAACTTTTGCATCCTAACTCCGATTGAGCCCATTCAAATTTCTAAATTTATATAAATTCGAGATCTATTTATCTGAGATTTTTATTTAATTTTTGGAGTTCGTTTTGCCTCTGTTATTTATTTATTTTGTTTGTTTGTGTCTCGTTTGCGAGTAGACGTCGATTCGTCGGGGAATTTTGTGGAAGAAGGAGCACCCCAAGATCAAAACCAGTACATATACCTTTTCCAAGGTAAGTCATACCTTTGATCATCTTGAACCCAGTTTTCAAATTACTTTGTTTCAAAGTACTGCATTCTATTTTAATTATTTATTTAAATGCTTTGGGCATAGTTATTATCCAAATTTGTTATCACACCTTGGCCTTGTATGTCATAATTCCTTGTCACCCTAGATTGGTTTATTAGTTGGTAATATTGTAGCACCAACGTGGGTTGGTTAGATGCGAGTACAATTGCTTAGCCATGCTACGAGTCTCACATCTCATGAAAGTTGCAATTATTAAATATGACTAAGTGACTATAGAACTTCGTGTAAAACTGTGTGCTATGTGTTATTACTTCGTGATGGCATGTGTTGCACTAAAACCAACCGGGTGGTAAAGGATTTGGACTGAGGCAAGTGGTGGAAACTGTGTGATATGGGGGAAGCTGTGTGCTTGGGAATGATAATCTGTGTGGCTTAGTTAGAACATGAAAGTCTTGCCTTGGTCAATTAAGGACTTAACTTTGTGCGCCATTGAACTGAGCCTTACTGTACGACCACATGCCTGGTATGGGATGGGCCTAACTTAGTAAGTTATGGATTCTCGGCATTGATGTTCAGGTGGATAGGTTAGGCTATGTGACAGGGTGGAGGTGTGACTACTTGGTGGTTGCATCGCGGGATGATTCGTCGCTTCCCTGTCCAGCGGTGTGTGTTATACCAATTCTATGTGAGCCGGTATAGCGGGAAAGCACATCGGGAATGTCAATGTTTGAGATGAAGTTTCCGAACTGTTTTGTTACGATTAGTGCTTGCTACACTAATTGTATCTTGTGGGTAAAGTGTACAACCTCTGCAGAGTGTTAAACAATCTATTCGAATAGCCGCATCCGCGGTCATGGATATGCTCGGGGATTTCACACGAGGGGTAGTTTTCATAAAATGTTTGGGATGGGAGCTGTGTGACCTCAATCATATGGCTATGTGAAATAATCTGTTTAGCTGTGTGTCTTTGTGGAAACAATTGTTAAATTATTATTGTCTATTTATTTTGAATTATGCTTTCAATCTATTATTCGTATTCAATTGCAAATGTTGCTTTTATGCAAAAGAGCCACAGAAGCCTTTTTCTTTGGAATAAGCCTGCATCTATACATTGCATTCTGTGGTATGATTTGCGAGTACGGTTGTGTACTCACGTTTGTTGTAAAACTTGCGCCCAAACCTACAGAAGAGGAGGAGTCTACGCCTGCTTTCGAGGAGGAGTTCGCCGAAGGTTGTTGATCGTTAAGGTCTGGATCCCAGTCGGTTGTCTGTGGTGAATTGGTGGGATCTACGCTGGAGTTGTTTCCGTTCCGCTGCTGTTTTATTCTCTGTTAGCCCTGCGTGGTTTAATAAGTGTAAACTCGACCATAAGGTCAAAACCCTTATTTGTTATTCAAACTAATCGTTTACTTTATTTATCGCTTGTGTGGATCGATATTTACCTATGTTAACCCTGTGTGCACTAGCATGATCCTGGACTAGTGCAGTATACACAGAGGGTTCCAGAATCATAATTCTGGGTCCCGACAGAGGTGGTATCAGAGCCATACTGACTGTAGGTCTTGACCTTAGTTAGATTGGCCGTCTTTAGAGTGTCCAAACTATTTTCTAAAGAAAAAATTAACTTGCAAGGCTAAAGAATTGCTTAACTCTCCTCATATCTCTCTTGACTCAACTTTTGCTATGATCTTCTCTCTCCGCTGTTTTAAAGTTGTCCTTACCCTCTTCGTCTGTCTTGGCAGATGCCTCGTCTCCAGAGCTATGGTGAGCGCACTGGAGGGTATGCCGCCGAGCTTTGGAAGTTGCTCCAGGTTCTTGGAGGTTCTGATCGTCCACTGTACGTCGGCAACAACTGGACAGTGAATGGACAAAACCGTGGAGTGATCTGTCGCCTGACGATCTACGCCAGGAGGAACGACAAGGCGAGCCAACCTTCGCACGTCTCTGTGAGGAAGATCACTTGGCTGGAAGGTATCCAGGAGTCGTCGCGCTCGGCAATGCTGCGTATCTGCAACATCTACGCACGGGAGCTTCAAGACACCGTCTTCCGTTACCACCCAGGCAGCCGCACCGTGGACTTGCCAAAGACGCTACCCGCCCACGAGGAGAGACCAATGCTACAGTGGTGCACCTCGCCCAGTTCGTGGCCGTCCAGGAGGAAGCTTTGGAGAGGACTATCACGGAGTTGGATCTTGTCTATGAAGCCTTGCAGAGAGCTGAAGAGAAGGTCGCCACTCTGCAAGAGATTCTCTACGACCAAGTTCGTAAGAAGAGGAAGACCGAGGAGGATCTGAAGAAGATCAGAGGAAGGCTCGGTCGAGCGGAAGAAGATGCAGAGCGGAGGAGCCGGTGAACGGTTGCACCAGAACGCTGTTTGCCGCACCAGCCTGTGGCACCAGGATCAGTTTGCCAAGATGCCGACTCACTTTCGAGTCTACAGCCGTCAGGAGCGTCGCCGCGGTTGTGGAGGTTTTCTCGAGTAGTTGGTATTAGTTTCAGTTGTTTAGGCTTAGCCAGTTTCAGTTTCAGTAAGTCGCCCTTTAGACGGTAGTTTTGTGTGCTTAGGTCGTTGTTTCTTTTGTGTGCGAGTATGAGCTGCAAAGGCCCTTAGACATTTGTTGCAGCCATGCTAAGACCCTATTTAATAAAGGTATTTCATTTGAGTTTCTTGAGCTGTGTTTTGTTGGGTTTAACTTACCCCCTGCTTAGTTCTTAACTTATCTTGTGCTTGCTACCTTATCTAACCCATGGAGCTTCGCCAGATGGTTCAAACTCGTCAGACTGTTGCTAATGGTTCCGGCACCCCAGCACCGAGAAGCAATGAGCAACCAGCCGCAGGAGCAGTTCCGCCACAAGCACCCCCAATTGACTTGCAAAACTTTGGAGCTTTCATGGCAGCACAGACTCAGTTGATGAATACCATGATGACTCAGATGCAGGCTATGAACAACTAGGTCAACAACAACAATCAACAGCATAGAGCCCCAGCTGCTCATGGTCACCATGGACCATCCAAACTTGCGGAGTTTATGAGAACCCGTCCACCAACATTCTCTGGACACGTCTCTCCAATGGAAGCAGATGATTGGCTCAGGGTTATTGAGAGAAAGCTGCTGATCACCCAGTGCAGCGACCGTGAAAAGGTTCTGTACGCTACTCACCAAATGGAGGGCACCGCTGCTGAATGGTGGGAGAACTTCTGTGCGGCTCATGAGACGCCACAGGATATCACATGGGAGGAATTTTCTACAGCATTTCGCCAGTATCATGTACCAGAAGGCATTATCGATCTGAAGAAGGATGAGTTCCGCGCCCTCAAGCAAGGAGCTATGTCAGTGTCAGACTATCTTAACAAGTTTTCTCAGCTAGCTCGCTATGCAGCAGAGGATGTAGCCACAGACAAGGCTCGCCAGAGTCGCTTTTTGAAGGGGCTAAACACTGGACTGCAATTCAGTCTAATTGCCCATACTTTTCCTGATTTCCAAGAGCTGGTTAATAAAACCTTTGTTCTAGAGGACAAACGCAAGGAACTGGAGGATAACCGCAAACGCCGGATGGCTCAACAAGGAAATCATCAATCACAGCAGAGGTCTAGAACAGTTCCATCACAGTTCAACCGGTTTCCACCCGCACTTCGTTGAGCACTGCACCAACTTCAAGACGTCGCCCACCGCCTAGAACTTCCGCAACCCTGCACCTGTCAACCCCAACCCGGGAAGCAATCAGCAAAGCGCACCAAAAGTATGTTATGCCTGTCGTTAGCCGGGATATTTTGCCAACCAGTGTCCACAAAGGGGAACAATCACTCCAGTACGTTTCAACCTTGGAGCTACGCCATCCAAGACGCCAGCACCAGGCATCAACCAAAGAGCTTCACAAGTTTCCGGTCAAGCCGGAGGAGCACCATAGTCCGTGATCAGAGGCCGTGTCAACCACGTCACTCTGGAAGGAGCCCAGGAATCACCAGATGTCGTACTTGGTAAGTTTCTGGTTAACTCAGTACCTGCATCAGTTTTGTTTGATTCTGGAGCTTCGTATTCGTTTGTTTCTGGAATGTTTGCAACCAAGAATAATTTGGAAGTTATGCAACTTAAGCATACTCTGTTAGTCTAGTCGCCTGGAGCAGAGCTAAGGACTAGAGTGGGATATTTAGGAGCTAAGTTAGTCATAGCTGGAGTTGAGTTTCTAGCCAACCTAATTGTCCTAGATACCCAAACCCTAGATGTCATTCTTGGCCTGGATTGGTTATCCAAGCACAAAGTCGTGCTAGATTGTGGCCGAAGAGCCGTAACAGTCGAGGATACCAAGGGAAACAAGGTAGAATTTCTAGCCACCTCAGTTCGTGATGGACATCTGATGGTGAACAGTCTGAAGACTCTCTTGGGCCACTGAATGAATGCTCTAATGGCTTGCCCTAAAGTCACGACCTCGTCGTTTACGGGCTTCTCCACCTGGACAACCTTGAAATTGGCATAAACACCGTCCACATTCACTTTTGCGAAAGCCGACGCTATATTTACACCGTGCAGCAAGGCCCCGACACCGGATGGATACGCATGGCCCCAAGCAGCATCCAGGGCAATGGAGCCACATCTCACTTGGAGCTTACACTTCGTAGCCCCCTACATAAATACAAAATTAGCTACTCCAACAGGTCTATCAATGGATCGAGCATTTCAGAGATAATAATTATTACCAGGATGTCATCAACAGGAAATATGTTATCGATTTCTAAGTTATGGTTAGACGCGCAACTACTCGGACGTTTGGGGGGCTAGCTAGCAAAGTAGCGGCGGGGGCTTCGAACTGATTTGTGAGGGATGCACGAATCTCCTCTCGTATGACATCTCGCATCTCTTCTCTAAGGGATGCATGAATCTCCTCTCGTAGCTGTGCTTCGTGCTCGGCTTTGGCTCTCTTCCTACTCCGATACGTCTCGAAGTCCTTTGAGAATTCTTTGTTCCAATCAACATAAAGACCAATGTCTCTCGTGTGACCCGGATGCTTCTTGTTTCCCAAGGCCGCAGAGAGTATATCTCTCTCCCTGTCTGTCTGGAATGAGTCTTGGGAAGATTGAGTACTCAGCTCTTCTTGCAAGAGCCCGACATGTTATTTCACTTCCTATGAAGTTATTGAGTAATTACAAACTAGGTACTTTGATATCTTACCATGCGCCGGAACATTTCCTCGTCTGCGGGGTATGGAAAGGAGATGACCCCCGAAGACGTGGTAGATAACCTCGCCATTAGCCACTGTTTGGAATGCTCATCAGTGATCCCGGCAAATGGCGGGGAGGCGTCCAACTCGTGTGCATGCTCGTTCTGAGCCCTCCATTGTGGAATTTTACCCGCATACCCAGCGGTGCCGAGTCTGTGGAGGGTGTGTTTTTTGCCTGGAGGGCCCTATGCGCCTCACTTTCAATCCTAAAATCATTTGTCGTCTTTTTCGCCACAAAGTCTTCCCAGTACTCCTCCACAAACGGATACTTCTGGAAGGGCGTCAAATCCTTCTCCATGTAATCCTTGATAAGCGTGCTCTTGAAGTTCCTCCACGCTTTGCACGCCGCTAGCAATGCGTATCGTTGCACGGAGGCCTTGTGTTGTTCTAGTATTTGGAATGATTTAAAAATTTCCGTCATCAGCACAGCTTTCAGATTCTCATCTTTGGTCAACTCCTTCCATGAATCAAAGGTGATCTTGACCCATTCGTGTGCAACTATTTCGACCGTTGTCTGGAATACGGACGCTTCTCGACGAGGACTTAGAGGGGGCCCAGACACATCGACTCTCGTGATGGTAAATCGGCCTTTGGGCATTTTTGATATTCCTCTTTCCTTGCACTTGGTTTTTTCAGAGGACGGCACATCAGACGCATGAGGTGACGATGACGGAGAATGAGTGGACGACATCTTCACGAGAAATAGAGGTTATGTCATGCATCAACATATTATCATAAGATTCTCTATGTGTATGGGTATACACACCAATTAAATGACATAATTGATATATAAACATGTAAATCCTCTAAGTTAGCCAACAACACTTCATCTACTGACAGAATAGCATGTATTATGAATTGGATCATAGAACCCGGAGGTTCAACCAATTAACCAAATGCAAAAGGGTAATAAAATTGAAATGTTGTGATACTCACGAAGCAGATGGCAATCGAAGCCAAGCAATCTAAGCAATGTGTGAGGGGAAGGGGCGTCGGGGTTGGCGGCTCGAGGAGGAGGCGGCGTCGAGGACGACAGCGACGGACTCGGGGAGGAGGCGGCGGCTCGTGCTCGGGGAGGAGGAGGCGGCTCCTGCTCAGGGAGGAGGTGGCGTCGAGGTCGGCAACGACGGTCTCGAGGGAGGAGGGATGTTAGAGAAGCTTAATCATTTGAGTGGGAGGCACGGCAAACCCTAGAGTCGAATATAAATAGGGTTGAACATCCCAGATAGTTCCAATAAATAACCGTCTGTGATATCTATATATCACAGACGGTGTTTATATGGAACCGTCTGTGATACATCAGATATCATATACGGTTTTTATATGGAACCGTCTGTGATTATTTTTTAGATGGAACCGTTTGTGATATATAATCACAGACGGTTTGTCCAAAGGAACCGTCTGTGATATTCTTTTGTATTGTTTATTAGCTAGCCTCAGAAAATGCTAGCCATGTCCTCTGAAACAAGCAGAAACACAACAAGTACATATATACATCCAATTCACATTCATTTCAGAAACAAGCACATCTATTTCACAAATTCAGATATGACACATTCTCATATACATAAATGCAAATTCAGAACATATGACACATAAATATTTCATTCATCATTCCACTTACTTAACTCCTTTAAAAATTAGCTCTTCATGATGATCGACGCGTATGTAGCTAGTTTCGTCACGTCGTTCTTCCTCGACCCTTATGCTGTTTCCGAAAGGAGGCAATTCATCAAATTGATTTTATTCTTCCTCGTCTACTACATTCTCAACTTCGATAATCCTCCTTTTTCCATGAAGAACTACGTGGCGCTTCTTATTTGCCTGGTCGATTACATAGAAGACTTGAACAACTTGGTTAGCGAGTACGAATGGTCGTCTTTGTATCCGACATGTTCGAGTCCACGGTAGTGACGCTGTACCTGTCGACCTTCACCTGTGGGAGATGGACCCAATGGCACCGAAACAGCAGGATCTTGAAAAGCACGTAGTCGAGCTCCCAAATCTCCTCTATGAACCCATAGTAGGAGCTCCTCAACCCATCAGTACTAAATGCATCTATGCGGACACCGCTGTTCTGGTTAGTGCTCTTTATATCCTGAGATTGCGTATAGAATGTATACCCCTTTATGTCGTATCCTTGCTATGTCACAACTGCAAATGTTGGCCCTTTTGCCAACCATGTCAGCATATCACTTGAAGAGCTCCTAGCGAGTCACTCCTTCAACCATTGGTTGAACCGACTATTGTGTTGTTGCCGAAGCACGTCCTTGTGCTGGTCGATATACGGGGACACTTCAGTCATGTGTTGCAAGACCGTGAAATGGGCTTGAGTATACGCTCTCATCTATGGAGTGATTGCTTTCCTTCCGATGGTCCCGATACCCTCGAGCCTCTCCTCATGGCGAAATCGAGGCACACCTATTGGTTCGACCTGAGCCATGTAATCGACGCTAAACTCAATGACCTCTTCATTTGCATAACCTTCAATGATGCTGTCATCCGGTCGAGATCGATTTCGTACATAGAACTTGAGAATTTCCATGAACCTCTCGAACGGGTATATGCTACGTAGGAACATGGGTCCGCACATCTTTATCTCCCTCACAATGTGAACAATGAGATGAACCATGATATCGAAAAACGATGGAGGAAAATATATCTCAAGATGACATAGAGTCACCACCACCTTGTCCTGCAGAGTATCTAGTCCTTCGGGATCGATGACCTTCTGAGCAATTGTGTTAAAGAAATAATACAACCTCATGATTGTTTCTCAGACCTTGATCGGTAAAATACTTCTAATTGCAACAGGGAGTATCTGTGTCATCAACACATGACAATCATGAGACTTCATGCCAATTAACTTCAAATCTTCCATCGAAACAAGTTTCTTCATGTTGGAAGAGTAACCAGACGGAACTTTCACACTATGCAAGCACTGGCACAGTTTAGTTCTTTCGGCCTTGGACAGAGTGTAACAAGCAGGGGGAAGGTATGTTCGTCCTTTATCGGTCATTGTCGGTGCTAACTCAGGTCTGATGTCCATATCAACCAAGTCAAGCCGTGCGTTGACACCATCCTTTGTTTTGTCATGAATGTTCAGTAAGAGACCAATCAAGCTGTCACATACATTCTTCTCTACATGCATAACGTCGATGCAGTGGCGAACTTCTAGGTGCTCCCAATAAGGTAAGTCCCAAAATATTGATCTGTTCTTCCAGATGTTCTTCTCACGGGTCCTCGATTTACGTCCCTTTCTGAGCACAACATCTAAATCCTTAACCATATCATAGACCTCTTTTCTGCTTAAATGCCTTGGAGGTGAACTATCCTCCTTCTCTCTGTCGAATTGTTTCTTCATCCTGCGGTATAGGTGAGCCCTCCGGAGGAACCTACGGTGACACATGTACACAGTTTTGCGCGAGTGCTTCAGCCACACACTCTCGGTATCATCTAAACAGTGAGTACATGCTTTGGCCCCTTTTGCACTCTGGCCCGACAGGTTAGCAAGGGCGGGATAATCATTTATGGTGCAGAACAACAAGGAGCGTACAATGAAACACTCTCGTTTGTACGCATCCCATACCTGTACCCCTTCGATCCATAGTATTTTTAGATCTTCAATCAATGGTGCTAGGTACACATCAATATTATTCCCAGGTTGCTTCGACCCTTGGATAAGTATCGACAGCAAAATATACTTTCGCTTCATACACAACCAATAAGAAAGGTTGTACATACAGAAAGCCATGGGCCAAGTGCTATGTCAACTATGCATGTTACCGAAAGGATTCATTCTATCTGTACTCAATCCAAACCTTATATTCCTCGGTTCCGCACCGAAGTCTGCAAACCTCCTATCGATGTTTCTCCACTGGGTGGAATCAGCAGGGTGTCTTAGCTTTCCATCCTGCTTACGCTCCTCCGAGTGCCAACACAACAGTTTTGCCTCCTTTGAGTTCGCAAAAAACCGCTTCAAAAGGGGAATTACAGGAAGATACCACACCACCTTAGCAAAAGGTCCTTTCTTCACCTCGATTCCCTTGCCGCCATCTGATTGATTCTTATGCTTGTATTGGGATGCGTTGCACACCAGACATACATGCATGTCTGCGTACTCTTTACGGTAGAGGATACAGTCGTTTGGACATACATGTATTTTTTTCTACTTCCATTCCCAACGGACAAAGAACATTCTTGGCTCTGTAGGTGGTTTTGGGCAACTCATTTTCATCCAGAAGCATGCCCGCTAAGAGACCTAACAATACCGTGAAACTCTTGTCGGAACAACCATTGCTTGCCTTCAATTTCAGCAGTTCAAGCACGGATGACAACCTTGTGTATTCCAGCTTGCAGCCCAGGAACAAAGGTTTCTCCGAGTCCTTCATCAAGCTCTCGAATTTACCAAACTCTCTCTCACTATAGTTTACTTCTACATCGCGAAGCATCTGATCTAGATTGTTATCGTGCAGCCTATCCGAATCGGAACCATAATCAACATCATCCGGTGGCATATCGTTGACTTCGTCGGTGATGTCGTTATTACTACCTTCTTGTATAATATGCTCTTCACCGTGACTGGTCCAATGTGTATACCCCTTTTTGAAATCTCTTCGAATCAAATGTGATTCGATCTGCGCTTGGTTGTCAAACATCTTTAGATTCTCGCAGTCAATGCATGGGCAGTATATATATTCTGCCCCCTTATTCAACATATCCCTCACGGCAGCTCTTGTAAAAGCACACACACCATTAATGTACTCTTCACTCACACGGTTCTTAGTGTATATCCAGCTTCGGTCCATCACACGGTTCATGTTGAAAACTCTGGAAAATAAATAAAAGGGTGACCATGGTCTTCACTAGCGATTTCGGCGTAAATGCTTGAAACTACTCAAATTAAAGGATGCTTATGCTCTAGTAGCTCACCTCGATCACGAGGAAGGTGTCAATGAAGTCGGCCGGGGAAGGTCCAAGGCGGCTGGTCGTCGGTGAACAGAGGCAATGGCGGCAAGCTCCTCGGTAACAGATCTTCTCGGTGGAAATAAACTGAAACAAAGCACATGCATAGCTTTAGGGGGACATATAGGTGGGGAAATCGACCTTGGTGGAGTCGAGCACTCACCAGAGAAGAGTTGGGGTCGATGGCGGCGGCGGTACGTGACAGCACGGTGTGGGCGACAATAGCTGGAATGGGCCACACGATCGAGTGGGCTCAGTGAGGTGAGGTGATACTAAAACCGGGCACGAAGTGACGCCGATGAACTCACCATAGCGCCAGAGATGGAGAAGAAGACTGTTGAGGAGTACACTGCAACGAATGATATAAGTAAGCGAGCAAAACGGCGCACCGTCCGTGATGGGATAATTATCACAAATGGTTTTTACCAAAAACCGTCTGTGACATACAGTAATATCACAGATGGTTATTATTAAGAACCGTCTATGAAATATCACAGACGGTTTCTAACAACAAATCATATGTGATATGTAGCAATATCACAGACGGTTATTATTAAGAACCATCTGTGATATTTCACTTATGGTTTTCGTTATGAACCGTCTGTGATATTACCTATTCACAGACGATTTTTAGCGCAGCTAGTAATACAGATGGTCTCTAAACCAAAACCGTCTGTGATGTCATGTAATACAGACGGTTTTGGTCAACCGACTGTGATGAGGCATCCAGTATTAGCCTTTTTGTAGTAGTGGAGTTAGCTAACATGTTTGTGGGAGATGGGTGACCCCATTGAATCTTATTTGTGTTGGGCACTTCAATAGAATAATACCTTTTCTATTGGGCAAATTTTGATATAGGCCACTCAGAAAGTTGTCATTTCGAGATATGCCACTCAGTTTCCTGAAATTCAAAATTTACCACTCCAGTTTCTTCCTCTATTGATATATGCCATTATCACTCATTTTCTTCCATTTTCTTTTCTATTCTATGATTTTCCATATATTCCAAAGGTGAACTACCGGTTTTGCCCCTTATCTATTTTCCTCTCATCCCTTTGTTCTGAAACTTCATCCATCAGACTCAATCCCTACCAGGGCGTTGCCTCCTCCCTCGTGAGATGCTGCCGTTCTCGTCGTGTCCCAGCTGCGCCTCCCCCGAGCTCCCCTCTGATCCCTCCCTGTCTCCCCGAGCTCCATGTGAGAGGCTAGGCCCGAGTGTGTCCCAGCCCCACCTTCCTCATGCTCCCCGCCGATCCCTCCCTCAATTGACCGCCGCATCCCACCCGTGCCTCTGGTGCCTCCCCGCCTCCCCTGAGCGAGCTCCATGTGAGTCTAGGCCCGCCTCCCCCGAGCTCCTCATCGGGCCCGCCCCTAGGCGGCTACCGCATCTCTGGTCCAGGCCCCCAGCTCGCCTGCCACCACTAGTCTCGTCACTCTGGTCGGGCGGAAGTAGCAGATAAACACCAAAATGGGTGCATGTGATGTCAATTGCTAACAATTTTGTGTTTATGGTGATATGTGATGTCAATTTCAGTGTGTGTGTGTGTGTGATTGCTGGAATTTATGTGATTTTGCTGGAATGTGTGTGATTGCTGGAATTTATGAAATGTAGACAATTGTGTGTTTCTTGAATTGCCTTACGGAATTTGTGATATGTGATGTCAATTTGGCTACATGTGTGTGATTGCTGGAATGGATGAAATGTAGATAAATTTGTGTTTTTGGAATTGCTGAAATGTGATGTCAATTTGGCTACATGTGTGTGATTGCTAGAATTGTTGAAATGTAGACAAATGTGTCTTTCTGGATTTGCTGAAATGTGATCAAGACAACAAACAAGCATGTCCTTCTAGACTAAGTTTGCTCCTCCTGTTGTGTTTCTGGAATGTGATCAAGACAACAATTCTGGAATGTGAACAAAACAATGAACATGCATGTCGAGAGCACTACAACTCTGGAATGTGATTGCTGAAATTGTGACAAATACTCTTGTAGTACTTTTCTTGAAATGTGATCAAGACAACAAACATGCATGTTGGCTCCTTCTGGACTAAGTTTGTAATTTGTGATTGTGATTGTGCATGCATGCATGTCCAGAGCACTACAAACATGAAATCTGACAACATGTGTGTGATTATGCAATCATGTCCAGACCACTACAACATGCAAAATGCAACTCCAAACCACTACAACTCTAGACCATCAATTCATAATCTTCCAACCAATCTTGTCATCAAGATATGCCCATTTACAGAAACAAAGAAGTGTAAAGCCAAAGAAAAAACCACTACAACTCCGTACATAAGAGAGAATGACAAGTACTAAAATGACATTTCATCCATATATTGCATGTACAGTTTGAACATAAGAGAGAATGACAAGTCTGAACCATAAAACAAAATAAAGGAACATGCATGATTTCTGTCATAAAAAAAGCATCATGACCTACTTCTTGTTCTCAGGGGTTAGCTTCTTTGTGGCTAGCTTCTTAACTGGGGATCTCATCTTTTGTGGGGAAGAAGCAGATGGTTCACCTCCAAGACCATGAGCAGATGTGAGATCCAATTGCTGCTTCATCATAGTTAGTTGTGGAGCAATTGCAAGATCATCCCTTGTAGAAGGAGTAAGTGCTGCAGCAACCTCATGCGACTCTTCCCTATCCTTCTTACTCTTCTTCCTTGGAGGGTTTCTTTTCCTATAACACATACATGAGATTGGTTAGTGCATTATAATAAAATTTAAGCATGCATTTTAACACATATTTACCTTTTCATAGGGGCTTTTAGAGGGCATGCTCCCCTACTTTGATGTCCTAGTTCTCCACAGGTCTTGCACTTTTGTTTACTTTGCTACCTTTTTTCTTTGGCACCTCATTGGCAGCCTTAAACCTTTGTGTCTTTGGTCTTCCCGCTGACCTTTTGAGCTGAGGTGGGTGCAACTTGAAACCAGGATCAACCTTTTGCCATTGAGACTTGTCAGTCATCGGATGCACAATCCCAGCATATGCAGCTTTAAATTTAGCTAAGGAGAAGAAATCATCAACATAGTCCTCCATATTGGCTTGCCTATTGCTACACATGAATCGCAAGGCATGCTGGCATGGTTTCCCAGATACTTGCCATTCTCTACATGTGCATTCCGTATTGAGAAGATGGACCACATGCCTTCTATTGTCAAGCATGTTCACTACCTCAGCACTTGTATTTGCTCCCGGGGTTGCCTTCAAGTGTCCAAGACCTCTAGTGCTCGTATTGAGTTCATGAATAACAGCTGAAAGTATTCTACCCTTCAATCTGTCTCCAATCCACCTCCTCTTGTCACAAAGTTGCATAATTAAGTTCCGAATGGTGTCCATGGGTTCAACCACCAGAAGATCCTTAATATTCATGATCCAAGAGTTGTACGTTTCTGCAATATTGTTGTGCATGTACTCACACTTCGCAATTGTATTGAACAAGGCCCTACTCTAGATGTGAGGGTGGTACTAGTTGAGGTACTCAATGGCTGCTGGATAATTTTTCTTGAATTACTTCAATGTCCTGCAAATCCTCGTATTTGTAAGATCGTGCCGCTGTCCACATGTTACTAGAGACCACATGACCATGAAACTTCTTCTGCATGTTCCTCCAAAGATGCCTGAAACACTATCTATGCTCAACATCTGGGAAAACCCTCTTTACACCTGCACATACCCCATTCCCAGCATCTGTATGCAAAGTCAACCCATGTGGTTTGTCAGTTGCCTTACGTAGCTGCTGCATAAACCAAGTCCAATTCTCTGCAGACTCTGAGTCGATAATACCATATGCAACCGGGTACATCTAGTTGTAGCCATCTATGGCTGTAGTAGATGCCAACTACTCATTGTACCTACCAGTGAGAAAGGTAGAGTCGATGCCCAAATACTGTCTATAACCATTAAGAAATCCATCAATGCAAGGCTTTAGCGCAATGAACATCTTGTGAAAGTGTGTCCTCCCACCGTACACCTTGGTGTCTATCTTTACGATGCTACCCATAGTTGGATTTGTCCTAATCAAAGGAAGAGCCCTATTGCCACCCAACCCTGCGATGCCATAGAGCTCTTTATTCTGCTTGTTGAAGCATATTTGTGGGAACCAACCAACACTGTAACCTACAGATAGATTGCAACAACTTAGTATATACCAACTTAGTATTTAACACAATGAAATGAACAGTACTTAGTACAGCTTAAACTATGTTACATTAATACCATGACGCTTTGATCAATCCCAGTGTGCGCAGTTATTCTCCAAGGACAGTCCTCCTTCTTGCATTCTCCTCTGTATCTTTTTTTTGTCAGTCTTACATTTGCCTATCTCAAACTCACCCTTAATAGAAAATTGCCTCAAAGCTAATCTGAATTTCTTCATATTAGGAAAGGTGCTGCCTAATTCAATTCTAAGATTTTCCTTATCATGCACAAGCACTGGCTCCACATGTGCATAGTCATTCACTAGTAAGTCGTCCTTTGTATCAATACCACTATTGTTCGGACCACTAGCATCATCATTCGGCTCCACATGTGCATCCTCATTCTCCTCAGCCCTTAGCCCAAGCATGTCAAACATCTTGTCATCCGTGATGTATACACCATTTCCATCCACATTAGTAGGGCCGGTTGGATCGATCAAATTGGGGAATAGCAAAACCTGCCCCTTGACTAGCCCATAAGAGAGTGTGCGTGGAGTTATCGCAAGGACTGCCTAGTTCTTGCCACGGTGATGTTTCCGCTTGTTCACTAATAGGATCAACATGAAAGGATAGGTGTGGAGGACTTACAGACTGACAGTGCAAAGCACTAGAAATTCGACTGCAAATAGTTGATAAGTTTTTTTTGCCTATCCACTATAGTGATGAACAAATAAACCAACTTGCTTTCCATGTTTGCATCAAACAACCCTAGAAGTTCTGCATTGCTACATATCCTTACTTGTGTTCCTTTCTTACTATCAAAGTACCATATCAAATCATCCTACGCCGACCCCCAATTTGACTTCCGTTTCAAGTCAGTGTTCAGATCTAACATTGAGTACAAATCTCTATCATCTACCACCAAATTGTGACCTACAGCTACATATGATTTGGTGCTGCCATCATCAAGCCGTGCTATGTACGCAGTAAAGTTAGCAATTACTCTATATGCGGTACCACACTCAACCTACACCAACACCAACAAATAAATGAAATGCGAAGAACATGTTAGCTACAACGAAGAGTCTTCTTCCACCACACATAGTCCACAATATGATAGAAAAGATATATTTACCCATTGCTACAATGCGATTCTTCCATACGGCGGCTACTGAGGGGCTTGGAGCTCGAGGGCGACCGACTGGGGAGAGGCGGCGCCGGTTGCAAGATATGGACGGCGGACCTCTCACGGGGGACCGATAGGGAGCACGGGGGAGGCGGGGCTAGGACACGCTCGGGCCTGGCCTCTCACATGGAGCTCAGGGAGATGGGGAGGGACCGGAGAGGAGCTCAGGGGAGGCGCGGCTGGGACGCGGTGAGAACAACGACGTCTCACGGCGGAGGAGGCGGCGCCTTGGTAGGGATTGAGTCTGATGGATGAAGTTCAGAACGAAGGGATGAGAGGAAAATAGATAAGAGGCAAAACCGGTAGTTTATGAAAAATCAAAGAATAGAAAAGAAAATGGGAGAAAATGAGTGATAATGACATATGTCAAAAGAGGAAGAAACTGAAGTGGTAAATTTCGAATTTCAGGAAACAGAGTGACATATCTCGAAGTGGCAACTTTCTGAGTGGCGCGTATCAAATTTTGCCTTTCTATTGGATATATAATCATGTGTGCATCGAAAATGCCCTGGTCGATCGAATATGCTCAACACATATGATTCTCGGTACCTAGTACATGAAAAGTTAACAATAATTAAGCTCTCTTGTGATGTGTGGTCGTTCTACGAATTCCTAATTTCCTATCCCTTCGCGTCACCGCTATGTAGATCAACCTCTCATCGTCAACTTCGATCCATTATATTTAGCCAATAATGAAAACGACAGTCATAATTGAAGAAAGGTGTGTATGTTACGCACACACATAGCTAGCTAGACGCTCTGATTTTTTCAACACTCCGTCGAGATCACGGTACCTTTCGCTGTAGACTTCGCACGTGCGACCGCTGCCTGAACAGCAACCCACGCGTGCTATGGTGATATCACCGAAGAGAATGTGTATGTGGAGCGCTCAAGATTTATCGCCGGCCGTCGCGATCCCAGGGTTGCACGGAAAGGAGCCCCGCGGTGGCGCCGGCCGGCCTCGCACGTGCCACGTACCCTCCTCGCCCGCCTTTAATCTCTTGCCGCGGCTAGCTAGGCTCGCGCGATGCGTTAGTCCCCATCGCAACCGCGTGTCACCCCGGCGCGCGTCGTCGATCTCCATCCATCTCTCTCTCTCTCTCTCCGTGTACGTCTCCGTCGGCCATTGGGGTCCATGCAGCTAGCTGGCCGGGCGAGATCTCGACGTAGACCTAGCTCTTCTGCGACCGCGCTCGCACGTGAAGTCGCACGCGCCGCACGTGCCCGCCCTCGCTCGCCGCCATGCTAGCCCTAGTCTCCGCTGCGTTTGCGTGTTGGCCAGGCGCGAGACGTAGCCGCATGTACGTCTCTGGTCTCGTACACGGTTGCTATTGCTCTTGCATCTCCATCGACGCCCATGGCTGCACGTACTATACCGGCTGGCTATTGGCTGGGTAGATACAGTTCGATCTCATCTCCCCTCCCACGCATGGAGGAGGATGCGTGCAAGACCGGGCGTTGATACATACTTGGATTGACTCACCACACGATCACGCACTATACCGGAGCTTTCAGGTCATCTAGTCGATCGTCGCGCGAACGTATATATCCCGTTGGTCATTTGATGTGATAAACTTTTGACTAAGTAAGTGCATTACATATATATCCGGGTGGGGAAAAAAAGAAAAATAGTGACACTTGAACCACAGAATTATGCACCATAGTTTTTGGCTAAAATGGCATCGTAGGCGTGTGTAATAGCAAAACTAGCCTCCCATCAAAGGCAAAAATGACATCTTGTCCATATCCAAGAGGACTGGATTTACCGTGTGTGATACATGGCCTCGTTCAGCCCGAGGGGTGCGGATACCCCTCGTCCGACACTAGGGACGCGGAAATGCCTAGTCCGGCCCCAGAGGCGTGGAAATACCCTCGTCTGGCCTCTAGGGACGCAAAAATACCTTGAGATAACTATATTGAGAATAAATGCGAAAGTATTTTTGAACATGTTTTTGAAATTTTTCTCAAATCGATTATTTCATTTGCATACAAATAGTAGCTTTAGAAGAATTTTCGAGCAAAATTCAGCACAGATAAAATTCTAAAAAAATTACATAAGCAAGTAAACTGTGTCAGGAGCCTTTACAAAAAATTTTATAATTTTTTGAGCTCATTTGCTATATTTAGAAATTCCTACAACTATTAGCCTCTTCTGGAGGAGGTATTTCCGCGTTCTGGGGGGCCGGACGAGGGTATTTCCGCGCCCCTGGGGACGAGCGAGGGGGTATCCTCACCCCTGGGGGCCGAACAAGGGGTATCCTCACCCCTGGGGGCCGGACGAGGCCATATGTCGTCTGCACGGTAAATCTTATCCTCATTTTTGCCTTTGATGAAGGGGTTAGTTTTGCTATTGTACACGCCAATGGTACTATTTTAGCCAAAAACTCCAAGCTAGCTAGCTTAATTGACAACACACTTTTAACTCCGCTCCATGCAATGTTTGAAACATAGGGATACCGCATATTTTGCGGCAAAACCCATGCGTTATGGATAGGTTCGAAAGACCCACTTTAATTTCGACTCATTTTCAGAGTAAGAAGGCCCAATACCAACCGTCACTTTTCTTCTTCATTTTTTGCAATTACAAGGTAGACGTGTCACACACACGTGAGAGTATGTCTTCTTAGCACACGACTAGAAATATGGATGTGAGGGGTAAATCCGTGGCCTCGCAAAGTTTCCAATAAGACAAACTCACGTGTATGTAAAGATGGGCACTATGATTTGATGACTGTGGATGAAGTTGTACAAGCCTATGATGTGGTTCCCATCACTTCTGTATTTGAGCTTTTCGACTTTGAGCGTCTCCAACCAGGTGGGATATATCGTACCGTCATGTGAATGAAAGTCCAATGAGGACTGTGGAGGACTAATTATAAGGGACCAATATGTGAGATTGTCATGTACATCCTACATAAATTATGGAGCTAGCTGACGATCAAGTTAGATAGCTGGAGGGTACATAATTTATATGTTTGAGAATAGCCTTTCAAATTATCCTATGCCACACTTGATAGTTGTGCAGATGAGCTCAAAATCAATACTAGAAAGCCACCTCTGCGGACGATAAACCGGAGAAGCAATTAAACCACAGAATAACATGTTATTGACATCAACACTGCTTAATTGTTTATTGTCTGAATTTTGCTCCCAAGAACTTTGACAGGCAGGCAAGATTGTTAATTAGTGGGCCAGCAAAGTGTGGAAGAAGCAGGTGTGGACTAACTGAATTGCTTATTGGTCCTAAAGTTTTATTTGAAAAGAACCACATCCTTGTAAGGGTTAGGAATGATGTTGATGGGTGACGTGTGATTTAATGTTCCCCCTCTGAGCATATTGAATGGTGGTGTTTAACATTGTGTAGAGCGGATACTACTACAGAAAAGATAATCACGGACAGTTCAAAATCATCATCGCAGATGGTTTTCTGAACCGTCTAACTTTATAGGTCAGTGATGACATAGGTCATCACATACGGTTTTGAACCGTTTGTGAAAAAAGCTATCACAGACGGTTCTGAACAAGAACCGTATGTGATATTCTATTTTCACAGACGGTTCTGAACAAGAACCATCTGTGATAAATTGATTATCACAGATGGTTCTTGTTCAGAACCATCTGTGAAAATAGACTATTACAGACGATTTTACTAAAAAAACCGTCTGTGATATTTTTTATTGCAAAAAAAATAAATTATGAGCCAAACCAATCAATTGCTGGACAGTTGGACCTGAGTATCTGCATATGGTTGATTACACAATCTGGAATAAAAGAAAACTCAAACCGGAAAGCAAACGAGCGGCGAAAACGGGTGCTAAAACTTCGGAGGCAGTTTTGAGGCCCTAAACGGCCTTTTTAGATTTTTCACTTTTCTGGAACCTCACAAATGAATCTAACTTGGACTTATAGATTTTTGGATTGAACTTTTCGTTAGCTTTCAAACGAGTCAAAGAACGTCACAATCCGAGTTCGTATACAAAAGTTATGACTGCTTTACCAAACATTGCGCGAAAATGAGTCCGAGATGAAGAGGCAAACGATGGCCTGGTACTCCGAGTCAAGGATGTTGAGGTGTTCGTTGTCGATGTCTGCAATCTTATCTTAATCTATTCATTCACAAGAAAACCACAGTCACCACTGAGAGCCACCAAAAGCGACAAGGCAGGGAGAGGCGACAAGCGATTTATCACTTACTGGCATTAGGGATATCAACCAGAAAGAGATGGGAGGGGATTAGATGAGGGATTTCACTGGCAATGAAGGAGAGGCGGCGGCAATATCACCGTTGTGTCACGACGGTGACACTGCACAAGACATTCTTACGACAAAAGTGCCTTATGCAGTGAACCGTGGCGTCACAACCAGAGGCGAAGGAGCTCACGACGATAGTCGGCGGTGGTCGGAGCTCGACGTATGGAGGGGAGAGGGAGAGACTGATGGAAGACAAGGCAGGAGTGGATATAATATATAAGGACAATGCCAAAACATTTCACCTCCCGCGCACGTGTCCAAAATATTTCGCCTCCCGCTCACGCGTCCAAAAATTACAGACGGTTTCAAACAAAAACCGTCTGTATTGACCATAATATCACAGACAGTTCTTGTTAGAACCGTATGTGATACTTCAGACGGTTTTCAACATGAACCATATGTGATATTTAGTGGTATCACATACGGTTCTTATTCAGAACTATCTGTGATACTTCACAAACGATTTTCAACATGAACCGCCTATGATATTTAGTAGTATCACAGACAGTTTTCAACATGAACCATCTATGATATTTAGTAGTATCACAAACAGTTCTTGTTCAGAACCGTCTGTGATACTTCACAGACGGTTTTCAACATAAATCGTCTGTGATATTACCTCTTCACAGATGGTTTTTAGCATAGAAAGTAACACAGATGGACGCTAAACCAAAATCGTCTATGATTGTGTTTAATACATACAATTTTGGTCAACTGTCTGTGATCAAGCATCTAGTATTAGCTTTTTGTAGTAGTGGGAACATAAATGATAAAACTCTTCGACGATAGACATGTGAAATCAAGATAGATTTCATTATGAATATGAATATCATGTGATGAACAAGTTTCAGACTCAGTTTATATCCAAATCCATGACGAACAAGTTGTATCTAAAGCAGAGGTTGTACGAGCTGAAGATGCAGGAGGGTTCTGATCTTGCACATTATGTCAGCATGTGAATGTTTTCAATCAGGTGATCACTGATCTAGGGTGTCTGAAGGTGAATATCGCAGATGAAGACAAGACGATTATTCTGTTGTGTTCATTGCCACCTTCCTATGAACACTTGGTCACCACTCTGACATACGGGAAATATACTATCAAGATTGGAGATTACCGCGGCAATTTGGCGCATAATCAATGAAAGCTAGATGCGAGGGAGAGCTTTCATGGTGATAGTTTGTATATGAAGGGTGATTGTGGAAAGAAACAAGATAAGAAGAGATCTGGAAGGCATAAATACAGATCAAAGTTAAGGAGCAGAAAAAATATCGAGTGCTACAAATGCAAGAAGATGGGGCATATGAAGAGGAATTATCTAAAATTAAAAGAACAAAATGGTGTAGAGCAAAACATAAAGGATGAAACTCTCCGAGGATAGACATGTGAAATCAAGATAGATTTCATTATGAATATGATTCAAGAGGTATAGGCCTCTCTTCAGGAGGTATAGATTTGCAACTACATAAGATTCATAGGTGTGAGACGGATAGAATTTGACATGTGGATAAGTTTTTAACAAACTTTCCTGCTTACGGTGGGTGTTTGAAAAAAGAACTTTAAAAAAACAAAATAAAGCATTATTTTGGTCAACTTCTCTCCCTCCTCTATTGGTAACTCATCACATGTCACTCTCTCTAGAACATGCATGTTTGGTATTGTGTATGGCTGAACTTCGTAGACAAATTCTCGTATCTCTTGTGTGCTTACTGTGATTGTTCTGTCGCACAAAGGGTTGTTGACGGTTCCAATAATTGGTATCAGAGCAAGGTTGAGATGGTGACGCTAGGTGTCAGATTCGAAGTGGTGAAGTTCAACGGGACTGATAACTTTGGCAGACGAGGGTGAAGGATCTGTTGACGCAGCAGGGTTGTTCCAAAGGGTTGCGCGAAGCAAAACCGAAGATGATCGAGGATGATGATTTGGAGGAGTTGAAGGAATAGGCAGTCGCGATCATACGATTGTGTCTTTTGGATCATGTCATGTATCATGTGATGAATATAACCTCGCTGAAAGGAATATAGGACAAGTTGCAGACTCAGTTTATGTCCAAATCCCTAACGAACAAGTTGTATCTGAAGCAGAGGTTGTACGAGCTGAAGATGCAGGAAGGTTCTGATCTTGCACATTATGTCAGCATATGAATGTCTTCAATCAGGTGATCACTGATCTAGGGTGTCTGGAGGTGAAGATCGCAGATGAAGATAAGGCGATTATTCTGTTGTGTTCATTGCCACTTTCCTATGAACACTTGGTCACCACTCTGACATATGGAAAAGATACTATTAAAGTTGATGAGATTACCGCGGCCCTGTTGGTGCATAATCAACGAAAGCAGAACGCGAGGGAGAGTTCTCAGGGTGATAGTTTGTATACGAAGAGTGATCGTGGAAGGAAACAAGACAAGGAGAGATTTGGAAGGCGTAGCTCATCCTCTGACCTAACCCGCACAAAATCTTCAGGGAACTACTAGAAGCTCACTTGATGCTTGGAGGGTGTTGGGAGATGACTGGAGTGGTGGGGCGACGTTGAACAACGGCGACGCAAAGGAGGCTCCCGTCGACGGCTCGTTGTAGGGGCAGAGATGCTACAAGGAGGCATGCATTAGCTTGCATGCACCCCAAGGATGGCAGGGATAGGAGTAATCGATAGGGGACTCACCAAGTCGGCGACTAACTAGAAAATGGTCACAGCAGCCGAAAATGAGGAAGATGATCGATCCAGAGGATTCTTTGCGGTTGAAGCTTCATTAACAGGGGAAAGGAACCAATGAGGTGTAAGGCAAGATATGACGTGGGAAAGGGAGGTTCAAGCTCACTCGATTTCCAGGAACAAAGATGTTCCATAACGGGTGTGCGCCGGAGGTGAGGAAGACGATGGCTTGTCGGAGCTACGGGGTACTCGGAGCTACATTGAGAAATGAAGGAGCATCAGTGAGGTTAGGGGCGCGTGATGATGCAGTTGGCAAGGGCAAGGAAGCTCACCAGAAGAAATGGTGTTGCGGAGCCTGCTCACCGGCGTCGAGAACTCGTTCTCGGCAAATAAAGGCACGAGGTGCGCTGATTCTGTGCGAGGAGTGAGAGTGCATGAGCTAGGTTCACCATGACGCGGATGGGGTTTAAGTATGGGTGAGAAGAGCGTGATATCCTCGGCGAGAATTTGTGGCAGTGCGAGTATCTCGCGCTCAATCCTTCGACGTCTCCGCCAAGGCGGCCGTTGAGCACCATTAAGGAAGTAGGCAGCATGGGCAAAGCTGGGAGGAGGTGACAGGGTGGTTGGGTAGCGAAAACGGTGGGCGGTGCGGCAAAACAGTGGGCGAGCGGGGCGGAGCGCTCGCTGACGAGCTAGCGAGGGCGAGGTGGAAATTAACGCTCTTGACTTGTGGGTCCCACACGATAGTGAGACGAGAGAGGGAGATTAAATCAGGTTTTTTAGAACTGAAGGTTGAAGGTTTTCCTGAATTTTTGTACCAAGCAAATAAGGTCCAAATTTTATGATTTTTTTAGAGCTCCTGGCTTAGTATAGTTTCTTATGTAAATTTTTCAGAACTTTATCTTGTCTGTGAATTTCTCAAAAATTCTTGCAAGTTTCTGTTTTTCATGAAATGCATTATTACTTTAGATGATTTTTTAAAAAAGGTGCTCAATAAATTTCTCCCTAAAGAAATATGCCTAAAATATTTCTCTCACTTATTCTCAATCTGTTTTCCCTAAAATTCTTACAAGTGCATGTTTGTATGAATTTCATTATTTCCTTTATACAAAAGTCCAAAAAAAATCTTGCATGGTTAGTTTCTCATGTAAAATATGCTCAGAAATTATTTTCTCATTCAATTCTATTATGTCTTCACAAATGATGAATTTTGGGATGTAGCAAAATGGTATTTGCATTTGCACATCCGCTTCATGGCTTAACTGGTTAACAATGGTATAAAATTGTATGGTTTCAATTTTGTAGATGTATGTAAGGGAGATGTTACTTTGCAATGACATATCATGAATTCGGAACATTTATAGTGGCATATAAAAATTTCCCTTTTCAAACGCTCTTATACTTTTCAAACTGTACATATAAATCCAACAAATTTCTAGAAATAACCTAGTGAAATATTTTACTAAGCAATTTTTAGAGTACAAGATGGACACACACACTCAACACACACCACCCACACATGCATGCACGTCGCATTCTCTACACACGCTGGGAATTTATCGGAGGCAACCAAGGTCTCATGGAACGCACGCACGTATTTTCCAAATGAAGATGCACGTGTGTGTACTCTTAAAATCAGTCAACACCAGCGTCAATCTGGTACTTGTACACTGATGGATTGGGTGCACACCCGCACGCCTAGCCATCTGGTGATAAGACAGGCTGCCAGCTTTCCAAAACAATGATTAATTGACCCCGTAGGGTAAAGTTTCTGGATCAACATTGAATGCATCGTTCTCTTCTTATATAGACTCCATCGCCACCGTAGCCAACCCAGACGTGGATCCACATATCATATCTCCAAATTTAGGTTCCAACAATGTGCTTGTTGCGCAAGCTTAGGAAGGTACATCTGCAACCCCTTATAGACAATATTGATGCTAGACTGGCTTGCTATAAAAAGAAGATGCTATCCAGAGCCGTAAGACTTACAACACTCAAGGCGGTTCTCACTTCCATACCTATCTACCACATGTCATTAGCTGACCTTCCGGCGTGGATGTGGAAACAGATTGATAAGTGTCGCAGGGCTTGGTTTTGGAGCAGGGCCAAACCAGGTGTGGGAGGAGGGGGGAATGCTGGGTAAACTGGAATACGGTGTGCCGCCCAAAACAAGTTTGGCAGCCTTGGAGTTCTCCAGCTACACTACTTCGGTCGGGCCCTTCGCCTACACTGGCTGTGGTATCAATCGAAAGAGTCAAAGAAATAATGGAAAGGAATGCAATTGCCAATCGATGAGAAAGACCATGAACTGTTTCGCGTTTCAACCAAAATTGTTCTGGGAAGTGGAAACATGGCAAGTTTTTGGAAGGACGCTTGGATGGGGGGCATACCTATGAAAATTATGGCTTCAAGCCTATATGCCATTGCTGCCAGAAAGAATCAGACGATGAGAGAGGCGCTTGAGGAAAATACTTGGATTGCAGATCATAGAAGAAAGATAACAGAGCACCACCTTGTGGATGTTGTGCACCTATACGGCAAGGTCACACAGGTGGTGCTCCTATCGAAAGTATCGGATGACATCTCTTGGAAGTGGACAGTGACAGGGACATATAAGGCCAAGTCGGCGTATAATGCACAGTTTCTGGGTTCGATTGAGAAACCTTACGTCGCCCTCATATGGGACTCTTGGGCGCCGCAAAAATGCAAAATTTTTGCATGGCTGGCGGTCCAAGAACATCTTCCAACGACATATATTCTAGCAAGAAGACACATGCCAAACGATTTTTGGTGCCCACTTTGTACAAACAACGCTGAGTCAGCCCTCTATCTGCTCCTAAATTACGTGTACACAAAAAGGGTTTGGAGCGCTGTTGCAAATTGGACGCAGCACAATAGCATACTACCAGCACAAGGGGGCACTAAGGAGATGGTACTCGATTGGTGGCTTTCTATATCGCATGGAGAAGTGGCCACGAATAGGAAGGGACAAAGCACATTAGTCATCCTCACAATGTGGCAGGTCTGGAAGGAAAGGAATAGAAGGATCTTCTAGCACCAACAGAATGAGGCTGTCGGGACGGTAGCGATTATCAAAGAAGAAGTCAGGGCCTGGATTACTAGTGGGGCAAAAAAACTGACGGCCTACCTACCGGCGGGAGACGCGGCGCTTTCACGAAGATTGACTCAGTAAGGGGGCGACAGGCCCAGGTTGCTTCCACAGCTTATTTGGGAGAGTCAGGGCAAGCGCGTCAAGTAAGAAGAGTACTACGTTCATGCTCGCGATGCAGAGGTATTGCATGGCGGACTGGGGGCTGGCTGGGTCATTGCCAGAGCAATTCTGACGAGCTACAGTGCGCACCGAAATGGAATTACACAAGCATGAATGCCAGAAGCATCAGAAGACTGGAACAGATTGTAATGCGGTCAGCTACCATCTTCAGGCTTGAAGCAGCAAACTTGACTCAACCTCGAGCCAACGCGCGTAAAGAATTCAGATGGGCGGAGCGGGTCAGACGGTGCCGAAATAAACTCATCCTGCCGAGAAAAGCGTCATATCGCGTAGTGCACTTCTTTGGGGTTTCGTTGTATTTCTTCCAGTTTTCTTTCTAGGCTGTTGATTTCGGTTTCCTTTCCTTCTGTGCTGTCCTCTCTGCATAGCACTTGAGATGGCAGGAGTTCCCTTGCATTGTCTGCGTTTTTGGTTTCTGCGTTTTTTTAGTTTCGGTTTGATCTTGTAATTGTGAACAAACTCCTTCTTTAATTTAATGCATTAATGGCAATTCTCTTGCCATTTCACTAAAAAAAAAAAAGGTCTATCTATACAGAATTCGACAGTTTTTAATCGACAGTTTTCTCTGTACAAAACTGTCAAATCTTGAAAGTTTATTTACAACTCCATTATACATAAATTACAATAAATTATTTATATAATTTTTGTTCTTAGTTACTGTAATTATTCTTGAAAATCTTAATAACTCATATTTCGATTATATGATTCAAAATCTCACATATACTTTGAGAGGTTGAGCAAAAACAAAGACAAAAAACATTCTAAAAGTTTATTTACAACTCCATTATACATATATTACAGTAAATTATTTATGTATTTTTTTGTTCTTCGTCACTGTAATTATTTTTGAAAATCTTAATAACTCATATTTCGATCATATAATTCAAAATCTCATATGTACTTTGAGAGGTTGAGTAAAAACAAAGACAAAAAATACTCTGAAAGTTCATTTACAACTCCATTATACATAAATTACAGTAAATTATTTATGTATTTTTTTCTTGACCACTATAATTATTTTTAAAAGTCTTAATAACTCATATTTCCATTACATGATTCGAAATCTCACATGTACTTTGAGAGATTGAACAAAAATAAAGACAAAAAATATATATACCAACAAAATACGGCAATGTGATGAACCCGTTATGTTCTTCACATGTACTTTGAGAGGTTGAGTAAAAATAAAGACAAAAAATATAATTATATATCAATAAAATACGGTAATATGGTGAATCCGTTATGTTCTTCACATGTACTTTGAGAGACAAAGACAAAAAATAAAAATCTCCTCAACGTCTCTTGATGAGCTGCAAAAGATATTAATTTATCATGAGTGATGTTTCTCGAAGCATCGCGAGATGAACCCCTCACATACATATGGGTCAAATAGCCATTACGTTGATAAAAATCTCCTCTTTTAACTATATGAACTAGTTAGAATGTAGCATCACACAAAGCTAGAAAGATTGGGGATTAAGGTTTAGCGTAACACGAATCTTATAACATTTCTAACGAACAGAAAATTAACAGCCGAAAGCTATATAGCAAATAAAAAAACAATGTGCTAGTAGTATCTTGCTGTAGTGCCTAACGGGTACCGTCCCTTTGGCTGCAGTTCTGCACATAAGCAGAGGATCTCACACTAGTAATGTAAACCGGGCGGACCGGCCGGCTCACGTGCCAGAGCAGGTAAGTTGGGTGCCCCTCAAGTCCAAGCTAACAGAAAAACGACACGATCGTATGGATGGGATCGGATACCTCCATCTCCGTGGCACCATCGCTGTATGCTTCACCTAAGATCGATAATATCGCCTTCACTGTACTGTACAGTGAACACGTACAGAAGCTGCTGCTTCTTCTACGATGGTTGCCAACAAAACAAACAAGCAGGTCCTGGTCTAGCTAGTAGCCTAGTAGCAGCAGCACTCTTGCTCCAGTCCCAGTCTAGTGCGTCGTCGTCGTCGTCGTCGTCTATATATTCGATCGATGGCACCCCACCCTGCCCATCCTCTGCTCCCACCCGTTGCATCGATGGAGACACCTCGTTAGGTGGCGCGTCGCTCTTCCTTAATTGCTCGCCCGCCTCTCTCTTCCCCGCCTCGTCTCACACACGCACGCACAGCAACTCGACTCTGCGACTGCGTGCTGTGCTAGCTACTACTAGCACTAGACTGCTCCTACTAGGTAGCCAGCCAGCCAGCCAGCCACTCCCTTCCCTGCTGCTCTGCTCGTGAGAGGGAACCAACCAACCGCGGCGACTAGCTTGCGCGCGCGCTCGGTCCATATATCTGTCGCGGATGTGAGTTCTTGCCGGCCGTACGCTAGCTTCTTGATTTTCTTCTTCGAGTTGTTGGTTCAGGCTTCGCGATACCTCATACCTCCTAGCTCTAGCTTGCTGCAGATCGATCGTACTGATGCTGATGCGTGATATGTTAATGTGTTGTGCTATATAGGAGTGAGCCGGGCAACGAGCTGGCCGAGCTGTTGTGGGAGAACGGCCCGGCCTTCAGGAGGACGGCGCCGCACTTCCCGGCCGCGCCCTTCCCGCCCTTCACCTGCAGCGCCGCCGGCACCAGCAAGGCGCGGGAGCTCATCAAGCACCCCGCGTCGGCGGTCATGCGCGACCTCGACCTCCCGGTACACGACGACGCCGTGCCGTGGTTGCATTACCCCATCATCGACGGGGACGATGGCGGCGACGCCGACACGGCCCCGCTGCCCCCGGACTACTGCGCCTTGCCCTCCGGGTACTCCTACCTCCCCGCGGCGGCGGTGGCGGCACCGGCGGCGGTAGCGAGCAGAGATGCCAGAGAGCCGTCCTCCTCCCACGGCGCGGTTGTCCCGATCACCACGCGCGGTGCCCCCCCGCCGGAGCCTGCTCCCAAACAGCCCCGCCCGAGCGGCGGCGAGGGCGTCATGAACTTCAGCTTCTTCTCGAGGCCCCTGCAGCGGCCGCAGGGCACCGAGAGGGCGTCCGCCGCCGCGACCGCGAGCAACCCCGTCGACTCGACGGTGGTGCAGACGACGACGAACCGGTTAAGGAACACCCCACTGTTCTCGGAGCAGAGGATGGCCTGGCTTCAGCCGCCCACGGTGGCAGCCGCCCCTCCGGCGCCTCTGGTCCCTTGCCGTCAGGGAGAAACCGCTGCAACGGTAACTCAGAGGTTGCAATCGGAAGCAACGGCTCCTGAGCCGCCGCCTGCGGCGGCAGCGACCTCGTCGGTCTGCTCCGGCAACGGTGACCGGAGCCAGCTGAAGAGGAGCAGCCACCAGTCTGCGGAGTGGTCGCTCAGTCAGGACGAGGTAAGCAAGCACGACCGGGCATCGTCAGAGTACACCACTACGCAGCCATGAATCCAATCTTGTTCCTCTTGATGCAAACACAAACGCACCGATGCGATGCCTCCCTCTGCAGGACCTCGACGACGAGCCCGGCGCGTTGAGGAGGTCGGCGGCGAGGGGCACGAAGCGCATCCGCACCGCCGAAGTGCACAACCTATCAGAGAGGGTAGGGTACTACCTCTTCTCTCCAATCCACACACAACATATACCTCACATGGTTGTGATTTCCGGTCGCTAAATAGTTATGGGCTTGCAGAGGAGAAGGGACCGGATCAACGAGAGGATGCGCGCCCTGCAAGAACTCATCCCCAACTGCAACAAGGTATACAACAATCTTGCAACAAAAAATATTTGCCTAATTTGACAAGAGCACTATGTAATATATCCAATGTGTATGATCTTGCAGATTGACAAGGCATCGATGCTGGAAGAAGCCATCGAGTACCTGAAAACTCTCCAGCTTCAAGTGCAGGTACATATGCTCTTACATTTGTTAATGCATTGACAAGTTGTTTTGGTTCTAAATCAATGTGCCGGTGCAGATGATGTCGATGGGGACCGGGCTGTGCGTCCCGCCGATGCTGTTGCCTGCGGCGGCAATGCAGCACCTGCAGATGCCTCCGATGGCGCACTTCCCTCACCTCGGCGCCATGGGACTGGGGTTCGGCATGGGCGCGTTCGACATGGTCCCGCTCCCGCGCGTCGCCGGCGTGCAGTTCCCTTGCCCGATGATCCTGGGAGCGCCGATGGCGATGCCGCCCGGCTCGGCCGCCGTGCCCATGTTCGGTGTGCCCGGGCAGGCAATGCCTTCGCCGGCGCCGTTTCCTCTGGCGCCGGGCCACATGGCCAACAACGCCGCGCAGGCCGAGCAGATGCCGAGCGATCCAGCGGCGCAGGCGTGCATCATGCATCATGCATAATGTTGTTAGATTTGTAATTAAAATTACTTTACTAATACTTCATATTTTGAGCTATTTGTTCGGAATTGCTAAAAAACAGTTGAATGTTTTTTTTGAGCTAAAACAACCGAATTTCTGACTTTTGATGTCTTGTGTGGAGATTCGTGCTCGGCCAGGGTTGTCTTCTCCGGCGCCGGCAGAGGCGGCGAGTTAGGGCGGGGCTTCGCCGAATTAAGGCTAAGGTTCACCAGGTTAGGTTTTAGGTTCACCGGAGCCCAACTATAGAGGGAGTGAGGGGCGACGGGGGCACAGCGGTGGGCGATGGTGGTGCAGGCATGCAGCCGGCCGTGGGTTGGAGGAGGGCGGTGGGTGGTGGAGGTCGGCTAGAGAGCACAGGAATCAACTAGAAATTAGGAGGCGGGGGTGGTGATGGCGGATCTAGCGGCGGTAACCGCCGGAGACGGGGAAGAAGGCAGCTGTAGGGGAGGCAGGCAGCGTCAGCGGAGGAAGATGAAGTAGTAGCGGGAGGAGGCGGGCGGTTCCGATAGAGGAAGAGGAGGCGGTAGTAGTGTCTGAAGTTGGTGAATAAAAAATAGACCGTTGGATCGAAGATGCAGTGACAGATGAAACTGTCTGGCTCAGGCGTCTAATTTGTACGCCTGGGAACGAGCCTTCCTGCCTGACAGCAATTTCCAGGAAACCAAGCAAACAGCGGCCAGTTGAACTCCCGGCTGCACGCTGGCACCAGGCAAATTGGCCAGGAATCAAAGCAAACAGAGCCTCAATCCCTGACACGACCTACCTTTTTTAAGGCCTCTGCTGCTGCAGACAGGCGTCAATCTGAATTCTGCTAGCAGCAGTCAGTGGTCAGCCATGCATCCGTGCAGGTTATGTCTGCAGCATGATGTGGCACAGGCTCGGCCGGTCTCCAATAATTCAGGTCTTGTCGTCAGTTTCTGTGGCCTGAGTGAGATCTCTTCAGGTGCTCCTGGTTAGTAGCATCAAGATCAAGGATGCATGTAGAGATGCTCAACTGACGAGCAGCATTGCATGCTCCGATCACGTCGTCTACGAGATGTTGCTGCGATGGGAGGCAAGCCCTGCAAAGGCTTGGACATGCATGATTCGCAAGTTTTTTTTTTCGTTCGCGGTCCCAAGGCCTGATTCTGAAGCCGGAACAATGTTGGCGTCAGTGGAGATAGAACAGATTCTTCCCTGCCTCATCAGTCATCACTTCAGGTAGTATCAATTGCACATCCGAAGAGAACAAAACAAGTCTTGCGTAATGCTCAACAGCACGCATTGCGTTGCAGCGCACTATATATATATATATATATATATATATATATATATATATATATATATATATATATATATATATATGAAAAATACTTTCAATTCCTGGGTGTCTATAGTTACTCCCACTTTTGATATACCATTTAAAATAACTTAACATACTCCTTTATCACTTTGGGTATACTCATATACTAATTATAAGATACTCCAATGTAAACCTTTTTTCTATGCACAATGATATATATATAGAAAACCTTTTTTCTACTCTCAGGAGTAGTTACTCCCTATTCTATATCTCATATATCTCACAATGTAGAGAGTATCTTGCGTAACCGAGAGTATGTATGTGTAGTATACGAGTATATAAGACCATATAGATAGTATATAAGACTACATATTCAGAGCTTGTTTGGTTGATGACATGAGCTTGAGAAACTTAAAATGGTATTACTCTTGATTATTACTCATATCTCCTGAGGTCCACTTTGACCAACTACAGGGATCGAGCCCTTTCCTCAACTCACTGTTCTTCCTCCACTCCTCTTTATCCTCAATCTTCCGATTCTTACCATTATAGAAAGAAAAAAATTAAGGCAAAAGAAAGATAGAAAAAGAAAGAAAGGAGAGGATCGATCTTCACCTCCTCCCTCCCAGCCCACTTGCTACACGAGGAGATGAAACTCAAATCTCAGCCAAATTAACTAGGAAAAATTTGTGATCACTATCAATCTTCTTCTCAAATCAAGGACCCCCCTAGCACCACCCTACCCTACTGAATCAATCCTGCCGCTCCAAGCTCCACCCCATCCCCTATAGCTCTCCAGCATCACGCGCCTCTGCCGCACGCCGCGGGTTACCGTCGACAGCCCTCCACAACCATCCTCGAGCTAAACCACCACTATCATTGTGCTCAGGTATGCCCAGTGGTGCTTAAGAACTAACCAATTTGGCCAGAGCTTTGTTGGAGCCGCGCCGCAATACCTCCCTTTTTCCCGTGCGCCATCGTCGTTGAGAGCCCTTTCCGATTCAGTGCCGCCCTGCTTTTTTCATAAAAATGGATTACCCACACCACGCAGATGCTCTCCATGCCCTCTGCCGCCGCCGCTCGCCATATATTGGCCTCCGCCGCCACCCCCTGTTCAAGGGTGTCATGGCCACGAGCTCCAGCGTCGGGGAGTGATGGTGACCACACGAGGCGACCGTGCTGGCCGTGCCTTCTCACGGTGATGGTGGTTGCTTCGCGCGCGACTTCGTTGGGGGTGATGGCGGCGGCTCCGTGCGGCAGTTTTGTGGGAGTGTTTTAAGTGTGAAGAAGTGGTTTAGTGTGCGTTGCCTGGATGTCTGACTCCAGTTAATCACCTGCCGGGAGTGCTCTGGCCAGGCAAGGGGAAAGGGGTCTCAGGGTGGCAACCAAACAGCCCAGAATTGATCCATATGTGTGCATGCAAGTCTCTTTAGTATCTAAGACATTATTTGATCGACAGTTACTAATTGTGTTTAATCTACACCCTTATCTCAATTTCTTTAGAAATATTAGCAATCAGCAGATTCAGCACAGCTGACTGATTTTGGTAATACCACAAACTTCTCAAAACATATGGACTGAGTCAGTCTTGTTTAGTGGATGATAACCTTTAACTTGAAGTTCATTTTTGCATTTTAGATATAGTGTTGCTCTTCTGAATTTATGAGTTTTATGTTTTTGAAGCACAGGACTTCTCTGTTTACTCATAACAAATATTGCAAGTTATATGCCTTAAAAAGGGCATATGTACAACGAAGGATGCAGAAAATTAAAGCATCACTATACATACGAGGGAAAGCTTTGTTATGAGTTTATGTTAACACTTCATGCTTTCTGAATATCACAAAATAAAGTTTTACTTTGTTTCCTCGCGCTTCTACCTTGATGTAGACTGTGTTCCTATCACATGTTCATCTTTTCTGCCTGGGTTGCAGAGGTCATCCTTAGCCTTTATTTGTATCACGAACTATTTCAGCAAGGAGCATGTGGTCCACATCTTGATTGACTGTATGGCTTAGTTTCTCTACCTAGTCAAAGAGTTGCTGGAAACTGGCTATAAGATGTCCTTGCCAATTTATTCTTCACATAGGTGTTGTAAATCCTTAGAAGAGTGTTCTCTTGCTAGTCTAGTGCATGTGGAATTTATGACTCTGAGTCAATTTGGGGTCGTTAGATGATTAGCAGAATTGAGTTTTGCTAATTCATTTGTAATTTCATGCCATCTGAAACATTTCTGCTTTAACTCCTCCACTTTTAAATTCCTGGAATGTGTACTAAATTGAGTGCTATGATGCCAGGTGATCGGTTGCGATTCTTCTATGGGAGAGCATACTCTGCTTGGTCTGAGATGAACAAAAAATACTCTCTGTGATGCTGTACCGCTAGAGGATTTCCAACAACAATAGAAGATGTCCACCACCCCATGTTGATGCCTCTACAGGTATGACTTTAGACTCCTTTGTTTGACTCGGACCCTACTTGTTATGCTCATGAAAATTTTGGGGTGGTGAATTGGTTGGTATGTAATTATGGATAACTTGTGTAGCTCCTGCTGCTTGTGGTGTTTTGGAATAGATCAGTGCAATGTTAGGGTCTGAATGGGTTAGGGTGTTAGTCACTATCCTAAATAACGGCCATTATGACCTTTTAAATGGACATGTACAAGGTAAAGGTACCCTGTTGAGATTTTTTTTTTTTGACATAAAGGCCAATTTGACAAGGCGAATGGCCTAAAGCTGTGGTTCTGTTCTTTGGACGAAGCAAACGCTACTAGAAGGCAAGTACGCTAGAAGCTGCTCGATAGATGAAACACTAACGTGCTGCAAGCAAGACACACACTCATACGTTGGATATGCTAATCGACGTATGAAGTAATACACGAGCCGGAAGCAATAGACACGCTCGGAACTCACGCGAAGCACTGGACACGCAAACGACAAAGCGAGAGAAAGATCTTTTTTGTTGCTGCATGCACGGCACACGACAGCTTTTCTGTTTTTTCTCTATTGGTTTGATCAAACATAGGCGCACTTATAGAGGTGTGGCCGGCTCCAAATCACAAGATAATCTCTTTCCTAACAATCAAATCACTAATTTATCTCTATCTTGCTAATTAAACACTAATTGATCTCTATCTTGCTAACGAAAAGGAAACCTCCAAACAATCCAAACCAGCAAGATTAACTTAACATTCTCCCCTTTAATCTTGTTGCTCCTTAATCTTGTTGCTAGAGCAACGCCAGTTCGTCAGCATCTGCCTTTTACGACATTCTGAAGCAAAGTGTCCATAATCATTACAATTAAAACACCTTACTTTTGCCTTGTCAACTCTTCGTTATCGACGGCCACCGCCGCCACTAGAACCACCTGAGGAGCCTTCACCTTCATGCTTCGGCGATCGGGCCTCCCACTCTGCGCGCGTTAGGAGCAAGTGCTCCTCGTCTCTGTCGCTATTGCTGTAGCGACGCTCTCCCTCTTCTTGCGTCTTCAAGCGTCCGATTAGCTCTTTGATCAACATAGTTTTTATGTCGCCGAATTACTCAATCGTGCTGACGACGGGAGATAATTTCTTGGGCACGACACGAAGAAACTTCCGCACGACGTAGATCACTTCCATCTTATCGTCTAGACCTTGTATCTTGTTGACGATTGTCGTCAACCTCATCGCGAAGTCATCGATCTGTTCGGTGTCCCTCATGCGCAAGTTTTCAAACTCGCTTTTGAGGTTTTGTACACGCGTCTCCTTGACGCGATCGGCACCGAGATGCATCGTCTTCAGGGTGTTCCAGGCCTCCTTTGCGGTCTCCTCCGCTACGAGCAGCAGCATGTCTTCGGGCACTGCGAGGAAGATTGCCGCGAGCGCCATTTGATCTTGCTTCTTGTTCACCTCCTCATCCACGATTGCGTTCCACACGCCCTGAGCGTGCATGAACACCTTATCTTCACAGCCCAAGTCGTGTAGTTGCTCCTCGTGAGCATGGGATACGGGAGGGAGATGCTGCCCTCGCGCGCTAACGCCTTCGGCAGGCTCCCATCGCCGATCTTCAGAACGCCCCGGTCGCCGGTGACATTTCTTGGCGAGCTCGGACACAACATGGATTAAGGTGTACACGAACACAAGCTCTGATACCAATTGAGTTGCATGCATCAACTAATTCACTCAAAAGCTTAAGCTGATGAGGAAGGACATGCAATTCACTTATACTTCAACACTCCTCACGTGTAGGCCCTCTCAGGTCTAAGACGTAGAATAGAAATGGGCTGCAATTATTTTATTAATTGCACTCTCATACCAATTGTTGGCACCAGGCGAATGGCCTGAAGCTGTGGCTCTAATCTTTGGACGAAGCTGATGCTACAAGAAGGAAGACACGTACGCTAGAAGCTGTTCGGTAGATGAAACACTAACGTGCTGCAAGCAAGACACACTCATACGTTGGATATGCTAATCGACGTATGAAATAATACACGAGCTAGAAGCAATAGACACGCTCGGAACTCACGTGAAGCAATGGACACGCAAACGACGAAGCGAGAGAAAGTTTTTTTTTTGTTGCTGCATGCACGGCGCACGGCAGCTTTTCTGTTTTTCCTCTATTGCTTCGATCAAACATATGAGCCGTATGCCACTTATAGAGGTGTGGTCGGCTCCAAATATTTGATCGAAGTAGAGGAAAAACAGAAAAGCTGTCGTGCGCCGTGCACCGTGCATGCAGCAACAAAAAAATCTCGCTTCATCGTTTGCGTGTCAAGTGCTTCGCGTGAGTTCCGAGCGTGGCCATTGCTTCCGGCTCGTGTATTACTTCATACGTCGATTAGCATATCCAACGTATTAGTGTGTGCCTTGCTTGCAGCACGTTAGTGTTTCATCTACCGAACAGCTTCTAGCGTACGTGTCTTCCTTCTTGTAGCGTTTGCTTTGTCCAAAGACTAGAGCCACAGCTTCAGGCCATTCGCCTGGTGCCAACAATTGGTATCAAAGCTTGTGTTCGTGTACACCTTAAATCCATGTCGTGTCTGAGCTCGCCGAGAAACGTCACCGGCGATGGGAGCGTGCCGAAGGCGTCGGCGCGCCGAGGGCAGCATCTCCCTCCCGTATCCGATGCTCACGAGGAGCAACTACACGACTTGGGCTGTGAAGATGAAGGTATTCATGCACGCTCAGGGCGTGTGGAACGCAATCGTGGATGAGAAGGTGAACGAGAGGCAAGATCAAATGGCGCTCGTGGCAATCTTCCTCGCGGTGCCAGAAGACCTGCTCCTAGCGGAGAAGGAGGCCTAGAACACCCTGAATACGATGCATCTCGGTGTCGATCGCGTCAAGGAGGCGCGTGTACAAAACCTCAAAAACGAGTTTGAAAACTTGCACATGAGGGACATCGAACAGATCGATGACTTCGCGATGAGGTTGACGACAATCATTAGCAAGATACAAGGTCTAGGCGACAAGATGGAAGTGGCCTACGTCGTGCGGAAGTGGCATACGGCTCATATGTTTGATCGAAGCAATAGAGGAAAAACAGAAAAGTTGCAGTGCGCCATGCATGCAGCAACAAAAAAAAATCTTTCTCTCGTTTTGTCGTTTGCGTGTCCAATGCTTTGCATGAGTTCCGAGCGTGTCTGTTGCTTCTGACTTGTGTATTACTTCATACGTCGATTAGCATATCTAACGTATGAGTGTGTGTTTTGCTTGCAACACGTTAGTGTTTCATCTACCGAACAACTTCTAGTGTATGTGCCTTCCTTCTTGTAGCGTTTGCTTTGTCCAAAGACTAGAGCCACAGCTTCAAGCCATTCGCCTGGTGCCAACAATAAAATCACTAATTACAAGATAATCTCTTGCCTAACAATCAAATCACTAATTGATCTCTATCTTGCTAATTAAACACTAATTGATCTCTATCTTGCTAACAAAAAGGAAACCTCCAAACAATCCAGCAAGATTAACTTAACATACTGTATTTCCATTTGCTGAAATGCGAAACATACAAAAGATGAAACCTAGGCCGAGTAGGGAAAGCTACCATGTGTTTTCAGATCATGAGATTGTGATGGCGAGAATCAAATGCTACTGAGCAAAGGCCGTTGCCGTTTTGTGTTGGTTAGAGTGCTCTACAGTCTACAGTAAGGATAGAGGAGCAAATTACACCTTGTTCTAGAACTTCTGTTTGTGTCAATTTAGCAGTTTTTTTAAAACATACATCTTGGTCCAAAAATTTATATACACCAATGTAGTCCCAAAATTTTCATGATCGTATTAATTCTTATTTTCTCTTGTCCAGGTCCATTCCTGTATGAACAAATATCTTATCGTTTCTGTCAAGCTGTTTTTGTTGCATATTGTATTATTGTCGTTCTATAGTAGATGACTTACCTTGCTGTTTTTCTCTACCTAATATTCGTTTTCTTAAACTTGTCGTAAACTTGTTATGCATCACAAATTACTACTGCAGAAATACTGGAAACACAGAAAGAATAAGGACATGTTGCTTGGAGTTGATAGTCCTTCAGTTCTAAGTGGTCTAACTTATAACTTAGACATTGTGACATTTTATTGCATGATGATTATTTCCTTGTTCTCTTTTCTTTTTTGAGTTGGGTGTATGCAAGATAGCAGTTAAACTGAGTGTTGGGCTTTCTAGCTCCTTTACTTGCCATTATTTGAGGTAGTTTGTGGCATGATAAGTTTAGTCAGATGTATGTGGTATAGATTGGTTAGATAGGCTTTGTTCTATATACCATAAGATCCACGATTAGTTCCCCAATGCAGTTTCTTTTTCAAAGCACCCCGGAGCACTTAATCTCGTCCAAAGCTGCCGAAGGTTTGCCAATTGAACATTTTGTTTTATTGGGGGTCCATTTTTATTAGTTCTATACTTCTAGTAGGTCAGTGAGCCCATTATTTGTTCTTATCACTCTAGTTTCGGGGATAAATTCAGTAAATTTATTCTGCTAAACACACTGCACTTCTAAATTGTGTTAATGGGGTGTGCTAGCATTTGCATTGCTCTATAGCACTATGCGTTTGATGAATGGTTATTAAGGCGTTAAGGCGAGGTAAGGCGCCAAGGCACCGCCCGGACCACCTAAGCAGCGCCTTGGACGCCTAAGGCAACGCCATACGAGCAGGAAGCTGGGAGCATGAAAAGAAAAAAAAAGAAAAGGAGACAAAAGGTGAAAGAAAAAAAAGAAAAGGCCCAGCCCATAAGCCAGCCCAACTCACCCCCAGGCCCCAACTGCCAACATCTTCTAACCCTAGCCGGCTAGCCGCCTCTCCTCTCCCCATCTGTGCCATCTCCCACCTCTCTCCCCTACCTCGCTTCCTCTCTCCCACCCGGGAAGGCGGTCGCGTGGCGTCTGTGAAGGCATGAAGCGAGTGCGCAGAGCTTGCCGCGGCACGACGCGGCGACGCGTGCTTGAGCGCAGATGGGGTCATCGTGGAACAGTGGCGAGAGATCCGGAGGTGGCGGCTTTGCACGGTGGAGGGAGTCGTCGTCGTCGTTCCAGAGGTCCTCGGCGACGGGCTTGAGGAAGCGGTCGGCGAGGGCGACGAGTGGCCCCCGCACCTTGTTGACAAACTCTAAGATCCAAGTAGAGATGGCAATGGGGCCCCATTCCCCGACGGGGAATTCACCCATTAGGGGACGGGGATGGAGCCATTTCTCCCCCCACGGGGATACTAATATGCAAATACAATTCCCCATCGGGTGAATCGGTGATGGGGCCATTCTCCTACTCCCCATCCCCGCTACCCGCATGGGCCCCGATGAGACATGTAGGCCACTAGTCTACTACCGCACAACCTGATAAGGCGATAGCCTGATAATCTCTTTTGCATTCTTTACTTTTCAGATGCTAATTAATCAAAAAAATATTATCATTTTAGCATTGCATGTCGATGTTCATACCTATTTTTATAATATTATGGATCTTATTTTCTCTTCTTTTGGGATCTAACTTTCGGGTATGGGTCCCCGTGGGGCCCCGATAACCCGATGGGGACGGGGACGGGGAAGAATAGCACCCGAGGACGGGGATGGGGAATTTTCTTCTCTCGGGGATGGGGATTTTCCACTACTCCCCGACGGGGAATAGCCCCGTTGACATCCCTAGATTCAAGTGAGCTCCTGGCTCCTCTCTTTCTCCTTCTACCTCCCTCTCCACCGAAGGCTCCGAGCAGAGGAGGTGTGGGCAGGGCACGGGGAACCGCGGGGAGGAGCCGTACGACGACGACAGGGAGCCGGGACGCCTTAATAACCATGGTTTGATGCTTAGTCAAATATTTGGTCTTGACCACTCCTTTTGGGATAAATTCAATAAACATTTTCTGCTAAACACTTGATATTTTACACAGGGCTGCACTTTTGTGTGCACTTCTGAATTGAGTTAATGGGGGGTTGCATTTGCATTGCTCTAGCGCTGTTTGTTTAATGCTTAGTCAAATAGCTTCTTAATTTTAGTGCTCAAGTGATAACTAAATGAGAAGAAATTCTATTTTAGCACTTGACTAAGCTTTAATTACCATGCATGGGTCTCTTAGAATCTAGAACCCATTCTTATTCTGGAGACTTTTGTTATAATCATGCTCCTAATCTCAAGGAGATATGAACACGTGGATCTGTGATTTCAAGTTTAGTCATCTTAAGTTTCAATGGACATGCAAGGATTGTGTGGATTTGAACGCGTGTGGAATGGACTCTTATTCTGGGCTAAGGTCTGTGTTAAAAAGTTACAGTAATGAGTTCCTAATCAATGCTTTTTGCTTTTGAAAACTTGGTGAACATGGTTTTAACTTAACCAACTATAGCGCAACCATTCAGTCATAGTTCCATAGTTATTTACTGAGGTAACATGATCCCTTGTGTAGTTGTATACGTTTCATTTTCCCACTTGGTAGTTGCCTAAACTAAATGATTTTCTAAGTTGCTATTTTCCCTTCTGTTTTCCCTGCACTTGGCCACTGTTCTCATGATGTCCATTGACATTTCTTGCAGGAAACTCCTTCAGAATCTGACATGGCAAGCACTGGTTGATGGATGTCAACCAATTTAGTTGTGTTCGAACAAGGTACTTCATGAATGGACTGCCGATGCTGGGCGTACAATTTGGCCTGTGTAACTAGTTTTCGCCTCTAGCTTGGTACGTAGGTTATCTTGATTATGTTAAGAACAGTACGTTGGGCTATTTTGAACATTATTGGCACTAATCAGTGTAATCGGAACTGGACATTATTCGGAAGTCACGAAATTGTGTGACGCCTAACAGTCTCATCTAGGGATGGCAATGGTGCCCTATTCCCTATTCCTCGACGGAGAATTCATCTATTAGGGGACGGGGATAGGACTATTACTTCCCCCACGGGGATGCTAATATGCAAATACAACTCCCCATCGGGTGAAACGTGGATAGGGATATTCCCCTACTCCCCATCCCCGTTACCCGCTTGGGGCCCCGATAAGGCATGTAGGCCACAAGTCCAGTACTGCACAACCCGATAAGGCAATAGCTAGATAATCTTGTTTGCATTCTTTACTTTTCAGATGCTAATTAATCAAAAAAAAATTGTCATTTTAATATTGCATGTGAATGTTCATACTCATTTTATAACATTATGAATCTTATTTTATCTTCTTTCAGGATTCAACTTGCGGGTATAGGTCTCCGTGGGGCCCCGATAACCCGATAGGGACAGGGACGGGGGGAGAGTAGCACCCGAGGACGGGGATGGGGATGAGGACGGGGAATTTTTCGTCTCTCGGGGATGAGGATGTTCCACCACTCCCCGACGGGGAATGACCCCGTTGCCATCCCTAGTCTCATCAGAGATGTTGGAACTAAGATGTGATGTGATTGGTGGATCGGTGGGTTATCTAACTGTGGCAGTTTTGAATGTACACAAATCCGGGCCTTATTTCCGTTGTTCATAGGCAATTCTTTTGGTAAGAGTAACATTAGTTTCGACGCGATTAATAGCCAATTTTAGTCTCCACACCGGGTCCATCTGTACTGTTTATAGTTTTTTATAATACTACGCGTTTGGTCTGTGGTTGGGCCGGACTGTGCAATATCGGTCCTACGTACGATTACGGGCCGTAAGCTCCGTCTTAGTCCGTTAGTCGGAGCGATCCTGTATGAACCGCTTATGGGCTTATTACTTTGTGGACCGTATGGGCCGTTAGCGGTATGCACAGGTGGGCCGTCAGTAGACTTGTACTGTTATTGATGCAACTGGGCCGGATATGAGATAAGAAGATACATTTGGGCCCTACTATACCAATACTTGTGGAACAACAACGCGTTGCCATTGAGGCTCCATCGTGCAACTAAACAATCGCCAACCGACCTTGCTTTGTGTTTGTACATCTGTCATCTGGTATCTAGCCAAAATATGTTGCTAATCATCTAAAAAATATGTATAAGAATCATAACCTAAAATTCCACAAGCATTCCTACACCCCGTTATTGATGGATTAAAAAAAAGAGCTAACATACCACAATGCACTTTATTCTATATATCAATGCATGTAAAACAACAAATAGTATAACTCTCCTATCCAAGAACGAATGTCAACGATAACTCTACCCATTATTATTATTTAACGCTTTTTTAATTTATTTTTATTTAATAATCCCTTATCAAACTTATTTTCAAATTTGACCCCTTTTGACCATAGCAAACACCGTCACACACCACGAGGTAAGTCCAAGCCGAGCACAGAAATGGTTTGTTTGGTCAGACCAGACAACACTGGTGGTCTGGCAAAGTTTGGCTACATCAGAAATGATGGCATGTCAATGTGTTTTGACCACACCATTGGTCGTGACGTGGTAAAAAAAAAGATTAGATTTGGAAGTAAAGTTAGAAAGATATTACTAATAAAATATTTTTTCAAAAAAAGATTTTTTAATTTCCTACTTACTACAACTCAAAACATACATAAAAAAACTAAACCTCCTTTTTTAGAGTGTGATTTATTATTATCTGTGTACGGGAAAATTATATATGATTCACATTAACCTGCCGTTTTTTCTAATTTCTTATCTTACCTCATTAAATATGGCAATTGGCAAAAATCTATTGACTTTCTATATTCTTATCCTACATCATCAAATTTGGCACATAGATTCCACATGATAGTTCTAAAATAAGTAAATATTTGTGAACTCACGAACTTACAGGCATAACTATAAGTGTTTCACCACGCCATGCTGTTCAAAAGCTTGACATTCTCCTCTCCAATCAAAACTTAAACTTGGGCTTGAGGACATGATTCGTATATGCTTACCAGTAATGATGTGATATGCAATTCACAAAGTATATCAATTTGAACATGTAAACTGTATAATTATCCTAATTTACAGAACAATATAAAACGGTGAAGATACATGATGGAATCATGGAACCATGAATAAAGATTTTATATTTAGAGAAAAGATTGCACTGAATCGAGATGCTAACCATGCACTATTGGAGTTACTATTGGTATTAAATAAAATCAAAACGAATACATGTAAATTAGGAATCATTCATACTGAACCAAACCTCAAGACGATGATTGGATGATGCCATTAGTAGGTTGAGAAAAGAAATCTTCTATTATATATTTCCTACTGTAGGCTTGGCAACCGGCAGTTCCAAGCTCTGAAAGTGGAGGCTGCTATGTTCACACTGGAAGGTTTTGATGTTCAGTTTTGCATATTGATGGATAAGTCTCTGTGTTGGCTTTTGCCGCCCTTCAAGGACAACATCCTTGACTGGCGGTTAGCATCTCTTTTGGACAGAGCATCTTGGACTAGCTTTAGGACTAGCTTTAGAGGACAGAGCATCTAGAACACAGCATCTTAGACTAGCATATGCTTGGCATATGCTTGGCTGGTTAGCCCTATAAATATGTATCCCCAACCCCTCAGGTTGGTATGACATTGTGAAGAGAAATATACAAGAGAAAATTGCCCCATCTCCAAGTGTCATCCTCCCCATGAGAGTAAGGATCTTGCTATCACCAATAGTAAGAGTCCAGCGACTAACAAGTGGTATCAGAGCTTGTGTATCCTGTAGCTTGAGCATCTCCTCGCTCATCTCCTTCTCGACCTCAGCTGAGCCTCAATGCAGTAGCAGCAGACCCATTGCCCACGCTCCTCCTCTCCGGAGGCGAGCAAGACTCGTCGGCGCCCTCTCTCCACGCAACACCCCAGAGCGCGCCATGTTCGCAGAGCGCCTCGGCGTTCGGTCTCTCGAGCACGCGGCGTCGCCGACGGCCGAGCTCGCCGCAAAGCAGCAAAGCAGCTGAAGGAAGCGGCAGAGACCGCGCAGCGGCGCAGCGGGCGCCGAGGTCGGTAGCGGTGGGCGAGCGGCGGCAAGCAGTGGCGGAGGCGGAAGCAAGCGGCGGCAGATGCAGCGCATGCGCGCGCAGCAGGTCAAGGTCTGGCGGCGGCAGCAGCTCCATCTCTGGCGATGGCAATGGCGACACGGACCTTGAGCGGCGGAGAGGAGGCGGCGCGGCGAAGCGCGATGGCGGCGCCGCGCACGCCACGAGCTTAGCGGCGATCGAGACAGCGCGGTCGCCGATGCGCGCTCTGGAGGCGCGACGGCGGTGGCGCTCTCGGAGGAGGCGCGCTCGCGGTGGCGCTCTGGAGAGGCGCGCGGCGGTGGCGCTCCGAAGAGCGCGCGACGACAACGGCGGCAGACGGGTCGATAGAGAGCGCGGCCTTCACGAGCGGCGTGGCTCTCTCCCGGACCGGCATCGTGGTTACCACGGGTTCGGTCGTTGTCGGGACGCCGGCCCTGGCGGTGGGTGGCCTACCCTCACCAAGGCCAACTACGCCGAGCGGGGCGCGGTGATGAAGGTGAGGCTCAGTGTACGGCACATGTGAGAGGCGGCCCGTGCGGTGGACGTCGACCACGACGGGATCGACGGCGCCGGATGCCCTCATCGCCGCAGCCCCGCCGAGATGCGCTTCGCTCTCCAACAAGCGATCGCCAGGAGGCTTGGGGCGCCATCGCCGCGAGACGACGCAGCGGCGACCGCGCGCAAGTCCACACCGCAGCACTTCGCGCGGAGTGGGAGACCCCGACCTTCAAGCGGTGAGGCGTTGATGACTTTGCTCCGCCTCAACACTCTGCTGCAGGTTGGTACGATTCGCGACGACACCTACAATGGCGAGAGAGTCGCCGAGAAGCTCTTCGCCTGCGTCCGAGAAGTACAAGCAGATGGCTCGATCGATCCGGTCTCTGCTGGACCTCTCCACGATGTCGATCGAGGAGGCGATAGGTCGCCTCAAGGTCGTCAACAAATGATGAGCCACGCTCTCTCGGGACCCGTCACCATTGGCGAAGCTCCTCCTCACTCGGGAGAGTGGGTCTGCCGGCCAAGGTGACAGAAGAAGGGAGCCTTCTTCCACGACAGCGGCGCATGCGTGGCAAGCGCGGCAAGCGCGCAAAGACGCCGAGCATGGGCACGAGGACGCCGAGGGTGATGACCGTGAGGCGCCAGGCGCGGCCGCCGGCAAGCAAGAGCCAAGACGAGACGACTCTTGCTACAATCGCGGCAAACTTGGTCATTGGGCGGATTGTCGATACCACGACGCGGCCGTGCCCACGTCGCGAAGCGGGAGGAGGAGCATCCGGCTCTGTTCATTGCTCAGCGAGCATCGAACTACCTCCGTGGCCGGCACGCGCGGCGCTCTCCTCCACCTGACGAGCCAAAAGCACACGCCTCTCGGCGAAAGTTCCAAGCAATAAAGAAGATCGACGGGTGGTGCTCGACACCGGCGACACCCACCACATGACCGGCGGCGGGAGTTCTTCTCCGAGCGTGACTCAGCGTTCGAGGCTCTGTCAAGTTTGGGGACACCTCCGCGTTGAAATCAGGGACGACGCTCGCTCTAGGATCGGGATGGCTCGATTCCTCCAAGGAGACACACAAGACTTAGGGAGATTGATGGATAAGTCTCGTGTTGGCTTTTGCCGCCCTTCAAGGACAAGATCCTTGGATGGCGGTTAGCATCTCTTTGACAGAGCATCTTGGACTAGCTTTAGGACTAGCTTTAGAGGACAGAGCATCTAGGACACAGCATCTAGGACACAGCATCTAGGACAGAGCATCTTAGACTAGCATATGCTTGGCATATGCTTGGCTGGTTAGCCCTATAAATATGTATCCCCAACCCCTCAGGTTGGTATGACATTGTGAAGAGAAATATACAAGAGAAAATTGTCCCATCTCCAAGTGTCATCCTCTCCATGAGAGTAAGGATCTTGCTATCACCAACAGTAAGAGTCCAACGACTAACACATATAAATGCTTTCATTTTTATCAAGTTTCACGCCAACAAGCTGAAAAGATTTATGGTTACACATAAGAATCTTAGTATTGACATTTGGTTGCTAAGATTGTGAGAGTAAATGCTACCATAGCAAGAATGGTTTCCATACCAGACATGAAAAGTAACTATATACTGGAGGTGAAATTACACAGATGGCTTAAAAAGTTTTATTGTTTTAGAGGATATTGGATGATAAACATAATTACATCTCAGTTGGCATCCCTCAAAACTCATGTGCTCAACTAAAGTCCGACACTCCTCAGCAAGCAAGTGTAGGAATTGAAGGTCCAATTTCAAGTCTGTACTTTTCAAGTTCAAGTAAATACAAAGCAGTCAAATAGACCTAAAAGGTCCGGTCTAAAAAAAAGAATACCTAAAAGGTTCTGCAAGGAGCTTGTGCCAGAAAAATAAAAGGATAAGTACAGACTATATGGTCCATACTAAGAACAAGCGACACATGATGCTTAAAATGACTACAGTAGGAAATGCCACCGGAAGTAATGCACCAGAATTATACAGAAGAATGAAGTTCAATTCCTTGAGCAATAACTTCTTCCTTGCTGTAAATTTTTTCCTACTTGATTATGCCCCTCTACCAATGGGCTTAGATCACAATAATCCTGTCTAGGCGTAACACAGAATATTTTTTAAAGTTATTAGATTCACCGCAAAGTGTTACAGCAATCTTTTCAAACATACACATAGAACAGAACATATATATCTCCTATTTGTGTTGTATGATTGTTCCTCATGCCAATAGGAAGCCAACTGATAAATTGATATCGTAGGCCAAGGGCCAATATGTACAGTACATGGAACACATCAAAGGTCAAAGGAAAACAATATGAGATTGATCCTAATATACAATAAGCAGGCACCCCTTTTAAAATCTTCATCATGGTGTGAGACTGTGACTTGTGACTTTTAATCAATAAGTGCAGGAAGCAAACATAATAACATTCTCGTGTATCATGTTAAGATTGGATTTGATAGAAAAAATTGCAGCACAGAGATAATAAGGAAATAGTAGTAGAAGTCTGCAGGAGAATATGCTCTAGAAGAATAGAACACAAGGAGTTAATTCATGTTCCTTACTCACAGAAATGCTAATTTAGAATAGAACATCACAAATTAAAAACTAACCTGAAATATCTCCACTTCAAATTTAAAGATCACCTTCATGGAATCTCAAGATTTATATGTTTCTATGCTTTGCAATGTCAATATCATCCTAGATAAAGGATAAGGCTATATGTCTCACAGATAGTGTGATTTTGACAAATTTGGATGGCGGATGGCCATAATATAATTTGTACCTGGGTAAGAAAAATTGGCATGCATATTACAGCATATATCAGGAAGTGTGGTAGAACAATTAATAGTTAATACCATATAAAAGATGACACCATGCAGGGAAAAGATGATACAAGCACTAGTACTACTCGCAATGCAAAAAAATTTACTGACCAACTTCGCTAAATGCATCGTACCACATACACATTACACAATTTGGTCTAACTATTCAACTGCTCCTTGCCTCAAGACGGAAGGAAACATGTGTCCGACAAGGACATGCCTATTAACAAAAGCAGAATATCCTTCATGGCAATGGAAGCTGTGCCTGTAAGCAACAGGTCAGAATTGATGGGACCTCTACATTTTGCCGTATCTTGTTTATGTGCAAAGAAGAGATAAATCGACCAAATACGTTGGAACAAATAATTTAGGACTACAAACTTTCTAAGTAAACATTTTGAGAGTAAGAGATGGGATATGAAAACAGCCCACCATCATCCACCCCTTCAAAGAACTAGCCCAATAATATAGATATAAGGGTAAAATAAGTAAATGGTGTTTGAGAGGACAAGAAAATTATACTCCCTCCGGTCACAAAAGGAAGTCATCGACACAGTCTTCAAAATGCAACTTTGATCATTCATTTCTATTGTAATATATTTATAAAACCTACTAAAATTATAATATTATGATAGTACTGACAAATCTAGACATAACACTTTCATGCGTTCATTCTAAATATTCAAAAAGATATTGATAGCCAAAGTTTATAAAGTTTGATTGCTTTTGTGACTAGGAGGAGTATTATGTAAACTGCCAACAAGGAATGTTTGAACAGTAGCACATGACAATAAAAAAAGGCTCCACAATGACATGCTTACGATAGCACATAAGGAATAATTACCACAACCACCAATAAAAAAGAACAGTAATGACAGCAGCCAGCAGCAGCATAATTTTTTCTCTGTTCATAGTACAGACAGCTACATGGTAAAGTAGGTGCACATCAAAAAGCTAATAATGGATGACAGTCACAAGCCCACAGGCCACAAAAATGATGGACATCATGGACACCAAACCTCTTTTAGGGTCAGACTATCTATAGGCAAGAATATCCAACAATTCTTCTAGAGTCATCTTCTTATTAATCTCATCCATAAACTTCTGTAAAAACAAGATAATCTCCTTGACACTGAGCTTATAACCAAAGGCATTGCGAGCAAACCATCTATTTGCCGATAAAATTGTGCTACAAGCAGGTGCAGAAGTAAAGGCCCAAATCCAAATTCTTTAAGCTGCCCAACTCATTACATATTTGAACAAACAGATCATAACACAATCCATTCTTTTTCTTATTGCAGAATAGGAATATATAAAACATGTTCCTACATAAACTACCATTCAAAGTGGCAGTCACTCTACAAATTATAGATAACATCAATCCAAGTACCATATTTGGATAATCTCCATTAAAAAGATAACAATTAACTAAGACACAAAAATAAATGCAAGGTTTAACATGTGCATAAGTGCATTTCTTGTTTAACTAAGCTTCAGAAAACATCAAAGTATCACAAAATTACAAACAAACCACTGATAACAATTAACTAAACCACTGAATTACATAAACTACCGTATTTGGATGATCTCCAAACATGTTCCTACATAAACTACCATTCAAAGTGGCAGTCACTCTACAAATTACAGATAACACCAATCCAAGTACCACATTAGGATGATCTCCGTTAAAAAGATAACAATTAACTAAGACACAAAAATAAATGCAAGGTTTAACATGTGCATAAGTGCATTTCTTGTTTAACTAAGCTTCAAAAAGCATCAAAGTATCACAAAATTACAAACAAACCACTGAATTCTTGTAGGCAGCCAAAATAAGTAAGCTTCCATAAGGTTCATACTTCATAGTCACGCAAACATACAAACAATTGGCCGAGTTCTCAAGTTAAACAATGAAAGAGGGTACTCCTAGCATACAATAGGTTCCAACCGTCACAAAACATGTGACTGTACTAATGTAGTGCACTTCTAGTTTTTCATCCAAGTCCGTAATTTCAGTTCAACGAACTGAGAGTTTAACCAGCACACCAAAAATAATGCAAACTTTGCTGGAGAGCACTGCTCTATCACAAATAATTGGCCTAGTCATGGCAACACACAACACATAACCAACCAGATGTGAGCTTTTCTTTTTTGAGGGCACCAACCAGATGTGAGCTTTTCTTTTTTGAGGGCACCAACCAGATGTGAACTAACAAGCTTCTACAACCATGCAAACCTCATTTGTACATCAGACTCAGCAGCAATTTTTCCTACCAACATCCAAAGTTCACAAAGGAAATCACACTATCGCAAAAACTAATATATGATGAGTTCTCGTAATATAAGAGCAACATAATTTTCGATGTTAAAAAGCATAAGGGTAACTGAATTCTAAATAAATGCAACATCTATTTGGCCACGGAATCAAAACTAGTGAAAATTCGAGCATATCAACAGGCCTCCCATTGAACAGACTTCATAGATCAGATCAAATTGGGTAATGCATGAGTGGCAAATCCCAAATTGTGCATGTTTAGGCAGTGGCAAATGATTGAAGCTCCCTAAAAAAACTATCCTGAGATGTGGCGTTACCTTGATGGGGGTGATGAAGCCCGACAGTGTTGGACGACAGCACCTTGCGCGCTGCCTTCCTTCCACCCCGCACTGCAAGATCTCCGCCGGCGCGGTGGTTGCAGACGCGTCTTCCGTGGGGAGGAGGAGGCTAGGGTTTCAGTTGGTGCGGTGATTGTGGTACCATTAGGGCGCCAGGCGCGGAAGCGAAACCCTAACGAGGCCCGAGCGAGCTCGCGGAGTGCGGCACCTTCCAACCCGCGCCGTGATCTCTCCGCCGGATCCCCCACGCCATCGCGGCGGCATGGAGAGGTATAGGGTAGGGTTTTCGTGCTCAGGAACGACGGGTGGTGCTCCTGGCGGCGTAGGCCTTAGTGGTCGGAAGCGAAACTGTCGGATCCCTGAGAATCCGATCGGATAAGGAGGGGAAAGTGTATTCGCTCAACTACTTCTAAGATAAACTAAGACTAAGTATTTGGCATAAACCTTGGATGTCGTTTTGTTGAAACCACGGTCGACTGCGCGCCCATTAGCGACGCCCATCCCAAACCCTGCAGGCGCAAATTGCATAAATAGGGGTGATATTCATCAGAAACAATCGATCGATGGATGAATGAATAAAGAGAAGCGAGTCCCTACATCTCTCGTGTTCTATCTCTTGTTTTTCGTGTTCACGCATCGTTTTACGATTCGAGTTTGTCTACGAGGTTATCGCCGACCGACTCGCCAAATGACGGTTACTCAACAGTTTTCATTCCAGAATCGGGTCTTTAAAGGATTACAGAGTCTTCGGTGAAACAGAATTAACTGATAAGTTTACTTTACTGTTTACAGTAAGAAAACTGAGTAATGTAAACGGTAAAGACTAAGACTATTCTTGTCCATTGATTTTTCACCAAAGGGGTATCCTGAGATCTCCTCTGTTCATTCATCATAAACCAATAGGACTTCATCTTCTTCCTCTGTCGCTGAAGACATCTGAACTCCCCTGTGAATACGATGGTTCTGACACCCTAACGACGCCCGCGCGAGCTCGGCTCGTGCGCCATGGGAGCCACAGCCGCCACCTTCCCCCGCGCCGCTAGCTCTCCGCCGACCCCAAAACGCCAACGCCACGGCCACGGGGACGGGGAGGCTAGGGATTTCGCGGTCGGCGTCGGTCGCCGGGGCACTCGGGCGCGGAGGCGAAACCCTAGCCAGCGGCGGTTTCGGGGGTGGGAAGCGGCTCTCGCCGAGGGTTTGAACGGGAGGAAGGTTCGCGAGCACGAGAGCTAGAGAGCGAAACTGCTGGGCCGTGTAGTCTCGATGCGTGGGCTCTTCTTATCTCGGATAAAATGGGCTTAGTACTGGCACGTTGCTGTTTAATTGGGCCCATAATAGGCCCCTTTTTCCTTTTCAGGCCGGTATTTTGTGCTTGCCATCTCGACTGCTGTTGCAAACAAAAGCAGCTACTTTTATAATCTCTCCTCCTTCCATACTCCATGTAACTTTGCTGTGTGTATTGAGTTTATAATTCAGTCAGATTTGTGCAGATTACGGTAGGGTTTAACGAATTTAATGCTCTTGATATAATCGAACAATAGAAATAGTACAACTTGTTTTTCGAATCATCAAAGTTCTCTCTACATTCTCCCGAAGAAAAAAAAAAAGAGTTCTCTGTACCATCTCTTTACAAGGGCTGATCCAATTCCAAATCAACCCCAGGATCAAATTGTAAGTTTCTACTCCCTAGGCTTCTCCTGTGGTTTTCTTCACCCAAGGTCGATGGATCGACCAATGGCGGCTAGCTTTAGAAAGGGCATATACATCAACGCACTGTGTTTAAGATCTGATACAAGTAAAGCAGGCAAGCTTTAGAAAGGAGGATGACAGATTGCATCTTCCTAGCTAGCTCTCTCTGTGTCATTAGGGATTTAGGGGGATTAATTAATAATTGGAGATGCTGGAATGACTTGACTTGTCTCTTCCCCTTGCCGACATCTCATATCCCTATCTATCTTTGTCGACAGCTATCAAGCAGGCCAGGTCCATCACTAGATACATCACCATTCACCAGTAGTAGTAGCACCACCACCATGCAGCCATGCCATGCATGAATGTAACTGAATAACCTAGCTGCTAGCTCACCCAAACAACTGGCATGCATGTGTGTACTCTGTAGTCTGTACTCACTCTCAGGGCCGGATCTAGACCCATGGCATCGTAGGCTTCAGCCTAGGCCGTAGGATATTTACCCGTGCAAACCTCATGTAAGCTCTAGGCGCAACCTTGTCTCCTAACCTAGGTATTAGTGGTCTCTAGCCCTCTACAGCCCGGGACGTGACAAAATCCTCTAGTTCCGCCACTGCTCACTCTCCTCTTAACATCGGTCTCTGGCTCTTCGAATCACCGTCAGATTCAGCTAGTTCCATCGATTCTTGCTACAGAAGAATCTCTTCTTCCCATTTCTTTCTTGTGAGCTCGATCGCTTTTGATTCGATCAATATAGGTAGGTTTTGATTTGTGGATTGGGCTTTTTGCTGGTAGTAGGACAGCTCCATCGCTTTAGGCTTGGCGCCATGCGAGTAATGCCGTGGGCCTTTCTAGCTCCAGGTGGAGCATCGACGTGAGAAGGAACGAACTATGGTTGAGCCAACGCATGTACATGAATCGATCGCAGCCTAGCTTAGCTAGCATGATTGATGACGGTCTCCATCCTGTCACTGATATCTAAGAATGAATGTTTCAGGTGCACTGCATGCTAATGCTCTGGTTTTCATCAACTTCGGTTTGGTATCACTTACATAATTCTGTCCTTTTTGAAAAAAATTATTGAAGGGGAAATCCTACCTTGTTTTCTACACAAACCATGGTGATGCTCTTGGCAGGGTTTGAACCTACAACCTCAAGTGCCTTACCCGTTGGATACAGTGAGTCGACGCTCGTAGAATTCTATTACCCGGTCACAAAAGGAAGTCGTTTTTTGTTTTTCAAAGTCCACTCAATTTTATGTCTTATTTTCGAAAATAGTTACAAAAGTGTAATGTTATGAAAGTATTTTTCACGGCAAATTTACTCGTACCATTTTCGTATATCCAAACTACACATGTTAGATGATATCTTTGATCAAAATTGGTACGATTTAACCGCACGCATTCTAGACGCAACTCTTTTTGTGACCGGAGGGACTACTTGACAACATGAAACTAACGGCACACTGACCAACTGTGCTAGAAACTATTCCATCTTCTAGTAATTTTCCTCCTTTTACCTTACAAAATGAACTGCAGTGGATGCATGGAAGCAATTATTCGGCGACTTGACCATAGCTCTCTTGTCTGATGCAAATCCCTGGTTTTGTTTGATGATGATGCTGATGACTAATTGGCCATTAGTATGTCATGCCACTGTTGAAGATTCTCATGGGGGATGGGTTTTTCAACAAAGCAAATGAGTAGCTGAGCTGGAAAGGGGCTCCCAAGGAGAAGTGGTGAACAGGACCAACACCAAGGGAAGGAGGGCCTATAGCAGGAGGAGGGTATCAATTCTAATTCTAATTCGAAGGAAGGAAGGCTTTTCTCTGAGGCAGCTAGCTAGCTGTGCATGTTGTTAATGTGGGAGAGGGGTAGGGCCAGCTTGGAATTCTCCTTTGTCTGGAGGCTACTTGCCTTCCATCCATTCAAGGGCACTATTACCAGGACCATTGCACTGTGTTGCATTCCATTGCATGCCTTTAATCTTTCTTTATGCGCTTGCAGGGAAGAAAGTGTTGATTTGTGATCCAAATTTTATACATCAACTGGGTCAGCTTTTGGACGGAGCGTAGCGGAGGCCCGTCGCCGGAGGTTTAGGGCTGGATCCTAGTCGAATTAGGGTTTCCCTGATATATATATATCCTGTAAGCCTCTGTTTGGGACTAGATAATCAGAGTTGTAAATCCCCGACGTTGTAACCTCACCCTGATATAGTGAAGATTGTTGCTGGCTGACGCCTGTGGTTTTTTCCCTCTCGCATTGGGAGGATTTTTCACGTTAAATCTCGTGTCTCTCTGCGATTGATCTTGTTTACTTCGTCGTTCCTCAGCCGTCCCGTGTAACAGAAAGTCTGTTTTTTCTTCTTTGGCTTGATGAGCACTGTTGGTCATCAGATTTTGCATGGACCATCGATCCCCATTGGGATTGCAAATGCCTGTCTTATCATCTATAGTAAGTGCAAGCAGATAGGGCAATCAGCAATGCATGCAATTAAAGTGTCCAAGTGTAGATGGAGAGACGATTATTTTGCCGGCAGGAAGCTGGAAAGGAGTTTTTAGACCTGCTGCGTGCGTGTGCCAGAACTCGACCGCCAGCACACAGCACACTGCCACTGGTAGAAAAGATCAAGCAGATTAATTGCTAGCGTACTTTCATTTTACAGAACTCGACCTCTAGCAGGTGTTCTGTCTGTAGTTGCAACCTGCAGGTGCTTCCTCTGTTCAGAGTAAGCTTTTGATGTCGTTGCTGCTGCTACTGTTCAGTTCATCACAATACTTAATTATTTTTGCCTGTGATAACTTCTCTTAATTTGTGTCCGAACAGAAGCAATCTTTGCTGTTACCAACTGAAGTCCAATGTTGTGGTTGTTTTTTTCAGAAAACGCACAGTTTTTTTTTTTTTTTTTGAAGAGGGAAAATGCACAGTGTGACAATGCCGCTCTGAAATATCCCTAATGCAAACATGCATAATTTATACAAGTCAGAAATGGACCAGAAGTATAACCCTATAAACTAGGCTCGTGGTGATCCGTCACATATGTCTAATTTGTTCTGCTTTTGCCTGTTGTTTTGTCAGCATGAACACCTGATGCATTCACATTACTAGCTAGCCTCTGTCTCATGATTCGATCCGTTAACACCTACGCCTTCCAGACTTTGAACGCTACATTTTGGTCTGATCAACGAATCCGGGTTTGATTGTTCGTGGCACAACTGAAACGTGATTTCGATGCCTGATATTTCAACCTATCTGCTGTCAGAATTTACACCTCCGGCACTCGTCATTTCTCTCCAAAGAGCACGCAAGCAAGCCGAACACAACGTGTTTTGCGATTTCGTCCTGTTTGATCAGGAAATTCTCGACAGCAAGTCGCGAACCAAACAAAACCTTAATTAGTAATCTAGCACCGGATCATCCGGATCCGGTCGAACCGGCGGTCCGGTCCGTCCGGCTTATATGTGATAGACTCAAAGACTTTTTTCCAAGATGGCAACTATTCATGGCATAGCTAATTCAGGGAGCTGCTTAAGGTTGGAATTTGTGACGAACCAAATCCTCAATTCTCATGGGTTGTGGCTTAGTCGCATGATTTGTAATAATTGAGTTTAATTTTCATTTGTCTGTTGGTTGTAAGGCTTCAAGCCACTTTTAACAGCATTGGTTATTTTGATACTCTTGTCTCTTTAATAAAATAGGTTGTGTATATCCTTGATACAGAAGGTGAAAGATATTTTTTCTCTTCCATTATCTAATAAAAGCTAATTCAGGGAGCTAGACGTCAACAAACGCAGTCGAACCTTTCTGGGCTAGTAATTAACCGAGCTTTCTTCACCTGGAGGCTACGCAGTGATGGAACAGGAGAATATATCACACCACTCCACTGAACAAAAGGCAGGCAATATATGCACTGCACTGCACTGGGTGCTTGCTGGTGCGATATTCATTGAGCCTACACACACGCTGGATAAGGGACAACAAATCAAGGGGGTGCTTTACACACACATTCTTCCCCCTTTCCATTTGATGTGTCATGTCATGGCTAGTTCGTTAGTTATATACATGGTCCCTGTGATTGGTGTATATATATATATATATATATATGCACCCAAAGCTATGCGTATATGCATGGGCGAACCTATGATAAAAACTGAGTGGAGACACATGTATAGAAGCGAGCTAAGACTAGTGAGGGCACCAACAGTGGAAATTAGTCCAAAGTCATTGCATGCCAAAATTGAGTGCGGATCCGCCTTTGCATATGTGCATCTTTAATTTATTTAATTTAGAGAAATTTTAATGAACATTCTGCTAGTATTATATGGTGGTAGTATAAATTAAATCTGACCATTGATTTGTTAAAAGTATAACATACTTTTCTTTGTATGTATAATTTTATTTGGGGGGTATTATGGACTTTTTCAATTAGGTTAAAAACATTACTCTTGTGTCATGAGATCTCCACACGAGCAATTATAATTCTACCCACTCAGGATTATACTACTCGTACCACTAGGTGTAGTATAACTAAATCCTAACTAATCTGAATCGTTGGATTAAAAAGAATGAATGTCCCGAATTGAATCGAGTGTTCCGTATAAGAGCTCTTAACTTAGCCCCACCTTCGAAGCAGTAGGACAGTGGAAACTTGTTGTGTGTGTAACCATCATGGACAAAAGATGCATGGTGTTAGGATTAATCTTGTTTAGTCCGTTTAGGTTATTGCTTTGTATCCGTTTCTTAGTTCGAGTCCGAGTCGGTTTCATGCTGACCATGTAACTAGTCGGTTTGGTTTCTGTTTCGTAGTTAGTCCATCAACTAGTATATAACTAGTACCAGGCCATGTAACAGGAAATACAGCAAGAGAAGGAAGAAATAAAATACAAAAAGAGGAGCGTGCTCCCGAGAAGAAATCAGACTTGCTTGTTCGATTGTTTTGGGTCTTGTGCTAGGTGTTGTGCATTATGTGAAGCTTCATATTAAGTAGAGAGGGGAGCTTTGCGTGCTAGAAAGAGCTGGGAAGTGCTACTCCTATCGTGGGTCCCACAGAGATAAAGGAGGCGATTTGGCAAATGACGAGTGCAACTCTTCCGATTTCGATTTTTGGAACCGGCGAAGAATGAGGCATGGAACGAAGTAAAAGTTCCAACAGTTGGTATCAGAGCGTTCTGATCTTGGTGGTACCTGAAGATTATGGGTGATAAGGTGAAGACCCGGGATGGGCCGTTCTCTCTTCTATATCCTGTCCTGACGACCGACAATTACCCAGTGTGGGCAATGAAGATGAAGGCGAACTGTAGGGAAACGGGTAGGCTACACTAACGCAAATTAAAAAATTCTACCCGTAAACCAAGATCACTGCAGTTATAGATCACGGTCTTACCACTAGACGCGCAGCGCGGAAGTTGATGCGCCGCGTCGGGCGTGTAGTCGTACCAAGTTGATGCAAATCGTCGAGGCGAGTAGTCGTACTACTTCCTCGTCCTCGTCGTGGCGCCCCACGTCATGCCTCCTTTCTTGCGGTTCGTCCCAATGCCACGATGCAGGCGCCTTCAAAGGTATCCACACGCACGGGAGAAGCGACGCACGCCGGACTACTAGATCCGCGCGGCGACTAGGGCGTGGGAGGGTGGCGCGTGGTTTGGGGATGTCACGAAAAACTCAACCTCAACCAGTAGCGCCTTACCCTCCTTTTATAGACGTCCTTATAATGAGCTTCTACGAATAGAGGCCCATTAGGACTCAATGCCCAGTCTAATTCGGATCCAATCCGAATTAGGCTTCAGCCCCTTAAGTGTGTGACCCTATGGTTCACATATGTTTAGACATGACGCGAGTACACATACTTGGTCAATAGTTGGTAGCGGCCTCTAGCAAGACGTGTCAACTCCTAAACATACGTAAAGATCATATCGGACGAACCATCACAACGTTATGTACATGTCAATCCCTTTGCCTCACGATATTCGGTCGAGCTCCAAGTGACCACTCTTTCTCGATCCCGTGATCGGAATCCCTTACTAGGTTAACTCTTAACCTTAAGTAGCATGGCCATGCATTTTGGATCCGATCACTCGAGGGCCCAGAGATATCTCTCTCGTAGAGAGGGCAAATCCCATCTCGACCGACCATGCCTCGCAAAGATGCTTCATGACAAACCCGAAAGCTACCTTTATAACTACCCGCCATTTGAGTAGCGTTTGATAGCCCCTAAGTAGGTCGATTCACATCTCAAGTACATGCGACAATCTCGTGTCTAAGGACAAGGCGTACACATTGTGTAGAGAGAACCATAAGAATAATTACTATGTCTCATGTTGGGTCGGTCTAACCCCATGTTCTAAACATGTGTCCACATTATTGGTTTGACATCTCCATGTCTATGACACGTGAAACATGGTCATCAACCGATACATGTGCTAATCCATCATTCACGTGTGTCCTCACATGAACTCCGACTAGGGACAACTTTAGAATAACCATACAAGTAAAGAGTTTCACAAACAAGTCACATACTTGTTAATCAACACAAAGGCAATATTCAAGGAACATTTATTAAATCATGGATACAATGAAATATCATCATCAATATGATTGCCTCTAGGGCATATCTCCAATGATCTCCCACTTGCACTAGAGTCAATCTAGAAGATATCTAATACCCATAGCTCTTGTGTGCGCCTCATGCTTAGGTGTGGGAGAGGCTTCACAAAGGATCCAAATATTCAAATCCGTGTGTATTTTGCATATCTTTAAATCTCCTCGATTAAGGATCTCGAATGAGATGAAACCGCCGCAGATATGTGTTTGTTCTTTTGGTGATTCCTCGGCTCCTTGGCTTGCGCAATGGCCCCACTGTTATCACAAGAAAGATCCAGAGGATCGCACGCACTAGGAACCACACCTAGTTCGTTATGAACTTCCTTATCCAAACACCTTCCTTTGTTGCTTGAAGCGCAATGTACTCGGCCTCCGTTGTAGAGTCGACAACGATCTCGCTTGGAACTCTTCCAACTTACCGCACCACCGCTCAAAAGGAACACAAAACCCGATTGCGATTTGTAATCATCTTTGTCGGTTTGGAAGCTTGCATCGGTGTAACCATTTACAACGAGCTCTTCCTCACCTCCGTAGACTAGGAACACATCCTTAGTTCTTCTCAAATACTTGAGGATGTTTTTAATCGCTGTCGATGACTCTCACTGGATCACCGTATCCGCTCGTAACACTTAGAGCATAGGAAACATCCTGGCGAGTACACATCATAGCATACATGATAGATCCAATGGCCGAAGCATATGGAATCTTACTCATGCGATCTCGCTCATCGCTTGTCGAAGGACACCGAGTCTTGCCAAGATTTATGTCATGAGACATGGGCAAGAACCCTTTCTTTGCCTCCTCCATGTTGAACCGTTTCAACACTTTGTCAATGTAAGTACTCGGCTTAATCCTATCACCTTTTTGATCTATCTCTATAGATCTTAATACCCAAAATATATGCGCTTCCCAAAGTCCTTCATTGAGAAACTATTTTTGGTGAGGTCTTAACGGACTCGAGCATAGGAATATCATTTCCAATCAGTAATATGTCATCTACATATAAGATTAGAAATACGAGTGAGCTCCCACTTGTGTTCTTGTAAACACAAGATTCTTCTTCGTTTTTTATGAAGTCAAACCCTTTGACCACTTCATCAAAACGAATGTTCCAACTCCGAGATGCTTGCTTCAATCCATAAATGGATTTTTGAAGTTTGCATACTTTTCTAGCAATGTTTGGATCGACAAAACCCTCGGGTTGTATCATATACACGTCCTCGGTTAAATTTCCATTAAGGAAAGCCGTTTTGACATCCATCTGTCATATCTCATAGTCGAAATATGCAAAGCAATAGCTAGAATGATCCGTATTGATTTAAGCATCGCTCACAGTGAGAAAGTCTCATCGTAGTCAACTCCTTGAACTTGCCGAAACCTTTTGCGACAAGTCGAGCTTTATGGATATGAACATTTCCATCCATATCAATCTTCCTTTTATAGATCCATTTGCACTCTATGGTTTTAACACCATCAAAGCGGGTCAACCAAATTCCAAACTTGATTGTCTCCCATGGATGCTATCTCGGATCTCATGGCACTATGCCATTTCTCGTAGTCCTGGTCCATCATTGCTTCCGCATAGGTCGAGGCTCATCATTGTCTAACAATAATATATCTCGCGCATTGCGAAGCCTTCCGACCTTCGTGGTGGTGGTGCTTCCTTTGCCATGGGTTCCTCAACTTGTTCGCCACATGGGCATCATTCGCCGAGTCTTCCCGATTGGTTCATCTTGAACTTCTTCAAGCCGCACTTGTTCTTCCACTTGTCTCCTGTTGAGAAACTCTTTCTCTAGGAAAACACCACTGAGCGACAAACACTTTGCCTCTAGTCGGTTGTAGAAGTAATATCCAAAGGTTTCCTTGGATATCCCACTAAAATGCATTTATCCGACTTGGGTGTGAGCTTGTCCGATCAGAGTTGCTTGACAACGCTCACATCCCTAAATCTTTAGAAAAGACAACCGTGACTCTTCCCACCATATCTCATATGGTGTCTTAACTACGGATTTAGACGGTACCTATTAAGTGTGAAAGTCGTCGTTTCTAGAGCGTAACCCCAAAAGGATAATGGTAACTGATCGCTCATCATCGATCGAACCATGTCCAACAAGGTCCGACACGCCGCCGGATACCTCGTTTCTTTGAGGCGTTCCGGCGGTGTTAGCTGTGGAACAATTCCGCAACTCTTCAGATGATTGCTAAATTCATGACTCAAATACTCGCCACCACGATCAGATCGCAGAGCCTTAATTTTCTTGGCACGTTGATTTTCAACTTCATTCTGGAACTCTTTGAACTTTTCAAAAGTTTCAGACTTATGTTTCATTAAGTAGACATAGCCATATCTACTAAAATCATCAGTGAAAGTTATGAAGTAATGAAATCCACCTCTAGCAGTCGTGCTCATTGGTCCACATACATCAGTATGTATGATTTCCAACAAGTCTGACGCCCTCTCAAAAGAACCTTTAAAAGGTGATTTGGTCATCTTACCAAGCAAACAAGCTTCACATGTCTCGTATGATTCAAAATCAAACGAAGTTAGAAGACCATCAACATGGAGCTTCTTCATGCGCTTTTCACTTATGTGACCCAAACGACAATGCCAAACATAGGTGGGATTCAAATCATTAGGTCGAAGTCTTTTAGCATTTATGTTAAAGATTGGCGCATCATCAAGATTTAAAATAAATAACCCATTCACAATGGGCGCAAAAGCCATAAACATTCCATTTTTAGAGATCAAACAACCATTGTCTTTACTTGCAAATGAATAACCATCTCTCATCAAACATGAGGGGGATAAAATGTTTCAACTCATACTAGGAACATAATAACAATTATTCAATTCCATAATAAATCTTGAAGGAAGCTGGTTGCATGGTGCCGCAATCAACGCAAAGAACCCTTGCTTTATTTCGACGCGAAAATCAACTTCACCTCTTGCGACTCCTCTACTTCTTATTAGCCCTCGTGATCGAGTTGCAAATGTGAGCAACTCGATCCGGTATCAAATACCCAAGAGTTAATAGGAGAATCTGCGAGAAAATGTCTAAAACATTTATGACAAGTGTACCATGGGTGGAAGTCTTACTTCTAGCCTTCTTCTTGCATTCATCTAATCCATGTACTTCTTGCGCTTCTCTTCCGGTGGCGCTTTACAATAGAAGCATACTGTCTCACTCAGTCCAAAGATTAGGCTTAGGCGTTGGCTTGAGATCATATCTTTAACCTTGCCCTTATTCTTTGGCCATGGCTTACCTTTTTCTTGAAGCTAGACTTGTTCTCGCACACCATCACATGGCTAGGCCCCGCACACTTCTTAATGTCACTCTCTGCTTTGAGCATCCCACAAAGCTCATTAAGGCCCTTATCCGCCCCATGCATATGGTAGTTCAAATGAAATGCCCATAGCTAGGTGGAAGAGACGCTAAATGAAATCGATTGCCGCTCTTGGCCAATTGGAAAACCAAGTTTATCCAAAGTCCGATCAGAACCAACCATTTTGATCACATGTGGGCCTACGGTGCACCTTCGTTAACTTGCATTCCGAAAAGCCTTAGAGACATTGAACCGCTCACCCGCACGTGTCCGAACATGTCCTTAAGCGCTATGATCATATCATACGCTTCCCGATCCTCAAACCGCTTTTGAAGGTCAGTTCCATGCATGCAAGCATAAGACAACTAATCTCAAGAGAGTCATCACATGCTTTCTTGTAGGCATTTTTAACAAAGCAGCAGACGCATTGTTTGCGTGTTCTTTCGGGATTGGGGTGTCGAACGTTTTCCTTTTTATCCGCCACGAGAACAATTTCGTGTTACGGACCCAAATCGAATAGTTTGTTCCATTTAATTTCTCTTTCTCAAGAATCGATCGCAAAGCAAAAGGGTGTGCGTGGTTGCTAGATGCCATTGATCTACAATAGGAAATGCAAAATACTAAGACAAATAAAACCATGATAGAGTAAATTGTATTAAACAAATTTAATAGAATGTACTCCCACTAAAATCAACATCCTCTGTTGATTCTTAGCGATTCAAGATCCGCAATTAACGAGTCTACTAGTGAGCTTTTGCATCACCGCTAGAAGACAAGGTAATTCGTAAGCAACACCTGCTAATCATATGTCTATATGACTCTTGTTGTTGGGTGACATCTCTATGCCCCGGCGCCCAACCTTATGCCCCAAGGCCCATAACCTTTATGATAACCTTGTTAAGTTCACCAATCCTTATGCATGTAAGTATCCGATACAAAACTCATCTAGTCAAGGAAAGTTGATGGTGCCCTAATTTTATAGACCCACCATCAATTTACAAGACATGGGATGGTGCAAAGTTTAATTGGGAGGGCATATGTTTAACTTAACATTTCATGAGGATCGCTATACTTCTACCATTCAAACATGCATAGGAGTAAAACAATAGGAATAGCATTCACACAGCTTGTGACTCAAGATGGCCCATTTTCTCATGGTGATCTCCATCGCCATAGAATATGTCCACCATGATGATCTCCATCTCCATGGTTCATGTGTGCCATCCTCCAAGTGATGTGTCCTCCGAGTACTACTATAAGCTATTACTCATAATGACTAGTAATAAAATACATGGATACTAGGAATCATCACAAGTCGCACGCAGCCGTTAATACAATACTTTGACAACACAATGGCTCCAACCGTGTTGCCGCATCCATGACACGCAGTCATGCAAATATTACAAACATGCATCACATACACATTAGGCCATACGGTCACATACATCCCGCAAAAACAAGTTATGCATAGAATCGCAATCCACGGATAGGGTCGAGGGTTTCCCCTCTGGGTTCAAGGGCGGCGCCGGACATTCGTAAAAAACAGAGATCCAATCTATGCAATTTTTACATAGGATTTTGATCGGCAAATCATATTTACCACAAATCGACTCATCGTTCGATTCGACCAATTATATTGATCTTCGCATGCCGCAACCGGTTTTACGTGTCACCGCTCTACCCGATGGCGAATCCGACCGTAGGGGTATGTTATTTCACGACCTTAGCAAAGATGATCACGGTACATCGATTATTAATCTAGGTTCCGATTCGATCAATCATATTGATCTTCGCATGCCGCAACCGGTTTTACGTGTCACCGTCACCCGATGGCGAATCCGACGGTAGGGTATGTTGTTTCACGACCTTAGCAAGATGATCACGAAACCGCATCAATCCATTACCGTAACTATACAATCGATCACATCGATCATACCGATTTACATATCGCCATATGCAAATCACCCGAACCTATAACATGACAAAGAACCGCTCGATACCACCGTAGGGAAACGGGTAGGCTACACTAGCGCAAATTAAAAATTCTACCCGTAAACCAAGATCACCGCAGATTATAGATCACGGTCTTACCACTAGACGCCGCAGCGGAAGTTGATGCGCGCGTCGGGCAAGTGTAGTCGTACCAAGTTGATGCAAGACGTCGGGCGAGTAGTCGTACTACTTCCTCGCCCTCGTCGTGGACGCCCCACGCATGCCTCCTTTCTTGCGGTTCGTCCCAATGCCACGATGCGCGCCTTCAAAGGTATCCACACGCACAGAGGAAGCGACGCACGCCGGACTACTAGATCCGCGCGAGCGACTAGGGCGTGGGAGGGGTGGCGGCCAGGGTTTGGAGATGTCACGAAAAACTCAACTCTCAACCAGCGCGCCGCCCTCCTTTTATAGACGTCCTTATAATGGGCTTCTACGAATAGAGGCCCATTAGGACTCAATGCCCGATCTAATTCGGATCCAATCCGAATTAGGCTTCACTTCTTAAGTGTGTGACCCTATGGTTCACATATGTTTAGACATGACGCAGTACACATACTTGGTCAATAGTTGGTAGCGGCCTCTAGCAAGACGTGTCAACTCCTAAACATACGTAAAGATCATATCGGACGAACCATCACAACGTTATGTACATGCCAATCCCTTTGCCTCACGATATTCTGGTCGAGCTCCAAGTCGACCACTCTTCTCGATCCCGTGACCGGAATCCCTTACTAGGTTAACTCTTAACCTTAAGTAGCATGGCCATGCATTTCGGATCCGATCACTCGAGGCCCAGAGATATCTCTCTCGGATAGAGAGGCAAATCCCATCTCGATTGACCATGCCTCGCAAAGATGCTTCATGACAAACCCGAAAGCTACCTTTATAACTACCCGATTCATTTGAGTAGCGTTTGATAGCCCCTAAGTAGGTCGATTCACATCTCAAGTACATGCGACAATCTCGTGTCTAAGGACAAGGCGTACACATTGTGTAGAGAGAACCATAAGAATAATTACTATGTCTCATGCTGGGTCGGTCCAACCCCATGTTCTAAACATGTGTCCACATTATTGGTTTGACATCTCCATGTCTATGACCTATGAAACATGGTCATCAACCGATACATGTGCTAATCCATCATTCACGTGTGTCCTCACATGAACTCCGACTAAGGACAACTTTAGAATAACCATACAAGTAAAGAGTTTCACAAACAAGTCACATACTTGTTAATCAACACAAAGGCAATATTCAAGGAACATTTATTAAATCATGGATACAATAAAATATCATCATCAATATGATTGCCTCTAGGGCATATCTCCAACACGAACATGCGCGCCCAGGGAGTCTGGGGTGCAGTCGATCCGAAGGCGAAGGACAAGGAGGTGGACGACAAGGTGGACCAAACGGCTTTGGCCATCATCTACCAGGCGGTGCCAGACTCAATGATGCGGCAACTCATCGGTAAGGAGACGACACGTGAGGCGTGGGTGATGCTTCAGAAGATGCACGAGAGAGTTGATTGTGTGAAGGAGGTGCGGCTCCAGAATTTGCACACTGAGTTCGAGAATCTCCAGATGGGAGAAACCCAGTCGGTAGACGAGTTCGCCGGCAAGCTGACTTCACTGTACAATCAGATTGTCTCTCTCGGCGGCAAGATGGAGGAATCTGTGGCAGTGAAGAAATACCTGCGTGTGCTACCAGAAAAGTTCGTACCTGTCGTCACCACGCTCATGTACTCTCCGGATCTGGAGACAAAGAAGATCGAGGAGATCACCGGTTCCCTCAAGGCGCATGAGGAGCTACTGAAGGGGTATCAGTCTCGTAACGAGCAGAGGTATCAGTCCCATAACGAGCAGGTGTTGTTGTTAAAGGGAGATACAAGAAGCGAGCGTGGACACGGGCGTGAGCGAGGCAGCAGAGGAGGACATGGAGACGGGGCTAGGCAAGGTGGTGGTGACAGATCACGTGATAAGTCACATATCAAGTGTTTTAAATGTGAAGAATTCGGTCACTACGCGGCAGAGTGTCGTAGTCACATAAAGTGTTTCAAATGCGATAAGTATGGGCACTATGCTTCGGATTGTCCAAACAAGAAGAAGAACAAGGAGGCAAACCTCATCCGAGCTTGTGAAGACGATGACGAGCCAGCCTTGCTTTTCTCTTTATGTGACAAAGATGCGCCGGTCATGGTGATGTTGAATGAAGAGAACGTAATTCCTAAACTACGCACGGAGGGAGGCAACCATGATCATACTGATGAGTGGTACTTGGACAATGGAGCAAGCAATCACATGACGGGAGATCATTCTATGTTCCATGAGCTTGACGAGAAGATTTCGGGGAAGGTCAAATTTGCTGACGGCTCGACGGTGCAGATAAGAGGCAAAGGATCAATGATGTTACGATGCAAGAACGGCGATCAGAAGATTCTGCCTGAAATATATTATATACCGGGTTTGTATAACAACATACTTAGTCTTGGGCAGTTGGCGGAACGGGGGTGCAAGGTGGTGCTACAGGATGAGTTCTTGCGTGTCTATGACAAGAACAAAGATCTGTTGATGAAGGTGAAAAGATCCCCAAACCGGTTGTACAAAATTTCTCTGAAAACTTGTAAACCAGTTTGTGTGAAGGACGATCTGGAGGAGCCAGAGTGGGACTTGGGTATCGAACCTGAACATGGCGGAACCCAGGAGTATCACACAGTTGGTGCAGGAGGCGCAGCAGACGGAGCTTTGGGAGGTCCAGACGGCATGCAGCAAGGCGCACAGGGCGCTCCAGAGGGCGACGAGTCCCACGTGCATGAAGGGCGCGGCGTACACGAAGTTGACGCAAGAGGGAGAGTTGGTGTAGCCTCAGCTGAGATATACGCGAGAAAGCGGACAAGCTTGGTCCAAGAGAGAGGAGCGAGAGGCTCAGGTAATGGCGAAGCCGAGGTGGTCGTGGGAGCGGGTGCTCCAGCCCAGGTGATCATGGGAGCGGGTGCTCCAGCCCAGGTGGTCGTGGGAGCAGGTGCTCCAGTCCAGGCGGGCGTGCAAGGAAGGGCGGGTTTAGTCCAGATGCGAGGCGCGGCAAGCGTTGGTTTGTGCATGGCTCAAGATGGAGCAAGCACAGGTGGTAGGGCGGTATCGGCCCAGGAAGGAGCGGCGCACAGGAGTGCAGGTAAAAGAGGAAGATTTAGAAGTTCAAATGCGTGAGAAAATCGGGATGATCAAGAGACAAGATTAAGGGGGTGAATGTTAGGATTAATCTTGTTTAGTCCGTTTAGGTTATTGCTTCGTATCCGTTTCTTAGTTCGAGTCCGAGTCGGTTTCATGCTGACCATGTAACTAGTCGGTTTGGTTTCTGTTTCGCAGTTAGTCCATCAACTAGTATATAACTAGTACCAGGCCATGTAACAGGAAATACAGCAAGAGAAGAAAGAAATAAAATACAAAAAGAGGAGCGTGCTCCCGAGAAGAAATCAGACTTGCTTGTTCGATTGTTTTGGGCTGCTGTGCTAGGCTGTTGTGCATTATGTGAAGCTTCATATTAAGTAGAGAGGGGGAGCACTGCGTGCTAGAAAGAGCTGGGGAAGTGCTACTCCTATCGTGGGTCCCACAGGAGATAAAGGAGGCGCATTGACGAAGCAGCGACAGAGTGCAACTCTTCCGATTTCTGATTTTTTGGAACCGAAGCAGTAACAGAGGCAAGGAACGAAGTAAAAGTTCCAACACATGGATGACATATATACACATATCATTCTATCTACAACATGGATACATGTGCAGGTTAGAGGTTCAGAGGTCAACGCTGGGAGTAGAATAAAACTTGCATTGTGCGTACCATGTTGGGTTGATCTCGGCTAACGAACCCCGAGATTTCAGGGAGACCTTGTCTCCACTCGCGCCCTGATCGGAGGCGCGGCCAACTGTCTTTTGGTTCGGGTCCCGGTCACCTAGCGCCATAAGAATTGAGGGGGCTCGGCAGGCCAAAGGACGGCGTTGTTCTTGGCTACCAAAACCCCGTACACACCCGATCTCTCACGAGCGCTAAGGTGGACGAAGACCGGAGCCCCGTCGTGACCGTGACTTCACCGCCCTCGTCCACGAACACCTCTACGGCCGCCGACTAGAACTGCTACCCCATCCCGGCTCTACTCCGACACATCTACACCGACTCATCACCTCTCTCATGGCATCCTCAAGTTCGGGTAAGTACTAACGATTCCGCATCTAAGATTTACTTTAGGTGTTCATGTTTTGAGCTAGAGTTTACATCTTAAGATCATGTTTAGCCTTAGAATTTTATGCCTACATACCAACCAATCGAAAAGAACTAGTGCTGGATAAAGATTCAACGATATTCTCGTATAGCTATCAAACGTTAAACTTGGGCAACAATCGGTGTAAGCGCGCGGAAAACATACATGCATTTAGCTGCGATTTGGTCGGACTTGTCTGTTGTCACAGTAATTCAGATTTGGAGCACAATCCTACCTAACATGGCCAGGTTGATGTGATTTCACCTACATGTTCTAGAAGACTAGAACCCATGACGATTGCCATTTTTTTATTTCGAAACCCATGACGGTTAGTCGGTTACTATTACAATGATGTTCTTGACTGGACTTTTCTTCTTTCTTTCGGTTTCTTTTCTTTCTTCCTTTGTCTTACTTTTTTTGTACAGGTTTTTTGGGTTAGAGCTGTCCTCTTTGCCTTTATTTTCTTTGTTCTTTCTGAAAGGAGGCCCTGGCATTGGATAACTGGACCCTGCACAATTGAGTGCGCAAAACCTTAAATGGGTTTACTTCAACAATGTACTAGTAGTATTTGTTTCATAAACAATGTACTAATATCACAATCGAGTACAGTGTAATCATAAAAACTAAGAAGTACAGGAGATTAATTAAAGTTTGTCCAGTGAAAACACGATGCCGTGCAAATAAAGGAGTGTGCAGAGTACACAAGGCCATCTTTCCTACTGTTAAACTATGAGCAGTGTTTCGAAGACTTCATTTGCACTATAAAAAAGAAAGATATATAGGAAACTTGTACGTTGTCCTTCCAATGAAGTGCATTGCAAGAGACAAATTTCTTCTACAGATCAACAGCACTATAACCTTTTGCAAAAGTCTGGCCGATTACATCATGTACCATTGATTGATTGGCTGCACGTCCACGTAGTCTAGTTGTAGAGTGCACAACTAAGGCCGTGTGTGGTGGCTGAGGTCTGACATGTATTTGAAACTATAGACATGTACTTGAAACCTCAGTAATGAAATGAAGATGCACAGCACCTCGATTATTTTCACCGTCTTCGGTCGTGTCCAATTCAAGATGTCTATATATGAGTGATTTAAGAGAGAAAATATAATCATGTCATTAAGTATCTATGTAAAATTAATTTTCTTCAATACAAACATCTTTTTTATAGGTGTTTAGATGTTGTGTATCTATTAATTAGATATAGTTATATATATATAAACACTTGTTAAGCACCGGTGCCTACTTAAGCATCAATGCCACAAAATAAGCACCTTATCTGTTCTACATGACTAAAAAAATCAGTTTTTATTTGCTAAGCATTTATCTAAGCACTTGCATTGTACATGCTCTTAGTTTTGCATAGTTTCAACACTTTGCACTAGTCCAATATACAATACATTATTGAGTCCTATTAGCGGTTATTAATACAATGTATAAATGCACTGCAAAACTGCATGGTACAGAATTAGAATTTTTTAAATAATCTAATTTTTATTTCGAACTACATAAATAATACTGCCATTTTTTTTTACAGTAATAACCCCTAGTTGCTCCACGGTTAGGCGACTTGGGCTAATCGCCCAACGGTTACACGCCAAGTGTCCGAGTCGCTCAACCGCTGAGTGACTTGGGGTAGTCGCTCAACGGTCGAGCAACTCGGACACTTGGCGCGTAACCGTTTGGCAACTAGCCCAAGTCGCCCAACTATTGGGCGATTTTAATGCATAATATTATTATTATATTAATCCTATGGAAATAATTGCGGGGGAATAAATGATATTTTTTGTAGGTAATACATTTAGGAAATCTCTTATTATTATTTTTGGAAATGAAAGAACAGACAAGTTTGGTTGGTCCGTTCGTGATTTTCGTAGATTTCGAAAGGTACGAAATCTTTTAGACTCGCTATAACATTATTTGATCGTCGCATGTTGTTGTAGTATGGTAAATTTCTGAAGAATTTTGTGAGGACGTTTGAAGTAGCAATAATTCGCAAGTAGGTAGGTAAGTGATATTACGATGCGCAAGATAATTCATACACGATGGATAATTTGAAATGGCGTAACGATAACAACACGATAGTTGATCCGACGAGGGGTAGTACTTATATGTCGAGCCGGCGCTGCGTACGTGGCTGAATTTTAATTCGATTGAAGGAAATTCGCGTCTGCGAGACAGTGGCCCTGAGGAGACTCGTTGGGTCACATCGCTGAGCAAAGCTGACTCGTCGAGTCACATCCTACTTGGCAGCAAGTAGCGGCCAACAGTTGAGCGACACGTAAACTAGTCGCTCAACCGTTGGACGATTTGGTAGCAAGAAGTGCCCCAACGGTTGAGCGACACGTCCACGAGTCGCTGAACGGTTGGACGACTTATCTTGTACCTTATTATTATTATTTGAAATGAAAGGAAATCCATACACGTCGAAGAACTAAAACAAGTACAATATGCATGAGGGAATGCATGCACAATGGAGAACCAATACACAAGGGAATGCATATACAACCATGTCATAGAAGGCATGAAGTAAAATATGTAAATAACTAATACAAGTACACAAAGCACAACGAAGACCCCATACCAGCCACCCGCTACACCACCCGCAGCACCTCCTCCGTTGTCGCCACGTCCCACCCGCCGTCCGTGACCTCCTGTACGGCCCCGCCTGGGCCTCCTCAGCGCGGGGTGTTAGCGCCCCGACGGGGTGAAGCGGTCAGGAGCCCTACTGACCCATGGTCCCAAGGCCTCAGGGGTCAACTCCACCTGTGTATGTGTGCCCACTGGGGGACCGTTGAGCTACGAACTGGAAAGAACCTCGACGGGTGCGGGCTGAGGTGCTCCCCTCAACTCCCCCGGATCATCCGCGAAGAAGGCGTCCACGTCCTGCAAGGCCTCCTCGTGTGGGGAGTGGTCAACTCCTAGCTGGAGTGTGAAACCTGCATGACAAATTTTGTTTAATCCTGCAATATATTGACGCTCACAAGCCTGAGGAGAGGAAACGTAACTTTGTCGTGGGCCATGGCACGCGACCAAGGGTCATACACGTCGGGGAAGAACGAATACTGCATTGGCGCTGTCAGGTAGGGGTCCAGGAACGACGGTTGTGGTGGTGGTGCATACCCACGTGCCTAGTCAGACCCTCCGGCCTGGCCTGGCCCGGTGGCGGTGGCGGTGCGAAGCCACGTGCCCAGTCGGACCCTTCGGTCTAGCCCGGTGGCGGTGACGGTGGCGGTGCGTAGCCACGTGCCCAGTCAGACCCTCCAGTCTGGCCCGACGGCGACAGGAGTGGGTAGCCACGTGTCGACCCTAGTCCTCTGGCCTACTCAGGCGCTGGCTGGGCACGTGGACATGGCCCTCTGGAGCTTCCTGATTGGCGTGCAGGACGTGCCCGCCTCAGCGTATGCGTCAACGTGGCTACCTCCTAGACCGTCCTGCACGACGTCAGGGTGACGCAACGACTCGCCCCACTGTAGACCCAATAGGCAAACTGCAGTACCTCGTCGCGCGTCACCTCCATCCCATGGGCAAGCTTGTCTAGGATCGACAAGGAATCCCTCGCCATCCAGACATTCATGTCTGTCTGCAAGGAGTACATGAAAGCGTCAAACTTATAATTTAGGTAATCGTACTCAGACATTTCGAAACATGATAGTACGTATCACGAGGTGCACATTTCACGCGAAGTGCATAGGGTACGCGTTGGTCTGTGCTGGTACGCGAGCGGGTGGAGGGTCGACGACATGCAACAGCCTGGTGCATGTCTGCGAGCGCATTTAGCGTAGGTACTGCCGACGCTACTGGGTCGCACAGGCGCCCTCCCGCACACGATCTTCGAGGCGCCCGCCACTACGTTAGCCACGACTCTATCTTCGCGCGCCCAGCTCGTCCTACAGCCACCCCTCCTACTATGCTTGCAAAACATACTACTGCAATTAGAAGCCGTTGTAATAGAACTGAGAAAAAAAAATATAAGTACATGTGTTGTGTGTAACTCACGCGTGGGCCGAATCGGGTACCCTCGTCCCGACGGGAACTGGAACAACCTGGCGGAGGCCGAATTGGCGTATCATCCTGTGCACCGCGTAGTCTTCGATGAACACGTCGAAGATGAGCTTCTTCCGTGTTGTCTAGTACGCCCGGTCGCGCCAGCACAATGAGGATAGCTCGGCGGGAGCACAGCCCTCCATCTTCTGATCAGAGTACGGCTCCCAGCGCACGTCACCAGCGGTGAGGCGGTCGAGCTGCTCGGTGAAGTGCTCGTACACACGTGTCACCTGCACGTGTGCAAACTGTGCATACGAGCCGAAACATTGCTTATAAAGGATGACCCGTAATACGACTAAAGAAAAGATAGAGGCGAGTACGTACCCGTCTACGACACAAAAGAGACTCTGCGATCGGCCGATCCATCGCGCCCCCGTGGTGCACGTCCGCACGGTACGAGCTGGAGTCGAGCAGCATGGGCCGTCCGAGGGAGAAGCGCTCAAACGACCACAGCTGCAGCAGGAGGGGGCATCCTGTGAGGATAGAGGTCGGCCTCGTTTTGCAGCACGCCTCGCACATGCCGTGGTAGGTCGCGGCAAGTACGGTTGATCCTCATCTGATCTGCACCTCTTCCCCATCGGCGATGGCCCTTGCGTACCCCACTAGGCGCGCATCGACAGAATCACCGTGGCTTCTAGTAAACAGTACCCAGCCGAAGAGCCACAACAAGTACGCCTTCAGGTACCGCGACACCTGGTACTCCGTGGGCTCCGGGGCCATACGCTCGACCCATGCACAAACGAATAATTAGTTACCACAGCTGCAGTATGGGAAGGATAGTGCATTGCTAAACATGAAAAATAGATCGCATACGTACCCGGAACTGCGAAACCCACCGCAGGGGCGGGCCATGCTTCTGTTGCGCCGGGAAATCGAAGTACGCTGCCGCAGCCTCAGACGGAAGAACCCCGTCAAACCTGCGCAGCAGCGGTTGAGCGGGATTTAAGTCGTCTCCGCTCCGTGGGCAAGCCTGTCCATGATCGACCAGGAATCCCTCGCCATCTCTCCTCCTCTCTTGCCCTCCCCCTCCTCCCTCTCCTCTCTTTCTCCTCTCCTTTCTCCTCTTTCTTTTCCTCTCTTGGTTGCTTGCTCTGCGAAAGAATGGCAAAACGGTTCGGTCGGAGCTCGCGCGCAGCATATAAGCGCCCTAGTCACTCAACCGTTGGGCGACTAGAGGATATCGCCCAACGGTTGAGCGACTGGACACTTGTACGTAACCGTTGGGCGACTAGCCCAAGTCGTCCAACCGTGGAACGATCGGAGATTATTACTGTAAAAAAACCAGAGTATTATTTCTGTAATTCGAAATAAAAATTAAATTATTTTTTTTAAAAAATCTACAGAATTAGCTGTTGGCCTACGATCCATCGGTCAGGCTGTGCCGGCCGACAGTCCAAGGCGAGAGACAGGCGCCGGCCGAGAGAGGCGGACTAATGAATTATTGCGACAGAGGAGTCAGAGACCATGCATATCCGCGCGCGCGCGAGCCTCGGCCGGGCATGATCGATCAGCCGGCTACCCTGCCCCCCGTTTTCGCAGGGCTATAGCCGCGCGCACGCTGACACACACGTAATCATAGGCCATCTGACACGACGCCGACGCGCGGGCTCGCGCGCGCGCGTACGTCGGAGCCCCGTCCGTCGCAGTCCGCGCACGGGCACCGTGGACCAGCGCGGAACAGCCGCGCGCGGGAGGGCCCGCTGCGCCCACGTGGGTACGTGCGCGTAGTACGCACGCCTACATGTGGCCTTATGCATGCGCCGCGCGCGCGGGGTGCGCGCCCTCGCCTTTTCCCCGGCACGTCGCCGTCGCCGCAGCTGTGGCGACGTCTACGTACGTTCGCCTCCCCGCGCGCGGCCCACCCGCGCACGCACGGCCACGGCACGAATCAAATCGTTGGCCCGGCTCCTCTCGCTCGATTCGGTCGTCGTACTGGTAGTCTGGTACTCGTTGCAGTTGAATCGCTTCTTAATTACCTCTTGCTAGCTCCTTTTCCTTCTAACCTTTTTATTCTCTCTTTCTTTCATCCGCTTTTTGCCGGCGTAGCTAGTTTGCATAGTAGGTAGCGATCGAGCTGGTAGCAGTACAGTAGTACACTTACTGCTTCCTCGGTTAAAAAAACAAATCATTTTGGAATACGTATAGTAAAATTTAGAAAACTTTGATTATTAGTATCTCTTTAAATATTTAAAACTTATACATAAAAATTATATGTATAGATTCATCTCAAAAAGTATTTTGATAATACTATAATTTTATTAAATTTTACAAATACTTTATAAACAGTAGTTAGTGATCAAAATTATATTTTGAAAATCACGTCGATATAAAAACAAGTCAACTTGTTTCCGTGAACTCAAGGAGTGATTAGTAGCAACCTCGCAGAAATTTGCGCCCCGGCACGTACGTCCGTCCCACTCGTGTGCATGCATGCATGACGACATGCGTGCGTGGTTACATTGTACTAAACTACAGTACACCTATGAGGCTATGATGAGCCTTGAGCCCTCGATTCTCTGGGTTCCCCTATGTACCGTACATACGTGCGCAAAGAAAAGACAGAGGGGAAAACAAACTTGTAAAGTTCGTGAGGGCCCACAATTCCTCTAGAGCGGTTGGATATTGTCATGAGTGGGCCCTCGTGTGACCAATCACCATCAGGATAAAAACGGGGCAGATAATCTTACGTGATCCAATATCGTATTCGAAAAAAATGTATCCAAGTATTATTTTTAGCCTTGATCCGCATTCGATATTATTCACACCTGAATCTGAAAAATCCAATGGAATATGAGTTAGGATACCGGAAGAGTAATATCTTATCCGTATCCATATTTTATAGGATATCCGATGAAACAAAAAAAATGGATATCCGATAAGCATCAATATCCTTTAATATCGTCTATGATTTTCTAGTCATTGACTAATATATAATATGAATTTACATTTGATTATGTCTATGTTGTTAAGTAGAATAAATAATTCTCTAATAGGTAGTATAATTTGATACTTTCGTTGATGAAGTTATATATTTTCTTTGTATGTGCAATATCCGTCAAGTTATCCATGATCGATTTGAATCCGATCCGTCTGTGTCCGTATAAAAAAACCGTATCTTACTCGAATCCGAGGTAAACTATGGGTTATGATACTAAGAGCAATATACGCTCGTATCTGACCTGTTTTCACTCCTAATTGGTCTAGATCATGTTTTCTTATTAGATATAGATTTGTCAAATATGTGTATATACATGTTCTGCGTATGTAATGTGTGATATCTCTTAATTTAATTCTGATTTTGGTATCGGCCACGTAGACGTGCGTTCATGCATGATTGATAAGTGTAATAACATGCCTGGTCAAACCTATAGTAGGGGGGTGAGGTTGACGCATGTCACGAATCGCCATGAGCGTATCGATTTCTAGACATAAATGTGTGCTGCGTGCATGTATTGCGCGCACACGTACACATGCATGGTGTTTGGTCACGAAGGGATGCGTCATTTTCACGTCGAGTAGCGTGTGATCTCGTTCAGGATACAGTGAAAGAGGGATAATTGAAGGCGATCGATCATTTTCCTAAAAGTTTCTTTCCGTGGAATAGTCAACTGAACATGCAAATATATACTCTCTCCGTCACCCAAAAAATATCGTTTTGGACATTCACACGGTATCCAAAACGCAACTTACTAATTTCTATTGTAATTGATTTATAAAACCTAATAAAATTATACTATTATTAAAGTACGTATCAAGACAAATCCATATATACTATTTTCATTTGTTCAACCTGAATATTGAAAAAGATATTGAGATACCAAGTTTAGAAAGTTTGACTGCACATATCCCAAAACGACAAATTGGAGGGAGTATAATGCAAGGTACACATAAATTTAGAGGTAAAATTAAAGGAAGATGCAACTCCACGCTATACTATTGGAATCGTTTCCAACGGTATAGACATATTTCACCTGGTTTCAATGGGTTTTGTCCACGTTTCGCAGGTTTCAGAAAGAGTTTCAAACGGGTTTAGTAAGGTTTCAGCGTGTTTCAACAAATTTCAATGGGTTTGTAAGTTTTGTCCAATTTCAAATATGAAACTTGATTAAAAATGAGTTTCAGAAGAATTTCAACTAAGTTAAAAAGACAAACTTCAAAGTTTCAGAGCATGTTTTGCAAGTTTTCTTTAGGTTTCAAATATGAATTGTAAGTTTTGTCCAATTTCAAGTATGAAACTTGATTTAAAACGAGTTTCAGAAGAATCTCAACTGAGTTTCAAAAAACAAACCTAAAAGTTTCAGAGCACGTTTTACACATTTTCATCAGGTTTCAAATGAGTTTTCATAAGGTTTCAGCGTGTTTCAACAAAATTTCAATAGGGTTCAAATATGAAACCATAAGTTTCATCCAGTTCTAAATCTGAAACTTGATTAAAAACGAGTTCTAGATGAATTTCAACTAAGTTAAAAAAAACAAACTTCAAAGTTTCATAGCACGTTTAGCAGGTTTTCATAGCATGTTTCAACAAAATTTCAATGGGTTTTAAACATAAAACTATATATAAATTTCACCTAGTTCCAAATCTATAACTTGATTAAAAACGAGCTACAGAAGAATTTCACCAAAGTTCCAAAAGACAAAACACAAATTCATAGCACATTTCACAAGTTTTCATCAGGTTTCAAACGAGTTTCATAATGTTTTAGCACGTTTCAACAAAATTTCAATGGGTTTCAAATATGAAACTTGATTAAAAACTAGTTTCAAAACAATTTCAACTAAGTTTCAAAAGTCAAAATTCAAAGTTTGATAGCATGTTTCGCAGGTTTTCATCATGTTTCAAAAGAGTTTCATAAGGTTTCAGCGTGTTTCAACAAAATTTCAATGAGTTTCAAGTATGAAACTATAAGTTTTGTCCTGTTTCAAATCCAAAACTTGATTAACAACGAGCTTCCGAAGAATTCCAATTAAGTTTCAAAAGACAAACTTCGAAGTTTCAGAGAGTTTCAACAAGTTTCATGGGAAAATTTGTAAGTTTCAAAGGGAAACATCAAATTTCAGAAAAAGTTAGGGAAACCACTAGGGATCTCATCGGTGGGCTACACGCCGTTGAGCTCATATGCAGCCGCCTGTGGCTACACGTCACAATGATCAGCCTGTAGCCGCCCGCGATCACTATAGTACGCTATTGCACTTCACGCGTCACGCTAACCGGGGACCATGGCCGCTGGACCTCGTCATCATTCTACGCATATTAGTCAACGACCCCTTCCACGCCTCCGCTGCCCGATCCACCGCGTCGTCGCCTGATCTACACAACTGTCGCTTGAACTGTGCCACCGCCGAGCAAGCCCCGGGTCCTCTCACCGTCTACCACCATAGTGTCACACTGCGGCGAGCCTATGGCTACCATGCAAGTTGATGGCGTCTCGCCGTCCACCGCTGCCACATACGAGCCTTGGCTGTGTTCAACCGCTCACCATGGTTGCTCGCAAGTTGTTGTTCCATCCGCCCCCACTGCACGAGTTCGCAACATTGCTCCACCTCAGGCCATGGTTGCTCGCAGCTCAACGTCCACCACCACCACACAAAGTCATGGTCGCGCTCGACTGTTCACTATCTATTGCCACTGCATGAGCCCACGGACACACTCAATTTTGCTTGCTATGGCTGCTCGCCACTAGCATGCCTCGGACTTTTGGTTACTAGCGAGCTTTGCTCATAGTGCCTTGCCAAAGAATGGAGGGGAATCACCGGTGAATTTGGGGGTTGAGTGTGTGAATGTGTAGTTTGTGAAGGATGAAGGGAGAAGATTTAGGTGGATAAAGATAGGAGGTGAGTCCATGTCTGCCTGATGAGTCCAACCAGGGGCGGAGCCAGCGCGGCCCGAGGCGGTACGCTTTCAGCCCAATCATCAAATTGCATTAGCTTTTCACGTTCCATTTTTTTTTCAGCTGGTGTTTTTTCGCTGGCCCGAGGTCCAGCTCCACCCCTGAGTCCAACGAGTCAATCCAACGATTGTTTGCTATCCCGTTGGTTTTACTTCCAACGCTAACGCTATAGCGTGTTCTAGCTTTTTCGAAATTAAATCATGCATATACCTACGTATAAATTTTCGCGTTGATATATACATAAAAAAAATCGCGCTTGCAGACAACCACGTGCTTATTTTTACATCATGCATGGTTGTACGACTGAAGCAGTTAGGAGAAGATATCGTACAAATTTACGTCTACCACCGTAAGGCCATGCATGAATGCATGCTTTAAGGTTGCACCCAATATCTCCAACTAACGTGACAGGACGATCGAGTATATAGATTGCATCGATCGATCGACCTATCACGCATGCAAATCAATATATACCGGCATTCAATATAATTCGTACGTACCGTCGATCGATTAGTTAAGTGTAGCTGTGTAGACGAGAGCATCGATCGAACGTGTATGTATGTATGTAAACTGTGCTAATACATGTGCAGACAACAACAGTTATGTACGTACCGTTATGCCGTTAATTAGTATCAGGCCAGCAAGTACGTACAGACATGAACATTTTACCAACTATACCTTACTTACCTGTAACTAACCACCATCTCTTTGTCGAAGTGTCACACCGATTTGATTAGCGGTTTAATACGTGAGTAACTCCAGTTAGAGTGGTTAGCTAGCTGTTGCTAGCTATGGCCGTGTGCTAATTAAATGCCATGCTCAGTCACACGTACAATCATGTCTCGTCTAGCCAGGTGCAGTCACATGTATACAATTGATCACCATCTACCGATATTGCGATTGTATCTAGGCCTGGAGAAAGCTTTATTATAGTTCTTATCTTGGGGGCGAGAGAGAGAGAGACAGAGAGAGATGGGCAAGAAACCGGACAGGAACTCGTGACAAGTGGTGAAACTTGAAGAAAAGAAATTAAGAAAGAGAGGGGACAGTATTGGACATTAGAGAGGACAGATGGGCCTGTACTGGTACTGGTACTAGCTAGAGACGACAACTTGATCGTCCTTTGATACCTGTCCATGGAGCTAGCCGGCCATGCAAGTACTAGTTGTGATAGACTGTTAAAGTTGGTTGTCTTTCCATGGCTACTATATGTGTCAGTGTGATCGCCATGCATCACTCCTCTCCAAGCTAATTAAGCAGTAACTAGCTAGCATGCAGGGCGGATCTACAGTATGCTACAGGGGTGTACAGAATATCAGGTCAAAAAATTATTTTTCTTTATATATAGCTCTGTAAATATAGTATAGACACCTCTAACCCAAGATAAGAGTACACCCTAAGCCACAACCCAACATAACCCAAGATATGTATGGAGAGTGAGGACCCTCGGTCATTTTCGTTCTGGATACGCCACTGCTAGCATGCATAACACACGCCAGGTGTTGCCGGCTCGGTGTACAGGATCGAGTTGGATAAGCTGATCGATGTTGTTTTGGGGCGGACGACGAGCTGATTGCATTTCAGGCCACCATCGAACACGCGGTTGTTATGGGCAGTGGCGGATCCAGGATTTTTAGGATGGGTGTTCGGACTTTGGAGCTAAGTTATCCAGATATGCCGATACCAATATGTTATTACCGTGAGATGCCATCCCCCCAACCCAAACAATGATACGATGATATGCATATATATAGTAAAATAAAATAAAAACTTGTGCTTTGTCTTGGTAGAGGTCATGTCTTCTTTTTTAATATAAAAACTTGTGCTTGGTCTTGGTTGTTGTTGTTTTCTCACTTTTTTCTGTTCCAGGTTATAACAGCTAGACTGCTAAAACTTATTTTCTTCCTTTAATAGTGATCGGTAGAGTTCCTGCCTTTTTTATTTATTTTTACAGATGCATACCTTGCTGATCCTATTATCTTTTGCTCTTTTCCCATCAATAAGAACCTAATCTAAAAATGTTCTTTCCATAGAGCAAAAATTAGCATGTAAACATGTGTAACAAGGGTATAACTATCTGTTCATTGCCCAAGGCAAAGATTGTATTTTTCTACAACATCCATTAGAAAGAACCAAGAAAACAGAGAAAGAAGCTAGACTCCAGAAAGAACCAGAGCTGGAGCGGAGCAGAGTCAGAGAGAAGAAGTGGAGTGCGTAGAACACACCTAGATCTAGAGAGAGGACGGTGACGGTAAGCTGGATATGTTGCTCTCTTTCCACCGCCACGCTACCTCCTAGACACCGTGTTGGTCCTTTGGTGTCGCCCGCTCCCTTCTTCCCTATTTATCATGTTACCACCCACTTGCTCATGTCGCATCTCTGTTCGCCCCGCGCAGGTGCGCTGCTGTACGCTCGCCCTGCGCCGTCTCACGCCTGCTTGCCGTCGCGTTATAGTGTCGTGCCCACCGACTGTCGCTTGCTTTCGTAGCCCGCGCCTCTGCTCGTTTGTCACTTGGAGATCGGAGCCCCCCCTACACACAGACAGCCACAAGATGAGAGAGGGAATAAAAGTTAGTGTTTAGTGGGCTGAAGTAGGAAGGAAAATGAGCCTAATGTGTTATATAGGTCACGCATAAGGTGTGGGAAATGCGAACTGAATTAATTTGCGAATACAAATATATATTTTTAGTCTAACTAATAACATATACATCTAATATATCTATTATATACCAGATATTTTAAAGAAAAAAATGGATGTTCGACTGAACACCCATGCCCTCAAGAGCATCCGCCCATTATGGGATTTGTTCGCCGTCATCCCGAGCTATCCATCACCAGGGCCCCGTTATCCCATGCATGCACTGTCTGATGCATGTACTACATATGATATGCTTAGCTGTAGTACTTCGTGGTTAACTAGTTCGCTAATTGGAAACATCTCGTAAAATAGCATTTCCTTGATCATCATTATATCTCGACGGCGAATGATCATCAACCGCCGCACGTATAATGTATGTTTCGGCCTAAAAGATAGTATATCAAGAGATAATTAACTGACCGAAGCTGATAAAAAAATTACAGTTAGTAGGACTCGAACGCTAGCTCACAATACCGGAATTTGGAGGAAAAAAATCCTATAGGACATGGTCCATAACTCTATCAATGTAGATTAATTCATCGTGTGACACATGTCTTTTCACGAATCTCAAAACGCACAGCCCCATAAATCGCTGATGTTAATTTTCACGAATTGAATACTGAAAGCTAGCATGTTACGCTTTGAGATTCGTGAAAAAATATATGTCATATGGTGAAATTGATCTACATTGATGGAGTTGTGGACCAGATCTTATAGAATTTTTTTCCGGAATTTGGACGAGATGCTGACAATTAAGAAACGTATCCCGCCGGCGGTGCACATGGCATGAAGAAGCCCGTCTCCCGTCCGACTGAGAGTGAGGGATAGATACTCTACTTAACCGGAATTTCTTATTGTTGACTAATTAATTAATGGAGGAGATGCATGTCAATCGCACAGACCGATCGAACAGCAGACAACAGCCAGCTGATAGTTCCAAGGATCAAATAGTGAAGCCGGCCGGCCGGCCATTATTAAGGCTGGGATTATTGGTTGATGGACATGTAATAAGTCAATTAATTAGCTACAGTGCAATCCTAGCCGCGTAGCCTAGCTTGCTTGATGTGCATGCTCGGGTCCGGACCTCTGCAATATTCATTGTTTCTTCAAGAGAGACGGAGGCAGCCAAAAGATTGAGAAAATCGCATAGGTAACTGAACCTGCGATGTTATATTACTTAGTTATCTGAACTTGTATTTACTTTCTCAGCTTTTTGAACTTGCGAGGTTATGCACTTACCTCTCTGAACTTGCGTTGAAGCGAAGTTCGTCGGATGCGATGCCGGCGACTTCGTTCCCTCCGAGTCCTATGGATTTGTCGCCGCCCCGTTCCGGCCGTGTTCATCGTCCCCATCACCTTACACCGACAAAAACAGATTCTTCAAGCCCGAGAACGTACCGTGCTCGTGTCTTTGCCGGAGCTCCACTGTTGCAGCTTGCCGCCGTTCTCACTCTTGCCTCATCTGAGTCGGTCGTGAGAGAAAGAAGTATATTCCCAGTGCAAGAGTTTAAGCTACTCAATATTGATATAAAAAAAATCAATATTGATATAAAAAAAAAATCCACAGTCCACTACCTAAATCAGACGGCTCTGAAGATCACCTCTCTATCCTTCCCTAGCTTGGGAAGCTTCCTATATATTGCAAGCAGCATGCACTTTATTATCTTATCTACCTTCCAACATGACGGCTCTATACAATCTTCGTGTCGCTAGCCAGTATATATCTAGCTAGGATTCTAGATCATTCTTATCCACGCAAGCCTTCTCTCTCTCTCTCTCTGATCGATGATAGAATAGTTGAGATGCTTTACAGGCAGATTAAATTGGAAAAGTAGGTGGCTGCTGCTATAGCGATGAAACGATCATGCAAATCGATGATCTTGTCTTTGCGAACGATGATGGATCGAGAGAATCCTTGGGAGAGACTTTTTGCGCGGATTGGAGGCATATATAAATGGGGGGCGCCTTTCCTTTTTCTTTTTGGTGATTATTGTTGCTTGGGAGCTTTGGCTTGCCGGTTCTTCCTGTCGGCGCACAGGTACATGCACGATGCGTTTACAGCGCATTCTAATATCAGCATCTCTCTTTGTTGGACCCCTCTCGATCCTGTCATTAATCGCATCATTAACTTTTGCTCTTTAGATCCCCTTGTTAATTCCTACCGAGAAGAAATTAAACAGGTATATATTATTCACAATGAATAAATATTATGGAGTATCATTCTCTGTATGTGTTATATATATATATATATATATATATATATATATATATATATATATATATATATATATATATATATATATATATATATATATTCTTGCAGGACCGACAGTACGGGCCGGCGCTGTCGTCCGTTGGGGAATCTTAATGCAATTTCCTGATAAATAATAAGCATATTCTGATGATGCCAGACCAAATCGAATCATTCATATATATATATATATATATATATATATATATATATATATATATATATATATATATATATATATATATATATATATATATATATCGCGTTGATCAAATTGAGCATGAGATATGGTTTTATAACGTCTACTGACCAAACAATTCGGTGCCGGTGATCGACTCGATCATCGATATTTCTCCCTCATATTTTTTTGCACTTTGCCACCGTCTTCAATTTACATAGAACTATATACACAGGAATTCTGCACCCCACATGCGAGCGGCCAGGCAGGATATGATTAATTATTAATCCCCGCATGCATGAACTGAACCGTCCATCAAGCCGATCGGAATACCTGTACGCACACCCAAACTCACGGCACACCAAAGTAGATCATCTCTCACCCATCAAATTGGAATAACGGTCCAGATCTAGTGATACAGTATCCGCGCTACGTAGAGAGGAAAAAAAATAATCAGATCTACAGTACAATCAGGCGCCTACGCGCACAGCTCCCCTCTGCAGTAATACTCCGTAGCACCACCATATCACGAATACTCAACTAATACCACAACCATCCACACAAATCCACGCGGCACTACTTGTACCGATTGAAAGCAACAATAAAAAGTTGAGAACTGCTATACATCTTTCAATTTTTTGTAATTGGTGGTGTGTGAGATTGATTAGGGATATGTGTGATATGTGATCTTCACTGCTGACCGACAAGAAAAATACTATAGACACTCCTAAAAGTTTTACTGGTGTGTTTGTTTGTGCATGTGTGCACTGCTACTACTACCACCGCCGCATGCACGCTGCACAGTACAAGCGTACAGCGAGTTGTTGTCGATCTGCTGCGTGCCCACACCTAACGCTGCGCCGATGATCGTCGTTGGCTGTTAATTCCTTGCCGTCCCTTGACGACATATGGTCGTGATTACATAACTAGCGATCGATCGATTTGGTTAAACGATCGATACGAACGGCGTCAAAGCTAGCTACATACAGTGGCGTACTTAGATCTTAAAACATGTGGGGTCAATCATTATAAAATATTTAGATTTTTATAAATTTATTTATAAATATTAGTATTAACTAGTCTTTTTTTTAAAAAACCTATAGGGTCAAGGTCAATTGACCCCACAGGAACAACCTAGCTACGCCACCGGCTACATATGTTGGCACACCACATCGGACGATGGCGCTGGCTGCACGTACGACAGGACAAGAATTCGGTCAGGTTTAGGCATCATCGTACGGGAGAGCATGCAGAAGGAGGCATCGGAGGGAAAGCAACGCACGCTTTTGGAGGCAGCTACGTTTCTCGTACGTACATGCATTTCCAAACTTCGGTTTTTTCAGCTTACTTTACTTTTTTCTTTCTATTTTCACTTGTATATACAAAGGCGGATCGAGCTGAGTCTCAGATCTCGAGGGCAAGGCCCAAGACTTAGGATCAAAAGATTATGTTAATTTCTTTTAAAAATCAGAAAAAAACAATTTAGACTCGAAATCAGTTAGACCGGTCCGAGGCGTGACCCGTGGCCAGCTACGCCACTGTCTATATACGTGTGGTGAAGTTAGAGCTAGACATCATCCTCCATATGATCGAGCAGATCATGGGCATCCTTCTCATCATCCGGATCAGACGGCTCAGAAAGCACGAGTCTGCGTGCACGTACTCTCTAATTAATGTTAAGAAGAAGAAAAAAAATCTTCCGAAAGATACATATATAGTAGCTAGTACATGTATGCAACTTATAATATTCGTACCTATATATAGTACCTGCGTGTACACTTCTTCCATCTACTCAAAGTGATTTGGTGATTACAACTATCACGCTACAATCACTACACTGTACACTAGCTGTGTGTCGTGCATATGAACAAGCCACGCAAGACAAGGGAAGAACCATATATACTGGAGTTTGGATGGTTGCCACTTGCCAATACACGACTATTGTCTCCGGGTAACAGCATTGGTTGTACCAAATTAAGACCTTGTGTCCCTGGAAATTTTGTTTGTAAGATCTGGTTCATAACTCCATCAATGTAGATCAACTTCATCGTGTAACACATGTCTTTTCATGAATCTCAAAACCCACAACCCCATAAATCACTGATGTGAATTTTCACGAATTAAATACTGAAGGTTAGCATGTCACGTTTTGAGATTCGTGAAAAGACACGTGTCACGCGGTGGAGTTGATCTACATTGATAAAGTTATGGACCAGGTCCTATAGAATTTTTTGCCTTCTCGTGAATACATGCAGGGGCGGATCTAGCAAGGGCCACCAGGGTGCACAGGACATCGGGTTCAAAATCATTTTCTATAGATATATTCTATGTATGAATAGCACTGGACACCCCTTAACCCAAATAAAGGACACCGGACACCTGATCATTTTCGTTCTGGATCCGCCCCTGAATACATGTGCTATTCGTTGATCTGTTGCACCTGATCAACAGTTTCTAGCATATGATCTCCTACTTACCTAGCTTAATTCATGCATCGTCCACACGTTGCCCTGATTCGTTGCCCTAATTTATTGAGACCAGCTTGCAAATTAAAAAGTCCTATATGTATGTGTACGTACCCAGAAGAGAAAAAAAGAGAGAAGAAAATAGGAAAATTTTAATTAATTAGCTTTCAATAACCATCAAGCTAAGTGTGTGATGGGAATTATGTTTTGTTTTGTTTTGAGAGGAAAACACAACTTTTTCAGTCATTCAGCATCATATCGACCATCATGCATGGGTCTAAAGCAGCTTGCTAATTGACATGAACACTGCAGCCGGCCGGCACAAGTCAAGGTGGGCATCATGGCACTTCTTGCTTCGTTTCTTCACCGGACAGCTAGCCGGCAATATAGCGTAGCACAGAAATGGAACTAGTTTGGATTCCAGAAAAATACATATATATATGTTGCTTCCTAGCTAGCTAGCCTCTTAAGTTTCTTTTATGACCATCAACTATGAATAATATTGGTGTTTAGAGGCCACGCATGCTCAATTCCCATGCATGTGGGGGTGGGTTAATTTGCAGGTATTAGGGTTAATTCGATACAGTGGTCGGTTCTATATATGGGTATTCATCTGGAGAACCCTAACTAGGGTTCCATCTCGATAATTGAACTGTTTCGTGTGAAATTCCTTGGAGCGCCTACTTGTCTGGTTCAGTATTATTTGGTCCTGCAGAAAGCTTGCTAGCTAGCCCGTCCAGAGTTGGCATCATTTATTTGTAAGCACTCATCCGGTCATCCTCCTAGGTCCTAGGACCAGAAATACACTTGGACAGAAAAACGACGTCTGAACAAGAAGTGTGCATGGCTCCAGGATATCGAGCACATCTAACACTACGTGCTAAATATCAGAGGCCACAAGTATACATAAATACGTACGTACACCAATATATGGACAGTTATGAGCCTAGCCTTGAGGATGGACTAAACGAATGGACCATGCATCATGCATGTGACACACATATATACGAATCTTCATGACGCGTATATATATGCTAATACACACGTATCCAGCTAGGTAAACTTTTAAGGTATTTATACGGGCAGTAGTGCCAACAAGTACGCACGCATGAAAGGTGCTAGCTAGTAGCTAGGACAGAGGCATGCTAACACACGACGACTGTGACTGAGTCGTCGTGTGTATAGCACTTAACGTGCTTTTCTGAGATTACAACGACGGACGCACTCACGCACGCATACATACATACATGTATGTATGTATACACACACCCCGCGACCAGTGACACTGATGCATGCATACAAGGGGGACCTTACGGAGGGTGCGATTTCACATCTCGTAGGGACGGGGGCTTAATTATTATTATGGATCGGACCCCTTAATTAATTGATGGCTTGTCAACTAGGGTGACCAGAGCCTGGCTTAATCGCAACCATAATTAAGCACAAAATTCTAAATCAATCAGGTAAATGAGTGAGATATATATATCGCTCCATTTTGTGTGGACTATAATATATATGGTGTAAGTTACTCTCTCCTTTTCGCTATATTTGTCCATAGCCTCATAAGTGTTCGTTTCAATATATTTATCCATAGAATGTAGTTATTGCAGTTTTTCCTCTATCTACCCCTAATTAAATGTTTGGTAGAGATTAAACGGTTATGGTATGCCATTTAATAGGGGTATATATGACCATTTTCCATTAAATATTTCTTAGATTTAGTACTTCTTTAGTTCTGTGCGCACGATAGTACGTGGACAAATACAGCGAAACGGACTGTCGGAACAACTCAGCCAGAAGAGTCAGTCTTAAGGCATGGCTGTGAGCGAAACGGACGGATTACGTTGCAGTCATGCACCCGGCACCGCATTAACTAGTTTTTGTTTACAGAGGGGGGGGCCATGGAAAGAGATGTTAATGTGGAAATGGAGCCCGGCGCGCGCGTGCTGTGATGTCCTCGCTAAAAGTTGGGTAATCTGCACTCCAACACAGATCATAACTAGTTAATCATTCGCGGCCTTTCGCTAATCCGCAAGCAAACGCCGCTACGCGTACGAACGAGACATGTACGTACGTAAATGCATGCTGTTCCGTTACGCCAGTTTACGATGAGAGGGGATCGAGGGAGGGAGAGGATCTGTCGGTAGGTATTACAAAGCTTCACATATAAGAACATGTGTTTCAGTTTTGCCATTGTTTATGACCTAATTTGGCTTGCATCTGACTCCTCTTTATTCTTTTCCTAACTCTTTCATATCACCGTTTTGGCGACCTGATTGGCCGGTTTCGATCGCCAAGAACTAATGCAACAACATTACTGGTTGGATGTCTGACTTGTCAGGGTGAAGGGGAGAGAGCAGAGAAGAAAAGAGGAGGAAATTTAGGTCGACGACGCAGGCACCTTTCAAACTACATGAATATACTACACTGGCTGGAGAAAGTGATGTCGCATGAAAGCAAGTTGATACAGTCGATTTCCTCGCCAAGAAAAGGGACGAGGACGAGAGCATCGTATCGCCCTTAATTACATTCTTAATTGGCGAGCTCCGATTCTTTTGTGCCAATTGTAGCGCATTACGAGGGTAAGGGACAGCTACAAATGGTTGGATAATTCTGACGGGCACATTAGTTGATCAACACAAGCCATATATTCTACTTGGCCACTTGATGGATCGGAAAGCACGCATGCAGATATTGTCCATACACTATATCATCCCAAAACGCATCTGCTTGGGCGAAAAGTAGATACTGTTCCAACAAAGCTTATCAAAAAACAATAAAAATCACGCTAGATGGAGCAAAATGCATGCATGCAGCTTGATGGGCACAACTTAAGTATATATTATAGAAATCTTTCTCTCAAGTGAGAGGGTAGAAGTTTGAGCACGATGAATCAACCTAAACAAGCTTTGACGTTATTTTCTCAGAGGATAAACTTTCACGGAAGTAGCTAATTAAATACTGCGAACTTCATATATATATATAGTCGAATGGAGTCCATATCACTTGTTACTAAAGGATTGACACATTAGCATTTAGATGATGTGAGGAGAGATGGTGAGCTTGTTTCTTGATGAGATGGTGAGGAGAGAAGATGAACTTGTTTATAGACGAAGAAACAAGAAAATTGTTGATATCAAGCACAAGAAGCAATAAAATAGCTATTGTAGACGTACTTATTACCTAAAAACTTATTTTGCAGATAGCAATTAAAGTCTTAGATACAAGCTCAATAAACAATTCATTGGAAAACTAGTTTTTTTTTTTTTTAGATTGAGTATTCTCTCTCATCTTAATAACAAACTAAGAAACAAACTATTGTAAATGCTAAGAGGTTAGACGCAGCAAACATATTCACGAGAACCTTTTCCTCCTAAATTCTTGTCGCACGCACACGCATGCTCTCCACAGAGCCATGCATTAGGATCTGTTGGATTTAGAGGCGCACAAATTAACACGAAGCACAGAGTTTGCATTGATCCACGCACACGCATGTGTACACACGCCCGCTGGCAGCTAGCGATGGAGAGAGAGAACAAAAAGGGGTGACAAGGACGAAACGCGACTGTCTCGCAGGGATATTCCTGTCCAGCAATGTTCACTTGTTCTGACTTCTGACTAAAGCATACATACATAGGTAGAACCTATACGTACGTACGTACATACACACATTCTATCTCTGATATACTACCTAAAAGTATTTGACATACTCCTTTATTACTTTGGTTATACTCATATGCTAATTATAAGATACTCTAATGTGAACCACATGAAAAATTTGCAAGAGGGTCTATAGTTTTTAGTATATTTTGTAAATAGCTTCATATTCGCATATAAAAAGAATATGTCTAAAAAATTGTACATACTACCCCTTAAAAAGTAGTTATGAGATACGAAATAAGGAGTAACTACTCCCGAGAGTAGAAAAAAGGCTATATGTATGATTTAAGTGATATATGAAAAAAAGGCTATATTTTCGGAACAAAAGTATTATTAGCCGGCCAGATAATAAATTTGGCTATCAATTATTAGCTGGACATATATAAGACGATAAGCACATATATGTGGGAATTCATTCCTAGGAAATCTGCAGCACAAGTGCGCATCGAGTTGGTTGGCACACACAGCACAGCAGCAGCGGCGTGGTCCCTTTCCTTTCGCCTCGCCTCGCTCCATCCGTTTCCATCCATCCATCCATCCATCCATGGGTAGCCACTGCCGATGACTGTCGGAATGGATGGATTGGATTGGATTGGATTGGGATTGGGATTGGGGGTGGTACTGGTGCCCTACCGACGACGGCCCATCGTCCTACGCCCAAACACGTACGGCACGCCTCCCTCCCTTCCCTTCCCTCTACAAACAAAGCTAGTACGCACTGTTAGCTTCCACGGGCCCACCCTGCGTACTATGGATGCCGTCCTGTTCTCGTCTCTTTTATCCCTCTTGAATCCCGGCTGTACCGATCATTCGCTCGTCATCACCAGGCCAGGCCATCACAAATTTAAAACTCCTCTATCCTCTCTCTCTCTCTCTCTCTCATGCGTAATGCTGAGCCTAATATTAATTGTTACGGTGTTACTCGAACCAAAGTTGTCAATATCATTCGGTATTGGCCATATCGGCCGGTATATATCGTACCGCCGTCTAAGCGGTACGTAAAAGCCTGCGTACCGTACCAACGGAAATACCGGTTATACCGGCTTGATATTAGTCAATACCGACCATACCGGTGGAATTAATAATACCGTCTACTGAACTATATGTTATATTTGATAGTATTACTATGCATTTGGAATATGCTACAAGTGATATTTGGTGTGCATATAATTAAACAAATATATACTTATAAATATATATACTCGTATTATTATATTAAATCTGAAACGGTACGCCGGTATGAAACGGTACCGGAATATACCATTCAAGAACCAAACCGATATGGCCTCCGGTACAGTATTGACAACTTTGGCTCGAACACGGTCGCCATTTTTTTAATTCAAGTGTGGAGATTCGTGCCGAAGGGGTCGTCATCTTCGCCGCCGACGACGGTATTGTCTTCTTCAACGGACACGTGCGAGTACCATAGCCCTGGGCTTTAGAGGAGGAGGCGACGACGACGACTCGGCTATGAGCGGCGGAGGCGGGTGGTTTCTCAACATGGTCGACGGATCCGGTGGAGGGAGGCGGTGGGGTGGTAGATCCGACGGCAGCGAGCCGCCAAAGATAGGGAAGAAGGTAGGAGAGATGGTGGAGATATGGCGCTAGCAGCTGTCGTGGGAGGCGGCAGGTGGGGCTGGGGGTGGGAGGAGTGAGTTAGGGTAGGGATGGATTTACAAAGAGATATGGGTGGTTAAAGCATGATTCAATGGATGAAAAAATCAACTAAGATTTAAGGGTTTTTTTTCGGTTGACTGGAAAATAGATGGACCCTAATTGTTATTACAAATAAACGGGAATGGGTGAATATTTATCATTCACCACATATTGTGTGTACTATAGGGAGGGGGTGGACCTATGTTCTGGGGACCCCAAAAAAGATGCTTCATTTGTCAAACTTGCCTTTGCCGTGATCTTCTAATGCCAGCCTTGCTAATAGCCCTGCTGCTGCCGCCCCTCTCTCTCTCTCTCTCATCTCTAGATAATGCCTATGTATACTTAGATAAACTCCTTTTGATACAATCAGAATTATGCGATAATTCAGCGATTAGCAATTCTGGGGTGCGAAAGAGGTCACATACCTGCATCCTTACCTGGGTAGGGTCATCTGGACTGGAGTGAGCTCACTCACTTTACTGCCTCAATTCTGGGCAAAAAAAAAGAAGAAGAGAGAGGGGAAAATATATGGAACAGAGCAGTGAGAAGCAAAAGGGCAGGCTGTTACCTAAAAGTCCTTTTTCCCGGCTCAACTGCAAGTCCTGCATGGAGAAAGAACAGATGGTGACATTAATGCCACGAGCCTCAATTTTAATTGTTGCATTGCATACCAACAATGGCGATGTGCTAATTGCTCCAAAATCTTGCAGAAATTATATATACAAATGTCTATCAGAACTGGCGATGCAAGCCTACAGAACGGATGAGATCCTCGTTGCATGGGGAATCAGAGGACAAAACGATCAGCTGGAAACCAGATTACAAAATTGTTCAATCGATGCGTTTTGATTCGCCCCGCGTTTGTTTAATGGAGATGAGTATCCGCTATCACATGGGCACAGAAGGATGCCATTACAATCCTAATCATGGAATCATGGACTAAACTTTTCTTTTTATCAGACAGGCAAGGATACCAACAAGAATAATTGCATCGACTAGCTCATTGGGGGAATACTATACTCAAAATATTTGTCCCCTCCTGTGGACCTTTTTTTGTGTTGGAAATTTAGAAAAATCAACGAATTTCTCTCTACAATGATCGATGTTTCCATTGACGCTAGCGACAGTCAGCAGGCAGATCGTTATTCTGGTACCTGCGCAATTATACGTGCAATTATAGGAAGCCTGGTTCTGAACCGATCACGGGCATATTCAGCGGCGGCAACGTGCTTGTTCTTGGATCGGAGGAGCAGAGGTTTCTGATTGGAATTGCTAGCTAGCTGCCCTGGGTAAACAAAAGGAAGATGCCCTCTGTCGTGGAATACGAACATCTGATGCCACCTCTTTTTCCCCAGGACCCCAACTGTGATGATTGACGAGGGCTTTTCCCCAGAGAGAAGTGATCCAGTGACTTACCTGAAAAGCAAGAGAAATAAAGGACAATACTTAGGTCTGACACATAAAATCTTGCAGCTGGGAGAAAATGAAGTGCACATGCACGCACGCACAGCAGCTAACAAGACGAGTTTTAATTAGCAACAGAAGAAAGGTGGACAAGGCCTCCCAGCTGTGTGCTTTCCCCTGCATGGAACACTCGTGAGTCGTGACGCAGAAGTAGCTGCAGAAAAGAAGGAAGAAAAGAGAGAGAGAGAGAAGGTTTCTGGCGGTAGCAGTGGTACTGTAGTGGCAGCGATGTACTGGCTGCTCTGGGCCGCAGTCATTCACCATGGGTGCAAGAGCATCAATCCTTTTCCTAACAGTGTAAACTCTGATGGACCGGTTTTACTTTCACTGGCTTGTGCTCAGAGAGATGCGGTGGACATGGGAATTGGGATGGAAGGAAAAGGGAGGAGGAGGAGACTGAACAGTTTCTTGCACAAGGCCGCGACAATAAAAATATCGGTGGAGATGGCTACCCCACCGGTTTTGGCACCAGACATAGATTCTTAGGAGATGACGAGACAGACCCCCACGCGGCCACGCATAGCCGGAAGCAACCAAGGGAAGAAGGGTTAAACCTCCCCTCCCACAACCACAACCACCACCACCACCACCACCTTTAAAAGAAGGTGCTAAAGGGGTGTCCTGCAAAGAAAAGGAGAGGAGTGCCCCCTAGCCTTTCCCTGCTTTCCACTGAAATCTCCCATCTGCAACCATACAGTTGCTCAATTCTGGTCTCAGCTGCAGCCCAATCATTCACCGATATATAACTCACTATACCCTCTGCATTTCCCACCCCTTCAGCCATGAATCCTTGAAGAAGCTCTGTGCTACCGGAGAAGGCTTGAGCTTGTGCACAACTGCAAGCTGCATAGGCTCCACAAACCTGTCGGCTGTGCAAATTGCGAGCTCTCGGGTTCTGCATTGCACCGAAATGGGGAGGCATTCTTGTTGCTACAAGCAAAAGCTGAGAAAGGGGCTCTGGTCCCCTGAGGAGGACGAGAAGCTCATGAATCACATAACCAAACATGGCCATGGCTGCTGGAGCTCTGTCCCTAAACTCGCAGGTAAGCACAAACAAACCTTCTGCATTTTGCTCTTTTCGGTTACCAACTGCCAATTCTTTCCTTTCCTCTTTCCCAAGACTTTCCTCTCTCTCAGTCAGTCCAAGTATCTAAAATCTGCCTGATGAATTGTTGCAGGGCTCCAAAGATGTGGCAAGAGCTGCAGGCTGAGGTGGATAAACTACTTGAGGCCGGACCTCAAGAGAGGTGCGTTCTCTCAGGAGGAGGAAGACCTCATCATTGAACTCCATGCTGTCCTTGGGAACAGGTAAATTTTAAGCCTAACTGGCAGTAGCAGAATTCAGGATTAGTAACTGCAAAGCAACGCTTGATAATTCAGCTAACACAGCCCTTTTCTTTTCCATGAGAAGGTGGTCTCAAATTGCAGCCCAGCTGCCAGGGAGGACTGACAATGAGATCAAGAATCTCTGGAACTCGAGCCTCAAGAAGAAGCTGCGGCAGAGAGGCATTGATCCCAACACCCACAAGCCCCTCGCTGAGGTTGATCGCAGTGGAGCAGCTCCCACCATCAGCACCGAGAGAACCTCTGGGTCCAGTGATGTCAACCCGTCAAGTGCTGGTACTCTAGGGAACTTGAGCCACCTCCTCAGTGAGACGGCCCAATCATCAATGCTACTGCCAGTGTATGACAAGAATCGCCCTGAAACTCCCAGCTTGGCACGGCCTAAGGTGCCACCAAAGGAGTTATTTCTGGACCAGCTTGCTGCTGGTCATGAGAGCCCATCAAGCTGCCGTTCATCAGGTCCGACACTGTATTTCCCTTTCCAGCAGCCATTAGGCTACAGCAATGAATGTGGCAGCGGCAATGGTGCAAATATGAATCCACTCTGGTTCAACCAGAATGATTTCAACTGCAGCACAATTTCCACCGTCATGCCTCCGGTTTCACCATCGGCCCTCTCGACATCAATGGGGCTGAATCTTCCACCAGACAATCCCCGCCACGGAGGCACTGGCATTGGCAGTGCCCCCTTCTACTGGGATGGTGTTAATCCTAGCAGCAGCAGCAGTACCGGGAGCAGCGGAAGCAACGGTATGGGCTTCGAGCCGCAGAGCACAAACTCAATTTTGGAGAATAGTGTGTTCCCATGGGCTGATATCGGACAAGAAAAGGGTACTAGCGTCCACTTAGTGGAGGAACTCAGGTGGCCTGACCTGCTCCATGGAACCTTTGCAGAGGCAACCGCAGCCGCAGCCATGCAGAACCAGAGCCAGTCATTATACGATGATGTGATCAAGGCAGAGAGCCAATTCAACATGGAAGGGATATGTGCTTCTTGGTTCCAGAATCAGCAGCCACAGCAACAGCTGCAAGCGGCATCAGAAGACATGTATGACAAAGACTTGCAAAGAATGCCCTTGTCTTTCGAGCATATCTAGGTACTATGTTCCGCCATGCATGGAACAGAGCAGATCAGCAGAAGCAGAAAGCTGTAAGCCTCACAGATTCGTGAGCAGGCTATGCTGCCTGCGGTGCCTGCATAGATACATCTGCGTGTTGATACAGAAATCAACCTCCACGGCTTTCCTCAGTTAAAGATCCTGCAGTGTCATGGAAAAGGCAGCTCTGTCCTTAGGAGTGAAGCAGAATGCATAGAAAAGTACGTTCTAGAGTCTCCCTTTCCTTCTCTTGAAAATTGCTGTTTTCTTCTGTACACGACAACTCAGCTTTTGGATACTTTAGTTTTGGTTCACTCTCTGTTTATCAAATAAATACAGACAGGCATGGGCAAAACTGCATGTGTCGGTAGCTCTCACAAACCACACAAGTAATCCCAAACTTTTCAACCGCTGCCATGCACGTAGATGCAAATTAATTATTGCATGTTGTATTTTTATTTCTTTTGAGAAGTTGCCTGCAAACTGCAGTTGTATATTTGTAAAGGCAGAAAATTGGAATATTGACCTGAGAGCTATTTTTCTTCCCCTTTCCCTTTCCCGTTTCTGTCTTAACTTTCCCCCGTGGAGAATCCGAAGCTACTTGATCGCTTTCTACTTGAATACGGGCATGGAAAAGGATTGGTTGATTTGATAGGGTCCAAAGACGTAATCATCCTCAAGAGAAAGTAAACACATTTGAGAAAGAAAAGGAGGCAACAGTTTATGAATATCTACCTACCGTGTACATTGGTAGCATATAAAGCCTCAATGTGTGGTGAGCACTCAACATATGCTCAACTATGGCTGTGCATTATTGTTTATGTGACATAGCCATGATATATTACGTACATTTTAGCCATGCAAAAATGTATATTCCTAAACACTTGGCCAGGCGTTTAATGTTCAGCAGCCATGGAACTGAATTCATTTTGCATTTATCCCAAGCTTATTGTATAATGAGCTAGGTGTAACTTTAAGTACGAGGGCATAACCCCTCAAGCTAGCTTTCAGTTAAGAAGGCCCAATTGAGTATGAGAGCTTTGTTTTAACATCTTCGTCGTGTAAAGGGAGAGCTACTTGTAAGTGCGAGGGAATGCCCCGAGTCTCAAGCTAGATTTTGAATTGAGAAGGCTCAATAGCACCCACAATGCTAAATAAAGCTAACAGCTCCTGAAAATGAGTTAACGAAAGAGAAGGGGAAAAAAGCAGTACTGATGCTCCTACTAATAATACAATTGAGGGACCATGTCATGGGCTGAGCTAGGTTGTTAATTAACTAATTTGGCGTGGCCTGTCTGGTGGGCTCCATTTTTATACGACGACTACAAATTTAAGCCAACATCAAATATGGGTTATTTTCTATGCATTGCAGTAGTCCTGAATAATGAAGCTATCCAATCAGGTTCCTAAACAACAGATTAGCTTGAGAAGTTACAGATATTATTTTACGTGGCACAACTAATGGGGCTTGGCCATGTGCACAAAAATGCTGGCATAAAGTGATCTGTCCTTGCAATTTTCACAAATGCGATGAGACCAATAATGCTGGTCAGGACCATTAGCACTAAAAAGCAATTAGAGAAGCCCAATAATTCTGAAATGCGGCAATAAAAATACTACCCGTCTATCTCTAGATTCTGGTAAGGAACTAGAGATAAATTACACCTGCTTAGAGCTTGGTTACGTACCATGATGTTTCAACTTATGTGGCATATGCACTTTAATTTCCTTTGTTTATGTCCTGTATCTGCTTGGACGTATGAGCTGTATTGTTGGATGTATCTGCATGTTTTGAAAATGAACACATCAGTTGAAAGGAAAGCAAAAAAGTATGAAAGGGAAGTAGAAGTAGCAAGACATGAAAAATAGCAACTGTTGAAAAGGAGGAGTGCTATTGCTCTTCCAGATGAAAAAGACGTTTAATTTAATATTTTGATATTTAGTCTCAAACATTGTCAACAGTACTGCAATAATGCCCACCTAACATCATCATTAGCGAATGGAAGATAACAGAAGAGAAGGATTAATATCACAAATTGCTCAAGTAACAGTAACTTAGCTACAATTGAGGCTGTCAAGCTAATTTCCCTGACTTCAACACTCTCAACAGTCAAACATATGCCCTTTAGAGGCAAGCTATATGCTTCAGACGTGACTACAAATAGTTCTCTCAGTTATTGACCTGCAAATTCACACATGTGTGCCAACAAATGTCAAAGCTGGCACATATTTGTACTTTGGTTAGCAATCTTTCGTTAGTCCGTAAATACAGTATGGAGCCCCAACAACTAAGCTGAGATCGTGGTTATGTGAATCACAATAAGGATCAGGTAGAGGGAAGAGAATAGCTAAATGCCTAAATCTCAATTCTCAACAGTATACACCCGGCAACTAATAATATGTCAGTAAATCAAAAGGAATGACCCAAGGCCATCAACTCATAAGACAGGAGGAAGCAGCAAAAACGAGCAGCCGAATTAGTTGGAATCATCCTCGCTCGGGTTGGCCGCCTGGTAGTGGAAGAGTACAAGTGGATAGAAACATCAACCAAGAGAAATAGATTACCAACTAAATCAGTGGCAGACGCAGGTATTGAAGTTGGGGCTTGTGGCCACGACGAAGGAAATTTGGTGGGGAGGCCTCCCATCATCAACTGCTGATTCCCCTCGATCAACCTAATCAACTGCTGATGGGGTAGGGCCTTAGCCGACGCCCTCCGGTCACATTTTCTTCCGGCCATAACTGCAGGGCATTCAACTCAGTGTACGCATCAACAACACTCCCACCACCCAGGTTCTAGTCATCTTCAAGGCGAATTTGGATGCCTATTTGGTTGTGTGTATTCCTAGTTAGTGCAGAGGCCAGGAGATATGCTCTCTTTCTAAATAATAATAATAATAATAATAATAATAATTTGTGATTTCGAATGTCTAGGCTTGGGGGTTCTTTCTGCCTCTGGGTTTCCCTTTCCCCCTTTGACCCCAACTTTGCCGGATGGGCTGGGCCAATAGGCCTTTTGGGGAGTGCTGACTGGGAAAAAATTCTCCTCTACTGGCTGGTTGTTATGTTGGGGAGCATGAGGCCCAACACATTGAGGCCATCTTCTCCTTTTGTGGACCAGCGTTCTGAGGATTTTTCTTACGGCCGTACTGTGTGAATCTATGTGAACCGTGAGAGCGCAGCCCGGGACACGGAGGTCATCTTCTTCCTAGGCAATAGTCTTCTTCTCTTTCTTACTTAGAGCAGATCTACAGACCTCCAACGGTGTCCAGTGGCCCAGCAGCACCAAGGATCCAGATCCTCCGTTCCGTTGCAACGCAGAATATCACTATGTAAACAATGATTTGCCACAGTGATTTCCGTGTATATAAACAACATTCAGTGTGTACATGAACAACACTCAGTGGTATTGTAGCAGTATTGGTGCGCGAAATGTAGTGGTAGTGGAAATATAGGAGCCATTGATTTTTCACTCAGACGGTGGAGATCACCTTTCAATACACGGTATTTTGTAGATACCCTACGGAGAGACCTTTAATCCACAGGATGCCCCAACTCATCTTAGACATTGGTATAAGTGGACGTACCAGTAATGATTGCACACCCGTTGAGTAAAAAAAAAAAAAATCAATGCTGGTACTGCCACAATAGAACTGTAACAATAAATCGAGAAGCTGAAACAATTCTGAAGTAACTTATTTGTCCAGGTGTTTTAGCACTTTGAGAACCTGACTTAGCCCTTCTACAAAAACAAACAGTATTTTACAAAAAAAAATTTGGATTATCCAAATGTTTAGCTATCTTGACATAGCATCCGTCTTCTGTTTATGGTCAAATCAGAAACTTCAAGTTTGCTATTTTCATTGTTTTTGCTTTCTCTAAGGTTTTACTTTCAATTTGGAACCAGCAGTTTGGACTTAGCCAATTAGTAGTGCAGCATTGTATTAAACATGCACTGTCTGCCTATCAAGTAAGGCAAAGGTTCATGAAAATACATTACAGTAGCAAGAACAAAAAATATGAGTGTTACTTTGCAGAATATACAAGTATGAATAAATGTGAAATGCCTCGCATACAAAATAATTTTTTTGTACTAACTACATGCAAAAAAGTGGTTTATTTTAGAATGGCAAAAAGGGTGATCTTAGCCTTTTTCCCCCCTGATCTACACCAAGTACCGTTGACCACTTGACTGTACAACATCCAACCAAATTTAGTAGTACCCAGTTAATTCACAAAATTTAGCATGTATAGCAATGCTCAGAAGAAATTGCTCCAATCAATCAAAAGCTATGTACCTAGCACTCAATTTCAACTCAAACACACTTCATTTCCAGAAGATCTGTGGCATTGCTTCTAATAGAATACACCTACCATATGTAATGTTCAGTATAAAAAAAGTAAATTTCACAAAACTACAGATTTATTATCAAAACTACTACAAAACTATAGGTTTAAGCAACAATTTCACAGAACTACAGATCTAAGGGACAAACGTTTCACAGAAACATAGGTTTTGACATTTTCATCATATGCTACGGATGCATAACGACAGGGCCGACCCGGTAGTGAAATGCGAGACATGGTAATGAAATGGGTGTGCATGGCTACATTATGACGCTTACGCGTGAGCCCAAGTGTCTAGAATCTCAAAACCTGTAGTTTTGTGAAACATTTGCGCCTTAAATCTATAGTTCTACGAAACTGTTGATTAAACCTGTAGTTGTGTGATAGTTTTGACAATCAATCTGCAGTTTTGCAAAATTTACTATATAAAAAAAATAAGTTTTTCATATCTAGGTTATACTGTAGTCTGTTAAAATATAAATGATTGCTTTTTTAGTGATGCGTTAGGTTTAACATGTACTTAACTGATCAATGCCACTAGATGCTGGAAAGATAAATTTTCTACGAACAAGGTAGAGTGCCCTTAAAATTCAACATACAACGACTGGAAGAGTGTCAATTGCCAGGATGAACTGTCGTATTGATGTATGCTATCCTTTTCTAATCAATTACGCTTGCCTCTACATCTCTACTGGATTGTACACTGCCAGATGAAAAGAGTATCAATGGATTATGGATCTGACAAAAATAAGGTTTGTAGGTGTACAATTTGTTGAGGTGTTGTGGTTCTTAGCTCTGGATCTCAGATTATATGTATGGCTTGGAAGGATCGGGTCTTCGATTCCCCAGCGAGGCACTCCTTGCCTTGCCGTGGTTGACAAAACAATTTACAGAAGTAGGGTTAGAAACGAGGGAGAGGCTATTTTAATTTCTCTTCTTCTTCTCCTCTGCTAAACAGCAAGAGGCTACATATAGCTTACAATCGCAGACTATCAAAGTCTCAATAGGTAACAACTCCTGATCTAAATGCAAAACATAAAAAGATTTTCCTAATTCAATAAACTACTAAAGATAGAACTAGATTCAGAATCCGAACATAGTTATGTCTTGCTAGATTGGATTGCACGTTTGGATCTCCTGCCATAATACTTCCCCCAATACGCGTCCACAACATTTCCCCCATCGTGATGAAACAGTTCGTCCTCGAGCTGAAAATTAGGATATTGACGCTTGAAATCTGTAAGAAGTACCCATGAAGCTTCAGATGCTGGTTGGCCAACCCATTGCACAAGTACTTCCCAGTTATCTTTGTAAAGACGAGAACGAACAAACATAGCCGGAGTTGGCAGAACACCATCATTAAGAGTAGAAGGAAGAGCTGGAGGATCTGAAGGTGGACAACCCACAAACTTTTTCAAAAAGGTCACATGGAAAACATCATGTATACGTGCAGAAGGAGGAAGCTAAAGCTTATAAGCAACTTGACCAACACGACCAACGATCTGATATGGCCCATAATACTTGGGTGATAGCTTGGAGAATTTAGCGGTAATTCCAATAGCTTGTCGATCATGAAGCTTGAGCAAAACCCACTGGCCAACGTCAAATTCAATGTCATGATGATAGTTGTCATAAAAATCCTTCATACGCTGCTGAGCTTGTAATAAACGTTCACGAATTTCAATCAAGAATTCATGATGTGAGCGTAAAATAGTATCAATTACAGAAACTTGGGCTGATCCTTCATTGTAAGGAATAATGGCCGGAGGAGGTCGACCATGAACAACCTAAAATGGAGTTGCCCGTAGAGCAGAATGATACAATGAATTGTAACATAACTCTGCCCATGGAAACCACCGAACCCACTGACGAGGACGATCCCCACTAAGACAACGGAGGTACATTTCAATTGTACGGTTGACTATTTCACTTTGACCATCAGATTGCGGATGAAAAGCGGAAGTCATATAGAGGGATACTCTGCCAAAAGAAACAATTCTTTCCAAAAGTTGCTAGTAAAGATAGTATCCCGATCATTGACAATAGACTCAGGAAAACTATGAAGACGAACAATGGCCTTAAAGAATGCATGAGCCACAGATTGAGCCGTATAATGATGTGCCAAAGGAACAAAATGAGCAAATTTAGAAAATCTGTTCACCACCGTCAAAACTACTGATTTCTCATGTATGCGAGGAAACCCATCGATAAAATCTATAGAGATATGCGACCAAACCTGAGAGGGAATCGGTAGAGGTTGTAACAAACCTACTGGATGAAGGTGTTTCATCTTATTGCATTGACAAATAGCACAACAATCAACATGATTGTGAACCAAGTCTTTAAGGTGGGGAATATAGAAATCCTTTCGAATGCGATGCAAAGATTTTTGGACTCCCTCATGACCAATAGCATGGGTTATTGAAATGATTGGCTGGATACATGTTGAGGCTGCTGGAACTAAAATACAACAAGCAAATAAAAATAATCCATCAACAAAAGACCAATTTGGAGGGAGTTCTTGTGCGGCCAGCTGGGATTGTAACATCTGAAATTTTGAAAGAGAACTGACCACTTCTTTAAGCTGTTCAAGCAATTGAAAGGTCAGAGCTGATATGGCCAAGAGGGACATGTGTTCATCGCGAAGAGACAAAGCATCAGCGACTGTATTTGTTTTACCTGGTTTGAATTCAATCTGAAAATCAAACCCAAAGAGTTTGCTGACCCAATGGTGTTGGGGAATCGTGGTCAAACGCTGATCCAGGAGGTATTTCAGGCTATAATGATCCGTGTGAACAAGAAAGGCCTTGCCCCCAAAGATAATGGCGCCAATGACACATTGCCTTGACCAAACTGATGAGTTCACACTCATATGCCGCTAATTTGGCATGGTGAGGCTGAATTGCCCGACTGAAGAGAGCAATAGGCCGTGATCCTCGATGGAGGACAGCACCAATACCGCTGCCGAAAATCACATTCCACTATAAATGATGTTGTAAAATTAGGGAGAGCTAAAAAAGAGGGTGTGCAAAGAGCCTCCTTTAAGGAAGAAAAAGCAGAATCCGCCTCCTAAGACCAACAGAAACCTTCCTTGGTAAGTAATTTGGTTAGGGGTGTTGTAATGGATCCAAAGTTATGAATAAATTTACAATAGTAATATGCCAGTCCCAGAAATCCTCTCAACTATCGAGGGGACGTAGGAATCGACCAATGTCTAATATCTTGTACTTTGGACTGATCCATAGAAACACCAGCCGCTGATATCACATGGCCCAAGTATGATACAGAAGTTGTGCCAAAAGAGCATTTTGATTTCTTGAGGAAAATTTGATGCTGGCGAAGAAGAGAAAAGACTGCTTGGATATGGCACAAGTGGTCAGACCAGGAGTAGCTGAAAACGAGGATATCATCAAAGAATACCAAAACGAACTTGTAAAGATACGGTTAGAGCATAGCATTCATAATAGCCTGAAAGGTGGTAGGGGCATTAGAGAGCCCGGATGGTAAGACTAGGTATTCAAAGTGACTTTGATGCGTCTTGAACGTCGTCATATGAATATCATCTGGATGCATCCGTATCTAGTGATAGCCTGATCATAAATCCAGCTTGGTGAAATACATAGCATGTTTTAATTCATCTAATAACACATCAATCACGGAAATGAAATTTATCCTTGGCTGTTTGGGCATTAAGAGCACGATAGTCCACAAAGCCGCCAAGCACCATCCTTCTTCTTGACCAAAATCACTGGCGAACTAAAAGGAGAAGTGCTGAGATGGATGATACCTTGTGAGAGCATATTCACACACTGTTTTTCTATCTCGTCTTTGTGGTGGTGAGGGTAGCGATATTGCCGGACACTCACTGGTTTGGAACCCGGATGAAGGTGAATACGGTGGTCATATAGCCGTTGGGGAGGCAATCCAGGAGGAGTGTGAAAAATATCTAGAAAATATGACAGAAGGTCTGGTAGTAAAGCTTGAGTATGCTCTTCTATAGTAAAAAGGTGAGGTGATTGCTGTTGAGGTATGCCCAAAAATTTAACTTGATGCCCCTGATGCCAAAAGGACATCGACAGGGTGGAGAAATCCCATAGAATTGGACCTAAAGTGCGAAGCCATTGGATGCCTAGAATCAGATCAAAACCATGAAGGGATAAGGCATAGCAATTGCTTGAGAAATTTTCTTGCTAAATGGTGAACGACAAGGATTGGCAGATGCCTGGGCAAGGTAACCGCTCCCCATTAGCCACAACCACATGAATACTAGTGCGATCTTGAAGAGGAATAGCTGACAACTTGGCAGCCTCAACACTAATGAAGTTACGTGTAGAGCCCAAATCAACCAAGGCACAACACGTGTGGTGATTAATGAGGACTGTCAGTTGCATTGTATTCCTAAAATATGAGGATTGGGATCCTCAAGATTTTCATCTGGTACATCGTCTTCATCCAAGATCTCAATCCAATATAACCGTTTGCAACGATGGCCCTGTGTAAATTGTTCATCACAATTAAAGCAAAGACCTTTCTGTCGTCGCTCAGCCATCTCCGAAGGTGCAAGGCGCCGGAAAGCTCGCTGGGGTGGAGTGGAAGGCACTGTCGATGGGGCAGGGAGGGATAGAACCTCAGGAGCATTGGACAGTAGTGGTGCGGCGCATTGTGATGATGATTGCTTTGATGCCGAGGGAGGTGAAATAGATTGTTGCGGTCGAAAGATCATCCCTGAACTGTATAACAACTTGTAATGACGCTCAGCTGCTTTGGCCAAGCTTACTGCTGTATCCAGCGAAGAGGGATTCTACATATCAACATCTGCCTAGATGAGTCCACCCAATCCAGCCAAAAATAATCCAACTTCATGCTCTGGAGACAGATTGTCGACGACATAGTACCATATAGAATGCTTGCGCATATTCTTCCACTGAATCCGTCTGGCGAAGAAGAGCAAGTTCAGAAACCAGGTTTGATCGAAAAGGTGGACCAAAATGCAGTCGACACTAATTCTGAAACCGAGGCCATGATGGAATTCCTTCTGTGCGCTCCAACTTGTAATACCACTGCTGGGCAACGCCAGTTATGTGATAGGTAGCAAGCCAAACCTTTTCTTCCTCGAGGGTACGATGACCACGAAAAAATTGATCACAGCGAGAAAGCCACTCCAGAGGATCAGAATTGCCATCAAACAGGGGAAGTCAACCTTGTAGAATCGACCTGGGGGTGGTGCTGCAGTTTGATCAGCAGGAAGGCGTCATGAAGAGGAGTTTGCAGATTTGGTGATCGTCGTCGACAAGGAGACGCGACCTTCGAGATCAAGGACGGCAGCCTGAAGACTTGCATGGGCTGTGAATTGTTCTTCCTGACGCTTCAATATTGTGCCTAAGAGCTCCTTCAGATCACGTAGCTCCGTGGTGATGTGATCGTCAGCCATGGAATCTGATACCAAACTGTTGTGGTTCTTAGCTCTGGATCTCAGATTATATGTATGGCTTGGAAGGATCGGGTCTTCGATTCCCCAGCGAGGCACTCCTTGCCTTGCCATGGTGGACAAAACAACTTACAGACCTAGGGTTAGAAATGAGGGAGAGGCTATTTTAATTTCTCTTCTTCTTCTCCTCTGCTAAACCGCAAGAGGCTACTTATAGCTTACAATTGCAGACTATCAAAGTCTCAATAGGTAACAACTCCTGATCTAAATGCAAAACATAAAAAGACTTTCCTAATTCAATAAACTACTAAAGATAGAATTAGATTCAGAATCCGAACAGAGTTGTCTTGCTAGATTGGACTGCACGTTTGGATCTCCTGCCATAATACTTCCCCCAATATGTGTCCACAACATGAGGCCGACCTTCTTTTGTGCATTTTAGGGCCCATTAGCATGCTTGAACATAAATCCAGTGAACCTATATTAGCATAAGAAACACACCAGTTACTAGCTAAACTCGAACACATCCTCCACCTGGAATCATTGAGCAACATTATATCAGCTACACAGTGCAGTATCCAAATAATAGTAGATCTAGTTTAAATCCTTTTCCATGATAGTTTGTTACGGAAATTGGAAACAAGCTGCATAGTGCAGTAAACAAAATTTACAGCATAGATACTAACTTCTGTTCTCCAGGAAGTTCATAGTATCAACTAATAAATAAATTCCTTAGGAGAAGTTCTGATGATGCAGGCTTTGAGCATCCATCATTCTGAACTATTTCCGAATGCAGATGCAGTAAGAATTACTGATTGGCCAGCTATTGCTTCGGACTCAGAGAAAGAGAGGGATGTTAAGCTAGCTTTCATATCCCACAATGAACTTGTCCCAAGATCAGTAGCAGGACTGAAACAGAGACCATTGAAGTCGCAGAGTGTTGGCATTGGCAGCCTTTGTGCCACACATATGTGCTGCATTACAACATTTGAATTTCACCACGTTCAATAAATGATAAGATCACAGCACAGGTACAGATGAAAACTGCATCACATTTTCTTGGGACTTTTCCCTTGGGAGAGGACTTACTTTTCCAGAGGTAACACAATTTTTCTTGTTCCAAACAGCTACTACTTGGTTTGTGTAGCAGTTATTTGATAGGGAAGGAGTTATGAACAATGCTCCGAGGCAAGTCAACAGCAAATTACATACTGACTTAACAAAGCGGAAACAGAGCAAGGTGTTAGGAATTCTTCACAAAAGGCAGTGAAGAATGACCTGATCGCACTAGACATGAGAAATTGAGACTGAATCTGTGACCCAGCCATAAGGATATCTGTAAAAGGATATAGAATTGCAACCGTGCATGATGTCTGCTGGAAAAATATTAACAAGGATATTACTTCCGTGAACAAAAATAAATTCATGCTTAAGGTGTACCCTTAATAAAGTCCACATAAACAAGACTTATTGTCAAAACATATATCTATCAGCTGAAGCTAATCACACTAGTCTAGGATAGGATTGAGAGTGTAACATTGCACCCTGTTCCTTCGCTACTGGTGGCACTACCACGCAGCTAATGCCACAGCACTGCAATTAGATACAAACCTACCGCATACTACAAGCTGGGTTCAATCCTAACACCTAATTGGCAAAAAGGGCACACTCGCAAACCTTTCAAGTCTTGAGTCCAGAGTAATTTTGCTCGATAAATTCCAAAGCAACGAATAAACGCTTGCGAAAACTGTTCAACGATTTCGACCAGCAAGGATGGCACAGTCCACATCGGCAAACACCCGGCGACGGCGGTGACAGTAACAATCATCCACAAGTTGAGTCCAGGCCAGTAACAATCATCCGGCGAGGACTCAAGACCTCACACTATGGAAACCAAACCACTCATAGAACTTTAAACCCTACCCGCAACAAACCCCTCCACATGAGTGCGATGCAGCAAGCACCTTCCGTAAATCGCATGCCAATTGTTCCCACCGAGACCACGATTTCACACGGCAAAACCATTGCCGCAACCGATTGATGCTGCATGCAACCGATTGCATTGGCAATCATCGCAACAGCAACGCAGAATCAATCCATCAATCCACCCACCAAACGGCCAACACAGACCCATCTCCTAGGGTTGGGGAACCAACCAGATGGATCACAACTAACCGCACGAACACAATGCGAGCCAAATCTCCACACGCATCTAGAACTTGTCGACGCGAGGTGTGTGAAGCTATTCAATTCAAATTAACACCACAGAGGGGGCGGGGCGGGGGGCGTACCACGATCACTCGATGGGGCCGAGTCGGTCGCCTCCGGCGGCGGCTCACTGCGGGCGACCGGAGGAAGGGAGACGGCGAAGCGGCCGTGGATTTGCTTCGCTTTTGCTGCGGCATCCGCCAGCTCGTCTCTCGCTCTTTGCGCCGGTGGCGGTGGTGTTTTGATTGACGCTGGCTGTAAATTGCTTGCTTTCTCTAGTGACCTTATCTCGTCGATCGTTTCAGCCTTCCAAGTGTCGCTATATTTCGCTCAGTCCGGCGGCAGCCCACGTGAGCACGCGACTTCATTAGCTCAATAGCCCAAGTCGCCTAACATCACCGATCCAACCCAATTACTAGGCAATAAGCAACTAAACCCTACTGATGTGTGTGTCTCTCTCTCCCATCGAGCAAGAGGAGGCGCCACATGGTCAAGCGGAGCCGCGGCGGGACCGGCTCACCAGCGGCAGCTGCGGCGAGCGGGAGGCGGCAGATGCCGACCAGACGAGCAGTGAGTCCGGAGACGCCGTGGACGAGCCAGGCTGGGCGGTTTGGGCGACGACGTCAGGTACCAACGGGCGTCGGCGGTCGCTAGGGAGGGGGAGCCGAGCATGTTGACACCGAACACTGGGAAGAACTCTCCAGGTATGCGATGGTCGGTGATTCACAGATTTGTTTTTGTCTTTTGAGTCTTTGTGTTATTGACTCATTTGTGAAAATGTAGAACATTAGAAAGTGAAGAAGACCATAGATTTGAAGTCTTTGTGGGATAGGGTTGGAAGTCGTGAGGTTGACATAGAGGTTACAAGCACAAAATTAGATCATATCGAAGGAGAAATTTATGATATTGATTTGCTTCCACGTGACCCCGGAAAGAGGATTTGTATCACTGATTATGATGCTAACAAACAAGATGTACATTTCATTAGGATCATGTCAACCATGAAGGCATGATTTTCCAAGAAGACAAATTAGAGGTATGTGCCGCTTTATAGTCTATTGGTTTGGTATGTATAATTGGCTTGAGTATAGTGTGGAATTGGATGCTGCCTTTTGCTTTGTTTGTTACTTGTTCAAGGACAAAATTAATTATGATGGTGGAGATTGTTTTGTGATTGGAGGATTTAGGAATTGGCAAAAAATTGCTTGGTTTGATAAACATTTTTGAGGTATTAATAGTGCCCATAATCAAGCTCAAGATAAATATGATTTTTAAAAAAAAAATCAAACCTGGAACATCAGTTAGAGGGTCTATTGTAAAGATAAGCAATGAAAAGAAGATTTTGTGTAAAACCCGATTGACCTATTCACTTAAGTACTTGAGGTTTCTTTTGCATCAATGGTCGGCTTTGCGTGGACACAATGATGTGTACCAAAAAGAACAACTGGCTCTTTGTGTACATTTTGTCGATAAAAAGGGAGGGTAGTTGAGCGGTTTATTGGTGTTCTTCATGTTGAAAATATTGTTGCTTTGACACTTAAAACTGCAATTGAATTTTTGCTTATGGATCATTCATTGAGCTTATTAAAAGTATGTGGGCAAGGATATGATGGAGCTAGTAATATGAAGGATCAAGTTGATGGTCTAAAGAAACTAATTATGGATGAATCTCCTTGCTTATTACATTCGTTGCTTTGCGCATCAACTTCAGTTAAGTCTTGTTGTTGCTAAAGAGAATGGCGATTGTGTTTGGTTCATTGAGCAACTTAGATATTTGTTGAATGTTATTATGGTTACTTGTAAAAAAGACACAAATACTTCGAGAAACTCGAGCTCGGTGCATTCAAGAAGCATTAGAAGTGACATGGACACTGGCCGGGGTTTGAGATAAAGGATAGGCTTAGGTAGCCGGGTGATATTCGTTGGGGTCTCACTAAAAAATTATTGGATCTCACTATAAAATTGTTATGTGTGTTGTCTCTTTGTATCCTACAGCCTGGAGAGTTCTCATAATGATTGGAGAAGACCACACTCAAGGCATTGGAGGCTATACTAACTCAAACTATGTTGATGACGAGGATATAACAATCCTCATTTTACTATTTATCTGTAATTCATATTATAGATGAATATATCTTTATGTTAATCTTAAGTATACCCCTTAATGCTCATGAGGAAGAAACTTAACCATATAGTCGTAAGTCTTTCTACGACCATCCGATGGTCGTAAGTCTTTCTACAACCATGACATAATAGTAACTCCCCCTACGACCACCTTGTGGTCGTGGATCTTCCTACAATAAGATTGGCTACAACACCCTTATAATTGATAGAGCCTGCTGACTTGTGGGCCTAATCGATTAGGGAATCTAGTACATCGTGCTCGATACACATGGCAGTTAATATGCGCAGTTGTTCTCTGAAATAATTGCACATTTTCCCTCTGTCTCTGACAATAACTACCTGGCAGCGTGGTGGAGTTATCTCTCTGATAACAACCTCCATCAACGGTTCATCATGTGGAACGTTAGGATGTCTCTTAGATTGGAGGAACTACCATCTCTTCATACCCTATATAAAGGATGAAGTCAGTAGACAGAGGCAAAGACGACAGGCGCTCAAGACATCAAGCCTTAGTCTTTCTCTTGATTGTAATCAGTATACTTAATATAGCCACACAGGAGTAGGGTTGTTATTCTCTCCGGAGAAGACCTGACCTGTATAAAATCCCTGTGTCATTTTCTGTGTGGAGACCCCATATAATCACTCATACGTAAGATCGGTTCTAGATCACCGACAGTTGGCGTCGTCCGTGAGGATCTTCTAGTGATTCCTCATCGACAAATTTTCTTGTTTGTTTCTGATGCTTCCATGGCAGGAGAATGGAACAAGGAGAATTGGTTCGACCTGGCCGACTATGTAGAACTCAATATGGATGCCTACTACGACTACGAGCAAAGTATTATTTCATCTGATGGTAATACCGCCTCCAGAGATCTTTCATCAGATCCAGGAGACCATACCACAGATGGTGTTGAAGAGGGATCCTTACCCCCCACAATGTTATGTCCAAATGAGGGACCAGATTCCTCAAAGGGCAAGGGTCCATCCGACCACAATCAGGACTACACCAAGGCAGACCCAGAACATAGTGAGGATTCCTCTTCCAAATGTTCGAATCCATCTAAGGCAGTCCGATCTGGCACGGTAAGTCCTAGAAGCTATCATTCAGGGACTCCATCAACATCTGGTGGTCATTTCTCTCAGGTTGCCCCATAGAGGGTATGGTCTAGCACGCTTTTCCTGGGGATTCGACCATACTCTTGCAGGACTCACCTACGGACGGAGACAGTTATAACCCGAAATTCCCTTTCTTGGAGGGGCTTTCTCCAAGTCGCCACACGGTGTCATTCGACTACTCCTCAAGCCAGGAGTCCTCAGGCGCAAGTGGAGATCATATCCAGGATGTCTTTGTCCTCTATAACGTCCCAAAATTTAGCTTTTCAAAAATCTTTTGAGTAGTTTAGGTCCCTAGAAAATTTCACCAATTTTATTTGAATTAATAAAGCTTAATTAGGGATTTTCTAAATTATAAATATTTAATTTGACTAATATAAACATTAATTAAATAAAAATTTGTGTTATTTGACTTCCTTGTCTTTCAAGGAATTTTTGGGTATTTTCTGAGATTTTGCCAGATTTGTTTGCTATTTATTTGACCTCCTTGATTTTCGGCCTTTTATTTTAATTCCGAAAATCAATATTTTCTCCTGCCCATATGCTACAGTAAATTGTGCGGTAATGTTCATCTTCCCGCTCCAGAACGACCCGAGAGTCCAGAACGTATACGTTTCAAACTAAAAACTTCAAATTTCCATATCTTCCTCTACGGTGCATATAAAAGCGAATGGTTTGCTCTCACGCGTCCGTCTTGATCTCCTCTTCCAATCCCCTGAATTGGTTTCCTCCAAACTGATCTATTTTCGTCGCAATCTCCAAAAAACCGAGCTCCGACCGAAGGTTTTCTCCGGCGAACTGCGCCTTCATCCGACGTCCCCCGACCGAACCGTCTGCGGCGTTGGCTTCGCATCGTCGCATTCTACGTCATGGTTCCTTCCCCTTCGCCCGAAGATCACCGGAGCACCGTCGGCCATGTCAAGCCCTAAAACCGAAACGTGTTCATCGCGTTCCTCGCTTCCTCGGTGAGTTTTTGCAAAATCCGACCGCGCCATCGCGTCCGGCTCGTCGTTTCCTTTCCGTTGTGCCTCTTCGCCGCTGCTACGTCGCCTCCGGCCGCCGGCCACCTGCGCACATTGTTCATGCATATGCACTGTAGCGTTTCATGAACTCTGTTCTTCGTACGTGAGTTTTTGGTTCAGTTTCTGTTGTTGCTCTCTGTATCTCATTGACTGGTTCTTCTCTGATGTCTAGGCCATGCATCCTTCCTCTCTGATTCTATCTTGAGTCATAGCTTTCCCATCTCGATGCCAGCAATCTTCGCCATTGCATCAAAACCAACTCTCTGTGCAATTCGGTTTCTATTCCTTGTTATTTCCTTTGATCGGCCGCTTTTCTAATTCATCTCCTCTCGATGTGAGCCACCAAACCAAGCATTCTCTACTCACTCTATTATTTGCTTGCCATCTCCTCGTAATCAGTGTGTAAGAATCACCGCAGCAGCAGAGCCTCCATGCCCTCGTGGTTTCTTCTCTGTTCAACTTGGTGTCAAGAACATGGGCTGCTCTCTGTTGTTGTTTTCTCCTTCTCTCACTTACATATCGACCCCACTTGTCATCCACACCATCCAATTATATATATATATATCTCTCTTACATGTAGACCCCATGTGTCATCCACCCAATTAAACACCCTAATTATTTCTCTCACTTACATGCGGGTCCCGTATGTCAGTCAACCTTGGTCAAACCCTTGTTCATGAGCTTGGTCCACCGTGGACTAGCATATCTCTGTGGACCTGGTCTATAGACCAGTGACCCACATGTCAACCTCTAATCCTATTTTCGGGAATTAATTTAATTTTTGAAAAACCTTTTTTATCTTATTGGTCCCACTTGTCACTCTCTCTACCTTATTTCTGGAATTATTTTAATTCTAGAAATCCATAAATACCAGTCGGTCCCACCTATCATACACTCATTTTTTTTCCTAATATTTTCGGAATAGAATATTCTGAGAATATTCTGTAGAACCTTTTCATCATTTCATGTGAATTACAATCTTCCGAGAGCCATATCTTCTTGGTCCGAATTCCGATTGAACCCGTTCAAGTTTCTAAATTCATCTAAATTCAATATCTACCTTCCAGTACCATTCAATTTCAATTTGGAGTTTATTTGATTTGTCTTTTTGAATTTAGTTTGTTTTGCTCTTTCTTCTCGTTAGGCAAGTCCGGAATCGTGCAAGGAGTGAAGATCAAGCAAGTAGAAGATTGAAGATAAAATAAGATCACCATTGCTATATCAAGGCAAGTTATACCTTTGATCATATTGAACCCAGTTTTCAAAATTACTTTGATTCAAATTATTGCATTTACTTTAAGTAATTATTTAAATGCTTTTGGGTTTAGCTATTAATCCAATTTGTTATACCCACTTTGTCTATTGTATGTCATAATATTTTGTCACCCTAGATTGGTTCATATTTAGTTGGTGCTATGGTATTACCAACGTGGGTTGGTTAGTACGAGTAGATTGTTGAGCCATGCAACGAGTCATCACCATCACCTGAGTTGCAATTATAAATTTGACTAAGTGATTATGGTACTTTGTGATAAAACTGTGTGTGCTATGTGTTATTACTTTGTGATAGCATGTGTTGCACTTAACCAACAGGGTGGTAAAGGATTTGGACTAGGGTAAGCGGTGGAAGCTGTGTGATATGGTGGACTTTGTGATGGGAATGATAATCTTTGTGATCTAGTTAGAACATGGAAGTCTTGTCTTGGTCAATTAAGGACTTAACTTTGTGCGCCATTGAACTGAGCCTTACTCTACGACCACATGCCTGGTATGGGACGGTCCTAACTTAGTAGGTTATGGATTCATGGCATTGATTACTCAGGCTGTAGGTTAGGCTCTGTGCCAGGGTGGAGGTGTGTTTCAGCCTCAGTGGCGGCTCACATCGCGGGACGGTTCGCCGCATCCCTGTCCAACAATGTGTGTTATGCCAAAGCATTTCGTTTGGGTTGGCATAGCAGTTTGTAAGCACATCGGGAGTGTCAATGTTGAGATGAAGTTTCTGAAAAGTTTTGTTGTGATCAGCTCTAATCCAGTTGATTGCATCTTGTGGGTAAAGTGTACAACCTCTGCAGAGTGTTAAACAATCTATTCGAATAGCCGCGTCCGCGGTCATGGATATGCTCGGGGATTTCACACGAGCGGTAGATTTTCATAAAACCTTTGGGAAGGGACAGCTGTGTGATTTAAGTCTTATGACTGTGTGAAAGAATTTGATTAGGCTATGTGTCTTTGTGAAAACAACAGTTAAATTAATATTGTCTATTTGTTTTGAATTATGCTTTTAATCTATTATTTGTATTCAATTGCAAATGTTGCATTTCTGCAAAATAACCACAGAAGCTATTTCCTTTGGAATAAGCCTGCATCTATGCATTGCATTCTGTGGTATGACTTGCGAGTACGGTTGTGTACTCACGCTTGTTGTAAAACTTACGCCCAAACCTACAGAAATGGAGGAATCGTCGGTCAACAAGGTCTACTTCAAGGATCGAGAAGAACTAGGTCGCGCACCCCAGCCGATTGCCTGTGGGCATATGGATGGGCTTCACTGAAGTTATTCCGTTTCGTTCCGCTGCAGTTTCATTGAGCTATTCGCCTTCTGAGGCATTAATTGTAAGCTTTGACCTTAAGGTCTTTACTATGATATTTATTGTTATTTTTCCTATTTATTAGTCATCTTTGTATATGAAAATGATATTTCATCGATGTTGCTACTGTGTGCACTAGCGTGATTCTGGACTAGTGCAGTATACACAGAGGGTCCAGAATTGTATTTTTGGGTCCCGACAGAGGTGGTATCAGAGCCATATCGACTGTAGGTCGCGACCTTAGTTAGAATGACCGTTTATAAGGAAAACTTCAAAACTTATTTTACAAATGAAAAATCTTAATGATGTGCTATTCTCACCTTGTCTATTCCATACTCTTCTATTCTATTCCTTTCTCATCTATATTCGTCCTCACCATTTGGAGTATTAAATTGGACTCTCTCCCCTCATAACTTCTATAGTCATCGTTATTCGTGTCAAATGTCTTGGTGGATGCCCAAGAGCAGTTTTGAGCAACTGTTTGAAGACCATGCAACAAACAACAACGTACCGACATCTCCCCAAGTGTTCAAGACAAGTGCGTCGCAAAACTTCAAGACTAAGAAGAAGTTGTACGTCGCCTCCATCTTTCTCCAAGCTTCGCCTCCAAGGATCGCAAGCAGTCAACGTTTGATGAAGACCGTGACCAGTTCAAGTTTTCTTTAGACCAGCCATATATGATAAATCAGCATAGGTTCCTCCCGTGTGTTGAGCCAAGTTGCCCTGTTAAGTTAGAGTTTAATCGACTAGACGATTAGATCTTTGTTTTCCTTCTTCAGTGTAGTTTGGTTGTGAGTTTTATGCTTCTTAATAGTTTTCCGGCTATTTGTGTGTTCCTTGGTGTTCTTTGGGTTAAACCTACTCCCTTAGTAGATTCTCTTCCCTTACCTTGTGCTTTTTCCCTCTCATCTATAAGCCCTGGTCAGCCAGCTGATGAAGAGCCCCAGTGGAGTCAACCTTGTCAGTAATCTTGAGACGATGCATGCCACTCGGATGTTGTCAATCCCAATGGGCGCTTGTCGCATGCAGGAGTAGCAGATCCAGTCATGGAACAATTCTTGGTAGCTCAGACTCAACTCATGAATGCGATGATGCAGAACATGACTCAGCAGAATCAGACCACCGCTACCTTAGTCAATTTGATGAATCAGAATAATCAAGCAAGTCATCGTACCGTCGCCAGTGTCAGTACGATAGCAGACGATGGTCAACAACTATCTTCAGTGCCAGTAGTGACACATCAGAACCTGAGCCAGTTCCCTGCCACCTAGAACCAGATTATGCAAGTGACGATGCAACCATCAGACAGTATTAACGTTTGCAAGGATGCACAACTCGTTGCCATCCCAACGGCACGCCCTCAGTTCAAGTTTGCAAAATTCTTGACGACCCAGCCGCCCGTCTTTGAAGGATCAACCACACTCAATGAAGCGGAATCTTGGATTCGCACCATAGAAGAAAAGCTAACTATTGTGCAGTGCAACGATAATGAGAAAGTTTTCTATGCTACTCATCAATTAGAAAGAGTTGCATTAGATTGGTGGGAAAAATTTCGTGCCGCCCATTAAGACGAGCACACCATCACTTGGGTAGAGTTCACCACCGCTTTGTGCCAACAGCATGCAATATTAAGCAAGAGTGATCAAGAGAAACTTGCTATTCCAATATCTCACATCAAATCTAGCAGTTGTCAATTGAAATGCTGCCAACCAGATAAGTCAGAAGATTGTGCATGTACCCATTGTGGAGAAATAGGTTATAGTGCTGATGAGCAGAATATCAATTGTTCCAGTTGCGAAGGAAACCATTCCGTTGGAAAATGTCCCCTGATCAAGATCACATGTTTCTTGGGTGAAAGCGATGATCATTGTCCGAGCCAGTGCCCTATGTATTCCGTGTTGACTTCTGCAACGCAACGTCAGCGAGAAAATTTTCGAGCTACTGTCAGAACATTAGTAAAAGAAGGCAGACCGTTGTCAGTACAAGATATGTCAGCTAAAGAATCACAAAGGCAGGATGTTGACCTTGGCAACCCACCTCAAAAGAGAAGCGAGCCAGTATCATCAAGAGTGTGTTTTGAATGTGGTGAGCAAGGCCACTATGCCAAGAGATGCGCTGCAAGGCGTCAAACTTCAACCTTCAAGAAGATTAGTTGTTCCGGTGCAATATCATCAGGCAAGTCATAATGTCCGCCACGTGTATGTTACAGTTGTCGCAAGGAAGGTCACTACATCAGCCAGTGTTCTCAGTGGAACCAGTCACTAACTCCAGATGCAAGAATACCAGAAGTCAGTTCAGTCAAGATTTTAACTCTCAGAATAGGTGGTAACGCAGCAGGATCCGTGTGTCCAGCGAAGCAGTCAAAGAAGAGACGTTTGAACGATGATGTTACCAAGAAAGTCAGAGAATCAATGTAACTTTTCCTTTGTTGGAGAGCTAAAAATGTGGACATTTTTGCAAGCAAGTTATGGAGAAAAAGAAATTGTTGGATATTAAATCCTTGGATACCTTTCCAAGAGTCTGCCTTTGCAAGTTGAGTAATCAAGCGTTAAGTCATGATGATTGAGGGTCGAGAGTCAGAAACTATGGAATGTGATGTTGAATTCCAACTCATCATTTTGCATAGCAGTGAGACAATAGTAAATGATTGAAGAATCTAATCATTGGAATAATGTCCGTATCCGCAAGAGAATATGCAGTCGTCATTGCAAGTGGTCTATGCAGCATGCAACCATATTCAAAGTCAAGTTCGTCTGACTTGGTACCCAAGATCAGCCAATTCCAGAAGGAATTACATCAGAGAGGATAATTGGCAAAAGTTGCAAATGAGTTTGCAGAAGTGATAGAGCAGATTAGATGATTTTCTCAGAAAAAGGTAGTGTCAAATCAAACCCATCAGCTTAGTAGTGTTAGTTGAATACCAGTGAAATAGTCGTTTCCGGACTGTCAGTTGAAGATCATTGAGACAATGTCAGTTGAAGATCAATGAGACAGTCGTTTCAAGTTAGCCAAGACCCCTCACCGGTTGTAAGAAGAGAAGTTCGCCCAGGCCGCTAAAAGTGAACTAAGTTTGTAAGAATTTCAGAAGAGATTAATCACAACTTCAGTGTTCATATTGCCAGATACCAGAAAGAACCTTGATAGATTTTATCACGGAACATCTAAGAATCAGGGTGTTAAGAAGTTTTGCGTGCACATCCTAACAACTAAAGTTTCAAGCAGTGAATTATCCTAGTCGTAATTCAAAGTTTGCTGTCATGAAGAAACAAAGACGGTTATTGGATTAAAAACTACGGTTGAAACCGTTCCTCGTGCCGCACAAAGACAAATGCGATACTTTGAAACAGAAGAGCTACTGTAAGAATCTGTTGATCAGTCAGCTAAAGTTACTTGTGAAAGTCAGAAGTTGAGTCTTAAGTCAGTTTCAAGAGGATATTTGTTGAACCCGAGAGTTCGAACTGATGCTAGGAATCAGTGCTGACCAGACAGTGAGATGACAGTTTTATCAAGAAAATCCGTCCTCACGTAAAGCAAAGGAAAGCGTAAGAACCCGCTGAAGGCGAACAGAAATGATGCACAAATCAATGAGTATATCTGCATATCTAATGGGAAGAAATTCAAGTAGTTGATGCTCAAATCAATATTTGACTGCAAGCATTCTATTTTCTTTGAAAGTACCAAGATGTACAAAGATCTGAAAGTTGCATTGTGATGACCCAAAATAAAGCAAAATATCATAGAATGGGTTACTATGTGGTTGGTATGTCAGAAAGTCAGCTAAAATATTGGAGGCCAGTCAGAGTACTGCTATCCCTGAGAATTCAGACAAGGGATCTCCTAGGACCCAATCGGGATGTAATTTCTTGAAGAGTGATTGTTGATCAGTTGACAGAAAGTTGTCACTTCATTCCTGTCAATATCACCCAGTTGAGATCGTTTAGCGAGTGGTATACGACGAAGGTTGTATATGAGAGATGGTATTCGCCGGCATGGGTGCGATGGTCGATCTACAGAGATGGTCAATTTGCACGCCGTGGTCGAGAAGTTAGTGTCGCACCAAGGATCCCACTTATCTTGTATTAGCGATGAGTCCGTATGAAGCTTGGATGGACATTTCAGTTCAGTACTGTGTATCACCCCGAATCAGTAGACAGATTGAAAAGGATTAATGAGTTATGTCTTAACTCACAGTACCAAGTCGAGCAAGTAAGTGTTATGTGCAGAGTTTCCCTACAACCCAAATGTCAGCCAGTCGCAGTTGTCACCCTTGGAACTTCGCAGTGGTTGATCACGTAAGTCATCGCTCAGCTAGGAGCAGATCAAATTACAAAGTATGTGGATGTTGCATTAATCATGAAGCAGAAGACCAAGGGTCCATAATCTTAAATGGAATTTAAGTAACAGTGTTTAAGAAGGAAAGCTACGCAGATTATGCAGATTATCACCTTCGCAGCCATGTCTATTTTCATAATACCTGTCGAAGTTCTGTGCTAAGAAGTGTATGACAAAGGTGACAAAATGTGTCAGTTAGTTCAGATTCCGAAGCGCGGAAGAAGAGATAGTTTGCTAACCTGAGTTGCCAGTCAGCAGCAAGATTTCCTCCACTCCAAAAGTGCCCTCATGCACCAATCAAGCAGCCCCGTTAGATGCAATCGAGTTTCAAGATGCCTTCCAGCCAAGAGCCAGTTTGTCAGGTTTTCAGTGAAGCGAGAGGTTTAGCAAGAAGCAAGGTGTTGTTCTATAAGTGGTCAGAAGAGCGATTCTGTCAAAGTCAAAGCAATTTGAAAGCAAGAAGTGAACCCGAAGGCTGAGTTCTTATCCTATTCTATAGCCAGCCTGAATCTCGGGGACGAGATTCCTTTAAGGGGGGGTTTGTAACGTCCCAAAATTTGGCTTTTCAAAAATCTTTTGAGTAGTTTAGGTCCCTAGAAAATTTCACCAATTTTATTTGAATTAATAAAGCTTAATTGGGAATTTTCTAAATTAAAAATATTTAATTTGACTAATATAAACATTAATTAAATAAAAATTTGTGTTATTTGGCTTCCTTGTCTTTCAAGGAATTTTTGAGTATTTTCTGAGATTTTTTCGGATTTGTTTGCTATTTATTTGACCTCCTTGATTTTCGGCTTTTTATTTTAATTCCGAAAATCAGAAATTTCTCTCTCCTGCCCACAAGCTACAGTAAATCGCGCGGTACTGTTCATCTTCCGGCTCAAGAACGTATACGTTTCAAACTAAAAACTTCAAATTTTCATATCTTCCTCTACGGTGCATATAAAAGCGAACGGTTTGCGCTCACGCGTCCATCTTGATCTCCTCTTCCAATCCCCTGAATTGGTTTCCTCGAAACCGATCTATTTTCGTCGCAATCTCCAAAAAACCGAGCTCCAACCGAAGGTTTTCTCCGCGAATCGCGCTTCATCCGACGCCCCGGCCGAACCGTCTGCGGCGTTGGCTTCGCATCGCCGCATTCTACGCCATGGTTCCTTCCTCTTCGCTCAAGATCACCGAGTACCATCGGCCATGTCAAGCCCTAAAACCGAAACGTGTTCATCGCGTTCCTCGCTTCCTCGGTGAGTTTTTCCAAAATCCGACCGCGCCATCGCGTCCGGCTCGTCGTTTCCTTTCCGTTGTGCCCTTCGCGCCGCTCGTCGCCTCCCACCACGGCCACCGCGCGCACATTGTTCATGCATATGCATCAGAGCGTTTCATGAACTCGTTCTTCGACGTGAGTTTTTGGTTCAGTTTCTGTTGTTGCTCTCTGTATCTCCTTGACTGGTTCTTCTCTGATGTCTAGGCCATGCATCCTTCCTCTCTGATTCTATCTTGAGTCATAGCTTTCCCATCTCGATGCCAGCAATCTTCGCCATTGCATCAAAACCAACTCTCTGTGCAATTCGGTTTCTATTCCTTGTTATTTCCTTTGATCGGCTGCTTTTCTAATTCATCTCCCTCTGATGTGAGCCAGCCAAACCAAGCATTCTCTACTCACTCTATTATTTGCTTGCCATCTCCTGTAACCGTGTGTAAGAATCGGCCGGCAGCAGCAGCCCTCCATGCCCTCTGTGGTTTCTTCTCTGTTCAACTTGGCTGTCAAGAACGTGGGCTGCTCTCTGTTGTTGTTTTCTCCTTCTCTCACTTACATAGCGACCCCACTTGTCATCCACACCATCCAATTAGCCCATATATATATATATATATATATATATATATATATCTCTTACATGTAGACCCCATGTGTCATCCACCCAATTAAACACCCTAATTATTTCTCTCACTTACATGCGGGTCTCGTATGTCAGTCAACCTTGGTCAAACCCTTGTTCATGAGCTTGGTCCACCGTGGACTAGCATATCTCTGTGGACCTGGTCTATAGACCAGTGGCCCACATGTCAACCTCTAATCCTATTTTCGGGAATTAATTTAATTCTTGAAAAACCCTTTTTATCTTATTGGTCCCACTTGTCACTCTCTCTACCTTATTTCTGGAATTATTTTAATTCTAGAAATCCATAAATACCAGTCGGTCCCACCTATCATACACTCATTTTTTTCTAATATTTTCGGAATAGAATATTCTGAGAATATTCCGTAGAACCTTTTCATCATTTCATGTGAATTACAATCTTCCGAGAGCCATATCTTCTTGGTCCGAATTCCGATTGAACCCGTTCAAGTTTCTAAATTCATCTAAATTCAATATCTACCTTTCAGTACCATTCAATTTCAATTTGGAGTTTATTTGATTTGTCTTTTTGAATTTAGTTTGTTTTGCGCTTTCTTTCTCGTTAGACAAGTCCCTAATCGTCTCAAGGAGCTGAAGATCAAGCAAGTAGAAGATTGAAGATAAAATAAGATCACCATTGCTATATCAAGGCAAGTTATACCTTTGATCATATTGAACCCAGTTTTCAAAATTATTTTGATTCAAATTATTGCATTTACTTTAAGTAATTATTTAAATGCTTTTGGGTTTAGCTATTAATCCAATTTGTTATATCCACTTTGTCTATTGTATGTCATAATCTTTTGTCACCCTAGATTGGTTAATATTTAGTTGGTGCTATGGTATTACCAACGTGGGTTGGTTAGTATGAGTAGATTGCTGAGCCATGCAACGAGTCATCACCATCACCTGAGTTGCAATTATAAATTTGACTAAGTGATTATGGAACTTTGTGATAAAACTGTGTGTGCTATGTGTTATTACTTTGTGATAGCATGTGTTGCACTTAACCAACAGGGTGGTAAAGGATTTGGACTTGGGTAAGCGGTGGAAGTTGTGTGATATAGTGGACTTTGTGATGAGAATGATAATCTTTGTGATCTAGTTAGAACATGGATGTCTTGCCTTGGTCAATTAAGGACTTAACTTTGTGCGCCATTGAACTGAGCCTTACTGTACGACCACATGCCTGGTATGGGACGGGCCTAACTTAGTAGGTTATGGATTCGTGGCATTGATTACTCAGGATGTAGGTTAGGCTCTGTGCCAGGGTGGAGGTGTGTTTCAGCCTCAGTGGCGCCTCACATCGCGGGACGGTTCGCCGCATCCCTGTCCAACGATGTGTGTTATGCCAAAGCACTTCGTTTGGGTTGGCATAGCGGTTTGTAAGCACATCGGGAGTGTCAATGTTGAGATGAAGTTTCTGAAAGGTTTTGTTGTGATTAGCTCTGATCCAGTTGATTGCATCTTGTGGATAAAGTGTACAACCTCTGCAGAGTGTTAAACAATCTATTCGAATAGCCGCATCCGCGGTCATGGATATGCTCGGGGATTTCACACGAGGGGTAGATTTTCATAAAACCTTTGGGAAGGGACAGCTGTGTGATTTAAGTCATATGGCTGTGTGAAAGAATTTGATTAGGCTATGTGTCTTTGTGAAAACAACAGTTAAATTAATATTGTCTATTTGTTTTGAATTATGCTTTTAATCTATTATTTGTATTCAATTGTAAATGTTGCATTTCTGCAAAATAACCACAGAAGCCATTTCCTTTGGAATAAGCTCGCATCTATACATTGCATTCGTGGTATGACTTGCAGTACGGTTGTGTACTCACGCTTGTTGTAAAACTTGCGCCCAAACCTACGTAAATGGAGGAATCGTCGGTCAACAAGGTCTACTTCAAGGATCGAGAAGAACTAGGTCGCGCACTGAGCCGATTGCTGTGGGCATATGGATGGGCTTCACCGAGTTATTCCATTTCGTTCATTGTAGTTTCATTGAGCTATTCGCCTTCTGAGGTATTAATTGTAAGCTTTGACCTTAAGATCTTTACTCTGATATTTATTGTTATTTTTCCTATTTATTAGTCATCTTTGTATATAGAAATGATATTTCATCGATGTTGCCACTGTGTGCACTAGCGTGATCCTAGACTAGTGCAGTATACACAGAGGGTCCAGAATTGTATTTTTGGGTCCCGACATCCTCCCCTCAGATTTTGGTCGCTCTCCTAGAGGTCGGACTGAGGAGGCTCCCGCTCGATCACACACTGCGACATCTCGAGACGGTTAATTAGCATTGCCTTGATTTTAGCTATGTTTTGGTGGAAGTGTGAACTTTGGGAGGGATGGACATTCACACTGGCGCAAGAGGGGGCCAAGACTGTGTTGTTGTTGAGATGGAATTTTGTGTGTGTGTGGAATCAGTCGATGGCAAAACCTTAGCGAGCAAAACTGGGTTAAGGCGTAGCTTTGTAAAAACCTTGTGATAATCATTTAGTCGCACGCCTTCGGAAGCGTGTCTTTGCCGACATTATAAATTTATTATCTCTTGTGGGTCAAACTGTACAACCTCTGCAGAGTGTAAAACTATTTGAATAGCCGTGTCTCCGGTTATGGACAATGCTCGGTGATTTCGCACGAGGGGTAGAGTTTTCATAAAACTTTTGTGGTTTGGATGGGAAGCGAACGAGTAGTTCACCGGTTGTTGATTGTGAAGTGAATGGGTAGTTCACTAGTTGTTTCAAAGTATTTATTTACTTATGCATTTAATCTTTTAAATTATATTTTTCAATCTATTTATTGTATTTACTGTCAATATTGTTTTCTGCCAAATAGCTATAAAGCTATCCTTGTTCAAGCCTTGCATGAATACTATTTGCATATATTTCTCTACGACTTGTTGAGTACTTTATATACTCACGGCTTTATGCCATTGTTGATCAGTCACCGAGGAAGAACCGGGAACACAGAGTTCTATGAAAAGGAATACTTCGAGGACTATGCGAACTAGGCCGCGTTTTTCACTCGATTGTCTGTGGGCATGTCGGATGGCTACTACGAGTTGTTTCATTCTGCTGTAAGTTTACTCTTTTGTCTTAAGCCCTGCGTGGTAAACTCTGTAAACCTTGACCATAAGGTCCATTGCTACTAAGTAATATTAATTTGTCTGCTTCTTAGATATTTCATTGTATGAATATGATTTCATCAATGTTGCCACTGTGTAAACTAGCTACTGATCATGAGACTAGTTCAGAATACACAGAGGGTCCGAATTTGCATGTTCGAGATCCGACATTTAGGATGGTTAGTTGTGCTAGGTTAAATTATTCTGCCAATTCAGTGGGTTAACTTAGTCCTAAGCTAGAACGGGAGACTTAAATGTAAATAAGTATATTTTTTTTTACCGGAGACCTATGAGAATGACCTAAATGGCTTTGAATCTTCCTCACTGGAGACTCCAAATCCTCCGACAATAACATAATAATCAACCATCATGGCTGCGTTTACTGTGAAGTGGATTATCAAGGATCTCTACGAAGGTATTGGACATGGGTCCCTGTAGTGGGGTTGATCATTGGAAGAACATATTTATCTGTACCTAATGTTAACCTTTGTCATGGGCTATCTTGTCGTTGTTGAGATGACTTAGCCAAGCAAAGCCAACACAAATAAAAGAAAATCCGATAGAAGACTCACCAGAGAAATAGAATCTAGTATGAGGTCAAAAAGGAACCAAAGAAATATATATTTGAAATCAATAGTTATCATCCGACTAGAACATTGGAGAAGAAGAGAGAGGGGACAACGACAAAGGAAGAGAAGAATAAAAACTAGAACAATAGATTAAAAAATAGGGAGGAAATCCAAATAACCCTAAACTTACTTTTGGAAATCCTCACTCTCACTGACTCAACCTCGCTTGCAACGCCAAAAAGAAGAGAGAGGTAGAGAGAGGAGCCAACGACCATGCAACGCCCGGGCCCAATTCAACTTAGAGCATCTACAATAGTCTATATCATTTGTTACTAAGAGATGAACACATCAGTATTTAAGTGATGTGGAGAAGAGATGGTGAGGAGAGAAGGTGGGTTTGTTACTAGATGAAGAAACAATCAGGTTGTTGATGTCAAGACACAAGAAACAACAAAATACCCTGTTGGAGACTTGTTTGTTACATAAAAACTCATTTTGTGGGGTCATCAAGAATCATACACACTTGTAGCAATTAAAGTCTTAGATACAAGTTCAAAAAACAATCTATTGGAAGGTCTTTTTCTTTTTATTAGATTGAGTACCCTCTCTCCTCTTAGTAACAAACTAAGAAACAAACCATTGTAGATGCTCGTAGTGCCTATTGCCTAGTACGAATTTTAGAAGCATTTATACGAAAGGTTTAAATAGAGATTCAAAAATTATTTGAAACTATTCCGCGAAGCGAGATTTATCTGGGTCCTATGGCATGTAAGGTTTGGACCCTGTTTCCCTGTAGAATTATGGAGCTTTAGAATGGTAATACTCCCTCTGTTATTTTTTATCGCTTCACATTAAAATATATTAACAAAACTGTAATATTATAAATGTTTTTAATTGATATAATTTTCATAGCCAATCTAAGTAGGTGCTTACATAGATTCTAGAACTCAATTAAAAGAATGGAGGGAGTAATTTTTTTTGGCAAAATTTCTGCTTGTCAACTAACTGTTAACACTTAGAACAAAACAGAGAATAGGCTAAGGGAGAGACAGATCATAGAGATGAGACGAGATGTTCCATGCATGAGCTCTTTTACAGTACACACTAATTAATGTAGATCATTCATTGTTTTCAATCCAATGAGTCAAATTAGTTAGACTATGACTATATTTCACCACCAAGTATGAGGAAGCATAATTCCATCAAGAACAAATAAGTAATAGTAGATCCAACAACCCCTGTAATTCCGGATTGGATTGAAATCGGCCAACTGAATTAGTGCTACATCCTTTTTTAAAGTAATTATGGCCCAAAGGGCCATTAACTCTCGATTTATACTAAGGATTCAATACAACCACCATGAGGTTTACAAAAGGAGCCTTGAAATAGAAGCAAATTGTAGGACAATAATGGCTTAAGGACAAAGAGAAAGTAAAATTACATCCTAGTCCTTGAAACACATCCAGCAATGATGTCGATGTAGAACAAGCTCAGATCGCTGATGCAAGAACTCCTCACCTTGAGTGCACATATCTGGCCGCGACTCTACCACATGTTGTGCATTTGTTGACAATTTTGGGTGGTGATCAAAGTAGAGTGGCCTACTTTCGATGGAGGTTGAAGGGGATGTCGTAGGATACGCGACAGCGACGAGCGCTAATGATTTACTCGACAAAGTTCCCACTAGCCACCGGGAACAAAATATGTTGGGGTCCACAATTCCAGAAGTGGTGCTGGTAAGGTGTTGGAGAGAGAGATCCAGAGTGGAGGTAACCAAACAGAATGGGGGAGAAGACCACGAAGGCTGGACGTATGCGGCAGATCGGCAAATCCTACTATAAACGCCAACACCACAAAGAGAGGAACTTTATTAGGAGGAGAGGTGGCATCTGGAGTCACCAATCTAAAGGGGAAAACCATCCCCGAGCAGATTTTAGGCCAGCACTAATCAAACATTGACGTGGATAAGTTAATGATTTTTCAAAAGAAAAATATGTGATGAGGTAATGCTGTTGATATAGACGTCAGGTTCAAAAAAACGGTCGAAAACAGACCGATTTTTGAAAATATCGGTTCAAACAGACCGATTTTTGAAAATATCGGTTCTATCGGGTACCCTGATAAAAGTCCAAAACCAGCCAAAAAAAATCTGATTTGCTTGAATTTTGTTGAATATAAGATAAATGAATAACCATAACTAAGCACATGTGTGCATGCTCGTTGGTGGTAGTCCCTAGCCTTATAGATTGCATGTCATGTGTTCAAGCCCTTAAAACTACACTTTTTTTATAATATTTTTTCATTTTAATTCAAATTTTGATTTAAAAATTTTGGCCGAATTTTTTCGATAATCGGTACAATTGGCAACCCCGATAATTCTTTAAATCTTTTTCATTTTAACATCAAAAATCAAATTTTGATTTGAAAATTCTTCCAAATTTGCCTGAAATTTTCCAATAATCGGTACAATCAGGTCTATCGGTGACCTCGGTAAAGAATGAAAACCAGTACTGAAAACCCTGTTAGACGCTTAGCAATTAATTGTAATGTGGACTTTTGGTGACATGGGTAGCAATTAATTGCAAATAATCTATACAATCGGATCTATCCATGACCCCGGTAAAAAAATAAAAACCAGTATTGAAAACCCTGATAGTCGCTTAGAAATTAATTGCAATGTGTACTTTGGTGACATGGGGCTTCAACGGAGCCCTCCGCTTCGAGCTCTCGCGGTGGTTTTGCCTCCGTTGAGGATGGCTACCCCGTCGACGGAGCCGAGCATGGCTGGTGATGAAATAGGCTAGCCAGGTCCGTTGAGGAAGGTTGCCCCGTCGACGGAGCCGAGCATGGCTGGTGGTGAAACAGGCTAGCGCAGAGGCAACAACTTGTGGGATCTTGATAAAGCTACAACAATGAACTTGTGGCGTTTTGATAAAGCTACAACAATGGAGACGGCCCTTATGAGAAGAGGAGAGATTACGGTAGGAATTATCAGATTTGGGGATTCAGTAATTTCTCCGTTTGACGTAACTCTCTTAAAAATAAAGTCCGTAGTTAATATTTAGAGTCAACACAAAGTGTATAATACACTTTAGAAATTAATGGTTCAGACTTAATTTATACTACCATTAAATAATACTACTAATTCTTGCTTAGTACTGGTAAGGAGTAGAATGTACATAAAATTTCTACCATGCATATATTTTATCCGTGTTTCTTCCTTCCAGGCTTAACACACACGATTTTTTGGCCAAAATGGCGATTTTTCGCCTCGTATTTGCAGAAATGGCTAGTTTTTTTTTTTTTTTTTTTTTGCAAAAATAGCTCCTGCCGCACGGTGACCGTGCAGCAGGGCCTCTTCGGCCGCTACATCGCGCATTGCAAGAGGTGTTCGTGCAACAAGCACCGTGAGCAGCCCTGCCAGTATGGCCTGTGTGGTGGCAACAAGACTATATTTTTCTTTCTTTTTTCTTAAAAAAGTCATTTAAATATACTTTTTGTATGAATTTTTAAATATAGCAAATGAGCTCCAAAAATTATGAATTTTTTTGTGGAGCCTCCTAGCACAGTGTACTTACTTGTGTAATGTTTTCAAAATTTTATCCCTTCTGAATATTTCTCAAAAATTCATTTAAGTATATTATTTGTAGTAATTTTTTAATATAGAAAATGAGGTCCAAAGATTATGATTTTTTTTAAAGACTCCTTACACAGTGGACTTAATTGTGTAATATTTTTCAAAATTTCATATGTTCTGAAAATATCTTGCAAATTAAGGGTTTAGGTCTTGAAAATTACGGTTTAGGCTTCAGGAAAACATTACATTGCTCGTGCTACTATAATTGGGCTGAGCTACTACTACATGCTATGGGGCTATGTAATGTATTGGCTGACCACTTAGCAATCAACATAGTCATGATATGATCCAATAGAAAAATGTACTCGTATAAGTTTAGTCACCTTTAACTTATCACAAGAATTCAGCTATTGAATGTAGTAAGGATGAGAGTGTTATGTTGTGGTCAAGCTAATCTTCTCGATCATATCTGTAGTAGTAAGGTTGTTGCAACTTCCGTTATCGATGGTGACTTTACATGAACGTTTCTTGATGACGAACTTTGATTGAAACAAGATGTAGCGTTGATTTTGTTCAGCATGCTCTATTTGAGCACTTAGCACATGTTGGACAACTAGGCTTTAGTACTTCTCAGATGTCTCGTAGCCTAACTGTTATTCATCACTTTCATCACCTGTATTGTTAGCTGCAATCAAAATATGTTCTTCCTCAATATCGCTAGCTGAAGTGTACTCACCATTGTCCCTGAGCCGCCCGGCGAGCGGGTAGTAGTGCACCAGCGCCTCGGCGGCGGATGACGCCCACCGGGTCGGCTTGCAGCCCGCCGCGGTAGAAGAGGACGAGCGGCACGTGGCCGCGCAGCGTCTCCTGGCCGTCTATGTCGGACAGGCGTTTGGTCTCGCGGGGCGTTGGCGTGGCCGGGCCGACGAGCTCCGGGTCGTGCCGGCGCACGGCGAAGGTCAGCGTGGTCATGGCCGGCGTTTGGACGTGCTCCTTTGCTTCCGGCGTCCAAGTTGGAAGTGAGAGTCCTTGGAAATCTCAAGTGCGTTACAAGTCAGAGATGCTTTAGATCAGATGCAAATCTTGTGGGGAATGTGACGCCCGTCTCGTCGTTTTAAGTTGGACCGAGCCGAGATGCATGGTGGGAACGTTTTACTCGTAGCATTTGCCGGATTTAGCCGGCACGGCAGATCGATGTTGGTGCAAAGCAAACTGACCACGACTAACGGGAGTAAATTGCTTCGACTGTTGGGAGCAGAGGTTTAGAATTGTACCATTGTAGTCTTCAAACAAGCAACTGGGTCAATTTTGTCCTTTGCAAGTTGAGCTTTCATGCTAGCTGAGATAGCATGTCCACATATTTGGAGGCTTAAGATGCTAGCTCTAGTTCTGACAGTTTTTAAGCGGCCAGAGTCAAGAGGTCCGCAAGGGAATCTCGGCTGTGCCTGTCTTCTGGGATGAGGTATACCAGTAGTTGCTCTTGCAGGATCAGTCATAGCCTGTAAGGATGGATTTCATACTAGATGGTGGAATACAAGCTTCCAGGGTTCTTGGAAAAATAACACGTCCCATGAAAACAACACCCTATCCAGTGAGAAATCTGATTGCTGAGAGAATTAGCCTCCTCCTATCAGTACAACAAAGGGATTCGGATAACAAGCAACAGATCTTGTTTACAATATAAAACGGATGTCACACAAAATTTCGGTGCAAAATTTAACTTTACCCCCTCCTATTAAGGCACTCCCTTAATCATCACCCTAACTTCACTTGAGTTCGGTCTTAAAGGGTTGTGATTCTGGCCCATGCCAAGCTTGTGAAACTGCAAAAGTACTTGTGTTCATTCCCTTGGAAAAGATAACCGACGCCATATCTTGTGTTTTGGTATTGCATTTCCCTCATCAACCCCTTAACTTATCATCCTCAGACGATGCAGGATCTTGTTTAGGAAACCGAGATGAGATGGGATACTCTACTCTGTAAACATCGTGTCCAAACCATTTGATTCTTGAGTATGGCCACTTCCATTTTCCTCAAATATGTCACAGGCATTTTCTCTTCGTATCTTCCGCTCTTCAATCACTGCTTCCATTGAGTCTGTACAGTAGAGCCCCCTTGACTGCCCCTGTGGTTTATCGGCTACAATGAATTTGCTGCCCTCTCGGCCTCGTTCAGGGAAGCCAGCCCAGACTGCAGAAAGCCATGGAAACAATCAGGTGAGTATGACGAGGAAATGCAATGGACCAATGTAGAACAACATGGCACAAGCACTCCACAAAAAAGGACTAGAATGTTCTATAAAAGTGCAGAGCAGTATAATTCTCTCAACTAAAAGTAGAAATGTTAGTTGTTTGTCTCATAGTCACAGGGATCCCGGGTCGGGGAACAGGGTCTCTATTTGCAAAAAGTGTGGTGCAACAGAGGTATACTTCTGCGGGACGACAATTTGGATTGTGGTATGCGAACCCAATTAATCCGGGTCGATGCCCCTAGTACGATACAGCGGGCTGTGGCATGCGAACCAAATTAAACCGCGTCGATAATCCCAGAACAAAGATCTGGGTCGAGGGTTGTGAACCCATGTTACTTGGGTCGACAAGGCATGTATGGTGTGCAGCAATATAGTGTTGTAATTTTTCACATGTAAAGACTTAAAGAGCATGCAATTGAAATAGTTCCTACTTTATACTCCGTAGCTTCACACAACACGCAAATTTATTAAGCGAACCAGGTACACACAAATTTATTAAGCAAACCAGGAACTGACATGATCAAATGAACCGAACGGCCAACGTGACTGAAACTAGTATTGAGTTCTAAATTCTAATATAAAGTCCAAACTCGAAATTAGCTACTGCAGCTCATAGCAAGCTGAAGGCACAAAAGATGACAGCAGCGACACGGCAACACTGCAAACTTGATACCCAGTACCAAACGCAATCCTTGAACATGAAGGCGTGAAAACACAAGGTAATGTACTCCTGTGTTGATGAGGACATCCCTACTACTACCACTTCCACGTCTTCTACAAGTATTGATGAAGCATCACGGGTCCAATGACTAGAGCCCGAGCAAAGCTTTTAAATAAACAGGTGAATTTGTTTCTTAATACGCTTGCCTTCTAATAATGAGAACGATATACTACCTTATACCAAATTCTTGTGTTATTCTCATATTCGAATATTGTGATTCCATTACTATTGCTGTAGCAAGGGAATAAAGACAGCACTTGTATGTGCTGGTTACGTGGAACATGACCAACCACATGAGGAACCATCCAAGTCTATGCTGTCAAACATCAATGGGCAAGGTGTAGTCACCAACCAAAGGGAGACAGGCCATGCATGCAGCTGGACCCACTCATGTCCTTGGCCAAGTCACGGCAAGCTCCAGGCCTGCGTGCCATTTGGTCCTGGCCGAACTCCAATCGGTCATGTAATCAATTAATCTCTAGGTGGATCATTAGTATAGATCAATATGTGGAACTTTGGTTCCAGCCGACTACTATCAAGCCGGCCCAAGCCCATGCGTGCGTGCGTAGAGGATGTGGCACCTTAAGTAGCCGCCGCCTTTTTCCTTTGTGGGGGACGATGATTTTGAGATTAAACAGAGAAAAACAGATTGCTTTTCTTCTCGATAGCCGATGGCGTCGATGGAGAAAATTGAGAGTTTTGTTAATTGAGATCGTTCAACCTTTCCGCTGGGAATTAGGAGCGCGATAGGGCTTCGCTTGGTGGTCGTGAAGTTCGGCGCGTGTGTTCTTGTGAATTAAAGAGTGTTCGTTCTTGCATTGACAACAGAGAATCACTACGATTCGAGAGGCCACACGTGAGTATCTTGATCCTACGTCGAGAAGATCGTCGCGACCCGTATCATGTGTTCCTAGAAGCACATAACAATATAACATACACGGGCATGGTTACTTAATGACTCACTCGGAAACAAAGAGTTTACTTTAGCCTTTAGGCTATAGAGTTTAGAACAATACCGTTCACTTCTTAGCTTTTTTCGCAGGCCTCTGAACTTTCCTTGATGATGAGGCTACGGCTTGTGATTCTTCTTGATCCACTATTGGAGGATCATCGACAAACGAACAAACATCTCTTCCAAGTGCTTCCAGCACAACTCTTCAAGCTTGAAGCTTGATTCCTCCAATGAAGTGTTATCTGGATCTACATCCCACTTGCAATGAGGTTTAATTGGGTTCGCGTACCACGACCCGCTGTATCGTACCGGGGTCATTGACTTGAATTAATTAGGTTCGCGTACCACGACCCGCTGTATCGTACCGGGGTCATTGACTTGAATTAATTGGGTTCGCGTACCACGATCCAAATTGTTGTCCTGAAGAGGTATACCCCCGTCGCACCGCATCCCATTCCTCAACCCGGTCGACCCAAGATCCTTGTGATTATGGTTCCGAGTTTCTGGTGAGGTCATGAATACAGCTTATGAAAGCTGGGTTTCTGTTGATTCGTACCAAGTTAGATTGCATGGTCGGGTCTACAGCCGATTTTCTGCTTCTAACAAAAGTTGATCTTTCATCTTTCATAAAAACAAATTGTTTCATCAGCTGAAGAACTAAAAGAAGGTATGCAACTTGGTGTAGTGGCCAATTTTTACCAATAACTGCTTGTTTTCTCGACAATATGCCCGACTTGTATATTAGGACAAAACCCTCAACTGCAAAATAATGGTATATGCCAGCTGAAACCAATAATAGCATCTCCCCAAAACTGGTTCCAAGATGAATTCTAAAACCAATATCGCTTATACAATATCCATGTACTATATACACTAAACACGGTCTACATAATAAAAGGACTTGGTGGTGACGGTGAGTCAGCCATCTTCCTCCCCACCTCTTCAGTTACTGGGATATTTTGTGGATAAATATGTGTATACATGCATGTGTTACTTGAAGGGCCTTCTATAGATAATTAAATTATCCATGCATGTAGCTTGTAATAGGATTATATATAGCTCGTTGATTGGATGCAAATTATATATATAACTTCCATATGTAGAGATAATAACCTTATGAAGTTAAAGTATTGCAATTAGTTAAGCATTGGAAAATCCTCAGAAAAGATACAATATTAGACCAGGTTTTCCTCTGGCTATGTCTAACAGCATATGAAAATTCAAGTAGGAATTCCTGCCACTGCCACTGCCAGCACATTGATCAAATTTCTTAGTACAAAAACTATGAGTAGAACTTTTTTAGTATGAACATTATGAAGCTATTCCAAATATTGAGAAGTGCAGAGAAATATATACAGCTCTCCTCTAGGTCAGAATGATCTATTTACAGAACCAACAGAGTATTGTATAACTTGTGTGATTAGTTACTTGTATAGGGGGTTATTTTCCCACACTTGTAGCTGTACATATTGGCATTTGGCCCAATAAATGGATAAGGGTTCATTGTATAACATGGCATTAGATCCCATCGCTCTCTCTCTCTCCCACCAACCCTAACCCTAGCCACTGCTCACCACCGTCGTCCTCTTCTCCTCCCTCTCTCCCTCCTTGCTCGAGTTGCCGCTGGCGTCCACTCTGGACTGCCGCCACAGCTCACCTGGAGGACCGCCACTGCCGGATTTGCTCCAGTCGCCGCTCCTGCTAAGCCGTCCCGAGCTCAAGTACACCAGATCCCGCTGCCCCTGCACTCGAGCACGCCGCCACCCCGGTCTTCCTCGGCTCCGCCTATGCTCTGCTCTACTGGCCGCCGCCACCACCTCCGAGCGAGTACACCGGATCCCGCCGCCCCGGTCTTCCTCAGCTCCGCCCATGCTCTGCTCTGCTCTTCAACAACGAGTTGAACCAAGCCCTACACTGAGATTGATTCGGGTCACCGCCGCCAAGCTTTGACTCGGATGCTCCCCCAACACCTTCAAGTCCGGTGCCGCCGCCGCTGTTACCGGGCTCTCCCTATCCTGGGTAGCCGCCACATCGGGTCTCCACTGATGGCTACCACCAGTGGCTCGTTCGCCATCCCGCTCCCCCATGTTCGGTTCGACAGGACAAACTTCCGAGAGTGGGCTATTCACCTGAGAATTCACCTCAACAGCCAAGACCTCTAGGGTCACCTCACCGCCTTGCCCTACGCCGCCAGTTCTGTCTGCTCTTCCTGCTGGTGTGGATCAGACTGCTCAGGAGGCCACCACTACTACTCTGGAGGAGGCCCTAGAGCTCTACCAATCTAAGTTACACACCTATGAGAGATGGTAGGAAGCGAAGCTCGTGCTACCGCCATCTTGGTGGGCAGCATGCCTGTGTCCATCTCCATAGATGTGGTGGAGCTACCGACGACTCAGCTGATGTGGGAGCGCCTCCGAGCTCACTACCAGCCGACAAGTGATGCTATGTACCTCTCCATCGTGCACCAGGCGCACTCCCTTCAGCAACTCGACGTCACATCGAACGACTTCTACCAGCACAGAAGATATCTTCGGTGTGGCGTTAGCTCGACTCTCTAGGGTCGAATGTCTGCTGTGTACAGCTCCACGCTCACCAAGAGACTCACCGTCTCTACTACTTCCTAACGCATCTCCGGCCTGAGTTCAAGATCGTGCGTGCTTAGCTCTTGACTCGTCACCCGCGCCCGACCTTGGTGGAGGCCCTCAAGGGTGTTCGTGCTGAGGAGACTCGTCTTCGTGGCGTGGCTCAGATGCAAGCTGTCTTAGTTACTTCAGCGTCAGTTCTTTCAGCATCGACCATGGCCCCCCTAGCTCCCGTGGCACCAGTGGATGTTGTTTCTACTGCTAGGCTTTACTGCACCTTCTGCCAGCGTGACTGCCACAGGTACTAGGACTGCTACAAGAGGAGGGACCAGGGCCGCAAGGGTGGTCATCCACCGAAGGGCTTTGGATGTTCTTCCTACTCAGGAGCTGACGACTCTCGCCAAGGCTCCTCCGGTGACACTAACGCTGCGCAGCAGCTACTCTCTCTGCTCCAGTGCCTCGTTGTCAGCTCGTCCTCAGAATCTTCAGGCTCGCTAGTTTAGCTCTTGCTTATCAGCAGTCTTCCTCGCCTCCGCCACCTCACTCGTCAGGTATATTGTCTCCATGGATCTTGGACTTTGGTGCTTCTTTTCACATGATACCAGATTTTACTCGCCTCACTTCTGTGAGTCCCACAGCTTATACAATTCTCTAACACCAACAACTTCTACATCATGATAAATGATAAGATAAGGGCAAACCTAGACATAGGATGATTTAGAGTAATAACTCAACAGTCCAGGTTATTGATGCAAAGCAAGTATTAGTTCGAGAACAATTTGGTATAATGAAGCAAACATACAAATAAAACATCCGAAAAGTGTGCAAGAGAAGTTCTGCACTTTTGTCAAACTATTCGACTATTCCTGTGAATCCCCATGATTGGAGTATGAAGTATCACTGAAGTTCTGGTACATAAGGCAATATAAGATATAGGGCACATATCTGGTGCAAACCATGATTTATGTGCAAAAATGCAAACCAAATTGATTTTAGCACCAAGTCAACATGAAAAGCTCCCCAAAAAATTCAAATTTGACATTTAACATGTCCTTTTGTTCTACATCTCAATTTATCACCTACAGTAATCTAGCCCAAAGAGAATTCCACAAACATGGTTAACAAAGAGAACATGTGATTATGAACATAGAAATTTGGTACTCTACCGTTCTAGAAACAGGCAACAAAGGAACTTCAATTTGACTATTTGAAGCTTTGCAAATTCCTACCTCTTGTTCAAATAACCTGACCTACATTGCTAAAAATTCATGTTGCATCAATCGAAGGATGGAAACTTACCTCCAAAGTGGTGGAGAACAATTGATGCTGCAACTGTAACATTGAGTGATGCAGTTCCACCACCATACTGAGGGATGTAGACGAAAAAGTCACAGATTTCACACTCCACTTTTGTGAGTCCTGTACCCTACTAGATGCACTAAAAAAATCGGCAGAATTTCATTAGAATATAAGGCAAGCAAATTGCCAGCTATGTTTTTTAATTAAAAAGAACAGCATTCCACTTCAGCATTTTAGCTTGTCCAGCAATCTTTAGAAAATATTAAATGTAACAAGAAATTTTCTAGCATCTGGGAAAAATTAAATAGACAATAAAACACATTTATATAAAACCATGGAGTATTGTGCTACCAAGTAATGTTTAATGTGGCATAAAGCCAGAGTCAATATTTTGTTTGCAAGTATGAATCAAGTCGAAAAGATCTTAAACTCCTAGGAGCTTGCAAATAATGCCATTATTTCCTAACCCTTCCTTCAGCCTTGAGGCATGGGCTTAATTCTTTTTCACTGTGATAGGTGGCTCTGGTCTTTTAGGAAACATTATGATTATCAGTCATAAAACTTGGTCCAGCTAATATCCATTGGGATTGCAACAGATATCAAAATTCCGAAATTTGGAGGAGAGAAGTGAAGACAGCATCATGTGACAGCCCTTCGTAGCATTTATGCCATGTTGTATATACAGAATTCAATAGCATCTGTGGTTAACATCTTCATGCTATTCAAAGAATTCTCCTATCGACATAAACGCCTACCGTGCACTGCATATAAGAGGTGCATTTTCTTCAAAATTGCACTTTAGTGAAGCTAATTATTAGAATACCATGATGCCACCAGTAGGTGAGATACGAGATGTGGTGTTTGCACAATATTTACAAGTGTTCCAATGCACATCCGTAACACGTAATGGATCCTCCCATGTACGAGATTGCATTTGTTGACAGTATGAGTTGCTATGCAATAAATCATTCCCATCCCAGTCCACGAAATTGAGCCATCTAAAGATGCACCATTTTCCCCTCTTCAAAACTGCGTACCAACCAAGTTAATTATGCGCCAGAACTCATAATCGGTGCTGAATCATGAGAATCCGACCAACCTCATTGCCGAAGAGGAATGCAGTGCTCTTGCGAAACGGGCGGGCCGTCACCGGCAGCGCGTCGTCGGTGATCTCCACGCCGCAAATGTCACACCCCCTCTCATCCTGCACACAACGCACACACATACATGTCACACAACAGGAAGGGAAGAGAAGGGGAAACAGAGAAGGGAGGGGATTAGGGTTTAGGGTTTAAATAGGGGGAGAGGTCGGGGGGTTGTTCCAGAATCGGATTGCCTTGAGGTACGCGCGGGCGAGGGCGAGGGAGGCGAAGTGACGAAAGCGGAGGTGGGAGGTGGAGCCGTGGCTGCCGAAGGCGCTGACGTCGCGGCGGCCGACGACGACGACCTCGGCCACGCCGAACGCCGAACGCCGTCGCGCTCCGCGCCAGCGTCCCCACGTTGTGCCGCTTCGCCACGGTGTGCTCCACCACCACGCTCTCCACTGCCGCTCCGCTCGCCGCCGCCATGGCCGTCGTTCCGTGACTTCCGTCCCGCCTCCCTCGTGCTATCCTCAGTAGGAAAAGGGAAAGAAGAAAGTGAAATTTGCCATTTTGCCGGACCTTACCGCTGGTTTTCCGAAAGAAAATTGTGTCGGTGCTCTTGAACTTACACTTACGAGGACGTGTTACTTAGCTTTTTAAATTTTTATTTTACTTTTTAGCTCTTAAACTTGCGTGCGATGTTGGTTGTAGTTCTTTGGATTTGTATTTTCCTTTCTCAACGTTCGAACTGGTGAGGTGTGCTACTTAACTTATTAAACTTATATTAAAGCAAAGTTCGTCGAATACAATACCAGCGATTTTGTCCCCTCGAATCTAATGGACTTGTCGTCGTCTGTTCCGGCCATGTTCATCGTCCCCATCACTCCGAAAAAAAAATAGATTCTTTGGGCTCAGGAACGCACCACCTTCGCGTCTTCGACGGAGCTCCATCGTCGCAGCTTATCGCTATCCTTACTTTTGCCTCCTCTGAGTCGGTCCTGAGAGAGAAGTGACCGTGAGAGAGAAGTACATTTCCAGTGCTAGAGCAATGGCACAATACTTCTTTTCACTCACAGTGATTCACCAGCTCAGCCTCTTCTGTTAGCAAACAGCCAAATGGACTTCGTGCATGGTGAGTAGCTTCTGCTCTAGCACTGGAAATGTACTTCTATCTCTCTCACACAACCGATCCGAGGAGGCGAGGGCGAGGGAGGCGGCGGCTGCGATGGTGGAGCTCCGGTGAAGACGCGAATACGTGCGTTCCTGGGCCCGAAGAATTTATTTTTGTTGACGTGAGGTGACGGGAACAATGAATATGGTCAAAATGGGGTGGCGACAAGTCCACCAAACTCGAAGGGGACGAAGTCGTCGGTATCACTCTTGGTGCTCTATTTCATTGACATATGGGCCCGAACAGTTCGAATGAGTTTGCGGTCCACCATACACCACACACACATATATTCCATGGGTATATGATTCCATAGGTCAGAGAGATCCATTCAGTGAGTTATTGGTTTAAATGACACTGTTTGCGCTCGAAATACCAAATCTAGCCCCGTCTAGAGATCAAAGCCAACAATGGCATCGCGACTCGCCGCTAGATGACATGTGTCCTTGCTACGCGCCAGGCGGCCAGACACGCCTCGTCCGCATGACAGGGGCCCCCCCCGTCTACACGCCTGTGGCCCAGGCCACCCCTCACCCACGCCCCTGTGGCCCAGACTTCCCTCGTCCTCGCACCCATGGCCCGAATTCCCCTTGTGTCCATCGCTCGGTTACCTCGTTGTCCCCTGGATTCCACACCGAGGGTTGTTTACTGATTTGCGTATATAAATGGAGTACAATGTGTACAAGCTATATAAGGAAAAACACAATAAATATGGTAAGGATTGGACCATTTTGGTCACATGTGATAATACATAGAACGTTAGGTATACAAGGAAATTACATGATTTCATGCACCTATTTGAAATACGAGTTTTTTAGTTTATTTGGCATTGTTTAGCGCCGCAATAGCAAAAATAGCCCCTCCAGCGCTGTTGTCACGATTGTAGTGTTTGCAGATCCGATTCCTTTCAAAAAAAAGAACGAAATTTGAAATAGACAAAATATTTTGGAATTAAATTTGAAAGACTTCATAATGTAGCTGTGAATTACATGACGCATAGGATTTTGTTACGTACATTAGAAACGACAGCATGCACAAATCAACAAACAAAAAAACACCTATGATACATGTGTGCCTTTTTGGAATCGGGAAAAAAGGTGGATCAGAACGAAGTTAGTCTTAGTGGCCCATTGGTGTCATCCCTTTGTCTCCTGCAAACCCGCGGGCACAGCCAGTCCTGAAGGCAGCCCGCCACTGGGCTTCGAAGATCTCCTCGGGGCTAAGCACCCGCTTAGTAGGAGAATCGGGTACCTCCCCCTATCTCCTGCAGACCCGCGGGCGCGACCAGTCTCGATGTTAGTATGTACTATGAGATAGGCTGGAAGATGGAATGATGTTAACAAAACGTAAGACAAAATCAATAACCATGATGCAAATTGAACATTACTTATCTCTTCGATCCGCGGTGCGTCGGGCGATGGGAGCGCTAGGATGACCGTCGGTCTCACTAATAGGAGCCTTCTCTTTGTTTGTCACACGCTCGGCCCTATCGTACTCAGCTTCCTATTCGGGGGTCCTCCACCACCACCCTGATTTATTGGGCTCCACCGGTGCGTTGTCTTCCCCGCTCTCGAGTACATAAGGTTTCCAGCGGTGGAAGGTCTCGGGTGGCAGTGTGTAGTTGAACATGTACTTCTGCTCGATGAACACCCTATCATACTTCTCCAGGTCGTTGATCCATTGGAAGAAGAATCAACGCTCTTCTAGCTGTCATTATGCATGGATAAAGTTAGTGATATGTGGAATGCAATGAAAAATATGAAAAATCAATGTATGTGTAAGATTTTCTTACGCGGATATCCTCACACGTGTAGTACGCACGGGCAATGATCACCGGGTGTATGGACTGAATGATCCAAGCTAGGTTTTCGCAGTCGCACTATGGGCGTGAAAACTCCAGTGGTACAGGCGCATCCTTCATTGAACAATTCGGGTAGGTTTTCGCCTTCCTGGCAAGCCACTTGCGCTTCCGCAGCATCTCCGCATAGCCTAACATCTTCAAAGCCGACCTAATATTCTCCTCCTTCCTCTCAATTGTGCGAAACAAGTTGAAGTGAAGTGTTGGTTGTGATATTGTAGTATTCTCCAACATCTCTCTTCCCCCCCATTTATAAGCGGATAGGGTGTAGTGCTGAGGGTGGAAATTATGACGAATGGTATGGTGTGATGGTTGGTGAGTGGTATCTACTCACTGCAAAAGGCATGTTTGTGTTGTCATTTCGGTCCGAAAAGATGTAGTGCAGGGTGTGGTCAATTTGTTCTAAAAAGGTGGGATAGCTGGTCAGTGGTGTCTACTCACTGCAAAAGGGTGGACCGTGTTGTTATTTCGATCTAAAAGGTGTAGTGGCAAGGTGTGGTCTATTCGGTATGAAGAGGTAACGTGGTAGGGTGTGGTCTATTCGTTCTGAAAAGGCGGCGTAACAGAGTGTGGTCTATTCGTTCTGAAAAGGTGGGATGGCTAGTGAGTGGTGTGTAGTGACTACGAAAAGTTGGTCTGGGTTGTTGTTTCGATCTGAAAAGGTGTCCTGGTAGGGTGTGGTCAATTCATTTTTTAGGAAGGTGGTGTGAAAAGGTGTAATGGTAGTGTCATGCGAATTTTGGTATTGTAATATTATGGAAAATATGGTACTTATACTCATGTTGTTTGTATTGTTGTTGTGTAATGTTTTGGGTCTATGCATCAAATCCCCACTGGGACCCGTCTTCCAGTGACAGTACGAGCAACTGCACTGCGAGATCATCTAGTTTGGATGACATGTAAAGCACCTCCGCTGACACAATTCCACTGACTGGACCACCACCCCAGCACCCTAGGGTGTGTTCGCCTCGTTATTATCCAAGCCTAGGTCGGTGTCCTCATCAGACTCTGACTCGGCCGGTTGGTCTGTAGAAACTCATGGCAGTCAATGCAGGTCGATCATTATTGTCCCTGTAAGATCGAGGAGGCCGACTAGAGGGGGGTGAGTAGGCGTTTTAAAAACTTCTATGCGCTAAAACCGATGTCTAATGCGGAAGCTAATACAAATACGGTTTTGCATAATTAAAACCTAAATCAACTAGGTTCAACTAAGTGCATCAACAATATAAGTCTATTGATAACTGTCGGGATCCAAAATTACGATTCTGGAACCCTCTGTGTATGCTGCACTAGTTCAGGATCACGCTAGTGTACACAGTGTCAACATAGGTGAATATCGATCCACACAAACGATAAATAAAGTAAATGATTAGTTTGAATAACAAATAAGGATTTTGACCTTATGGTCGAGTTTACACTTATTAAGCCACGCAGGGCTAACAGAGAATAAAACAAAGCAATGAGCGGAAATAACTCGGTGTAGATCCCATCAATTCACCACAGCAACCGATCGGGATCCGGACCTTAACGATCGGCAACCTTCGGCGAACTCCTCCTCGAAAGCGGCGTGACTCCTCCTCTTACGTAGGTTTGGGCGCAAGTTTTACAACAAGCGTGAGTACACAACCGCACTGCATAAATCATACCACGAATGCAATTTATAGATGCAGGCTTATTACAAAGAAAAAGACTTATGTGGTTCTTTTGCATAAAAGCAACATTTGCAATTGAATACGAATAATAGATTGAAAGCATAATTCAAAACGAATAGACAATATTAATTTAACAGTTGTTTTCCACAAAGATACACAGCTAAACAGATTATTTCACACAGCCATATGATTGAGATCACACAGCTCCTATCCCAACATTTTATGAAAACTACCCCTCGTGTGAAATCCCCGAGCATATCCATGACCGCGGACGCGGCTATTCGAATAGATTGATTTAACACTCTGCAGAGATTGTACACTTTACCCACACGATACAACTAGTGTAGCAAGCACTAATCATAACAAAACATTTCGGAAACTTCATCTCAACATTGACACTCCCGATGTGCTTACAAACCGCTATGCCAACCCAAACGAAGCGCTTTGGCATAACACACACCGCTGGACAGGGACACGGCGAACCGCCCCGTGATGCGACTACCTTGTAGTACACACCTCCACCCATAGCCTAACCTACCACCTGAGTAATTAATGCCAAGAATCCATAACCTACTAAGTTAGGTCCGTCCCATACCAGACATGTGGTCGTACAGTAAGGCCCAATTCAATGGCGCACAAAGTTAAGTCCTTAATTGACCAAGGCAAGACTTCCATTTTCTAACTAGATCACAAAGATTATCATTCTCATCACAAAGTCCACCATATCACACAGTATCCACCACTTGCCTCAGTCTAAATCCTTTATCACCTAGTTGGTTTTAGTGCAACACATGTCATCACGAAGTAATAACACATAGCATACAGTTTTACACAAAATTCCATAGTCACTTAGTCACATTTAATAATTGCAACTTACATGAGATGTGAGACTCGTGGCATGGCTAAGCAATTGTACTCGCATCTAACCAACCCACGTTGGTGCTATAATAATACCAACTAATAAACCAATCTAGGGTGACAAGGAATTATGGCATACAATGTCAAGGGGTGATAACAATTTGGATAATAACTATGCCCAAAGCATTTAAATACATAATTAAAGTAGAATGCAATACTTTAACACAAAGTAATTTGAAAACTGGGTTCAAGATGATCAAAGGTATGACTTGCCTTGGAAAAGGTCTATGTACTGGTCTTGATCTTGGGGTGCTCCTTCTTCTCCAAAATTCCCCGACGAATCGACGTCTACTCGTAAACGAGACACAAATAAACAAAACAAATAAATAACAGAGTCAAAACAAGCTCTAAAAATTAAATAAAAATCTCAGATAAATAGAGCTCGAATTTAGATAAATTTAGAAATTTGAATGAGCTCAATCGGAGTTAGGATGCGAAAGTTATGAGCTCTAGAAGTTTGAAAATCTAAAGAAACCCTAATTTGGATTTTCTGAAATTTTCCGAATTATTTCTTAACAGAAAAATTGGATTATTGTGCAAGCACGACATCAGCGAAGGAATTTTGAAAATAAAAGAAATAAAAGAAAATACTGACATGTGGGACCCACATGTCAGTCTCAAGGCTCACAGTAGACTAGATCTACCGAGCCGATTAGATCAGAGGCCGGTGGACTGCCCACACACGCGTACACATGGAGGCTGACTGGACGCCACGCACGCGACACGTCGGCGAGGGTGCTGACATGGCGCCGAGGTGGCGCTGCGCGACGGTTAAACGGCGGCGGAGGCTCGGGAACCAATGACAACGGCGAATGGCGGCGATTCGCCGACGGTGAGTGGTACCGGCATGTAGCTGAGGTTATTGCGAACCTGTTGAACCAACTCCGGGTGGTCAAGGTCGACGGAGATGGCCGGCGGCGAGGTTTATGCGCGAGTGGCTCGGGTTTTGTCGGACGGAAGTTCCGGCGAGTGCGGCGGCGGCGAGGGCTCGGGAGGTAGAGGGCGCGACGGAGGACCGGTGGTGCGGACCACGAGGGCAGGGCGACGTCGACGACGGCGCAAGACGAAGAAAACGCCGGCGGTGACAAAAACCTAAAACTCCGATTGCGGCGGCGCTAGGGCTCAAGTTGCGCAATAGGTTGAGGGGTTACAGTGTGAACGTCGATGCGATCCCGGGGACCTATTTATAGGTGCAGGAGGCTAGGAGGCGTCTTGCGGCGGAAACCTAAAAGAGTCGAGTTGACCTCGCGAAAAAGCAGAGATAGAAACGGAATCGGAATATGATTTTTATCCCAAAAGATGCGGAGAAGATAGAGATTGAGTTTGGTATAAAAAATCTAAAAGGTTTTGGTTAGGAAGTCCCGTTGTCGTACGAGCTTCTATAAGGCGGCAATGGCGGATGGAGGCGGGCGCGTCGCGGAGACGAAGACGGCGGGCCCACCTAGCAGTGGAAGCCCACACACGTGCACGATTGGGACGGAGAGTTACCGTCCAGATCTGATCGGACGGCTCACAAACAATGGGACGTTTGGGCAGCTCGGAAGGCACAACGCCATCGGGCCATCCAATTTTGATCGATCGGCTCACGATCAATGGGCCGTTCGGGATGCCCCGAAAGGCACAACGCCATCGCACCGTTCAAAGAAAATCGGACGGTCGAGGTTCAACGCGCCCACGCGAAGAGAGAGAGAGAGAGAGGCTAACACGCGAGGACCACCTGTTAGCGAGAGGCGGCTCGCGCGCGCGGGAGCTGGGCCTCGCGCGGGACTGGGCCGGAAGGAGAGAGAATGGGTTGGGTTTTGGATTTTGGCCCGAAGAAATTTATGAGATTTTAAATAGCTTTTCTATTTTATAAAATACCAGAAATTCAAATAAGCAATAGAAAATAGCAAATGAACTCGGAAAAATTCTAGAAAAATCTAGAAAATATATCTGAGCACAAGGAACCCAAATAAAATAGTTTTGGCTAATATTCATGTTGGGATTATTCACATTAAATATTTTTGATTGTAAAGTCCAATATTAAGCTTTTGAATTAAAAATAAATAAAATCCAAATGGTGACTTTTTCCCTATTAACTATTAAAAGATTTTTAAGCTCAGAAAATTGAGATGTTACAATAACAATCAATCAAGCATGGACTTGCAAGCAATTCAATTTAAGCAATGTAAAAGATACTATTGCAATCATACATGATGAATAAGCAATTTAATACAAGGTATATAAATTACACAATGTAAAGCAAGCATTCATACACAATGAATGTAAATGTAATAGTAAGACAATAGTGATCACACCACAAAAACACGTCGATGTTTTACCGTGGTGTTCGGAGACTTGCCAGTCTCCCCTAGTCCACATTGAGGGAAACCCAAACCAATTGGGTCGGCTCCACGAATTAAACCTTCCTCTGAGGTATTAACACCTCACTCCACTAGGGTTGCTCTTACTCCACTCCGGAGATGGCGAGCACCAAGTCACTCACAAACACCGGGCCTTCTCACAAGCTCCACTTGAGAAGATCACCGGACCACGACGCCTCCACGCCGTCTAGGTGTCGGCAAACACCAAGAGTAACAAGTCTCCAACTTTCACTTGAACCAATCAAGTGTCAAAGCTCTTGTTGATACTAAATCCACTACCTAATGCAACACATGCAATAGGATTTCCCTCTCAAACCTCACTAAGTGCAACACATGCACAAATGGGAGTAGAGGGCTTGCTCTTAGCTCAATGAAACTCAATGGGGGCACCAGCAACTTCTCCTCACACGACCAAGGTGGGTATTTATAGCCCACACACAAGAACTAGCCGTTGGGAGACGAGCTGCTGAAAAAATCAGCACATGCGGTACGACCGCCAACTAGGTTGCGGTACGACCGCACCTCCTCCAACGGTTATAAAACTAGACGTTGGGCACCGGTGGGGTACGATCGCCAACCAACACGCGGTCCAACCGCATCGCCCGGTCATACCGCACGGATGAGCGGTACAACCGATCGCAGGGTTCCCAACTCAACCCAAAATGCACGCTCTCTGAAAAACACGTACCGCCACATAGAAATCGGTACAACCGTTTCTCAAATGCGGTACGACCGATTATCAAGGAGAGCTCCGAACCAAAATGCATCGGTTCTAGTTTTATACAACCGCCAACTAGAAATAGGAATGGCGATGTGCGGTCATACCGCACCAAGATCCGATCGAACTGCAGAGCGGTCGAACCGCCCATAACACGTCGGTTCATCCGATTTTCTGAGAAAAGTAGCAGTTTGCATCCAAAACAAATTCAATTGCAAAACACATTTGACAATTGACATGTGATGCAAACAAGGGTTCAAAGTGAGATCCTCAACAAGTTGCAAAACACATTTGCCAACTTTTAGAATCACACCACAAATTGCACTTCGCTTCAACTCAATTTGCAAAACACAATTGCCAAATTGACGTGCGATGCAAACAACGATAAAAGCGAGATTCTCAACAAGTTGTAAAACATATTTGCCAACTTTTAGAATCAACGTGTGAGAACCCGGAATATTTAACTAGTAACACTTAACCTCCAAATGGTTCTAGCATTACTAATTAAACATTCTAAGCCTCGATGGACATATGCTCCCCAGAATTGCAGCATATACCCATCATCACAAAATTATACATCAATTCCATACACATACATCACTAAGTTCAACAACGACATAAAGTAAAGTTATTACAAAAAGAGAGCCGACCGGCCAAATAGAATAATATACAAGAATGACAGTGAAGCAAAATGTGCCATAAGATGGCTAGAACAAAAGTCGACCAGGTTAGCCACACACCCACAAGGCAACCGACCGGACATAAGCTAGTCGCCCATAGCTACCACAACACTGACTCACAAAAGTGAGGCCCTTGAGCTCACCTTCCTCCTCTGCACAAAACAATTAAGCATAACAACCAGTACAAAGATTGTCTTTGTACCGCAAGGACGACGTGTGGAATAGGACCTATTCATAAACTACATGCGAGCTCATTTAGGTGGAGGTTGTATGTCTCATTTGCATGAAGCCAATTTTATTTGCAATAATGTAATACATTTTCAAAGCAAGTTTGCAAATCTGTTTAGTTATCAAAGTAACATGAAGTGCAGATACATACAAGTAACCACACGGAAGTGACTATCCCAATAGTCACCACAACATAGCACGAATCCCGATTCGTACCACCCATCAAGTTTTAATTTAAAAGGTTGTAGTCTAACTCTTGAAAGACCTCCCCAAGCGTGTCCATAACCTAGGGCGAGGCTATTCGAATAGTTTTAACCCTGAGGGTGTACCAATGTACCCACACTTGCATGCCTTTAAGCCAAAAGCACACTTCAGTAGGTATGCAAGCACGGCTAAGTCCTCTGAGCGCTTTCCAATATTGTGTATTAACTACGAGCCGCTCGTATGGGTAGAAACACCATGCGCTTACATTGCAAGCCGAAAGACAACAAATCCCATCCCGGGTGAAGTCTTTCGGACACTGTCTCCCAACACCATCCCTCCTGCGACCTCCTGCGACCGGGCCAATACACGCCAAAGTACTAAGTCAAGAGAGGTCCCATACCCTCTAGTGTGGTTATGCGCTAAAATGCTTGGTTTAGTGTAACAAGATGTTCGGTCCTTGTTGACTTAGGCACCATTCGATCACACGAGAATCACACCAACATACCATTGTGCCCAAGTCTAAATCATTTTGCTTTTAGTTTTAGTTTTCACAAGTAGACATGGCACAAGGTGGAAATCATAAATCATAATAAGTTTTGTGTGATCAAGGTTATCGACAAGTCGATAACGCCCATTTCTAGAAGCTAAGCATGGCTAAGCGATTAATTCGCAACTACTAAGTGACAAGAGCCCATCCACGAACTCTAAATCACGACAAGTAACCTAGGCTCATGGTAGTAGAGGATAATCATTTGCTAAGGAAATGCATCTACTAGGCCAACTATTAAAACAAAGTAGCAATGCATACATAAATTTGTAATCAACATAAATACTTAAAATCTGGGATTAACATGATCAAGCGCTTGCCTTCTTCTTGTTGCTCAATTGGTTGCGGAGGATCGTTTTGGGATTACGCAAATGTCGAATCCTAAGCGAAAGGCAAAAGAACCAAGAACAACCAATAAGGCGAGCCACAAATAAACAAAAGAGCAAGCAAAACTTAACCAAATCGTGAAATTTACACATAAGGTAGAATACGAATATACCTAGACATAGAAACTGGAAAAACCTAATTTGGATTTGTGGCGCAAAAGATAATGCATAAAAATACATTTTCGCCATAATTAGCACTGTAGCAAAAATATTTTTCTAGAGATTTTGAAGCTGGAATTTTATGGTAGCTACCTACTGGTATAGAGGTAACCCATATAAAATTTCAGGTCATTTGGAGTTAAAGTGATTTAGTTATGATCTTTCTAAGATGCAAAATTGGCATAATGCACTTTCAGAGCATAAATATGTTCAAAACTAATTTTACAGAGAAGTATACCAACAGAGGGTTTTCTAGAATTTATCAAGTATATTTTGCATTTACAGAGAATTACTTGTGCATTTTATAAGTCTTCGAATTTTCTAAATGCTAAAAATAGGTACTAACTCATTAATCAAGGTTTCATTACAATCTTGGACCTACCATCATTTTTATATTAACATTGGGTTAATAACAAATTTATCAAGGTTGGAATCATTCATTTAGGACATACAGAGCAAGATATGCATTTTCTAAAGTTTTATTCATTTTTGGAATATTCAAAATGAGAAATCAAGTCATTCCTAGTTATACAATTTTACTCTTTGGAACATGCTTAAATCCATTTTTATAATAAGCTAAAGTGATAACATAATTTATTACAGTTGGAATTAACTAAAAAGTAGCTAAAATGAATTAGTTATGAGTTTCTAAAGTTTTACATCATTTTGATCGTTAAATAAATACTTACGAAATACGAACAACCCAAAACAAAGAAAGCGACGGACGCCCCGTGGCCGTAGATTTAAATCAACGACCCACGCACGCTGGAAATAGCGCGCGCGCCAAACCTGTCGGGGTCCACCGTTGGATCAAGATCAACGGCCCAAGCGAGTGCATGCAATCGGACGATGCGGTTGCCTCGGTGAACTACGACCGCAGATCTAAAGATGAGCGGCTTAGAACCCACATCTAACCAGGAAGGTCCGATTGCACACATGATCTCACCGCGGTCGCGAGATGGGCGGTCCAGATGATGAGGGCGGAGGTCCGACGCATACAAGATCTAGGCCGTTGATCAAGGGATCGGCGGTGGCTATTGATTGAAGTTCAAAGGGATCTTGACACGTGGGACACGCATGTCGATGACTCGAGGCACACATGCGTTGGTTTAACCCACGCGCACAAAGGCACCGGGCCCGGCGGCGAGAGGGATGGCTGGGGCGAAATTAATGCCACTAATGATGATCATTAACTAGGCACTAAAGACTACGGAATTTGATTTTAATCCCTCGCCCACCATCGGCGACCGGAGGTTAGTTAAACGGCGATTAAATGCCGACTCATTTAATTAAGCAATGATTAGACATTAATGATGTCGAAGCGATGCGGAGTGAACGAGAGATTGATTTAAGGATATTGGGCCGTCGCTGGCTCAATAATAATGATTAAGACACAATTAATAACTAATGATTGGTAATTAATGTGTCCTAATGGCCGAGCAACGGGAGCTCTGGTCGCAAAGTCCCGATCGTCTTTGACGGCGAATCGCCGGCGACACCGCGCGGCGGCGTGAACAAGACCAAAATGGATTCGCAATAGCGCACGAACCTAATGGTAGCATTCGCCGCGCGAGGATCGAAACGCCGGCTAGCGGAAAATGAAAGCAGGAGCTTTCTCGCTAAACATGAAAATAGCGAAAAGCTCCGCTGCGGTCCAAGGAAGCGGGTGCCAAAGCTTCTAAGGACTAATAAGAAGCTACCTTAGGGACGAGAAGCTTCAAAGATGGCCGGAGAAGTTTGACCACGGTGGAAGCTCGACGGACTCGGAGAAGAAAACCGAAAATGACACCACGAGCCACATGAGTGATACCAAGTCATCAGAATAGCTTCATAATGATTCACGAAGCTATAAGAGCAAGAGATGAGGAAGTGGTGCACTCACCGAGTGGGAAGGCGATACTCACTTTTGGCCGAATTTGAACAAACCCCAAATTGGACAATTCACGATAATCAAATCCAAGATTAAGTGAGGAAATGTTCAAGATAATAAAGGGATAAAGTTAGGGCAAAGAAACACGAAGGAGGACCACTTTGGAACACCAAGAACACCGATGGAGCTCCACGGGTCAACAATGGCGATTTGCCATTTTTGAGGTATTAAGCTCCAATGTTGGGAATGAAGCTTGATGGTGGTCTAAAGAAACTCGGGGAAGGGATTTGGGTGCTTATAAGGCCATGAAAGTGTTGGGGTTTGCACCACACTTCTTCGAGCGGCAAAACACAAAGCACCACGCCACGGCCGACAAGGAAAAGATGATAGGCGGTGACATAGGGCATGGCATGGCGATCATGTCTCCCACGACCTCCACTTGTTGACTAGGCGGCGTAGGAAGCATGAAACGACACCCCATGCCTTGCTTTGTTTTTACGCACGGCGGAGGTTGAAGATGACCAGCGCAAAAGCTCGGGCGATTCTGGCCGTTGGATGAGACACGAATGGTGAGATAGTGCCACGCCACGGGCTTTAAAACACAGCGGGGAGATTGCGAGCCCTACGATTAGAAAGCGGACGGCTCAGATTGCCCGCGTCGCAAACTCTATTTACAGCGAGAGTGCGCGGCGTTGGATCTTAATCCAACGGCTCGATTCAAAATGTAACCGAGGGTCCGAAGGCGGAAACCACAACGGTTGGATGGGGATCTATCGGTGACATTCGGACTTGCAGCGGAAGGTCAGAAGTCTTACACGCTTGCCGTGCGATTCGATCCAACGGTCGAGATCGATGCGGCGTTTTAAAGAGTGGCTCGGTGCGTTTAGTTGACTAGACCGAATCAAATGGCTCGAGCCCGAGTCGACTCGAACAACCAACGGTAAAACCACGTTTGACTTTAAAATTAGAACAGAGACCTTGAAGGATTTATTTGAGGTAGCAAATTAACTCCAAAAATTATGAAATTTTTACAGGAGCTTGCTAACTCAGATATCAACCTTATGTAAAATTTTCAGAGGTTTTATACTGTGAATAAATCTCCAAAAATTCTGCAAGGCTCTGTTTTAATGTTTGACTAAGAGTCAAGCAGGTTGGATTTACCTCTAAAAATATTCAAACAATTTCTAAAAATTGTGAAATTTTTCAGAGGGTCACATACCATCACAGAGACTTAGGAAAAATATTTTCAGAGGATGATCATAAGATTTGACAAGATTGTTTTGGAATAACAAGATTTGGATCAACAAGACTTGTGACAATGTATTTCCATAATTCCTTGTACAAGAATTTCTTGGCACCACAGAACTACATGATGTAAGAAAAGTTTTAATTTCTACTGATTTTCTTACATTTGAAACACAAGCCCAAAATTGGGATGTTACAACTCTCCCCCTTACAAGAATCTCGGCCGAGATTACATTTACTCGGAGAAGAAAGAAGGAAAATCGCACGAAGCGATCTTCGCGCTCCCAAGTTGCTTCATCTTGAGAATGGTTTGACCACTGAACCTTAAGGAGCTTGATGACACGGTTCCTCGTCCTCCGTTCGATTCCTCAAGAATACGAGCAGGATGCTCGCGGTAGGTCAAATTCTCACTGCACATGAGAACCTCCAATGGAGCTTCCTCGGTCGGGACACGGAGGCACTTCTTTAGGTGTGAAACATGGAACACATCATGCACACCCTCAAGTGCGGTGGTAGCTCCAATCATGCTGTGATCGCTCCAACTTTCTCGATGATACGGTGGGCCCAACATATCGAGGAGCCAACTTGCCCTTGATGCCAAAATGCGATGGCCCTTCAAGGTGAGACTTTGAGATACACAAAGTCATTGGGCTCAAAGCTCAACTCACGGCGACGACGATCCGCATAGCTCTTACGCTCGGGTGGGCGTGCGCAGATGCTCGCGGATCAGCCGAACTTGACTTTCGGCCTCATTGATCGAATCGGCGAAAAATTGCGCTCACGACCTCGACCAGTTCAACGGGGTTCGCATCTCCTCCCATACAAAGCCTCAAATGGTGCCATGCCAAGGCGCTCAAAATCGTTGTTGTAGGAGAACTCGGCAAATGGTAGGCACTTCTCCCACTTCTTCCATAGGAAAGAACACAAGCACAGAGCATATCTTCCAACACTTGGTTGACTCGCTCCGTCGGCCATCGATCCCGAGGATGAAAGGTCAGATGAAATGAAGCGGGTCCCCATAGCCTCTTGCGGACTATGCCAAAACCGCGAGGTGAAAAGTGCACCACGATCGAAATAATCGTCTTGACACACCGTGAAGACTCACAATCCTCGAGACATAAAGTTCGGCCAAAGGCCCCCACGGCCGAGTCTTGGCGGGAAGGAAATGTGCCACTTTAGTCAACTTTGTCGATCACGACCCAAATAGCATCATTCCCTTTGGACGAGCGGGGCAATCCGGTGATGAAGTCCATGCCAACTGAATCCCACTTCCATTCGCGCGGCAAAGGCTGAAGAAGACTGCTTGGGCCGATGCTCGGCCTTCACCGACGAAGACACGCGCGCTCGACAGCGAACACGGCAATCTCGCGCTTCATTCGGGTCCACGGAATCTCGGCGAAGATCACGATACATCTTGGTAGCCCGGGGTGAATAGACAAAGGAGAATCATGGGCTTGCGGAGAATCAAATCCGCAATTCCACGACCTTAGGGACCACAAGACGCTGCCCAAACCACACAACGCCATGCTCATCCTCTAAAAGCACTTGGCTATCCATCCTTAATGTTACGCTTGATCGGCTCACACCAACATGCATGCTGTTGTGCGCTTGATTTGGTCCACAAGGTTGGTTGCACAACCAATGTAGCAAGAGAACCGTGCTCGGTCAAACCCAAATTAAGGCGCTGAAATTTCGAAATGAGAGCGGTGCTTTGCTCTTGGAGCATCAACATGTTGCAATACACCTTCCGAGTGAGTGCATCGCAACGACATTGGCCTTGCCGGATGGTATCGAATGCCCATGTCATAGTCCTTGATCAATTCCAACCATCTTCTTTGCACGAGGTTCGGATCTGGTGGGTGAACAAGTACTTCAAGCTCTTGTGGTGGAATACACCTCACAGCGGTTACCAATCGGTAATGCCGCCAAATCTTGAGTGCATGGACCAAGACCAACTCCAAGTCATGAGTAGGATAGTTGAGTTCATGAGGCCTTAGCTCGCCGCGATGCATAGGCCACAACCTTGCCCTCGCATAAGAACACAACCAAGACCACGACGAGAAGCATCACAATAGATATCGAAACTCTTGTGAATATCGGGAGAGCAAGCACAGGGTGAGGTCAACCGCTTCTTGAGTTCCCGAAAACTCACATCACAAGCGGCGGACCACTCAAACTTCTTGTCCTTCTTAAGCAATTCGGTCATAAACCGCAATCTTGGAGAAATTCTCGATGAAGCGGCGATAGTAGCCACCAAACCAAGGAAACTCCGCACATCGGTGACCGACTTGGGTGACCCAAGATAGCACATCACCGACCTTGCTAGGATCCTGACCACACCTCTCGCTGAAAGAACATGGCCCAAGAACGCCACTTCCTTCAACGGAACTCGACTTCTTGAATTTGGCATACGGTGGTGTTCATGCAGCTTGCCCAACACAAGTGAAGATGCTCGACATGCTCTTCTTCACTCTTGGAGTATATAAGGATATCATCGATGAATACCACCACAAACCTATCCAAATACTCCATGAATCACGAGTTCATAAGATTCATGAATAAAGCGGGAGCATTGGTCAAACCAAAAGACATGACGGTGTACTCGTAAAGACCATAACGAGTAGCAAAGGCCGTCTTAGGAATATCCTCGGTCACGATCGACTTGATGATAGCCCAATCTCAAGTCAATCTTGAGAAGACTCGTGCTCGGTCAATTGATCGAAAAGATCATCAATACGGCAAAGGATACTTGTTCTTTCCATCACCTCATTAAGCGGACGGTAATCAACACACATGCGCAAGGTCTTGTCCTTCTTCTTCACAAAGATAACTGGACAACCCCAAGGAGATGAGCTAGGGCGGATAAAACCCTTCTCTTGCAGCTCACCCGGTGCTTCTTCACTCCTCCAACTCATTAGGAGGCATGCGATGGCCTCTTAGAAATAGAGGCGATGCAGGCAGCAACTCGATCACAAACTCGGATCTCGAGCAGGAGGCATCCACGGCAAATCTTCGGAAAGACATCCGCGAAGTCACACACCGTGGGGACGTCGCGAATCTCCAATGCCGGCCGCTTCAAGGACATAAAGATGGGGTTCTCGCAAGCTGCGGTGAAAACCCAAACTGTTCACTGAAGAAATTTGGTGAGGTAGACAATCTTCTGGCACAATCGATTTGCCCCAAGTGTTGGGACAACCAATCCATGCCAAGAATCACATCCAAGCGTGCGAGTCGAGTAGGATAAGATTCGCCAAGAATCCCACTCTTCGATGTGGATAGAAACATCGGCATACTTGGTCGGCTCATTTCGAACCCGAGAGCGAATCGGAAGTGGAATCCCAGAGGAACACCGTGAAGCCCACAATCAACAAGAAAAGACCTCGAAATAAAAGAATGCGAGGCCCGAGTCAAATAAAATCAGCGAGGATGTAAATTAACAAGGGCGTACCCAACACAACGTCGGTGCCTCACGAGCCTCTCACCGAGATGTGGTTGACTCGACCACTCCGACACCACGGGTCTTCGGATCACCTTACGGTCGGTGTGTGACCATTCCGCGTCCTCCATTAGGGCGAGGGCTGCTCGATTCTCGAGGGCAGCGCTAGCATAATGGCCCTTCTTGTTGCGGTAAAGCAGTAACATCGCGGTGGGTTGCGGGCGCAACTTGCTGCTTGGGTCGCAGTGCACGTGGGTGGCTCACGCTGCGGGGACGAGCAATGGTGCCGACGGCCTTGGCGGTGGTGAAGCCAAAGCACGAGCCACGGTGTGGGCCCAACACGGGGGCAGTGAGGCCGGCTGTGCGGACCGATGTGCCTCCCACTTGCGCTGCGGGACTCACCAGCGCCTTCGCCTTGTGCTCGGCGGCGATGGCCTTGTCAACCAAGGCTTGGAAGTCGACAAAGTCCACTATAGATAGCTTGTCCTGCAGCTCCTGACAACCCATCCATGAACTTCTCTGTTTAGCCTCATCGAGGCCACCTCTCCCGAGCATAACAGGCCAAGTGGTTAAACTCGTAAAGATACTCCGAGACAGGACTTGCGCCCCTGCAAGCGCAAGAAACTCCTTCTTCTTGAGCTTCATCGGGCCATCGGGAATGTGGGCCCGACGGAAAGCGATCGAAACTCATCCCACGAGACAACGTGTCTGCGGGGTGCATGGCGAGAAAGTTCTCCCACCAAGATAGTGCCGCACCCTCAAGGCGATGGGATGCAAAGAGTGCCCGCTCTGCTCCCGGCGCGGCGATATTGAGCTTTCGCTCAACAAGGCGCAGCCAATCATCGCGTCGAGTGGATCCTCCGATCGAGAGAAAGTGGGTGGCTGCGTGCGGAGAAACTCCGCAAGCCCACCACGAGGCGGTGGCCACCACCTCCAGATCCGCGCGCGGCGGGAGGCGGAGGTGTTCCGCAATGACCTCTAAGATACGGTCGGTCCATGCGATTCCGCTCGTCGAGCGAGAACCTCACCATGGTCTGAGGAGGAGAAGCTCCTCATCGAACCAGTAATTGGCGATTTGTGAGTGGTTCTTGTCATCTGTTCCACAAAAATAGGTTAAAACTCAACTCCGGAACAGAGACAAAGAAAACTACTAACCTCTTAACAAAACACTCTTTAAAGGCTCAAGTATCAACATAAAATTGCAGCAAGGTCATAAAGATAACAACCACCTTCTGTTATGACTAACTCGTATGGAAAAGCGAGTAATCAATTTTCAGAAGACAAATTTCAGAGCACTAACACTGCTTGAGACAGCTAGGAACAGGTGAAAATCACACTAAAGGAGGGTTAGACACTAAGCTAACTCATATCACTTCTTACCCTGTTAACCCTACAAGTTTTTAGTGGAATTAACCTCTCATTTCAAACACTTTTACTACCTAAATCTTGGCTGTCAAGAAATTGTCTTGCTTGCTGTCAGATTTCTCCATTCAACTTATGGCCGAAATTTGTAGCCCAGCAGCTCCTAATCTTCTCAAGACGACCATACTTTTATTTTATAACTCTCATGATGTCCCCAAAACCAATCTACTCGATAAACAACTATCTTTTGAAAGAAGATGAGAGGAAAACTCAGCTTTCAAATTCAGTTTAGAATGAGGTGAGATGAGCAAACTAGGATAGATGAGAAGTAAAATCTGAGAACTTACTTAAGATTTTCAGAAAGCACGATATTTGGAAAGTAAGTTTTCAAAATATACTAGGGACGACCAAGCTAGGGTTTCTCACACGTCGGTATGGCTCGATACCAACTTTGTGAGAACCCGAATATTTAACTAGTAACACTTAACCTCCAAATGGTTCTAGCATTACTAATTAAACATTCTAAGCCTCGATGGACATATGCTCCCTGCACTGCAGCATATACCCATCATCACAAAATTATACATCAATTCCATACACATACATCACTAAGTTCAACAACGACATAAAGTAAAGTTATTACAAAAGAGAGCCGACTGCCAAATAGAATAATATACAAGAATGACAATGAAGCAAAATGTGCCATAAGATGGCTAGAACAAAAGTCGACCAGGTTAGCCACACACACAAGGCAACCGACCGGGCCGCTAAGCTAGTCGCCCATAGCTACCACAACACAGACTCACAAAAGTGAGGCCCTTGAGCTCACCTTCCTCCTCTGCACAAAACAATTAAGCATAGCAACCGAGTACAAAGATTGTCTTTGTACCCATAAGATCGACGTGTGGAATAGCAGACCTATTCATAAACTACATGCGAGCTCATTTAGGTGGAGGTTGTATGTCTCATTTTGCATGAAACCAATTTTATTTGCAATAATGTAATACATTTTCAAAGCAAGTTTGCAAATCTGTTTAGTTATCAAAGTAACGAAGAAGTCTGAGATACATACAAGTAACCACTGGAAGTGACTATCCCAATAGTCACCACAACATAGCACTAATCCCGATTCGTACCACCCATCAAGTTTTAATTTAAAAGGTTGTAGTCTAACTCTTGAAAGACCTCCCCAAGCGTGTCCATAACCTAGGACGAGGCTATTCGAATAGTTTTAACCTGCGCAGGTGTACCAATGTACCCACACTTGCATCGCCTTTAAGCCAAAGCACACTTCCGTAGGTATGCCAAGCACGGCTAAGTCCTACGAGACGCTTTCCAATATTGTGTATTAACTACGAGCAGCTCGTATGGGTAGAAACACCATACGCTTACATTGCAAGCGAAAGACAACAAATCCCATCCCGGTGAAGTCTTTCGGACACTACAATGCTCCCAACACCATCCTCCTGCGACCTCCTGCGACCGAGCCAATACACGCCAAAGTACTAAGTCAAGAGAGGTCCCATACCCTCTAGTGTGGTTAGCACGCTAAAATGCTTGGTTTAGTGTAACAAGATGTTCGGTCCTTGTTGACTTAGGCACCATTCCAGTCACACCGAGAATCACACCAACATACCATTGTGCCCAAGTCTAAATCATTTTGCTTTTAGTTTTAGTTTTCACAAGTAGACATGGCACAAGGTGGAAATCATAAATCATAATAAGTTTTGTGTGATCAAGGTTATCGACATGTCGATAACCGCCCATTTCTAGAAGCTAAGCATGGCTAAGCGATTAATTCGCAACTACTAAGTGACAAGAGCCCATCCACGAACTCTAAATCACAGCAAGTAACCTAGGCTCATGGTAGTAGAGGATAATCATTTGCTAAGGAAATGCATCTACTAGGCCAACTATTAAAACAAAGTAGCAATGCATACATAGAATTTGTAATCAACATAAATACTTAAAATCTGGGATTAACATGATCAAACCGCTTGCCTTCTTGTTGTTGCTCAATTGGTTATGGAGGATCGTTTTGGGATTACCGCAAATGTCGAATCCTAAGCGAAAGGCAAAAGAACCAAGAACAACCAATAAGACGAGCCACAAATAAACAAAAGAGCAAGCAAAACTTAACCAAATGCGTGAAATTTACACATAAGGTAGAATACGAATATACCTAGACATAGAAACTGGAAAAACCTAATTTGGATTTGTGGCTAAAAGATAATGCATAAAAATACATTTTCGCCATAATTAGCACTGTAGCAAAAATATTTTCTAGAGAGATTTTGAAGCTGGAATTTTTATGGTAGCTACCTACTGGTATAGAGGTAACCCATATAAAATTTCAGGTCATTTGGAGTTAAAGTGATTTAGTTATGATCTTTCTAAGATGCAAAATTGGCATAATGCACTTTCCAGAGCATAAATATGTTCAAAACTAATTTCAGAGAAGTATACCAACAGAGGGTTTTCTAGAATTTATCAAGTATATTTTGCATTTACAGAGAATTACTTGTGCATTTTATAAGTCTTCCGAATTTTCTAAATGCTAAAAATAGGTACTAACTCATTAATCAAGGTTTCATTATAATCTTGGACCTACCATCATTTTTATATTAACATTGGGTTAATAACAAATTTATCAAGGTTGGAATCATTCATTTAGGACATACACAGAGCAAGATATGCATTTTCTAAAGTTTTATTCATTTTCGGAATATTCAAAATGACGAAATCAAGTCATTCCTAGTTATACAATTTTTCTCATGGAACATGCTTAAATCCATTTTTATAATAAGCTAAAGTGATAACATAATTTATTACGATTGGAATTAACTAAAAGTAGCTAAAATGAATTAGTTATGAGTTTCTAAAGTTTTTACATCATTTTGATCGTTAAATAAATACTTACCAAATACGTAACAACCCAAAACAAAGAAAACGAGCGTGGGCGCCGTGGCGTAGATTTAAAATCCAACGACCACGCGACGCTGGAAATAGCGCACGCGCGCCAAACCTAATCGGTCCACCGTTGGATCAAGATCCAACGCCCAACGAGTGCATGCAACCGGACGATGCGGTTGCCTCGGTGAACCACGCACCGCAGATCTAAAGATGAACGGCTTAGAACCCACATCTAACCGGAAGGTCCGATTGCACACATGATCTCACCGCAGATCGCGAGATGGGCGGTCGAGGATGATGAGGGGCGGAGGGTCCGAACGCATACAAGATCTAGGCCGTTGATCAAGGATCGACGGTGGCTATTGATTGAAGTTCAAAGGGATCTTGACACGTGGGACACGCATGTCGCTGACCTTGAGGCACACATGCTGTGGTTTAACCCACGTGCACGCGGCACCTGCCCACCGACAATGATCGAGAGGATGGCTAGGGCGAATTAATGCCACTAATGATGATCATTAACTAGGCACTAAAGACTCATCGGAATTTGATTTTAATCCCTGGGCCCACCATCGACACCCGCAGGTTAGTTCCGACGGCGATTAAATGCCGACTCATTTAATTAAGCAATGATTAGACATTAATGATGTCGAACAATGCGGAGTGAACCGAGATTGATTTAAGGATATTGGGCCCACCGTGGTGGCTCAATAATAATGATTAAGACACAATTAATAACTAATGATTGGTAATTAATGTGTCCTAATGAGCCGACAAAACGGAGCTCGTGCCGCAAAGTCCCGATCGTCTTTGACGGCGAATCGCCGCGACACCGTCGCGCTTTGGCGCGGTGAACAAGACCCAAAATGGATTCGCAATAGCAGCACGAACCTAATGGTAGCATTTCGCCACGGCGAGGATCGAACGCCGGCTAGCCGGAAAAAACGGAGCTTTATCGCTAAACATGAAAATAGCGAAAGCTCATTGCGGTCCAAGGAAGCGGTGCCAAAGCTTCTAAGGACTAATAAGAAGCTACCTTAAGGACGAGAAGCTTCAAAGATGGTAGGAGAAGTTTGACCACGGTGGAAGCTCATGGGACTGAGAAGAAAACCGAAAATGACACCTCGAGCCACATGAGTGATACCAAGTCATCGTAATAGCTTCATAATGATTCACGAAGCTATAAGAGCAAGAGATGAGGAAGTGGTGCACTCACCGAGTGGGAAGACGATACTCACTTTTCGCCGAATTTGAACAAACCCCAAATTGGACAATTTCGATAATCAAATCCAAGATTAAGTGAGGGGAAATGTTCAAGATAATAAAGGGATAAAGTTAGGGCAAAGAAACACGAAGGAGGACCACTGGAACACCAAGAACACCGATGGAGCTCCACGGTCAACAATGGCGATTTGCCATTTTTGAGGTATTAAGCTCCAATGTTGGGAATGAAGCTTGATGGTGGTCTAAAGAAACTCCGGGAAGGATTTGGGTGCTTATAAGGCCATGAAAGTGTTAGGGTTTGCACCACACTTCTTTCTGACGGCAAAACACAAAGCACCACGCATCACGACAAGGAAAAAGATGATAGCTGGTGACATAGGGCATGGCATGGCGATCATGTCTCCCACGACCTCCACCATTGACTAGGGCGGCGTAGGAAGCATGAAACGACACCCCATGCCTTGTAATCGTTTTCGCCTGGCGGGAGGTTGAAGATGACCAGCGCAAAAGCTCGGGCGATTTACAGCCGTTGGATGAGACACGAATGGCTGAGATAGTGCCACGCCTACGGGCTTTAAAACACAACGGGGAGATTGCGAGCCCTACGATTAGAAACGGACGGCTCAGATTGCCCCACGTCGCAAACTCTATTTACAACGAAGGGGTACGCGAGCGTTGGATCTTAATCCAACGGCTCAGATTCAAAATGTAACCGGAGGGTCCGAAGGCTTCGGGAAACCACAACGGTTGGATGGGGATCTATCGGCTGACATTCAGACTTGCAACCGGAAGGTCCGAAGTCTTACACGCGCGCGGCCGTGCGATTTCGATCCAACGGTCGAGATCGATTGCGCGTTTTAAAGAGTGGCTCGGTGCGTTTAGTTGACTAGACCGAATCAAATGGCTCGAGCCCGAGTCTGACTCGAACCCAACCAACAGTAAAACCACGTTTGACTTTAAAATTAGAACAGAGACCTTGAAGGATTTATTTGAGGTAGCAAATTAACTCCAAAAATTATGAAATTTTTACAGGAGCTTGCTAACTCAGATATCAACCTTATGTAAAATTTTCAGAGGTTTTTATACTGTGAATAAATCTCCAAAAATTCTGCAAGGCTCTGTTTTAATGTTTGACTAAGAGTCAAACAGGTTGGACTGCCTCTAAAAATATTCAAACAATTTCTAAAAATTGTGAAATTTTTCAGAGGGGTCACATACCATCACAGAGACTTAGGAAAAATATTTTCAGAGGATGATCATAAGATTTGACAAGATTGTTTTTGGAATAACAAGATTTGGATCAACAAGACTTGTGACAATGTATTTCCATAATTCCTTGTACAAGAATTTCTTGGCACCACAGGAACTACATGATGTAAGAAAAAGTTTTAATTTCTACTGATTTTCTTACATTTGAAACACAAGCCCAAAATTGGGATGTTACACAACGCCACAAGGAATAATGTACATGGACTTAAACCATTTGCAAAACACATTTGCAAACTCAAGTCACATGCTACAAGGATTATCCATGAGTCTCAACTATTTGCAAAACACATTCGCAAATATAGGCAACATGTTGAAGTGAGCTAGAGCAAACACAATGAGCTATCAACACATAACTAACTCAAGCTACTAGTCAAAGACCCTCTTAATAGTACGGCAACCTATTCTAGCAATCCGGTCTCCAACCAAACACCGAGACCGGTAAAAGACTAGGAACACATCCTTAGCCCTAGCTAGCCATACCTTTGCCTTGTGTAACCACTTGAAACTTGATGGCGCACATCCTCGCTTCAAGTCTGGGTTCTTGACTTGATGCTCATCAATACATGATGACATCTTTCATCCCAAGTCTTGACATGCATCAACTCATGATGCACTCTTCACTTGATCTTCATCAACACATGATGAAGCCTCACTTGACATCCATCAACACATGATGTGTCTTCACTTGACTTGATGATCAACCCATGATCATCTCCTTTTCTTGAACATCATCGACACACGATGATTTTCTTTTCTTCAATATCATCAACACATGATGATCTTCGTCACTTCGAGATCTTGTCTTGAACATCATCAACACATGATGATTTCCATTATCCCAATCCTTGACTTGATGACAATCAACATATGATGTCATCCAAAGTCTCCAATCACATGGAACTCAACCTATTTATCCAACTTAAGGAGAAACGTTAGTTCCACAATATGATTATCATTAATTACCACGATATACCATTAACTCATAATGGTTGGGACAAGATACCACAATCTTTCTCTCTTTGGTAATTGATGATAACCACTTCAATAGCAAATAATTGAATGTTAGGATATGCGAGCATATATGAACTACACAAGTCTTATATGCTCACATAAGAGTATATATAAACTACACAAGTTATATATACCAAGAGTATATACGAACTACACAAGTTGTATATACCAAGAGTATATACGAACTACACAAGTTGTATATACTTTGAGTATATATGAACTATACAAGTTATATATACTAAATATGAGTGTATACAAACTACACAAGTTGTATATACTCATATGAATATATTAACTACACAAGTTAGATATATTCAAGGATATATGAGCATATATGAACTACACAAGTCTCATATACTCATATGAATATATTAACTATACAAGTTAAATATATTCAAGAATATGTTTCAAAGTAAGGATCTCAAACATATGTGGAAAGGGAATATGGATCAATACTAATGAAACCACAAAATATAGAATGAACTCCCCCTAAATGTGTGCATACACAAATGTGTAATGAAAACATATGCACATATCCAAGTTAACCTTTTGGTGAAATTCAACCTATATTTTGGATCCGAGGAAAGCAACTATATATATAAATAAGGTAAAATACATACCTCTTATATTTTCATCTTTATATCCGAACGAGACTAAGCAATAGATAATCAATAGAATTGTTAGTCTCACAAATAGATTTGTCGTTAATAAATGCATACCTGTTTGGATTTTTCTTTTTATATCCAAGCTTATTGATTTTCCTTTTGTATATCCAAGCTTATTGATTTTCACCTCTTTATCCATTTGAGACTAAACAATAAGTATAACGATAAAAGTGTTAGTCTCATATGTAGATTTGCCATTAATCACCAAAATACTCCATTAACATATAATAGCGGGTCTAGATCCTTCAGTCCCGCCCCCTCATTGTGCACAAAATTCTCCACAAGTCTTCCTCCAAAATAGCACATTTCGTGATCCCATCTTCACATGCTGCTTGCACTTCTTCACTCCCACTAGTATCAGCATCATCAAGGTTTAATGGCACATTATACACGCAATTTCATGTACACCACAGTTCTTCTCAAGAATGGTTTCAATCTACTAGTTCAATCCGAACAAAATCATCAAAATTCATGGTTGGGGTACCTATGGCTAGCCACTAACATTAACTAGGGAGTTCCCACCCCCCTTGGCGGACCACACATGGACCAACATGCCCCTACACACCAATTCGGGTTCTAAAGGTCGAATTCAACTCCTAAATGCAAAGGATACATGGCTGAAATTATGAGTATAATTATGCCTAAATACGTGGCATGGAAGCCCACACAATTTTCTAACTCATTGGGCCCAATTCGGATTGAAACCCGCTTCAAATTCGGAATTTACTTTGAGCTAAAATTGGGAGAGATCTTCAATTCGGATTTTGAGTTTGTATTGGAGCCCAATAGCCATCCTCCACGCGTAGGCTTGGCCAAAGCCCACCTTGGGCCATGTGCTTCCCCTTGGGCCCATGCGCCCCTTTTGGCTCTCCCTTCTTCCTCATTTGGCCCAAGTGTTATTTCCATTTTCTTTGGCCGAAAAGGCTGAAATCTTCTTTCCTTCTCCTTTGGCCAAAGCTTCTTGCAACCATGCATTCTCTTGTGATGCCTTCCTCGCTGTACACCATGGATACTTCTAGTATTGCTACAATCATCAATTAAGCAATGAGGCAGCATCATTGTTCTTTCATGTGATAAAGAATTCTCAAGTAAAGGAATCATCTTATTATTGATCAATTGATGTTTAGGTTCTGTTATATGAGTGTGAATCAATGGGATGTCCTCATCACCAACGTTCTCCTATATATCGCCGCCTCGGGCTTTACAGCAATCTACATCTACTGGCCCCATACAACGTTATCATTCACCTTGTGTAACTCCCATATGCCCTGCCCTCCCATATTCTTGCAAACGATCGCCTCGACAACAAGCTACTTCGTTGTTGTTCTTCGTATCGAACTCTCTCAGATGCAGTTCCTCAGTTCATGAATATTCATCACATCCAGGCCCTCCGCCCGGGCCACCTTCAACTAGCATCTTGACATGTCAAACCCACCCGGTCCACCTCGTACGAGACTGTCGTCATAAAACACAAGCAAGTCTTGTATGTTGGACATTACGTAAAGCCGTAACAACCCAATATACTTCATATGCATGTAATAAAAAATACTAAATTTTTGCCCAAAAACTAGTAATCCTACAACTAATTAACTATGACTAAATTAATTTTGACTAATTAATTATGATTGATTAATTATGACTAAATAATCATGACTATTTAACTACGACTAATTAATTACGACTACTTAATTAGGACTAAATTAATTAGGACTAAATAATGACGACTAACTAATTATGACTAATTAACTATGTCCAATTAAGTATGACTATTTAATTATTAATAATTAACTACGACTAATTAACTAGGACTAATTAATTACGACTTATTAATTTCTACTATGTTAATTATGACTACTTTAATTACCACTAAATTAATTGTGACTAATTAACTATGACTAATTAATTACGATTGACTAATTACGATTAGATTAATTATAACTAATTAATTATGACTAATTAATTACAAATAAATTAATTATGACTAATCCTTAATAAATTGTCGTAATCCTTCACAGTTTGCACTAATAAATTAGCATTTTGCAAAAGTTAATTTAACACTAATTGCACAGGTAATAAACATAATGCATGCGGGAAAAATTATCTCTTCTAGATACGACCGCTAAACACTGCTATAAACACTCTCAAATCGATAGCGAAATTGGAACTAATTTCAGCCGATTAGGCTACCTCTCGCTCACTCGATCCTCTCTGTCTCTCTACGCTGAGCGAAATGGTTGGTGTGGAGGATGAGAGCGACGCGCGACATGTTTTATTGCTGCGGGAAAGCACTCGGCCGACCGCGAAGCGATATAAGGGCGACGAGACAGCGCTCCTAATTTTTCTGCATGCGAGGGATAGAGGGAATCCGAGGGGGGGTGTGTGATGCGGCTGGGCGACAGAACGGCTCGGGAATCCCATGCCATGGGCACGCAGATAAGGGAGATCCGGGCCACGGGCACGCAAACGAGGGGAGTCCGGACCCCTGGCGTGCGGACGAGGCGGGTCCGACCGCCTGGCGTGCGACAAGGACATATGCCGTCTACCGGCAAGTCCGCGGCACCATTTTTGGCTTTGATATCCAAAGATAGCTAGATTTGCTATTTCAAACAGTATTATTTAGGCAAAAAAAAAATCCCATTCAGCCTTCATGACTGTACACTACTGTTCGGCCGGTGTGTCCGTGCTCATTCATTATACGAGGAAAAATGATGCAGGAATTTCGCAAACAAAATTGTCGTTTCCATGGCTACCAACAAGGTACCAAATAGGGTCGAAGCGCTACCGAGACAACAAGCGCTGTTGCACTGGTAGCGACTGCTATTGCGGTGGTAGCGTCCAAATTAGCGGCAATAGCGGTGTTGCAGGTTGTACCTGCAATTTTTTCGGGAGTATATATACTTGCTATCCTCATAGATTGATGTAAATATTTATTCTATATTATTTTGATACTAGTAGTGCTTTATGTGCACACATAACTCAAAATTATGAAAAGTTTAAAGATTCGTTATATGAACACAATATCGGCAGCTACCCGCTACACCTAAGCCAATCCGCTGCGAGTCCGCTGTCCGCTATTTAGGACAGCTATTTCGAACCTCGCTTACCAGCGAAAATGCTCCCAACAATTCACTGGTAGATCTGCAGCTTTGCACTGCACAAGTCGCTCTTTTCCCATTCAAGAGAACCGATTCCATCAGATCGCGTTTACATGAAGTGGAACCCCCCCAGTCAAGAATAGCCAGGGATACCAATCTTCCGACATGCCCAAGCTCCAGGGGACACAGCGTCCAATGTCCAGGTTCCGTACTAGGGCAATGGCCAGCACTAGTACCTTGCCGGACACCTTGACAAATGAGGCCACACACGGCCCTGATTCACATTCCCTACCAACTGCAGCTGAGTTCAGACAGGATTCAGAGGTAAACGAGCAGGTTACAGGTTACACCATCCAATGGCAAAGTACTTAACATCTACTAACAAGCATGAACCAGATATTTGTATTTTTGCCTCACAGGAACCGTTTGCCTGCAGAAAAGGGGTTAGCATTATGCAACAAAAACAAAGCATTCAGAAGAACCGGTATATATCCATATAACCAACCCATTATCCATTATCCATTATCTTGGGGGTATGATGTTCGACGATGTATTATTGTCGAAGTTTAACCACTCACACCACTCATTATTTCTCTCCAATCTCCATCAATTCAAGCTGGGCAATCAAGGGGAAAAAAGAACAAATGGTATATGTGAAAATCTAGCAACCGGCGGAGCGGGCGCACACCCTGCGCTGGATGGGGGTCCGGCACGAAGGGCACTCCTTCATCCCTTGCTTCTCATGGAGGTCATTGCATTCCGCGCAGACCACCTGGTGGGTGCAAGGGAGGAAGACTACAGACATCTCCTCACTCAAGCACATGACGCACTCCCGGTCACGCTGTATATCGTCAAAATTGAGATATTGGGGTACTGCTATGTTGGCCAAAATTTGAGCATTGCTGTTCTTTCTCCCTTCAGAAAGATGCAAAGCATAGGTTTTGTTGTCTGTTCCCCACTTGGGAGCATCAACATTTGAAGAGTCCAAGGATACCTTCAGCTGCGAAATCTGCTGCTCAAGAGCACGGATCTCACTCTTGTATCTTTGCATATCATTCTCGGCTTTAAGATGCAGCAAATTCTCTTCTGACCTCAACGATGTCTCTATCTGATCCCTTTCTTTCCTCTCTGATGTTACACGGGCAATTGCCTCCATCTTCCAAGCCTCTTCATGTCTCCGCCTTAACTGCAAGTATTCGAAGGACGAAAGTCATGGAACAGACCAAAGATGATATTCAACCTTCAAATACTTAAACAACTTCGTACAACCAGCATTGGTAGTTAGATCCACAGTAATTTAACTCCTACTTTGGTAAACATGATATCTGCAATCAACTAAACATTAATTTGATGACTATGAAAACCAAGAAGCTAGTGAAGAGTTGATTGCAAGCACACAAGTCTCATTTTCTTTAAGCCTCTAGGAGGAACCGGTCATATTGCTCAATAATATAATGGACTTTATACAGAATCAAGACAGTACACCTCAAACCCAGCTTTACTAGCCATCGTCTATACTATCAATCACTGCCCAGACAAACTTATCTAGGAAAATATAAGCCTTTTCCTGTTTTTCTCCCTAAGCAGTAACCTGTATTTATATCCCAGCATATGGGACAGTGAATATAGGAAGCAAGGCTTTGATTACATGACATGAATCCACAAATCAATGGTTGGAGAAATGACATTGTTTTTATCTGTTTAGACTTTAGAACTTATCAAATATCATCTATAAGAATGTAATCGCAACAGAACTTTATTTAAACAAATGGCTATTGTTTAAGTGACAGAATAAAGATGCAATGCCATGTAAAGCTCAAGAATTTTCTTCATGAAAATTTTGCATGTACACATGAAATGCTAAGTTTGCTTAGAGCATTCATAGTTATGAGAACCAATTTAGCTACCATTTATTATGTGAACATCTAACATACCCAACCCCTTGGGTATGAGCACAACAATATATATAGAAAAAAGAAAGTAAAAAAAAAAACTGTGATGCGAAACCTAATGATTAAGTATGACCATGGCATTTAGCTGTTAAACTTGCCCTAAAGGTGTCATCATCTATTAAACCACATACTGGAGGGTTGAATAAAAATGGAAACACACCACACAGTAGACAGTAAGATGTCCTTCCATATATTTTACAAGTTTCAGTGCCACCCAACATCAGATTTATGCAAAGGTTTACTTTCCCCATCTAAGAACTAACCTAACTATTCGTTTGCAGTCAACTGGAGTCAACAACCCTAGACAGCGAAAGAATTTCTTCAATTATAACAGGAACCGCATGGATTAAAGATTGATATTAAGTCAAATGATTTGAGCTGGCATGTGTTTCATGAGATATTATTAACTTCCCTTTACCGGAATATTATGAGCAGGTAAACATAAAGCGGTAGGTACCTTCAGTTGGTCTTTCTGCTCTTTAGCATGCTGAAGTTGTTGCTGGACCTGAGATAGTTTGCTCTTTTCAGTTGCAAGCTCCTCTTGCAACAGGGCTCTCTCAGATTCCCAATGCTGAGACCTTTTATGAGTGTTCTCGACCCTCTTTGAAAGCTCCACAAAATTTTCCGCAGACTCTGCGGCGTGCCGCTTTGCGGCTTCCATCTGTATCCTGAGTTGTGCGTTCTCAGCGTCACGTCTACGAGCAGAAGCATCTGCCTTCTCCAGCTGTGTGTTTGCCCTAGAAATTGCAGACTCCATCTCTAAAAGCTTCTTCCGAGTGCTCTCTTCCAGATTGTGCCTCTCTTCTTGCAGGCGGTCTGCCTCTTCCTTCTCTTTCCGAAGTGACTGAAGCACCTCCTTCTCCTTGGCAAGTCGTCGTGTGACCTGCATCACCTTCTCTTGAGCCCAGTCTGTCCAGCCCCTCATATGTCCTTGCAACTCTTTCTGCCTCTGGACAAGAATCAAGACCATTTCATCCTTTTTATCCTGTGGAATCCAGACCTTCTGATCCTCGTCATATGAGAAGTTAATTTTGCTGCTAGAGTCTATAGCCTCAGTATTGGAATCATGATTCAAAGATGGAGCAGAACCATCACTTGAGGATGACAATGACAATGATAGATCTGTGCTAGCAGCTGGTGCTGGGTTGGCGTTACTGATCAGCTTGGCATCAAATGATGGAGTGCAGGGAAGGGCACCAGTAAAAGAAAGGTCAACTGATACTTCTGATCCCGTCATGCTTGCAGCAAACCCTTTGCCAACTTTTGATGAGCCCTTCAAGCTGCTAGTAGTAGCATCTGGAAGCGGTCTGCACTTCCTGTCCAGTGCTGCACTACCCGAAGAGCTATGCTTGACAGACCTAAGAGATCCTTTAGAGCCCAATGCTCGGGAACTCTTATCAAAGCTCATCAACTTCTGTCGGTGTGAGGAATCCCTCTTAGAGCCCCCCCTCTTGCTAGGGAATGGCTTATCATCCTTCACAGATTGTGTTGCAACAGCAACAAATGGTTGGTCCTCTGAATGGTCAGGCACAGCAGCTGGGTGTTCCTTTGGCTTAAGATTTGGGATCACACACTGAATCTTGCCAGAGACAGAAGGCTTGCTACTCGGCACATTCAGGCTTGCTGGTGTTGTGGATGAATCAGCTTTCACAGTATTGTAAGAACTGGGTGTCACTGGGGTAAGTTTTCCGTGGAAACTAACACCAGTCTGTGGGTTGGTAATAGAAACCGATAAATCAGAACTTGAGCCGGGTTCGTAGTTCCCCACAGCTGGCTGGGCGATCACATGAGTACCCCCTGCCGGGAGGGAAGCAGTGCTGTAGTCCATGGCAGAGGCGTGGGCTACATTCATGTCTGACATGAGCAGGCAAAACATCACATCGCCTGTGGTGTAGAATGGCTGTGCCTCATTGACCACCGCAACCAAGCTACCGAGCACAGCCTTCTCAATCCTCCTCAGGTCCTCAACGGAGGCGCCCTCCCTAGGCAACATGTCCCCCTCAGTCTTGAGCACCTCAACCGTGGCCTCACTGAACCCAGCAAGGCTCTCCCTCCAGCTGTACTGCGTAGCTGCCCGCACAACGGCAGCCCGTGCGGCAGCCTCTGAGTAGCCCATTGTGGTGATCGCACTCACGGCATTGTCGAAGGTGGTGCCCAGGCTCTTCAGAAGGATCTCCTCCAGCTGCGCCTCATTTGGGTCACTCCAATTCACATATCGCTCGCGCTCCAATAGCTCCTCCGCCGTAGTGTGGATGCCTCTGCAGGTGTCGCACGCGCTCGGGATGAGGTCGAGGTTGACACCCTCGGAGGCCGCGGCCGCCGCCACCGCCGCCATGGCGGCCTTCTCAGGCGACATGAACTCGAACCCCACGCAGTCCGCCGTCGGTGAGTACTCCAGACCGAAGGGACCCAGCTCGGCGGACGGCGGCTCGGCACGGTACTTGCGCTTGTTCCGGCTGGTGGCCTTCTCCTGCGGCGGCGACCCTGACGGCGGCGGCGGGGTCGCGACACTAGACATCAGGAAGCTTTGCTTCTTTTGTCCAAAAAAAACAAGTAATTCACCGAAAAAAAGCAACGACATCAGACAATCTTAACAGCAAAAGAAAAAAACAAAGAAAATTTCTCCACAGACGGATTGGACTGACCTTGTTCCTAGACACCGAATCAAGAAAAACCCCTGAAAAAATCGGAATACAATATTGTGAGAATTGGGAAGCTTCAACAAATCAAGAACCAATAAATACTCTTATGCTATGCGCCTAGCTCTAGGATCAGATGGGCGAGTTCGTGATCCGATCAGGCGTAGCCGGAGGCCAGCTTGGGCGGACGGATCGAGGCACGTACCGGATTGGATCGGCGGGGATCGAAGCGGAGCCGGCTGGTGATCAGAGGAGTGGAGAAGGGAGACTATGTGTATGGTGTATATAGAGAAGGGGGAGGACGACAAGGAGATAGAAGGGGGAGGAGCGTCTCTCCTGTCTGGGGGTAGAACGCCTGAGGAGTCACACCACTCGCCCTCCTTCCTTGCCCACCAACGTTTTCTTGCCTCCATTTCTCTCCTTTTTTTTTGGATGCCAGCTACATACCGACCACCTAGGTGAGGCGCCACGTGTGCCAGCCATGGGTGAGGATTGACGTGGCGGATCGCCATGGTGGCGGCCGACATGGCGAGCCGATGGACATGGATTCAAGAGGGAGACGACTATATTTGGTTAATGTGTGTGTATTGGGATTGGTGGGCGACATCTAAGGTTAGATGTAGCTGTTGCATGGTTTGGCGGGAGAGGAGGGTCCGACAAGCCTCGAGGCGGGTTAATAAGCTCGATGATTGGCAGTGGGTGGGCACGCATAACGGTTATGTGTAATGGATCCATTGATTTGCGAGAAAATATAACTCAAGATGAAGTCAAGCTATGTTTGGTTAGCGTGCGTGTAGCGGGATTGGTCCGTGTACGACATCTATGGTTAGATATATATAGGGTGACGAGGATCTAATAATCCTCAATTAATTAAATTTTTATCTGTAATTATTATTATAGATGGCAATATCTTACTAACAGTCTTGAGTATATCCCTTATCGTTCATAAGGGAGAAGATTAAGATAGTTGGTTGTAAACCATGCTACGATCACCTTGTATGGTCGTAAGATGTACTATGACTACCTTATGGTCGTAAGTCTTTCTACGACCACTTTATGGTCGTAAGTCTTTCTATGATCACCTCATAGTAAGCATTTCTATGACTAGGTCAATTACGACCACCCTTTAGTCAGCAAAGCTTACAGACATGTAGGCCTAATTGACTAGGGAATCTTATACATTGTGTTTGAAATACAGAGCGGTTAATATACGCTTTTATCTTCTGGGATAACTGGATGCATTACATCCCTGTCTCTGACAATAACTGCTAGGCGACGTGGGTTGTCATCTCTCTGACAATAACTTATATCAACGTGCTTATTTCATCAAGCGTTGAGGCGTCTCTTGGCTTGGAGAAATTGTCACCTCTTCATGCGCTATATAAAGGCTAAAATTAGTGGACATCAGAGAGGCAGATAGATCGGAGAATACAGAGAGGAGACATTAAGCATTAGTTTTCTTTCTGATTGCAAACAACATAGTCAATACAGCAACACAAGATTAGGGTTGTTATTCTCTCCGGAAGAGGCCTGAACCTGTCTAAATCCTTGAGTCTTTATCTATGTGATTCTAATTCCAGGAAACCCCCAATATTCATTCGTAAGATCGATACTAGATCATTGACATAGGGGTTGCATGGTTTGGAGAGAGAACAAGGCTCGATAGGCTTCGAGGCGGTGGGCTGTAACTTGCTGATTGGCGGTGGATAGGTGCCTAGTATAATGGTTAAGTGTAACTGCTTGTAACAGTACAAAATCTCTAAGTTGGATTAGTTAAGCATCTAATGTGTATTATTGAAATTTTGGGCTTTTTAAAAACTTTTTGTTGCAAAGCAAAAAAGGTTTCAAGTGTGGGAAAATTTTAGTTAGCTTCTATCTTCTCTGAATATGCTAGTTTGAAATTTTTCTAGAATTTTTGGAGGTTATTTGGTTTCCTATTTAATTTGTTTGTTCAATTTGGAATTTGGAATTAAAACACAAACCTAATAGGTAAATACTAATGAAAATGAAAATTGATAATTACAAATCTAGACTCAGCATAATTATTCTAAATATAAATTGAGGAATTAATTAAAGCATAGTTTGCAATTTTTCTCAATCAAGTAATAATAATCAATATTAAATCAAATGGTTTGAAAGACTGCATTTAAATTTAATTATTTTGATTCGCATGTATCACAAAAATCATGTCGTCATGCATGCATTAGTATCGTCGTTTTATTTTTCAGTTCGACCAACCGGAGGTGAGACACTTGTTTGTCCCTTCTTTTCCTGATGTCTCCCTTTTTCCTTTCCTACTAACTACTTTTGCTTCTCTCCTTCAAATCTCATCCAAAAACTCAAAAACAAGCCATGCATGTTATACCACCACGATCGTCATCGCACGACTAACCCATTTATGCAATTTCTTTTCGCATGCATGGCAGTTTGAGCGAGTTCGCGAAAAGAAGAAAAGAAGTAGCAGATGAAACACATGTATATCCATTCTTTTCCCCGACTTCTCTCCTCACAATCACAACCAAAACCAAAAATTATGCAATGCATGTTATACCGTTGCGATCGTTATCTCGAGAGCGTTCTATTTTAGCATTTAGTTCGTGCATGCGAGGTCGTTTGAGCGAGTTAGAGAAAAGGAGAAAGAATTGTATTGCTATTTATCTCCTCCTCAAGAGAACACAACCAACAAAAACTAGAACTTAAAATAATTATGGAGAAAAATATATTACATGAAAACCTTTAGAAATTTTACACCATAATATTCAATGTGTCCTCTACCTCCCCTAAAAATTTTGTGAATTTTGGAGTTCGGTAGCTATGCTTAAAAATTCACTAAACTCCTTCGGCCATTTTACAAAATTTGGAGAACCATTTTCCTTCCTCCCTACTTGAGTGACTCCCTGCCAATTCTTTATACCCAGCCAACCTCTCACCTCCACTGCCATTCTTGTGCCCACAGCCGAACCATCATTCTTCCCCATCGCCAACTCCATTCACCCCACTGCCTTCTTCCCAGAGCAAGCACATCACATGAACTCCCTACATGCACCATCTCTCTTCTCTCCCCAAGAACCGAATCCCACTGCCACTTCATTTCCCCAGCCGAACCATTCTCCTCTCCCCTGCCACCTCTTTCTTCTTCCTCCAGAACTCCCACCTCCATTTCTTTTTCACAAAAGAACTCAAGCTCCACTTCTCTCCTCTAAATATCCACCAAGAAACTCCAATCTCTCATTGTATGTTATGCCATCACCTTCCCCATCACTGAAGCATTTCATACATAAAAAAAAAAAAATTGCGCATGCGTGAACCTTTGAGCAAGTTGGAGGGAGGAGGAGGCCCATGGCACTATCGGCTGGTGGGAGGCAGCAGGCAAGGCCGGCGGAGCAGCGAGCACGACCCAACACGCGGCGACGCGGTCACGGGAGCCCAAGTACCGACAGCTGCTTGCGCGGTGCATGCTCGCTGCAGCACGGCGACAGCGAAGCCGAGCTTGAGCATGCGTGTAGCGATGGCGGCAGCCCATGGCGTCGAGAGAGGAGTCGGCTGAGAGCACGGCGAATGCATGCAGCGGCGCGGTGACCCAAGTGAGGCGGAGCCGGCATGGCGTGTTGCACATGTTGTGGCGGCGCCGATGCGAAGCGGGACGTGGACGCGGACGAGAAGGCCGAGATATCGGCGACGATTAAGGAGGACGCGGACGCGAAGCCAAGAGAACGTGGTCCAGTGGTAGTCGCACGCCTAGCGCGCGGCGGTAAAATTTTAGTGTCAAATTTGCGTTACCGCGTTCCAATGTTACTTGTGCATGTTGCATCATCATATTAAGCATGTCATTTTATTTTTCATGTATGTTTAATTGTACAAATGGATAATTAAATTGAGTGAGAAAAGTGTTTAATAGCACCTCAATACAACAAAACCCTTTGGATAAAATATATGAACAGAGAAAGTAATTTGAAGATGATTAGGATGACAGTAGGCTAATAAACCTATTGAATGTCATTTGAGTCACTCATTTGAGTTAGCAAATTGGAGGTTTGAGTTTAAAGGAAGTTTAGTCAATAGCAGTTTAGTCTGAAAAATCTTGTTGTTGTAGGTGTTTGAACAGTAATCTGAATATATTAGTTTTTGTCAATAAGCTAATGACCTTGCTAAGACAATTAGTTAGAAAGGTTATGGATTCAATTAACCATTTGAACAAGTAAGCTTTCAGTAGTAGTCAAATCTGAAAAATCAAGAATTGAGGTGAAGTCTCAAAAACCAACAGAGAAAAGAAGGTGGTTAGGAGAAAATCTGAATTGTGAGTGGGAAACCAATTGCAAACTCAACTCTCTTATGCTAACAAATGTGGTGTATGTCAGTTTGGTCACTCTAGTGGATTAACCTTTTTGAAAGTGAACCTGTAGGAAGTTAGCTGGTAGTTTTTCAGTTAAGAAAGATGTCCTGATTAGAAAAGATGATCTGGGAGTGTTTGATAATGGCAGTGGGCTAAGAGCAGGACTAACTGTAGTAGCTAGAGTTATTCTTGATTCAATTAGCCAATTTATCACTTAAGCTTTCAGGAGCAAACCTATTTGAAAACAAGTATGGAGATGAATATTCTGAAACCATCAGAGAACAACCAAATCGTTATTTTTGCTTTGGTGAACAGAAAAGGTGTTAGATGACAAGTTGTTTTGTCAGTAGGTTAATAACAGGACTCACTCCAGTAGTTAAGAGTCTTCTTGGTTTATTTAGTAATTGAACATTTATCTACCTGTAGCAATCCAATCTGACAACCAAGTATTGTCTTTCAAAACAAGCAGTGAGCTAATAGCTTTTCTAGAACAGGAGCTAAAGTCTTGTAAAATACAAAGATCAGTTAAATAAACCTTTTATTAATTAACCATTAGTATTTTCAACCTAAAGGAGTGAAGTTATTTAGAAAGCAAGAGTGAGGTGTATGTATATCAAATGATAGTAGACCTATTATCATAGTTTCAACTTTAAAATTTCATAACTAATTCAAATTAACTCCAAATTGAGTGAAACCAATTTTGTTGGTTTTAATTTTTAATGTACTTTAACTTGGATTAGGTTTGAAACATGTTTCTATCATAGAAAATTTTGATTTTAGGATTAAATCCAAAAACAGAATTATTTTTACACTAGAAATTGGTTTAACTTCAAAAATTCATAGAAAATTTATATGAACTCCAAATAAGGTGAACTAATTTGTGTTAGTCTTAAAATTTTATTCTCTTTCTAACCATGTAATACTTATATCCACTAATATCATACAAATTTTTACTAAATAATTAAAATTGGATAAACAGTAACCAAAGAGAATTTTTCGGTACTTTCCAGAAATCTAATTTTCGGGCTACTATAACTCTCTCATGTAAACTCCAAATGAAATAATTTTTGCACCTAAATTCATTTAAAATCATAATCTATCTACTGTATAAATTGCATGCATTTGTTAGCATTTTGAGTTTTTGATTATTTCTTGGTGTTTATTTGATGTTATTCTCTATAGAATATGAATTGGTGCAAGTCGATGATTACGCCACCGAGAGTGAACAACTTGAATTTCAGTAAGGCAAGCATCATTTGAACTTTATTTTTTGCATCATGTTTATCCCAGCTTTTGATAAGTAGTGTTTTGAAATTCAATGATATGTGCTTGCATGCTATTTCGATATGTCAATATTTTTGTAATGTGTAGTTAGTTATGGCCTACTCATGATGTTATCCTTGTTATTTTTCCAGTATATATATGCTTAAGAATAGATGGTTGTGATGATTTTCTATTTTGATTATTGAGTACTTAGTCATGCAAGTCTAGAGGGTGCGTTAGTATGGTTGACGGGATTAGTCGTTGATCATGGGAAACACCTCACCCTTATCGTTTTTTATTTTGGTTCAGATCTTCGTATCTGGTCATTTCAATCTAAACTTTGTTATTTCAAATGATTTTTTGGTCTGGATAAGTGGTTGATAGTGTGGGCACTGTTATGCACGAGACTTGGGTATCGCTGTTGTCTTTGTCCGGACCATTAAGGACCGAGCCATGGGCTATCATTTCAAGTAACTATCATGCTATCACATGAAGGATATGGGTACCGTTCAGTTAAGTAAGAGGAGAGTTTTATTGTGTTAAGTCCCAGGTGGTGTGAGGACACATGTGTTTGATTATTTGTTCATAGGACCCGATGCAATTTTCTATAATGTGCACGTGAGCACTGTTTTTCTTTATTTATATTGCATTGGTATCTCCAACACAACTTACGAACCCGCTTAGCAAGCGCTATTCGTAGCTTGTACTAAGTTTGGGGTTCATCTCGCAAGGGAGACTCATCTCAATAGGGCTTTCTTACTAAACAACACCGAATCTCGATTTCCCTGGCCGACATACCATAGGAAGTGTGTTATTATCCAGAGGCTTATGGGCTAATCGAGTCATGTGGGTAAAGTAGTACACCCCTACAGGGTTTAATCTATTCGAATAGTTGTGTCCGAGTCGGTTGTTTAGGGTTATGGGGGCACACCTTGCTGGACCTTTTGGTTTATTTATATTGCTTCCGTTGCTACTTAATGTTCTTATTTGAATTTAGCCGGTTGGCCGCTTGTAATAGTTGTAGACTAAATTACTATGTTGTATATCTTTTGGATTATCAATGTATGAATGTTGTATGGATGTGATTGACGTTGAATGAAGGTGCGAGCGTGTTGGTCGTGTATACTTAGATCGTTTGGAGAACCGGTCACCATGTGGAATTCGCAGAGGAGCAGTTTTGCATGGTCACTATCGCTCTAGTTCAATCAGTTACTCTCACTTGAATGGAGTTAATTTGGAATTCATTTCATTGAGGCCCAGAGTTATTTCTATAAGACCGAAAGGCCTCGGTCTTACAGAAATAACCCGGGGGGTCCTCACACCGCTATATAGCTTGGCAGAAAAAGTAGAACTCAACACATCCTAATGATCACATAAATTTGATGAAAGTGAATTATTCGTTGTTTTTTTTCTCTTTGAAACGGAATCATTCGTTGTTCAATACTACTCACTTATAGAAAACTATTTGTAAACCATGTATGGTTCATTCCATTTTCAATACTAGGCGTACCCATTTCCTTTTCCTAGCCAATCCATGCAGATGTGCCATTACAATTAACCTTTGTACAAGCAAACCCACTGCCAAATTGACAATACAGGGCCTTGTCGAGTACCAAGTTGATTAGCTAACCTCAAGGCTTGTCGAGTATCATTCTCGCATTGTCCCTCCAAACCCTGCAACAACCAGATCTACCCCTAGACCTCATCAGTGAAACCCCAATACCAAAACAAAACTACGTCCTCACCTTGAATAGCCCCTCCATTGATTTGCCACATTAGCAAATGTCATGGTGATCGGCCATATCGGCCGTTCAATGTTCAATACACATGCCACCCTATCTATGTGGTTAGTATGAAGTTGGCATCGACGAACAATAGAGAAATGAACGAGGGAACAAATGATAGTGTTTCGTATCTTTAGAGCTATTGTCATCGTGGCTTTAGTAAAGAATTGGATTGTTTCATCTTATTGTTCCACTCTGGCTTAAGTTGGGCCTTCGGGCAAAGGCCTAGCTCAAATTTGCATGCAAAATCTGTGATTAAAACCGAAATTTTCCATGTGAATCAAATTACAAGTTGGGCCATGGTATATAACGATTCCACTTAATGGAGCAATAATAAATTATATAACAAAACAACATTTCATCTCTTTATAACGGTTGTTACCATGACTTTCCTATGGAATCCAAGATTCCCCTTTTATTGTTAGGAGATAACCAATAAATTGTGTAAAAAAATAGCATTTTAAATCTCTACAACTGTTGTCAGCATATCATCCATAAGGAATTAAAGATTTCCCATCTATTGTTCCACTAATGGAGTAAGTACTAAATTATCTTTGGTCCCAAAAAAGTACTAAATTATCTATCTTGCACCAAATGGATTTCCATATGCATTTATTTTATAAAAAACTAAGATTTTGCACCTTTCACCTTACGTGTGTGTTAATCTACATTTATTTTTATGGGTAAGTACGATTTACCCCCTTTGATAAATGTATTCAGGTGGAACTTTGATTGCTTCGAATTTAGTAATGCCTCAATATGGTTTTATGCATTCAATCATGCAATATATGTGTTATATCTTGTGTCAATGTCTCTGCTAATTGCTACTAGGATATTTGTATGAGATGTGTAGAGCCATACAATCTATTGAACTCAAATGTGTCCATAGATGTACCACTCATTGTGTTAAGCTTCTTAAAATACTAATACTTTCCTCTAGTATAAACAATATCAGTTAGAAAATCTCTTTCTAATGTTGTTAGAAATTGTCAAACTAAAAAAATCATGTCATCTCATGGCATGACAAATTTCTCATATACAAACATAGTTATTTTTATCCGAGTCACCGGACAAAAAGAATGATTGCCCCCCTTACTATCAACAGGAAAATAGGTGTAGAAAGTCCACCTTACAAGAGGTTATAATGAAATTGTCTTTAAGTTTATGTACACCATTACCGGAACAGAAATCTCATCATGTCACATTATCTTCCAAAATAGCAAATGTATTTACACAATATATTATAATAATATCACAATAATGATATATCAAACAAAATATTACCACCTTACGAGAACCAAAAATTGCATCCCTAGATCTAAAAAACTTGCAATTATGTACACATATTAAAAAGCTATGAAAGACTACTTTCAAAATTTCACCATCTAACTTGGTTGTGTAGTCTTTATCCATGAACAACACATGACACAATTAATGTGCCATTTAACTCAGTGAAATTTTAGAGTTATTTATCTAAGACAAATTTGCATATTTACTCTCTAAACTAATTGCAAGCTTGTTGTATCATTGGGCTCTTAAAACTTGCAAACTAGATTCACAGCCCTCTAAACTTGTTTTTTACTTGTTTAGTTATTTACCAATTTTTCCTACCAAATATGATGATGTTGTTGGTTGATAAGGCGGACTAGTCATATATAATTCTTGGCTTTGTAGTTTCCCTTTTGAACTTGCGTAGACAATATTGGCTATAAATCTTGTTAGACTCAAAACCCTTTAGTAGCACAACATGCTAAAAGGTATGTGAATGAGATGCAATGGAGCAAGACAACCATTTCAAAAACAAGACACGCTACCATTCTCACAGATATGATTCAATATGATTATTCAAACAGAACATAATGGTGATCACCCATTGCCATTCAACACAGGAATAATTCAGAATTTGCTACAGTAAATAAATAGATTTCAGGATTTGCCCCGCCATGTGTCTATAATCCCACATATCATAGACACTTGGAGGGGGCAAATCATGAAATCTATCTATCTCATAATGGCAAATTATGAAATCCCCCTTCAACACATGTCATGCGATCACAAGTAAATCTGGACCTACATATCATAGACACATGGGAGGAGGGCAAATCTAAATCAATCTATCTCATAATGGCAAATTATGAAATCCCCTTCAACACATGTCATGCAATCACAAGTAAATCTAGTCACACTCTGCCAATCAATTAGAAAATACCATAACAGGTTACCACAAGTTCATGTAAACCTAAGAAGGGGTTTCTACACTGCCATCAACTCGTTGCACATGAGCACACTGTGGTCATCGAGACACCTAGGATTTCAATTTATTTGCCCCTGTTTGTTAGCATGTTCTCACCACTATACCTAAGACTCAAAAGTTGTAGACCTTTGGTCAATATGATGCCCTTTTCTCATCACACAAGGAGCCACATTATTCTCTTTGCTGCCTCGTGTACCATCGCCAGTTCACCACCGCCTACTGGTATGAGGGGAAGAGGATGTGTGAGCAAAGGAAACACACTTTTTTTTCTCGTGGTCTATTCTTTCTTTTCTTTTTTTTGTCAACAAGCCCTATCAAAATTGGGACATGGCCATTTTTTTGGTAAAGCATGTGTGTTGTAACTACGGCCAAATTCATCTCCACCAACAAAAAAAGGTAAACAATTTCATTGCAAGCCAATTTTTGTCAATAATCTAATGATGCCCAAATTGATTTGTTGTTATCAATTTTCGGTAGAGTTTTGTTGGGACATTAAACCAAACAACCTTGTAGCCATAAGTCCATCACACACGACATCAGACGTATGCTTCCTTTCTTGCTGACTAGTCACTATACACCATGTCATCTCTGATCTCTCTCGTCCTCTTTGCTTATGCCACATTATTGAGTACTGATAGAGTGCTCGTGCGTTACAACGGTACCCCAAAAGGGAGTGATACATATCAGCAGACATGATCTTAAAGCACATAATAAATATCAATTTTCTTTCATGTTGAATATATGAGCATTTTTCGAATTACGTTAATCCAGAAATATACTAGATAAATCAAGGAGAATAATATAGTCATTTTCACAAAGAAGGTATACAATAACACTATAGATATACGAATTTCTAGAAGGATATAAACTAGCATACCTATCTCAGTGTTCAAGTAAACAACAGATAATAAAACTAAGTAAACAACAAGTGCGAGATAGGCATACCCAGATCCAGCGGAAGGAGCAACAGAAGTAGAAGCAGGAGTCTTGATGAGGTCGTCATTAATCATGACGTGGATGTAGCAGAGACCTTCGTGGATGTCGTGGTAGTAGTCGTACAGATGTAGTCATAGCAGAAAATCAGATGAAGCGAGCAGTCGCGCGAACGCTCCCCAAAAATCTTATTCGTCCTCGCTCGTGCAAGCCTTCAAGAACGAGGGTTCCGGAGGCCTGCTCTCCCGGTGTAGTCGTACACGCGTCTCGCCGGGATAGAGATCGCCAGAGACAACAACAAAACTATGGAGTTCTTTGTGTGACTATCGTAGAGAGTCTAGCGTTTTGAGATCAGCTCCAGAACCAATGCTTTATTATTCTTAATAGCAAAAACGAAGAGGCCAGAATAGTGCTAACTGCAGTCATTACTCAATAGTAACCGCAGCCATTAGTCACTAGTAACCTGCAGCCATTACTCAATAGTAACCGTAGTCATTAGTCACTAGTAACCGCACCGTTACTGCCGTCCGTTCGTTAATGCCATTTACTGTGAGTCGGTGCGTTTTGATTTTCGAATAGATAAAGAAAACGCGTACGCACCCGACACGCCTGCGCACACGCACCGCATGGCTCGGCTCGGCTCGGCTCGGCGAGCGAGCGAGCGCACGTGTATTGGCTCTCTCCAATTCCACAAGGGGGTTACCACGTTCCACCTTTTAAAGTGGTGTAACTCCCATTCAACTCTCCATATGGGACTAAACAGTTTTAGCACATGTACATGGGCCTTTGGGATTTTTCAGGAATTAATTAGAATTAAATTTGGGCCTAGCCCGTATTAATTCCAACAATACCCCACCAGATCCCAAAGGCACATGTCAAATGCCTTGATCAACAATATTGTTTTGATATACCAGTGTTTCGATGGAGACCGGTTAAGGTTGAACATCCACCTAGAACAGAAGCTACACTTATCCACAACTGCATAATGGACTAAGCCTTGAATTGGCAGTTTTGTGTGAATAAGTTTCACTTAAATCCTTAACTGATACTAGGCTGCCAGGCATCCCCGCGGGTTGGAGCATATAAGTCATACTCATGGCCTATTCATGAGCTTCCTAGAGATTACCCTATCTCATAGACTGTGACTAGTAGTCGGGCTCATATAGGTGTGTTCTTTCAAGACTGCTCTGTAGGACAACATCTTTGCTTAAATAAGCCACAGAACACATTAAGATAAAAATCAACCTGCCATACAGATTTATGAGAGAATTGCATCTCCAATGGAGTGGGTCTATAAAGGTACTCTCCTTCTAGTTAACCAATAGCTTGTTTCGCCAATCCTACTTCACGGGATCTTCGATCATATAGGATGGGTTACCACTATGATATAACTCACGTGGGTCTCAAACCCATCTCCCTCGATGCATTGTCTATCACATTCCGTGATAAACACTTTGTGAAGGGATCTGCCAGATTCTTAGCTGTTTGGATATAATCCAAAGCTATTACTCCAGAGTTTCTCATTTTCCTAACAGACTTCAGTCTTCTCTTCACATGTCTTGATGACTTCATGTTATCCTTAGAACTGTTCACTTTGACGATCACAGTCTGATTGTTACAGTTCATCAGAATAACCGGTATCGGTTTTTCAACCACCGGCAAATCCATCAAGAGCTCACGAAGCCATTCGGCTTCAACAGTGGCAGTATCTAGTTCTGTGAGTTCTGCTCCATTGTTGACCTCGTTAAGATGGTCTGCTTGCAAGACTTCCATGAAACAGTGTCACCTCCAAGTGTGAAGACATATCCACTTGTGGCCTTAATCTCATCAGCATCAGATATCCAGTTTGAATCGCTATAACCCTCTAGTACCCTGGGGTACCCGGTATAGTGAATACCATAGCTCATAGTACCCTTTAGATAACGCATTACCCTCTCAAGAGCATGTCAATGATCATCTCCCGGATTGGAAACAAAGCGGCTTAGTTTACTCACAGCAAACGAGATGTCAGGCCTGGTAGCGCTAGCTAAATACATGAGTGAACCAATTATCTGAGAATATTTCAATTGGTCTCTGGCTATTCTCCAATTCTTCCTAAGCAACACGCACGGATCATAAGGTGTTGGAGATGATTTGCAGTCGCTATAACCAAAACGACTCAGAACCTTTTCCACATAGTGGGATTGCAACAATGTAATCCCACCATTATCACCTCTCAACAGCTTGATGTTCAAGATAACAACAGCTACTCCCAGATCTTTCATCTCAAAATTCTGAGACAAGGAATCCTTGACCTCCTTAATCACATTAAGGTTGGTCCCAAAGATCAGTATGTCATCAACATACAGACATAGAATGACTCCCTCGCTCCCACCATGGCAATAATACACACATCTGTCAGCTTCATTCACAATAAAGCCTGCAGATGTTAAAGTTCTGTTGAACTTTTTATGTCATTGCTTAGGTGCTTGTTTAAGATCATACAAAGATTTCAACAACTTGCACACCTTTTCTTCTTGACCATCTACTACAAATCCATCTGATTGTTCCATGTAAATTTCCTCGTCCAACTCTTCATTTAGGAAAGCCGTCTTAACGTCCATCTGATGAACGAGAAGACCGTGTGAGGTAGCCAGAGATAGTAGTACTCAAATAGTAGTCAATCTAGCCACAGGTGAATATGTATCAAAGAAATCTTCGCCTTCCTTTTGGGTATAACCCTTGGCCACAAGCCGTGCCTTGTACTTCTCGATAGTACCATCAGGCCTAAGCTTCTTTTTGAACACCCACTTACATCCTACAGGTTTACAACCATAAGGACGCTCAGTAATCTCCCAAGTTCCATTAGAGATAATGGAATCCATTTCACTACGGACTGCTTCCTTCCAGTATTCGCATCTGGAGAAGCATATGCTTCAAAAATGGTACTTAGAGTATCATCCACAAAGTACACAATGAAATCAGGACCAAAAGACTTTGCAGTCCTTTGTCTTTTACTCTTCCTCAGAGTTTCATTGTTTTTCTCCTCAAGAATTTGCTCAGGGGTTTGCTCAAAATATTCCATTGGAATGGCAGGTTCAGGAGTTGTATCAGGCTCCTAACTCGATGAACTAGGCATATCTTTCATCGAAAAAATATCCTCAAAGAATGTAGCATCTCTAGACTCCATAATTGTACCGACATGCACGTCAAGTACTCCAGATTTCACCACTAGAAATCTATATCCAACGATATGGTGAGCATAGCTTAGAAAGACGCAATCCACGGTTTTTGGTCCAAGCTTACGCTTTTTTGGAAATTGACACATTGACTTTTGCCAAACAACCCCAAGTGCGCAAGTATGAAAGTGATAGTCTTTTCTTCTCCCATTGTTCATATGGAATTATCTCTTTATTGTTTGTGGGAACCCTGTTTAGAACATGACATGAAGTCAATATAGCCTCCTCCCACCATGCTTTGGAAAGACCCGCTGTTTCTAACATGGCGTTAACCAAATCAGTTAGAGTGCGGTTCTTTCTTTCAAAGAACCCCATTTGGTGGGGTGAATAGGAGGCGTCCTCTCATGGATTATACCATGTTCCTCACAGAATAAATTGAACTCATTAGAAAAGTACTCGCCGCTACGATCAGACCTAACCCTTTTGATTTTCTTTTCAAGTTGGTTCTCAGCTTCTGCTTTATAGATTTTAAAGTAGTGAAGAACTTCATCTTTAGTTTTCAAAAGATATACATATCAGAACCTAGTAGAGTCATCAATCAAAGTCATGAAATATCTATTACCACCTTTTGTCAACACACCATTCATCTCACACAGATCTGAATGTATGAGTTCTAATGGTGCCAAGTTTCTTACCTCCGCAGTCTTATGAGGCTTACGAGGCTACTTTAATTGCACACAAACTGGACATTTAGAATCTTTGGCAAGGGTGAATTTCGAGATTAACTCTAAACTGGCTAACCATGTCATGCAACCAAAATTTATGTGACAACGTCGTGAATGCCAAATAGTAGTCTCATTACCACTACAAACATGGTTCACAACATTATTACACAAATCTGAAAAGAGATAGGCGGAACAAGCCTCCGCACATATAGCCTTTACCAACAAATTGTCCACACTTGGACATTACAAATTTATTGGACTCAAATACCAGTCTAAAACCATCTCTACACAGAAGAGGTCCACTCACGAGATTCTTATTGATAGATGGCACATGATGCACGTTCTTCAGTTGCACAATCTTCCCCGAAATAAACTTCAGATCGACCGTGCCAACACTATGAACAGTGGCATGTGACCCGTTCCCCATTAGAATGGATGAATCCCGAGTGACCTGGTAAGAAGAGAACAATGAAATATCAAGACACACATGTATATTAGCACCGTGTTCATCCACCAATCGGTAGATTGACATACGGAAAAGAACGAAGAGGTAAATTACCATACTCGATGTTCCCATCTCAAGAGTACCAACAACAACATTAGCGGACTTGAGCTCCGAACCAATGCTTTGTTCTTCTTAGGCCTGTTTGGTAGAGCTTGATTCGTAATTTTGGCCCAATGATCTTGATTTCTCGAGAATCCACACACGAGAATCTAAATGCTATCTAAAAGTGTTTCTGTAGGTTGACTTCAAAACCATATGAGGGGATTAGAGGCAAATAGACTATGTTCTTGCGGTTGTAATAATTCAATTGTATTTGTGTTTTTCTCCTATGTATTTGTACATAAATTAGAATTTTCCTTAAATTTGTTTAGGCTATGTGAATATATATACGTTGTATCTTTACACAATGCCAAGTTATATTGCATTTACACTTCATAATGGATTACAACTGTGTATAAGAAAATTTTGTACTGTTGTCGCTGTGATAGATGAAACTAGAGATATCGCATTCATATCGTAAAAGTGTTCAAATGATTATTAAATGATATTACGTACAAGTAATAAAATGATAAATGAGTCATAACAAAAGACCACAAAAAATCGCAAGTAGTGTGTCCATCATCCTGAATGAGCAATTACACTTGCAAGGTCATCACGGATACACATACACTGCCATTTCCGAAGCCTCCCAAACATGAATTCATTGATACACATACATGGATTCCCAACTCCTAAGCCTCCCAATAAATTTCTCAAACCATGGATTCATGGATACGCATACACTGATCATGATCCTCTCCATGAATTGATGATCCATTTTGGCTCACAATATACCCCAAACGCAACCTCGAGTTCATCCCACCATATATCTTGGTGTCAAGATCGGTGTATTTGAGTCTTCCGTGGAGTAGCCACTTAACTTTTACCCTCTAAAGCAGAGTAGCGACCTTAGCAGCACTGAATAGATAGAGAACATCATGTTGCTTAAAGTACTCGCCCATTTCTGCACGCATTTTTTTCAAGTTGAGAAAATATGTCATGGGTCACAATGATAATAAAGGTATCAGGAAATCAAAAGATGCACCTCCAAGGAGCTACTAACGACATTCGGTAAAAGATCGGCCTTGTTAGTGTTCTCTTGTGCTCGTCAATTTCGAGTATATACCTTAGAACATAGGCAAAGACATGTCGAAGACAACAGACGCAAAATTCCACAATACCTTAAAGCGAACACAACGGTTCTATATCGTGGGGAAAATACCTCTTCTTCGTTAGCTCACAGCTAGAGTCTAAAACCCACAAATCATACTAATCCCAACGAGGAACATCACAAACTAACAATAATGTGGGTTGCAAGTGGTGCCATGTCACAAACTGAGACACCTCCTCACATTGGAGGAGATAGAACATCGCTCAAACACATGTTGGGACATGTCACCTATTTTGATAAAAAAAGTAACTATCCACATCAATTTAACCACATGATAGCGCATTGAAACAAAAAAAAACAAGTATTTAAACCTTATGCCATTGGTACATAATAACACCAAAAACCATAAATCGAGATAGGCATTTACGATATCGATATGGAAGCAATGTGACAAAGAAACATATACAATTGCGTTACTAGTACTTTTTAAAAGATGCCATATCTTTATGTACGTGCTGAGCAATCTAGACAACAATATGTGCGAGAATAAAGGCAACCGATTATGGAACTCCGATCATGCTATTAATACAATATTGTAGTTTAAGTCTTGGCGACGAAATTTCATGATGAATTTGGCTTTTAATGCTTTGAGATAATCGGCGATTCACGAAAAGTTGCCTACTCTAGTCATCGGTCATCTAGCCTCAATGGGAATTTATTGACTATGTATTCAAATGGGCAACCATGTAAGTTAAACTCATAAAGAGTTGAAAAAAATCTGAGTACTAGATTCTTTTGAAATAAGTACCTCAAGATCGAACAGCGGTAGAACAAGGGATCTCGAGCATCGACAATCATGACCAACTTGAGAAAGAAGGAAAGCGATAAGTACTTTCATTATTTCTGAAATGTCACTACTCACTACTCACTCATTCAAAGAAAAGGAATAGGATTGGTCATCACAAACAAGACTACAATCGACAATAATTTCAACTTAATAACAGATAAAGATCACATATCATATGTAACTCATTAATTCAAATGGGGCCACATTCGGCACAAGGTTTACAAAGCGAATGTAGTGAGTAATAGCCAATGATGAGTGAGTGTGTAACTCGATAATTGACGATGATTAGTGAGTGTGCACATGCATGTACTCGAGCACGATGAAAAACCGCGAGATCTTTGAAAATATATGGAGCATTGTGCGGTGATGTGCAACTGATTGAAAAGTGAAATAAATGACTAATCGATTAGCTCTAACGTACTAGCCAAATTGTACAACATATTTCTCGGATAGATGTACTAACCAAATCACTGCGCTCAAGTACTCTCAGAGTTGTCTCCATATATCAATGTTCTTCTCAAAAGGCGTAAGAACAAGTTTTCATTCTCTTCCAATCTGCAGAACAAATTTCTTTTTAGAATCAACTTGTATATAAAATAGACAACACCTCGGCTAACTTAAAGTTTGAGTTAGATGGACTACATGCTAAAACGTTGAAAGACCTCTATTGCGTAGTTCAATCAAAGTGACACGTACATTTTTAGTTCTTTGACATAGGTTATACTATTTTTAAAGGCCAAGAAACAAATTAAATGTACATATATGCTTCAATTAGACAGCATTCAATACTTCAATTAGCACTTTGCAATGCCCAAAAATCACGAACCAGGTTAGGTATTTTTCCAAATGTTTACAACCAAGCATAAGTTGTTGTCCAACTATTTGACAACTTTCTACGTTTTGGCACACAAATACAGAAGCATCAACGACTCTCCTAGACAAACATTCACTTTGTACATAGAAACAACGAAACCAACTACACCAACCAACCTCGCAAGATTCCTCCGCCACTCGGGAAGGCCCGCCTCGTTGGCGTCGAGCTCCTCCACCGTCATCATCGCGGCGGTCCACGGCACTGAAAATATTCGAGTTCCATTCACCCACAAATCACTCACCCCACCCACGATCGAAAGAAAGCGGTCTTGAGCACTCACCGGCGAGAACCCCGAGGTTGTCGCGTGCGAGCCTCTGCTCTGCCGCGCGCCCGCCTCTCCTCCTCTGCCTCGTTCCATCCCATCGCAACGCGCCGCCTCGAGGCAATTCGCCGAACATGGAGAATCGGGCGCGATCGATTAAACCGAACCGACGCGGCGGATAGGAAGCGTCGTGGGCATCACGAGGAGATCATCTTGACCGCTATGGAGGACGGCGTCGATATCGGCCGGCGTCGATGATGGACTCGGCGGCGGCTGCTGCGCGCGGCGGGAGAGTATGAGAGCCCGGCCTCTCTCCTTGGCGGCGCGCCGCTTTGTTGCGCTGCCGGACCGGTAGCGGCGAGGCCCTCGCCGCGATCCTTCCTCCCGCCGCCTCCCATCTGCACCACCACAGCAAGTCAGGGTAATGAAAGCCGAAGCGTCGGGCGTCTCGCGCAGGGAACTCGGGGAACTCGGGGGTAAGTGGATGGCAATTGGTGGGTAAATAACTTTAACTTCAATGGGTATTTTTCTTCTATCAAGTTGGATTCTCATAAGAATCTAAAAAAATGCTGCTTCTCCTCGCTAGTGTATTTTTGAGACAGCTCCTCGCAAGAATCAAAATCGAGTGGTTTTGAGAATCAGGGTGTTTGGTATGACTCCACGAAAATCAATTGAAAAGCTAGGAGTAGAAGCTGTACCAAACAGGCCCTTAATAGCAAAAATGAAGAGGCCAGAATAGTGCTAACTGCAGCCATTACTCAATAGTAACCGCAGCCATTATTCACTAGTATCCTGCAGCCATTACTCAATAGTAACCGCACCGTTACTGCCGTCCGTTAATGCCATTTACTGTGAGTCGGTGCGTTTCGATTTTCGAATAGATAAAGAAAAATGCGCACACACACGCACCCGACATGCCTGCGTACACGCGCACACGCACGGCACAACTCGGCGAGGCGAGCGAGCGAGCGAGCGAGAGAACGAGCGCGCACATGTATTGGCTCTCTCCAATTCCACAAGGGGGTTACCACGTTCCACCTTTTAAAGTGGTGTAACTCCCATTCAACTCTCCATATGGGACTAAACAGTTTTAGCACATGCACATGGGCCTTTGGGATTTTCTAATAATTAATTAGAATTAAATTTGGGCCTAGCCCGTATTAATTCCAACAATTCACATATATATAAACAGATACATTAACTCCGCCTATTGCATCACCTGCTACTACTATAAAGGGATATGAGTAGGCTACACTAGCTGGCAATTCAAAAATGCTACCACATAAACCAAGAAGCCATGCAAGCAAGAGGTCATAGATCGTTACCACTAGACGTGCAGTGTAGCGGAAGAAGAGTTGGAGCAGCCTGATCCAACGTCGGGCGCGTCGATGAAGTGGTCATAGTCGATCATCCAACGTCCTCGGCACCGATCGTCTCCTCCAGCAACCTATGACGTTCCTTGCGTAGGTTGTGGATCATCCTCGATCAGCACAGCAGCACCTCTATGGTATCTCAATAGTGTCTCAAGGTGGGTCAATCTAACACCATGTTATTTAACATGCGTTCACATTATTGATTCGATATCCACATATCCATGACCGGTGAAACGTGGTCATCAATCAATACATGTGTTAGTCGATAGGTCACTAGTGTTTCAACTAGTGACATCCGACCAGGGATATATTTAGAATGACATCATATAAGTTAAAGAGCTTCACCAACAAGTCACACACTTGTTAATTTTTATAAATGATAATTCATCCAATAAACATAATAACGTTTATTCTATAACTCATAAACATAGACGTGATAACAACCATCTCTTTGATTGTCTCTAGGGCATATCACCAACATACTACACGAAAATTAAAATTTTGAGCTCATAGATTGTTTACCTTTGGAAGTTGAAGTTGATGTCGACTTCTCTACCCGACACGCTCCCATTTCCAACCATTGCCGAGCGGCAAGGAAGAGAGCTACGCGTTGAGGAGGTGGAAAGGATCTGCCAAAGCTTGGGTGGCAGCGGTGATGCTGGAGTTTGGTTTGCAGTGGAGAAGAGGGGGCGGCGCTAGATGGAGATGGATCAGGAGGGGTACCGGATCGTAGGAGAAGTAGGGGATGAGACACAAATCACATGATGGAGCGTTTGGGGGGAGGAATGAGAGACATAGCATGCGTTTATTTGCGGGATGGGACAATTCGTCCCAACACTGGGGCAAAATCCTTTTTTTTATTAGTTAAGATAAGAAAATAGGAAAATGATCGAACAAGTAATAAGGAACGAGTTTAGTGATGTAAGAATTTATTTGCAAGTTTAGAGAATAAGTGATACAATCTTCTTCTTTTTGAGGCAGAATATCTTCCATTATCTGGGTAATATAGCCAAATCGCTATTCATAAGCGATACAATCTTACAAGCAGCTAGGAGTGCAAATTTCCTTTCTTTATATAAAAAAAACATAATTAAATGGTAGACCTTAAAAATACCCAACAAAATCCAAAGAGTCCTGGATTAGTGTACCCACCTGTCAGACCGACCTTCTCGAACTGGCAAATCACGTCGGCTCGGAGATCCGTCTACTCTGCGCGTAGGGCTAGAAACGAGCCGAGCCATTTCGAGCCAAGCTTGCCTAGGCTCGGTCTGAACTTCGGCTTAGCTTAGCTTAGCTCGGCTCGGCTTGAAAATAAGCTCAAGCCGGCTCGCGAGCCCGTTCGAGCCATGAACCACCTAGGCCACTCTAAAGAACGAACTGTCAACATTCCACTCCCAGACTCCCAGTCAACCATCTCAAGAACATATACAAGTTATACAACAAACCTAGTAAAGTATGAAGTTGTATTCCATCCTAAACCTACCAGTCAACCATCTCAAGAACATATACATCTCAAGAATATATTAGTTAACCATCTCAAGATTCAAGAACATATACAAGATACAACAAACATTCCAGATTCCACACCAAGGAAGCTTCCTTCTTGTCACCGATGTGGCCGAACGCCCTCTTGAGCTGCTCGGCGACGGCGCACGTCCGCCTCGCCTCGATGGCCTCCACCTCTACGGCGAGGCAAGGCCCAAGGGTACAACGCCTCCAGGCTCCAGCTGACCAGCTCCCCGAGCCCCCTCCGCTCTTTGATGCGCGCTGGACACGCGGGTAAGGAGGCGGCGACGGATGGAGCAGGGGTCGGTGAGGAGGACGAGGCGGCGGATGGAGCAGGTGGCCGGTGAGGAGGACGGGGCAACGGATGGAGCAAGGGGTCAGTGAGGAGGACGGGGCGATGGATGGAGCAGGTGGTGGGGTGAGGATTGAGGAGGAGGTGACGGAGGATGGAGCAAGGGGCCGGTGAGGAGGATGAGGCGGCGGATGGAGCAAGGGGGGACCGTGGGAGCATGGAGGTAGGATGAAGCCAGGGCCAGCCGGCCAGGGGGAGGACAGGGTGAGCTGGGCGGTGGTCGGGGCGGGAGAGGAAGGGGATCGCTGGATCGGGTGGATAGGGTGGGGAATTAGGGATTAGAAGGAATGATGGGGCGGGGAATTGGGGACATGGGAATATGTATATGGGATGGGGGACCGGGGATTTGGCGATGGGCTACCGAGTGCTGACTGGGTTTCCGCTTCATGCATGGGTTGGACTGCCTGGCTCGTTTGGCTCGCGAGCGGCTCGAGCTCAACTCGAAAGTCTTACGAGTCAAAAGCTAGGCTTAACTTGGCTTGAAATTTTACGAGCCCAAGCTGAGTCGACTTAAGCTTGGTTCGAACCGAGCTGACTCGCAAGCCTCGAACTATTTTTTCAAACCCTATCCACGCACGCCATCCACCTCGCGGGACCCAACCACCTACCCGCGCCAACAGATGCGGGGACCGTACTTCTTTTCGGGACCACATGGTATCGAGAGGGTGGATTCATGGCCCGGTGCTGTTTTTTTTATTTTTCTCCACTGAAGGAAAAGTCTTCCTCTGCTTGGGCGGCCCAAGTCCAACACACGCATGTCACGCCCGCATACGTAGTTACGTACCCTTCACGCGACCCCACCTGTCAGACATTTTAAAGCACACCGAAGAGAAAATTCAGTTCAAAATCTCTCTCTCTCTCTCTCTCTCTCTCTCTCTTGCTGCATTTGTGGACCTCCGGAGCCGAGGCGTCTCTCTCTCGTCGCAACGGAAGAACTGCTCCCCCGACCACGAGGTACCAACGCTCGCTTCTACGAGTTTTGATTGATTCGCGTTTATCCTTATCATCTGTCTCGATCTCTCTTAAGATTTGGACGCAATTTGCCAATTCGAGGTAGAAATATGCAATCCTGCCTCGCGCTTGATTGATTGATTTTCTGCGGCTTGGAATTTTAGTGGTTGGTGCTGGCTTGGTTTAAGGGCTCGCTCGATCGCTGCGCGAGTAGCGATCGGACGAGCGGATTTAGCGGAGGACGGCTGGATTCGCTGTTTCGTTTGTTGTTTGGCCCGGGCTGGAGCGGATTTGATTGGATTGGGTGGGAGGTGGGAAATGGGGCTCATTGAGGGGATCGGATGATCCCAAGCTGGTGCCTCCGTGAGCGGATCTGATGGTATACCGGCTATAGAGGGAGTTTGTTGAGGGGGTTCTCTATGTGTGTGCTCGTGGATTGCATTAGGGATTTCGAATGCCTGTGTTGCCGTTGCAGGTTACAATAGGGTGATTCGCTAAGTTGCGCTTCACCCTAGACTGTAATGATTATGTAAGAGGTGTTGTGGGCTTAAACAATGCCATGATGTAAGGAGAGAAAATTGGAAGAGGATTAATAGGGCCACCATTGGTGAGTTCATAATGTCGCATTGCTGAATTGGTGAAATGTAGAGTGGAGATCAAACCGTAACTGGGAGGATGTATTGTCTTCCTAAGGGGAATATGAGATGTTTAGATGCCAATTTGCCACTATGTGTTGCCTAACATTTTTCTTTGTATTACTAGGATAGTTGATATTGACATGTTGTACATAAGTATGGTTCTTTACAGAAGGCATATGCGATTAATAACTTGTCTGTTTGCACCTAAGAAGTAACTCCAGTGCTAACAAAAATCCCCATTTAGAAGTCTGACGGCAGTATTCTTTCTTAAGGGCCAGGAAGAATATATTCTGCAATAGATCATAATTTCTCTAAGCTTACTACGCCACAATGTAGTTGGTACTATTCCAAATTTGCGATATTGCCAACAGTTTGAAAAGGACATGTTTCAGTATTTTTCCATGAAAATCTAGAAATTATTTGTGGGACACTGAGACGTGTTACTTGAAATTTAGAACTAAGGAGTCCGTTTGCAAGAGCTACAATGTGAGGAGTATTTGTATACAAAGATATATTTGGAACAATTTGAAACATGTTTCTCGCTTCTTAAAAACATCACTTTGATCATACGCCTCAATGATCATGTGAAAGGTCCTTTTCTATAGCCACAAGCAACTTCTATAAGGAAACAAGGCAGCATTCCATTATGGGTTTTGGATCATGTTCAATCGTTCATATGATACTAGGTGACAAAATAATCCAATACCTTATCAATGTTTCTCAGAACAGTAAACTAGATTCTTGAGTCTGTAGAAATCCTATGCTTAACGTTAAGGACACATGCAGCCACTTGTATGCTAAACTTTATAAATCAAGGAAAAAGGTTCCCCTTTTCTAATTTGATATTGTTGCTAACTTTGGCCTATAGTGGAGCTCTTCTGAATATTTTTTCTTTGTAGGCAAAATGCATTTATTTCCTACTGTGGTTGACTTTGTTCAAATAGCTAAACTTTGCAAGAATGCCAAATCATGATTTGATTCCCTGATGACCAAAGGTTTGTCCTTTCTCTAAAAAGTGATTTAATTCCCTGAACACATATGAGATTTTTAAAACTTTTTGTGTGATAGCTAATGTCATTCTTCTCGATTGCATTTTCGAGTCTTATTTGGTTTGCATTATATTTTCTTGCCGACGTAAATGGTATAAGGATTAGAGAACTCTAAGATATAGAAATACCAACAATAAGTAAATAACTCTAAAACCCTAGCCTATTACTTTCCCCCTTTTTCCCCGTTACTCCGACCAGTGGCGGGTCAAACTCGGTGCAACCAGACTCCTCCTTGACCGAAGACCAAGGCAGTTGCGCCCCCAGACCAGACTTGGTGCACTGGCGGGCGCTGTCATTCGGCTATTATCAGTCGACGCTCAACCCGTCAAGTCACCTGCACTATGCCGCCGACCCGGTTGAAATTACGAGCCACTTCCCCCTTTTTTCGAGCCACGTTGAATGCATTGTCGACTCTCGGACTTTTCTATCCATTGCTTTTGTATAACAACCCGACCCCTTCATTGCCGTTCCTCGCCACACCAGTGCTAACTCTCCTCTCTCTCTCTCTCTCTCTCTCGCGACGAGCGAGAGCTCCGATTTTGGCTAAGCGCCACCACATCGCCGCCTTCGCCGTTGACACCCATCGAGCCGCCATTGACCTCGCTCTTCCTCCCTTCCGACCAGAATAGCCCTAGTAGTTGAATCGACCCCGCCGGTGTGGAATACTCCAAGACGTCTCTTCGGGACCATCTACCCGCTTCCCTGGAGCTATCCTGAAGATTGAAGACCACTCCCCTTCCTCAGGCTACAACAGGAGCGCGGAGCTTCTCTCGCTGTCGCCGTCTACAGTCGCCAGCCTAGTTCCGGCTAACTCGTTCGCTCCACGTCATACTGGTAAGTTCTTAGTGGTCACCAAGTACTCATGCTCACCCTAGTTGCTTAGAAGCACAGTCGAACCTTCTACGACCACGTAGTTGAAACTCCTTCGACTATGCCCAACCGAGCCTTCTACGACCACGTAGTTGAAACCCCTTCGATTACATACAGTCGAGCTTTCTGCGACCACGTAGTCGAAGCTCCTTCGACTACGTATAGTTAAGCTTTCTATGACCATGTAGTCGTACCTTTTACGACTACACCCAGTCGTATTTCCTATGACTACAGGTAGTCGTATTCTTCTTGAATCCTTTTTAGGACCCTTTTTAGGACTACATTGAGTAGTCATAGCCTTCCTACGACTACATTGAGTAGTCATAGCCTTTCTACGACCACATTGAGCAATCGTATCCTTCCTACGACCACATTAAGCAGTCCGTAGCCTTTCTACGACCACGTCGAGTAGTCGTATCTTTATTTTTGGATTTGTTAGCCCTTTTTGTCTTTCCGACTAGTCAGTTGTACCTCTTGCGACTACGCGTAGTCGATCCCCCCTTCGACTACGCATAGTCGAATCATTTTCCGACCACGTGATCGAGTAGTCTTTACACGTAGTCGTACCTCCTTCAACTACGCATAGTCGAACTTCTATTGACCAGATAGTCGACTCTCATTCCATTAAAATGTAGTCGAAGACTCTTTTCGACCAAGTGGTCGAAATCCCTTCCGACCAGTTAGTCATAAACCTTGAAACGATGTACAATACTTGAAACGATGTACAGTACTCGAAACGATGTACAAAACTCGAAATCAGTTTCAACCACTGTCTCGACCACAGTTCGATCACTCCTTGACCACTGTGTCCAGACCACACAGTTTTGACCACTCCTTTTCGATCACTATCTCATCCACAGTTCGACCACTCCTTCTCGACTACTGTGTCCAGACCACACAATTTCGGCCGACCACTGTGCATCGACCACACAGTTTCGACCACTCAATTCGACCACTCAGTTCGACCACTCAGTCCGACCACTGAGTTTTGACCACTCAGTTCGACCACTGAGTTTCAACCACTAAGTGTCCACCACTCATTCGACTAGATTACTTCGACCATACGGATTAGCAACCAACTTGGGACCTAATAGAATCTACTCGACTAAACCGAAAACACCCCATTTGGAGTTCATTTGAGTTTTACGCAACTTGAATTCCTATGTGCTTATTTGAAATTTTGGGTTGTTTTTGCGTATATAGAATCTGAAGCTTCCAAAGATGCTCGAGTAGACCAAGAACAAGAACAGCAGCACCTTGACCAAGGCGAGTCAATACTTTGATCATATTGCACCTACTTTTGGCAGATTATGTTGCTCTAAATTATGAAATTGCGTTGCTATGAATTATACAACTACATTGGTCTAGCTTATAGTTAATGCCTTAATAATAATTGTGTATAAACTTTCAATTCTTGAACTTGGACACTATCTTTTGTCACCCTAGACTTAATGGATTACCTACTAGTTAATAAGTCTGTATCTAAGTGTCATGCTTAGCCTTGTTTAGATACATTGTCATGTGGGCATTAAATTGCCCTACAACAATCATTCAAAACATAAAAACTGGATTTGGGTAGTCGAGGTTGGGAGCTTGGCTGGTATGATTGGACTAAAGGTTATTTTCAAAACAAAGGAAAACTTGAAAAATAGATTTCGATTTGGGCGGATGGAAAGAGTGGCTGGTGCCCGGGGCACGAGATGATGTTGGTATGTGGATGTACTGCCCAAGTCAATAAAGGACTAAGTTCTTGTGATGACCTCTCGTGTAAAAACAATACGACCATAAGTCTATAATGGGTACAACCTGGCTAACTAATTTGTTCACCTCAGCATGACTTCACCATTAGTGGGTGTGTGGCAAGAAGCCACAGGAAAACCACATGACGCAAGAGGGGGCCTCTGGGAGCGTGGCTCCGGGCGGTGGAAACCTTAGCGGGTGGGGTTGCGTCGAGGTTAAGCATTGTAAAGGTCTTGTGGTAATCTCTTATTGATTCACATGTCCAAGGAAACGTGTGTATATATCAAGATGATTATCTCTTGTAGGTAAAGTGTACAAACTCTGCAGAGTAAGAAAACTATCTAGATAGTCGTGCTCACGATCAAGAGCGGTGCCAAGAACTCGCTTGAACTAGATTTCAGTTTTATAAAACGGTTTGCAGATGAAATGGAAAGATGGGGTGGGACCTCAGGGATTTGAAAAGAGCCTGGTCGGGGACCAGTGGTAAATACGGGATAGCTCGAGCATTGAGTGGATGGAGCTACTCGATGGTATAGGAGATGGGATCTCCACTAGTACCTTATCAATAAAAACTCAGTGATGAAAACCCATTTGTTGAAAAATACTAAGTCTCGGGTTGTTCTACTACTTAATCTATTTCAAACGTAGCTTTGTGCAAACAAAAGAACTCTGAGCTCCCCTTGATCAGCTTTGCATCTATAAGAAACTGCATTGTGTGTTGGCTCGCGAGTACGGCTGTGTACTCAGGCTTGTCCAATATAATATTTCAGACCCACTCGATCAAAACCCCTACGACTACTACTCGAAGGCAGGCTGGACCTGACGGTGGGGAAGATGGTGAAGCTTACGCCGGGACCCCTAGTCGCTTGCCTGTGGACAGAGTGAATGGATCCACTAAGACTTGTTTTGCTTTCGCACTCATCCTTGATTATGTACGCTTGACTTTTGTAGAACTATTGCCTTCGTGGCTTTTTGTAAAACAGTTGGACATGCGGCCTATTATGTAATATATTATGGGCTTGCACTGTTCGCACCGAGCATTGTTCACACCGAGCGCTGTTCACACCAAGTGTTGTTCGCGTCGTAGGCTGTTTGGACCTTACTCTTTAACATAGCATGGTGGCACCTGGTCGTGGAACTCCGATCGGCGTCCCCTGCCCGACTACAACCTTCGGCTAAGACCTGGTTGTAGGTCTGCCTGGAGTTTCCATGGTTATGTGAATGATCCAAGAATGTAGCGTTGTGTGTGCTATCTACTGATCCAAAGAATGGCACAGTTTGACACAGGGGATTCCAAATCGCAAATTTGGGGTCCGATAGTTTTGGATCGGTCTTTGGATCAACACGGCCCCAGAGGATGCAATACTTGCACCTGCCATTCATTTGTGCTTCTGCGTTACAAGAACATAATTAACACAAGATACCAAAGAGGGAGGAGTGAGTAGTAGCCTTGGCACCGCCATCGTGGTCGATCGCTAGCCGCCATCTTGTCGATCGCAACTACTCACTTGCCCTCCCTCTCTCTCGCCACCCAACGTCGACCCGATGCTCCAGCCCTCTCTCACGAGCGACCCGAAGCTCCTCCTCCCCTTCTCCCCAATGCGACTCGGTATGCGAGGGTCGGGAGGCCGGGAGGGGAGGCCGGTTGCCGCGAGAGGGAGTTGGGAAGATGGGGAGGGAGGTGGAGGCCGAGGAGGGAGAAGGGGTCACCGGGAGAGGCGGGAGGAAGGGCATAATGGATCTAGAGTGGCTGCCGAGGGCAACAGGAGCTACGGCCGAAGGGTGACGGGAGCGGCAGAAGCTGCCTCCGAGGGCGGCGGTGACCGGATTTGGAGTCACACGTGAGCAATGAGCCCCCGACTGCCCTCCCTCTATCTCTTTGCCATTGCATCTGACAACAGGGCCCCACATCCCTCCTCCCAAGTTGCCCGACTTGTTGCCACTGCTGGTCGACTAGTCGCCTAACTTGCTCAGCGCAAGTCGAGTCGCCACAGTCGGCACTTCTCCGACAACTCGTTGACTAGTCGACGACTTGATAAGCATGCTCTATGCTGATAGAAATAATTGTGGAATAAAACAGGGGCATGATCTAGCTAGTACTTGATAGCCTTGGTCTAAAAAAATCATTAGATAACTTGTCTAATGGTGCTAAATTGTGGCCCACGACACGGTTAATAGAGACAAACAACCAAGCTTATTCAACAATTTGCTTAACACTTAACACAGCTGGGCAATCAACCAACAATAAATTTTCTGCACAAGTTGTGGGGCATAGAAGGCAATAAATATGCTCATTCACATGCTTGCACACGACCGAACCAACGGGCAACATGGCTAGGTTGAGCAAGTAATGAATAGCTAACCCCAATCTATGGCCGACCTGCTATTTGCGTGTGCCACCGTAACAAAAGTTACTAACTAGTATGGTGCCCGTGTGTTGCGACGAAATCCCATATTTTGAACGAAACAATTTTCATATTGTGTGAAGCGTACGAATAAAGCTGAAGCTTTTTGAATCAGCTCTCATTGAAAATTGTATGTAGTCAGAATGCAAAACAATTCCGCATTACATTCCATGGCTCAAAATTTGTTTGAACAAAATCTCAAACGGTTGTTCAAAGGAAGCAAAAAACACATATTTATATTGAAAAATTATAAGGACACATTTGAAGTTAGACCAAAAAGTTCTAATCTTAAGTCATGCACACATTTGCAGTTATAACTTAGAACCAATGATGTATTTTAGGTGAACCAATCATAACATGTCCATGAATGAATTGATTCCATGTATCATCGTGTCCTAGTTATATACTCGTGCGTTGCAATGGATAAAAAGAATCGTATATGAGATGGGACATGCTCCACGAGAGCGAGCAGAAGTGGGAGGAGGCAGAGGAGCTGAGAGGCGCGCAGGAGGGGGATGCGCGCGCGGCCGAAAGAGCGGTTACGATAGGAGGCAAGGAAGGAGGTGACGCCGCCTCCTCCCCCGGCAGCCGCGTTGTCGCCGATGAGGAGGATTGGAGGTCTGAGTGCACCTTCCGCGCGCGAGAGAGCTGGCTCTTGTGGATCTCCCCAGACGCAAGCAACATGGATATTGCGTGCCGGCGAGGCGCTCCCAATGGCGCACCTGCTCGACGTCGTCACGGGCGGTGTTATAGACGTCGCGGAGGCGGAGTTTTATTCAGCAATTTTCTCCTGCCTTTTCTTAGCAGTTTTTTTAGGTCGGTAGGGTGTGGGGGCATGCATGGGAAGTAAACTCCTTTTATTAGTTAAGATGAGATATAATTATTCCTACGCTTGCACACGTGCGAACCGTGATCAGATGGCTAGCCCGTCAAAACTAGTGGCTAGCTTAGCCGCATATTTTGAGTTCGAATCGCGAGTCCACCAAGTAGGGAAAATATTTTTGCTGTAGGGTAAACCAGAACGTATGCACGACACTTACCCGGAGTGGGGCCCACGGGATGCGAGGCCACCGGAACGAAGAGGCTCGTGCATGCCAGGGTTGACCTAGCGCACCCTCCGCCCGATGTAGCCCCCCTCCCCGCACACGAGGTTCGCCTCCGTCGGTCTGCCGAAGGCTTGGGCCTCCGCGCTCGATATCGACTCCATAGGCTCGTCGAAGGCTTCGGCCTACACGCAGAATGTTGGCTCCAACATCCCGCCAAAGGCTTATGCCTCCGCGTTTTAGGTGGGCCCTGCGTGTGTTGGCCTTCGGTGCAAGGTGGCGTTGGCCTTGGTGCGAAGAGGATTTTGCGGTTTGAAGGCCAAAGCCCATGAACCGCAAAGCTTGTCCTCCCGTGAGGTGGGCCTTCGTATTCGCAGCACGTTCGCACGAAGCGCCCCCCTCCCCCCGAAATGTGGAGCTTGTCCGCATGCCAGGCTAAGCTTGTTGGCACGCGGGTTGGGCCTCCGAGCCGCGAAGTGGGCCTTTGAGTTGCGGAGGGCCTTCAGGCTCGAGCAACCTGGCTTCTACCGAGCCGAGCTGAATGAAGCCAGACGCCTCCGAGCCACTGAGCCAAAGGAAGTGAAGACAAATGCCGAGAGCATTGAAGCATCCTGCAAGCTCCGGGCTCTGAACGAAGCCAACTCTCAGAGCGAAGCCCGTCAAAGCGCCTAGGAAGCTGAGCCAAGCGAGGCCCTTTGCTCTAAACCAGTGGTGATTCCAGCTCCCCTTGGGGCTCTTTTTGGGCGATACCCACGAACGTTGCTAACTGTTGTGGCAACGAAACCAAACAGTTGGTATAAAATACCCTTTATCCTTAGGGGACATTCAAATGGAGGAGCTAAAGAATGCCAGCCACTTGAGAGAGGGAGAGAGTGAGTAGTAAAAATAAGTGAGATCTGGATCTGATGCCCCCCTGGGCTACCTTGCTTCCCAATAATTACAAAAAGGTGAGGGTAGATTGATACATTCATTTATATGTACAATAATTCATTTATGGGTTTACTCTAAGGCCCACTAAACATTCCTAGCAGCCCGTACGTACACTAGTCTGCCCTTAGGCTTGTCCCAACTCCCAAGGCCCATTAGGCACTCCTGGCAGCCCAATAAGGGTTGGGTGCTCCCACAACATTTGCCATGAGTCCATACTTGTGCTGCTTGCCCTCCAGTAACACTGACTTCGAACATTGCAGCATGTCATGGCAAGCAAGCTGAATATAGTAGCTCTTTGAAACGTGAACAATGTATTTGAATGATTTTATTTTGTTCATTACGTGTTAAGCATCATCATATGAGATTTGTTCTGCAGAAGGTAGTCTCCAAGTGGGGGCAAACCTGGGAAATGCATGTCACCAGTGCAAACAGAATAGGGATGTTTTTCCCCCCCTTTTGTCCTTTATAGGTTGGGCATTGAGAAACTGATCGCCGAGTGCTATTTTAAAGATCTGACACTCAAAATAGTTTTATGTGTAATTGTGTAGCCTGAAGTTCTAGATTATAACCAGATAACCTACTTTTATAAATTGCTATAGCTAGAAAATTAAGTATTGTTAAACAGCAATTGAAGACAACACTTGAGACATAAAAATTAAAGTTGTTTTAGTTGGCTCAACTTATCTAAAAGAGCTAGGTACACTTTGGTATGCAGTTCTGTGAGCAGTGTATCCATTTATTACCTTAATGGAGGATAGGTTACATACAATCTATAGATATATTTCTACTATTTATATTTGAGAAGAACTATGTCATTACGTTATTGGAGACACTTAGATGCTAATGTATTAGCTATTGGTATTTGAGAAGAACGGTGTAACTACATTATAGAATCCCTCATACTAAATTATAGAACAATGTGAATTTCTAGCTGAGAATCGTGTAACAGGCAAAACTGTGTGAATAGGGGCTCAAGGAATGATAAGGGGGATGGGGTGCAGGAAAGAGGGAAGAGAATGGCAGGACGATAGAGAGGGGGTTTCAGGAAAGGAAGTATTTTGGCTTCACGGGTGTTTAATAATACCACGCTGTAGTGCAGAGAACGCCGTATTGCTGCATATAATATTCTGTGATGAATATGCATGTGTGCTAGGAATGTGCAAGAATTTGAGTGGCTAGCATAAACATCTTGTGAGGTTGACAGAAAATTTTAGCATATAATTCACAGAAATCAGCATTTGAAGAGAACCTTTTGAGCAGATCTCACCCAGCAACTTTATGAGAACCTTAATTTGTTGTTTGAGTTGTGTCATGTGATAGAGTACTTCTCTAGTAGCCCAAAGATGGTGTTGAATATATTTGAATTGATATTGCTCACCACCAAGAGAGAGAAACATTGCATACTTTTGGTCCTCTTCCCAATCGTTATGTCCTATTCTTTTCCTACCGTCAATATTAGTTCAGATTCTATATTTGAGTGCATAACCAGTCAGACAAAGTGCTTGCATGATCACAAAATTTTGGTCATATTCATGTATAGGGGCCCAGGGACAACTTACCTCCACTTGGCCAGTTGGCCATGCACTTACAATTGTCTATTAGCAGTCCATTAAAAATGTTATGATGAACTGCATTAGGCGCATTATCTGTTAGTAGTCCATCTGTGTTGGACTTAATCTTGTTACACTGAACATGTTTCTTTTCTGTTTTTTAGTATTTCATTTAAGCCGCATGTTTGTAATTGTGTTTAGTTAATTGTAGCTAGTCTCCCGGAGTAGTGGCATCAGTATCGGCATGAGCTAGTGCTCACCGAGTTTCAAGCAACTACGTTGTATTTCAGTTACTGTAGCAATTCAGAAATAACAGAAGTTCATAAAACGACGCTGCTGTTGGATGTCAGAAAATTGTCTGTTCTTTTGAACTTCAGAGCATGTTTATCCTTGTATGCCCAAGATCATGCCACGGTTGCTGGGAAGCAGAGATCGGCGAGGGAGAGGCGTCGTCAAAAGTGCCGGCGAAGGAAGGAAGCGTCTCCCTCCAGTATCCGCTGCTGACCAGCAGCAACTACGTGGCTTGGTCCATGAAGATGCGAGTGTATATGGAAGCGCAGGGCGTTTGGGATGTAGTGGAGGTTGTCGCTGGCGAGGTTGACAACCGGCATGACAAGAAGACATGAACGAGGATAAACTCCTTCTCGCCGACAAGAAGACAACCAAGGAAGTGCGGATTGCGTTGAAATCCATGTACGTGGGAACCGATCGAGTGACAAGGGCAAAGCTCCAAACCCTCAAAACGGAATTCGACGAATGCCGGATGTGCGAAGGGGAGCCCGTAGACGACTTCACCATGACTCACTACGGTGCTAAGTAAAATGCGCACACTAGGAGAGAAGATCAAAGATTCCTACGTGGTAGAGAAGATACTGCGGGTTGTAACGCTAAGGTATTTGCATGTTGTCACCACTCTTGAGCAATTCACAGACCTGAGGACAATGTCCGTCGAGGAGGTTTTTGGCCAGCTGAAGGCTTTCGAGGAGCGCGTGAAGGTCTATGGCGGCGGCGGGGAAGAAAATCTTCTTTTGACCCGCGTTGAGTGGAAAGCTAAGGAGGCAAAGACCAGTGGCGAAAGCTCAACCAATTCGGCCAAAGGGCGCGGGAATGGCGGTGACCGTGGGCGTGGCCGAGGCTGTGGGCAATGGCGCGATCGTGGACACGCGAAGGTGAACACGGTAACAGCAGCAACAACAACCGAGAGTGGAAGTTCGACAAAACCAAGATACGTTGTTATGAATGCCAAAACTATGGGCATTTCGCGTCAGAGTGCTGGTCAAATAAGAAAGAAGAGAAGGTTCTAGTCACGAGAAGCACAACGATGATGAACCGATGTTACTCATTGCTGAAACCTACAAGCTTATCTAGTCAATTGAAGTAGTGTCCGATGAAGTGATGTTGAATGAAAGCAAGTTGGAGCTTAACCTGGGATCCGAGGAGATGCAACGCGGCGCTGTCTGGTAACTCGACACCGGGGCAAGCAATCACATGACCGGTTGCAGGAACATGTTCTCAGAATTGGATGAGTCTGTAAAGGGCATTGTGAAGTTTGGTGATGGTTCAATTGTGAATATATGTGGGCGTAGTACAGTACTCCTAGAATGTCGGAACAAGGAGCACAAGGTACTCACTGATGTCTACTATATTCCTAATTTGTGTAGCAATATAGTGAGTATCGGTCAGCTCGATGAGCACGGTTGCAGAACTGTTGTGGAAGATGGGTACTTGAGCATCTTTGACAGGCAAGAGAAATTGCTCGCTAAAGTCAAGAGATCGAGGAATAAGTTGTATATCATTGATCTCCACCCAACTCAACCAATGTGTATGCTGGCAAGCTTTAGAGAAGATGCGTGGTTGTGGCATGTTCGTTATGGTCACCTAAACTTTCAGGCCCTACGTAATTTGGCACACAATGACATGGTACAAGGTTTGTCGCCCCTTGAACATGTGAATCAGTTGTGTGACAGTGTTTGGTTGGTAAGCAACGCTGAGCTCCATTCCCATCAGAAGCAGTGTACCATGCTGAGAAGCCATTTGATCTCCTTCATGACTGGTACTCCTACCGGTAACAAGTATTTTTTGTTGTTGGTAGATAATTACAGCAGGTACATGTGGGTGGCATTGCTCAAGACCAAAGATTAGGCATTGAGTATCTTCAAGAAGCTAAAGATGAGTATTGAAATGGAGATAAATGGAAAACTGAAAGCACTAAGGACTGATCGTGGAGGTGAATTTAGGTCAAAGGAGTTCACCGATTTCTATGAGAGCCATGGTATAAAACACTTCGTGACTGCACTGTATTCACCTCAACAAAATGGTGTGGTGGAGAGAAGGAATCAGATGGTTGTGGCAATGGCATGCAGTCTGCTGAAGAGCAAAAATGTGTCGGGTATGTTCTGGGGAGAAGTAGTGACAACTACTATGTACCTTCTCAATCGAGCCCCTAGCGAAGTGTAATTGGGGAAACGTCGCATGAAGCTTGGCACGGGAGGAAACCAAATGTGCATCATTTACACACATTTGGGTGCGTTGCTCATGTGAAGACCATAAATCCACATCTCAATAAGCTGGCTGATCGAAGCACTCCAATGGTGTTCATTGGCTATGAAATTGGATCGAAGGCCTATCGGGTTTATAACCCTGCTACCAGGAAACTTTAGGTAACTCGGGATGTGGTGTTCCATGAAGAAAAGTAGTGGGACTAGACAATGGCGTCGGGAGAGGACATGACTCAATCTAGTGATGCGTTCACAATTGAGTTCAGAGCTCATCCGCATGTAGAAGATGGTGCTCATGATCACCAAACACCACAGGAGGTTGCAGAGTCTAAACCAGTTTCGCCGCCTGACTCCTTTGGATAGTCAAAGGAGTTTCAGTCTACTGTAGCCGGTCGGACAATGCCCCTGTCAACACCAATTTCAGAAATTGTGCCACAAGCGACAACTCCGTTTTCTGCGATTGGGATCCCAGTAAGTCCCACATCATCTTTTGAAGAGCCACAAAGATTTCGACCACTCCGAGACTTGTACGATGAAACCTCATAAATTGAGCAGGACTATTTTGGTATGTGCTTAATGGCGATGGAAGAACCTGCAAGTTTTGCTGAGGTAGAGAAACAAGAGTGTTGGCAAAAGGCAACACGTGAAGAAATGGCATTTATCCAAGAGAATAAAACATGGGTGTTGACGGATTTGCCAAACGGTCATCGTCCTACCGGTTTGAAATGGGTTTATAAACTGAAAAGGGATTCCAACGACACCGTGGTGAAACACAAAGCTAAATTGGTGGCAAAAGGGTACGTTCAAAAGCAGGGGGTGGATTTAGAAGAAGTGTAAGCTCCGATTGCAAGATTGGAGACAGTGAGACTCCTTGTTGCAATTGCGGCGCAAGAGGGATGGCCAGTGCATCATATGGATATGAAATCAACATTTCTCAATGGCGAATTGGAAGAGGAAGTGTATGTGGCACAACCACCCAGTTTTGTGGACTGCAACGATGAGAGGAAAGTGCTCAAGCTGAACAAAGCACTTTATGGATTGTAGCAAGTGCCAAGAGCTTGGAATTCCAAACTGGACAAGACTCTGTTGTCGTTTGGTTTTGAGAGAAGTCCACTGGAACATGTAGTCTACAAAAGAAGGAATCAAAATTCAGTCCTGCTGGTTGGTGTGTTTGTGGACGACTTGATTATCACAGGCTCACATGCTGAAGATATTGAGAAATTCAAGAACAAGATGAAACACTTGTTCAGTATGAGTAGCATGAGTGATATAGGTTTACTCAGTTACTATCTCGACATTGAGGTCCACCACGCACACTAAGGTACATATTTGTGTCAATCAAATTATGCAAGCAAAATACTGGACAAATGTGGTATGCAGGACTGCAATATAGTTCAAACTCGTATGGAGGCTAGGCTAAAACTTAGCAAAATGAGTTCTAATCCACCTGTAGATGACAAGTTCTATCGCAGTGTGGTTGGTAGTTTGAGATAGTGCACACAAGGCCTGACATAGCTTATGCAATGGGGATTGTAAGTCAATTCATGGAGAAACCAACCCACTACTGAACACATGGGAGCTGTGAAGCATATGCTCAGGTATATGAAGGGAACACTGAATTTGGGGTGTTTCTATGTGAGGAACAAACATAGAGATCCAAAATTATTAGGGTACAATGATAGTGATATTGCGGGAGATGTTGATAACCAAAAAAGCACCACTGGAGTTGCATTCTTCCTTGGTTCTGATCAGCTGGCAATCACAGAAACAGAGATTGGTGGCTCTCTCATCCTGCGAGGCTGAATATATCGCCGCTACCATGGCGGCATGTCAAGGTATATAGCTCGGAAGACTATTTGCTGATCCGAAGAATCAAAGTGCAAGCAAAGTTGTTCTGAATGTTGACACTCCCTGTGCAAGAATCATGTGTTCCACGAGAGAACTTAGCATATCAACACTTGTTATTGTTTTATTCGTGATTGTGTCGACAGTGGAAAAATTACAGTGGAGTATGTTGAAATTGGAAATCAACTCGCTGATATTCTGACAAAAGCACTTGGGAAGCTCAAGTTCTTGGAAATGCGCCACAAAATTGGTTTGGTTGAGGTGAATCAGTGATAACAGGGGTGGGTTGGAGCTAGTCTCCCGAACATGTTTCTTTTCAATTTTTAGTATTTCATTTAAGCCCCATGTTTGTAATTGCGTTTAGTTAATTGGAGCTAGTCTCCCGAACATGTTTCTTTTCAATTTTTAGTATTTCATTTAAGCCCCATGTTTGTAACTGCGTTTAGTTAATTGGAGCTAGTCTCCCGGAGTAGTGGCGTCAGTATCGGCATGAGCTAGTGCTCACCGAGTTTCAAGCAACTACATTGTATTTCAGCTACTGTAGCGATTCGGAAATAACAGAAGTTCAGAAAACGACGCTGCTGTTGGGCGTTAGAAAATTGTTTCTGTTCTTCTGAACTTTGCAGCGATCCACGTGAAATCGAGTGTGCGCGCGTCCATATAGCTCTATAATTCCAACAATCTTTATATAGTAGTGCTTGATTTGTACCATCTACTTTCGGAATGGCTCTCTACCGAAAGAGAACTAGATGCTATGGATTCTGAAGCGTGAGCTGTGAAAGTTCGTCGTTAGGTTTATATGCCCTGTTTGTTGAATAGAAAGTCTCGGTGAATGTTTAGGCAACACAGCAGCGAGAACAACTGTTTTTCCAGAGCTATTGGCAGTCCGTCGTATTATTCTCAATCTTTTGAAAAGATTAAGCCACATTCCTAGCGAGAACCACGCATCAGAATATCTCTTTTGCCCTAACTCGGTTGAATATAAAATTCACTCGGTGCGTCAATTTGAAGACAGTACCAGGTAAAAAACGGTGAATCTCTTGATGGTTAGGTAAGCTGTTCATTAGCGTGTCGAAACACTGAAGGTAGCTTTGTTGGAATTTTTTGGGCTCATTTCACACGTTTTTTGAAACGAAATAGCAAAAATAGTTTTCCTAAACAAAATGATAAAAATGGTATCCTACCGCGCGAAAACACCATAGTAGGCTACCTGCTGTTGATCCAGAGTGTGGCAGGCCACCTGCCGCGGTAGGGGTGTTATTTATGTCATTTCGTTTGGAGGACTATTTTTGCTATTTCGCTTCAAAAACGTGCTAAATGAGCCAAAAACTCTTTGTTAGGCTCTCCATTGGTTGTAGCTGTCCTGTGGGTTGCGTTGCTTGGATTCCTTGTACTGTCTGAGAAGACATAGGTTGTTGTTCACCTCGTTCCACAAGGTCCCCAACTTAGAAGCATTGAGCATGCCAATTTTGTATTGCATCACCAAAGACACATGTGATCAACAAGCTGTGTTCCATAAATTGGCTTAGCGCTAACCTAGGTTCCAGAAACTATTTTACCCTGTCTTCTCTAGCCGAGTTTATGCTCCATTGCCCACCCCCTTCCTTTTTTTCCCGTGGAAACTCTCATCCCATTCTTGTAGATTAGTTCATTGTCCGAAATAGCCTTCACATTTTCGATGTGTTGACTGCTGAGGGCATGCCGGTTTCAGTCGATTTCTTCTCCCTGTCCGGTCAGTTTATTCAGATGATGCTCTGTTTTATTCAGAAAACTAAAGGGATGTGTGCGTTCCCTCCCTGTTGAAGGGTTAAAACTGCACTAAATCCAGTGTCGCTTTAACGGATAGTTATGGGAAATAAAGTGGCCAAAGACGTGGGATAAAAAGTGAACTGAAACTGCATGCACTGCACTGCAATCCGAGCCATTATCTTATCCAGTTCCGTGCATTGGAGCACTGCATGAGATGTTCTTCTTCCTTAGGGGAGAAGACTTGTTCTGAAATCTCAAAAGCGTGTCAACCTTTTGAGGCATGTGGTGGCGTGAAGGTTTTGTTGGGCTACACACGGCTGGAACTGGTGCCTAGGCTTTGTTGTGCTGATTGTATTTGTTTAGAATGGGAAATGTTGGCTCTGGTTCAGGTGACTCCGGTCCCATGCCACATGGGGCCATGCCATCAGAATCAGCGTCAGGAGCTCTACCACACACCCTTAAGATCTAGGCTGGGATTAAATCCTAGGAAATCCATGAGCAACCTACTTTACATTTAGTTGATGGGACTCGAATAATGTCATTTTTTTTCTGGAAGAATCGTGGTGCCGTCGACGACTAGGTTTACCTGATCTTCGCAGTAGACATGCTTGCCCAAGACTTGCATCAGCATGGTTCAGGTTGCTTCTGTGTGATACCAAGCCTGTCTCCAAGAAACAAAAGCTTCAAAGCAATTCCTACTAGTTTTGAGCTGGACTTCATCGTAGGGCCCTTTAAGGTTTTGTTTGCATCCTAAATACTATGTATGTTGCTTTACTTCATGGTTCTTTTCTTTTTGGAAAGCAAGCTTTATTGTGTGGTGGTCAGCACAGAACGGTTAAAGTTGCAGATAACTTTGACAGCCAAAAGTTCCCCACTCAATTGGATCAGCACATTATAGTGCTAAGGAGAATGTGTCATTTAGAGCATCTACGATAGTTTGTTTCTTAGTTTGTTACTAAAAGAAGAGAAAGTATTTAATCTAAGAAAAAGAAACAAGTTTTCCAATAGATTGTTTTTTAAACTTGTATCTAAAACTTTAATTGCTACAAGTGCGTATGATTCTTGATGATCAATAATGAAGTACAGCTTTGTAGCTTACATGTTTCAGCTTATTTATCATATCAATAATAAAGTCGGACTGCACAAATGATTGGGTAGATATTTTGCTTTAAGATGGTGGGACCCACAAAACGCGTTTTTAGGTAACAAATAAGTCTCCAATAGAGTATTTGGTTGTTTCTTGTGTCTTGGTATTAACAATTTGATAGTTTTTTCATCTAGAAATAACCTTACCTTCTCTCCTCCACACATCACCTAAAATGCTGATGTGACAACCTCTTAGTAACAGCTGACGTGGACTGTTGTAGATGCTCTTATGACTGACTGAGACAGACAAGATGCAATGTTGACCTTGCATTTATGCGGATCGGGATCACTGGCGTTGCTTGCAACGGTGGAGATACACAGTGCTCTTTGTTTTAGCACTTTTTAGTCGTTAGTTGGAATATGGGCGGACGAGATCGATCGCTGCAGTACAGTCCGAAGTATTTTGCACAGTGATTTGTTATGGTACTATAGCAAATCACTATTTACATAACTGAAATCACTATGATTTTCTACAGTACACACAGATGATCCTAATCTCGTTCACGCTGTGCAATCAGCAGGGTTCGGTGCTGGGAGGCACGTGGCCAGGACGAACCTAATGCATGTGTACTGTGACGCCTAAGCCGTAGCAAGTCCATGTGGCCGTCAGTATTGAATAGATACCTATTAAGAGCTAGCTAGACGTCACCGTCACAACAAGAACACACCATTATGATTCTTCTCGGACCCTGCTCGAGACCTGCTGTCTGAACGGTTGGTTGCTCGAGATATGCATAGGCCGTGTGATTGAAGCGTTTGCACCGAGCCGTTCGTCGATGCCGTGTCAGGGTGCTGCGACTGCGAGATTAAAGCACCGACTCTTGCAGAGGAGTAGGAAGCATTCTGATGCCGATTCCGACGGCAAGGGCCCCATGTGTCTTCTGCACATGCACCGATCCCGGCTCGATCGATCGCCCGGACCCATGCTTCACGGAAGCAAAAGCATCAGTGCCTTTGATGCAATTACGATACGCTAAGCGCCGTATCATGCACCTTTACCATGTGGCAAGCAAAGGGAGATCTCCTTTTTTCCTTTTTCAGTTTGCACCTCAAAAAACATATATTCTTGGAGTATAAAACACTGGCATTGGAGTGAATTGCACTAGTGATTATATGCTAACCCTGTATCTTATATCTTTTTAGATGCATCGACTTTAAAATCTTGTGCATATGTTTCTAAACTTGTGTCTACCACCTTACATTACCCCTTAGTTAATGGGCTGTTTGGAACGGAGAAATTTCAAAGATTTATAGAGGATTTCTGCCTTCTTTCTGCAAAATTCGCTTGTTCCAGATTAGATTGTTACCGGGGTGTGATTATCTAAATGCACGTGTGAGAAAGAGAGCGGTTTTGAGTTACAAATTTGGCAGACAGCTAAAAAAGTGTTCATCTTGCAAGATTGCTGCTAGCTAGCAGTGAAAACGAATCTCCAGATCATTATTATTCCCTGCAGTGTAAGTCAGGTCAGCCAGCGGGGACGCCATCCCCAGAGCTCCAGCTGGTGAAGACGCCGCCCTACTTTCCATCACCCAACCACCTCCCTCCTTTATATATACCCGCACAAGCTCTGGCGCCAGCCATGTCATCTGAGACTGAGACGGCGAGCCAAGAAGAGCAGGCCAGCGGGAGCACCGACGGAGGCGGCGGCAAGCAGCAGGAGTGCAGGTTCTGCGAGATGACGCGGCAGCACCAGCCACATTGCACGAGGCGGCTGCCGAAGCGGATCATCCTGGTCCGGCACGGCGAGAGCCAGGGGAACCTCGACATGTCGGCGTACACCACCACGCCGGACTACCGCATCCCGCTCACGCCGCTGGGCGTCGACCAGGCGCGCGCCGCGGGGCGGGGCATCCTGGACGTGGTGTCGTCGCCGCCGGACGCCAACTGGAAGGCCTACTTCTACGTGTCCCCCTACGAGCGCACGCGCGCCACGCTGCGGGAGATCGGCCGCGCCTTCCCGCGCGACCGCATCATCGGCGTCCGCGAGGAGTGCCGCGTCCGCGAGCAGGACTTCGGCAACTTCCAGGTCGAGGAGCGGATGCGCGCCGTCAAGGAGACCCGCGAGCTCTTCGGCCGCTTCTTCTTCCGCTTCCCCGAGGGCGAGTCCGCCGCCGACGTCTTCGACCGCGTCGCCAGTAAGCCACCGCCACCGCCATTGCCGTCTCCACCATTGATTCATCAATCAATTGAGCAAGCACCGATGGCATATACGTACGGTCTCTGAAACATTGCAGGTTTCTTGGAGTCGCTGTGGAGGGACATCGACATGGGGAGGCTGGAGCAGGACGTGAGCTGCGAGACCAACCTGGTGATCGTCTCGCACGGGCTGACGTCGCGGGTGTTCCTGATGAAGTGGTTCAAGTGGACGGTGGACCAGTTCGAGCGGCTCAACAACTTCGACAACTGCGAGTTCAGGGTGATGCAGCTGGGGCCCGGCGGGGATTACAGCCTCCTCGTCCACCACACCAAGGAGGAGCTCCAGCGATGGGGCCTCTCGCCGGAGATGATCGTCGACCAGCAGTGGCGCGCCTCCTCCAACCGGGGGAGCTGGACCGAGGATTGCTCCTCCTCCATCGCGACATTCTTCGACAACTGGAAGGATTCGGAGGGCGAGGAGGAAGGAGAAGAAAACGGGAAGATCGAGTTGTTGGAGTAACCGACTTGCTCTTTCTTTAGGTTTCGTTAAAATTCTTCAAATTTGATACTAGTCAAGTCTTTCGCCATGGAGTGAATAGTGATGTAGTGCTTGCTGTTTTTTTGTTGTTGTTGTTGTTCAATTTGTAACCTGTTCATAGTAGATAGACACTGAAATATGAACCGGGGAAATGCAGAAGAAAAGGGTACTAAGATTGAGAGCAGAGCCTTTGAGAATGGTACATCTGGAGGCTTTGGTTTTAGTTTCTTTCTTATTTTCCGAGTTATTTGGACTGTAAAAATTGGCACCATACTATCTTTAACTAGAGATTACTTCTTTCTTTATTGGGACTGTCTATTCATAAGTTGCTTGAAATTTTTTTAAGTTTAAGTCACTTGTTGTGACCATTGGATCAATATCCAATCATATGACATCCATTGGATCAATATCCATCTATATGACAATCATATGATACATCAATCTCTACACAAATCCAATGATCACAACAAATGACTTAAACTTAAGAAAATTTTAAGCAACTTAAAACTAGCAAAACCGTTCTTTATTTTACATGTTCCCTTATCTTTTTTTTTTTTTAAAAAACAAGATTTCAGGTTTCTTTGTCAGAAGGGGAATATAAGTGCTAGATTTCTTAACCTTAAAGTACCATACATCACAATCTGGGATCCTTGTCCTGTTTTGCTCTTGAGAAACACAACATTGTCTTGTTTTGGTCAAGCCCTTTTCGTTTCTTTCTTTCTCCCCAAGTTTGCTGGTCCAACAAATCAAACTGCCCTTCTGAGTCTGACTGCTGGGATTTGTACGCTCCATACTGTAATGTAATGGTTTGCAGGTGTTGTTGAGGTCAGGCAGTTTTGATTGTTGCCCAGGCGTGCCCGGAACCGGAAGACATGCGTATCGCAGCTGCAGATCGATCTCCTCGATGGATGCCACTCTGAAATGTTGGTTTCTGCGCGCGGCAAGATCCCCAAATGCCGGAGCGTGGAATCTTGACCCTTGAACAGCCATGCCATGTAAGTATATGTATACTCTGGTTAAGTTGCTTGCATTGCACGACGACACCTTTGACTTGGGCATGCTTAACTAGTTTGATAGTTGAAAAATCCGAGTCTTTGGTAGAATAGAAATTTTTTATTTGCAATAGCAAAAATAGCCCCGTTCGTATAAAATTGCAAAATAACACCATGACAGACACGTACCGTGCTCCTAGTACAATCCGTAGCAGCAATAACCAAGAACAACTCCCAATATCTACTTTATTTACCACCTGCCCCTAGTTGGGAGCATCGGAGGCGTAGGGAGCACTGGCTCCGGAGCGCAGCAGGTCGCCTGACGCGGCTCGGCTCCCGAGCGTAGCATGTCGTCAAAATCTTGCCACGGACCTGAGACCTGTAGGTAGTGTCAAATTTGCTATTTCTTGCTCTCGGGAGCCAGATTCGTCAAAACCAATCAAAATCGCGGCAAATCAGCCAAAAAAAACGAAAAATCCAGATGGTGCTATTTCGATTAGCACAACAACACACGATGGTTCTGTTTCCGCATGGTTAGCCATTTGACAATTTTGTTTACAAACGTAGTCGAACAACGGAGGCGGTTTCTGCCCCCTTGTGGGGATATATGTGAGGACCTCGGTTTATTCGGCTTGTACTGTTTAACCATCCACTTGGTCATAACAATACAAATCAAATAAACCAAGCCTCGAGATATGTATACTTCCCAGAATTGCAGTATATACGCCCCGTTACAAAATCATGCATCAATTCCATTCATACACATAGAGCCGAAGCAAAGCAACAACTGAAAGACATAGATAATATAAAGAGAGTTATTACAAAAGAGAGGCCGACCGGCCAAATAACACATAAGTAACTAATTTAAACAGCGGAAGCAAAATGACCATAAGATGGCGATAAACAAAAGCCAATCGGTGTGCCTTTACCCACAAGGCAACCAACCGGACCGCCAAGCTAATCGTCCCAAACGGCGCTGCAACACAGCTCACAAAAGTGAGGCCCTTGGGGCTCACCTTCTTCCTCTGCAACAATTAATATTAAGCAAAGCAGATGAGTACAAAACTTGTTTTTGTACTCGCAAGATTGACGTGTGAGATAACAGAACTATAATTAACTACATGCAAACTTTATTTAAGTGGATGAGGCTCTGGACTTATTTTCAAAGATAAAGCAAGTTTTCATTTGCAATAAAGTAATAGATTCAAAGCAAGTTTGCAATTAACTTTTATTGTTCAAATAAAAGAGAGACAATTACAACAATAGATAGATGACAACACCAACCTAGAAGTGACTAAACCATAGTCACCCCAACAATAGCATGAAGTACCCCTTCATACCACCCATGTCAAGTTTAAGTTTTTAAAAGGTTGTAGTCTAGTTCTTGTGGGAAATAACCAAGCGTGTCCATAACCTAGACGAGGCTATTCGAATAGTTTTAACCTGCGCAGGTGTACCAATGTACCCACACGATAGTCCGCCTTTCCACCAGCCACGGTTAGCATACTTCCTTTGGTATGCAGGCACGGCTAAGTCTAACAAGACGCTTTCCAATGGACGATGCTAATTAAGAGCCGCAACCCACGGGAGAAAGACACATTAGACAGCCTAACCGGTCTGCTAATGCTCCCCTCCAACACCACAAACACACACACACACAGGAACACACCCACCGACCAGCTCATAATTAACACCTCCCAGGGTACTTAGTCAAGAGAGGTTCCATATCCCCCTCGTGTGGTTAGCACGCAATAATTGCTTGGATCAATGGCACAAGTAACTCGATCCTTAGGGACTTAGGCACCATTCCATTCACACCCAACAGATCACACCAACATATCATTGTGCCCAAGTCAAGATATAGTTTTTTTTGTTTTCAGTTTTTGATTTGTAAATCAATAAAACACAAGGATTGGACATAATGGAATAATATAAGTATTTGTGTGATCAAGATCATCGACTAAGTCGATGATCGCCCAATACTACCGATAACTAGGCATGGCTAAGCAATATTTATTCGAAATCTACTAAGTGACAAGAACTCATCCAACAAACTCTAATCACAGCAAATAACCTAGGCTCAGGTAGTAAAGGATAATTATTTACCTACAGATTATGCAACTAGAGGATTAACTAATCAATTTAACAACAAAATAGCAATGCATACATAGAAGTTAAACAAAATATTAGACTTTAAAAGTAATAGGATCCAATGGGAAATGATCAACCGCTTGTTCGCTTGTCGTTGCTCAAGCTGTATGGAGGATCGTTCTCGGGGTTACCGCAAATGTCGAAGCCTAAGCGAAAGAGCGAAAACAACCAATAAGACGAGCAACACTTAAACAAAAGAGCAAGCAAAAATTATCCAAATGCGACGAAATTTATACACAAGGTAAAATACGAATATACCTAGTCATAGAAACTGGAAAAACCTAATTTGGATTTGTGGTACAAAAGATATTCCTTAAAAACCTATTTTCGGCCATAATTAGGTACTGTAGAAAAAATATTTTCTAGAAAGATTTTGAAGCTGAAACTTTTATGGTAGCTACCTACTAGTATAGTGATAAGCCATATAAAATTTCAGGTCATTTGGAGTTATATTGAAAGAGTTACGAATTGTCTAAATTGTTTAGGGTATTAAACTAAAATATGATCCTTATGATTTTTAAAAACAGTAAAATTTGTGAAACCAGTTTTCCTAGCAAATACACTATCAGTGGAAGCTAATCTAATTGGATTCATACAAAAATCAGCTATAGATTAAAAGTTATGCATTTTACAAGTTTGCTAAAAGTTCTGAAAAACAGTATTAAGTTCACTTGTTTACTATTTTTTAAAATGGTTTTCCAGGTTTGATCATGGTCTACAATTATTTTTCTATTTAAGTTCAAGGTATAAGGAAGCTAACAAAACTGGAATAATCTAAATTGGAGCTAAGATGACAAAGATATTAAAATGAGAAGACCTTAATGTGATACGGATTTCTGGACTTAGCGAAAACCGGCAGATCGAGAAAGGGGCGACGTGGCTAACCCACAGCCGCAGATCTCAGATCCAACGGACGACATTGAACCAGACCAAAACACTCCTCACGCGCGCGGAACAGAGGACCGACGTGGAGTCTCCAGGGTCGTTGATCTCTGGATCCAACGGCCGAAGACCAGCCACGTCGCTCCCGCAGCGTTGTCGTCCGACAACAGAACCGGCGACACCGCCGCTTGCTCGGGCGCGACGCGAAGCCGAGGCGGCGCGGCGCGGGCTGAGTGGCAAAATGGGAGCGCAATACCCCTGCGCACACGCCCTCACCAAAAACACCGCCGGAGATGACCTACACCGCCGGCGCGGCAAAGAGGGGCGGAGACGATCCTGCGGTAAAAACGACAACCGCAGAACGCTAGGGGCTAAGCCCCACTATCCTGCGCGCTAGCTACTGGAGGGTGCCAGAGACTTACCGGGAGGTCGCGGTGAAAATACACTGGCCGGAGGGGTGCTGGCGGCGGAGGACAGAGACGAGCGGCGGAGGCTTCACGCCTAGGGAGAAATCTAGATCAAACAAAGAAGAGTGGGTGATGCCAATAGCTTCTCAACACCCCAGAGGAGGTCCAGCCGAGAGCAATAGAGAAATGAAGGTCTTACCGGCGTCGGAGAAGAAAGGGGGCACTGGCGGCCGAAAATGGGAGAATCCCAAATTAGCTTCCTCCTGAAAAGGATAAGCCAAAACGGGTGAGGGTTAATGACCAGTGAGGTGAGAGGAAGGGGTCGGAGCAAAAGCCGAGCAGGAGAGCCACTGGAGGGTGAGCTTCACCGAGGAGCTCCGAGCTCGGTAATGGCGGCCGAGGGTGTTTCGACGACTGGAACTCAAACACGCACCGAGAGTGCTAGCTAGAGCTCAAGGGTGGGTAAAGGAAGCTAAGGGAGGAGGCGGGAGCTTAAGTAGGAGAGGAGGCAAGGGGCAACGGCACTCGCCGGATGCTCAAGTCCACCGCGGGACTCGAGCACGATGGGAGCGGTGAGCACGACGACTTTGAGGAGGACGAGGACGTGCATTAAATGCGAGACCGTTGGTGAGGCGGGGGCGGGACGGACAAGGCGGCGCGCCGACCACGCTACCGCCATGGCGACCTGCGCGCGAAGCGAAGCGAGGAAGGAGACGACCGATAGCCGTCCGATTTGCATCCAAGGGTTAGCGCGCGATCGCGTTGAAACGGCATCGGGCAAACGTGGGCCGCGCGATGGAAATCCTACGGCCAAGAATCGGAGGGCAACCGGAGTTGTCCGAATGCTTACACGAATGAGAGCCGTTCGATGGAGATCCAACGGCTGATGACGCGCGCGCCCGCTTGACCGCGCCGGGTGCGGTTAGTTGACTCGGCCGAGTCAGTTGGCTCGAGCCCGAGTCTGACTCGCACCCGAGGAACAGTGAAAACCAGTTAGGGTTTGATTTTTGAACTGAAACTTTGGGGATTTAATTGAGGCATCAAATCAACTCCAAAATTTATGAAATGTTAACTGGAGCTTCCTGACTTAAGGATTAACCTTCCATAAAATTTCCAGAGATTTTTGTGCACTGGGATTTTCTCAAGAAATTCCAGAAGATTATTTTAGAGGTTTGACCAAGGTTTGACTTGCCTCTAAAATATTTCAAATAATTTCCAAAAATTATGAAATAATTCAGAGGGGTCACAAGGCAACCTTAGAACCAAGGAAAATTATTTCCAAGGGTTTGACACAAGATTTCACCCAGAAGGTTTTGACTTGAGATAAATGAGGATTTTGAATTTGAATTTCCCAAAATTCCTTTACAAGAATGTCAGAAAAGCTTAAAGGCATGAGGATGCAGGAAAAGTTTTAAATTATCCTCATTTTCTTACATTTGAAACACAAGCCAAAATAGGGATGTTACAATATATATCCTCCCACAATATCCACCATTCGTTTGCATCGAGATGCGTGCGCATGTTTGGAGACATAAAGTAAATAGCCACAGTATACGGTAGAAATATGAAACAAAATATATCCCCCTTCTCTCTCCCCTCACACACACTCTCTTCCCCCCTTCTTCAACCGCCCACCACCGCCCTGAACCGAGCTGTGCCGCCGTCGTCCTCCGTCATCGCCGTTGTCATCCTCCGTTTGAGTCGAGCCCTACCGCCACCACACCGGCTCGCAACCGCCGTTGTCCTATGCCCGCACCGTCAACGTCGTCCTCCCGACCGTGCCGTCAAAGTCACATCGCCCTGTCGTCCCCCATCAACGACAGCCGGATACGGGCTCACCGCCAAGCTTGCCGCACCTCCATCGAGTCACCAACGACGATGAGAGAGAGAAGAGGGAGAGCAAGAGAATGTTGTAGAAAATGTGTACAAAATTTGAGCATGTACGAAGTTGGATTATGTACAAAACTTGACCATGTATGAACCCCGGAGCCATGTACAAAATTTGAACACGAACAAATCCGGATTTTGATTTGTACAAATCCGAATTTGCACGAAAAAATATGTACAAAAAATTTAGACATATACAAAATCCTAATATGTACAAACTACAAAACTTAAACACGTACGAACTTCAAATATATTTTTCACAAAATTTGTACAAATCCGAATTTGTACGGAAAAAAATGTACAAAATTCAAACATGTACGAAAATCCAAAATATGTACAAAATGTAAACATGTTCGAATTCTGAATATGTACACAATTCAAATAGGGGGGGGAGTGGTGGTGCCCATGGCCAAAATAGGTTGTTAGAAAAGATGGGAATGGGGATGAAATACAAGGGGGTTTATCCATATGCACAAATCTCGAAGCATATTGGACGGCGGATCGGGTGGGAGGATGTCCTCACAAGCATAGTTATAAAACCCTGATCGGACCGATGGTTGAACCGGAAAAATGCGGATCCAGAGGCTTTGCTGGACCGAGCACACTCACAAGAATGAAGATGCAATTGACCTAGAAAAAACTCGGTCAAACTAGCTAGTTTTGCTTGACTCGGCCAGGTTTTACTCATGATGCCAATTTTCAAGAAACCCCTCAAATAAAATAGTTTTTCAAGATAAAACTGAAGGGCGTGTTCATACTTTGGGTGTTACTAGGTTTTATTAGGAATTCCCTTGTGAAATTGGCGGGTACACATAAATAATTTACATCTTTCTCACTCTCTCACTCCGGTCGGCAACTCCTCTCCGTTCTCTGCTTAGCTTCGCCTCCATCGGTAAGATATGATGCATTTCTCTACTTGCTTGCTTTGCTTGTCTCTACTCTCTAGACTTTGTTAAGATGTAAGCGTTAGATTTTTACTATTCTATTTTCAAATCAGAGTAATATATAGTTAGATCTAAGATATATATAGTAAGATATAAGTTGGCAATTCATGTATTAAGTCAAACATATAGCACATCTGGATGTGAGAGGAATTGGAGCATATTTAAACATATTCATTCAAAGAAGAAAAAATAGACTAGAACATCAACTGTTTGAATGATCTCGTTATTGTGTGAGTCTATGATGTCTCTCTTTGACTGACTTAATTTGTTATTCAAAATTCAGATTATTTAACCATTATTGGTTTTTTGTGTATCATTGATCCCCCCTATTTTTTGTGGTGTCTTGTGTGTGTTTGTGTATGATGGAGTTTTGACATGCCATGGAACTCTCCAGTACCACATATCTCCACTACTCATCTAGCATAGGCATTGCAACCTTTAACTCACATCACATTTTCTCTCTCTCCACTACACACATCAATATGAAATATTGATGGTATGGATTCATATTGATGGTATGGATATATGGTACTAGAGTTCACTAGCATGCAATATCATTTACTATATGTATAGATAATTATAATTTAAAAACATACGGTCCGACCGTTGACCCACCGGTCCGATCACCGGATCAGTGATCCGAGATCTCGACCGGGGTCAATAAGGTCCAACTATGCTCCCAAGGGGACATTTGACTTTCCCCTCTATGTTATAAAGCTGTCGGATCCACTCCACGGAAGAAAGGCCCCGTCTATGTTACATTAGTTTTTCCTCTTTATCACACTGCCCTCGATGTCACTGATTTCACTCCTCCCCAGCGACTAGACCATAGCGACCGATGAATGAATCAGTTTCTCCTTGCCCGCCGGCCATACAGATGCCGTTCATTGAGCTAGGTCGCGGTGGTTGACGCTGGCCGTCGAGTTAGGTTTTGGCCCGTGGCGGAGACGATCAAGGAGGCAGCAGCGACGAGGTGTTTGGAGCAGGGAGGATGGGATGGTAACCATGGAGACGGAAATCGGAGTTTGACGATCAATGGTTGAATATTTTGTGGGCTTCAAAGTGTAAGTGAACAGGGGAGGGATGAGCGCGGCTTAACTCAAACCCAACTGCTGCATTACATGAGACTGTTTCTTAGCTTCATTCATAGGACAACATACTTGATATTTTGCTCAGCAATTTCTTTTATACTCCCTAATTGAGCTGAGTTGCACAGATCTTAAGAGAACATGCATCAAGATTCAAGCATGTTAGGCTGCTAGCTAACCTTCTTAAGAAAGAAAGAAAAGATAGATATTTGCAGTCGGCAAGGATGTCAAAAGTCCCATGCCACCTCCAACAGTCCAAGCCACAGGCCCATCCACCGAAACAGTACTCGAGCAGAAGAAGCTGATGGATTTAATCTTGTTTTAAAAAAATAAATTCAGTTAGTTTCTTTTTGGTAAGAGTTGTAGGACAGTAGGAGTCCGAGTGTGTGTTATACTATTTTCGTGTCTGAGTCAGTTTTGTTTCCGTGTTTCAGTTTTGAACGACTATATAAGCAGGGGGTAATGTCGTGAGTTGAAAAGAGATGCAATAAAAATCATCTCGTGTTCGAGGAGCCAAGGAAGGTTTCCCCACCTCCATTCTTCTTCTCCGCCGCCGTAGAGCTCCCTCACCGCCACCCTTTATTCTTCGCCACCAACCGCCGCCGCCCCACCACCTCGGCCACCCCCAAGCTAACCCGACCTCCCCTCCGGCTTCCCCACCCTCGGACGCAGCCCGTGCTCCCCCTATATCCCTGCCCATGCCACCCCATCGCCGGGATCGCACGCGCCCGTGCTCCCGCCTCTGCCTTCGGCTGCATCCCCGCCGCCCTGGGCCTCCTCCGGTGAGCTTTTCCCCCGGCCGACCTGGTCACCGTGCGTTCCAGGACTCCAGGAAGCTTTTCCCCCATCTCGATTTGCTTTTGGTCCACCAAAGCCCCGGATTTCTTCTTCTCCCTCACCTCCGGCCGAGCCTCTTCTTCACCGCCGCCTCGGCCCGGTCTCTCCCGTCCCCGTCCTCGTTGGCGCGGGCCGCTCCGGCCTCTCGGCGCGCTCCTGGCTGCGCTGACGCCGCTCGCCTCGCTCTAAAAAAACACAAAAAGAGGAACGGCTCTGCTCCCGAAACAAAGTTCTGCGTCTTGCTTTGTTTTGGTTTTTTGCTTTGGCGTTGTTATCTCCAGACGACAAGGAAGTACCGAGGAGTCAAGATCTTCACGTGAAGCAAGAAGCAGAGACGCTGTTTTGGGAGGTGTCTCACGTGAAGAACAACCGAAGGCAGCAGAGTGCAGAGGCATGCGCTGCTTCGACCGTTCCATCGGAAGACAAGACGAGCCACGCCGGGGCAGAAGACCAGAAGGTTTCACGGTGAAAACGAATTTTCTCTGGCCCAGATCGAACGATAATTAAGGAAGAAAATCCCAGCAGAAGCAACAGCACAACGCCACCCTTTTCACCTTTTACAATAATCGTTCGATCGATCAGACACCAGAAGAGACAAGCAGCCAGGGCAAAGGCACTGGTTTGGGCGCCCCAAATCTCCCAAAAGCAAACCAACTCCCCCATCATGCATGATACATGTATAGATCTCTCCCTCCCTCTCTGCATGAGGATATGTTATCCAGTGCTACCACCCTAGCTTTAGGGTGATATCATGCTACCACCACTCGGAAATCGATGCGAATGGTCATTAAAACTTCCCAGAAAATTTGGTTAGTAAAGATATAATCAAGCACTCTGCATAAAAATTCAACCGAAAACACGATGTATGCTAGGATAAACAATAAAATTAAGGAAAATTTCAGTGACATCTCTTTATTTCTGAGAAAATTTAGTTAGTCAAGAACTCAAGATATAATTAAAAAATTGAGCTGAAAACACGACATATGCTAGGATAATAATAAAAAAGGGGGAAAACTTCAGTGAATAGTAGCTTTATCTTTCTCCTCTTTATTTTCGGGTTTGCTTTTCAGCCTAATTTGTCCCTTTTGTTTCTCAACGTGCAGATTAGATTTAGATTTGAAAATTTTGTGGCATGCTAGGCTACAAGACTTTGTGTCAATTAACGCTGTCAAATGTTTTCCGAATTTTTCGTGACCATTTGCATTGTTTTGATCCGAAGGGTAATTAATTTGCTGGTACCACTGGACACATTCTCTCTCTGTCTGAAAAATATCCAGTACTACCACTGCCACATAAGTAGTAGTAGTAGCAGTAGTAGTAGTAATCTATTAAAATCCACGCTGCACTGGCCTCCCACTACAGCACCAGCACCAGCACCACCAAGCCGGCCGGCACCAATTAACGCAAAACGAACTCGGCCTCCTGCTGCTCTTATCCCCGGCCATCCAAATATCCAATCCACTCCTACCATGCCACATTGGGCGCCCCGGCATGCGCGCCTCCACTCCACTCCACCACTTACACCGCCAGACATTGCATTCCCGCATGCATGCTCCCTACTCACTCACTCACTCATAGTGCTCGTGCCACAAATAATATCGCATGCATTCCCTTCCAAATCCCCTGCACTGCACTGCACTGCATCATCGTCTCGATCGTCGTCACAAACCCCACAAGACGTGATCTACAACGAAATCGATGATGAGTCATCGGACATATTACCGTATGTGTGTGGGTACACATATACGTATGTGGGTTTTGATAAGGCAAAACGACTTTGGACACAGTGTTTTGTACATCCGCGTAGCTTTATTTGGATCTGCCGCAGGATGGAATCGGAACAAATGAAGACAAGAACAGTGATAGCAGCGGTGAAAAGTACCTTCCATAGATCGATCGATCGATGGCGAAAAGGAAGGAACAGGTAACAAACCCTAATGCTTTCCCCCGTATAGACCAAAACCCCTTGTCCCCTTGCCTGCTCCCTACAACCCTAGCATGCAAGAACCAAAGGAAATCAAATCAATAACGTAACGTACGTACGTCGACCATGCATGCCGGCTAGCTAGCTACTTGCTGCGGTGGCCGTGGCCGTGACCGTGATGCCTGCTGCATGTCGTCGAGGCCGCCGCCGCCGTGAACGTTTGGTACGTCACGGTCCCGGCGACAGGGAAGTCCTCGGCTGCCTGGCTCCGGCAGGCGAGGCCCAGCGGCTCGACGGCTTCTGTCACCGCCGACCATACTGATGACGCGGCGCCGTTGATGGCGCCAGGGGTGGTGGTGGTGTAGCAGACCGAGACCGAGACGGTGGCCGGGCGGAACACGGCGACGGCCTTGCGGATGGAGGAGAGCGCGTCCTCGCCGCCCGCGCACTCGTAGCTGGCGTAGCTGTGGCCGTCCTCCGGCGTGACGTGCACGGTGGCGTAGCGCGCGCCGTCGAGGCTGTTCATCGAGTACCCGCACGGCGCGAACGCGTACCCGCAGACGAGGGACCGCGGGTTCACACCGCCGATCCCGGACAGCGCCGTCATCTCGTCGCCGATGGCGTGGCTGGTCCGGTCGTCGCCCGGCTTCAAGTAGAACTGCCCTGCCAGTGTACGGTCCAGCTCCGTCATGCACACCTCGATAGTGAAATGCGTTGCACTGTCGACGTGCCCATTGCCGGTGCCTTCCAAGGTGGGCGGCGCCACGGACGACGCCGAGTAGACGTGCCACTTGTGCGAGTTATGCGACGGCAGCACGCCGGACCGACGGAAGCAGAGGTCGCGCGGAACGGCGGCATCGAGGTACCTCACCTCGTCGGCGAAGTCGGCGTGCGGGAATGGCTGCACCTCGGGGAAGAGGTACGATCCGCGCGAGTACCTGCAGGACCGGAGGCCGAGCCCGAGCTCGCCGGCGGCGCGCAGCAGGACCGGCACGGCGCGGAGCAGCCGCGTGGTGCCGCACGTCTTGAGGATGGCCCGGGACGGGTACACGAACAGGCTGGACTCCGAGAGCACGTAGCCGTCGAACGCCTCGTTCCCGGCCGCCGACACGACGGCGCACTGCACGGCCTCGAGCGCCTCCTGGAGCGCCTCGACCGGCAGCAGCCGGAGACCGTGCCGCGGGCCGCCGCCCGGGAGCGAGAAGACGAGCTCGAGCCGCTTCTCGAAGCCCTCAAACCCCGAAGAAGCCATTGAAATGTGTAGCTAGCTACACTGTTAGTGTTGTATATATGTAGCGGCGAGCTAGCAATGGAGTGAGATGTAGCTAGTGCTGCGCTGTTTGCATGCAGCGATGAAAGGGGAGGATTGAGAGGTGAGAGGTGAGAGGGGTTTTATAGCTAGCAGAGGTGAAATGTTAGAGAGAGAGAGAGAGAGCATAGTTGAGTTAAGGCATGCGAACGTAGCAAGGTGCCTGGATGCGTAAGGGAGAATTATATAGAGAGAAGATCTTTGGGCGGGGAGAGCAATTAAATGTAGGGAGTGTCTATACATCTTGTGACTGTTTTTTTTATATATATCAGTCAGATTTTTAGCCATAGGATCAAAAAACAAAAATGCTAAGATGCTTCCACGTTGCCAAAAAAAGAGCTGTAAAACATTAACGGGTTAGGAATTGTTAACGGGCTGCAATTTATGGGTCTTTATTTCGTTTTTATATTCGTTGCTTGCAAAGCCCATGAACTACTGCTTTCGTTTTGTGTTTTCTGCCATTTTATTTATTTTGGCAGCCCAGTTTTGTGCTATTTTCTTTATTTTGGCAGCCCACTTCTTCCAGTTCGAAGTAATAAAGGAAAAACGACCTAGAAGAAGGACGAAGGGAGGTAAGGCAGGACAAAAGTCTGTTAAGAATTGCAGCCCAAACAAATTAACAGCTGCTAACAAATAGAACTGGAAGAACTTGGTAGCCCCGTATATACGTTGTTCGGAGTAATACATGAGTTTGTAGTCAACATCTTATGACTCTGTATACATATGTATGCACTCAGAACATGAATGACATTACAAAAATAAGAAATACAAAAATTACATGGCCACTGATGGGTGCTTTTCTTATATCAAAAGTCCTTGACATCCTGCGTCACAAAAGGTGTTAGATATAGCTAGTTCATAAATATAGATGTATATGTATGCTAAGTATTAGTTATGTTTTTTTAGACAAAGAAGCTGCAGAGATTCTAGAACAACAGTAGTTACAAAAATAAGATTCTAGAAAAAAGTTTGTACTCAGAACATGATTATGACATTAAAAAAAATAAAAATTACATTCTCAATAATTATAAATTACAAAAAAAAATGTGTAAAAACATGTAAATTTACATGCAAATACATAATCATAATGATTGACCCAAACCAACTCTAACACGATGTTTGTCATACATTACAGAAAGAAATAAAAACGACAACCATGATCATATACTAATACTACCAATGCTCAGGATGCAGAACAATCACATTTGATGAGTTCACAATGATCATGTATATACAAGAGTTTGTACTCAGAACATGAAAATGACATTATATAAGTAAGAATTACAAAGATGAACATGGCCATGAAGCAAAGAAATGTAGAAGTTGGTAACAGTGAATATGGTATGATCAGAAGGTGTGTAAAAACTCATATATACTTGTGAATATGATATTACATAAGTAAGAATTACAAAAATTACATTCCCAATAATTATAAATTACAAAAATAATAATTGTGTAAAAACATGTAAATCTACATGTAAACTGAGCCTACACAAAAAAATGAATGATATCAACAATACTAACCTGGAAATAACATGTATCAGATATATCCAAAATAGGCCTGTTTGCATAAGAATGACTACTGATTTGATCAAGTTCTAAATATTTCTTAATCATACCACCGTTCAAATGATTTATTCGAGGAATAGAACCCTTAACTTGCAGAGGACCAAAATTGACAAAATCCAGATAATAGACCTACAAATAAAAGACATGCAAACTCAGCTATCCTGCACCCTTGAACATATGAATGTGATATGATCAGTGAAGAGCACAAGACAAAATAAAATGATTATGAACTGCACAAAGACAGATAATGCGAGCATTGGATCGTAAAAAGGATGAATTGCAAACTATTTAGCTAATAGATATATAGGAAGACCTCCTCAGGACCTCCCCCAGGACCTCCTCTAGGACCACCCCCAGGACCTCCTTAGGACCTCCCCCAGGACCTCCTCCAGGGCCTCAGGACATCTTCTAGGACCTCCCTCGGGACCTCTAGGACCTCCCCTAGGACCTCCTCATGACCTCCTCTAGGACCTCCCTCAGGATCTCCAGGACCTCATCCGGACCTCCCCCACCTCCCCCAGGACCTCTTCCAGGACCTCCATATAATACAATTAAAAATAGGAAACAAATTGCACATCTATAAAATGAAGAAGAAAAAATTGTGAAGTAATCAAAATGATACTATTCTATAAGTGAACCCTACAATAAAAATAAAGAATAAAATCATACTAGAACCTCTCTATCTCCTTAGGCTATATACACACACAATAGGTACCAGATGCACAAATTTTAGCTATATGACTACCAAAATGGGAGGGAGGAACTAAACTACAGATGGAGAAAATGAGATTATACCAATCTACTGCCTAAGGACGACATGCTGGACAAGAGGGTGTTCTTGGTCTCCTTGAATAGCTGCATTGCCTGCCTCGTTTAGCTCTTATCGAGCACTAACTTGCTCTATTCGCCAGTAAACAGCGTAGATAAAAAATTAGATGACAAAACAAACGTCAGACAAAAAAATAGCACACAAATGGAAGCGTGTCATTTATCCTAAATCATGGCAAACGCTCAATCAGAATAAGATAAATTACACATGTAAAAAAAACTCACATATACTTGTGAATATGACATTACATCAGTAAGAATTACAAAAATTACATTCCCAATAATTATAAATTTCAAAAATAATAATTGTGTAAAAACATGTAAATCTACATGTAAATACAAAATCATAATGATTGACTCAAACCCACTCTAATGCGATGTTTGCCATACATTACAGAAAGAACATAAAAACGACAATCATGAACATGTACTAATACTAGCAAATCTCAGGGTGCAGAACAATCAATTTTGATTAGTTCAGAATGTTCATCTATGTACATGAGTTATTGAGTTTGTACTCAGAGCATGAATATGACATTACAAAATTAAGAATTAAAAAAATTACATTCCCAACAATTATAAATTACAACAATAATAATTGTGTAAAAACATATAATTTTACATGTAAATACATAATCATAATGATGAACCAAAACCACTCTAATGGGATGTTAGCCAAACATTACAGATTGAAATAAAAAAGGCAGTCATGAATCAACATCATGCACTAATACTTCGAATTTACAGGATGCAAAACAATAACCTAAGTTTAAACTTATCCTCTCTGCCAACTTAGGAAACATTTTTTACAAATATGTTGAATTCTTTGTGAACACATATAATACAATTAAAAGCATGAAACAAATTGCACATCTATAAAATGAAGAAGAAAAAATTGTGAAGTAATAAAAAATTGTGAAGTAATCAAAATGATACTATTCTATAAGTGAACCCTGCAATAAAAATAAAGAATAAAAGCATACTAGAACCTCTCTATCTCCTCAGGCTATATACACACACAATAGGTACCAGATGCACAAATTTTAGCTATATGATTGCCAAAATGGAAGGAGGGAGGAACTAAACTACAGATGGAGAAAATGAGATTATACCGATCTGCTACCCAAGGATGACATGCTGGACAAGAGGGTGTTCTTGGTCTCCTTGAACAGCTACATTGCCTGCCTCGTCTAGCTCTCATCGAGCACTAACTTGCTCTATTCGCTAGCAAACAGCGTAGATAAAAAATTAGATGACAAAACAAACATCAGACAAATAAATAGCACACAAATGGAAGCGTGTCATTTATCCTAAATCATGGCAAACGCTCAATCAGAATAAGATAAATTACACAGGTAAAAAAACTCACATATACTTGTGAATATGACATTACATAAGTAAGAATTACAAAAATTACATTCCCAATAATTATAAATTACAAAAATAATAATTGTGTAAAAACATGTAAATCTAAATGTAAAGCGAATTACATGTAAATAACTTACAAATTACATTTCAGAAACTAAGAAGTAATCAAATTTACATTTCAGAAACTTACAAATTACATAAAATAAAATTTCATAAAAATAAAATAATTTAGATGTAAAAAAACTACTACAAGATCAAAAAAACTATAACTAACTTGATGATCATGATGCTTATTATCACTATGCATTGCCCTTTTTTTTGTTTAAACTGGCAATAGGCTAATACAAGTAGCTAAAATGTACATAGCAGGTTAGTTTTCAAATGATATCATTTATCTGATAACTGAATCAGCCTTGCTATTAACTTTCGGCGTAAATGTTATCACTTTACAATCAGATCACAGATATAAAACTTTACCAAAATTAGCCAAAATGTAGAGAGGAGTTAAATCAACAAGGCCATTCACAACTCAACATGTGGGAATTACCTGCAATAGATCAAAAAGATTTGTTTGCTTCCTTTCCGTCTCTTGAAGTTGCTTCCTAATAAGGGCTAATTCTTTCATGGCACTCAGTCTAACAAGTATGTGTGCCATGTGAAGTGACGTTTGTAACAGTGGTCTATGCTTTTACTCTCTCGAGCCCTAGGGCATTGCTTAGTAGCTTGTGTAAAATCACATTCTTCGGTGCATTCCTGAGCAGAAGTGACATGCTTTGTCTCACAACTCCTGCTTGTTGGCTACTTCTGACACAGAGGAGCATTCTTGTTTATCATCCATGGGGTCATAGACTCATAGTCAAGACTTACTGTCTTCATCTACAATTTCATATGCACTTCTTTGTGCATCTTTCAGTATGCAAACATTGTCAGATTCCTTTTCTTCAAGATCAACCAATGGCATCATATTCTACTTAGCGACTGATATCTCAACATGCCAATCACTAGACTTCAGCGCTGTTGATTTGCAGATTGTTTAGGGCTATTTTGTTGATGATAGAGGATATCTCTTCTTTGTCGCAGTTGATAGAACGCCATCGTAACAAATACGTAAGGTACAGATCAACTCTCGAGACGCTCTCTCTTGATCCGCCATCATGTATACTGCATCATAATGGTCACCAAAGAAGTTTTCACGCGAGAAGAAATCAAAAACAAAATAGAAAAGAAGCTAAATATGCATCGCAGCTTAACCACATACGTAAGCTTAGAAGCAATGCAGAGTAAATGTGAAAATAAATAATTGAGTAGAAGGCCCTAGAGTAGCATTTCTAGTTCGTGACTTTGTGACAAATCATGCAGAGGAATTAATATGGTATTCTGAAATACCCCTTTAAGCTCATGAAGAGCTTGAATAAGAAAACTCCACGAAGAAAAAAATCATCAACAAGTCATGATCCTATATTAATTCCTCTGCATCACCAATGCAGACGAGATGGGATGTACCGACAACAAAGCTAGTCCAATCTAGAGAAAAATACTCCTACAGGTCTGCAAGACGCAACAAATTTCACATATTGTGTGGAAGTTGATTGAATCGACAGGATACATCAGTGAATACCAAGGACACAACACATTAGTAGCCGAACAAAGAAGAAATTTGAGGACTCGAATCGCCCTACGAATCCCACTACAACTGATGTCACGATTCATCTCACTCAATTCCTCTCGCATTTTCACCGATGCAACCGCTGGTCTTTGGGTCGCAACGCACATTGGGATCCATCGATTCATCGCCGATCTACCGACAGCGCGCAACGAAATCACCGCATGAACGCAACAAATCTAAGCATCCTCGCAGGCTACCACGGCCAATCCGCCTGAATCCGATGCTTAGCCGCACGAATCCGGGCGCCCGCGCACGGCCACCGGCTAGATCCATGGGCAACCGCGACCCCACAGTCCACACACAAATCAAAACATAACGAAACAACGAGAGGAAGGCAAGGCAAACACACCGTCGCGCCGTCGCCGTCGTAGCGGATCGTGACGACCCCGTCGCGGGAGCCAGCCACCACTCCAACACCGACAAAAATCACGGCGAAAAAGACGAAGAAGACGCCGACACTGACGCCGACGCCGACCCCGAAACACCACCACCAAAATCGCCTCCACCACGCCTCCAAATCGCTAGCGAAAATCGGCTCAAATCGCTTCTCCCTGTCTCTGCTTCGCTTTCCGCGCGTGACCCGCCCCGAGACTTCCGCCAGACAAGGCAACGAGCAACCAGTGCCCATTGCTCGACTTCTCGGACACGCTCGGCCTTTCAGTAGCAAAGCGGGCTCCAATTAAACCCGGAATGAACGAGCGGACCCGGAAAGGAAAGCGCAAATCTCAAAGTGAATCAAACGGCCGAAAAAACGACTGAAATCAGAGGGAAAAACATTCGACAGAGATTTAGCAGTTTCGTTAAATGTATGCTTTTGCTAAGCAACATTTGACTCTTTTTTTTTAAAAAAAAAATCGAATGATATGCTTTGAGATTTATATTTTTTTTTCCCATCTGGTGAATTGTGTCCGAATTTATTATGATTTTTCTTCAAAACATAACGGATTCACCACATTGCCGTATTTTGTTGGTATATAATTTTATTTTTTTTGTCTTTGTTTTTGCCCAACCTCTCAAAGTACATGTGAGATTTTTAATCATGTGATGGAAATATGAATTATTAAGATTTTCAAGAATAATTACAGTAACGAAGAACAAAAATTACATAAATAATTTACTGTAATTTATATATAATGAAGTTGTAAATGAACTAAAATTTTATTGTTTTGGACCGAGAAAACAGTCGAATCTTGTATAAACGGACTTCATGAATCCAATAAGTTTTGTGGACTGTATGTATGTGTATTTTGTATTATTAGTTGTTTAATCTGGTATGTTGCTTTTTTGATCCAACCGTTGAGAATGTGACAGTTTTTTACAGAGAAAATAGTCGAATTCTATGTAGACACACCCTTAAATGTATGGAAACAAGCATGGGTGAAAGGGAGAGATGGAATTAAGGGGTAAGAATTGTTGAACATTGAGGTGTTGTGTGGTAGGCTTGTAAATCTAGTGTACTAGATGGCAGACCCAGGACTAAAATTTAGAGGGTGCTAATGGGATTTGCTCACCTGCTTGCGGCTTGCTGAATGCCGAGTTGCCGGCCAGCGGTAGTCTGCTTGAGCGTGGCTGGACTGAGGGTGCTAGGGGGTATACCATGAGCCGATCGTCGGTAGAGGGGCGCCAGCCCTGGCTGCCCCTAGGTCGACCATCCGTGGTATTATATACTAAAATTGATGTCTTGGGTAGGGTTTTAGAAGCCATTTTTGGTGTAGGTGCGAAGCCAAAACCAGACCGGTCCCGGTTTTTGCCTGGTAACACTACTACAAAAAGGTTAATACTGGACACATCATCACAGACGATTTATCAAAACCGTCAGTATTAAATACAATCATAGGCGGTTTTGGTTTAGCGATCGTCTGTGTTACTGGCTGCGCAAAAAAAAAATCGTCTATGAAGAGATAATATCACAGACGGTTCATGTTGAAGAACAATATTTGATATTACTAAATTCACAAACGGTTATTTATTGGAACTGTTTGTAATGAGAAACAACTGGTTAGTCGATTCCGACCAGTTCCTCGGGATTGATCTTTTAAAGTGGTCGAAATTGATCTCCAACAGAAGAAAGCAGAAGATATGTAATCAAGTAGGCACCTTGTTCCTTATGTGTAACTTCCGATCAACAAACTTGATCGGAAGTTACACATCATAGACAGTGAAGTGCATGCTCACTTGATCGTAGGGATATTATTCTTCTACTAGAAGATATGTAATCACGTAGGCACCATGTTTCATGAAGACTTCAAATTCATAGACCAATCTGACTTTCTGACCACCTTAATTGAAGTCATCCATGGATTTGTTTCTTTCTATGGTGGTCGAAAAGTCAATTTATTTCATGAATTTTGTCTTACTACAAGGGTATGGAGATGAGAACTTTAAGAAGAAATGGAAGTAAGAAAAGATGAAAAGTTTGTGAGTGATTTTTCTTAGTTCTGCCCTTCTGATGGTTATTTATAGTCCAATAACTTGTGACAAGATTAAACGAATAAAGACGGAAGTCCGACGGATAGGATTTATTAGAATCTGCTCCAAATAAATCGTTGGTAACCAATGCATCACCGTATTTTTAGGAATTGTTTTTCCTAAATACGGTTGACGCTCATTTTCCTATCTTCTCAGGGAAAGTAATTCTATCTTTATAACTCAAGCTGGAGGCCTCATCACAGACAGTTTTTAATAAGAACCGTCGTGATTACAGACGTCACAGATGGTTTTGAATAAGAACCGTCTGTGATTACATATGTCACTAACGGTTTTTAAATATAACTGTCTGTGACAATTCAATGTTTCGGCTCCCACGCGATGCGTCTCTTCATCTCACGTGCCGACGTTACGATGCGTCTCTTCGTCTCATGCACCGACGTTACGATGCGTCTCTTCGTCTCGTGATCGCGTTTCTTCGTCTCACGCGCCGGTGTTACTTTTTGTTTTATAAGAATGATCATCGTGTGCCATAGTGAGAACACACGTACAGTATTGATCAATACGTATGTAGCTGGCTAGTACCGTCGGTCACGTGCCATAATGAGCACGTGGAGCATGATGGTGAGGACCAAGGCAAGGAGGTCGGCGATCGCCGTCGCTCTTCCTCACGAAGTTGTCGTTGACATCATTGACCACGTGGCCATGAGCTCTCCTCAGCCCCTGGCTGACCTCTGCAGCCTAGGAGCCACGTGCAAGGCCATGTACAAGGTGTCCAAGGAGCGCGCCATAGTGACTTCTACTTTTGAACCGTCTGTGGTGTCCATTATCATAGACGGTTCTACTTTAGACTGTTTGTGATGTTCAACCTTATTTATATATGGACTCTAGGGTTTGCTCGCACCCCCATTCAAATAAGTAATACATTTCTCTAACTCTCTCCCTCCTCCCCCGAGCTCATCGCCGTCATACTCGACGCCGCCTCCTCCTCGAGCCAGGCGCGCCTCCTCCCCCGAGCCCGCCGCCTCCTCCCCGAGTACGAGAAGCCACCTCCCCCAAGCCCAGCGTGCCTCATCCACCGAGCCTACCGCCTCCTCCCCGAGCACGAACCGCCGCCTTCCTGAGCCTGGCGCGCGTCCTCCCTGAGCCCGGCGCGCCTCCTCCCCGATACCCTGTAAGCATTGTTCTTCCCACCTGCTCAATAGTTTATTCAATGTAGGTTGAATTCATGAGTGGTTTGTGTTACTTTTGCTTATATGTGTGCTATTGGATATATTCTATCTCTGTATGATTTGTGTTACATCATGATGCCCTGTAAGCATTGTTCTTCCTCGCCAATTTGTGCAGTATCCTTCTTTGAACCTCTATGTGATTTGTGTTACTTTTGCTTATATGTTGTGCTATTAGATATATTCAATCTGCTCTGTATAGTAGTACTAGTACAGAAATGTTGGTTGGAGAAGAGTGCTTCTTCTCCTAGCAGGTAATCCAAACTCCAGTATGATAGCAAGTACATGCAAAACAAGTATGACAGCAAGTAAATTACAAGCTTTAATAAATTTTTCTTTCTAGTGCAAATAAGTAGTTCATTTTGTAAACAAGCTAGTATCCATGGAGCTTATACACAAGGATATGTAACATCACCAGAAAGTACTACAAAAGCCTAAGCATTGTAGTGGAGCTATTGACACACTGGATTGGCATGAAGCAAATCACACACTCCAGTGTGTCAGGTTCGATGAACTAGGCTGTGGTTCACCTGCACGTTTAGGATGAATGCCCAAGGAGCGAGCTAACTAGCTAAATCTAGGCCTCGAGTTAGCTAACAAGGGACTACGAACTATGTATATATATATATACGAAGCCGGTTTTAAAGGCATAAGCAGCCATTGCTTGGAGATTTTATAGAGAAATAACTATCACAGACGGTTCCTTAGGACAAACCGTCTGTGATACATCAGCTATCACAGACGGTTTCATCTACAAGTTGTCTGTGATACTTAAGCTATCACAGACGATTTTATCTACAAAACTGTGTGTGATACATCAACTATCACAAACAATTATGTGTTTATAACCATCTGTGATAGTCTGTATTATAGATGGTTCAAAAATCGTCTGTGATAACCTCATATCATTACTGATCCATAAAGTTAGACGGCTCACAAAACCGTCTGTGATGACGTTTGGTCTCTCGACCCCGCCGGCCGCCCTCCTCGCTTGTTGGTATATATAAGAGCCCGGAACACACACGCACTGAACCTAGGAAGAACACGCACACACTTAGCAATCTGGAACACACGCGAGAGCTAGTGAGAACAGGGACTCGGTTGGGGCAACCCTTTCGGTGGAGGAAGGAAAACACACGCGAGAACTGGACTCTCATCTGAAACAATTTTCTCTCTGTATTCCCACCCCAATGTACTCCTTACAACTGAAAAGCTAAATACTTGGAATCTGAAAAAACTACTCAGCTAACTGAAAAACAACCAAACGTGCAACACTTGCACTACCCGTACTATGCGCATCACAAACGTACTACAAGACCCACTAACAGCATGATGCCATGCGACTGCATGCACGCACTCCCTATGACCCGGATCTCACAGACCCAGTCTTGATTATTTTCTGACATCGCCCACGTCCGGCGGGCGGGGGCGGGCGGCGGCATCTCGACGCACCACCGCTGCCACTCGCAATCGGTCTACCGCCACCCCCCTCTTAAGTCCTAGGGTACCAGTGAACCCTACCTCTAACTTGGCGCCGTCGCCGGCGGCGGTTGGAGAAGAAGAAGAGGACCTCAAGCACAAATCTTCACGTGTGATCCGAAGGTGAGTAAATCGACTGAAACTTCCTTGATTTTTAGACGACTGTGAACTAGCAAAGCCGTGATGAAAATCGGAGATTAGCTTGCAAGCCCGTTGGATACTTGTGGCAAGTGATCACTCGAGTCCTTTGACCGGCAGTGGCAATAAGTGGCCCGACACAAGGAGTGCACCACCCAGCATGCAGCAGCGTAGCAATCCTCTCATCGCCTCACCAGCACACACGCCACAACACACCAGAATGATCGTGTGCGTCGATCGAAGCGGCCGGAAATCTAAGTGCGTACGTGCTCTTCCCGTTGCCAACCTGGCTAGCTAACGAGCACGGGCTACAGTGGTATACTGATGCCATTCGTGGCCCTCTAGCTTTGTACTCCCTCCATATTTTTTTACTTGACGCTCCGCAGTAGAATTCTTTGTGGACTAACGACATGCTTTCAAAAACAGAGGTAGTATATGCCAGCGTTTTCTCCGTCCATAGAAATTCGACATGTTTGAAATTATCAGCCGTTGTTATAGAGCAGCCTTGCGTTTCATACCGGCCGGTCAATATTGTTCGGCTTTGAAACCGTCCATACCTACTTCGATACAGGATAATACCGGTCATACTGACAGAATTGATAATACCGTTGATTGGACTCATTTAACTATATGTTATATTTGATTCTACTACTTGTAGGCATAAAACTAAGGCTAATCGTGAACTAATAGCATTAATCATAGCTCAAACATGAACACATAAACCTAATACTTAGAGCGAAAGCGTGAGATGCGTACCCGAACTTGAAGACACCATGAGAGTGGTGAATCTTTCGGTGTAGACACGTTCGGCGGTCGAAAATGGTGCCGTAGGCGAAGAAGATCGTCGGTGGCGACGGGACTCCGGTCTTCGTCCACCTTAGCGCCCGTGAGAGATCGGGTTTGTGCGGGGTTTTGGTAGCCAAGAACAACCGTAGTACTTTGTCTGCCGAGTCCCCTCAATTCATATGGCGTTATGTGACCGGGACCCAAACCAAAAACAGTTGGCTCCGCCTCCGATCAGGGCGCGAGTGGAGACGTGGTCTCCCTGGAATCTCGGGACACCGTTAGCCGAGATCAACCCAACACTACTATGTATTTGGAGTAATATTACAAGTAAAATTTGATGTGTATATAATCAAACATATATATACTTATAAATATATATCATTATATTAAACTCCGAAATGATACACTGGTATGTGCTGGTACCGGAATATACTATTCCAAGAGCCCGTATTGTTTTGGGACCAACTAGTCCAGAAAGGAAAAGAATTTGAAGCTTTTTTGTCGAAAACACAAGGGAAATTACAGATCGAATACGGCATGATTTACAAGGTGTCTCATAATCTCGCTTGTTGCTAGCTAGCATCTTTCTAGATGATCATGTCATGTCTGGTATTCAATGGCGGATCCAGAAGGAAAACAACTAGGTATCTCTATACATATCACCACATATGTATAGAGTAAATGAGCTTAGATTGCGGGATGCACATCTATATATACATAAGCTTTAATAAGAAAATCGGTTTTGCTAGTTTTAAGTTGTCTGAAATTTTCTTAAGTTTAAGTCACTTGTTGTGACCATTGGATTTGTGTAGAGATTGGTGTGTCATATGATTGTCATATGATTGGATATTGATCAAATAGATGTCATATGATTGGATATTGATCCAATGGTCATAACAAGTGACTTAAACTTAAGAAAATTTTAGGTAACTTATGAATAGACAGTCCCTAAGAAAATATATAATTAGACTTGATATCCTGTGCACCATCAAGTCTCATTTGGATCCGCCCATGCGAGTATCCAAAGACTACTATACTGTAAGTAACTTTGTTCATACTTATGTGCGTACTTTGGTGTACATTTCCGATCACTACTCCTGCTGCAGTAATTTACTTCCAAAATACAGTGCACTCGTATGTATGGTCGACCTGTCGAGTAGATAATTCATCACGAGTACTGTACTCTGATTTCGAAACAATTTTTTGAAAGAGAATAGTAGGAAGGACCCGACTGTATATTTTCAGATTGGCGAGTAGAGCTGGCCAAACAGGCTGTGCCTGTCGAGTGGCCAGAGGCACGACACTACTGATTCGGCCCAAGCACCACACGGCCCGCTGTTTATGGACCAGACCGGCACGGCATGATAGCCCGGGCTGTGCCTGGGCCGCCACCCCGGCATGACGGGGCAGCACGACACGACCCATCTGGCCCACTACGCAAGAACTGATGATCGAACATCCGAGAAAAACTCAACAAGCACAATCATTTCATCAAACTATCAAACCACCATTCATTCACAGTATCACACCAATACACATTATACACATTCATTTACAGTACACAATATGCAATCATCAGAAATCACTCAAATCAGAATAAATCAAGAATCGCTGAACCAGAGAGGAAGAGGGGGAGGGGAGGCGGCGCAGGCTGGCTCTAAAGGAGGAGGTGGCACGGGCGAAGGCCGAAGGGGCGCTGAGGCCTGAGGGAGAGGGAGAACCGGAGAGGAAGAGGGGGAGAGGAGGCGGCGCAACGCAGGGAGGCACTGAGTGGAGCCGTGGAGAGCAGAGCCGGTAGAGGAGGAGCCGCCGGCGTGGAGGGCGGAACCGGTAGAGGAGGAGCGACGCGGGCCGACGCTGAGTAGAGCCATGGCAGTGCTGTGGAGGGAGCCACCGCGCTAATTAGAGCGGCAGTGGCAGGGAGAGTGGAGCAGCAACGACAGTCTCGAGTGGGAGAGTGAGGGTCTGAGGGAGACGAAGGGGCAGCCGGGCAGGCCGGCGAGGGAAAAGAGGAGCCGGCAGGCGAGGCAGGGTAGGTCGGGCAGGACGCACGCGCGCGGTGGACGGCCGGCAGGCGTGCCGGGCAATGGCTGGGCTAAATGGGCCAAGGGTGGCCCGCTGGATCAAACGGGCTCGTGCCGGCCTGGTATAGCACAAACGGCCAACGGGCCATGTCTGGGCCGCCTCCCCGGAACATGGGCCAGCCCCACAGGGCACGAATAGTAGCCGGGTCAGAATGAACCGTGCATAAACGGAACATGCCGCCATAGGCCCTTGATGGGCCGGGCCGCCCATTTGGCCAGGTCCGTTGGCGAATGAGGCAAGAGGGGATAAGTTCTACCCCAAGTACTCGGTGAGTCAAAAATAACTGACATCCTATAATGTATTTCTATTCGATATGTATAGATATTTTTTACTAAAATATGTGTAATGTAGATTGTGTTGATGTCCAAAATGATGACGACAGAAGGGACACGTCAGTGGATTGCCGGTGTCGAGATCATGAACACCAAGGGTCCCATTGACCATGAAAAATAAAAGGTTTTGATTTGAAAAGCCGTGTTGACCAATCGTATGCTGACATTTGACCCCACAAGCGGGGAGGCGCACCGATCGAGCCGTCGTGTGGGAGCCGGCACGCGCGCATTCTGGTATATCTCGTCGCGACCCGCCATGCATGCGTACGCACTACCCGGCACTCGGTCCCTTGTGGGGCCCGCATGGCAATCTGCTGCGCGGCCATTGGGTACAGTTGCACAAGTAACTAAGGAAACGGTACCGGTATTCTTTCTGTCAAAATATAAGGTTCTTTTTTTAGCACTAAGGTGTCGTTTGGAAGGCCATAGCTTTTCTGTTTTATGTGAAATTCTCGCGTTCTAAACAGTCTGAAGAGTTGGTATTCTTGCAGTGGAGCAAATTCGAATATCATATGGCACTGCTATTTCATCCCGTAAAAGAAGAACATGTGGTAGTGTAAATAATTTTTCAGATGAAAATATATAGAAGGATATATTGTTTTCCTATAGTCCCTCTTGCAAACCCGTATAGACTTCCGGAGACTTAGCCCTGCCTTAGGGCTTGTTTGGAATACATAAGTAGCAAAAACACCGAAAAATTAGGACCATAGTGAAAAACTCAGGAATTGAAAACATAGTAAAATTTTAGGAATTGGTGTCTGGACAAACAGCGTACAAAACACGTGAAGGAAAACGTGTAATGAAAAATACGCTTCTCAGTTCTGTCTACCCTAGCAGGTACCACCAACCAATAACCCTCATCTTCTGAGTTTAGAGTACCGGCCATCGAAAGCTTGCGCTGGAGTAGTTCCCAAACGTACACAAAGCGTTTCGGTCTCATTCTATTTGATAAATTTTACGATACATTCTACTAATAGTATATGGTGGTAATATAAGTCAAATATGACTATTGATTTGTTAAGGGTATAATAGACTTTTCTTTGTATTTATTCTTTTTTTGTAAGTGTATTCCAGATTTTTTCAATTAAAGTTGAAAATATTATTATTGTGGCATGTAATTCCTATATAGGTAACTATAATTCTACCGTCTCGAGATTCTACTGTTTGTACTACTATATGTAGTATAACTAAATCCTAACTGATCCGAACCATCAGATCAAGGAGAATATATAACCGGTATTAAATCGAGTGTACCGTAAAACTGCTCTCTCATTTGGTCCTAGCTATAACCTGCTTAACTCCTCGTTTTTTTTGACAGATTAAATACGCTTTTCCCCCCTCACGCGCTTGATCGAGTCTTGGAACCCGTGCCCACGCTGGCATCGGCGTGCGTCACGAGCACGGCTGGTGTGCTACTGCTACCATTCTTAACAGCCGTTTGATCGCTATGTCAATCACAAAGCGACACAGCGACTCGATCCGTGTTTACTCGAGATTACAAATTGCTGTAGCCGGGGACCGAATTCGCCGAATTATCTCTTCCATTCTGTCGAGATCAAACATGGAGTACCACGCGTGCGTGCATATGGTGAAGTGAGGACGCGTGCATGGGTGGCATAATGCCTCTACGCGACTAATTAATTGGGAATTTTTTTTATAACACCGGTGTTACGTGGCACTAGATCTGGATGTACGGCACGTGGCATCGGTGCTATATAACACTCGCTACGCGCCGTGCATCTAGATCCAGCGCCACGTAGCACCGGTGCTATATAATTTGTTTCCTAATTAATAACATACCCAATCCGTATGGCAACAACAGTATGGCAAGAATACAAGGCATATTGGCCGGATTCTTGATTGTTGCTTGCAGAGATCGATGTTCAAAATACTTTTGCCACGTATGCTGAGGTCAAAACGATCGATCGATACAGATGATGCATCACCGTGCGTCCACCATAGAATCGAAGTAGCCGCTAATACTTTGATTAGGGGTTGTTGTAGATGCATGCATGCTCGCTCCACTCGATTTATGTACTTCGGTCTCGAGTTTCCCAAGCTGTTTTAGGTCTCGAGTTATTGCGTGCGTGCGCACCGTCCGAGGGTGTATACAATAGTTTATCTCTTAAAATTATCTATAAACGTTCTAACTAATCTAATACAATCCTAGAGACAACATCTCTAACAATTGATCTATAAAATCATTTATTTTCACAACAACTTCTCTCCTTATATACTTATTATTTGCGATGATGCGCGTATCAAGTTTGTCTCTTATATAAGAGATGACACATGGTTGAGGCTTTTGGCCTCGTGATTGTTCTGCTTCTTCTCTATTAATGCAATAAGCAGCCTCTCGTCTGTTTTTTTTTAAAAAAAAAGAGCTGAAATTGGAGAACTATATGCATAAATACAAGGGGATCAATAAAGAAAAAACATATATACTATGTCGTGTGTTCATTGGCCAGTGTGACATCATGCAGCCATGTGCTAGACTATCATTGATCCATCCTATCATTTCACTTACCGTAGTTGTAAGGAATCGAGTGTGCCTTGCTACCAAAACCGGGCATTTGGTGTGCCACGGTCAAGTGCACAAGGTGGCCGGGTCGGCGTGAGACCACATGATGAGCTTTGCATCGTAATGCCGTCATTTAGGCCCGGTTTTAGAGGGCCTAATTTGCCTATCGTCTCCTCTCCCAAGGCCCTAATAAGCGTGTTAATTAGCAGCTTAAACAATTCATCGGCCATTTTTCTTATGGTGTTCTTTCTTCAGGTGTAAAGCACCCGGCAGTAGCCGATTGGGAGAACTCCACTTCGTTCCACGAGTGTAAAGGCGACGGCGATATTGTGTTTGCCGGTGATCCTGGAACAGCAATGATGATACTGCAGGAGCCCGATGTTCTTTCCCTCTAAGACCTTTTTGTTGTTGTTTTTTTGTTTAGGGTTTGCTACTTGTAAGTTGCCTAACGTTTTGTTAACTCTTCTAAGTCGATTTTCAAGGATCAAATGAGTTAAAAAGCATGTCTTTTTTTTTCTAACAAGGTAAAAAAATCTTTCATTGAGGAACCAGATCCACGGGTATATGCAGATCACAATGCATCAAAATGTGTTTTTTTCTTCGTAATTTAAGATTTGGAAGAAAAAAAACTTATTGCTCCAGTGTTCCCCTGTGTCATTGCAAGGCAGCACCCCCTGTCCGGGCCGTAACTCCATTACCGGGCCATTTCTGCCAATACCAAGGCCTTATCTATCCCCCTTCACGGCAACCAACAAGGCCGGGCCGCGCCGCTTCCCTTGTTCGGCGGTGTTGGTTGCTGATTTCTGAGGCTTCCGTCGGCCCGTCCGAATACGCACGGCGGGCGCTCGGGCTCGGCACAGCGTTGGTTGCTGCGCGCGCGCGGAAACGAGTGGAGCCGCGGGAAGCGTTGCCGCGCCAGGCCCAGGCCGCCGCTACGGCATCTCCACCGGGCCGTGGGAACCGGCAAACACACGCGCAGCCGCAAGCGCGGTTGCCTCCACCGCTCCCGCACAATGCCGTGCGAATTGCGTGCATGGTCCCTCTCAATTTTTCTTTTTTGCGTGCATTGATCACAGAAATAGTCAAGAGATGCTTTCTCAGGAAACAACCGCTGCCGCTGCGTCCCTGCCGTGCGCCTTGCCGCTCGAGACCCGACGAGCCGCGCCATGGCTCTGCTCTGTCCACACCGCCACGCCGTGCGCGCCTCCCTGCATGCACCTCGCCGTCCGCGCCTCCACCTCTTGAACCTCTTCCCATCCACATCCAGAGGCGGAGCTGGGGGCGGCCAGCAGGGGTGGAGCTTCATGCAAACCAACATGGGCTGTGGCCCCATCTTTATTTTGACATCTCTGTATGCATAGTTAAGAAGATAGTAGCTTATACTACAAATTAAGATAAAAACTCAGTAGTTTTACCCCCTCTAACCCATCATTTTTAAAGTTTAAAGCTTAATTTTTCCCATGTTAATGCTTCATCTTTATAAACAGCCCCCTCTTGATTTTTTGTCAAGCTCCGCCGCTGGCGGCCCGAGGCCCAAGTACAACATGCCATGTTAATTACGTTGATATCCAGAGGAAGAGCAGTGGCTACCAGGAATTGAGCTGGGTTGGCCGAGACGTGGCCGAAGGCTAGCTACGCCACTGTCCACACCCAAGCCGTTCCACCGCCCTATCCGCCCGCCGTCGAGCACCTCCGCTCCGCTGTGGACGTTCCCGTCTCCAGCTCACCACGGTGCATCTCGGACCAAACATCCTACCTTGGATAGTTAACCTGGTTCACTCGTTCTCTAGCCAATCGATACCGAGTTTGCCGGATTCCGCCGCCAACGTCGCTCCTCTTTTCGCGTCCGCCGCCAGCGCCGCTCCTCTTTTCACGTCAACCACCCTACCTTGTCCTATTCTGGCCGCTGCAACTGCCCCTATCCCCGCCCGTCCTAAAACACGGGACCGCCGAATCCGCCCTAACTCTCCCTCCTCTGCTGCTGCACAACGGGGACCGGGGGAGACGAAGCTCTCTACTCCCGGTTTGCTACTGTAGCAAACTGGTTTAGCCAAGCCGCTTAGGCTAGACCTGATCAAGCCCAAACCCATAGGGTCGAGCCAAACCAGGTCAGCCGCACCCAGACCGAACCAGACCAGTTCAAACCCTGGTTTAAGCCCGGCTCAAGTTCTTTCAGTGTCGGTTTTTGGCCGGTTCTTTAGGTTTTTCCTCCGGTTCTCTACTGTAGATAACCTGTAAACCCATGTGGACTCACCGATCAATACTATGATTAAGTCCAAGTACCATGATTAACCTTCATGTATTAATTCCAGGCAATCCAAAGCTAATCATTTTCTCCCTCCAGGGTCAGTTTCGGCCAAGTTTTCAAAACCCTAAATTATATGCATACTATTTTGTGACGCCTCGTGTCATTACCCCAGACGAATAGCAAGCCTTATGCCTAAGTGTGTTACCCCTGGGGTAATGACACGGGACGCCACATATTTCCAGTGCTTTATAAACTTTCTTTGCCATATTTGGTGTTATTTGCCTCACCTTAGAAGTTAGAACACGAGGAAGGACTCGTGCGGAGCAAGAGGTGACCTGCAAGCTTTTGAAGGAGTGAACGACGACTTTGAGTAGGAAGGCAAGTAACGATCCTTGATCGTGTTATTCCTCCGTTCCTAAATACATATCGTTGTAGCTTTCAGATTTTGTTCCCAAATACATGACATGCTACAATTTTTAGGTAGTTTTTTTTTTACCATTTTTCCTTTTGCAAACCCCACATTCGTTATTTCCAAGATCATTTACTTACTAGTGTACTAGAGTAACACACCATCCAATCCTTCGGTTTAAATGGAGGCGTTTTTCCGCTGAGGGGAGCCTGGACACGTCGCCCTTTTTTCCCCAGCCCGTCCGATCCGGATGCGATTGGCTTCTCGTCGTTCGATTCCGTGGCCGCTCGTTGCTGCTCTCCTTTGTTCCTGCCATCATCCGTCTGGTCTGCCACGTGAACGCTCCTCCGGCTGGTCTTCGGCTGCCACGCTGCTTCCTCGGCTCGGCCTTCGTTGCTTTATCCTCTCCGCCACGCTGCGTTGCTTTATCCTCTCCGCCGCTCGGTCTTCGGCTCTTTCCCCTCGACAGCAACCCCTACTCGGTTCCCGGCTTTGCCGGCCCCAGCCCCTCCTCCTCCTCCTCCTCCTCCTCCACCGGAGGCAGCGCCCTCCCCGAGCACGTACGCAGCGAGATCCTAGAGCTTGGCCTCCCCGACGACGGCTACGACTACCTCCCCAACCTCCGCGAGCTCCGCCCCTCCCTCTCCCCCACCGGCGGCGGCGCCTCCGTTGCCTTACTCCCCAGCCGCCGCCGCCCGCTTCGGCCTCCCCTCGGACGTCAAGGTCCATCCTTTTCTTCGGAACCCGCCGCATCATTTCATCAGTTCGAGGTGTCTAATTCCGCTCGTGTGCAGTTCAGTTCAGGCTTACGATGCGTGTCATGTTCGGGTTGGTTCCAGCAAGTTCATGGAGGCGGCGGCGTCGTCGGTGAGCCGGGTCGAGGAGGATATCGACCCGGATGTGGCGAAGCAGCTAGAGGAGACATGAAGGTTTGGAGGAGGATTTTTTCATCGTTGCAAATCATCCTGAGGAGGAAGAGCAGATTGAGGTTGATGGGAAGAGTATTGGTGTGATTGATGATGCGGAGGAGGACATGTTGGACGATGGTGGGGGAACAAGGAGAGAGTCCCGCGGTTGCTTGATGAGCAGCTTGATTCGATGAGCTTTGCTGCACCCGATGAATCAACATTGTGATTTGGGAAAAGATCGTTGATGTCTGGCATAGTCTGCCAAAAAAAAGTACTAGATCAGTTACATTACTATTCATTGCTCCTGCCAAAGTGCATGCTTGCTAATTGCAATTTCAGTTTCTTGTCAGTTGTCATCAACATTGATGAATTGAATGAAATAGGAAGTAATTGTTAGAACTTCGGGTTTACGTTAGGACGAGAAAGCCTCTGATTTGATAGCCTTGTCATTCTAGCGCATATAATTCATGCATTTCACTCCTGTTTTTTGGCCTTTTGGGCAGTATCCGAGCCTATCTTTTCAATTGTAATTTCCTAGCATGCTTGTGACTTGTAAGCATTCATCTGTGTGATGGTGGCATCGTTTTCCAACTGCACACTAGACTTCCATGTGCAACTAATGACCCATTTTTCCAATTGTTCACTGAAAACCCATTTATCAAGCTTTTCAGTTGTTTACGCTCTGCAATTCACAGCTTGCTTTGGAAAAAGATGGCGGCGGACAAGATGGTTCTGGTGTAACCAAGGGATTGTATAATTGTGAAACACAGTAGGCTTAGAAAGTTGTTCCTGTTAGAGGACCCTCTTCAGTACGCTTTGAGTAAATTCTGCAAACTTATTCTCAACTTACATATTACCTCCCTCTGTCTGTTCTCGCGCGCCGGCTGGCGCGCGCAGGCTACTAGTAGGAATAAACGCGCGCATCATAGGCGTGCTGCACATTTTGCAGTGAGGTAGACCTGCTGCTTTGCATATGTATTATTGCATCTAATTAAGCTAGCTAGCTAGCTCGATTGAGGAATAAATGCGTGGATCATAGCCTCATAGGCGTGCTGCAGGTAGACTTGCTGCTTTGCATATGTATTATTGCATCTAATTAAGCTAGCAAAAGCATATGTATTATTGCATCTAATTAAGCTAGCTAGCTCGATTGTTCCACGGGAGAGGTGAGAGATTTTGCACCACATGCTCAAAGGAGAAGGGCAGCATCTCCGTGGATATTTCGGAGAAGCTGATGTCGAGATCAGATCGATGTGAACGTACGTGCAACCTGATAGATGCCGAATTGGATAGAGGTGTTAACTAGATTGGAACCAGGCTACTGTGAAATCTGTCGGACTCGGATTTCGCAAATCCAAATCCTCTGTGTGAAACTATGCTATTCCCTGAATCAGTAGATAGCGTTCACAGAATGCATCACTGAATCAATTCATACACGATGAAAACTAAATCACGGGATATATTACAAACATTAGAGTCACATAGACCACGTCGGTCAGGTTTTACAATAAGGGCCGGACATGCTAAATGATTACATTACAAACGTAGCGGAAGCAACAACGGAAACAAAATGGGGTAGAGCATCTCTCTCCACAGGCAAACGACTAAGGTAGTCTATGTACGATCGATATTAACCAAGGACTTGGATAATATAGATTATACGCAAGCACCGTTTGAGCCAGCTAGACAGAGGCGAGATTTAGACTAGTTCTGTTTAAGCCAGCTAGACTGAGGCGAGATTTATACTAAAGAACTAAACTACTCTTTATCATTGCCTTGTCGCATAATCTTCATGATCTGCGGGTTCTGAGGGTTTGGGGAAGGAGCGATGATGAGCACAACTTCCGTGTTAGCGAGCCAACACACAAGATGTAATAATATACATGCAAGGCTTAACAAGGATGGCTCGGTTTTTTTTTTATTTGCTAAAGCGATATTTTCAATTATCATTATTTATAAATTCCTATCATGTAGCATTTTAACAAATTGTATTTTATTAAAGAGAGTAATCGTGCAATATTTCATAACAGCAGAGGCTACCTCCACCTATGCTTAGTTTTGGTTGTGGTTATATCCATCTATTAACAACACTGGGTACGACTACCCAGGAAAAATCCAAAATCAGGGTTATATTAGCCCGACAAGTTTTTCATTCCACTTAGAAAGTTTTATAAATAGAATCAACTCTAGTAAGTTCCTATATCTGCCTTTGACCGTAGGCACGGCTGTTTAAACAGTTTATTTCTCTGCAGAGACTGTACACTTTACCTATAAGAGATGATCGACTCGTTGCTCCACATGATTCCTTGGTCATGTGGTTGAGGGATCATCACAATAACCTTTCAAATTACCTCGCCCCTCCTGTCATCTCACCCATATGGGCCATTCCTACACACGGTGGGGCCCATAAATTGTGCAGGATGTTCACCACAATGATTAGCGCAGCTGGTAACTTCAACTTGCCATAATGACTAGCGCAGCTGGCAACTTCACCTTGCCTCGGTGTCCCATTCAAGCCGGAACGTATCCAATGCTTGCACTACCCCATTCCCCTACCAGCGAGACGACTTTCAGGGTTCGATAAGTTTACTACGCCAAGTTGTACTTTAGAATTGTGGTTGTACTTATTTTACAATGGTAGGTAATGACAAGATTAAGTCCTTAATGTCATCTGACGGTTCATACACCACATTCCAACCACTCTCGTGCTACATCAGCACTCACTGCCATACTATCAGCCCAGATATGGTAATAGCAAGTTTTTAGGGTTTTGATGAGTAAAAATACATTATCTCAAATATTTCAGTCATTTACCCACAATGACCACCAAAAAATATTCCCATGATTAAAAGATGATGATTAGGATATTTTATGTCCCGGTACTTAAGCAAAACTAGCATGTCGCTTAAGTACGATCTATAACTAGTAATTACCATTTAATATCTAGGGTGACAAGGATTAAAGACATCAAGTGTCAAGGATGGCATAATAATTATTTAATTACCCCGTTGGTATTTAACTACCTTAAGATTTGACATACATTTGCTTATGGAAAATTAAAGCATGCAATTTGCTATTTTAAAACACATAATTTACATAAAATGTAGGGTCAAAATGATCAAAGTATTGACTTGCCTAGATTATAGGCAAGGGGGTCTTGGTAGTCTTGTGCTTGATCAAATTGGGGATCCTCCCGCTTCTTCGAATCCTATTCGGACGAACATACCGAAAAAAGAGCAAACAAGCAAAGAGAACAAAGAAATACCAAATAAACTCTAAATTAAATAAGACCACTGCCATTAGTAAGATCTTGAATTTACAAATTTCTAGAAACAAATTTCATGATTTTTGGAGTTCAAAAGAGGGAGAACGAGATTTTTAAAGATTTGCTTTTGAATTAAATCAAGAAAAAAAAAAGAAAAGAGGAGAGAGACAAAGTCCCTCTGACACACGGGCCCAGCGCATAGTGGTGCGGTTTATGGTCACAGCGCGTGGACCAGGATCACCAACGCTGCGCATGGTCCACGGGGGGTGGGGGGTACTGTTGCGGGGCCCATTGTCAGACGAAGGGGGGAGGGAACCCAGATTCCTCTTTTTTTTGGTGGCCATTAGTTTTACTCGGGCCCACCAGTCACTGAAACCAAACAACAATTAAAATAAACTAATCACTGATTAGTCCTAATGATAGTGATTAGATTAACCGAAATGACATGCTATAGTGTTTCGTTGTTCCGACAAAACAGAGTGCGCACGGCCACGCTCGTTGCCGGCGGAGGGAGCCATGGCGGTAGCGGCCAAGGCCCAAAATGGGTTGCTCTTAGCGAGGCGAAGCTGCTGATAGTGGTGGCGCAACCGGGGGATCGTCGGAGCGGCGGCATGATGGCGGAAAGCGACGGCGACATTATAGGGCAAACACCCAAATGACGAAGTGGTGGTGCCTGGAGAAAAAGAGTGTGAGCATGGGAAAGAGTAGAGCGAGAGGAACTCACCAAGACCAAGATGAGGACCAGAGGAGGACGGAGGAAGGAGAACGACGGAGGAGAAGAATGTTGCCGGAGGCGGAGAAGAGGGCTAAATTCGGGCGCTTCGATTGGTCAAAAACGATTCGGTTCAGGGGATGGCTTCCTCAGCTCCTAGGGCGCGGGATGACGGCAGTGGAGTGATGGGGAACTCGCCGAAATGGCGAACTGACGGCGGAGCGGCACGGGCGAAAATGGGAGCTCGGGTTTTTCTTCGGGTGGACTTACCGAGGGCGAGCGGGGCGAAGTTGGAGAGCACGAGGGGAACTCGGGCTGCCTTATAGCCGCAAGGAGGGAGGTGGGAGAGGGAGAGGGCCATTTATGTTGGGATATGGGTAGGCTACGCTAGTAACAATTCAAAAATTCTACCACGTAAACCAGGATGCCAAGCAAGTATGATCACAGATCGTTACTACCAGACGCACAGTGTAGTGGAAGAAACGTTGGAGCATCCTGGTCCAACGAAGAGCACGTCGATGCAGTGGTTGTAGTAGATCGTCTAGCGTCCTCGCGAGTCGATCGTCTCCTCCAGCAACCAATCTAGTTCCTCGCTAAGATCGTGGATCGTCTTCAAGCGCAACAGCTACCACAGTAACACTGCACCTCTATTGTATCCACACGTCCAGGGCAGGAACGTTGTACGCCAAGTTACACAGGAAGGCTCTCTCAAGAAGATGGCGGCTAGAGTTTGGAGCAACTCACGTCAACTCTTGTCGTGTCTCCTCTATTTTTCCATACCGCCAACAGCCTAAAACATCTCCTTATATAGTGCCCATGACGGATCCTATCCGAACATGTTTGACGAATCGTATCCGTACTGGTTTATTCCAACCCGTTAAGTGTGTGACCCGTTAGGTTTATGTGTAGTTCGGTTGTGACACAGAAACACCTTTCCGATCACAAGTCATAGCCGTATCTAGCAGGACATAACGATTCCCGAATACATACAATTTATATCGGACGAACCTTAATGCAATATGATCTATGACTAGGTTCTTATCACTTACGACCAGTTCGTATCTAGTCATGACCAGTACATATTAAGTTATGACCAGTTCGTAACTCCTTACGACTAGTTAGTACTTAACTACGGCCAGTTTGCAACTCCTTACGACCAATTGGTGATTATATTTGAGCATATGTTTGATCAGCTTACGACTTGTTCACATCTCCATACGATCAGTCTACGACTAGCTTGAAACTATGTTTGAACAGTCTACGACTTGTTCGTATCTCTATATGACCAGTCTACGACTAGCTCGAAACTATGTTCGATCAGTCTACGACTTGTTCGCATTTTCATACGACCAGTCTATATCTGGTCAAACTTAACGACCTGCTTGTGTATTCTCCCTTTGCCTCACGATATCTGGTTGAACTCCAGATGAGATGTGGTTTCATCCATGGACTGTTCAATACTTTCTCGATCGAGTGTCAGATAACTTCATATGGTGGAACTCTTCGACCACTAGTGGCATGGCCATGCATTTTTTTATCCGACCACATTGAGAGGCCCAGAGATATGTTTCCTGTTATGTTAGGAGGGACAAATCCTATATCCGATTAGTCACATTCCTCCGTATGTTTCATAGTATACCCGAAAGCTACCTTTATAACTATCCAGTTACGGAGTAGCATTTGGCAACCCCTACGAGTGCTATTACACATGTAGAAAACTATGCTGATATCAGGCCTAAGGATTATACATCATCATTGCTTGAGACCAACTGACGACACATAGAATCATAATAATCTCAACCAAGGTTCAAGAAAGCGCTAGGCGCTAGGCGGGCGGTGGCCCGGGGCCTAGGGCCTTGGCGGACTAGGCGGTGCCCAGGCGGTCGACTTGATTACAGTGCAAATAAGCTCACAACAGAAATAATTTGATGAATTGAACAAGCATCAGGCATCAAATTGAGCAAGATAGAAGGAAAATAACCTGAAAAAGCAAGACATGTGCAATTTGATGTAGTCATGTATATTATCTCCTCTCCAAGGCTCCAAGAGCTTGATGTAAACATGTATCATGTATGTATTGTAATCAAATAATGATGTAAACCTACATATTTAATCAATGATGAGTTATTTTGCTACTGTATTGTATCAGAAAAAATGTATGAATGATTGATGAATGAATGAAACTATGAAAGTATGAAACATATTCAGCCACACAATTCAAATACTTGACATAGAAAATAATCAAAATATCATAAGTTCATAACATGACAGTGCCAACTCCACATAGCAAGCAAAATACTAATAGAGTTTATGATGAATTGCTAAGATGAGTCAATCTGTTAATCAAGAGTTAGTGTCTTCGTCCTCATCCTCCTTATAATTCTTGGTAACAACCACTTCATCTTGGTCGGACTCGAACTCAATGTCGTCCTCCCCCTCGTTGACATCCTCTTTGGAATCTGATGAGAAATCGTCTTCATAGAGGTCTCTCACTCTTGTGCTCCTACAAGATTGCATGGCTTCACTAGCCCCAGATGCTTCATCAATGACCTTCCATGTAAGCCCCGTACCGGCCTCAACCTCTTGATCATCATTACCACCTTCAATTATCCACCCTTGAGCTTGTGTAGCATCCGAAGGTAGAATGACATCGATGTTCTTCACATCGCTTTTCTCTTTTTTGCTCAACAATCTTGTATTGAATTGAACATAGACTAGATTGTTGAGACGTTTCACATCTAGCTTATTTCTTCTCTTTGTGTGTATCTATGAATTGTAAAGTGGAGTGTAGTAAGTTACATAGTTGACATATTGAGAAATGACTGAATGAGATAGTTTATGCTTTATAGTTGAGAGTTGAGACTCACCATATCAAAAGTGCTCCAATTTCTTTCACATCTGGATGAACTTGAGGTCAAAGAGAGAATTAGGGTCATCTTCTTTTTCAATTGTCACTTCTTTTCTAAGCTCTTGCTCTTTTGCCTTCTTTGCCTTCTTCAATGCTTGTGCATCCTCTATAGGCTTCCTACATTTCGTTTGTTCTTCTTGTGTGGACTTTGGACATCTAGTAACGTTCCTGCAAATATGACCAATATGTTGTTTGAGCCTATGCACCCCTCCGTGAATTACCTTTTGACACAAGCGACACTTTACTTTACTAAGTTGTTTGGATCATCTAAATATCCAAATTCCTATCCTATATCTTCGGAATTTCTCTTTAGGACGCTTGAACTTGTCGCACATCCGGAAGCAACGGATGACATCTTGACAAAATGACAAATCAACAATAAGTCATAACATACATATCACACACTAAGCTAGCTTGATTTATCTCTTAACAGCGTAATTTGAGAGCGAAAAGCATATGCTTGTAACTTTGTAAGTTGTAACTTTGTAAGCAATCCACAATTCAGCATATACACTGTACTTGTAAGTTGTAACTTTGTAAGCAATAAGCAATTAAGCAAATGTAACTATGTAAGCATATGCTCCCAACAATCCAACATATCACATATGTAAACAGTAAACTGATTAACTGAGATCTAGTATCCAGATTCTAGAATATGGCAATATGCAAGCATATGTATCACTATTATGTAAACAGAGAGCCAGAAATATGCAAGACAGACATTCAGATTCAGCACAATAGCACATTCAGAATCAACAGTTTCAAAGCACAACCATTCAAAATTTCAAAGCATTCATTGATTCACAGGCACAACATTCAGATTTCAAACATTCAACACATTCAGAAATCAGAATCAACATTCAGCAGTTTCAGACTCTCAGGCTTCAGCACAAGTGCACAAATTCACAACCAAGACTCCAAGAGTTGTCAGTTTGTCAACCACTTGACCTAAACCTGAGACACATTCATACATTTATCACATTCAGTCTTCAGAAGAATTCATCAATTTAATCAATAGCAATTAGCAGAGCAGCAGAGAAGGGACTGAGGGGGAGCTACAGGCTGCGGCACTAGGGGGAGCAGAGAAGGGAAGGAAGCAGAGCAGGCAGCAGCAGAGACTGAGGGGGAAAGGGAAGAGAGGGGAGGGGAGGGCGATGGTGCGAGGGTGGGGCAGAGAAGGGGAGGTCGGCGGCGCGGGAGAACTGAGAAGAGAGAAGGAGGGGAGGGCGGCGGTGCGGGAGAACTGAGCAGAGAAGGGGGCATCAGAGGAGGAGAGGGCGGCGGCGCGGAAGAACTGAGAAGAGAGGGGAGAGGGAGCAGAGAGTGGAGCATTGCAGGGGGAGGGCGGCGGCGTAGGAGGGGGCACCAGAGAGGAGAGAGAGCAGAGAGGGGAGGTCGGCGGCGGGGGAGTAGAGGGAAGAGGCGAACGTACCTCGATTTGATGGTGGGACGAGCGCGTTTTTGCGGCGGCGAGCTCAATTCGTCGGCGGCGAGGTCCAACCGGCGATGCAAGATGGCAGGAACCTAGGGCGAGCTTGATGCGGTGGCGGGGGAGGCCGAACCCTAGCGCGCCGCAACGAGTGGACGAAGTGGTCGGGGAGTCGGGCGCTGTTCTTCTTATCTTTCGCCTCGGCTCCCGCCTCGCCTACAACAACCGAGGACCGCCGTTGACCGCCTCGGCACCAGTCCCACCTAGGGCGCCGCCTCGGTGGAAATCGCCGCGGGAGAGCTCCGACTCGCGCGTAGTCGGCGCCTAGGCGGCGCCTCAGACAGACTTTTAGAACCCTGGTCTTAATAGTGTCTCAAGGTGGGTCAATCCAACACCATGTTCTCTAACATGTGTCCACATTATTGATTCGATATCCCTATATCCATGACCGGTGAAACATGGTCATCAATCAATACATGTGCTAGTCGTAGAGTCACTAGTGTTCCGTCTAGTGACATTCGACCAGGGATACATTTAGAACGACACCATCATAAGTTAAAAGAGGTTCACCAACAAGTCACATACTCGTTAGTCTTCATAACTGATGATTCATTCAAGAAACAAAATAACACTTATTCAATAATACATAAACATAGACGTGATATCATCATCTCCATGATTGCCTTTAGGGCATATCTCCAACAATCTTCTACTTGCACTAGAGTCAGTCAAATAGGTATCGAATACCCGTAGATCTTGTGTGCTCCTCATGCTTAGGTTGCAGGAGTGGCTTTGCCAATGGATCAGAAAATATCATGTTCGACCAGCCTACGACCAGCTCTTATCTCCACACGACTAGTCTGGAAACAGTCGTATCACCATATGACTAGTTCATACCTAGTCGAACTTAAATCCATGTGCACTTTGCATATCTGGAATTCTTCCAGGTTATCTGGGCGTATCATTATACGACCAGTGTCTGGATCTGGTCGTATGACTATACGACTAGTCCATACCTGCTCCTTCATTCAAAACACAAACCCTGATTGCGATCTGAAATCATCCTTATCGGTTTAGAAACTTGCATCGGTGTAACCATATATATATATATATATATATATATATATATATATATATATATATATATATATATATATATATATATATATATATATATATATATATATATATAGGAAAATGGTATGGTACTGGGAGTATGTACTCCCACCTCTCATATACCACTTAAATTGTATAATGATACCTCTTTATCAATTTGAGTATAGTCCAATAATGATTATAAGATACCCTAAAGTGAGTTCCATGAAAAATTTCATGAAAATCCACTTTTTATACCAAAATCCGTATATATACTTCTTTTATGTATGAAAAAAGGGTATATAGCAAAAAATAAAGGGCTCCAATAAAAATTTTCTGATCAAGTCACATTGGAGTATCTTATAATTGGTATTCAAGTATACTGAAAATGATAAAGAAGTATAATATATTCGTTTAAGTGGTATATTGAAAGTGGGAGTACATACTCCTGAGTACGAACAAGGCCCTATATATATATATATATATATATATATATATATATATATATATATATATATATATATATATATATATATATATATATATATATATATATATATAAAGCCTTTTTCTACTCCAGGGAGTAGTTACTCCTTATTCCATATCTCACAACACACAACGTAGGGAGTATCTTGCGCAACCGAGGGTATGTATGTGTAGTATACGAGTGTATAAGACCACCTAGGTGGTATTTACACCTTTTCAGGGGTGGTATGTAAATTTTTTTAAACATACTCTTTTTTATATGTAAATATGAAGGTATTTACAAAATATGCTAAAAACTATAGACTCTCTTGCAAATTTTTCATATAGTTTGTATTGGAGTATCTTATAATTAGTATATGAGTATACCCAAAGTGATAAAAGAGTATGTAAGTTCTTTTAGGTGGTATATCAGAGTATGGAGTAATATATATATATATATATATATATATATATATATATATATATATATATATATATATATATGGACGTATCTAGTGCTAATGGATAATTCAGTGCTAAGGTGCTAATGTCAATCTTGACCGTTGGATTTGGATTGAACAACCAAGATTAATGCAGTCTCTCACCTACAAACCATTTAATTACTTTGCATGTTCCCACATCCAATGCGTCTTCATTAATGTGCCTTCATTAAACACCCTACATGCTTCCACATCCAACGGTCAAGATGCAGATTCAACGGTCAAGATTGACATTAGCACTGAATTATCCATTAGCACTAGATACGCCCCCTATATATATGTGATTAATCTGCATCGTTATAATATGGCCTCACCGAAATAAGTGGTGTAGATTTTCTTTCTTTTTTCTTCTCTCGATAAATGAGAGAATTGCTTGGCAATTGCACGGCTAGTTATTGTAATATATTGTATTTACCATATAAATCTAATGCTTTTCGAAAATATAGTTGTATTTGTTGTACTGTAAAAATTGTAATACTATATATAATTAAAATACACCGATATAATCTGGCCTACCGAAATAAGTGGTGTAAATATTTTTTCCTTGATTAATGAGAGAATTAGGGTTTTTGCTTTTTTGCTAATTTAAGGATTATTTTGAGATTTTTTAGACCACTAAAACGAAGAAGATATCTTGAATATCATCAGTTGTTTGTAGATATATGGACACAATCTAGAGGATCTCTCTAGACGGACTACTACATATGGTCCAACTTGTCCCACAGCAATTTCGGACAATTTGCATGCATTGGATATTGATGACATACGATCACACCATTAGTCAAGAGAGATGCTCTTTCTCAAGAAGAACAAGAGGAGAGGAAGAAGGAAGGAACGGAGTACGAAGATTAGATAGGTTCTAGGAGGAAATTAATCTTTCGTTGGAAAGGGGACAGTAACATGCATGCAGATGGAGGTTTAATTGTATCCGTTTGCCATGTCCGTTGGAGAAGGTACATGAGAATTGAGAGCTCGGACTGAGCAAAGCGAAAGTGAAAGCCTGTATTTTCCTAGTTAAAAATCAGAGTTGGAGTACAATGATCTCTCTGTTCGTTTTGCAACCTCCTTAATCTTCTGCCTAGCCAAAATACGCCTTAAAAAAAGAACAAATGGAGTACAGAATACGCCTTACAAAAAGAACAAATGGAGTACTTCATTTACACTTTTGCACAAGCGAAGAGCAAATTCATGTCGCCTCAATCGGCACGCGCACATATATAAAGGCGAAAACAATCCGAGGTAAAAATCTACCACAAATTAAAGGTGAAAATCAAACCTTTTGCCCACCACCTTGATAAAACGGTTGTGCTAAAAAAGGACAAATTATGTTCAAAAGGTGAATATGACTGCGAGTAATTAAGCCGACTTGAAGTTGAGTGGAAGTTGATGAACAAAATTACTCCTTATCATACCATAAAGCATCGAAGGGTTAATTGTTGAAGTACTCCAGCAAATCTTGCTTCTAGACCAAGATTTGTGTACATTAAACACCCCTTTGTAACACCCTCCCCCTTCTTCCCTTTCTCCTTCCCCCGATCCCCGTTGACCCGGCGCCGTCAACCCCCCCCACCCACGTGCGGCGCATCACTTCCCCCACCGACCCGTCATCGCCGGGCCCCTCTGCGCCAGCGCCCGTCCTCGCCGCTGACACGCCGTCGCCTCCCCCACCCACTCCACTCGCGAGTACGCTGTCGCCGTCGCCGTCGCCGTCGCGCTGCGTCGCCGCCGTCTGCCGCCCGCCGCACTCCGCCCGCCCCATCCGGCTTCCCGGCACCACTTCCGCCGGTGCCCCGCGAATCTCGGACCCCTCGTCCTCTCCCCCTTCCCCGCCGGCTATAAAAGCCCCCCCACCATCTTGCCCTCTCCCACCTCACCTCCCTTCTTCCCCAAGCACGACCCGAGGAGGAAGAAGAACCAAGAAGAAAAGAAGAAGGGGAGGAACCGAAGCACTTACCTCCGTGGTCGTCGTCGTCGCCGCCGTCCTCCTCCGTTGCCATCGCCGTGAGCCCCGAGCCCTCCCCTTCCGTCGCCGCGCCCCGAAGCCTCCCCTCCGTCGTCGAGCCCCGAGCCTCCCTCGCCCGCCGCCTCCTCTTCACGCGCGCGCGCGCCCGCCCGCCTCCCTCTCTCTCTGCTGCTAACCCGAGCCCCTTTAGGGCGTCGCCCTTGTGGGCCTTGCCCGCGCCGTGGGCCGCCTCCTTGCTCTGTGCGCCCGGTTTCGGCCGAGCTGGGCCGAGCCGAAAGTGGCTGCGGGCCGATTTTCGGTTTTCTTTTTTTTTTTGTGATTTTCGATTTCCTTTTTCTATTTTTATTTCAAAAGTAAGACTCCAAAATTAATAACTCCCTCATTTCAACTCCAAAAATTGTAAAGTAAATTTCTAAAAATTTGTAAAATCAAGACCTTGCTAATGGCATAGGTTTTGTTCATTTTGGAGTTTATTTGGGTATTCTTGTGTATTTATTAGTCCTTTTGCCTGTTGTGTCTTTTTCCGGTACTTCGCCCGCGTAGAGTTCGGAGACACCGGAGACCTCCACGTCGATCAAGAGCAAGACTACTCGGACCCTCTTCCCTACACTCAAGGCGAGTCAATACTTTGATCATATTGAGCCTACATTTCATGTAAATTATGTTCTTTTAAAAATAGCAAAATGCATGCTTTAATTTCATAATCAATGTATGTTAATGTTTAAGGTAGATAAATACCCAGTTGTGGAATAACTAATTAATATGCCATCCTTGATAATTTGAATCCCTTAATTCCGTTGTCACCCTAGTAACTATATGGTAATACTAGCTATAGGTTGTACTTAAGCGACATGCTAGACTTGCTTAAGTACCGGGACGTTAAAATGTCCTAATCATCATCATTTCAAACATAAAATGATTTGGGCAGTCATTGCGGGTAAATGACTGAGATGGTTGAATTGTTGTATTTTACATCTCAAAAACCCTAAACTGCTAATACCCCGTCTGGGCGGATGGTAAGATGGTGGGTGCGGATGGAGCACGAGAATGGCGGGAATGTGGTTGAACCGTCCAGACAACCCTAAGGACCTAATCTTGTCACGACCTCCTGTGTATAACAAGTACAACCACAAGTCCGCAACAAACTGCGACTTGGCTTAGTACATTTATCAAATCCTGAAAGTCACCTCACTGGAGGAACAAAGGGGCAAAAGCTCTGGGTATGTCGGGCTGGATGGGACACCGAGTCAAGGGTGAAGTTCACCCGTCGCTGAGGTGTAGCCACGCTACGCCAGTCACTGAGGTGGACATCCCGCGCAACATATGGGCGTAACCCCATATGGGTGAGATGATGGAAAGGACGAGATATTTAGAAAAGTTATTGTGACAACCTCTCGACTACACGACTACGGAATCGTGTAGGGCAACGAGTTAATTGTCTCTTGTGGGTAAAGTGTACAATCTCTACAGAGTTATAAACTGTTTAAACAGCCGTGCCTACGGTCAAAGGCGGACATGAGAACTTAACTTGAGTTAGTTCTATTTCAAAAACCTTGTTGGGTGGTATGAAAATTGTGGCGGGCTCACCTAGCCCTGAGATTGGTTATTCCTGGGTCTTTGTACCCAGTGTCGTTTAGTGGTGGACGTAACCACAATCAAAATAAGCATGAAGGTGGAGGGAACCTCTGCTGATATAAATATTGCACAATTATTCTCTTTAACCAAATGCAATTTGTTAAAATGCTAAGTGATAGGAATTTGTAGTTATGATAATTGAAAATATTGCTTTAGCAAATAAAATAACCCGAGCCTTTCTTGGTAAGCCTTGCATGTATATTATTGCATTGTGTGTTGACTCGCGAGCACGGAAGTTGTGCTCATTCTCGCTCTCTCCCAAAACCCTTCAGACAACGCAGATGAAGGAGACTATGCCTACTACGAGGAACCAGAAGTCCATGGGCATGGAGTCGATGAAGAATAGTCTAGGTTCTATAGTCTAGGTCTCGTCCCAGTCTAGTGGACTCATTGGTACTTGCGTACATCCGATATTATCCAGGCCCTTGGCTAATATCAGTTGTACACAGGTTGCCCCAGTCGCTTGCCTGTGAAGAGATGAGCTCTCACCCTTTTGCTTCCGCTATATCTACCGTCGCTCTTTTGTAATGTATTAATTTGGCCTGATCGGCTCTTTTGTAAAACTCGACCCGACGCGGTCTATGTGAACTCTTTTGTGTTAATTAATGAATGGTATGGTTCTACGCCATGTATGAAATGGTTCAGCAATGTATCTGTGCGTGCTATCTACTGATCCAGGGAATAGCACAGTGCTTTCACAGAGGATTCTGGATTAGAAGATCCGGGTCCGACACCCTTGATCCGTTGGGCCGTACGTATATGATAACCATAATATTAAAATTGCAGCAACTTAAGTTCATATAAAATCTGCAACACAAATTAAAGGCTACATACATAATGGAAGGTAATATAACAACGGTGCAACCAACCAAAACATACGACGCCGAATTATTTAGCTGGTATTCATACTGAATATAATAAGTACACCGTCATGCATTGAGAGCTGTGTCATACACAAGCTTACATTGCTATCTAGTTCGTATAATTAATTTCCTTAGAGCGTGATCAGATCACAATCCGGGGTTAATTAACGCGTACATATATGCTGTGTATGTACTCACACAAGCTGTTAAATTTGTACTGACAGGACGGTGAGGATCGATCACGCGCAGCCAGCCGCCGGCGGGTTAGCGGCCGGCCGGCAAGGACGATCTAGCTGTGGGACCATCCCCACCTCGTCTTCTGGATGAATCTACCCGCCTTGTCGTTGATGTCATCGTTGGAGCCGTCGGCGGGCGCCGGCGGAGGCTTGACAAGGTTGACGAACTCGATCTTGTCCACCTTCTGTACCGCCACCTCTCCGGCGGCGCCGGCCGGAGCAGGGCTCTTGGTGTTCTTGCTCCACCGGAACATCTTCTAGCTAGTGGTTAGCTACCTGTGTTGGATGAGGCTAGCTAGTTACTAAATGTTTGTTTGTTTTCTGAGCTTAGTTGCTCTGACCGATGGAACTAGCAATGAATTAAGACCTCCTTTTATAGGGAGGGATAGATGCTTTCTGAGCTCAGTTTTGTCCGGGAGCACGCACCGGACAATATGTATGCAACTGCTTTCGATATTTTTCGCATATAGCGCCTAACCAACCAGGTAGTCAGACAGTCATCACTAGATGCGTTGCTAGTCTGTCTCGTCACCAATGTTTCGTTGCGGCGTGCTGCCGTAGAAATTACAGATGGCACAAAAAATCCCGGCCTTTGGGAAAAGAAAAACGGGGTCGACCTGCAGGTTCCATGGGGAAAAAAAAAACTAGTCGGTAACCGTGGTTTACCGGATTTACCGATGGTAACCGGGAACGTAAAAACCGGTCGATTTTTTTGGGTTTTACGAGTTTAAATTTTAAATTTTGAATTTTGGCTGATTTTTAAGTAAATTCAAGTGAAATTCAACCGGGTTTTTTTCCCCCAGGAAATCCGGTAACCGGCCGCAGGTTACGATGGCAGTAACCAGTAATCTCGGAAAAATCGTTTTTTTTTTTTATAAAAAGATTTGAATTCAAATTCAGTAACTGGCCGACATTTCCAATGACACCGACCTGGATTATAATATCCACGCTTCAACTCGAATTTGGCCGGTTCGGAAACTAACCGGTGTCGCTGAGATTTCCGGTAATCACCCGCCAGTTACCGTGTGTATCCCCCCACCACCACAAAATATATGGCACATCGTGTCTCATAAAACTAAAAGGAACAGCATGAAGAATCACAGATGCATGACATCTCAAAAGATGAGGTCTTTTATGGTACACTCAACTTAATACAGGTCATTCATTTCCTTTGATCCAATAGTTCAGATTAGTTATAATTTAGTTATATTACACCTGATAGAATAAGTAGTAAAATTCCGATGAAGTAGAATTGTAATTATCAATGTGGGGGATCACATGCCACAAGAGTAATATTTTCAATCCTAGTTGGAAAAGTTCATAACACCCTCACAAAAATTATAAATATAAAGAAAAATCTATTATACTCTTAACAAATCAATGATCAGATTTGATTTATACTACCACAATATACTACTTGTGAAATATACCGTAAAATTCCTCCAAAAGAAAGAAAGAATTACAGGCATGCAACTTGCTAGCTACGTTATCAGTTCAGTTGTTACTTCATAGGCTAGCTGGGGCATCATAAGTGGAAGCTGGCATCCCAGCCCACCGATCGGCTAAAGATGCCAGGCGTGTTGCGCGTTTTGCACCGAAAGAGGTAGAATTGCTTGCACTAGCTGCATCTAGCGAGCTCGATTGTTCCAAGGGAGAAGTGGTTTTGCACCACGGAGTCAAAGGCGAAAGGCATCTCATGAATCGATCGAAGCCTCTTCGAAAATGCCCAGGACAACATTTGTAAGGAAGAGAGAGAGAGAGAGAGAGAGAGAGAGAGAGAGAGAAATGCCCAGGACATTTGTAAGGAAGCAGAGAGAGAGAGAGAGACGATACCGGTGTTAATTGCATTGCGACCTGCTGGAGTCCGAATCGCAGCTCAATTCGCAGAATTATGCCGAGGGCAAGCCCCTCGGGAAAGAACAGCATCACCGACGGCTTGTTACAGAACTGTTGGCAAAAACTATAGGGCGGCAAAACAGAGGAATCCGAGTTGAAATTAAATAACTGATGTGTCGAGCCCTAGCTTTCTGAAGGAGAATTAGAGGAGGAATTTTATACGCTATGATGAATGCATCCTGGTGCTACTAAGCACTAGATAAATGTTCATTGGAACGTAGTTTTTGCTTCAGATTTGTTAATATTTGATGAAAATGCATGTAAAGTTCTAGCTTTACCGCCATTACATTATTTCCAACTTTTTTCAGTTGGCGATTAAACCCTGTGAGAGCTTTCTTTGTCGAGATTGGTCACGGCACTAGCACGTAAGGAATCTCCACCGAATTGGTTTGGCAATCGAATCTGATTAGCCATAATAATTGACACGAGAGAACTGAGTGGGTGCTCAGTTGGCACGGGTCAGGGTCCTGTCGCCCGCGTTCGAGAGAGTTCGGTGCAGGCGCCTCGTGGGGTTCTTCTTTAAGGCTGCTAGGAAATTCCTAGTCTATTGTCGGATCTAGATTTTCTAATCTCGAATCCTCTGTGAAAATCTGTGATATTCTGGATCAGTAGATATCACTCACAGGTGCATTGCTGAATTATTCATACATAGCATAAACTAAAGTACCAAATTTATTACAACCATCAGAGTGACATAGACCACGTCGGGTCGAGTTTTACAAAAGAGGTCGATCAGGCCAAATTGATTACAATATATAAAAGCAACGCAGACTACAGTGGAAGCAAAGGGTAGAGCTCAACTCTCCACAGGCAAGCGACTGGGGTGACCTGTGTACGACTGATATTAACCAAGAACTGAATAATATCGGCTGTACGCAAGTACCGAAAGAGTCCATTTAGACTGCGGCGAGGCCTAGACTATAGAACCTAGACTATTCTTCATCATTTCCCTACCCATCGACTTCTGGATCCTCGTAGTACGCATAATCTCCTTCATCTGCGGCCTCTGAGGGTTTGGGGAGAGAGCGAGGATGAGCACAACTTCCGTGCTCGCAAGTCAAACACACAATGCAATAATATATATGCAAGGCTTACAAGGGTGGCTCTGTTCTTTTATTTACGAAAGCAGTATTTTCAATTATCATAATTACAAATTCATATCACTTAACAGTTTTACAAATTTTATTTTGTTAAAGAGAGTAATTGTGCAATATTTGTATCAGCAGAGGTTCCCTCCATCGGAAACTCTACCTGATGCTTATTTTGATTAGAGCTACCTCCAATTATTAACCGCGCTGAGTCTAAAACTCAGGAAAAATTCCAATCTTAGGGCTAGGAGAACCCACCACATTTTTCATACCACCCACAAAGTTTTTTTGAAATAGAACTAACTCGAGTTAAGCTCCCATGTCCGCCTTTGACCGTAGGCATAGTCTGTTTAAACAGTTTATAACTCTGCAGAGATTGTACACTTTACCCACAAGAGACAATTAACTCGTTGCCCTACACGATTCCTTACTCGTTGCCCTACACGATTCCTTAGTCGTGTAGTCGAGAGGTTGTCACAATAACCTTTCTAAATATCTCGTCATTTCCATCGTCTCACCCATATGGGGTTACACCCATACGTTCGTGAGGGATGTTGTACCCGCAGCGCCTGGCATAGTTGAACTAGCCACGGCGTTGACAACTTCACCTTGTATCGGTGTCCCCGTCAAGCTGGATGTACCGCAAGCTTGCACGTGCCATTACTCCACCAGTGAGATGACTTTCAGGATTTGATAAATTTACTAAGTCAAGTCGCGGTTTGTTGCAGACTTGTGGTTGTACTTGTTTTACACGGAAGGTCGTGACAAGATTAAGTCCTTAGGGGTTATTTGGGCGGTTCTTCCATATATCAACCACAAAATAACATTCCTTGGACTACATTAGCACCCAATGTTATACCATCCATCTCTCCATCCGCCCAGATAGGGTAATAGCAATTTATGGTTTTTGAGAGGTAAAAATACAACAACTCAACCATCTCAGTCATTTATCCGCAATGACTGCCCAAAATCATTTTATGTTTGAAGAGATGATGATTAGGACATGTTAATGTCCTGGTACTTAAGCAAGTCTAGCATGTCGCTTAAGTACAACCTATAACTAGTATTACCATATAGTTACTAGGGTGACAAAGATTAAGAGATTCAAATTGTCAAGGATGACTTAATAATTAATTAATCATCAAGTGGGTATTTAACTACCTTAAGCTTTGACATATATTTGATTAAGGAATTAAAGCATGCGATTTGCTATTTTTAAAAGAACATAATTTACATAAAATGTAGGCTCAATATGATCAAAGTATTGACTCGCCTTGATTGTAGGGAAAAGAGTACGGGTAGTCTTGTTCTTGATCAACTTGGAGGTCTCCGACGTCTTCGAACTCTACGCGGGCGGAGTACTGGAAAATAAACAAAAAACAAACAAGAACAAAATAAATACAAATAAAATAGAAAATGAACTTCAAATTAGACAAGACCTATGCCATTAGCAAGATCTTGAATTTACAAATTTTACAAATTTATTTTATAATTTTTGGAGTTAAAATGAGGGAGATACTAATTTTTAAAGCATCACTTTTGAATTAAAAAGAAAAAGAAAAAGAAAATAAAAGAAAGAAAGAAAACACAGCGGCCCACAAACAAACAAAAATTGGTCCGGCCCACGGCTCGAGCCGAACGACGCGCGCGCGTGCGCGGGCAAGGCCCACGGGGGCACAGGCGCGACCCACGGTGGCGGCCGAAGAAGGGGGCGGCGGCTCGGCCGGCAGAGGCGGCGCCACGGAGGGGGAAATGGGAGGGGCGGCGCGGGGGAGGAGGAGCAGGGGCTCGGGGGAAGAGTGGCGACGACGATCGGAGAAGGGCGGGGCGCGGCGGCGACGACGACGAAGGGGAGGACTCGGGGCGGCTGCGACGGTAAGGCTTCGGCCTCCTTCTTCTCCCTTGCTTCTTGGTCTTCTTTCTCTCGGGTTTCTTGCTTGGGGGAAGAAGGGGGATGAGGTGGGGAGGCGAGATGGGGACGGGGCCGAAGGGGGGGAGTTCTTATAGCCGGAGGGGAAAGGGGAGAGGAGCCGTTGATGCGGCCGGGGCGCACGGGGTGGGTGGCGAGCACGAGCAGGTGGCGGAGGAGATGGATTGGCAGGGGGGTGCAGGCGCTGTCGTGGGCGCGGAGGATCCGGGATGGGACTCCCGTTGACGCGGCGACGAGGGAGCCGAAGCCGGGAGAGCCGAGACGGGATGCGCGACAAGCGACGGGCGGGATGGGACGCGCACTAGCGAGGTAGGTCCCAGTGAGGACGAGAAGATAGGGGAGACGACGGCGCCACATGGCGCGCCGGTGTCAACGCCGTCGGGGGAGAGAGAAGGGGGAAAGATGGTGTTACACCTATAAAACAATAAAAATAATAATTATTGGCACGATTAAGAGTCCAGTCGATCGTCCATGACTGCGACTGCATGGTTAATCAATGCCCAGTCTATCACCATCTAGAAAAATACTATCACCATTAATTCGTAGCACATGTCCGATAATTGGACACGCAAAGCAAAATGTGCTGATTAATCCAGCTTGCTTGATTATGTCTGGAAGCATCCTGAAGACTTCACTTTAATTTCGTGCCAACGTTCACTTGGCTGGTCGAATTAAGTTCTTATTCGGTGCGAGGCCATATATGCACATATGCTCGTTTGATTGTCAGGAAAACTTTCTTGGTCGAAGCGAAGTATTAGAGTCAAATCACCCGTAAAATGCGGCATTGATTTGCCATAAATCCTGATCGATCTAAGTAATTACCTAGTATAAAGATCAAGCATACGTTGGAGAGCAAAAGAGCAGCCGATCTCAGCGAACTGAGCTCACGGTAGGTGCAGGGGATCGATGCTGCAGTCGATCGATCATGGCGGTCGCCATCGCAATCGAAATCATCACACCTGATCTGCTCAAAATTCAGCATCACCATCGCTCGATCGATCGAGCAACTAGTAACCGATCCAAAATCTATTGTGCTGATCCAAAATCTGTCGTGTTGCTCAGAATGCTCCACGTTTCCATGCTAAATTAGCGTCCGTCTATCTATCTAGCGAGATCGATCAATCGACGAAAAGGGGAACTTCCTTCCACACCATCAACGGGAAACTTAAGACGACGCATCAGGTGCCTTCCTTCCACACCGGGAAACTTAAAGACTCCATCAACGGGGTCTCTCACTTTGCATATGCAACGCGTTGGAATTGATCCAGCAATTGAGCAGCTGGAAATGGAGCTTTAGCTAGCTCCAGCACAAGTACCGTAGGGAATGAGCCCCAAAAGTAGATAAGACCAACGACCTCCCTTGTCTGAAATAAGCTGAAAGCCTAGATCCATGACTTGACCGGAAAGGTCTTTGGTCATGGATGGTTGTTCAGTGTGCCGCGACAGGTGGCCTACCGCGTAGGAGTGTTTTCTTAAAAATTTTGAGCTAGGTAACTCTTTTTTTTTTAGGAAAGCTAGGTAACTTTTTCACAGTTCACAGTTTTGTTGCCCAGGACGGACATTTTTTTTGGTTCAAGCGAGTCCATTGGGAACGTTATGTATCACCGACAGTGCAGTATAAGGCTGTAGGTAAAACGTCAGAGCGACAAAACAGAGGAACCCAAGTGGAATAGACGGATTCCATGATCATTTGATGGCTATATTAATCTATGGTAGGTGAACCAATAAAAAAGGTAAAAAGGAAAAAAAAAAGAAAGAGAAGCTATGTTTTCATTGCGCGCCGCATGGTGAAAGTGGCTCTCCGTTTCATATTCTGAGATTTTCTGATGAAAGTGTGTGGTTCGTTACTATCATTATATTCTTGCCAGTTGTTCTTCACTTTGCAAATCGTAAACCTTTAAGTTGCTGGCAAGATTGGCAAATGCATGCCCTAGCTAGTGTGCATGGAATCTGTCCTACAAAATTAGTTTGGTAATGGAATCTGATTAGCGATAATAATTGACACGATTGGGAATCATCGACTGCGACTATACAGCTAATCACTATACAGCTAATCAATCTCCCAAAGTACAAAAGCTTGTCATCATCTTGCTATGTATCACCACTAATCGCATCTGGTAATATGACACGCCAAGCAATATAATATGCATTTTCCAAATGTTTAAGGCCCCGTTCGAAAAGCGGGACTTTTCCCCGGTTCATTCATGCGGGAATTGAACAATTCCCTATGAAATTCCTATATTGCAAATGGAGTCTAAAATTATCCGAGGGAAAAGGGCACAGATATGAGATGCTAACCCCAACTACGAGCCTGTTTGCTTTGAGGCCTGGTGCCATAATGTCTGGCCAGGACTGCTCCTAGATGCTGCCGGTTGGTGTTTGCTTGGGAACCAGGCAGGCCACCAGGCTCAGGCGTAGGAATTGAGCGCCTGGGTGGGAGCCAGGGGGAGGCTGCCTAGAGGCTGCTCGATCTACACCGTTGGCGTTTGATCCAACGGTCTATTTTTTATTCACTAATTTCAGACACACTTTTAACCAAACAACTTATCTTTAAGTTTGTCTGATCAAACAAAAATCATATACTTTTCAAGTTACCTCCAAACACCACTTTTTTCAGACATAAAATCCAGAATACCAACCAAGCAAACCATACATGTAGCTCAAGGGCGGCAGACAAGGGCTGCCCCCTATGATTCATGGTCACCTTTCACAGGGATGCAAGAGTTAGAACTTTACTATGACTAGACCCATACTCATTAACTTATGTTTGAGTAAGTAGCAATATGGATCTAAAAACCTAGGAGGTTATTAATCTGTGGCCTATGAACTCACCTTATCACGCATCCAGATTTTATTTTCTTCTCAAAATTTCAAGCTAGTACTGAGTCTAAGTTTAGGGTGTGATCAAGCACTGCTTCCTCATATATTTGGTTTCCGCAGCGTTGTCCGTGACTCAGTGAAGCACATGTTGTCTGTTGATCATGACAGCCGACATCAAAATCATCACACATGATCTGTGCAAAATTAAGCATCGCATCGATCGATCGAGCATCTAGTAGCCAACCCAAAAATCTATCTTGTCGCACAAATCGATCCACATTTGCATGCATAATAATTAGTACGATCTATATATCTATTTATATCTCTATCGAGACTGATCAACCGATGCAAAGTTGCACGCACGTCTACACGTTGCAATGGACACGTCAGGTGCCTTCCACACCGGGAGACTTGACTCCTGTCGGACTCGGATTTCGCAAATTCAGAATCCTCTGTGAAAATACTGCGATATTCTCTGGATCAGTAGATAGCGCTCACAGGATACATTGATGAATCATTTCATACATCGCGTAGACCGAACCATTCATTAATACAAGCAATAGAGTTCAAATAGACCACGTCGGGTCGAATTTACAATAGGGTCTACCAGGCCAAATGAGTTCATTACAAAACATCGAGTACGATAGCGGAAGCAAAGGGTAGGGCAAGTCTCTCCACAGGCAAGCGACTGAGGTATCATGTGTACGACCGATATTAGCCAAGGGCTTGGGTAATATAGGTGTACGCATGTACCGACGGAGCCAACTAGACTGAGGCGAGACCTAGACTACAAGAACTATACTACTCCTCTTCATTTCCTTGCTCCTCGGCGTCCAGGTCCTCGTAGTAGGTGTAGTCGCCTTGATCCACGGGTTCTGAGGGTTGGAGGAAAGAGCGAGGATGAGCACAACTTTGTGCTCGCGAGCCAACACACAATATGCAATAATATACATGCAAGGCTTAACAAGGATGGCTCGGGTTCTTTTATTTGCGCAAAACAATATTTTAAATACCAATATTAGAAAGTCCTATCACTTAGCATTTTAATCAAATTGCATTTTGTTAAAGAGATTATTTGTGCAATATTTATAACAGTAGAGGCTATCTCCACCTCATGCTTATTTTTGCTGGTGGTTACATCCACCTATTAACAACACTGGGTACGACCACCCAGGAAAAACCAAATCCATGGTCACAACGACCCATCATATTTTATCCCACCCACAAAGGTTTTATAAATAGAACTAACTCATGCAAGTTCCCATGTCCGCCCTTGACCATGGGCACGGCTATTCGAACAGTTTATTACACTCTGCAGATGTTGTACACTTTACCCACAAGAGACAATCATCTTGACATGTACATATGTTTCCGTAGACATGTGAGTCAAGGGGAGATCGTCACAAGGTCTTTACAATGCATCCCCTAGTATTTGTCACACCCGCTAAGGTTTCACATGAGAATGGTTACGCTCACATAGACCCATCAACCCTTTCCCAGACCCCCTTTTGCGCCACACGGCTTGCGCTCACATAGACCCGTAAGTCGTACACCCCAACCCATAGCCACAAAGTCTTATGGCATAGCGGGTCATCTGCCTAGTGCAACTCATACTAATATATACAAATTATTTGGCCAGGTCGACACCATTATAGACATGTGGTTGTACTGTTTTACATTGGGAGGTCATCACAGGATTAAGTCCTTAGAGGCCATCTTTGCGGTTCATACCACATACCATCCACAAACCAACATTCCTTGGGCTGCATTAGCACCCACCAACATACCATCCATCATACCATCCGTCCAGATGTGATAAGCAATTTTTAGGGTTTTTGAGCGGTAGGAAAAATACATCAACACAACCATCTCAGTCATTTACATCCAATGACTGCCCAAAAACCATGTTCATTTTTAAAAGATGATGAATGGGGTATATAATACCCCGATACTTAAGCAAGACTAGCATGGCGCTTAAGTAGCTTAAGTATAGCCTAAAACTAGTATGGTTACCATATAATTATTAGGGTGGCAAGGATTTAAGGCAAATCAATTATCAAAGGATGGTGTAGTAGTAATTAAACATAAAATTGGCATTTAACTACCTTAGGGTTTTTAACATACATTTGCATAAGGAAATTAAAGCATGCAATTCGATATTTTAAAAGAACATAATTTGCATAAAATGTAGGTTCAATATGATCAAAGCGTTGACTCGCCTGGGTCTAGGGCTAGGTGATCTGGATACTCCTGAGCTTGATCGCAGTGGGAGTCTCCGGCTTTTGAACTCTACGCGAACGATCATACCGGAAAAAGAAACAAACGAGCAAACAAAGCAAATAAGCAACAATAATCATCAAATGAACTCCAAAATGAACCAAACTAGTACCAACAGCAATAACTTGATTTTACAAATTTTTAGAAACAAACTTCACAATTTTTGGAGTTGAAATGAAGGAGAAAAGAGATTTTAAAGTCTCTCTTTTGAATTAAAATAGAAAAAAAAAAAGAAAAAGGAACTCAGCAAAAAAGGAAAATTGGAGATGGCCCACGACCAGCTTTTCGGCTCGGCCCAGCCTTTGGGCCAGCGGCGCGCGCGCGACCAGCGCGGCGCTCGGCGGCCAAAGCAGAGAAGAGGGGGGGAGTCTCTCGGCCAAAAGAGCAGAAGGGAGAGGGGAGGGGAAGATGAAGGGGCGACGGCGCACGAGGCTCGGGACGTGCGGCGGTAGCAGCGGCTGGAGGGAGCGGCAGTGCATGGTGAAGAAGAAGAAGCTCGAGGGAGGCGCGCGGTGACGACGGCGAGTGGCGACCTCGGATAGAGGTGAGTCTCCCTCCGTTCTCCGCTTGGCTCTTCTTGCTCGGGGAAGGGGAAACAAATGAGGGGATGGGGGTTCGGCCGAAGGGAGGGGAAGCTCGGTGCTTCAGCTTCTTGGTGACCGGGGCAGGGACAAGGGGAGCTCATCTCTTCTTATAGCCGAAGGGAAGGCTTTGGAGTCGGGGAGGATGGGGTGTCCGTTGACATCGGGGCGGCTTAAGAGCCGAGGTTGCGCGGCGTGGGTGCACGCGAGGGTCGAGGCGGAAAAGAGGGGATGGGACGAGACGAGGGGAGGTCACGGTCGCCGGGGTGGCCTGACGCGGCCAGCGGGGCTTGGCCGGATGCGTCGCGCGAGGGCCGAGGCGGCGCAGCGGCTGCAGACCCGTGGAGAGGGAGAGAACCGGGGAGGGAGGCGACGGGGAGAGCACGGTTGCCGGGGCGCTGACACGGTCGGCGGGGGCGGAGGAGCGGGGTATGGCGGTGCCAGGGCTAAGGAGGTAGGGAAGAAGGGCTAGGTGGACTTGGGGTTGAATTTCTGAGCAAAATGGGAAATTTTTGGAGTTTGAACACCTTGAACCGATGAAAATCTTGCAACCGGAAATTGGGTGTTACAACTCCATAGATCGGAGTCTCTCACACTGCATGTCTTGGAATTGATCCAGCGACTGAGCTGGAAATGGAGCCCTAGCTAGATAGCTAGCTGCCGCACAAGTGCCGTAGGGAATGAGCCCCGAAAACAGATGGGCCAACGACCTCCCTAGCTTGTCTGAAATAATCTGGAAGCATCGTCAGGTAACAATATTCCTTGTCCCATGACCTGACCGGAAGATCATTTGGTCATGGATGGTTATTCAGTGTGCCACGCGCACTACACTTGGCCAATCCCGAGTGGTTTTCTTAAAACTGTGAGCTAGGTAACTAGAGGCGAAGCTAGCTAGCTCTCTCCATAAACATGAGAGAGATCGGATTGGATAGAGGTGTCGATCAGATAGAAACAAACCAAACTACGGTGAAATCCGATATATCAGACGCACAGTTCACAGTTTTATTGCCGAGGGCGAACGCTTTTGTTCAAGCGAAGCCATCGGGAAAGTCCTGTATCACCGACTGCGCAGTACGAGGCTGTAGGTAAAACTTCAGAACGGCAAACCAGAGGAATCCAAGTAGAAATAGATTAATACCACCATCAAATCGTGGCTTTCTTAATTTACGACAGGTGAATCAAGAAAAAAAGTAAAGAAAGATTAGCTAATTACCAACCGCGTGCAAAAGAACTCGATTAATTGTGCGCTGCGTTGTAAAAGACGATTAATTGTGCGATGCGTTGTAAAAGTGCTTTCCATTTCATATTCCCAGGGGATTTATGATGCAAGTGTGAGGTTCTTTTCTGTTATTATGTTACTGCCAAATGTTCTTCACTTTGCGAATCGTAAACCTAAAGTTGCTTCTAAGATTGGCAATGGCATGCCCTAGGTAGTATCCATGGAATCTCGCCTACCAAATTAGTTTGGCAAAGGAATCGGATTAGCCATAGTAATCAACACGATTAGGAATCCGCGATCGCGACTATACAACTAATCAATCTCCAAAGTACAAGATCTTATCATCATCTTGTGAATATAACACCACTAATCGCATCCGGTAATTTCACACGCTAAGTAATATAATATGCATTCTCCAAATATTTAAGACCCTGTTTGGAAAACGGGAATCTTCCCGATTCGTACGGGACTTGAAATATTTCTTATCAAATGCTTGAGTTGAAAATCTGAAATCAATGGTCATTGAGTCATTCTAAAGAAAAAATTTGTGTTTAATTATAGGGTCCAATTAAGCAAGATGCTTAATTCAAAATAGTTGTCGGACCCGGATTTTCTAATCCCGAGTCCTTTGTGAAAACCTGTGCTATTCCCTGGATCAGTAGATAGCACTCACAGGTACATTGCTGAATCATTCATGCATGTCGCGAACTAAAGTACCAAATTTATTACAACCATCAGAGTGACATAGACCACGTCGGGTCGAGTTTTACAAAAGGGGCCGATCAGGCCAAATTGATTGCATCACAGAACACCGAATACGATAGCGGAAGCAAAAGGGTAGAGCTCATCTCTTCACAGGCAAGCGACTGGGGCAACCTGTGTACGACTGATACTAACTAAGGACCTGGATAATATCGGTTGTACGCAAGTACCAACGAGTCTGCTATACTGGGACGAGACCTAGACTACAGAACTAGACTACTCTTTATCAACTCCTTGCCCGTTGACTTTTGGATCATCGTAGTATGCATAGTCTCCTTCGTCGGCTTCGTCTGAAGGGTTTTGGGGAGAGCGAGAATGAGCACAACTTCCGTGCTCGCGAGCCAATACACAATGCAATAATATACATGCAAAGCTTGACAAGAATAGCTCGGGTTCTTTTATTTGCGAAAGCAACATTTCCAATTATCATAATTACAAAGTCATATCACTTAGCATTTTTAACAAATTTTATTTTATTGAAGAGAGTAATTGTGCAATATTTGATATCAGCAGAGGTTCCCTCCATCGGAAACTCTACCTGATGCTTATTTTGATTGGAGCTACCTCCAGTTGTTAACATGTTGAGTCCAAACTCGGGAAAATCCAATCTCAGGGCTAGGAGAGCCCAACACATTTTTCATACCACCCACAATGGTTTTGTAATAGAACTAACTCAAGTTAAGTTCTCATGTCCGCCTTTGACCGTAGGCACGGCTGTTTAAACAGTTTATAACTCTGCAGAGATTGTACACTTTACCCACAAGAGACAATTAACTCGTTGCCCTACACGATTCCGTAGTCGTGTAGTCGAGAGGTTGTCACAATAACTTTTCAACTACCTCGTCCTTTCCATCATCTCACCCACATGGGGTTACGCCCATACATTCGCGAGGGATGTTGTACCCCAGCGCCTGGATGTACCGCACGACGTTGGCAACTTCACCTTGTATCGGTGTCCCCGTCAAGCTGGATGTACCGCAAGCTTGCGCGTGTCGTTTCTCCACCAATGAGATGACTTTCAGGATTCGATAATTTACTAAGCCAAGTCGCGGTTTGTTGCAGACTTGTGGTTGTACTTGTTTTACACGGAAGGTCGTGACAAGATTAAGTCCTTAGGGGTTATCTGGGCGGTTCTTCCACATACCATCCACAAAATAACATTCCTTGGACTACATTAGCACCCAATGTTATACCATCCACCTCTCCATCCACCCAGATATGGTAATAACAATTTAGGGTTTTTGAGAAGTAAAATACAACATTTCAACCAACTCAGTCATTTACCCGCAATGACTGCCCAAACCATTTTATGTTTGAAAAGACGATGATTGGGACAGTTTAATATCCCGGTACTTAAGCAAGGCTAGCATGTCGCTTAAGTACAACCTATAGCTAGTATTACCATATAGTTACTAGGGTGACAATGGTTAAGGGATTCAAGTTGTCAAGGGTGGCGTATTAATTAATTAATCATCAAATGGGTATTTAACTACCTTAAACTTTAACATATGTTTGATTAAGGAATTAAAGCATGTAATTTGCTATTTTAAAAGAATATAATTTGCATAAAATGTAGGCTCAATATGATCAAAGTATTGACTCGCCTTGATTGAAGGGAAAATGGTCCTGGTAGTCTTGTTCTTGATCGACGTGGAGGTCTCCGGCGTCTTCGAATTCTACGTGGGCGATCGTACCAGAAAATAAACAATGAGCAAACAAGAACAAATAAATACAAATAAAATAGTAAATGAACTTCAAATTAAACAAGACCTATGCCATTAGCAAGATCTTGAATTTACAAATTTTTAGAAATTTATTTTAGAAATTTTGGAGTTGAAATGGGGGAGTTACTAATTTTAAAGCCTCTCTTTTGAAATAAAAAAAAAAAAGGAAAAGAAAAAGAAAACTGCTGACGAGCCAAAATAAGAAATCGGCCTGGCCCAAAACGCAGGCCGAAACCAACGCGCAGCCCACAAGGGCGGGGACACGGCCCACGGGCGCGGCCTCAAAGTGGGGGGGGGGGGCAAGCGGCTCGGGCGACAGAGGGGGGAAGAGCAGCGGTGCGGGGGAGAAAGGGGAGAGGCGGCGTGGGGAGAAGAAGCGGCGCGGCGGCGCGAGGGAAAGCACGGGCGGCGGTGGCGGCAACGGCGGCGCCCGGAGGGAAATAGCGGCGCACGGGGCTCACCGGCCGGCAAGGGGAGGACACCGAGCGGTGGCGACGAAGCTCGAGGGGGAGGGTCCCGGGGCTCACGGCGGCGGCGCGAGGGAGACGGCGACGACAACGGGGAAGGCTCGGGGCGGCAGCAGCGACCGGAGGTAAGTCCCTCGGCCTTCTCCTTCTTCCTCTTTTCTTCTTGCTCTTCTTCCTCTCTTCTTCTTTGCTTGCGGGGAGGGGAAGAGAAGGAGGAACAGGGAGGAGGGGGAAAGGAGGGCGCCGGGGGCTTTTATAGGCCACGGGGAGGAGCGGGGAGGCTCGAGGAGAGGAGGGGACCGGCGGCGGTGCGGCAGGAGTGCGTCTTGGCGTGGCGGCGGGTTCAGCGGGCAGCGAGCACGCGGGGAGGGAGGTGACGGGCGTGCGGCGCGGGGTGGCGGTGCAGAGCAGCGAGGACGAGCGTGCCGACGGGAGCACAGAGACGCAGGCGCGGGCGTGCGAGAAGACCCGGGCGAGGTGGGGACGGGCGGTGGGAAGACGAGCGTGCGGCGCGGCACAGGGGCGGCGGGGAAACCGGGGCGGGGTGACACGACTCGGGCGCGGCGGGCACGGGCGGCAAGCAGTGCACGCGCGAGGAAAAGGGGGGGGGGGGGTCCGGCGGGGAAGGAGAACGGGAAAAAGGGGCGTTACAATAGTTTGGAGTAACATGAGAGAGAGAGAGAGTAATTCTAAAAGGCATATACTCCATCTTAATTTATGCAGGAGTAAAAAGAAATAGGATAATCATGGAATCTTATCGTTTCTTGAAAGTCCACAAGAGTAGGATGGAATCCGTGCGCTCTCAATCGGTTCCCCACAGAAATTGTTCGAAATGTTGGGCTCCTATTTCAGGAAAACAAATCCGTGCAACAAGTGGAAAAAATAATCATTTCCCTCAGGACTCAGGATATATATAATCGATGCAAGAAATTAATGCATGTTCTGATTAATCAAGCGTGTGCTTAATTACGCGCGGAAGCATCCTGAAGACCGCACGGTTCGTGCATTTCCTTCACTTAGACGAATTAAGTTCTTATTCGGTGGAAGATCATATTCTCAATTGCAATCCCAAGGAAAGCTTGCTTCAGAAAATCGAAATATCAGCATCAGTTTGCCAGGACTCATTAATCTCGATAAATACTCCCTTTATTGACAGTACTAAATGTAAGTCGCCGTGATACTTGTGCGGTTAAGTTTTTTGAACTCTTGACTACCTGAGTGTGTAAATTTTTTTAGACTGGCCACATGCATGCATGAACAAATTGCTATCAGATTTGTCGTGGAAAACAAATGTAGGGCAAATATTATGTTTTCTTTCATTTGAATTTGTAGCCTCTTAGAGTAAACGTGGCACCTCTTAACAACATAGTTTTAATGGTATATATAATAGAATATTGCGCCTGAGACCATATAAGGTAAAAAAAAAGAAAAACAACAACCGATACTTTGACAGAGAGTAACCTGCGACGAGCTTACGTTGCAGAGCAAAAGAGCAGCTGATCTCAGCCAAGAGAGATCACAGTACAGGTATCGATGCCAATCACAATCGGAATCAGAATCAAAAATAAAAAAAAAAGCGCAGCCGGAATCACACGTGATCCGCTCGCCCACGCAAACACACAAAACCTTCAATGGATGCATCAGGTGCCTTCCACACCTGATCTCGTGCTGCATGCATGATTGCCTTGGAATTGATCCAGGAATTAAGCTGGAAATGGAGCACCAACGACTTCCCTTGTCTGAACTAATCTTTCTCTTTTGAAACGCCTGCCTCAAAATATCTCGAAGCACCGTCAGGTAACCACAGTCCTAGCTCCATGGCTTGACCAGACTACAGGTCTTGAATTGCGGATGCATGCTTATTCAGCCCGCCCCCTATGGAATGAGTGTTTTTCTTGAAAGTTTGTTTTTTAGGACAACCCAGGAGAGTGGTGTGCCATTTATTTGTTAAAAAAATTGTGTGTCATAATATTAAGAAAGAGATGGAAAATTTACTGTATGTTACGATTGCGCCACGCCCATATTTAGCAATTAGTAAGCCTGTCAGACATACGGAAACGGATCGCCGAGAGAACACTGGACAACCTGACAGCAATTGGGTAACAACAGTAATCTACGAACAGCCTAGCAAAACATACGCATCCAGCTCCTCGCCGCCTTCCAAAAATTCACCTCATCTGTGCTCTGATCATCTCCAGTAGCTGTTGCAAAATTGACTGTGAATTAATAGTTGAATATTTAGGGACTCCCAAAGTTCATAGCTGCACATTTTAGGCAGAGCACTACATGTTTATGCATAGATGCATCCAATCCGGTGAACATTTTAGGGTGCAGTAGTTGCGGAAACGCAGTTCTGAACCTATGTTCGTAGTAGTTGGCATAATTAACTACTTTTTCCTAAAAGAGTAGACATATGTCCCTTGATTACTCAATTCTCACAAGTAAGTAGTATAGCCAGCTGAAAACTAGACATTAATTAGCAAGATAGATGGGGTCGCAATTTTCTAGGAATTTTTCATGTTGATTAATTTGGTGGTCAAACCAAAGTGGTTTGCATGCGTGATTGCATCCAAATCTCTCGGTTCGCACTAGATATGTCCGCAAGACAGATAGCCAAGATCAAGTTATATTATATACAACAAACATATCGTATAGAGTTACCATTATAACTGGATTAACACGCCTTGTATGCCATCCGGGGCTAATTCCACACATACATACATGCATACATACAGCTAGTCATAGGTGCATATATGTAGACCTAGCAGCATGATCAGATCTTGGCTTAGTACTTCACTTCATTGGCTCAAATTGAACTACTTCTGGCCGAGGAACTGCTTCTTCTTCTCTCGGATGAAGATTTCAGACCTCTTGTTGATGTCTTCTATGCCCTTCTTGCCGGCGGCGCCATGATCGGCGGTAGGTTGCTTCATCGTCGGTTTGCTGTACACCACCGGCCTTGTGAGGAGGTTGTAGACAAGCTCAATCTTGTCGACCTTCTGAACCCTCACCTCGCTGTCGGAGGTGGCGGTCTTAGCGCGTCGAAACATCGCCTTTTTTTTGTTAATTAGATATGTTCTTGAGCTTGCTCGGATTGATGGAATGGGTGGTGGTGGTGGTCTCCATTTATAGACGCTTGGGAAAGGTGGCATTCTTGTGAAATTCTGTGAACTGTCCCTCACCGGGAGGGAGCAAGCAGCAGTATTCCCATTTGTTTTAAATTTCAAAAGCAAGCCGTATTATTCTCATTTGTTGTCTGAAATGCTTGGTAGATGCTATGGGGATTAGGTAGGTGATTATGATTAGTTATCGCTTGGGCATATTAGTGGAGCCTCCGACGCAAAAATATCAAGTATCAGCGTCAGTAACATGCACCGCATACCGAAAAGCGGAAAATCACAAATCTCAATTGAGGGGAGCCCCGTAGAAGGGAGGTGATATCCGTAGTATAGAGTAGGGTTTTGATTACCATAATTTTCTTTTTACCAGAGGTCACCGGTAGGACCGAAATGGCCGAAAAGCCGAAAATTTCGGCCAAAATTTGAAAAAAATAAAATTCAAGTAAAATTCAATGAACAGCAGTAATTTCGGGCAGTTTTTGCCTCTTTTTAAATTTTTTTACCGGGTACCTGATAGAACAAAAATCCCGATTTTCGGTTGATTATTTGCTGATAATCCAAACCGTGGTATAGTATAGAGACAACGGATGACCTGCTTCCTCGGCCGTCTTATCGATTTGAAAATCGCGGTTGGACGGTTATAAGTTAAGCCTTTACATGGTGAGGACAATCCCAATTACGATGTACTACAACTGCCACATGACAGCAACACAGGACATTGGCGTTTGTTTCATGGAATCATTACCGACGGTTTACCTCGACAAAGTTGGCCAAGCCATCGGCAAAACTACACATCACCAACGGTACAGTACTACGTGATCGCTGGCGAAAACAGCTGGCTGTTTTGCAAAAGCAAAGCTGAGGGAATCCAATCAAGTGCAGATGGAGCCTTGTGGAACCCGGCTTTTCCACTCGGTAGATTAATTAATCAAAACCTTTTTTCGTTAGCATTAGAACACGAGTAGCTAACTACTAGTTGCGTGCTCATATATGATATTCTCACTAGAATTTTGTCGGACCTGCATCTCTCAGATATTTATGAGAAGCAATAATCAAAACTTTCGATGCTTCCTTTTTGTGCATATTGCCAACATCCCGTGTGCTGCTGCTGCTTCAATTAGTGAAGTAAATCAATGAATTAATGGCTTAATCCACAAGCTATCAAAAGGAAATGTGTAGCACGTTTCATGCCACCTTCATGATGGCATGCATACAAAGTAGAAGCATCTCTCCAAGCCAACCTAATAAAAAAAGTGTTGTGGCTGTTCTAAGTTTTTGCAGTTTTTTAAGCATATTTCTCTCTTTTTTTTTTCAATGTCCAATTTAGATTGTCTTGGATCTATATTTAGGTTCGCCTCGAAACGCATGCCACCTTGTGCGTGGCGGAAAAATATCTTACACATAAAAAAGACAATGTCATGGGGACGAGTTAACATACATTTTTTTTTCGATGTCGGGACTTTTTCCCCTCTGGCTACAGTAAAAAAAGCACCGCGAGACACCCTACGTGAGCCAACGCTCGAACGCGGGCGGACGGAAGCCTGGAAGCTCCTCTTTGCCAACTGAGCCCCGCTCAGTCCTCTAACATACAAATTTTAGTTATTTAGTGCAGCATTTGTCTACAACAAGTTCTGCAACATTCCAGCTATCCATCAGCAATTGTACAAACCCAACTAACTTTCAGTAGCTATTCCCATGATGACATTACAAAATTTTCAAGTTTTTCTAGTAGAAATACTGTAAATGCGCTTGAATAGCTGCAACATTTTTCTAAACCGTCCTACGCTGAAAAAAACCTAGAACATCGATCCTAAGATTGCCTGAGCCAAATTAAGATATTTTGGAAGTTCCATGTAAGTGACACGCATGTAAGATAAGGGCCTACATATCATTATCAATCAGCAAAGGACAGGAAGCTACTTGCTTAATAAAAAGTTCAAAAGAGTTGCAGAATTTGTCCGAAGTGATGCTGCTTTCGGAAACAGGTGACCACCCCCACCCAGAAAAACAAAAACAAAAGCCGGTGCATTGCTTCATCGAAATCGATGCAATTACGCGTGAATGTGAGTCCACTACTACAAAACAGGCAATAGCGAGACACCTCATCACGAGCGGTTCCAAAGGAGCGTGCGTGTTGAAGCTTCTCTGCGGTTCCCTTTGGAACGTGCTCGGGAACCGTCGTGATATGTCCTCATCCGCAGGCGGTTCTTATTACCAACCGTTTGTGATACTTCGCAGCGGTTCGTAATATGACCCGTGCGGTGATGAGACATATCGCGCAGGCGGTTCATATTACCAACCGTCTGGAAGTATCACGGCGGTTGGTAATAAGAACCGCTCGTGATGAGGACGCTTATCACTGAGCGGTTTGGAAATAAAACCGTCAGTGAAATATCACGACGGTTCAATTTGAAGAGATGCATCGTAATATACTAGTATCACGACGGCTCTATTAAATAACCGTCGGTGATATTATTATCACGAGCGGTTCCCTATAGAGCCGCTCGTGATATCGCCTCCCGCGATGTGTCTCTTCACCATCGCACAACCGTCTCTTCGTCGCTGCGCGAAGACGATACATGCGTCTCTTCGTCTCACGTGCGATTACTCTAATTCTTGATATAAGGCGGAATAATCACGAAGATTAAACTCCTCCCATCGCTCTTCGTCTCACGGTTTTGATACGTCAATCGCCAAGGTTAGCATGCGAGCGATCGAGGCGGCACCAAGGCGAGGAGGTCGGTGATCGCCGCTCTTTCTCACGATGTCGTAAATGCGACATCGTCGGCCGCGGTGACGCGAGCTCTCCTCAGCCCATGGAGGACCTATGCGACTACGATTAACGTACGTACATCTTTATGTCTACAATACGCACGCATATACTACTATTTATTCTAACATCTTGAATGTATGTACGTATAGTTGTAAGGCCTTGTACAAGGTGTCCAAGGAACAGCGCCGTGGGGCGCGTGGTGGCCGAGCGAGAGGAGGCGATGAAGTGGCGGGACAACGGCGCTACCTCGCCGTCGTCAACCACACGGCGCCCCGGCAACCCGGAGCTTGTTTCATCGTCGGCCTCGGGCTTGTCTTGCGCCCCAAGACATGCAGCGGCCTCATGTTCCTGAACGGGCGGCCATGGCGGCCACAAGGCCGCGGCCTCGTGCTCGGTCTCCTCCTCTACCAGGTAAGCGAGGCGCGCGACGTTGGGAAGCACTACATCGGCCGTGTCGAGGGCGAGCCGACCCGCGGCGAGTGCGAGACGGCCAAGACCAACCGGGAGTGCAGGGCGGTGCGAGGCTCGCCGCGGACATGGTCGGCGGGCGTGGGGAAGAAAGCGGGCCTTGGGCGGGTGTGGCTATTGTCGGAGGATGGCCACCGGTGCGAGCATTGGTGCGGTTTGGAAGGGTGGGGCGACCACGTCTTCTCTCGCAGATGACGATCGCAGGATTAGGCATGAGTATACGGTTTCTTTGCAAAGGTGTTAGACTATTTGCCATAAAATTTTAGTTTTTAGGTTTCTAGAAAGGTGGTGCGGTGGACTATTTTCCAAATGAAATGAATTTTTAATGCACCAAAATATACGGTCCACAAGGCGGGAGCGATTACAATTCCACGTTGACATCAAAATATCGCATCGACATATTACAAGTTCATAACACATGATGTTATGGAATAAATTAATTACAATGGAGTAATTTCTTAATTAAAATATAGTCCTTCACGATGATCGACGCATATAGCTAGCTTCCTCGCCGGTTCTTCCTCGAGCGTCACCGTCTCGAAAGGAGGCAACTCGTCAAATTGATTGTATTCTTCCTCGTCCACTACATTCTCAACTCCGACAATCCTTCTTTTCCATGAAGAACTACGTGGCGCTTCTTATTTAGGGTCGGTTACATAGAAGACTTGAACAACTTGGATTGCTTGATGCGAATGGTTCGTCTTTGTATCGACACGATCGAGGTCCACGTAGTGACGCCGTACTTATCGACCTTCACATGTGGGAGATGGACCATGGCACCGAAATAGGGGATCTTGAAAAGCACGTAGTCGAGCTCCCATATCTCCTCTATTTGCCCATAGTACGAGCTCCTCGGCCCATCGGTCTGAATGCATCTATGCGGACACATGATTACGGATCGTGCTCTTCCTATCCCGCTGCCGTATAAAATGTACCCATTTATGTCATTATCCTTGCCATGTGACAATTGTAAATTGTGGCCCTTTTGCCAACCATAGCAGCATATCATCACTTGATGACCTCCCGGTCATGATTCGCACCTTTACCCATTCGTTGCAAGCGGTTGTGCTCTCTCGTGATCCAAACCTCCGGCCGTGCGGATTACGTTGGCGTACCATGTCTTTGTGCTCGTCGATGTACGGGGCGGTTGGGTCATGCGTTGCAAGACCGTGAAATGGGCTTGAGCGTGCGTATCCAGATCGGGAGTGATTGATTTCTTCCGATGGTCTCGATACCATCGACCTTCCCTCATGGCGAGATAGAGGCACACCTATCGGTTCCACTGAGCCATGTAGTCGACGCAGAACTCAATGACCTCTTGGTTTGCATAACCTTCGATGATGCCGCCTCCGGTCGAGATCGATTCCGACGTAGGACTTGAGAATTCCCATATACCTCTCGAGCGGTACATATGGCGAGGAACACAGACCGCATATCTTTATCTCTTTCACAAGATGAACAATGAGATGGACCATAATATCGAAAAATGACGGAGGAAATACATCTCAAGTTGACATAGAGTCGTCACCACCTCGGCTGTAGAGCATCTAGTCCTTCGGGATCGATGACCTTACGAGCAATTAAGTTGAAGAAATAACACACCTCAAGATTGTCACTCGGACCTTGTTCGGCAAGATACCCCTAATAGCAAGAGAAGCATTTGTGTCATCGACACATGACAATCATGAGACTTCATACCAATTAATTTCAAATCTTGCATAGAAACAAGTTTCTTAATGTTAGCGGAGTAACAGACGGACTTTGACACCATGCAAGCTTTGGCACAATTCATTTCTCGGCCTTGGACATAGTGTAGCAAGTGGTGGAAGGTATGTTCGTCCTTTATCGGTCTCTTTCGGTGCTAACTCGGTCCTTATGTTCATATCAACCAAGTCGCGTCGATGCGTTAACACCATCCTTTGTTTTGCCACTAATGTTGAGAAGAGACCAATCAAGCTTTCACATACATTCTTCTCCACGTGCATGACGTCGATGCAGATGTGAACTTCTAAGTGCTCCCAATAAGGCAAGTCCCAAAAATTGACCGCTTCTTCCGGATGTTCTTCCGACGGGTTTTAATTTACATCCCTTCCCAAGCACAACATGGATATCCATAACCATATCATAGACCTCTTTCCCTCTAAAAGCCCTTGAGCCGAATTGTCCTCCTTATTTCCGCGAATTGTTTTTTCATCTTGCGGTATGGGTGACTCACAGGAAGGAACCTACGGTGGCGCATATACACGATTTTGCGCGAGTTGTTCGACCATACATGTCGGACCGGATTTTCTAATCCGAATCCTCTGCGGAAAACGCCGTGCTATTCCTCGATCGAGATAGCACTCACGAGCATCGCTGAATCATTCATACATGGCGTGAACTAAAGTATCAATATTACAATCAACGAGTGACATAGACCACGTCGGTCGATTTTACAACAGGCGAACAGGCCAAATGGATTGTCTGATACGTAACATCGATAAGCGGAAGCAAAGGGTAGAGCTCATCTCTTCACGTGCAAGCGATGGGGTAACTTTGTGATCGATATTACCCAAGGACCGGATAATATCGGTTGTGCGCAAAGTACCACGAGATCGACTTAAGATCTGCGTCGAGGCCTGAACTCTGAGATCCTAGACTACTCTTCGTCGTTTCCTTGTCCATCAACACGGTTCCTCGTAGTAGCGTAGTCTCCTCCATCAGTGTCATCTGAAGGGTTTGGGGGAGAGCGAGGATGAGCACAACTACCGTGCTCGCGAGCCAATACACAATGCAATGATATACATGCAAGGCTTACAAGGATGGCTCGGTTCTTTTATTTGCGAAAGCAATACTTTTAAATATCATAAGTACAAATTCCTAGCACTTAGCATTTTAACAAATTTCATTTTAGTTAAAGAGAGAAATTGTGCAATATTTGTATCAACAGAGGTTACCTCCACCTTCATGCTTAATTTTGATTGTGGTTACATCCACCACTAAACGACACCGGGTACAAAGACCGGGAATAACTAATCTCGGGGCTAGGTGAGCCCGCCACAATTTTCATACCACCCAACAAGGTTTTGAAATAGAACTAACTCAAGTTAAGTTCCCATGTCCGCCTTTGACCAGTAGGCACGGACTGTTTAAGCGCTTTATAACTCTGCAGAGATTTGTACACTTTACCCACAAGAGACAATTAACTTCGTTCCCTACGATTAGTGTCGTCGTAGTCGAGAGGTTGTCACAATAACTTTCTAAATATCTCGCCTTCCTCGTCTCACCCATATGGGGTTATGCCCATACGTTCGCGGGATGTCCACTCGGCGATCCGGCGTGGCGTGGCTACACCTCGGCGGCGAACTTCACCCTTGACTCGGTGTCCCATCCAAGCCCGACATACCCGAGCTTGTGCCTCCTTTAACCCTCGGTGAGATGATTTTGTGGATTCGATAAATGTACTAAGCCAAGTCGCAGGTTTGTTGCGGACTTGTGGTTGTACTGTTATACATGTGAGGTCGTGACAAGATTAAGTCCTTAGGGTTGTGCGGGCGGCTCAACCACATTCCCGCCATTCTCGTGCTACATCCGCACTCCACCATCTTACCATCCGCCTGCACGGGTATTAGCGATTTAGGGTTTTGAGATGTAAATACAACAAATTCAACCATCTCGGTCATTTACCCTCAATGATCGCCCAAATCATTTATGATTGAAAAGATGATGATTAGGACACGTTAATGTCGGTACTTAAGCAAGTCTAGCATGTCGCTTAAGTACAACCTATAACTAGTATTACCATATAATTACTAGGGTGACAACGAATTAAGGGATTCAAATTATCAAGGATGGCATAATAATTAATTATTCAACAAATGGGTAATTAACTACCTTAAGCTTTAACATACATTTGATTAAAGAATTAAAGCATGCAATTTGCTATTTTAAAAGAATATAATTTGCATAAAATGTAGGCTCAATATGATCAAAGTATTGACTCGCCTTGGTTGTAGGAGAGAGTCAGGGTAGTCTTGTCCTTGATCGACGTGGAGGTCTCAGCGTCTCCAAAATCTACGTGGTAGTGGCAGCAAAATAAGCGACAAACAACGAGAGCAATTAAATACACAAGAATACACAAATGAACTCCAAATTGAACAAGACCTATGCCATTAGCAAGATCTTGATTTTAGAAATTTTAGAAATTTATTTCACAATTTTTGGAGTTGAAATGAGAGATAATAATATTTAAAGTCTAGCTTTTAAATTAAAATAGAAAAAGAAACTAAAATCGCAAACAAAAGAAAAACAAACTCGGCCCGTAGCAAAAATCGCCCGCCAGTGCGGTTTGGAACGCTGCGCAGGCGGCGCAGCCACACATGAGCCGCCCAGAGGAGGCGAGCGCGCGCCCAGTGTAAGAAAAGGAGGGGGGTGGGGCGGCTCGGGCGAGCGAGGAGAGGGGAAAGCGGCGGCGCGCGCGAGGGGAGATGAGGCGGCGGCGGAGAGGGAGACGAGGGGCTCGGCGCGGCGGCGCGGGAGCTCACCGGCGGGCGACGGGCGACGGCGGCGGCGGCGGCAAAGAACGAGAGGCGCGGCTGGCGGCGGCAAGGTGAGTGCCTTAGCCCTTCTTCTTTGCTTGCGGGAGAGGGAAGGAGAATGGCAGGAGGAGGGGCGCCGGGCGGGATTTTATTGGCAAGGGGGAGGAGGGGGTCGGTCGCGCGGCGCGAGGCGGCGAGGAGGACAGCGTCTGGCGCGGCAATGATGACGGCGGGAGGCGTCGAGAGGTTTGCGGCGAGGAGCGGCGATGGCGCGCGCGGCGACAAGCGGCGACGCGAGCGCGGGAAGGAAGGAGGAGGGGTCCGGCGGGGTTGACGGAGGAGAACGAAGGGCCCGGCGAGGTTGACAGGGGCAAAAGCGGGCATCACAAATCCTACCACCTTAAGCGGAATCTCACCCGAGATTCGAGCCGCTCCGAACGAGGACGGAAATCGGCAAGTTGATCTTCGCTCCCGGTGGCTTCTTTGGTGAGTGATGGCTCCATCGAACCTTGCAAAGGCGGATGACTTGCGTCTTGTCCGCTTCTCGGCGGCGTCGAGGATCTTGATCGGGTGCTCGGATAAGTCAAATCTTTCTCAAGCGCGATGGCCCGGCAGAGTCCGCTCTTCGTACTACGAGACATTTCTTTAGTTGAGAGACATGGAACACGTTGTGGGCGTCGACAAACTTTCGGTAGCTCTAGCGATAGGCAACTTCTCCACGCTTAGCGGTGATCGAGGCGGGCCTATGTATCTTGGTGCAAGCTTGCCTTTAACTTTGAATCTTGGGTTCCACGAAGCGGCGATACCTTGAGATACACAAAGATCTCCAACTTCAAGGTTAAGTCTCTTCGACGGTTGTCGCGATAACTCTTCTGTCTAGGCGAATTGCTTGAAGGCGATCTACGATTAGTCGAACTTTCTCATCGGCTTGCTGAGAGTATCCGATCGAAGACATATCCTTCACTGATTCGACCAATGCGGAGGAGTTACGCATTTTCTTCCATAGAGTGCTTCAAATGGGGACATTTTCAAACTTGACTGATAACTATTATTGTATGCAAACTCGGCATCTGGTAGACATTTTCGATCTCTGTAAACTCCAAAGCACAAGCTCAAGCATGTCTTCTAGGATTTGATTTGTTCTTTCCGTCGACCATCGGTTTGAGGTGATATGTGTCTTGAATGTAAGGTGTGTTCCAAGGGCATCATGCAAACTAGCCCGTAAATGCGAGGTAAATTGAGAACCTCGATCGGAGACTATTCTCTTGGGTACTCCATGCAAACACACGACACGAGCCATGTATAACTTCGGCTAACTTGTCTCCCTTGTAAGTTGTCTTCACAGGATGAAGTGGGCGACTTTAGTCAATCATCAACTATAACCCATCTTGAGTCACATCCGGACTTAGTTCGAGGTAGACCGGTAATGAAATCCATTCCGATTTCTTCCCATTTCCACCGAGGATCTGTAGGGTTGTAGCAATCCGGTGGTCTTTGATGTTCAGCCTTGATTCGCCGACATACATCACAACAAGCTACATACTCGCGATATCTCTTTTCATTCGTGGCCACCAATACAAAATCTTCATGTCTTGGTACATCTTGTGTTGCTCGTGTGCGTGTGCGAGCTGTGAGCTTCCTTTAGAATCGGATCTTTGAGTTCCTTCGGTGGGGAACAAAGAGGCGTTTCCCATACCATAGGATTCCTGTTGATCTTACGACATCTTAGGGGCCTTTCCTTTGCCATGAGATGCTTGAATCTCTGGACTCAGGATGTCCCTCTTGAGCGGCCTTGATCTGCTCTTCTAGAGTTGGATCGCTTCTATTGTGGCTAGTGTGCCTTGCTCTATTAACTCAAGGTTGAGGGCTTCAAATTCCTTGCAGAGCTCGGGTTGATGTTCTTGAATCATGACATTCTCGCGGTAGGATTTACGGCTTAATGCGCCGGCAACTACATTAGCCTTTCCGGGATGATAATGGACATCCAAGTTGTAATCCTTTATTAACTCTAACCATCTTCTTTGTCGGAGGTTGAGGTCCGATTGGGTGAAAATGTACTTGAGACTCTTGTGGTGCTGTGTAGATATTACAGATGATTTCCAATCAAATAGTGTCGCTAAATTTTTAGGCGTGCACTCTGTGCTAACTCCAAATCATGGGTTGGATAATTGTCTTCGTGAGGACGGAGTTGTCCGAAGCATAAGCTACAACTTTTCCTCCTTGCATGAGTACACAACCAAGACCTTAGCGCGATGCATCACAATAGACTTCAAGTCTTGATGTATATCCGCAGATTAAGGCCAGGCGAAGTTAACTTCTTCTTCAATTCTTGGAAACTCTTTTCACAGGCTTCTGTCCAATCATACTTCTTTTCCTTTTTAAGCAGATGGGTCATCGGTTTGGAAAGCTTAGAGAATCCTTCAATGAAGCGTCTGTAGTATCCGGCCAAACCGAGAAAACTACGCACTTCCGTCACCGATGTGGGTTGTTTCCATTCCATTACAGCTGCTACTTTGGATGGATCAACTGCGATTCCTCCAGCGGATACAATGTGTCCGAGGAAACTGATTTTATGAAGCCAAAATTCACATTTACTGTACTTGGCATAAAGATGATTCTCTTTAAGTGTTTCTAAGACCAATTGCAAGTGTTCAGAATGTTCTTCATCGGTCTTTGAATAGATCAAGATGTCGTCTATGAACACGACAACAAACTTGTCTAAGTATTCCATGAATACTTTGTTCATGAGGTTCATGAAGTAATTTGGCGCATTGGTCAAGCCAAGCGGCATGATGTTGAACTCATACGAGCCATACCGTGGTAAAGCCGTCTTAGGAATATCCTCATTCCCGATCTTAAGTCGATGGTATCGACCTCGAGTCTATCTTGGAAAAGCGATGCTCTGTCAACCGATCGAGCAGGTCATCGATGCGAGGTAAGGGATACTTGTTCTTGATGGTCACATCATTGAGTGCTCTGTAGTCCACACATAATCAAGCGGTGCCATCTTTCTTCTTCACAAAGAGAATGGCGAACCCTGGGAGAAGAACTAGGTCTAATAAAACCTTTGTCTTGCAAGTCTTCAATTTGTGTCTTAAGTTCTTCAAGTTAAATCGCCGCCATTTCGTATGGTCTCTTAGCAATTGGGGCTGTTCACGGCTTCAAGTTGATGACAAACTCAACATCTCTGCTCGTGGCATGCCAGTAATTCTTCCGGGAAGACATCGGGGTAAGCTTGAACTACAGGCGTTGTCTCTAGGGACAACTCTCCAAGGTGGTGGATTGTTCTATTCAAAGGAGAGGAACGATCCACACTAACTCTTATTGTGGTCTCTGGGTTCTTGGTGAGCACCACTTTCCTGTTGGCACAATCTATCAATCCTTGATATTTGGCCAACCAATCCATCCCTAGGATGATATCCAGCGTTTGAGATTCTAGCACCAGAAGGTTTGCTAGGAATCCGGAATGTTCCATAGCAATTTCTACCCTGGGACTGACTGAGGTAGCACAAAGGGGTCCCCCGGGTGAGCTAAGTACCACGGGTTTCTTTAACTTATAGGTTGGCAACTTAAGCCTTTCAACAAACTTTCTTGAAATAAAAGAGTGCGAAGCTCCAGAATCAAACAAAACTTGTGCGGGTACTGAATTAACAGGGAACGTACCCATTAGTACTCCTGAGGCACCTTGAGCTTCCTCGGCTGTGACGTGGTTCACACGGCCATGGCTTTGCGTTGGTGTAGACCTTGATGCCTGCGAAGTCTGGTGACTCTTGCTTGGGGCTGGGGTCCTGCCTTGAACTGGCGTTACTCCTGTGTTGAGTCTTGCTGGAGCATTCTGACGGGTAGGACAACGATTGGCAAAGTGTCCTCTTTCTCCACAAGCGGCGATGGAGGTTTCTTTTTGGGTTGACTATCGCCGTTGCCGGCGAGCGAGAGCACCGAATCCACTTCCTTGGGCACGCGGGTGGAAACTTGAGTTTTTCGAGAAGAGGCTGCAGACGATCCAAAGATGAGTCGCCTTGGAATGTAGGCTTCGGGAAAGCTACCTTGTGGCCTCCAAATGACATATTCCTTTTGCGGCTAATCTCCATGATCTTCTTCTCATTTTCACAAATGAGGGCTTTATTAACTAATCACTGAAGCTAGAGTAATCATGGAGGATAAGTCGTCCTCTCATGTCCTCACGCATTCCTTCAACAAAGCGGTCGATTTTCTCTTCTTCATCCGCTACATCATTGGGGCGTGGCGGCAAGTCGTTAAACTTGGTTAGATACTCATTTACCGACATCCGACCGCTTGAGAGCTCAATTCATTCTTCTTCAATCTCATTGTTCACTGAGTGCACGGTTGGCCCCAAAGCGGCTTTGAATTCCTCCTGAGAATCACGCCATGCGGGTTCAACTTCACTTGTTGTATTTCCGCAATTTCTTCTATTGCGCGCAGAGGTAGCGGGATCTTGTGGGGCTCCAATCGAGATGCTACGACTCCGCTATTCTCGCTTCTTCTTCCTCTAGATTCACATCACCTCGCGCGAGGTAATTCTCCCACGGCGCGCGGCGCGCTTTTTGGTGATGGGTGGCGAAATCCACCTTGTCTTCATTTGAGCAATGGGCAAGACGGAGTTTCTTCTCGTCCCCGAGCCGCCTTGACTTCTAGCGGTTCATTGGCCGCAGCAAAGGTGAGAGGTCTTGTCACGAGAAAATCGCGACTTTGAGTTGCGATCGTTGGTCCATCTGTGATTATTTAGTAACGCTCAAGAATGAAGTCACAAACATGACTTGGGTCATTGTCGGGTTTTTGGTGGTGGAGGAGGCGCTCGTCCTCGCCTTGGCCACGACCACGGCCACGGCCTCTTCCTCGGCCGCGCGAAGGCTCCACTGATCGGGCGGCAGCTCTTCTTGGCAGATCTCAAGAAGCTCAAGCTTAGAACTAGAGGGAGTATATGAGGGTTCACTAGCCCTCTAAGGCACACACAGACAAGAACAAAACCAATAAGAAGAACGAAGCAAGTACAATACAAAGCCTAGAGCGGCTACACTATAATAAAGGGTTATGTTACATGACTCTAACAAAGCTTATACACTAAGCTAAGTCATGACACGTAATACAAACACATCGTCTACAAAAGAAAGAAACAAAAGTGCTTGCAACCCAAAGATCGCCAAAGCAAGCATCGCTAGCTAACCTAAACTAATCGACAATGCTCTGCAGGGACCGACCATAAAGCGATATAGATTGCGGGAGCGAACGAGAACGGCTCGATCAAGCTCGGCGAACGGAGCAGAACGTGAACGGCCGAGGTGGCGCCCACGATCGACTCGTCAAACCCGGGCGGTGGACTAGGGTCGCGCCCACGGCCGACTCTCTAGGCGACGCAGCCGGACGGGCGGCGGCGCACTCTTCTTGCGTCTTGTGAGTGGAGACGGGTCCTTCGACGGGAACGTCGGCTCGCCTCGAGGACGGGGCGACGATAGGTGCAACCGGGTGGGGCGAGGACCGTAGCGACGGCTCGAGGCGCGCCAACTCGCAAGAGGCGTCCTCTCTGCATGCGCAAAGATCCCTCTCATGCATCGCAGATGGAGTGAGCTTCATCACTCCCGACCATGTTGCTCGGCGGTGTCTGAGTGGGCATAGCCGCCGGTGAGGAGTGTCCGGCCGCCGATCTCATCCATGGCGCGGTGATGGTGGCTATCATCGCCGAGTAAGCCGGACTCGCGCGTCAGCGGGGTCGTGCGCCTCGTGTCGAAATTGCCGACACGCCTCATCCGGGAGGTGCGGGTAGAAGCGTATGGGTGACCTCGCAAGAGATCCTCGCATTTCCAACACAAAGGGTGGAAGCGACGCGCGCGGCCCCGAATGGCGTCGTGACGGCCACGCGGGTGCCTCGCCCAAGAGGTAGGAAGTGAACTCGCCAACCACTCGCGAGAGGTACACCTCCATCGCCCGGGACTCGCGGGTCTCGATCTCGCCATCCTACCCCGAACGTAGGCCGACGGGAAAACCAAGGTACAAAGATCACCGGCGGTATGTCCGCTAAGCCTCCTCGTTCTCTCCGTGAACGAGGAGGTCCCACGGCCATCCGACGACGGGTAGCCATCTACAAATTTTGAAAACAAGAGGTCAAAGACAGGTAAAACTCAAGTGAAATAAAGATAAATGCAGGACTAGGAGTGAAGAGTAGAAGCAATAAATACTCTATATTTTTAGCAAAGCTTTTTCTTAGTTTTCAAAATAAGATCCAAGTCCTTAAGGCAACGACCAATCTAACTAAGACTCTACGATCGATGCTCGATATTACTCGTTTGACCCGATTTTCTAATCCGAATCCTGGAAAACGTCGTGCTATTCCCTGGATCAAGATAGCACTCACAGTGCATCGTTGAATCATTCATACATGGCGTGAACTAAAGTATCAATATTACAATCAACGAGTGACATAGACCACGTCTGGTCGATTTTTACAACGAGGGCGAGCAGGCCAAATGGATTACAATACGTAACAATCAATACGATAAGCGAAGCAAAGGGTAGAGCTCATCTCTTCACAGGCAAGCGACTGGGGTAACCTGTGTGCGACTGATATTACCCAAGGACCCGGATAATATCGGTTGTACGCAAGTACCACGAGTCGACTTAGACTGCGTCGAGGCCTAGACTACAGATCCTAGACTACTCTTCGTCGTTTCCTTGTCCATCAACTTCTGGTTCCTCGTAGTAAGCGTAGTCTCCTCCATCGTTGTCATCTCAAGGGTTTGGGAGAGCGAGGATGAGCACAACTACTGCGTGCTCGCGAGCCAATACACAATGCAATGATATACATGCAAGGCTTACAAGGATGGCTCGGTTCTTTTATTTGCGAAAGCAATACTTTTAAATATCATAAGTACAAATTCCTAGCACTTAGCATTTTTAACAAATTTCATTTTAGTTAAAGAGAGAAATTGTGCAATATTTGTATCACAGAGGTTACCTCCACCTTCATGCTTAATTTTGATTGTGGTTACATCCACCACTAAACGACATCGGGTACAAAGACCGTGAATAACCAATCTCGTGGCTAGGTGAGCCCGCCACAATTTTCATACCACCCAACAAGGTTTTGAAATAGAACTAACTCAAGTTAAGTTCCCATGTCCGCTTTGACCGTGAGGCACTACTGCTTAAACGCTTTATAACTCGCAGAGATTTGTACACTTTACCCACAAGAGACAATTAACTCGTTGTTCTACACGATTCCGTAGTCGTAGTCGAGAGGTTGTCACAATAACTTTTCTAAATATCTCGCCCTTCCTCGTCTCACCCATATGGGGTTATGCCCATACGTTGCGCGGATGTCCACCTCGATCGGGCGAAGCGTGGCTACACCTCGCCGATCGCGAACTTCACCCTTGACTCCTGTCCCATCCAAGCCCGACATACCCAGAGCTTGTGCCTCCTTTAACCCTCCGGTGAGATGATTTTGAGATTCGATAAATGTACTAAGCCAAGTCGCAGCTTGTTGCGGACTTGTGGTTGTACTTGTTATACACAGGAGGTCGTGACAAGATTAAGTCCTTAGGGTTGTCTCGACGGCCAACCACATTCCCGCCATTCTCGTGCTACATCCGCACTCCACCATCTTACCATCCGCCTGCACGGTATTAGCGCTTAGGGTTTTGAGATGTAAAATACAAGCAAATTCAACCATCTCAGTCATTTACCCTCAATGACTGCCCAAATCATTTTATGATTGAAAAGATGATGATTAGGACACGTTAATGTCCCGGTACTTAAGCAAGTCTAGCATGTCGCTTAAGTACAACCTATAGCTAGTATTACCATATAATTACTAGGGTGACAACGGAATTAAGGGATTTAAATTATCAAGGATGGCATAATAATTAATTATTCAACAAATGGGTAATTAACTACCTTAAGCTTTAACATACATTTGATTAAAGAATTAAAGCATGCAATTTGCTATTTTAAAAGAATATAATTTGCATAAAATGTAGGCTCAATATGATCAAAGTATTGACTCGCCTTGGTTGTAGGGGAGAGAGTCCGGGTAGTCTTGTCCTTGATCGACGTGGAGGTCTCCTGCCTCCAAAATCTACGCAAGGGTACCGGCAAAAATAAACGACAAGCAACGAGAGCAATTAAATACACAAGAATACACAAATGAACTCCAAATTGAACAAGACCTATGCCATTAGCAAGATCTTGATTTTAGAAATTTTTAGAAATTTATTTCACAATTTTTGGAGTTGAAATGAGGGAGATAATAATATTTAAAGTCTAGCTTTTAAATTAAAATAGAAAAAGAAACTAAAATCGCAAACAAAAGAAAAACCGAAACTCGGCCCGTAGCCAAAATTGGCCCGGCCCACGGTGCGGCTGGAAAACGCGCGTGGCGGGCGCGCACGCCATGGAGCCGCCCAGAGGGAGGGGCGAGGCGCATGCCCAGTGCGTAAGAAAGGAGGCGGGGCTGGGCGGCCGGGCCGAGCGAGGAGAGGGGAAGCGGCGGCGCGCGCGGGAGGGGGGGGGAGATGAGGGCGGCGGCGACCGGAGAGGGAGACGAGGGGCTCGGGCGCGGCGGCGCGGGGAGCTCACCACGACGACGGCGACCGGGGCGACGACGACGACAGCGGCAGCAACGAGGAGGCGCGGCTAGGGCGGCGGCCAAGGTGAGTGCCTTAGCCCTTCTTCTTTGCTTGCGGGAGAGGGGAAGGAGAATGGCAGGGGGAGGAGGGCGCCGGGCGGGATTTTATTGGCAAGGGGGAGGAGGGGGTCCGGTCCGCGTGCGCGAGGGCGACGGAGGAGGACGAGCGTGCGGCGCCGGCAATGATGACGGCGGGGAGGCGTGCGGGAGGTTTGCGGCAGGGGAGCAGCGATGGCGCGCGCGCGGCAAGCGCGAGCACGCGAGCGCGGGAGAGGAAGGGAGGAGGGGGTCCGGCGGGGTTGACGGAGGAGAACGAAGGGGGCCCCGCGAGGGTTGACTTCGGGCAAAACGGCATCACAATACACTCTCCGTAGCATCTAAGCGGGCGGACAGCTTTGGCTCCTTTCGCATCAAGCCTGACAGTTACCAAGGCGGGAAAATCATTGATAGTGCGAGAACAACATGACGCGAAAGAGAAGTTCTCTGCTTGTACGCATCCCATACTTGTACCCCTCGCTCCACAAAGGTCACAAGATCATCCAAAGAATGGTGCTAGGTACACATCAATATCGCTCCTGTGTTGCTTGCCCTTGGATAAGTAGTGACATCAAAATGTACTTCCGCTTCATACACGACCAAGGAGGAAGGTTGTACATACATAGGTTCACGGGCCATGTGCTATGTCACGCTTCATGTTACCGAAAGGATTCATTCCATCCGCACTCAACCCTAACCTTATGTTCCTCGGTTCCGCATCGAACTCTTTGAAGGTCCGATCAAGTTTCTCCATCGCGTAATCAGCAGGTGTCTTAGTTTTCCATCTTTCTTACGCTCCTCCGAGTGCCAACGCAGCAATCTTGCCTCCTTTCGGTTCGCAAATAAACGCTTCAAACGTGGGATCACAGTGCAGATACCACAACACCTTAGCAGGAGGTCCTTGCTTCACCTTAGTAGTATTCTTACGCTTGTATCGGGATGCTTTGCACACGGACATACATGCAAGTCTCGCATACTTTACGATACAGATACAATCGTTCGGACATGCATGTATTCTTTCTACTTCCATTCCCAATGGACAAAGAACCTTCTTGGCTTGGTAGGTGGTGCTGGGCAACACGTTTCTCCGAAGAATGTCCGCTAGGAGACCTAACAACGCCGTCAAACTCTTGTCGGACCAACCATTGCTCGCCTTCAATTTCAGCAGCTCAAGTACGGTTGACAATCTTGTGTATTCCGCTTGCGGCCAGGAACAAAGGTTTCCCGAGTCCTCCATTAAGCGCCGAATTTACAAAACTCTCTCATCGTAGTTTCTTCCGCATCGCGTAGCATCCGATCCATTGTCATCGCACGACCTATCGTCATCAAAAACACATCCACATCCGCATATCGTTGAATTCTCGCCGATGTCATCATTATTAACTTCGTATAATCGCTCTTCACCGTGATCGTCCAACATGTATACCCTTTTTGAAACCCTTCAATCAAGTGCCCTACGATCCGCGCGGGTTGTTAAAAATCTTCGATTATCGCAATCAATGCATGGACAAGACATAAATTCTATCCCTTATTCAAGATATCCGCCCGCGGCTCTTTTAAAAGCAATCACGCCATTAATGTACTTCTTCACTCACACGGTTCGCACCGTACATCCGATTCGGTCCATCTACGCTACACATGTAACAATTAGTAGTGTTAAATTATATTAATAAACCGCAAATACGTTACTCCTCCTATTAATCGCAAATACGTTACTCCTCCTATTAAGCAAATATAAAGAGTTAAAGATCGTTACCCTCGGAGCTCACGACTAAAATTCCTAATATCCCATGAGATTCCTCACCGCCCTTCTCCTTCGTGCCAATGAACAGGCAAGAGAGCCACAAATGAAATACACCACTTATCCCACTCACAAAAACACTCATTCACAACACCCAAACCGAGAGCTACCACCAAAGCCTCACAAAGCAAGCATGCATGCAAGCCAATGACCATAAGTTGCTAGGGCAACCCACAACCAAGAACAAGGCAAGCCAAATAAACAAGCCTCCTACACCAACACAGAGCAAAAGCTTCTCAAGCCCCTCTATTCCAAAGAAGAGATCGAGAGGGCGCTAGGCGGGGCCTCGTCGAGTCTTTATATTTATAGGGTGAAATATCACGGCGGTTCTTATTTCCAACCGTCGTGATACGAGTATATCACGACGGTTCTACACAAACCGCTGCGTGTTGAACTTTCATAGACGGCTCCATGTGGAACCGTCGTGATATACTCAATATCACAAACGGTTATACTTATTAACCGCTCGTGATATGGAGGATATCACGCACGGTTCCACATGGAGCCGCTCGTGATGGTCAACACGCACGGCTAGTGAGAGGAACCGCTCGTGATGAGTATATTATCACGCAGCGGTTCTTTATTCAACCGTCTGTGATAGCGCACTGATTTGCCCAAGAATAATTAGATGATAAAAAGACCATATCATCAATGACAAAAAGACCATATTTACATCACGCATGCACAATAGATCGCCTTATCGTTTTACATCACGCACGATAAAAAGGATGAGTGATCCTATCTTAGTATTCAAATCTTCGACGCATTCTCGCCGGCCGGTGGGAGCGGATCACCGACCGTCTCACCAAACGCCCCACCGTGACCTTGCACGCTCAATTTCTCTTGTAGATGTTCGGACTCCGTAATCAAGTCCCATATAGCCCGAGGCCATCAACCCGGTCTCCACGCCTCGGCTAGGCGGACCCGCTCTCCGCAATGTCGATGTCGCCTCGACTGGCCGCATCCTCGGTGCGACCAAAGAGTTCCATAGGACAATCCCACGACGAGGTTTACTCGCCGGATGTCGAGAGCCTCGCACCGGTCTGTTGGAGGAGGAGCTCCAATCGACCGATGAGCGCCGTTATGGTCTCCGTAGATGGGAGGGTCTACAACGGATTGCATTGCGAACGGACGCCTTGGTCGCAGCTTGGGCCAGGTTGCGATCAGAGAGGTGCGAGTACACAACCAAAATGTAGGCCAGTACAGCCGGGACGAGAGAGGAAGCCATTTGGAATTTGAGGAGAGAGAGGATGATCAAGGAGCTTCGTGAGAAATCCCTTTGATAAGGGTTGTCTATTTATATAAAATTTGGAGCAGAGACGAAGAGACACTCGCGGGAGATGAAGGGAATGAGATCCATATAGCATGCACGGCTCTATAATGGATCCGTCGTGATATATTATCGCAGACGGCTCTATTAAAGAACCGTCGAGATATCATCAATATCGCAGACGGCTCTATTTAAGCATCGTCGTGATAATATCACTGACGGTTTGTTTAAAGAATCGCTCGAGATATCTCAATATCGCGCACGGTGCCATTCAAGAACCGCTCAGTGATATTGAGGATATCTCGCACGATTCTTTAAGCAAACCGCTCTGTGATATCATCACGCACGGTGCTTAAATATAGCCGTCAGTGATATTGATGATATCTCGACGCTCATTAATAGAGCCGTCGTGATATTCTTTTTATCAAAAGGCGCACTTAGGGTTTTGCTCTTTACTCGCCACTTCGCCTCCCGCGCCCCTTAGGCTCGCGCGCTCTCTCGGCTCCTCTAGGGTTCGCCTGCTCACCTCCCCGTCCAGAAGACCCGACGCCGCCGCCCCTTCATCGACGACGCGCCTCCGCTCGACGCGCGGCCTCCTCCCCGTGTCGGCCTCCTCCTCTCGCACCGCCTCCTCCCGTGTCCGGCCTCCTCCTCTGCACCGGCCTCCTCCCGCGCCGTCCTCCTCCCGTGTCGGCCTCCTCCCGCGCCTCTCCTCCTCCCCGCCGGCCTCCTCCCCGCACCGGCCTCCTCCTTGCACCGTGAGTTGTTGTGCGGCATCCTCTCGTGAGTATTCCTAAAGATCTCGCAAATTGATCAAGGGGCTTTGTTGACATGCTCGTGATGAACTCTGCCTTATACCGAGATTGAATGTGATAGTTAGTTGATTCTTGAGCTCTATTGTACAAATTACTTGCTATCACAATTTCATATACCGTTAATTTGTTACTTTCGGTTGAATGCTAGTTATCACAGACGGTTGAATGCATCCGTCAATTTGATATATCGTTAGTTCATTCATGAGCTCTATTGTATTGACGAACCCTCCGTGATGTGACTTTGATAGTCTTTGATAATGTGAACTGAAATTGATCGATGGGCTTTGTTCGGTTCGCCTGTGATGAACTTTTCTCTATATCGAGATTGAATGTTTTAAGAGATCATTTTCTGTAATAATTGAGATCATTTGACGCTTAAGCAAAGTATTGTTTAGAGCTCATAGTTTGAATTTATACTATCATATTCATTTAATGAAGAGTATAGACAATAGGATTGAGATGGCAAAGACTTGTTCTTTGCAACTCTCTTCCGAGAGCACAAACTACCATCAATCCTTCTTTATATATTATACGCTTGTGCATCATTTTCGTTAAGTTGAGTAACCGCTTGAATCGTCATTAGAGCTTACGATATTGCTTCGTGCATATATAGATAGCAAGTGGCGACATGGCGTCCGCACCATCTTCGCCGCCGTCCGGATCTCCGAGGAAAGGGGTACGACGACGAGATGGCAGAGGAACATCGAGAATTCCTCCGTGCATAATGACCGCCACGGAGGTCAATGCCAATGGGATCCCCGTGAGTCCCCAAAGCAATGCGCGAGATTCGAACCTTGTGGGATACTTGAAGGGAACGGTCCCCATCACCACACCGAATGGGACACCGTGGTCGGATGTTCGAGAAGCCGGTGTGGGACGGTTTTAAAATCGCTCACTTTCCCACCGCAGACTGGGCGCGCGTGGAACAACAGCGTTGTCTCGATCGGAAGGCGTGGAGGACCTTCAAGAGCGTGCTTGTCACAAGGCACGTGAACACGGTCTGAACACCCTTCACGGCGATAAATTCTTGTCGCGGGATATATGGGACGCCTTTGTGCAAATGAAGACGACGCCGAATTTCGTGAGGAAAGTGCGACGCACAAGGCTCTCCGCACACTTAACACTCACCCCACAAACTCGGCACGGCTGGTGGTACGCGTAAAACCGCGCAATGGGCGCGGAGGACGCGAACTAAACAAGGCCATTTGCCGAGATCACGCACCGCGCTCTCTCCCGGTTAAGAGCGAGGCATCGCTACGCCTTCGCGAAATCTCTTTCACAACCCGCAGACCGGGATGTGGCCAACCGTGGTAAATGTCTTCGAACTACCTAGTTGTTAATAAGTCTATAACTTCATAATGTATATAATAACATGATGACCTCTTGCAGCAAGAATTGAGTTCCGCATGTTCCAAGGCTCCTTCCAAGCGCATGGAGAAGGATATACTAACTCACGCCCCGGGAAACAAGGAGCACCCTGTCGCACGCGAGGCAAAGGGTTAACGATCTTGGAGGGATGGATTCCTGCACGACTCATCGCACGTATAGGAGCAGGAAGAGATCCAAGGCCGAGTACGACACGTTGTTGGAACATGTGCTTACTTCAAAATTTGAAGGAAGAGAACGGTGCATCGCAAAATTTGAAGAAAAGATAGCAAGATTGCGTGACCAAGTGAATCAACTACTACTCCTCAACAACGACCGCAGCGCCCGTTGTTTTGGTAGGCGCCCTCCTCAACATCGGAGTAGCGCGCGCCCACGCAAAATTGTGAACACGATGATGTCCAATTACCTATCGACGACATCAAGGTAATGTACATCTCCGAATGCTCCAAAGATAGACCTATAGGACGCCTTAGCTAATTGCGATCGCTTTGTAGGAGCCGACGACCGCACACCCAAGTGAGGATGGTTGGGATGTCTATTGAGGTCGGGCGGGGTGGTGTATCCATGCAATGAAGGGATAGTGCAAAGACGGTGCCCGTGTGACGCAGGTTACGCCGTGGTCCAGTGGACATGGTACATGATAATTTTAGGCCGCCCCGCTGGAGATTCGCCCAACGACTAAATCATAACACTAGGGGATGCCTGCATGCTTTATTCGGTGGCCAAAGAAGGACATCGCTCGACCCGCAGCGTCGCTCAACCTTCGATGACTCCACCCCAACCATCTCCACACCGACCATGCCCTCCAATTCAACTTTGAAGGACATCGCCCCGACCTGCCGCAGCGCGCTCAACCTTTGATGACTCTACCCCAACCACCTCGACACGACCATGTCTCTCCAACAGACCTCCATGATCGCACCTCAACCTTCGCCGAAGCCCGCCTCATCGGTTCCCGTGGAGAAGACACCGAACGAACAAAAAAGCGCGTGCGACGTTCCCGAGTCGTCTAACAGAGGAAGACGCGTAGCGCGCAAGTCGCTCGTAACAAATCGAAATCGAAGAACATTAAGGCACTTCCGCCTCCTAACCCTAAGAAATACTCTTTCTAAGTCCGCTGGCGGCGAGCACAGATAGCCTACGCCGGATTAGGTTGTCGAGTTTGCATAGTCGGGTACTTGAAGAAGACCAAAGAGAAAGGGTGCACTGATGGAATCACCGTCCGATACACGAGGACTATTTCTCCACGAGCCGCCCCTTCATCGTGGGCTTCACGACTTGTTCGACCTATTCAACCTCAAAGCCCTCGATGCCTCACTTCTACGATGTCGACATCGTAAGTGTGTACAATCAAGTTCTACATTCACGCACATTCACGTAATATAACAACTCATTGCTTATGTATAGATACATGATTAAAGCCCGGCGATTGAAAGAACCGGTGGGTTTCTCGACCCACACGTGGTCTCTCGAGCAAACCATCTTGGCGCATACATCCTACGCCGAGAAATACATAACGGCAGGATTGCTTGCTCAAAACTATGTGGACTACATAATGGTGCCCTACAACCTAAGTAAGTGCTTCACTACTTGCTATACAAATTTCATTTGTACTTTATACTGCAGATGAACTTAGGTTTAATGACTATAGCGACATACATGAGTAGGCATCACCGATCCTTCTAGTCATTATATCAAAGAGGAATCAGTACTATACCTTGATTCCTAATGAAAAAGGCCACGACTTCACCCTTGTGCAAGAAGTAGTCGACAGTGTGCTCATTTCCTCCAAACATAACTCTATTGTAGTCTTCCTTCGCTTGAAATGGCCGAGGTTAACTTTTTGAAACATGTAGGTCGCTCATCTCCTATATTGCCGGGGAGGGCTATACAAGGGAACTAACGCCACACTTAATCACAGACGCGATTTCCGCACGTGCTACAACACAATAATCCTATATCATACTCGTAATAATGCGCCTCGAATCGACTATACCTATATATGTAATTCTATTTTTTCAAAGCCGCCAAAGAAAAGCGTAAGAATGTGCATTCTACGCTTGCCATCATATGCGATTCTCATGAGTGCTAGGTTGCCTGATCCCGAGGTTGGTCAATCTCTTAATAATTGCTAATTATAAATTTAAATATATATGTGTAACACTTTACTCTTGTTTGTAGGTTTTGAATATAGATTTAGATTCACTGCTCGTAAAGAGATCTCTGATGTTCGAGGGAGGCTTTGCACCTTCATCACGACGGATATCATTATGCCAACGGAGAGTTTCACTCCGAACGACCTTGAAACAATTAATATATTTGATATAGTTGAAATTCACTTTGAATAGTTGTGATTCAATGGTAAACTTTGGGTTGTCACTTTGGGTTGTATGACAATATTTTTCAACGAGTTGATATTACAATGTTTGACTGATTTGATATATGTTCGCTTGTATGACAATGATCACTTTGGGTTGTCAACGATTGATATCCGTGATGTATCTATTTTCTCGCCGCTTATTTTCAGAGGGCATGGCTAGCAATCCCGAGGCTAGCGTAAATTTTTAAAAAATAGTTATGCTGAAATAACTATCACGACGGTTTATCAATCAAACCGCTCGTGATATGTATAATCCTGCACGCTCTATTATATAACCGCTCGTGATATACACGTATCCCGCGGTTCGTAAATATAACCGCTCGAGATATCCTTTTATCACAGACGGTTCTATTTACGCAACCGCTCGGGATATGTGTATATCATAGACGGCTCGTAAATAGAGCCGTCGTGATATGCGTCTATATGACGGTTCTTGAATAGAGCCGCTCGTGATAATTAGATATCACGAGACGGTTTTATAATTAGAACCGCTCGTGTTGTGACTTATCACGACGGATAGTTTAACCGTCGTGATAACCGCAGCTTATCACAGACGTATAAACACGTGAGCGGTTCGAACCGCTCGTGATGACCGCTCGAACCGCTCGTGATGAGGCCGTGTAGTAGTGGTCCTCGTCACGAATCAAGCATCCGAAATTAAGGCTGAATTTTTGGTTGGTCTTGCTAATTTCGTGTCATTCGAAGTTCGATAACCCGTGAAGAAAAGACTTCAGAATGAAGCCACCTACAACTATGCTATACATGTTGAGCCTTGGTAGATAGAAACGATGATACATAGTCAATAATATCGTGTTATATATTATATAGACAAGCAGCTCGCATGATACAATATAGGTGTCATCTAATTCCACGTATGCATTGCAAGAGGTCCGCATAATACGATTGCTAAACCGGGTACTACATGCTCATTAAATCGAACTACTTATGACTGGTGATTAAACCGCTTCTTCTTCTTCGCGATGTATTCGTCAATGTCTATCATCAAGCCACACGACCCTTGAGCGGGGCCGATCTTGTTCCTTCAGTGTTAATCGATAGAAACCAAACTACGGCGTAAATCCGATATCTCGACGCACGCTAATTACGATTTTATTGTCGAGGCTAACGTTTTTGTTCGCGAAGCCATTGGGAAAGTCCTCAGACGACGATCGCACAGCACGAGGTCGCACGTAAAACTTCGTAACGGCAAACCGTAGGAATCCAAGTATGTCGGACCCGGATTTGGAAATCCTGAATCCTACGTGAAAATTATTGTACTATTCTCGAATCAAGATAGTGCTTACAGATACATTATTGAATCAACTCATACATGACGTAAACCATACCAAACATTATATTACAAACATCGAGTCACATAAACCATATTGGGTCGTTTTACATTAGCGCCAAACAGACCAAATGATTATATTACAAAAGCAAGGAAACTACAATGGAAGTGAAAGAGGTAGAGCACATCTCTCCACGTGCAAGCGATCGAGTAGCTTGTGTATGACCCATATTACACAAGAGCTTGGATAATATTGGTTGTATGCTAGCACCGATCGAGCTACTAGACTGAGGCGAGATCTAGACTAAAAGAAACCATATTACTCTTCATCATTGCCTTGTGTAAGATCGAGTAGGCCGACTAGAGGGGGGTGAATAGGCGTTTTAAAACTTTTATGAGCTAAAACCGATTTCTGATGCGGAAGCTAAATATCAATTCGGTTTAGCCTAAATCAACCAAGTTTACTAAGTGCACCAACAATACAAGTCAATAATAAATAGAGCAATTTAGTAAAGACTTGTAAGCTATCAACTAAAGATATGATTAACCAAGCACATACAAGATAGCAATCATACAAATGAATAAACAATTATATAAAGAATGTAAATTGCACAAAGTAAAGCATATGAAAGCTAATCACAAAAAGCACACGAGACACAATGATGTTTTACCGTGGTGGTCGGAGACTTGCTGGTCTCCCATAATCCACGTTGAGGGAAACCCAAACCAATTGGGTCGGCTCCACAAATTAAGTCTTCCTCCGAGGTATCAACCACCTCGCTCCACTAGGGTTGCTCTTACTCCACTCCGGAGATGGCGAGCACCAAGCCATTCACAAATGCCCGGTCTTCTCACAAGCTTCACTTGAGAAGATCACCGACGCACGACGCCCACGCCGCCCAGGTGTCGGCAAACACCAAGAGTAACAAGTCACCAACTTTCACTTGAACCAATCAAGTGTCAAAGCTCTCGTGATATTAAATCCACCACCTAATGCAACACATGCAATAGGATTTGCCTCTCAAACCTCACTAAGTGCAACACATGCACAAATGTGAGTAGAGGGCTTGCTCTTAGCTCAAAGGAACTCAATGGGGCATTAGCATCTCCTCCTCACACAGCCAAGGTGGGTATTTATAACCCACACACAAAAACTAGCCGTTGGGGAGAAGATTCCAGAGAATCTGGACAAAACCGGTCTAACCGCCAACTAATGACCGGCCGATCCTTAAGCGCCAACGGCTATAAAACTAGCCGTTGACTCACAATCGGCCCGACCGCTAACCAATGGTCGGTCGATCGCTCGATCGAGCAACCGATCAAACCAGAAAACATCTCTTCTGGAAAAAACATACCGCCATACAAATTTCGGTACTACCGCACTCCGTAGTACCGCTTCAACGCCGGTACTACCGCACTCCGTAGTACCAATTCTACGGCATACAACAGTAGGTCGGTCGACATCATCAACTTATGGCGGTCGACCACACACGGCCGATCGCTCAACCTATGGCGGTCAGAGCGCCAACAGTCACCAAGACTGAGATCAAACTTTGTACATTTGCTTCAATTCAATTTGCAAAACATATTTGCCAATTGATGCAACATGTACACAAGAGATGAAAGCTAGATTCTCAACAAGTCACAAAAACACATTTTGCCGACTTTTAGAATCAAGCCACAAGGAATAAGGTACATGGACTTAAACCGTTTGCAAAACACATTTGCAAACTAAAGTCACATGCTATAAGGATTAACCATGAGCCACAACTATTTGCAAAACACATTCGCAAATATAGGCAAAATGTTAAGTTGAGCTAGAGCAAACACAATGAGCTTATCAACACATGACTAACTCTGTTTCTTGATTAAGACCCCTCTTAATAGTACGGCAACCTATTCTAGCAATCCGGTCTCCCAACCAAACACCGAGACCGGTAAACGACTAGGAACAAATCCTTAGCCCTAGCTAGTCATACATTTGCCTTGCGCAACCACTTGAAGCTTGATGACGCACACCTCGCTTCAAGTCCGGTTATTGACTTAATGTCCATCAACATATGATGACATCTTTCATCTCAGTCTTGACATGCATCAACTCATGATGCACTCTTCATTTGACCTTCATCAACACATGATGGATTCTTCTCGACTTGATGATCAACTCATAATCATCTTCTTCTTGAACTTGATATGCACCAACTCATGATGCATCATTTACTCCAAGCTCTTCACTTCGGGATCTCGACTCAACATCATCAACACATGATGATTTCCATTTCCCCGATCTTTGACTTGATGACAATCAACACATGATATCATCCGAAGTCTTCAATCACATGGAACATAACCTATTTCACCAACTCATAGAAAAATGTTAGTTCCACAAGGTGATTGTCATTAATTACCACAACAAACCATTAGCCAATAATGGTGGGACAAGATACCGCAATCTTTCCCTCTTTGGTAATTGATGACAACAACACAATTACAGATAATTGAATATATTTGGTATGAGTATATATGAACTACATAAGTTATATATACTCAAAGGATATATAAGCTTATATGAACTACGTAAGTCTCATATGCTCATATGGATATATACGAACTATACTAGTTGTATATATTCAAGGATATGGGTATATATAAACTACACAAGTTACATATACTCATATGAATATATTAACTACACAAGTTAAATATATTCAAGAATATATTTCAAAGTAAAGATCCTAAGTATGTGGACATAAGAATATGGATCAATATTAATGAAACCATAAAATATAGAGTGAACTCCCCCTAAATGTGTGCATACACAAATGTGTAATAAAGACATATGCACATATTCAAGTTAACCTATTGGTGAAGTTCAACCTATATTTTGAGTCCGAGGAATGCAACAAGATATAATAAAATGATGTCGAATGCATACCTCTTTGATCTTTAAATCCCACTGAGACTAAGCAATTTGTATGACAATAGAAGTGTTAGTTTTATAAAGATTTGTTATTTGGAAAGCATATCTCATTTGATTTTTACCTCTTTATCCATTTGAGACTAAACAGTAGATATAGCAAAAAGAGTGTTAGTCTCATAAATAGATTTGTCATTAATAACCAAAACTCCATTAACGTATAATGGCGGGTCTAGATTCTTCACCTTGTCCGTCGACTTCGGGATCCTCGTAGTAGGCATAGTATCCCTGATCCACGGATTCTGAGGATTTGGAGAAAGAGTGAGGATAAGTACAACTTCCGTGCTCGCGGGCCAACACACAAGATGCAGTATTATACAAGCAAGGCTTAACAAGGATGACTCAGATTCTTTTATTTGCTAAAACAATGTTTTCAATTACCATTATTAGAAATTCCCATTATTAGAAATTCCTATCACCTAGTATTTTAACCAAATTGTATTTTATTAAATAGAGTAATTGTGCAATATTAATTACAACAGAGGTTACCTCCACCTTATGCTTATTTTTTTATTGTAGTTACCTCCATATATTAACAACACTGGGTACAACTACCCAAAAAAAGTCCAACTTCAGGGCTAGATAGACCTGTTCAAACGCCAGGCCGGGCTTGAAAAGCCCGGTTGCAAATGGCAGTCTAACCTACCTACTTAAAATTCTTTTTTTATATTATTTAAATATATTATTTAAATATATTATTTTAATCCTTTTTAGAATAAAAAAGTATTATTTAATTCATTTCTAGGATTAAAAATAGATTTCCATTTTTTATTGTGTTTATTCGGTTCTGGTGGGCCCGCTTATTTCGGTTGGAATTGAGTCCCAAGCTCTACCCGAACAGTGTGCCTGCTCGAGCCGGGTTTCTCGTGAATGTGTCTAGGGCTAGGTGAGTCCGACACATTTTTCATCCCGCCCACAAAGGTTTTTGAAATAGAACTAACTCTAATAAGTTTCTCTGTCGCCTTTGACCGTAAACACTACTGCTCAACAATTTATTACTCTCGCAGAGATTGTGCACTGCACTCCATAAGAGACAATAAACTCGTTGACCTACATGATTCCTTGGTCATGTAGTTGAGAGATCACCACAGAACCTTTCAAATTACCTTGGCTCTTCCGTCATCTCATCCACATGGGTCGCTTCCACACCTGGGCCCTCATAAGTTGTGCGGGATGTTTACCACAACAACTAGCACAACTGAACTTCAACTTCCACAAAGACTAGCGCAGCTTGGCAACTTCACATTGCCTCTGTCCCATTCAAGCCTAACGTATCCAATGCTTGCACTACCTTATTCCCTACCGTGAGATGACTTTCAACGTTCAATAAATTTATTAAGCCAAATTGTACTTTACAAGCTTGTGGTTGCACTTGTTTTACAATGGAAGGTCATGAAAAGATTAAATCCTTAAAATCATCTGGGTGATTCATACCACATTCCAACCACTCTCGTTTTACATCAACACCCACCACCATACCATCTGCCCAGATGGGGTATTAGCAGTTTAATAGGGTTTTGGGGGAGCAAAATACATTATCTCAAATATTCCAGTCATTTATCTACAATGACTACCCAAAACCACTTTCATGATTAAAGATGATGCCTAGGGCATTTAATGCTCCAGCACTTAAGCAAGACTAGCATGTCGCTTAAGTACGACCTATCACTAGTAATTTACCACTTAATATCTAGGGTGACAAGGATTTAGGAATTCAAATGTCAAGGATGGCATAATAATATCTAATTATCAAGTTGGTATTTAACTACCTTAATATTTGACATACATTTGCATATGGAAATTAAAGCATTGAAAATTGCTATTTTAAAGAACATAATTTGCATAAAATGTATGGTCAAAATGATCAAAATATTGACTCTCTTGGATTATAGGCAAGAGGGTCTTGATAGTCTTGTTCTTGATTAAATTGAGATCTCCGCTTCTCCGAACTCTACTTGATTTAACGTGTTTAAAAAGAACAAACAAGCGAAGAGAACAATAAATACACAAGAAATAGTAAATGAACTCTAAATGAAAAAATACCACTTTCATTAGCAAAATCTTGAATTTAGAAAATTTAGAAATAGAATTAACTTAAATCGGAGTTAAAATGAAGGAGAACGGAGCTTCCAAAGTTTGCTTTTGAATTAAATCAGGAAATATAAAAGGGAAGAGAGAAAATGTTTCTCAGACATGCGGGTCCCACAGCACAGCGGCGTGTCACATGGGAACAGCACGTGGACCGAGTCCATGCGCACGGCGCACTGGTCCACGGGATTTTCCGCGCTTCGGGGCCCACTGTCAGCCACTGGGGCAAACCCGAAGTAAAAGCCGGCCATTACAATTCCCACGGGCCCACGGGGCAGTGACTCAAACGTCATTTAACCCGGCTAATCATTGCTTAAGCCCTAACTACAACAGCGATACGGGGGGTTAATGGCGCACAGTGCCGGTCGGTTTCCGACCAAAACAGAGGGGCGCACGGGCGTCTCTGGCCAAGCTCGTCGCCGGCGAAGGTGTCCAAGGCGGCGGCCAACAAGGACCAAAATGGGTTGCTCTCGGCGAGGCGAAGCTGATGACGGTGGTGGCGCGGCGAGGGGTGCATCGGAGCGGCGGCGCGACGAAGGTGAGTGGCAGCGACGCTACGGGTGGCGCGGCAAACCGGCGGCGGGGTGGCGCGGGGAAAAAGATGGTGCGAGCACGGGATAGAGCAAGGCGAGGGGAGTTTACTGAGACAAAGAAGGGAGCCGGAGGTGGACGGTGGACAGAGATTGTCGACGGGGGAGATTGTGGCCGGAACTGGAGGAAAAGACCGATTCCGGAGGCGACGGTGGACCAAAACCAAATCAGCTTGGGGGGGATGAGTTCCTTGCGGCCTGGAACACGGGGTGACAGCAGTGGAGCGGCGGGGAACTCGCCGGAACGACTATTTGACGGCGGAGCGGTACAGCCGAAAAGGGTGCTCAGGCTTTTCTTCAGGCACTTTCTTCGGTGGACTTACCGAGGGCGAAGGGGCGAAGTAGGGGATGACAATGGGGAGCTTGGGGCTCTTTGTAACCGAAGAAAAGGAGAAGGAGACGTTGGGGCTCGGCGGGAGGGCGCATTGTCTCGAGGGGCGACATGGGCGAGCGAAGCGATGGTGTCACGGCGGCGACCTTGGAGGGCCGGAGCAGGTGGGCGGGGTGATGGCGAGGCGACGGGGCGTGGGCGACGCGACAGGACCAGGCGGCAGGTGGGCGCAGTCGTGGAAGCAGTCGCGCGTGCGCAAGCGCAGTGCGCTGGAGCAGGGCGCGGACCGGGCAGCTCGGTGCGCGGCGCTGGTGTCACGGGAGCGCAGTTGGAGCAGGTGCGGTGGGGACGATCTGGCGACGAGACTAGGCGAGAGGGGGGCGCCGGAGTCAAGGTAGGTGGGGAGCAGGTGGCGGCAGAGGGCGCCGGGCGTGCGCGGCGCAGTCAGAGCGGCACGGGTGCAGCCGGAGCGCGCTCTGGGCGGCCGGGGCCGGGCTGGGCCAAGGAAAGGCCGGGGAGAGATTGGGTCAAGCCCAATAGGAGAAGGGGATATTTGAAATGAGATTTGAATCCGAAAATTGAATTGTGGTTGAAGTTTTGAATTGGAGCTTTAGAAAACAATTTGACAAACTGAAACACTATTCATGGTCTGAAAACGGGCTGTTACAAAGTAGAAATAGATTAAGGAAATTGCTAAATGACACTCGAGTATTTATGTGGGCTGCAAGTACTCGATTTTGTATCCACTGGATACGCTTTGCGATTCGTACTGTGTTTATGTATATGTGGGCGTGCAAAAGACCAGATGGGGCGGGCAGAGACCCGTTTACGCTATGCGAACCGTCCAAAAAAATTGAAACAGTGAATCCTTGAATACCGCACCTCTTTATTTCTCCTCTTCAATTCCCCACCACACATTTTCTATCTGTGCTCTTCATCGCCTCTTTGTTTCTCTCACCACCGAGACAGAGAGAGAAGGTAGGAAGGGAAATGAGTATACTGATCAGAGAGAGAGAGGAAGGAATTCAGAAAAGGAGAGGGCATTGTTTCTTCTCCACCTAGATAAGGATTTTGTGCAAATCCACTGGTGAATGAGCGGTGGTGGAGCCAAGCGGTCGGAAGAGGCGCGAGGCGAGGCAGGCGGCCGCAACCGCGATGTGCACTATTTCAGCGATGGACACAAACGAGCTAGGGTTTGCGAGTTTTTCCTCTCTCATCTCGGTGCAGCCTTGCTCTAGTTGTTGGCTCGTGGTGTTCTTTTTGTGATCTGTTTGCGCGGATGCTGATTTGGTGTGGTGATGGAACATTTTTGTAGGTTGGTTTTTGTTGGGAAGGGATGGAGATGGTGGAGCGGCGCTAGCCGATTTATGGAGCTTGTGCGTTTCCAGTAACCTTTTTCCTTGCCTATTTACTGCAGATTTTTTTCTTGTGGTTGTGTAGGCCTGATGCATATTTTGGTGCTTTTAGCTATTAATTTTTGTGATGTAGCCACTTGATATCCTGAATTGTAGTACATCAGTAATCATCAATATTTCATTTCCACAGAGAACCTTTAATATGAGCACCATCAAAGTTGAAGTGTGTAGAATGACTGGTTGGTATGTGAAACTCAAGATGGTAATGGACAATCGAGGCAGTACTAATGATACCTTCCAAGAAAGAGATGCATCGGTTTGGCTAGCAACATAGGAAGCAAGGCCAGAATCTTTTGTCTGATGCATCACAGAAGATATGGTAAGGAGACCTAAAAAAATAGATTTATTCTTAATACAGTGTGATTAGTTCAGTTTTCAGATAACCCTGTCAATCTTGCCAAGATCAAGCGCTTCAAAGTTTTTCAACACCAGATGTGGAGGTAAGGTGAATCTGCAAGGTACCAGAGTACATAATATATATTTCAGTTTGTGAAACTCCTAAAACGAACAGACGTTCCATTTGTAAAACATCAGGCTTTATCCAGTTATTATAAGATTAGGACCTGTTCTTGATATCAGCTTCCCTGCGACCGAGCCTTGGAGTGTCGACAGTGAGTGCAATAGCCTTAAAGCCAGCCATTTCAGCCCTTTTGACAAGTTGCCGTGCTATATTCCTATCTTTGTAGACCTGAAGAAGACAGAGTGATACACTAAGGTAAGGTTGACGAACATCAACAGTGCTTCTTAATCATAATTTTAGTGAAGACAAGACATACATAAAGCTGGAAGAAACGTATTCCCGGTCCAACTGAGTTAACCTCTTCGACACTAGAAGTAGACCATGAAGACATGAAGACATAATTTTTTGATGGGGTATTAGTGGAAGGTTCATTACTACAAGGAATCAGTTTTGTTTTACCAAACAATACATTTTTTGGAACTTTTTTTTTACCATGATGTCCAATCAGGTCGCATGCAAATGCATTTTTTTGGAGCATATGGTTCTTTTTTTCGTTGCAATCAAACTGCAAGGTTAGGACATAGTAAGATTATTTAGAGATAACTAGATTGTTGTTCATGTCATTTTCATTTTTGTTCCAATCTCTAAATAGTTTTTTTTTGTTAGACCAGTACACAATAACTGTTTAATCATATTGGCCTTTTTTCAGTTTTCAAAATATGACATCTATCCATCTCTGTTCATGATTTTTTTGGCTGGGTTGTGGCTCATATGTGTTTTTGAATATATATCTCATATATGTACTTTTTAAGATTATATAGTTAAAACTTTTTTGACCTATACTATTTTTTGTGTTTCCCAGTTCATCTCGTCAAGTGCCATCAAGGAGGTTCTTGTTCATCATATCAGTTTGATCTGTTTTGTAGTTTGATCATAAATTTAATTTGTAGTCTGTACTGTTGTACTCTTTTATAGATACGTAGTTTTGAGATATATGTAATTAATTTGTAGCCTATAGAGACATAGATATGTAGTTTGAGAGACTGAGGAATGAGTAGTATTCCTAGGAGGTTAGAGGAATGGATTCGTACGGAATATGTGTTGTATAAAAAACTCTTTTCGTTGTGGTTTAGTTGCATGCAGGGTTTTTTTGTGCCTTTATTTTTTGCAAAGCAATGGTATGTTACTCTTACTCTGCATGCTTGCTGCCTCCTTAAATCAAATATATTGATAAAAGCAAGCAAGCATGCTCGTAAGATGTAATTTTCCATGCATCTTTGTATGAAGAAAAGGACACAAAGCTTCTATGCAACTAAAACTAGGATAAAGTGTGGCACATAGTTTTCTGTAACTAGTTTTGAACCCTACTTTTGTTTTTGTATTGAAGGTAACATGTGTTTTTTGTAACATGTTGCTTGTACCTCTACATTTGTAGCCAGAAGATAGACATTGTTTTCAATCACCATCTGAAAATTCTGGATTCAAAGCAGTCAACATAACTAGCATAAAACACTATTTTTACATGAAGCACAGACTAGTTTTACATAGTTCAAAATACGTAAAAATTGCCTTGATCTTATATAAAAAAAATACCACATTATGTATAAAAAAAACTACTTGTGTTTGTTCTACTTGCAAAGTAGTTGGTTGGAACCCACTAACATGTTGTAGTAGGTTTGTGAATAAAGCATGTCCCTATAAGTGTTTTACCAAAGAAAAAGAACATCACACTCAAATAATATATATACATACACACATGCGTTTTTTATACCAAAAACATTAGTTATAAATCATTGATATTTGTTTGTTACCTTACAGTTTTCAAAGGATGCTGCTACACAATCTATGCTACTATAGTTGTAATTCTTATAGTCTTTTTTCTTCGGTGGCCACCATGTTTTGCATAATTTTATTTTATTTAGACATTTTTACTCAGCAAAGCAACATTTGCCAACTGTGTTTTCTATTTTTTGTGTTGCACATGTACTTGAAAATATGCTTGTGTAATTTGAGGATGCAAATGCATTTCTGAAGTCCATGGTAAGACTTGGGACTTGTTATCATGCCCATCACTTTTTATATAACGTATTAATACTTTTTACTTATTTTACATTATATAAATTTTGTAATATTCTTTTGTAAAAAATACATGTGCGCAATTTGGAACAAGTCCCTTTTATATGGATGACTGAACATAGGGTTGTATGTAGTGTTAACTGAGCCGATGGTAACCTTTGTACAACGACAATCATGTAAAAGTTGATATCTGAGTTTAATTGAAAAAAGATGACCTGTGAAATAACTTGAAAAACTAGGAGCAGTTGAGAGTTATGAACTAGCAGTGTAATGATTTAATAGCAGTACAACGAACTAGCAATACAATGGTTAATTTTATTTTTTAATTTGGTGTCTTTTTTTTTGTTTTTTCATCATTCGTAGCTTGTTTTTAATTTATATATTTGTTTTCTAATTTGTTTTGTAGCTTCTTAAATCCCTTAAAAGGAAATTTGATCATTGTGCAACATCAAAAAGAAACCTGCTTGTAATTCTTCTCATTATGTAAGCCATGCTTGTAATTTAGATAGTATAGAAAAGATAGCAAAAAAGACACAAACAGGTGAAAAAGTACCTTTAATTGTGCAGCAGCTGATGTTAGCGAAGTACAAGGATCTGGGATCGTGCTGCTCGTCATAAACATGTTGTTCTGTAACAAGGTAACTTTTCATAAGACCTTGTCACCTTTTTGTTTTTCAAAAAATAATGATACTTGTAGTTTTGATCATATTTCCACTATTTGTCCTACCTGGTAAATTGTACTCCCAAGGAAACTTGTTTTTGAACAACCAACTTGATGGGAATTTTGTATTTTTGTAAATAGTTAATAAGAAGTTGCCACTTTTTTTTAGAAAAAAATATTTTAAAGTAAGAATTCAAACACTTTTTTACATTGCACTTTTGCACGTAAAAAATGCCAGTATCATGTATAATATATATATATATATATATATATCACATGTAAATTTCATATTTGTTTTACTGCACATAGCTTTGACTCGTTGTTCTAACTTAAACTCACAAAAGACATGTGAATGAACCCATTCCTTGTAGGTTGTCATTCAAATTGGTATATACTACCTTCACCCTCCTTAGCAGTGAGCATGTTCTATTTTTGAAAAATGTTTAGTATGATTTTGTAATATTTTTAAAATTTTATGTTTCTTTAAAAACCATATACCTGATAATATCCTTGCTTATTTTGTGGGTGCCATCGTCCTGAAGCCACCTGGATGCCCTGTTGTCTATATTACCAAGTCAAATCATTTTTTTACACCAACTACTGGTAATTTGTACATACATAATTATATATAAATTATGTAATTTCAATGCGTAAAAAATACATGCGTATGAAAGGTGAGGGCGCATGCACATCTTGTTGATCATATGCGCACTAATGAAGCCTTGGGCAACTTTGCACATGGTAATGACATGAATTATGTCATTTTATAACATAAATATGCACCACGGAGACATGAATTATGATTTTATTAGCACAAAACGAAACAACATGTGTTCTAGGTGATTTTTTTACCGCTGACGTTTTAACAGGGAACTAACAATCTACACTGATTGAAAAATAGCGACAAGCACATAATCTCTTTTTGCTGGTGTTTTAGTTTCATGCATCTTTTTTTGTGTGCTTTTAATTTTTGCCAAGGTAATGGCAAGCTACTTTTTACTGAATGATTGTTGCTTAACTTAAAAAATAACAATTGTAAAGCAACAAGAATGCATGTAAGATGATTTTTTTTTTGCATTCACCTCCTTGTATTAAGAAAAGGGCACAAGCGCTCATGCAAGTAAAACTAGGATAAAGTTTGTTTTCTGGATAACATAATGTGTTTTCTGGATATTTTTCTGCAGCTGCATGCAGGATATACCAGATTTTTTAAATGACCTTTTTTAAGTACAACAACATAATGAAGTGCTATCTAGTTATCATTTTCACTTTTTTTCACAATATATACTAAAGATTACTAGCATGAACTCGAGGAACTATTCAAATTTGATAACACACAAAAGTTCTCTGTTCTAAATGGGGTTTTATGTTGCAGTTTGAAACATTTCTTCAGGGGACACAATATAACTTTAACGACACTGGATACGCACACGCGCATGTGAAGACCCACAACAATACATTGTGTGCAGCTCCTTTTTACCAGCATATCTTATCCAGATGAGAAAATGTTTTGATATAGGGTTTTCCACATTTTTGGGTGTCTTTTTTTTATTCGAGTATATGTGGCCCACCTTAATGTTTTTGTTGGTCTTAGGCTTCAACTTAATGTTTTTGTTGGTCTTAGGCCTCAACATTGTGATTTAGCGCAAAATAACTTATTCTTTCATTTTTTTTTCGGCCCAAACAAAAAAGAAGAAGAAATGGGCCTTTTTATTTTTTTTTGTTTTGGGCCTGCACGATTGTGGCTTAGGCCTCAACATCTTGAGTCTGTCTTAGGCCTCAATATTGTGGCTTAACAACTATTCATAACGGGCCGGGCAGTTGTAGACAGAAAAAAAGCCCAACAAAACTGTGTCAGGTACAACCCGACCCGTTAACTATAGGGGCAGGCAGGGCGCAATGGGTGTGCATGCCTGTCTGTTACGGGGGAGGGGGAACCATCAGATTGAAATCGAATGGACAAAAAATCTGAGTACTTCAAAAGGTACAAAATACTTGATTGCTGTCTAGACACCCCCATAGATTAATACCACGATCAAATCGCGGCTCTTAGTTTACGACAGGTGAATCAAGAAATTTTTTTTTAAAGAAAGATAGCTAATTACTAACCGCGTGCAAAAGAACTCGATTAACTGTGCGCTGCGTTGTAAAAGTGCTTTCCATTTCATATTCCCAGGGGATTTATGATGAAAGTGTGAGGTTCTTTTCTGTTATTATGTTACTGCCAAATGTTCTTCACTTTGCGAATCGTAAACCTAAAGTTGCTTCTAAGATTGGCAATGGCATGCCCTAGGTAGTATCCATGGAATCTCGCCTACCAAATTAGTTTGGCAATGGAAATTCGGCCAAAATTCAACCAAACTGGAAATTTCGGCCCGATTTTTGATTCTAACGGGGGATAGAACCAGTAAAACCGGTTTTTGGCCGATTTTGAAATCCCTGCCCCCATATGGGTCAGTGTTTTTCTTGAAAGTACGTTTTTTAGGACATCCCAGGATAGTGGTGTGCCATTTATTTGTTACAAAAATTGTGTGTCATAATATTAAGAGAGAGATGGAAAATTTACTGTATGTTACAATTGCGCCACGCCCATATTTAGCAAACCTATCAGACATACGGAAACGGATCGCCGAGAGAACACTGGACAACCTTTTTTCGTTAGCATTAGAACACGACTAATTACTAGCTGCGTGCTCATATATAATAATCTCACTAGAATTCTGTCGAACCTGCATTTCTCAGATATTTATGAGAAGCAATAATCAAAACTTTCGATGCTTCCTTTTTGTGCATATTGCCAACATCCCGTGTGCTGCTGCTGCTGCTGCAAATAGTGAAGTAAACCAATGAATTAATGGATCCGGATTCAGTGACTTTGCAGAGCAAAGTCACGGTGTGACTTTGCAGATCTGGACCCTCCAGATGACATCTGACGGCTGGATCTAGATTGAGTGATTAGAGGAAGAAAAAAAAAACAAGATGGACAAATTGATTCAGCCGTCAGATATCATCTGGAGGGTCCAGATCTGCAAAGTCACGGTGTGACTTTGCTCTACAAAGTCACTGAATCCGGATCCTGAATTAATGGCTTAATCCACAAGCTATCAAAAGGAAATGTGTAGCACGTTTCATGCCAACTTCATGATGGCATGGATACAAATTAGAAGAATCTCTCCAAGCCAACCTAATAAAAAAAGTGCTGTGGTTGTTCTAAGTTTTTGCAGTTCTTTAAGCATATTTCTCTCATTTTTTTCAATGTCCAATTTAGTTTGTCTTGGGGATTTTTTTACATCTATATTTAGGTTCGCCTTGAACACATGCCACCTTGTGCGTGGCGGAAAAATATCTTACACTAAAAAAACAATGTTATGGGGACGAGTTCACATACAGATTTTAGTTATTTAGTGCAGCTTTTGTCTACAACAAGTTCTGCAACATTCCAGTTATCCATCAGCAATTGTACATACTCAATAAACTTTCAGTAGCTATTCCCATGATGACATTACAAAATTTTCAAGTTTTTCTAGTAGAACTACTGTAAATGCGCTTGAATAGCTGCAACATTTTTCTGAACCGTCCTACGCTAAAAAAAAACCCTAGAACATCGATCCTAAGATTGCCTGAGCCAAATTAAGATATTTTCGAAGTTCCATGTAAGTGCCATGCATGTAAGATAAGGGCCTACATATCATTATCAATCAGCAAAGGACAGGAAGCTACTTGCTCCAAAAGAGTTGCAGAATTTGTCCGAAGTGTCTAACTCCTGCTTTGGAAACCCCCCACCCAGAAAAAAAAAAAACAAAAGCCGGTGCATTGCATCATCGTAATCGATGCAATTACGCGTGAATGTGAGTCCCTGTCTGCCGAACTGAAGCATCCGAAATTAAGGCTGAATTTTGGTTGGCCCGGCTAATTTCAGGTCATTCAGAAGTTCAGATAACCCGTGAAGAAAAGACTTCAGGAATGAAACCAGCCTACAACTATGCTATACATGTTGAGCCTCGGTAGATAGAAACAATGATACATAGTCAATAATATTTTTTCGACGGGCCGTTAGCAAGATTCTTGGGCCAAATATATTAAGAAGGGGAGGACAAGTTAAGGGAATAAGAACAGAGAGAAAGCTCCCTGAAAAAACCAAAGGAAAACACCTTGCAGCCTCAAACAGTCGTGCTAAGATAGTACCAACACGTTACACACAGTCTAAGTAGCTGAAACACATCCAGCAGCCTTCTATGAGAAGATCTCCTCCTTGATACTCGAGAGCACATCGGTCGCAGGCCGGCAACGTCCCTAAAAAATTCTGGCATTACGCTCTTTCTAGATACACCAGTGAACGAGGATGGTCACCGTGTCAAAGTCTCGTCTGAGCGGTTTTGAGATTATGTAACATCCCGTTTCAGATGTAATTTAGTATCCTCCGTTTGTCTTCTTGGTTTTCAAAATCTATTTCAAATTAGTGTGTATTTGCAAAATTCCTTAAATTTCTGCCTTGTTTCAAAATTTGGAGTTCGGGTTCAGCTCGGTGCTGGGTTCAACTTCGACTCCCCTTTCTTGGGTCCGGCCCATTTTTTTTCCAAAAGTTAGCGCGGAGCCGTCCCGGCACGCTCGTGCTCGCTCTGCCGTACCCCTCATGCGCCTACCTGCTCCGTCCCATTGCCCACCTGGCCTTGACCATCAATGCCAGCGCTCCCGCGCCCGTCTCATCCCCAAGCAACCTTCTGTGCATGCCCGCACCCTGCTCTGTTCCATCACTTTGTACCCACCTCGTGCTCTCACCTGCCACCATCGGGACCAAGCGCCTTTAGCTGAGCCTCTCAGCGGCTCTCTCCTCCTCTCCTCTAGGCTATAAAAGGGCCCAAGCATCCTTCTTCATCTCCTTTCCATACCCAACTCCTCCTCTCGCTCTGGTTGTTGTGGTTTGCCCGAAGCTCTGAGCTCCGACATCAAGCCACCGCGCGCCTCCTCTCGACCCTCGCCACACCAGTGCAGTCCCTCTCCTACCCGCATCTTTTGGTAACCCAGAGCTCCTTGAAGCAGCCCCTCACTCCATTTTAGTTGTGTTTCGTAGGAGCCGCCGCTTTTCCGCTTCTCCTCCAGACCAGGCTGACTCCTTTCATCGCCATCCTCCTTTGCCTTTGACTGTGACCTTCCCCGTTGTCGCCCACCGTCCGCCAACCCCCTCCGCCCCCCTCTCTCTCTCTGTCCTGGTGAGTTTTCCGTGTCCTGTTCTCTTTCTTTGTTCTTTCGACCGTGTTAAGCAGTCGAGTCTTTCTTGGTTCTTTTGACCATTGTTGAGTAGTCAAAACCTTCCTCTCTTTCAACCACTGTAGCGTAGTCGAACCCTTCTTTCCTACGACTACGTTGTGGAGTCGTATCCTTCCTACGACCACGTTGAGTAGTCGTATTCCTCCTGAACTTTTCATACGACCACATTGTGTAGTCATATTCTTCCTACGACCACGTTGAGTAGTTGTATCCCTCTTCAACCTTTCCTACGACCACATTGTGTAGTTGTATTCTTCCTACGACCATGTTGAGTAGTCGTATCCTTCTTTCCTTCGACCACTCATGTAGTCGAACCCTTCCGACCACTCATGTTGTCGAACCCCTTTCGACCACGTGGTGTAGTTGAAACCTCTCCTTGCGACCACGTGAAGTCGTTGAGCAAAGTATTCAAAACCGATCTTCGAGGACTCTATTCTCCTCCGTTATAACTTCGATTGCGTTGTTTCTTATTTATAAATTGTCTAAATTTAAGATCTTAATTTTAGCTCTAGTCTTATTTAATTTGGAGTTTATTTATTATTTTTTGTGTATTTATTTGTTCTCTCTGCTTGTTTGTTCCTCTTTTCCGGTACACTCGTACGAGTAGAATTCGAAGAAGCAGGCGATCTCCACGTCGACCAAGTACAAGACCTCCAAGACCCTACTGCCTTTTATTAAGGCGGGTCAATACTTTGATCATGTTGCGTCTACACTTTTCGCAAATTATATTCATTTAAATTACCGAAATTGCATGTTTTAATTCTTTAAACAAATGTATGTCAACTCTTAAGGTAGTTAAATACCCATTTGATGATTAATTATTTACTATACTATCATTTGACATTTGAATCCATTACTCCATGTCACCCTAGTAACTATGTGATAACTTACTAGCTATATGTTGTATTTAAGCAACATGCTAGTCTTGCTTAATTACCGGAGTATTAAATGTCCCAATCATCATCTCTTAAAATAATGAAATTATTTTAGGGCAATCGTGGGAGGTACATGACTGTAGTATTTATGATAAATTGGTTTTCTCTCAAAACCCCAAACTTGTAACACCACATCTGAGCGGATGGTATGATGATGGGTGCAGATGTAGCATGAGAATGGTGGGTGTGTGGTCTGAACTGCCCAGATGACCTTAAGGACTTAATCCAGTGATGACCTCCCATTGAAAAACATATGCGACCACAAGTCAGCAAAGTGCAAATTGTCTTAGTAAAGTTATTGAACCCTGAAAGTCATCTCGCTTGAGGGGATTGAGGTAGTGCAAGTGGCTGGATGTGTTCCGGCTTGAATGGGACACTGTGGTAAGGTGAGGTTTGCCAGCTGTGCTAGTCGTTGTGGCAAGGGAGGCCAGCTGTGCTAGTCGTTGTGGTGAGCATCCCGCACAACTTATGGGTGCAAACCCATTTGGGTGAGGTGACGGAAGGGGCGAGATGATTTGAAAAACTACTGTGACGATCTCTCAACTGTACGACTACAAAATCGTGTGGGGCAACGAGTTGATTGTCTCTTATGGGTAAAGTGTACAACCTCTGTAGAGCGTAAAACTGTTTAAACAGCTGCGCCTACGGTCAAAGGTGGACATGGAAACTTTTTTAGAGTTAGTTCTATTTTCAAAAACCCTTGTGGTTGGGACAAAAACTTGGTCGGGTGGATGTAACTCGGACTTGGTATTGTTCCTGGGTGGTCGTACCCAGTGTTGTTAAGTGGTGGATGTAACCATAATCTTTTAAGCATAGGTGGAGGTAGCCTCTGCTGTTAAAACTATTGCACTTTTACTCTCTTTAATAAAATGCAATGTGGTTAAAATGCTAAGTGATAGGAATTTCTAATTATGATACTTGGAAACATTGGTTTAGCAAATAAAAGAACCCGAGCCATCCTTACTAAACCTTGCATGTATATTATTGCATCCTGTGTGTTAGCTCACGAGCACAGAAGTTGTGCTCATTTTCGCTCTTTCCCCAACCCTTCAGACCCCGCAGAACCTGGAGACTACGACTACTACGAGGATCTTGAAGTCGAAGGCCAGGGAGATGACGACAAGTAGTGTGGTCGTAGCTATTTTAGTCTCACCCCATCTAGTGGGTTTGTCAAGACTAGTGTACGACCGTATTGGCCAAATCCTTGGTTAATACCAGTCGCACACAAGCTGCCTCAGTTGCTTGCCTATGGAGAGATGTGTTCTACATCCCCTTTTGCTTCCGTTGTAGCTTCCGTAGGTTTCTTTTGAGTTGTAACCAGTTTGGCTTGTTCAGTCCTCCTTGTAAAACTCGACTCGACGTGGTCTATATCACTCTAGTGTTTGTAATATATTGAATGGTTTGGTCTTTACAACATGTATGAATTGATTCAGCAATATACCTGTGAGTGCTATTTACTGATTCAGGGGGTAGCATAGTGTTTTCACAGAGGACTCGATTTTGGATCCGACAGATTAACTTCCTCGTGGTAAGCCAACAATCTTGGGAGCTAGACATCGCAATAGAGGGGATCGGGAATTGGATGTCGCTCCACATCCTGAATCTTGCTCAAACCTCGGTCGAGAAGGGACAGTCGATGAACAGGTGTTTACAACTCTCATCGGAGTGATTGCAAAGTGAACAACACCCAAGATTGGGCCAGCCACGCCGCTGGAGATTATCGTTATTGAGGCACTTCTCATGAATGACCAACCACATTAAAAACTTACATCGCGACTGCGCTTTAGACTTCCAGATGCACTTGTGGCAAGTGAAGGTTGTTGAAGCGACTTGTGGCAAGTGAAGGTTGTTGAAGCGCGAAGAAGAGCCGATAGGCGTAATGTCGAGTACTTGTCGTCGACCGAGTGTGATTCGACCATCAGTCCTGATTGGACCATCATTGAGGAGGCGATCCTTGTCGGAGTGCGATTCGAACACGATCAGGAAGTTCCCCGGGTAGCAGGATGCACAGTGAAGCACGCCGTCGACACTCCCATTTCTGACTAGATTACCTCGACCACCTCTGGTCTGGTCCCGCCCATGCAGACGATGAGTGTGCGCTCGAGGCAACGCTCCATGTCACTCATGGCCAGCAACATGGGGACAACGCACACTTCTTGAGCCAGGCGATGAAGGGGATCGCCTAGGGGGAACTCGTCGTCGATATCCCCATGCAACCGAGGCTAAGGAGGTGCGATGGTGGCTAGATTAAAGCGGGATCCCCGAACCGGGGTTGGGGATACACCCCGATCGAAGGGCTGTTGTGCCCCGACCTCCGACGAAGATTGCCCTGGCTGGCATCTTCAGACACACGCCGATGTAGTGCTGGGGGCAGATCATCCGTAGTCGCGTTGGTAGTTAAGGACTTGGAGGCCGCCACCCCGATCCGATGACCAGGCAGGGGGCTGAGGGATCTCTTGTAGTGGTTCAACGAGTGCCCTATGTCCTTACAACAAAAACATCTAGTTGGGTTCGCACACCGTGGCAACATGATCTCTCGCGGCGAGCTGAAGCTAAGCCGATGAGATTGCGGGGATTGGCATGGAGGTAGTCGTAGTCCGTGGACTGGTGGGCCTCTAGCGCTAGAAGTGACGACGATGGACTTTATGCCACCATCGCCTCTAGAGTCGTGGAAACCGAGGCGACCTATGGGAGCAAAGGCTTGTCTGGCGAGCAGGAGTGAGGACATGAGTTCCCTGCAGGGAGGCCACAATCCACAAATAGGGGCCTCTTGTTGTGGACATCCTTGAAGGCGATCCTGGTCCCACGAAGGAAGCGACCATAGGACCGGGAGGAGACGACCGCGACCTTGCTTGCGACGGGGAGCACACAGAGGCCTGAGGAGGGTGGAGCACTGCTTGGACTCTACCAAATCTGGGGAGGATTCACACCATCTCCGCTCCTTCTCCGTCTGCTTCCCGAAAATCGCCGCCTAGAAATCTGTGTCCGAGGATGAAGATGCCATGGAAGGTGGTTACGCCATAGGACCGGAGGCGGAGGTTGTGTGGCACGCCGCTAGAGTGGTAGGCTGCGCGAGAGGAGAGGAGAGGAGCACGAGGGTTTCCTGAGTGCGAGGAGATGGGGGAGAGGGAAGTGTAGCTCACCCTAATTGTCATACATATAGCTAGCCATAGGTGCATATATATGGACATAGTAGCGCATGATCAGATCTTGGCTTAGTACTTCACTTCATGGGCTCAAATTGAACTACTTCTGGCCGAGGAATTGCTTCTTTCTTTCTCCGATGTAGATTTCAACCCTCTTGTTGATGTCTTCTATCAACATAATGCCCCCGGCGGCCGTGTTCTCGCCCTTCTTGCCGACGGCGCCATGATCGGCATTAGGTTGCTTCATCGTTGCTGCCATTGGTTTGCTATACACCATTGGCTTTGTGAGGAGGTTGTAGACAAGCTCAATCTAGCTTGTCAACCTTTTGAACCCTCACCTCGCTGCCAGAGGTAGGGGCCATGTGTCGGACCCGGATTTAGCCAATCTAGAACCCTTTGTGAATCCACTGCATTATTCCCTAGATCAGTAGATAGTACTCATAGATACATCACTGAATCATTTCATACATGACATAAATCGTACCATACATTAAATTACAAAACACCAGAGTTCACATAGATCGTGATCCGTCAAGTTTACAATAAAACCGATCAGGCCAAAAGGATACATTACATAAAAGCGAAAGCGGTAGAGGAAGCAAATGGGGAAGGCCCATCTCGCCAAAGGTAAGCGATTGGAGTAACGTGTGTGCGGCCGATATTATGCAAACACTTGGATAATATTGGTGTGCGCAAGCACTGACTTAGCCAGCTAGACTGGGGTAAGATCTATACTACTAGAGACTAATCTAATCTCCACCGTCTTCTTTGCCATCAGCTCCTGGGACATTGTAGTATGTGTAGTGTCCTTGGTCCACGGGCTCTAAGGGATTTGGGGAGCGAGAGTGAGCACAAGCAACAGTGCTCTGCGAGCCAACACACAGAATGTAATAGATATATATGCAAGGTTTAACAAGGATAGCTCGGGTTCTTTTATTTGCTAGATGCAATATTTTTAATTGTAATAATTAGAAACTCCAATGACTTAGCATTTTAACCAAACCATAATTTCTTAAAGAGAGTAAAGGTGTGCAGATTTATAACGATGTAAGTTCCATCCAATTGCTACATGGTTCCATCCACCACATGCTTAATTTTGATTACTAGGGTTACATCCACCAACTTAACAACACCGGTTACACTCCTCCAGGAAAATCCAAAATCAGGATTACATCCACCGACGAGTCTTCATCCCACCCACAAATGTTTGTGAAATAGAAACTAACTCGAGTAAGTTCCTATGTGCGCCCTTTGACCATGGGTACGATCGCTCAACAGTTTAAACTCTACAAAAATTGTACACTTTACCCATAAGAGATAATCACTTGTTATATTTTACATGTTTCCTTAGACATGTGAATCAAGGAGATCATCATAAAACCTTTACAATATATCCTCAAAGGTAAGTTACACCCGCTAAGGTTTTATCCGAGGGTGGTTATGTCCACCACACCTAGATCGCCTATTGCGCCACATGGCGCTTACACGATGACACGACCCGTGTCCACGACGCTTAAAACTAGTGACACGACTCGTGGGTCACTCCCATGGTGCAACTCAGATTGGTGGATACAAATTATTTAACCAAGTCAACACCATTATAGACTTATGGTTATACTGTTTTACATTGGAAGGTTATCACAGGATTAAATTCTTAAAGTTATCTGGACGGTGCATACCACATACCGTCATTTCTTGTGCTACATCCACACCAACGATCATTCCATCTGCCCAAATGTGGTAACAACAAGTTGTTAGGGTTTTGAAAAGCATAAAACTAAGTATCTCAAATATACTAATCATTTCCCTCCAATGACTACCCAAAATTTTTTTTTGATTAAAAGATGATGATTAGGGCAATTAGTGCCCTGATACTTAAACAAGACTAGCATGACGCTTAAGTACGGCCTATAGTTAGTAAAGTTACCAATAAATTAGTTAGGGTGACAAAGATCATGTGATTCAAATGTCAAGGGATAGTACAATAATACTAAAGTATCAAGTCGGCTTGTATCTACCTTAAAATTTGACATACATTTGCATAAGAAATTAAGAATGCAATTTGATAATTTAAATAAATATAAATTTGCACAAATATAGGTTCAATATGATCAAATGTTAACTTGCCTGGCTCAAAAGCAGGTGGGTCTTGGAATTCTTGCGCTTGCTCGAACTGGGGCTCTTTCGTATCCTCGTACTTTACTCGGACGATCGCAGTGAAAAATGAACAAACAAACGAGCAAAGTAAATAAATACGAAAGAAAATTCAAATGAATTTCAAATTGAACAAAACAAATTCTCTCTAGTATAGGTGGGGTCCACAGCCCATTTTTTCTTTTTGTCTTATTGATTTTTCTAAAGAAAAACTATTCACTGACAGATGGGGCCCTGCTGTCATAGGCTTGGTTCACAAGAAGAGTGCATAGATCGAAGGTCAACATGCACTGTGCTGGTCTACAGCTGGGTGCACACTGTGCACTTAACGCACCGGGGCCTATGTGTCATTGACTCACAATGAAAACCCAGTTTTAAATACCCCTCATTAACTATTTTCGGACCCAGATGTCAGTCTAACACAACATTTAATTAAACTAGTTCCTAATCATTGCTTTGCCCTAATGACCTAGATTTTGCTTTAATGACGCATCAATAGTGCTTGTCTGGTTCCGACCAAACAGAGAAGCTCTAGGGCGCTCCTTGTCGCGCTCGTCGCCGGCGAGCCGGACTATGGGGGCGGCTCGGAATGCCCAAAATGGAACCCGACGAGGTGAGCGATCCCAACCGTACCGACGACGAGGGCCACAGTGGCTCACCACGACAGCGCGACGGTGAGGGGGCGGCGGTTCTACGAGCTCGCATCGCAATGGCCCGGCAACTCCCTTAAGCCACTAGTAAGCACATGAGCATCTACTAGGTACATGGAACTCACCGGAGAGGTTGGTGTGGTCTGAGATGCTCGAGACAGCACGGCGGCGGGAGCCCGAGGTGGCAGTGAGGTGGTCGTCGCGGAGAGCTCGCCGGAGGGGAAGAAGAAGCTTGGTGCGGCTTGGGTTGTCTTCGGGAAGTCCACGCAAATCTCCTGGCGTAGGCAATCGGACCGAGGTGCTACGATGATCGAACGACGTTGACAGCAGCTATTTGACCAGAGGGGAAGAAGATGGCAGCTCGGGTGGCTCTCAGGGGCGGTGGAGAGGACAACGATGCCATTGGGGACAAGGCGGAGGTGACTGAGGCTTTTATAGCCACGGAGGAAGAAGGGAGCTGTTGGATGCTTTGATGACCGTGCAAGGTCCCGAGGTGGCGGAGCTAGCTTGGCGCTAGGGGAGGGAATGGTGGAGCCGGCGGGTGCGATGGACGCGCGAGAGGGAGGAGTTAAGAGAGAGGCGAGCTCTAATGGTTGACACACACACACACACACAGAGATGGCTAGTGTTGGAACAGCTCAGAAGACTCTGCTCGACGAAACCGATCAAAGACTAAGCACGTGCACACGCGAACACACTGGATGGAAGCCACGTACTGAAACTCTAATAGCAATACACAATTCACATACGCGAGAACAGAGAAAGGATTTTGTGTGCTATGCACTCATAGCGCTGCTTATTTGCTTCGAACTCTCAACTTACATTGCTTATTCTGTTACATGGTGCTAGTACTAGTTATATAGTACCAAACGTATGTATGTAACTCGGACTCGGCCTTGAAGCTGACTCGGATACGGAAGCAATAAACAAAGATTATCTAACAATCACTCCCTAATCTTTGTATACTTACTTATATTTCGTGTGTTTGCGCTTGACACAACTTCAACATGGCTCCCACACACTCACCAAGACGGTGGCACAACTCAAACACGTCTTGGGCTCCAAGTTGGACACAACTTCAACTTGGCTCACACTTATTTGTCCGAAGACGGTGGCACAACTCGAACACGTCTTGGACTCTTATTCATTGAGGCAGTCGGCCTCAACTACGACTTGCACCCCAACTCATACTCAGACTTCAAGTTGGTCACAACTTCAACTTGAGTAACACACAAACTCGACTCAGGACGGCGAACACATCTCCACAACGTCCCTCTCCTTTGCCTTTCGATGATCGGCACAAAGATGCATCATCGTTTTCAACGTCTTCCACACAGCTTTGGCCGAATCCTTTTCGACCAGTAGGAAGAGCGTTTCCTCCGAGATGCCTCCATAGATAACCGCCAATGCCATCTGATCCTTGCGGACACAACTTCCCGGAGAACGCGACATAATCTTGAGAACAAATCAGAAACTCAGGCTCCTCGTCACAGAGTCGCATGCACCGTACAGTGCATCGGTCTCGCCGCCACGCCCCGTTGTGCGCTTCAGCGCTGTGGTGCCTAATGTGTCATCGGGATCCGCCGCATGCGCACTCCCACCGTATATGCCACCCCGGGAGTCGAGATCACCCCTCTCGAGGTAGCAGCTAGGATTTCGAACCTAGAACTCTGATACCAATTGTTGGAATAGCTCAGAAGACTCTACTCGACGAAACAGATCAAAGACTAAGCACGTGCACACGCGAACACACTGGATGGAAGCCACGTACTGAAACTCTGATAGCAATACACAATTCACGTACGCGAGAACAGGAGAAAGGACTTTGGTGCTGCTATGCACTCATAGCAGCGTTTTCTATTTGCTTCTGAACTCTCAACTTACATTGCTTATTCTGTTACATGATGCTAGTACTATTTATATAGTACCAAACGAATGTATGTAACTCGGACTCGGCCTTGAAGTTGACTCGGATACGGAAGCAATAAACAAAGATTATCTAACAGCTAGGGGCTAGGCGTGGTGCTAGCTAGGGGAGGGCTACAGCGCACTGGTAAGGCACAACGGCGCATAGGTGTGCATTGTCACGGAGCAGTGGCGAGGCGGCGCTGGACGGACGCGGCGGGAGCGCGGCGCACCCTGGGCACGCACGGCGCGGGCAGGGGTGGCAGGGGGATGGGCTGAGCCCGAAGAGGGTTTGGAAAGTTTGAAATTTTGAATTTTGAGAGAAAACGAGTTGCACAAATCAAATTCAATTTCAAACTTTGAACAAACCCCAAAATGGGATGTTACACCATGGCGGTCTTAGCGCGTTGAAACATCGCCTTTTAATTATTATTATTATTGTTAATTAGATATGTTCTTGAGCTTTGATGGAATGGGTGATGGTCTCTATTTATAGACTCTGGGAATGGTGGGTTTCTTGTGAAGTTATGTGTAACTGTCCCTCACTGGAAGGGAGCAAGCAGCACTATTCCCATTTGTTTTAAATTTCAGAAGCAAGCGGTATTATTCTCATCTCAAAAACTTATGTGGTTGGCATCAGAACACCAGTAGCTAATTACTATATGCGTGCTCATATATAATAATCCCACTAGAATTCCATGGAGCCTGCATTTGTCATATATGCATAAAAATAATATATCTGAACTTTCAATGCTTGGTTTTTGTGCATATTGCGAACGTGCTGCTGCTGCTGCAAATAATAAACTGAATCAATCAATTAATGTCTTAATCCTTAAACTCTAGAAAGGAAAGGTGTAGCACGTTGCCTGCCACATTCATGGTGGCATGAATCCATCGTAGAACCATCTCTCCGAGGAATTCTTTTTATTATTTAATTCTTTTTAAAAGTTATTTTAAAGATAGCATTTTCCTAACTTTATTTCTAATTGTTGTCATATCACCGACCACGGTCTGACCAAACTGTGTTGTCACGTCACTCCTCTTAGCGTGACAGGACTTAGCCCCAAAACGGATGTGTCTAAAGAAGTAGGTAGCGTGACAACACATTTTGATCACGTCACGGGTCATGACATAACTAAATGAGTTAGAATTGAAAATAAAGTTAGGAAGATGCTATTTTTAAAATAATATTTAAAAAAGGATTAAAAAATAAAAATACTCCTCTCCAAGCCAGCCTGTAAAAAAAAAGTGTTGCGGCCGTTCTAAGTTCTTGCAATTTGTCAAGTGCATTGTCAACCTTTTGCGTGGCAGAAAGATATTTTCGCATAAAAAGCACGTTATGGGGATGAATTAGCATACATGTTTTAGTTATTTAGTGCAGCATTTATCTATAACAAGTACTGCACCGTTCCAGCAATCGATCAGAAATTGTACAAACGCAAATAACTGTCACACATTTCAGTATCTATTCCCATGATAAAATTGCAAAATTTCAACTTTCTAGTATAACTACCGTAGTTGTGCTTGAATGGCTGCAACATTTTCTGAACCGTCCCACATTCAAGAAATCCTAGAACATCGTTGAGCCAAATTAAGATAATTTATAAGTTTCAGATCAGTACCATGTACGATAAGGGCCTACATATATATCATTATCAATCAGCAAAGGACAGGAAGCTACTTGCTTAATAAACAATCCAAAAAAGCTTTCAGAATTTGTCCGAACTCCGAAGTGTCTAATTCCTGCTTTGGGAAACAGGTGACAACCCTGTTGTTCTTTTTCTTTGCACTGGGGTTTAGATCCGAGAGGCAGAAGAGAGGAGAGGGAGAGGGTACCGTCGGAGGTAGAGGAGGAGCCGGCCATGGAGGAACAGCGGTCGGAGAGAAAGACGGTGACGGCGATGAACTTCCCGTCGCTCACTGCGCCCCCGGAGATCGGTCTAGGGTTTGTGTCGGTGGGGTGTACGGCTCAGGCTAACCTCGTAACTAGAGCCGCCGACCCCACCCTTTATATATCACAGCGCATGACGGGGCCCACCAGCCAATAGATGGGCTAGGCGCCCCCGATCAGGGCGCGGATCAAGGCTCCGATTAGTCGTTGGGCTAAGTGGGAGGGAGATCAATCCAACATTCTCCCCCTTGATCTCCTCTATACTTTAACTTTTAATTACTTTTGACTTTACTCATTCCATCACAGATTAGTGCATAGAGCATGTCTCATCGTCACAGTCAATCGCCGATAAATTTAACAGCTACAATACACCTCTCTGTTCTGAAATAGTTACTTTAATCTTTTGGGCCATCTTTTAGTCCAGGAATCATAGGCTTTCCCTTAAACCCATGCCGGCTACATGTTCTCTCGAACACGTTGGGTGGTAAGCCTTTAGTAAGCGGATCCGCTAACATCTTTGCGTACTTATATGCTCAAGACTTATAATTTGATCCCGAACTTTATCTTTCACAACATAATACTTTATGTCAATGTGTTTGGCAGCACCACTTGACTTATTGTTGTGGGCATACGCATCGCGGGTTCATTATCGCGATACAACTTAAGTGGTCTATTGATGTCACAACCACTTTTAAACCGGTATGAACTTCTTTAGCCGTTCACCTGCCCGTAGCCTCATAACATGCTACAAACTCGGCATACATTGTGGACGATGTAGTGACGGTTTGCTTTGAGCTTTTCCACGATATAGCTCCTCCAAGAGAGTGAACACATATCCGGATGTAGACTTTCTATCATCTCCGCAAAATCGTAATCTCAGATACCCCACTATATGGAGTGAATCGATCTTCTATATGTTATCATGAGGCCTTTTGTTCCTTGCAAATAACGCAAGACTTTCTTTATCAATTTCAATGTTCTATTCCGTGATTGCTCGAATCGCCAAGTAACCGGTAACAAATGCTAAGTCGTATGCATACTTGAGCATACCGTAAGCTTCCGACACCAAGCATATGGAACCGCTTTCATTTGATCGAGCTCAGATCGTTCCTAGGGCATTGAAAATCCCATATCTCTCCGCCTTGACTATAGGTGCAGTGAAGGACTACATTTATGCATACAAAATTTCTTTAAGGCTTTCTATGTATGCCTTTGTGACAATCCCAATATCCCCTTGTTTCTATCCCTGTATCTCGATCCCTAGAACGAACGGCTTCACCAAGATCTTTCATATCAAAGTTTGAGGACAAAAACTTCTTTGTCTCCAGAGTGATCGACATCACTACTAGCTAGTAGAATATCATCCACATACGTGATTAGGAAGATAAACTTCCCATCTTTAAACTTTGCATAAACACGCTTGTCCTCTACATTTTCTTTAAACCCAAATTTTCTTATTGTACTGTCTAACTTCAAGTACCACTGTCTTGAAGTTTGCTTTAACCCATAAATCGATTTCTTTAGGCGGCATCCCATTCTTTCATTTCCTTCCACGACAAAACCTTTCGGTTGTGCCATGTAAACTTTTTCCTCCAAATCCCCATTAAGAAATGCCGTCTTTACATCCATCTGATAACTCTAAATCATAATGTGCTACTAATGCCATTATGATTCAAGGAATCTTTACATGAGAATGGAGAAAAGTCTCATTGTAATCAATCCCTTCTCTTTGCGTAAAGCCTTTTGCCACAAGTCGCGCTTTGTATCTTTCTACATTCCCTTGGGAGTCAAGCTTTATCTTGTAGACCCATTTCTGACCCTCACTGCTTTGGCTCCTTTAGGAATAATTTCAAGTCCCGCACTTTATTAGTCTTCATGGATTTCATCTCTCTTCCATGGCCTCAAGCCATTTTGAGGAATTTTCGCTTCTCATGGCTTCTTCAAATGAGGTGGGATCATCCTCCATTTGAAATTCCTCTGTATGATAAATCTGATAATCATCAGAAATAGCTGATCTTCTTACTCTTTGAGACCTCCTGGCCTCCTCATTTGGTACATTTTCTGTTTGAGGCTGCTGTTGCTCCCCCTCATCTGTGGCAATGGGTTCTATAGGATCCTCAAGAACAGGTTCTCATTCTCATTCATTGTTGCCACAGGAGGAACAATAACAGTGCCGACACCACAGTTGTCTTGCACCGTTCGGTGCGATGACAGTAGTATGAAAATGGCTCTTGAATCATCGGAGTGGGCGCATACGCCCGCTTCTCTTCAAGGTCAATCTCACGAGCTACCATACTTCCTCTCATCATCTCATCCTCTAAGAAGACAGCGTGTCTCGTTTCTACAAACTTTGTGTATCTGTCTGGACAGTAGAAACGAAAACCTTTTGACTTTTCAGGGTAGCCAATGAAATGACAACTTACTATTTTGGGATCAAGCTTCCCAAGGTTTGGGTTAAATACTTTAGCCTCAGCAGGACTCCCCCACACACGTAAGTGGTTTAGTGAGGGAACTCTTCATGTCCACAACTCGTACGGTGTTTTGGGCACCGACTTACTAGGCACTCTGTTGAGAATATGAATGGCGGTTTTCAACGCCTCCATCCATAGACTCAATGGCAGTGTGGAATAGCTCATCATGCTTCGCACCATATCCATCAGGGTACGGTTGCGTCTTTCAGCTACTCCATTTTGTTGAGGTTCGCCCGGTGTAGAATACTGGGCTACTATACCATTTTCCTGTAAAAACCTTGCAAAAGGTCCAGGAACTTGTCCATATGGGGTATGTCGACCGTAGTACTCCCCCCCACGGTCGATCGAACTATCTTAATCTTTAAATCGTGTTGGTTTTCAACTTCACCTTAAATATCTTGAATTTATCCAAGGCTTCATTTCTTTCTTTGATTGGATAAATATATCCATAACGGAGTAATCATCCGTGAATGTTATGAACGAAGTCATATCCATCCACACTTTTCACAGAAAAGGACCACAAATGTCTGTGTGAATAATTTGTAGAATTCTGTGCTTCTTTTGGCGTCTTTCTTAATTTTTTTACATATTTTCCTTTAATGCATCTCGCATTGTTCCAAGTCCGAGAACTCTAATGGAGGAAGAATATCATTCTTAACTAGTCTTTCTATTCTCCCCTCGATATATGGCCTAAACGATGCTGCCATAATTTCGATGATGCATCTAGAGTTCTCTTTCGTTTCTGCTTACATTCAGAGACGAGAATTCATTCACTTTCGCACGCGACGCTCCCTTTATCGCATACGACATTCACATCATCACATAATGATAACAAATAAAGCTCATTTTGTAAGATGGCAAGACCAACACATTCTTTATTAAACATTATTTCACACTTGCCATTTCCAAAATGACAATCATAACCATCATTGTCCAAACATGAAACACTAATCAAATTCCTCAGTAAAGAGGAACATAAAGAACATCTCTAAGTAAAAGAGTGAAGCCATCACTAGCTCTAATGAAAGATCGCCAACACTTCAACTTCGCTTGACTCCATTTGCGACTTTAATGCATCTTTCTTTTCTTTGCGTATTCCTCGTCGAACGGAATCCTCGATATTATTGGCAACATGAACAGTTGCACCGAATCAATCCACCAAGTAGATTTTGAATATTGTACATACAGGACTCATTTATGAACGTAATAATGTCCTCACCTTTCTTTGACATAATCATTTTCAAGAAATCGACAATCTTTCTTGTAATGTCCCTTTTTCTTGCAATGAAGACACCGATCTTTGTCTACCGCAAACTTATTCTCGTTGAGGCCGATGGACGCAGGCTTTTCCTTGTTCTTTGAGGAGAAGTTATCGTTGAAGTTCTTTTCTTGTTGTCCTTCACATAGTTGATAGAACCACCATGTGAGGATTTAAATCTTTCCTCCTCTTGCACACACATAGCTATGCACTTTTCTAAGTCCCATTTCTGCTGCATATTGTAGTTGACAACAAAGGTGTCAAACTTTTCTCGCAAGGAAGCAAAATCAAATGAATTAGAACTCATCCTTGAGAGCCAAATCCATTGGTTTAAGCTTGATGCCAAGTTGCTCATCCTTAGTATGTGCTCTCTTATGCCACCGCCAGAGTACCTTTCATCACAAGTCGCTTAATCAGTGTGTAGCGTATGTCTTTGAAGAGCCAAGAAACCGACTCTTTATTTTCTCAAAGTACTGTGACAATGTCACACTCATGATTGAGCCCACAATTGCAGTGCTCAATCGTGTTCTTTATCACACCAAACATTTCTTGTTGGTCGTGGTCCATTTCTTATGCTCAAGGTCATAAGACATCCGTAAGGGAGCATGGTCCTCTGCTTTTCTCGCCAAGCAAGATCATCCTCATTTTGATCCTCACCGTGCCATAGGCTCGGTGGGACGTCAGAGTGAGGACCCGGTCCACCTCACCAAGATAAACGCTAAGTCTATCTTTTCTTCCACTCTCCATAATTATCTCCTTTGAGAGTGGGATCTCTCCGATACAACTCATCAAGTTGTATCCACTAAAAGTTTCAAATAAAGTGAGAACGTAACATTAAAATCATATGTCTTATTTCCAACGTTGGTCAAAAATACGACATACAATTTAAATCAATTTTATCTATGCATTAAATCTACATCACCGCAAGCGTAAATAGAAATAACGCATAAAAACATCAATTAAAAATTATAATATCGTTATTATCAACGCTGGTCTAAAATAACAATATCATAATTATCGAAAATTATCTCTATTTTTTCAAAATTAAATTCTCCCGCTGGTTCGAATTTAATAATGAAAATTAAACAATATTAACTTTTGCAATGAAATCGTAACTATTCCAATCAATATACGTACATTATATCAGACACATATAATCTCTGAAAAATTAACACGTTGGTGCAAAATTTACGAGATTTTGGATCAAAATTCAATCAAATTCACTCATAAATGCTTCAAAACTTTAAATCACTTTTAATCGGATTTCTCGCTCATAAACGCAATTGGCCCACGGCGCCCAACCGCCGGCTCCCATGCGCGCTCCGCCGCCACAAAGCCCACCGGCTGCGCCTCACTGCCTCGCCGATCTCGGCCGTCGTGCGATCGGACGTTCCGGTCGATCCCGCCTTTAACCTAGCCCTTTATCGCCTCTTCCTCGTGGCGCAAAACGGATCGGGCAAGCGGCGCACAGTGGCGGCGGCGCGCGCGAGGTGGGAGCGCCTTCCGGGAGCGGCGGCGTAGCGGAAGACCGGCGGCTCGGACCGCGGGCTCGCATGAGGCGCCAAGGCCGGCGGCGGCGTTTCGCGCGCGCTCGAGGCGGCGGCGGGCAACGCGGGCGGAGCGGCGGCGACGGCGATCGCCGCCGGCCTGCGCTCAGCGGCGGCGCGACGGTCCCGGCGGGCGAGGCGCGGCGCGCGCGGGCGGCGGCGACGGCGACCGCCCGCCCGGCTGCGCCAGACGGCTCGGTGCGGCGTCCCGCGCGCGCAAAAACCGAGCAGCAGCGGTAGATCCACGCGAGGAGCGGCGGCTCACGGGCGGCGACCACACGAAACGGCGGCGCCAACGGTAAGCCCCGAACCTTGCTCTGATACCATTGTTGTTCTTTTTCTTTGCACTGGGGTTTAGATCCGAGAGGTAGAAGAGAGGAGAGGGAGAGGGTACCGTCGGAGGTAGAGGAGGAGCCGGCCATGGAGGAACAGCGGTCGGAGAGGAAGACGGTGACGGCGATGGACTTCCCGTCGCTCACTGCGCCCCCGGAGATCGGTCTAGGGTTTGTGTCGGTGGGGTGTACGGCTCAGGCTAACCTTGTAACTAGAGCCGCCGACCCCCACCCCTTTATATACTGCGCAGCGCGACGGGGGCCCACCAGCCAATAGATGGGCTGGGCGCCCCCGATCAGGGCGCGGATTAAGGCTCCGATTAGTCGTTGGGCTAAGTGGGAGGGAGATCAATCCAACAAACCCCACCCAGAAAAACAAAAACAAAAGCCGTTGCATAGCATGATCGAATCGAAATCGATGCAATTACGCGTGAATGTGAATCCCTGTCTGCGAAACTGAAGCATCCGAAATTAAGGCTGAAGTTTTGTTGGCCCGGCTAATTTCAGGCCATTCAGAATTTCAGACAACCCGTAGAGAAGAGACTTCAAGAAGATACATACATGTAGTCAATAATATCAGGTTATATATATTAGAGAGAAGCAGCTGACATGATGGTGACGATACATATATGCGTTCATGCATAGCTAAAATCAGTTAGCCAGCCTTATATGTCATCTAATTCCACGTATGCGGTACAGGTCGGCATAATACACTTGCGTAGACTGAATAATACATGATCATGCATGAGCACCGGTCTTGGCGTTTTGTCATCTCGATCCGAATTAACTGACCTAGTTATGATCGAGAGATCGAGACTCGCGAGCAAAGTCCTCCTTCTTCCTCGCGATGTAGCGGCCGAAGTCATCTTCTTCCTTGCGCAGGGGTGGTGCCTTCGGCTTGCCAGGCCTGGTGACCGCGTTGTGGACGAACGTAATCGTGTCGACCTTTTCGACCGTCACCTGACCGCTGGCGGGAGGGGCCTTGGCGCGAAACATGGTGGGTTTTTTTTCTTGTAAGAGATCGACTCAGCTTCTATCTAGCTGGATGTGTTGTTGGGCTCAGTTGCCTGCCTTCCATGGTGTGGGAGACGGCCTCCATTTATAGGCTCCAGGGGGTGAAATTTCGGCGAAATTTGTTTCCCTGCTAGGCACTACACAATTATAAGCCTTCAATTAGTGCGAAAACACCACCGTCCTTGACTTGCACCGCATACTTGAAAGCGAAAAAGGCCACCGACTTCCCTTGTCTGAAATTAGCTGGAAACATCGTCAGGTAACAATATTCCTTGTTCCATGACTTGACCGGAAGGTCATTTGGTCATGGATGGTTATTCAGCCGTGCCACACGCACTACACTTGGCCAATCCTGAGTAGCTTTCTTAAAACTATGAGCTAGGTAACTAGAGGCGAAGCTACCTAGCTCTCTCCATAAACATGAGAGATCGGATTGGACAGAGGTGTTAATCAGATAGAAACCAAACTACGGCGAAATCCGATATCTCAGACGCACAGTTCACAGTTTTATTGTCGAGGGCGAACGTTTTTGTTCAAGCGAAGCCATTGCGAAAGTCCTGTATCACCGACTGCGCAGTACGAGGCCGTAGGTAAAACTTCAGAACGGCAATGCAGAGGAACCCAAGTAGAAATAGATTAATACCATGATCAAATCGTGACTTTCTTAATTTTTTTTTTTGAAGAAACCGGCAAGAGGGCTGCCTGTTATATTAAAATAGTGGACGGAACCAGAGGAACAAAAAACATAAGAGGGTCAGTCCTTAATTACAGAAGAATAAAACGCTCCAAACATTTGGCCCCCGCAAGGAACCAGGATCTACCCTCCTCCTTGATCTTCAATAAGAGTTCCTGCGGAGTGGTGGCTTTGCTGTTGAACACTCTTGCATTGCGTTCCTTCCAAATCATCCAGGCAATTAGGACGAGAGACGTGGTCGTGGCCTTTCCAGGGGAACCTTTTCGCTCCCCTAAGTTGGACCACCATTCTAGGATGTTTGTGCTAGGAGGCTAAAGGGAAGGCTGTAAACTTTCAATTCCGAGCCAATCCGCCATATGCTTCCAAATTCTAGCGGAGAAGCGGCATTGGGTGAAAAGATGGAAAGCCGATTCCGGGGTATGTATGCAAAGGGGGCAGTAGCGTGTGTTTGGCCATCCTCTAGTCTCCAGCCTGTCTGACGTCCAAAGCCTATTCTGAATTGCCAGCCATGCGAAGAGTTTGCACTTTGGGGGGGCGTTGGTTCTCCATACTAAAGTTTTGAAGTTTGTAGCAGTGGAGCCTAGGAAATGTAGAGCGTAGGCCGACTTAGAGGAGTAGATTCCACTTGAGGTTATATTCCAAGAAATCTCGTCTGGGGAGCCACGGACTAGATTGATTTGGTTGGTTTTGGTCCATAATCCCACGAATTGTTGGATGTGTTGGATTGAAAGTCCCCTGAGGATATTTATGTCCTGAACCCAGCGCCCGTTATGCAAGGCAGAGGCCACTGTCTGGTTTTTCTTCTTGGAGATTTCAAAAATCTTAGGGGCTAGATCTTTTGGCGTCTCTCCATTCAGCCAGGCCGAGTACCATAATTGAGCTGTCTGGCCATCCCCTAGGGAAATCCTGGTTGCCGCCGCGAAGAGGCTCCTGTCCCCGTCGTCGCAGGGTGAATCCATTCCGACCCAAGGTTTGGATGGGGACTTCCAAGATTGCCACAACAAACGGAGTCTTAAGGCCGCTGAGAAAATCGAGAGGTTGAGGACACCTAGGCCACCAAACTGGGCTGGGCGACACACTTTGTCCCAGTTGATTTTGCACTTGCCCGCCGATAGGTTTTTGTGATCGGCCCAGAGGAAACGCCGCCTAAAGCGATCAAGGGCACGAAGTATCACCTTTGGAGGTTTGAAAACTGTGAGGTTTGAAAACTTTGAAGTATCACCTAGGCCATTCAGAATTTCAGACAACCCGTAGAGAAGAGACTTCAAGAAGATACATACATGTAGTCAATAATATCAGGTTATATATATTAGAGAGAAGCAGCTCACATGATGGTGACGATACATATATGCGTTTCATGCATAGCTAAAATCAGTTAGCCAGCCTTATATGTCATCTAATTCCACGTATGCGGTACAGGTCGGCATAATACAATTGCGTAGACTGAATAATACGTGAGCACCGGTCTTGGCGTTTTGTCATCTCGGTCCGAATTAACTGACCTAGTTATGATCGAGAGATCGAGACTCGCGAGCAAAGTCCTCCTTCTTCTTCGCGATGTAGCGGCCGAAGTCATCTTCTTCCTTGCGCAGGGTGGTGCCTTCGGCTTGCCAGGCCTGGTGACCGCGTTGTGGACGAACGTAATCGTGTCGACCTTTTCGACCGTCACCTGACCGCTGGCGGAGGGGCCTTGGCGCGAAACATGGTGGGTTTTTTCTTGTAAGAGATCGACTCAGCTTCTATCTAGCTGGATGTGTTGTTGGGCTTGGTTGCCTGCCTTCCATGGTGTGGAGACGGCCTCCATTTATAGGCTCCAGGGGTGAAATTTCGGCGAAATTTGTTTCCCTGCTAGGCACTACACAATTATAAGCTACCGCGCTCTCGGCATCGTAGAGGAGCCTTCAATTAGTGCGAAAACACCACCGTCCTTGACTTGCACCGCATACTTGAAAGCGAAAAAGGCCACCGACCTCCTTGTCTGAAATTAGCTGGAAACATCGTCAGGTAACAATATTCCTTGTTCCATGACTTGACCGGAAGGTCATTTGGTCATGGATGGTTATTCAGCCGTGCCACACGCACTACACTTGGCCAATCCTGAGTGGTTTTCTTAAAATTATGAGCTAGGTAACTAGAGGCGAAGCTAGCTCTCTCCATAAACATGAGAGATCGGATTGGACAGAGGTGTTAATCAGATAGAAACCAAACTACGGCGAAATCCGATATCTCAGACGCACAGTTCACAGTTTTATTGTCGAGGGCGAACGTTTTTGTTCAAGCGAAGCCATTGCGAAAGTCCTGTATCACCGACTGCGCAGTACGAGGCCGTAGGTAAAACTTCAGAACGGCAATGCAGAGGAACCCAAGTAGAAATAGATTAATACCATGATCAAATCGTGACTTTCTTAATTTTTTTTTGAAGAAACCGGCAAGAGGGCTGCCTGTTATATTAAAATAGTGGACGGAACCAGAGGAACAAAAAACATAAGAGGGTCAGTCCTTAATTACAGAAGAATAAAACGCTCCAAACATTTGGCCCCCGCAAGGAACCAGGATCTACCCTCCTCCTTGATCTTCGACAAGAGTTCCTGCGGAGTGGTGGCTTTGCTGTTGAACACTCTTGCATTGCGTTCCTTCCAAATCATCCAGGCAATTAGGACGAGAGACGTGGTCGTGGCCTTTCTAGGGGAACCTTTTCGCTCCCCTAAGTTGGACCACCATTCTAGGATGTTTGTGCTAGGAGGCTAAAGGGAAGGCTGTAAACTTTCAATTCCGAGCCAATCCGCCATATGCTTCCAAATTCTAGCGGAGAAGCGGCATTGGGTGAAAAGATGGAAGGCCGATTCGGTATGTCGCAAAGGGGCGATGGCGTGTGTTTGGCCATCCTCTAGTCTCCAGCCTGTCTGAGGTCCAAAGCCTATTCTGAATTGCCAGCCATGCGAAGAGTTTGCACTTTGGGGGGGCGTTGGTTCTCCATACTAAAGTTTTGAAGTTTGTAGCAATGGAGCCTAGGAAATGTAGAGCGAGGCCGACTTAGAGGAGTAGATTCCACTTGAGGTTATCTTCCAAGAAATCTCGCCTGGGAGCCACGAACTAGATTGATTTGGTTGGTTTTGGTCCATAATCCCACGAATTGTTGGATGTGTTGGATTGAAAGTCCCCGAGGATATTTATGTCTGAACCAGTGCCCAGTTATGCAAGGCAGAGGCCATCTGCAGTTTTTCTTCTTGGAGATTTCAAAAATCTTAGGGGCTAGATCTTTTGGCGTCTCTCCATTCAAACAAAGCCGAGTACCATAATTGAGTGTCGGCCATCCCTAGGGAAATCTGGTTGCCGCCGCGAAGAGGCTCCCTGTCCCCGTCGTCGCAGGTGAATCCATTCCGACCCAAGGTTTGGATGGGGACTTCAAGATTGCCACAACAAACGGAGTCTTAAGGCCGAGAAAATCGAGAGGTTGAGGACACCTAGGCCACCAAACCTGGTGGGCGACACACTTTGTCCCGATTGATTTTGCACTTGCCCGCCGATAGGTTTTGTGATCACCAGAGGAAACGCCGCCTAAAGCGATCAAGGGCACAGTATCACCTTTGGAGGTTTGAAAATTGTGAGGTAGTAGATTGGGATGGAGGTAAGAACCGATTTGACCAGGGTGGTCTGTCCTGCTGGGGACAGCAGCCGCCCCTGCCAGTCAGCTAGCCTCCTGCCCACTTTGTCCAGAAGAGGCTGGTAATCCACCCTACGCAGTCTATTGTAGGTGAGAGGTAGACCAAGGTATCTTATTGGAAAGGTAGAGCGGATTGCCGGGAAGTCGAGTAGGACCGTGTTGAGGTCTAAATGGTTGCAGCTAATTGGGAGCACCATGCTTTTTTGAAAGTTGGTATGCAGTCCGGTGACAACTCCGAAACTGGTCAGGATCTAGGCGGTAGTCCCAGCGAACTGAGTCGAAGGCCTTTGCAATGTTGAGTTTGAGGAACAACGTAGGGGTTTTGGAACGGTGGAGCCTTCTTATCAGGTTTCGCACGTACAGGAAGTTATCGTGAATACTCCTTGTTTTAATGAAGGCACTTTGTGCTTGCGAAACCAGTGTATGGAGAAGAGGTGCTACCCGTAGCGCGAGCGTTTTCGCTATCCACTTCCCGATGCCATGGATGAGACTGATGGGTCTATAGTCTTGCACAGTGTATGGCCCCTCTTTTTTTGGGATTAGCACAATATTGGCTCTGTTGAGTAGATGAAGGTGTGTGGTGCGGAGGGAGTGGAAGCTGTGGAACACTGCCATGATATCCGCCTTGATGAATTGCCAGCAGGATTTATAAAAATTTGCGGTGAAGCCTTCCGGGCCCGGTGCTTTGTCACCCGGTAAAAGGCCTAAAGCGTTGAGAACTTCAGATTCCGTGAAAGCCACTTGCAGGTTGTCGAGATCTAGTTGTGGGAGGTTGAGGGCCGCCAGCTTAAGATCCGAGGTGCGTAGAAGCGGGGCAAACATTTCTTCAAAATGCTTTTGGATTATGCCCTCCTTTTCGAGTGTGGTCGCCACCGTGCCCATTCAAGCTTTTGGATGTGATTTTTGCGCCTTCGGCCAATAACTTTAAGGTGAAAGAACTTTGTGTTTGCGTCGCTTTCTCTTAGGTTGGTAATTCAGGAGCTTTGTCGTTTCTCGTGCGCTCAATCATCGCCACCCAAGACTCTCCTCTTAAGGCTAGACCTCAAGGTAGATTCGGGAGGTGTTAGAGCCCGTGTTCTTGGGCTACGCTGTCGAAGGATTAGCTTTAAGGCCATGTGGAGATGGAGCTTAGGTTGAGGAAACAGGTTTCTGCTCCATGATTTCAGAGCCTTCGCCGTGGAAGCTAGTTTGTGGTTTAGCCGGTGCATCGGTTCTGTATGCTGGCAGGTGGCGAGCCAGGAACTTTGGACCGTGTCGAAAAATCCGGCATCCAAAAATTTTCGAACCAAAAGCTTCTTGGCGGCAGTGCAGATACTAGAGAGCGGCAGGGGCAATGATCTCAAAGCAGAGGAAGACAAGCGCAAGAGAGTGATTCCTAAAGAGGGAATCCCAACCTACGTTGCGAAGACTCATCGGCTCGACTAGGTTGGTCTTTGTCGCTCATTGCTCCACGTGAACTTTCTGCTCAGCAGATGGATTTCTTTTAGTTCGCAGGTGTTGAGAGTGGTGCGGAATTGTGCCATGCGTCGCGGGTTGAGGTTGGAGTTGTTTTTGTCGGCAGTGTGTGTAAATGAGATTAAAATCTCCTAGGACCAACCAGTTAGTACCTTGGGAGGCTTTAAGGAGATCGGCCTGGAGAAAAGCCCTTTTGGCCACTTTGGGAGGGGCCATACGCTATCGTTAGGCGGAAGGTTGAGTGGCACTCTCTAATGGTGACGGCCGCGCATGTAGTAGGTCGATTGAAGCACATTTTCTACTTTCTAAATTTATGATAGGTGATTCAAGAAAAAAAGTAAAGCTATTGCGCTCTCAGGCATCGTAGAGGAGCCTCCAATTACTGCGAAAACATCACCATCCTTAACTTGCACCGCATACTCGAAAGCGGAAAAAGCGCATGCTGCCATTGAAGGGAGGTGGGAAGCCTCACAGAAGCCCGATTCCTTGATTGTCAGATCGCTGCAATGGTCACGATCTGACAGAAGTGAGATCTTCGTGTGCGAACGGTGGTGTTGTGTATTGACTCATCGTACGTAGAAGCATTGGTGTCCATGTCTATTGTGGAGATCATGGGTAGATGATTATAATCTTAGTGTGATTGATCAATTGTAATGGTGTCGAGGTGTTCAAAGCTCTCAGTTTTAGCGAAGTTCAGCAGGCTATCAGGTAATTGCACTACTACAGAAAAGGTCTTCACAGACGGTTGAAAAACGTTATCACAGACGGTTTCATGAGCCGTCTGAGTTTATGGATCAGTAATGACATGAGGTCATCACAGACGGTTTTCGAACCGTTTGTGATGCAGACTATCACAGACGGTTGGTAGATGAAATTGTCTATGAGAACTGATGTATCACAGACGGTTTGTAGATGAAACCGTCTGTGATATTATTTTGTATTGCTAAATCTATTTCTGCTTATTGGCTAGCCTCAGGAAATGCTAGTCTTGCCCTCTGAAACAAGCTGAAATATAACAAGTACATGTATACATCCAATTCACATTCATTCCAGAAATAAGTACATCCAATTCACATTCATTTTAGAAACAAACACATCCAATTCACATTTATTTCAGAAACAAACACATCTAATTCACAAATTAATTAACTAAAATTAACCATTCATGTATATTTCCACACATATACCATTAAGTTCAATCTACATTGTGAAAATTTTCATCTGGATTTATGACCTCACGGTTCAAGAATGCTGCAAATTGTCCTCGAATGTTTATGAGCTGGCCCTGTTCCAACGCAGTTGTATCGATACTCGCAACCTATCGCTAGAAAAATTAAATTCGTGCATATATAAATTGATAAGTATGAAATAATTATTGCAAGATTGACAAACATGAGGATTATTGGTCGTCGCAGAACTGACGAGTAGTGCCATGTTGTGGCAAACATAGTATCCATCGATGTTGCCCAATGGCTGGTGGTGGTACTACAAAAATAGAATTAGTTATTTCTTGAGATATTACTACGAAGTGTTATATAGGATTAATGTGTACTAGTGAATATTAAGAATTTAGATCATGTCGCTAGGTCTCTCCCTTGCATTTCCCTCCAGAAGCATAGTACACGATGAACGAACTACGTGATTCCAAAAAGTTAGCCTTAGCCATTGCAAAGGAAGGAAAAACTACAATAAAGTTATCTATGGAGGAAATGTATTTACCTATCGATTAATTGTCGGATAATTGTGAAGTCGTGTTTGGTACGTCAGAGGAATCAAGGTATATTACCTTGTTACATTTTGGTATAATTACAATTAGAATCCAAGAGAAGCCACACAGGTATGTCGCCATGGTCATTAAACCTAAGTTCGTGTTGCTTATAAAATACAAATCAACAAGTATAACCACTAGTGCAGCACTTACTCCTGGTTGCAGGGTAAAAGTATGAATTCCCTGTCACGGTGAGCCAGCAAAAATCTCATGTGATCCTCGATGAAGTTTGAATTCTCCTTGATGTTTTCCAAGGAGACCAAGTGTGGGTCGAGGAAATCTACCGTTGATTTCCTTAATTCGGCTTCAGAAATTCTCTCTCTCTCTCTCTCTCTCTATATATATATATATAGACAAAATTAAGGAGTTATATATAACATTTATCGGTATTACACGAACGTTGATCGTGATTGTGCACACTTACAGTGTCTAGCATCGCATGAGTGAGACGTCGAGGGCGTTAAGGTCGAAGAGGAAGAATAAGGTCTCGAAGGCCACCGTGAAGATATAGTATTGAATCACGTGGTTAAGATGATCCTTCTTGAACTTGAAGTTGACACCCGAGTGCCGTTGTTCATCCGTCTTGTTGGTCTGTTCCATGTACCATAGATACAATCTCGTGCAAGCCATGTGTAACATCCCAAGTTTCAGACTTGTGTTTCAAATGTAAGAAAATGAGTAGAAATTAAAACTTTTTTCTTACATCATGTATTTCCTGTGTGTACTAAATAATTCTTGTACAAGAGTTATGGAAATACAAAGTCACAAGTCTTTTGATCCAAATCTTGATCCTTCTACAACAATCTTGTTAAATCTTTCGATCATCTCCTGGAAATATTTTTCCTAAGTTCTTGGGATGGTATGTGGCTTCTCTGTAAAATTTCACAATTTTTAGAAATTATTTGAATATTTTTTAGGGCAGTCAAACCTGTTTGACTTTCAGTCAAACCTTAAACCAGTACCTTGCAGAATTTTTGGGGAAAAATGCACTGCATAAAAACCTCTGAAAATTTTACACAAGGTCAATATCTAAGTCAGCAAGCTCTTGTAAAAATTTCATGATTTTTGGAGTTATTTTGCTATCCCTAATAAATCCTCAAAAGTCTCTGTCTATTTAAAACCTAAAATCTGGTTCCACTGTTCCTTGGGTTCGAGTCGGGCTCGAGCTCGAGCCACTTGACTCGGTCGAACCACCTAACTGCACCGGGCTCACTCATAGCGCGCGATTGATATCAACCGTTGGATTTAAATCGCACGGCCCGTGTTCGCAGGAACATTCGGACCGCCATGAACATTCCATCCATCTGAGCCGTTCGTTTTTGATCGGACCGCCCTGATTGCTTGGAGTATTAGGAACCCTCAGCCGGATCCTTTTAATCCTGACCGTCCATTTTCAATCCAACGGTCACGGCTTCTCCTTCTGTTCTTCTTCCTCCTCGGTCTCTCCGTGCAGTGCGGGCGAGCAATGGCAGGAAGAGAGAGAGAGGGCGGGTTCGTTTTGTCACTTCGAGCTTGCTCTCGTCAACGTCTCTTTGCGGGGCATTAAATGCGCATCAGGCTTTCGGCTCCTCCATCCCGAGTCTCACTTGCCCCCATCATTTCTTGGTCCATGACCGTGCCTTGAACTGAGCCCACCACGGACTCTTGTTCTTGCTTGAAACTCTAATCCTTCCTCTATAAATGGCCCCCTTAGCTCCTCCTGGTATTCCTTTACACCACCCCTAGCTCTTCTCTGTGTTTTGAGCTCAAAACCACTTCAAAAACAGCAATGCACCATTGTTGACCCGAGAAGCTCCATTGGTGATCTTGGTGCCCAGTGGTTCATCTTCGATCTTTCTTGTACCCTTTTGAGCTCCTCAATTTCCTTTACATTTCTCCTAACTTGATTTTGGGTTGTATTCACAGGAATCACTCAATGTTAAGTTTGGAGACTTTCGGTTGATTTCACCCCCTTTCTTCTCCAACTCTGGTAAGTGGTTCATTTCGCAATTACTTGCTGTTAGAGTTTCTCTGAGCTTCAAGGAAGTTATTTTGATCACCCATTGGTATTCATTTTGCTCAGAACTTAATTTTCCACTTCATCTTCCACGGCTCCGGCGAGCTTCATCGTGTTCAAGTCTTCCACGGCCATCTTTGGAGCTCATCTGCGTTAAGGTAGCTTCTATTTAGTCCCTAGAAGTGATGGCACTCGCTTTCTTGGACTGCAGCGGAGCATTTTGCTGTTTTCGTGTTTTGCCGAAATGGCCTCCTTCTGTGTTTTCCAGCTCGCTGGCGTTCTAGACCTCCACCGCCGGCGAGGTCATCACCATTGGGTCCGCAACACTATTGCGAACCCATTTTGGTATTTTGTGGGCGCCACTGCGACCGGAGTCGCCGACGACAAGCCGTGGGTTGCGCTCGGGATTTTGTCAGCGGGGAGCTCCCGTTTTCGTCATTTAATTGGGACACAGTTAATACCCAATCATTGCCAATCATTAGAAGTATTAATTGTGTCCTAATTTGGCCTAATGTCTCACTAACATGTGGGCCCGATCCCCTGTAATCACCCGCTGTCGCATGTCCGTGCTGTTCCGACATCATTAATGCTTAATCATAGGTTAATTAGTGTCGACATTAATGGCTGTCGGAGATAACCTCCGGGTGTCTCGCTGCCATGTGGGCCCGAGCCCGTGCACGCGTGTGTTAAAGCTCGCGTGTGTGACTTACGATCAGCGACATGCGCCCCACGTGTCGGCCTTCGAGGATGCGCCGATCTTTGACCGCCGTCCATTTTGCGATCCGCGCCGGATCCGTATGCGTTCGGACCATCCGGTTGCCTAAGTCGTTCTAGGCCGTCCATCGCTTGATCTGCGGTCCGGATCGTGAATGCAATCGGACCCTCCGAAGGGAGGGGTGTTCTGAGCCGTTCACCTTTAGATCTGCGGTCGTGGTTGGCCAAGGCAACCGCACCGTCCGAATGCATCCTTCCTCGTCAGCCGTTGGATCTTAATCCAACAGTGGGCTCCTTTTAGAGATCGCGCGCGTGAGCTGTTCCCGACGCGCGTGGGCCGTAGGATGTTAGATCGAGGGCTCTCGTGCGTCCACGTCGTTTATTTCCGTTTGGATTGGATTTCATTTCTGTAAGTATTTATTTATCAACTAAAAATTGTATCAAAACTCTAGAAACTCACAACTAATTCATTTTAAATCCTTTTTAGATGTTTTCAGCTGTAATAAATTTTTATGCTTCTGAAGTTTATCATAAAAATGCATTTGGGCATGTTTCTATCACAGAAAATTGTGTAACTCAAATAACTTGATTTCTGCCAATTTTGATTATCCCAAAAGTAGGATTAAACTTGTAAAATGCATATCTTTTCTTGTATAACTCCAAAATGTGCAAATTCAATTTTGTTAGATTCCTCTATTAGCATACTTTAATATGAAATAGGTTTTGAACATGGTTATTTTTACGTGAAGTAACTTGTGCTAGGTTTTGACTTAGAAAAATCATAAGTAAATCATCACAACTCCAAATTTAGTAAACTCAACTTTGCTGTGATTAGGATGTCATAGTCTACTTGCTATAAAAATTTCAGAGCCTAGATCATTCTAGAAAATTTCGCCATGAACAGTACCAATAATTAATTTAGTGATTTAATAGGTGAGGAAGTGTATTTTGGTCTGTAACTTTTGCATCCTAAATCCAAATTGTATGATTCTTGTTCCTAAAATTGTCTAAAATCATTCTCTAGCTGCTGTATAAGTTTCATTAGATTTGGATGTCTTTTGCTGCTGGGTTTTGTTTGGTGTTCTTCGTTCTTATTGGCTTTATCGTATTTTCGCGTTAGGTTCCGAAGAGTTATTTGAACTTGTGAATCCTCCTCTGTAGCAAGAGCAATTCCAACAAGGCAAGCAGTTTGATCATGTTAATCCCCGTATTTTCAAGTATTTATGTTGTTTACAAATTCTATGTATGCATTGCTAGTTTGTGTTAAACTATTGTCGTTAGTTGACCTAGTAGATGCATTTCTTTAGGCAAATGATTATCCTTTACTACCATCGAGCCTAGGTTATTGCTACGATTTAGGGTTCGTGGATGAGCTCTTGTCACTTAGTAGTTTTGCGGACTAATTGCTTAGTCATGCTTAGTTTCCGGTAGAAATGGACGGTAACCTTGATCACACAAATGCTTACTATGTATCTATATTTCGGCTTGATGCTGTGTTCTAATTGCAAAAACCAAAAACTAAAAGCAAAATGATTTGGACTTGGGCACAATGGTAAGACGGTGTGATCTTTTTGTGTGACTGGAACGGTGTCCGGGTCAACAAGGACCGAACATCTTGTTACACTAAACCAAGCATTTTAGCGTGCTAACCACACTAGAGGGTATGTGACCTCTCTTGACTTAGTACTTTGGCGTGTATTAGCTTCGGGTCGCAGGAGGTCGCAGGAGGGATGGTGTTGGGAGCATTGTAGTGTCCGAAAGACTTCACCCGTGATGGAATTTGTTGTCTTTCGGCTTGCAATGTAAGCGTATGGGTTTCTATCCATACGAGCGGCTCGTGGTTGATACACAATATTGGAAAATATCTCGTAGAACTTAGCCGTGCCGGCATACCTTCGAAAGTGTGCTTTGTGGCTTAAAGGCGATGCAGGTGTGGGTACATTGGTACACCTGCGGGTTAAAACTATTCGAATAGCCTCGTCTAGGTTATGGACACGCTTGGCAAGGTCTTTCAAGAGTTAGACTACAACCTTTTAATTAAAACTTGATGGGTGGTACGAATCGGGGATTCGTGCTATGTTGTGGTGGCTATTGGGTTAGTCACTTCGGTGGTTATTTGTAATTATCATTATTTCATTGTTATTTCACCAACAAAACAGATTTACAAACTTGCTTTTAGATGTATTACATTATTGCAAATAAAGTTGGCTTTGTGCAAAATGAGACATACAACCTCCACTTAAATAAGCTGCATGTAGCATATGAATAGGTGCGCTATTCCACACGTCGATCTTACGAGAACCTTGTGTACTCATTGTTCTTGCTTAAATATAAATTGTTGCAGAGGAAGAAGGTGAGCTCGAAGGGCCTCACTTTTGTGAGTTGTGTTGTGGTAGCATTCGGGCGACTAGCTTGGCGGCCGGTCGGTTCTACGTGGTTTGTGTTGGCTAACCGGTCGACTTTTGTTCTTAGCCATCTTATGGCATTTTGCTTCACTGTCATTCTTGTATATTGGTTATTTGGCCGGTCGACTCTTTTGTAATAACTTTACTTTATGTATGTCGTTGTTGAACTTAGTGTTAAATGTTGTATGGAAATGATGTATAATTTTGTGAAGATGAGCATGTGCTGCAATTCTGGGAAGCACATGTCCATCGAGGCTTAGGATATTTAATTAGTAATGCTAGAACCATATAGAGGTTAAGTATTACTAGTTAAAAACCCGGGTCCTCACACCATGACTAGGGTTGGGTGGCGCTCTACCGTCTCGACCAACGGCTCGCCTAGTATGAATTTCTGGGCCAACGGCAAGAAGGGGATATCAGAATAGGAGTCGACCGTCTTCGATTTGCCCTTGCTGCCTCGCTTTTTAGAGGTCGACTTCACGAGAGTCAACTGAGCACGAGGTGTAGATACATCTGATACATCGGACCCTTGCCGCTTCGGTGTAGGTAGCTCCTGTGGACTTGACACCGTTGCAGGACATTCCCGTGAAGTTGACACCAGAGCAGGTAGCTCCAGGCAGATGTCCCTCTTGGGCCACTGGATGAATATTCCAATGGCTTGCTCTATAGTCATTACCTGGTCGTTTGGGTGAATCTGCAATGGAACGATCGCGAAATTGGCAAAAACACCGTCCACATTCACTTTTGCGAAACCCAATATTGGATTTTACACCATGCACCAAAGCCCCGACACGGGATGGATACACCTAGCCCCAAGCAGCATCTAGGGCAACGGAGGCATATCTCACTTGGAGCTTGCACTTCATAGCCACTTACATAACGATACAAAATTAGCTACTCCAACAGGCCTATCAATGGATCGAGCATTTCAGAGATAATAATTATTAATAGTATGTCATCGACAGGAAATCCGTCGTCGCCTTTTAGGGTAGGGTTAGGGTTAGACGCGCAGCTACTCAGAAGTTTGGGGGGCTGGCTATTACAGTAGGGGCAGGGGCTTGCAACTAATTTTCCCTAAGCCTTTCCTCAAGGCTCTCCATCTGCCATCGCGTCTCAGCTCGAATGCGATCATTGATCTCATCTCTAATGGATTCAGTGATCTCATCTTTGAGGGATTCACAAATCTCCTCTCGTAGCTTTGCATCATGCTCGGCTTTGGCTCTCTTCTTACTTCGGTACGCTTCGGAGTTCTCTGGGAATCTATATTTCCATGAAAGATAAAGACCAAGGCCTCTCGTGCGATCCAGGTACTCATTGTTTTCCAGGGTCACGGAGAGTATATCTCTCTCCCTGACTGCCTATAATGAGCTTTGGGAAGATTGTGCACTCAACGTTTCCTACAATAGTCCGACATGTCATTTCACTTCCTATAAAGTTATGGAGTAATTACAAACTACGTAGTTCGATATCTTACGAGGCGCTGGGACACTTCTTTGTCTGCGGGGTTTGGAAAGGAGATGGCCCCCGAAGACAGGGTAGATAACCTCGCTCTTAGCTAGTTTCAGACGCGCTCATCAGGAATCCCAACAAATGGCGGGGAGATATTCGAACGATTTGCCTGCTGGTGATGATCCCTCCATTGCGGGGTTTTACCCACATACCCAGCGGTGCTGAGTCTGTAGGGGTGCGTGTTTTTGCCTGAAGGGTCTTGTGCGTTACACTTGCACTCATAAATTTATCTGTCATCTTCTTCGCCACAACATCTTCCCAGTACTCTTCTAAGAACAGATACTTGTGGAAGGGCCTCAGATCTTTCTCCACATAGTTCTTGACAAGCGTGCTCTTGAAGTTCTTCCACGCTTTGCACGCCTATAGCAACGCGTGTTGTTGCACAGAGTCCTGGTGTTGTTTCGGGATCTCGAACGATCGAAAAATATCTGTCAGCAGCTCACCTTTCTGAAGTTTGGTCAACTCCTTCCATGAATCGTAGGTGATGTTGACCCGTTTCCATGCAACTATTCAGACCATTCTCGGAATGCGACACGCTCGGCGAGGATTGATAGGGTCCCATACTCATCGACCTCCGTGATGGTAAATCGGCCCCTGGGCCTTTTCAATATTCTTCTTCTTCTACCGCGTTTGGATATTTCAAAGGATGGTGCATCAGACACATGAGATGACGATGACAAAAAATGAGCGGAAGACATCTTTACAAGAAATAGAAGTTCTGACACGTATGAACATATTATCATAAGATTTGATCTCTATGTGTATGGGTATACACACCAATTAATAATAATTAGGATATGTAGGGAAGAAATTAGGACCAATACAATGACATAATTGACATATAAACATGTAAATCCTCAAAGTCATTTAAAATGAATAATATGCTCAACACAAACATCATGTGAACAAATGAAATCAGCATAAAGCTAAAATTTAACATTTTGATATTGCTCTCACATGTAGAGTAAGCATTCCAATTAGAGTTTAAGTTCAAACCCAATTATCAAAACAATTTAAGTACAAAACTATTTATCAGTTCGACTTGAGCAATGCAATCGATGCAGAACTCAATGACCTCTTCGGTTACATAACCTCTGACGATGCTGCCATCCGGCTGAGATCAATTCCGTACATAGGACTTGAGAATTCCCATGAACCTCTCGAACGGGTACATGCTATGTAGGAACACGGACCCGCACATCTTTATCTCCCTCACAATGTGAACAATGAGATGGACCATGATATTGAAAAATTAGAGAGGGAAATACATCTCAAGATCACTTAGAGTCGTCACCACCTTGTCCTGCAGAGCATCTAGTCCTTTGGAATCGATAACCTTCTAAGTAATTGTGTTAAAGAACTAACACAGCCTCATGATTGTCTCTCAGACTTTGATCGACAAAATACTTTTAATTGCAACAGGGAGCATTTGTGTCATCAACACATGACAATCATGATAATTCATGCCTATTAACTTTAAATCTTTCATCGAAACAAGTTTCTTCATGTTAGCAGAGTAACCGGGCGGAACTTTCACACCATGCAAGCACTGGCACAGTTTAGTTCTCTCAGCCTTGGACAGAATGTAACAAGCAGGGGGGAGGTATGTTCGTCCTTTATCGGTGCTAATTCAGGTATGATGTCCATATCAACCAAGTCAAGCCGTGCGTTGACACCATCCTTTGTTTTGTCATGAATGTTCAGTAAGAGACCAATCAAGCTGTCGCATACATTTTTCTCTATGTGCATGATGTCGATACAGTGGCGAACTTCTAGGTGTTCCCAATAAGGTAAGTCCCAAAATATTGATCTCTTCGTCCAAACGCCACAGACGAGATTGGACAGCTCCGGATCCTCCTCACTTCTAGCTACAACCACTCCGACACCCTCCGCAACCAATTGATCAGAAGTGATGCCATCCTTGCTAAGGTAAAGCGGGAGAGGGATGCCACCGTTGCAGAGCTAGCTTGGATAGCAGCAGCCGTTCCCGCCCCAGCTCCTCCTGCACCCGCTTTCATCCCAAGCAACCCGGCGCCAGCACAACCACTTCGACTCGGAGGACCCCGTACCAGGCTTATGACATGCAAGAAAGTGCGGCACCCGCCACCACCTGTCATCATCCTTGGAGAGTCCAATCGTGGATGCGATCAGAACGCGATCGTTCCGTTCCTCGCCGTCGAGTTTCAGACCGCCGCATTCCCGCTCGCCGAGTTTCACCGCCTCGTTCCGTTCCGCTCCCGCAACCGCCCGCTTGTGGTGGTCACACCATTGAGAGCTAGTTAGCCTTAGTTTAGGTTAGCTAGCAGTGCTTGCTAGGCAGTATTTTGGTTGCAAGCACTTTGTTTTTCTTTGCCCGTTTGTAGAAGTTGTGTATATAGCCTGTGTCATAGCCTATATGCTGTGTTTTTGGGAGTCATGTAACACCTAACCCTTTATTATAATACATCTACTTTAGGCTTTGTATTGTATCTGATCGTTTTCTCATTGTTGGTTTTGAGTTTTTCTGTGTGTGTGCTTTAGAGGTTAGTAAACCTCATATACTCCTCTCTAGTTCTAAGCCTCGGTATTTCTCCGGATGCCTCCAAGAAGAGCCGCGTCCCGGCTCGTGGTGCCTTTGCGTGAGACCGTGGTCGCGCCGTGGTCGCTCGTGGTGGTCGAGGTCGTGGTCAAGACCTATCTCCCCGCCGCCGAACCCGATAATGGCGCAAGCCATGTTCCAGCGATCTCGATTCTTCATGCCTTGCTCAACAACCAACAGGCTAGAGCATCCAATCGCAACTAAAAATTGGCAGACTTTCTCAAGAAAAGACCCCTCACCTTCACATCTGCAAGCGAACCCCTCGAAGCTAAATACCGGCTTGGAGATACTGATAAGAAGCTTCGACTAGCCCGATGCTCAGAAGAAGACAAAGTAGACTTCACACGCATCACTCAAAGGCACAATAGCCGCATGGTGGGAAAACCACCTCATCGCCCGAGGCGGTGAAAGTCCAGTAGCCGATGAAGAAGAGTCAGAAGAAGAAGTGGCAGCACCCGAAGCTGCAGAACCGCAAGACCCAGCCGCTGCAGAAGAAGTTGTTGAAGCATCTCTCCAAGGAATTCTTTTTATTATTTAATCTTTTTTAAAAAATTATTTTAAAGATAGCATTTTTCTAACTTTATTTTCAATTGTTGTCACGCCACCGGCTGCGGTGTGACCAAACTGTGTTCTCACGTCACTCCTCTTAGCGTGACAGGACTTAGCCCAAAAACGAACGTGTCCAAAGGGGTCGGTGGCGTGACAGCACAGTTTGGTCACGCCGCGGTCGATGGCGTGACAACACGATTTGGTCACGCCACGGGTCATGGCGTGACTAAAGGAGTCGAATTGAAAATAAAGTTAGGAAGATGCTATCTTTAAAATAATTTTAAAAAGTATTAAAAATAAAAAGACTCTCTCCAAGCCAGCCTGGTAAAAAAAAAGTGTTGCGGCCGTTCTAAGTTCTTGCAATTTGTCAAGTGCATTGTCAACCTTTTGCGTAGCGGAAAAATATTTTCGCATAAAAAGCACGTTATGGGGATGAATTAGCATACATGTTTTAGTTATTTAGTGCAGCATTTATCTATAACAAGTACTGCACCGTTCTAGCAATCGATCAGAAATTGTACAAACGCAAATAACTGTCACACATTTCAGTAGCTATTGCCATGACAAAATTGCAAAATTTCAACTTTCTAGTGTAACTACCGTAGTTGTGCTTGAATGGCTGCAACATTTTCTGAAACCATCCCACATTCAAGAAATCCTAGAACATCGTTGAGCCAAATTAAGATAATTTATAAGTTCCAGATCAGTACCATGTACGATAAGGGCCTACATATATATCATTATCAATCAGCAAAGGTGATGAACCCGAAGGTTTTATTTTTGGTCCAATCTTTCGATAAGAAGATACATTCGGTAGTAGTCGCTCAACTCTCACGATCCTGGCTACGAACACGCAAGACACGAAACCACGCAATCACTGAACTGCTCGACAAGTCGTTATCAACCGTGCACGAATACCCGGTTGACCTGATCACGAAGATCGATTCCTGCGTACACCGAAGAAGCACGCAAGAACAAGATAAATAAGCAATCTGAAATTGCGAATATGAATGAAAAACTTGATAAATTGGGATTCTAAAATGGTATTTTGGTTGGTCTAGTCAACACAAACCAATACACGAAGTTGCATGGAAGCTAACTTTTAACTAAACAAAATCCGAGGAATTAGAGGGGAGCTGGCCACTATCTATAGGAGGAGGGAGAGGCGGCGTGGGTACTGTTTACATATTAACAGTACTGCATGAACAGTAACCTTAGGTTGCCATATGGGCTAGGGAGATGGTCGGCCCAAATATCCTAAAATAGTGGCTGTTGTTTGGACCCAATAATTGATATAAGGCCCTCGGCCCAATGTAAGGTGGCGCAGTACCAAATATAAGTGACGTGAATTCATCGGCACGTTGGAGTAGCGTTTGACGCAGCCGAATCGATGACAGTCGAATAGCTCGATTAAAGATGGAGTAGTGATCGTATCCGAAGGGTTGATGTCCTCGTCAAAAGGGCAAAAAGCTGCTTGCTTAATAAACAATCCAAAAGAGCTTTCAGAATTTGTCCGAAGTGTCTAATTCCTGCTTTGGGAAACAGGTGACAACCCCACCCAGAAAAACAAAAACAAAAGCCGGTGCATAGCATGATCGAATCGAAATCGATGCAATTACGCGTGAATGTGAATCCCTGTCTGCGGAACTGAAGCATCCGAAATTAAGGCTGAAGTTTTGTTGGCCCGGCTAATTTCAGGCCATTCAGAATTTCAGACAACCCGTAGAGAAGAGACTTCAAGAAGATACATACATGTAGTCAATAATATCAGGTTATATATATTAGAGAGAAGCAGCTCACATGATGGTGACGATACATATATGCGTTTCATGCATAGCTAAAATCAGTTAGCCAGCCTTATATGTCATCTAATTCCACGTATGCGGTACAGGTCGGCATAATACAATTGCGTAGACTGAATAATACGTGAGCACCGGTCTTGGCGTTTTGTCATCTCGGTCCGAATTAACTGACCTAGTTATGATCGAGAGATCGAGACTCGCGAGCAAAGTCCTCCTTCTTCTTCGCGATGTAGCGGCCGAAGTCATCTTCTTCCTTGCGCAGGGGTGGTGCCTTCGGCTTGCCAGGCCTGGTGACCGCGTTGTGGACGAACGTAATCGTGTCGACCTTTTCGACCGTCACCTGACCGCTGGCGGGAGGGGCCTTGGCGCGAAACATGGTGGGTTTTTTTCTTGTAAGAGATCGACTCAGCTTCTATCTAGCTGGATGTGTTGTTGGGCTTGGTTGCCTGCCTTCCATGGTGTGGGAGACGGCCTCCATTTATAGGCTCCAGGGGGTGAAATTTCGGCGAAATTTGTTTCCCTGCTAGGCACTACACAATTATAAGCTACTGCGCTCTCGGCATCGTAGAGGAGCCTTCAATTAGTGCGAAAACACCACCGTCCTTGACTTGCACCGCATACTTGAAAGCGAAAAAAGGCCACCGACCTCCCTTGTCTGAAATTAGCTGGAAACATCGTCAGGTAACAATATTCCTTGTTCCATGACTTGACCGGAAGGTCATTTGGTCATGGATGGTTATTCAGCCGTGCCACACGCACTACACTTGGCCAATCCTGAGTGGTTTTCTTAAAATTATGAGCTAGGTAACTAGAGGCGAAGCTAGCTCTCTCCATAAACATGAGAGAGATCGGATTGGATAGAGGTGTTAATCAGATAGAAACCAAACTACGGTGAAATCCGATATCTCAGACGCACAGTTCACAGTTTTATTGTCGAGGGCGAACGTTTTTGTTCAAGCGAAGCCATTGGGAAAGTCCTGTATCACCGACTGCGCAGTACGAGGCTGTAGGTAAAACTTCAGAACGGCAATGCAGAGGAACCCAAGTAGAAATAGATTAATACCATGATCAAATCGTGACCTTCTTAAATTTTTTTTTTTTGAAGAAACCGGCAAGAGGGCTGCCTGTTATATTAAAATAGTGGACGGAACCAGAGGAACAAAAAACATAAGAGGGTCAGTCCTTAATTACAGAAGAATAAAACGCTCCAAACATTTGGCCCCCGCAAGGAACCAGGATCTACCCTCCTCCTTGATCTTCAATAAGAGTTCCTGCGGAGTGGTGGCTTTGCTGTTGAACACTCTTGCATTGCGTTCCTTCCAAATCATCCAGGCAATTAGGACGAGAGACGTGGTCGTGGCCTTTCTAGGGGAACCTTTCCGCTCCCCTAAGTTGGACCACCATTCTAAGATGTTTGTGCTAGGAGGCCAAAGGGAAGGCTGTAAACTTTCAATTCCGAGCCAATCCGCCGTATACTTCCAAATTCTAGCGGAGAAGCGGCATTGGGCGAAAAGATGGAAGGCCGATTCCGGGGTATGTCTGCCAAGGGGGGCAGTAGCGTGTGTTTGGCCATCCTCTAGTTTCCAGCCTGTCTGAGGTCCAAAGCCTATTCTGAATTGCCAGCCATGCGAATTGTTTGCACTTTGGGGGGGCGTTGGTTCTCTATACTAAAGTTTTGAAGTTTGTAGCAGTGGAGCCTAGGAAAACTAAATAGAGTTCAAAATTTTCAGAGAGAGTGTAGTATAAGACTTGAAAAATTCCCAAATCCCAAGCGATCGACCATTTGTTTGTTCGGCGATCAGACCAACAAGGCGACATCTAATCGGACGAAGCTATTCATGCAACGAAGCGGTGAATTTCGTGGGATTGGGCAAAGTTATGAGATTCAGTATATAGGTGTTGCATAATACATATTTTGACTAATGTAGGTCAAGATGCAAAGAATTTGTGTCCGAAATCGATTTCTTGGTCTATTGTTGTGCAGGTGGTTTGGAGTCAACGATGGTCAACGGCGAGGATGATCGAGACTAGTCTAGGAGAGCTGAGGTCCAGAATGAACGAGGATGCAAGGTGAAGTGGTTGGGCTCAAGCATGGTCCAAGATGGACAAGAGTGACAAAATGGGAAGTTCGGTGTGATAAGTTCATCAAGTGTCTTAGAGGTCGATGCAAGTGTCATAGTGGTTTTGATGGAAGTTGGATGGAAGAGACTTGCCGACATAAAGAGAGATATTGATGAACCTACACGTGGAGAAGCATGAGATTGCTTCACATTGATTGGACTCGGCCTTTGGAGAAGGATCGAGAAGGGGTATTTTGGTTTCTTCGCTAAAATACCGGTTAGTGACTTTAGAGAAACCACTGTGTAAGACGGTGCAAGGAGAGACAGTTTAGGTCAAGATAAGATGAAGATCACGAAGTGATGGATTCGGAAGATCCGATTTGTCATCCGCTTTGGGAAACGTGTGAAAATTTATTTGTGTATGGGCTTAACAGGTGCCTGATAAATTTTCTTCATAGATCTAGCATCCACTATAAAAGGGCAGAGTGCAAGATTTGCACTCAATTCTAAGTCTAGGAATTCCTAATTTGTATTTTAGGGAAAGTGGAGATAGATTATTTCGCTTTTGCAATGTTATTATTTCGCTTCTCTGCGATGCTATTAAGCAAAAAACTTTCTCTTTTTTGAACTATTTTACGTTTAAATAAGCCTTGCCCAATAAACAATTATCAAGAGCAGAGAGATATTTTGGAAGGTCCAGATCAGCGAGGCGGATCGCGCCCATGCTTGCTCAGCTCCAGGATCAGCATGAAGATAAGGGGGTCAATAAATCAGCAAAGGATCAAAAGCTGGGTGCAATCCGCAGATTCCTCATAGAAATTGCTCCAGGGTGGTCGATTCCGGGCTGCTTTGGAAAGCAGGTCCCTGCAAGTGGACAAATATCACACATTCACACTTCTCTCAGGGAGAAACTGATTCGTGAAACTGATGTGTTTAAGCGTGTAAGTTTCTCTGCAGAAGCACTTGATAACTTCATGTTATTTCAGACTGGTTTAATCCCAAGCAAAGAAAAGAAATTAAGAAGCCGTTCACATAACCGGATTATCCAATCCTTGAAGGCAAACATAACAGTACATATATCATGTAACGTTACACAGACTTTCAGGTGTAATATTGTGTGCTTGCCATAAACATGCTTTACCTGAATTGAAGCTGGAATATCAGTGTCACGTCGTCATGTGAACCTTGCCGGTTCAGATATTAGTAACTGGCAAGCAGAAGCAGCCCGTCGTCCTACCAACGAGTTCAATCGATCGAATTTACAGCTTAGGGATCAGTGCTGGATGGGTAGGACATATCGATCATGGCAATCTCAATCACGAACGATTTGTGATCTAATTATTGTCTGTTGCTCATACAGCTCAACGTTGCCCCAGACCCCAATCACCGCAGAAGTATCGTTCTTTGTTGCAAAAGCATCAGGAGCGCTGCAGACTGAAAGACTTGGGCTCACAACAGTAGCCTAACTCTGCCTCTGAAGAACCGAGATATTATGCATCCAGGAAAGCACTAGCACTCATAGTGGTAGCCTAGCTAGACAGTAGACACTTGAAAGCAAGATATTTCAGTGACACTTTTAAAAGAACCTCTGATACTAGTTCGCAATTGCGTTCTATGTGAGCAAACCTTTCTTAGGTCCCCATGGTTCATTGTTTTTAGGAGTAGTTGGTGAAGTTTGGTAAAGGAAACACCTGAAAGTGAATTTGACGACGAGGTTTGGAAATTTGTATGTCATGTTTACTTTGGCTGGTTAATCTTCTAATATGCCTGTTCCAACAACTCTTGAAATTTTCTATAGTTAGCTGTAAAGAAAAATGTTGCAGGTGTATATAGCTGGTGAACACCACGTATATATAGCTGGTGAAGTTTTGGTAAAGGAAACAGCTGAAAGTGAATCTGTCGATGAGGTTTGGAAATTTCCTTGTCAAGTTAATTACTTTGGCTGGTTAATCTTCCAATATGCCAGTTCCAACAACTCTTGATATTTTTCACTCCCAGGCTACTTAATTTGCTATAGGTAATTCTAAATAAAAATGACGTCAATGTGCAACCTGTCTGACCGCCTTGTGAGTTTTGAACTAAATCTGAAGGGCAGTCTGACTGGCACCGTGGGTGTGGTCAATCCAGCCCAAGGAGCTTTTGGAAATTTGGCACCAAACACATGTGTAGACTTGTTTGGTTATGTGTTTGTATTAGGTGTTATTGAAAATAGAAATTAGATCTGAAATTAGATAGATTTTAACATAAATTTTAGAGATGGTGTTTTCTAGTGAAGTTAACTGGTCTAACCAGCCAGATCATGGCCGGTCTAACCGACATGGTTGGCAGTTTGACTGGGGGCAGTTTGACCGGCACGGTGGCCACGGTCAGACGAGCAGAGTGTTTCCAAGTGGCTAAGTGCAGGGAATTGAGGCATTTAGGTTTGATTTCAGTTGAGACTTGGCGTGGGAACCTAGGTTGGGTTGAGTTATGTTGTATGATGCATGTTTTGGCTAACTGGGTTAAGTTACGAAGAACTTGTATCCGAATCGATTTCTTTATCTATTATTGTATAGTGAAGCTTGGAGTCAACTATAGTCAACGGTGAGGATGATCGGATTTGGTTTGGTAAAATTAAGGTCTAAAACGATCAAAGATGCCAAGTGAAGTGGTTGATCTCAAGCAAGACGTAAGATGGATTAGAATGGAAAGTTTAGTGCAACGGTTGCATCAAGTGGCTTGAGTGGTGCAAGTTTTGAGACAGTCCGAGGAAGCGGATATGAGAGACTTACCGCCATGAGGGAACCCATTGGTGAACCTACGTATGACGAAGCATGAGATCGCTTCACAAGATTGGACACGGTCAAGTATGGAAGGATCGAAAAGGGGTAGTTTGGTTCACCAAAAAACCAAATAGGTTATTTTGGAGAAACTGCGGTGCATGACAGCGCAAAGAAAAAACAGTTTAGGTAATAAGGACAAGATCATAAAAAGACAGATTCGAAAGTGTCAAGTCGTCATGTGCTTTGAGAATCGTGCTTGAGTGAGAGACCCATTTGTTTGGGCTTAACAGGTGGCCGTTAGTTGCAAATCTGAAATCAATGGTCATTTAGCCATTCCAAAGAGATAATTTGTGTTTAATTATAGGGTCCAATTAAGCAAGATGTTATTTCAAAATAGTTTGGAGTAACATGAGAGAGAGAGTAATTCTAAAAGGCGTATACTCCATCTTAATTTATGTAAGAGTAAAAAGAAATGGAACAATCATGGAATCCTATCCACAAGAGTTGGATGGAATCCGTGCGATCTCAATCAGTTCCCCACAGAAATTGTTCGAAATGTTGGGCTCCTATTTCGGGAAAACAAATCTGTGCAACAAGTGAAAAAAGAATCATTTCCCTCAGACTCAAGAGATATATAATCGATGCAAGAAATTAATGCATGTTCTGATTAATCAAGCGTGTGCTTAATTACGCGTCGAATCATCCTGAAGACCGCACTGTTCGTGCATTTCCTTCACTTAGACGAATTAAATTCTTATTCGGCGGAAGATCATATGCTCAATTGCTATCCCAAGGAAAGCTTGCTTCAGAAAATGAGGCATCAATTTGCCTGGCCTCATTACTCTTGATAAATACTCCATTTATTGACAGTACTAAATGTAAGCCAGCAAAATGAGGCATAAATTTGCCTGGCCTCATTACTCTTGATAAATACTCCATTTATTGACAGTACTAAATGTAAGCCATGGTGATACTTGTGCGGTTAAACTTTAGGAATAAATTCATTTTAGAACCTTGAACTGACACGTTTGTTTAATTCTAAATCTCTAACTATAAAACCGGGTAACTATTAATCTTGAAGTGTCAAATTTGGTTAACTGACCCACACTGATTCCACTTGGGTTTTACGTCACGCTAGATGCCATGTCGACACGAGCTGACTTTGACCGCCTCGTGTGCGTCATGGCCCTTCGTCCTTCACGAACCGCTCTATCTCGACCGCACTCCCGCACTGTCATGCGACACCGTCGCGACGTCGCCGCACTCCGTCCATCATTATTGCTGGCTACAAAAACTACCAAAGTGAAGACAATTCGTTTATTTGGCCCCTGCGCAACCCAGCGCCATTCATGCAACCTCTCGGCCCGTCCTGCAACCTCGCCATCATCACCATTGGCCACGGTGAGCTTCGTCACCATTGGCCACTGAACTACCTGTGTGTAAAAATTTTTAGATTGGTCACATGCATGCATGTACAAATTGCTATAAGATTTGCCGTGGAAAATAAATGTAGACCAAATTATTATGTTTTCTTTCATTTGAATTTGTAGCCTCCTAGAGTAAACATTGTTTCAATTGTATGTATAATAGAATATTGCGCTCGGGACCATATAAGGTAAAATGAAAAAGAAAAAAAAACAAGAGAGACTTTGACAGATGGAGTAACCCGTCACGAGCTTACGTTGGAGAGCAAAGGAGCAGCTGATCTCAGCCATGAGAGCTCACAGTACAGGTGTCGATGCCGGAGATGGTGATGGCAATCGAAAAAACGGATTTCCTGATACCGTGAATGCGTCATGATTGCTTCTTCGTCGGAGCCCGGTCGCCCTAGCTCGTCACCACACCTCCCCCATATCCTCCTCTATTTCAACCGGAGAAGGAACATGGTGCTGAGCCTAGCACTGTGTTTTCGTGGCTAAGATTACTGATGAGGCGGTCAAAGTCAGCTCGTGTTGTTATGGCATCCAGCGTGGCACAAAACCGGGGTGGAATCGCACGGGGGTGGGGGTCATTTAACCAGATTTGAGACTTTAGGGTTGATAGTTACCCAGTTTTATAGTTGGAGGTTGAAAATTAGACAAACGTGATAGTTCAAGGTTGTAAAATTGACTTATTTGTAAACTTTTTTTTTAACTCTTAACAACCTGTGTGTGTAAAAAAATTTAGATTGGTCACATGCATTCATGAACAAATTGCTATCAGATTTGTCGTGGAAAACAAATAGGCCAAATTTTTATGTTTTCTTTCGTTTGAATTTGTAGCCCCTTAGAGTACAGGCCGTGCCTCTTTATAATATAGTTTTAATTGTATGTATAATAAAATATTGCGCCCGAGATCATATAAGGTAAAAAGAAAAAGACTCTAAACAAGGTAAAAAGAAAAAGAACAACCGAGACTTTGATAGATGGAGTAACCCGTGACAAGCTTACGTTGGAGAGCAAAGGAGCAGCTGATCTCAGCCAAGAGAGATCATGGTACAGGTGTCGATGCCGGAGACGGTGATGGCAATCGGAATCAGAATCAAAATAAATAAAACCGCACTGGAATCACACGTGATCTGCACGCACACACACACACAAAACCTTCAATGGATGCATCAGGTGCCTTCTGTTGAGGAACCGTCGTTGGCAAGTGCAGTCCGAACGATTAGCTCGTAAACAAAATCAAAACCGTAAGAACGATGCAAGAATACAAGAACGAAATAAGAGATTGACATAGAGATGTGAAGGGACTACAGGCTTCTCTTTATTGCTCTTTCAATAATGAACGTGTACCATGGCTGGGGGTTCCCCTCTCCTATATATAGGCTACGAGTGGATAAGGTACCCACATGGGCCAGGACTCTTGGCCGGGTCCAGTTTCTTAACACTCCCCTTAGGCTCTCATCCTTCATGTTCATGCCTCGTCAAAACTCCATAAAACCAAGTGAAAAAAATTGGAGAAAGAGTACATGAATCATGTTACGCTATCTTTGCACGAATTGCCTCATTAAAACCTTAACCGAGAAACTTTGGAAAACTCATCAAGGGAAAAGAGTACAATCCATCCAATTTCATTTAATCTCCAAGATTTACTCTTTGGGTACTCGATCTTCGTGATCAAACTTTAGTAATGATTTTGTGAAGGTTCTCCCCTGAATTTTGCACTTCTCTAAGTCTCATCATTCCAATTCCACGTATGTACCTTTCAAAGCTAGATCTTGGAAGTGACTTAGTGAATAGATCTGCAAGATTTTCACATGACTTAGTATGCGACACTTTAATTTCGTCCATCTTTTGCATTTCATAAGAATAGAAGAACTTGGTGTTGATATGCTTTGTAAGAGGACTCTTCACATAACCCATCTGCACTTGTGCAACACAAGCTGCATTATCTTCATAGATAATAGTGGTGTTTGCGCGGTATTCAATCCACATGACTGTTGGATGTGGTGAATCATCCGTCGAAGCCAAGAGCATTCACGTGCGGCCTCATACAGTGCTATTATTTCTGAGTGGTTTGTCGAAGTCGATACCATACTTTGCTTAGACGATTTCCATGAAATTGCAGTTCAACCATATAGGAAAACATAGCCTGTTTGCAACTTAGCTGTATGAGGGTCTGACAGGTACCCGGCATCTGCATAGCTAGTCATTGTTAGGTCTTGGTTCTTTCTGTAGAACAGGCCAAGATCTTTACTTCCTTGGAGGTATCGGAAGACGTCATTTATTCCCTACCAATGCCTTTTGGTAGGTTCTGCACTATATCTTGCTAGTAGGTTCACTGCAAATGCAATGTCCGGTCTAGTGCAGTTTGCTAAATACATGAAAGCTCCAACTGCGCTCAAGTATGAGAATTCTGGTCCCAGGACTTCCTCCCCCTCTTCTCTAGGTCTGAACGGGTCCTTATCTTGCTGCAAGGATCTTCCGATCATTGACACTTTCGAAGGATATGCCTTTTCAAAGCCGAACTTTTCCAACACCTTCTGAGTGTAGCTTGACTGATGTACAAAAATCCCTTCAGGGGCATGCTCAAGCTGCAAGCCTAGACAATATTTGGTTTTACCCAAATCTTTCATTTCGAACTCCGACTCTAGGTAAGAGCTTGCTTTCTCAATATCTTCCAAGGTCTCGATGATATTCAGATCATCTACATATATCGAGATTATCTGAATCCATCACGGGATCGCCGTATAAATACACAGGACAATCCTCATTGTTCGTGTAGCCTTTCTTGCAGAGAAAGTCGCTAAGAAATTATACCACATCTGCTGATTGCTTAGTCCATACGGTGACTTTCTCGAGTTGCACATTGTATAGGTTTCTATTTGCTCTATCTTGGTTCGGACAGAATACCTTGGTACCTTCATATAAATTCTGAATCAAGTTCCCATAAAGGTATGCGATTACCACATCCATCAATTTCATTTTCAAATTCAGATTCACCGCCATTGAGATTAAGTATCTAAAGGTAATTCCGCCCATAACAGGGAATGTGTTTCTTCATAATCGACTCTGGTCTTTGAGTGAAACCTTGTGCAACAAGTCTTGCTTTATATCTTATAACTTCATTGTTTTCATTTCTCTTCGAACAAATACTCATTTATGCCCTACAGGTGCACATAGGGAGGTGTGCGACTTATGTGCCCAAACACCTCTCTTTTATTTAGAGATATTAATTTTGCTTCTATTGCCTTTTCCCAATCTTTAAAATTTGATCTTTTCTTGCATTCAGCGAGCGATGCAGGCTCGGGATCAAGATCGATGATTGTGGCAATTTTCTTTGCGAAATAGATGTCGACATTGGCTGTTGTTCTATTCATAGATTCTCCCGTGGTCACATAATTTATAGCTATTTCTTTATGGGGCGGTTCTGCTAATACTTCTACTTCCTCACCGCTGCTTTTAATTGTGGGGGCAAGTCCCTTCAGTTTTTCAGCTCCGATGTGTGCGCACACATCCATGTTGTTGTCTCCCTCTGTGGGAATACTCAAATCTGGTATGCCTTTTGCTGAAGGTTCCATACCAGTGTCAGGTCTCAACTGGCCCCCCTTCTGCTTCTAGGGAACTTCAGTGATTGGCTGTGATAAGTCCTTCTTATCTTTTTTCGCCAGGCGCCCCCGGTTACATGGGATTCGAGGGGATGGAGTTCTCATCCTTTTATTCTGAGGCCTTTGGACGGGATTAGGGATACCTTCTATTTTCTTTGGTATTTCAACCCTCTCCGGTGCATTGCGTGCAGGCACATGCGACCTGGTCACGCTCTTCAAATCACTAAAGTGGTCAGGCAGTTGATTCGCTAATGCTTGCAAGTCAATTATCTTCTGGACTTCTCTATCTGCTTCACTAGTGCGTGGGTCATGTGCATTAATTCCTGTAGCTTGCCACGTTATTTCCCGATATTTTTTTATCAAGAGGTTGATTTCCTCCCCTAATGACGGGAAACTATCCTCATCAAATATGCTATCGTAAGCGGTCAGTATGCAAATCTCCGATCATCGGGTCGAGATACACGATTATGGATGTAGTCTCATAACCAATGTATATCCCGGACTTTCGGAGATGACCCATTGCGATCCATGCGGTGGTGGTATAGGTACATAGACCTTGCAACCAAACCTTCGGAGATGAGAGATTTTCGGTGTTGACCCTTGCGCTAGTTGCATAGGTGAATGGATGTTGTATGCCGACGGTCTAAAATTGATGAGAGTTGCTGCATGCAGGACTGCGTGTCCCCAACACGTAGTTGGTAAATTACAATTATGTAAAAGCGGTCAGGCAATTAATTTAATTCTTTTAATCAATGCCTCTGCTAGCCCATTCTGGGTGTGGACATGTGGTACCGAATGCTCAACGGTAATTCCCATTGTCATACAATAATCATCAAATGCCTTTGAAGTAAATTCTCCAGTATTGTCCATTCTGATGGACTTCACATGATGATCAGGGAAATTATTCTTTATTTTAATTATCTACGAGATCAGCTTTGCAAAAGCATGGTTTCTCGTAGACAACAAGCATATATGCGATCATTTCGATGAAGCATCGATGAGCACCATAAAGTACATAAATGGCCCTAGTAGGGGCTGAATAGGACCGCAAATATCTCCCTAGATTCGGTCCAGGAATGCAGGGATTTCATCCTTCACTTTCAGAGGAGAAGGTCTAGTAATTAATTTCCTTGAGGCACATGCAGGGCACACAAAATCTTCTGGATTCGGGAAATTCTTTACATTGATATTATGTCCCTAAAAATTGTTAATTATATTTCTCATCATCCTAAGACCGAGGTGGCCTAATCTATCATGCCAGAGATAGAAAAGTTCAGAGCTTCTAAAAGATATTTTCAGGACAGTATAGGCTGCAGGTGCCCTAATATGAGTGTAGTATAGCCCAGATTCATATGAAGGAAGTCGTTCTAATACCCTTTTTCCATTTTCCTCACGCTTTGTAATGAGCAGGTATTTCTTACCATACTCTTCTTCAGTCTCTACATGGAGACTGTTAGCGCGAATATCTTTAAAACTTAAGAGAGTCCTAGTCGATTCTGAGTACAACAAGGCTTCTTCAATGATCAATGTCGTGCCCATCGGGAGTATAATTGTAGCTCTTCCTGAGCCTATTATACAAGTATCGCTGCTAGCGATTGTCGTAAGACTGCCAGCATTCTTGCTGATCGACTGGAAAAATTTCGTCTCTCTTAATATGGTATTCGTTGTGCCGCTATCCGCTAGGCACACTTCCTTCATAGGGCGCCACACGCGTTCTGATATATAAAGTATTTATTAATATGGGGTAGAATGCAAACCACACACAAAAATACTTCAAAACAGAACAAACTTGCTATTATTAATACGGGAAAAGTCTTGCTGGACACATCACAAGAATTTATTGCAAATGCTCTTCTAGAGCTTACAACCTTTATTCAATAATTCAAAGTTCTATGATAAACATAAACTGCAAATGACTGTAAAACTAAGTGCAATGTATGCACTAGATCGAATCAGCGAAGTATGAAGAAACTTCGCTGAATCGGTCTATTTCTATTTTCTTTTCTTGGCAACTACGGTGCAATGCTGCAATGTCCAAAGGAGTGATAGGAGCTGCTGTAGGGCTGTCCACATCCATAGGTGCAGCCAATGACTGTGGGTCTTCTATGCTTGCAATGGCGAGGTGCGCCTCATGCTGTCTTTTGCCCTTCTTCTTTGCCTTGAAAGCATCAATCACGTGCTGCGGTTCACGGCAGCAACATGACCAATGTCCCCAAGTGCCACATTTGTGGCAGCTTTGGTCCTGCTGACCATAGGGCTTCTCATTGTGCTTCTTTTGTTCGCCTTTCTTGGCTTGAGCATTCTGCTTAGTCTTGTGACTCATGACCTTACTCTTCTTGCCTCTTTGCTTTGAGTGAGGCTTTCTCACCTTGTAGTCGCTAGTGTTGACTTCATGGCCAACTTTGCTACTAGGTGGTCGTGAGATGTAGTTCTTTCGAGAACCTCATCTTGAGCTTTATAACTTGCATAATGTCTATCAATTGGCGTAGTCCTTGTAGACATCTCGACGGTAATTGCGTGCGCATTGCACCGCATTTGGGTGAAAGGTAGAGGGCTTTCTCAATCTTCTCCGCATCCGTGATTATTTTACCACAAAGTCGAAGACTTGTACAAATTACGTGCAAAGCGAGTTGTACTCCCACGGTCTTGTAGTCAACAAAGCGTAGTCGAGTCCATTCTGCTCTGCCGGGCGAGATGGTGTACCATTTCTCGGCGCTTCTTCGAGGTGGTCCATAAAGCGGTGCGCTCTTCTCGCCATATACTCATTCTTGAGAGTTAGACAGAGATGGTGTCTGAGGAAATGAAGTGCCTGATCATTCTCTTCCGTAGTTGGAACGACATCCTACGAGGCGCCAAGTCCAATAGCAGCACGAAGCTTCTTGGCTCTAAGTACGATTTCGACATCTGATGCCCAAGTCAAATAGTTCTGGCCATGCTCGGCTAGTTCCTCAAACTCCCGATTCGTAATTCCAGTCATCTGCATATTTATGCAAGAGGTGCATAAGATTACTGCTGGTAATGTGTATAAAAAGGTTGCAAGAATTCTCATAATGTTCCCGTATTTTTCTATGCATTTTTCAAGATTTACTACTATTTTCAATGATTAAAAACAATATAAACAATTACAGATAATCAAAAATAGTAAATACAGTAAATAAATTTCCTAGAAATAACAAAGATAAACATGCTTCAAAGTTCAAAATATGCAAAAATTTGGATTCCCGAGGCCCTTTTCTGTTGGAAAATGACTTTTTAAAAGCGCAAGTTTCAGGGGTTAAAACACGAAATCTCAGTTCTAAGAAAATTTGTGCGCAATTTTCATATTTTCCGAGGCCTTTTCTGCAAAAATTTCATTATTCGCAAACTTCTACGTAATTTTCAAAATTTCGAGGTTAATTTGCAAAATCAGATTTCTTTCCCCCTTCCTTTTTTTCTCTAGCTATCCCCCTTTTTCCCTTCTTTTTTCATTTGGACCCTTTCTTTCGCCCGATTATTGGGCTCTTGCCACCCACATGGCCCAGTGCATTCCGGGTCAAAAAGGGCGGGGTAGGGTTTCCCCTACCCCGTTCTTCAAGTGGCGGCGGTGCCGCTTGCTTCGAGCGGCATGCGAGGCACGCCGGCGGCGGGTGGCGGAGGGTGATGGCGCTGCGGGCAACCGGGAGCCGGCAACGCGAGTAGGTGCAAGCGGCCGGGAAGGAGCGGTGCGGCGGCACCGCCAATGCGGAGGCGGCGGCGGTGGCACTCGCACGGGAGCCGGACGGCCGGAGGAGCATGCGGCGCCGAGGCGACAACGGCAAGCGCCGGACGCCGGGTGACGCGCAAGCGAGGCGGGCGTGCGCGCGGCGGCGTGCGGCGCTGTCGGCTACGAGGCGGTGCGCACGGCGTGCCTAAGGGGCGACGTGAGCACGGAGCCATGCATGGTGGCGGTGCCGGAGGGGGGGGCGCGGCTTCGGGTGGTGCCGTGTGGCGGTCGGAGTCGTGGCATCGTGCAGGGTCGCGCGGGGCCGCCAGCCATGGAGGCGACTTTAGGTCATCCCACGACGGCGCTTCATGCGAGCCGGCAATGCGGTGTTACCGTGGCTGCGGGTGTTCCGGTGGCGCAGCGCCGGGAGCAGGTCGGCGCCGTTACTGGCGGCAATGGGCGCGCGGCGCCGCTGCGGGTGGCAAGGGAGTTCCGGCGGCGCGGATTCGGGCGCGGGCCGGTGTGGTTCTACAGGACCCACCCCCTTTTTTTCTTCGAGTTTATTGTTCATACGTGCATATATGATGCGATGCGATGTAATGTAATGCGGGACAATATCGGTGGCGCGGCTTCAGGCCGATGTGTTCATGCTTGCCGCGTGCTGGCGGCGTGGCTCTGTCGTTACCTCCGTGGCGATGTGTGATGGCAGACTATGCCGACCGGTAACGTGTCGCGGAGGTAGCGACAGCCGCTTGCAGGCGGTGCCATGCACATGGTGCCTTCGTACTATTGCATCTACAACCTACAGTACAATCATCATCTACTCTTTCATGCAACCCACCGATCGGCTTGGCCGGCGACTTCAAGTCGGCTCGCGGTAGATTAGAGCGGATTTGCACCGTAGGAAACCAATCTAGAAAGCAACAATTGCAGAATTGAAAGTGATCTAGAAAAACGATTCAATCTACGAGTGTCATTCGTCGACGGTTACCTTTTCGATGCGAGGAGAGTCGATCGTGATGATAACGTGTTGAGGAACCGTCGCTGGTAAGTCCAGTCCGAGCGATTACCTTGTAGACAAAATCAGAACCGTAAGAACGATGCAAGAATACAAGAACGAAATAAGAGATTGACACAGAGATGTGAGGGGACTGCAGGCTTCTCTTTATTACTCTTTCAATAATGAACATGTACAATGGCTGGGGGTTCCCCCTCCTATATATAAGCTACGGGTGGATGAGGTGCCCACATGGGCCAGGACTCCTGGCCGGGCCCGGTTTCTTAACACCTTCCACGCCGGGAGATCAAGGCTTGACTCCGATATGAGAATTGATCCAGGAATTGAGCTGGAAATGGAGCACCAATGACTTCCATTGTCTGAACTCATCTATCTCTTTTGAAACACCTGTCTCAAAAAATCTGGAAGCACCGTCAAGTAACTACACACCTAGCTCCATGACTTGATCGCCCTACAGGTCTTGAATTGGGGATGCGTGCTTATTCAGTAGGCAGAAGAATATTTTTCGCATAAAAAGCACGTTATGGGGATGAATTAACATACATATTGTTGTAAATAATTTATAGAAAAATATTAACAGAAGACACAAATTTTATATAAAAAATATTTTCATGAAAACCCACAAACACACAAATGTAATATCACTATCGAAGAAGATATTTATTATTAAGCTAAGCTTTTGCTCTTCCCAATGGACTATAAAGATATATTTATAGTGGTACACGAAAGACTCCGTGTAGGAGTAAAACTATGAGTTGGAGTAGAAAACTCTATTCGTCTCACACTCAAACTCAACAATCTCCACCTTGAGACGAATTCATTCTATAGCCAAAACAAAACGTGGTCTCCTCGAAACAAATTAGCAAAAACACTTTGTGTGTCGAACATCCATAGGACTACTGAATGATACCAACTAAGTCTAAGCAAAGCTCATATTTAGTGGTAGGAACTGGTTTTTATCATTATATCAGTTGGATTATCATAAATAATTATCTTGCTGACTTTAATGTTACGTTGAGCAATGACACCTCAATTATAATGATATCTGATGTCAATGTGTTTCGTTCTCTTATAAAATATTTGATCATTCGTAAGGCAAATATCGCTTTGACTGCGTAGAATATTGTAGTGTAAGATATACTTTCACAAAGCTCAGTAAACAAACCTCTTAGCCAAACGACTTCTTTGCAGATTTTAGAAATAGTCATATTCGCTCAGAGGACCGAAAAGGCGACAAGAGGGTAGGTGAATAGGAGCACACTCAACTTTTACCAACGATCGGATTCAACACGATGTTTACTCCAATAGCTATGAAAGCTATGGAGATCAATCAACAATCACGATGGAAGACTTGTATTGAATTCAATCAAAACCCCAAAGCAAAACAATCAAAAGCTCAAAACCAAAATACTTGGCGGTCGACCTCTCGTAAATCAGGTCAACTTTTTGCCTAGCGGTCAGATCTCTCACGGGCGGTCGACCAATTTGCCTAGCGGTCGACCTCTCGGATGGGCGATCGACCTCTAGCACGATGAACAGGAAAATCACCAAAACCGAAACTAAAATCGGTCTAACTTTTGATCTACGGCCAAACTTGACCAAATTTGGAACACACCTTCCTAAGGATATTAGAAACCTATTCCAAACAACGATTGAGTAGATCCACATCAAAGTTTTGACCTTTTTCCATTTTATCGAAGGAGGGTTCAAAACCGAGCAAAAACGAAAACTTGATCCAACAACTTGCTCGTGGGTGGATGATGATCAAGATGACCTTAGATGGGTTCCCACATATCCCAGAAAGCAAAATCAAGAAGAAAAACCAAGTAAAAACTCCCGGATCAAAGAAAGCCCCAAAATCATCAAATAGAGAGGATGAACACAAAGAGATACAACTTGTGAAATCTTTCCTTAGATTGATTGGATAGATGGATGATTGATATTTACAGCCACTCTCACATGAAGAACAAAGCTCTATCCAAGAGCACACACTCAATCCATCCCTAGAACCCTAGAGCCTCCACTCTTCTCTCCTTCCCTAACAACACAAATTAGGGTTTAGATATCTAAGGGTTAAGGGGCTGCTGGGCAGAACCCCCTCCTTATATAGTGAGGCCTAGACCTTCTAGAAGACTAACTCTAATGGGCTTCTGTTAAGGCCCAACACAAACGGGTCACACACGCACGTATTTTAAAGCGCCGTCTTCATCATCGATTGACCTAAACCGCTTCACCATGCGCCGACCCGCGCCGCGGTTTAGCCAAAAGTCACCAAGGCGATATTTGGTGAAATTACCAAAATATCCCTATCTCGATCTTTCTCCAAAAGACCAAGTCCAATCCTGGTGAAGCAATCGCTTGTTTCGCCACGTGTAGGTTGATCAACGGCTCCACGTCGTCAAGTCTCTCCCGTCCGGATCCCACCGGCACCACTGAGCACTTGCAACGACTCCCGCACCGCTTGATCCAACCAATCGCACCGAACCGCCCGTTCGGTCATCCATGTCCATCCTGCGCCCCGCTTGAGTTCTCTGACCTCACCCGACATCCTTGATTATTCTGGACCTCAGCTCTCCAAGCTTAGTCCCGATCCTCCTCGCCGTTGAATGTCATTGACCTGCAAGCCACCTGCACAGCAATAGACAAGCAAACACGAATCCGGGAATAAGTTCTTCACAACTTGACCCACGTTAGCCAAAACATGCATCATGCAACACATATGCACTGATAAACATGAACTTGACCTAACAAACACACATCGCCGCCACACGGGACAATGAACCAAGCCAAACCGGTCAGACCACCACCATGGCCGGTCTGACCGCTCCCCTTGCCGATCAGACAGCCAGCCAAAGGCTGGTCTGACCGCCAGTCCAAGACTTAGCCAAATTCCAGCTTGGAAATCCGGAACCTCTCTGGAAAATTCAATCGAATAGAACTTTTGCCTGGAGACTCCAAAAATTATGGGACCAAGAGCAGTAGAACCTCCTCTCTTGCCTACACCCTCTATTTTTGGCCCAGCCTCAAAATCCAAAGCCACTTTAATGGCCGGTCTGACCGCTCAACGGTAGCCGGTTAGACCGCCACACTGGCCGGTCGGACCGCCGCCCTAGTTGGTCAGACCGCCAACCTCTCACTTGCAAAACAGCCCGAGACAGGACCGGTCTGACCGCCACCAAGGCCGGTCAGACCGCCTGAGACCTGACAGCACAAGCACTTCTCCGAAAACGCGTGTTTTCGCAAACCCTCAACGCCATTGCCAATTGTCTCATCATCCTAAGATCGTGCATATATCCCCATGATATCCACAGCTTCTGTAGTGGATAATGCAACAATAGCTTGCAGGCTTACTTTCCAACTAACGGCACGTCCTCCAACATTGAACACATAAATACTGAGAGATCTTCTCTTATCCAAATTTCTAGAAAAATTTGAGTCCATATAACCAATAATTTCATCTTTAGTCTTTCTAAACTGTAAACAAGCATCAGATGTACCCCACAAGTATTTGACAATCTATTGAATTGCTTTCTAATGTTGTTTGTCATGATTAGTTATGTATCTACTAATAACACTCAATGATTAAGATAAATCAGGACGAGAACATACGATAGCATACATAAGTGAACCAATTGCATTAGCATATGGAACTCTAGACTTGTGCTCAACTTCATCATCTGACTGTGCAAATGATGCTGAAGAATGTTTGAAATGTACAGCTAACAGAGTATTCACGAGTCTGGCCTTATGTACATTGAAACGATGAACAACTTTATCAATATACTCTTTTTGAGCTAGGTATAATTTTTCAAACCGTCTATCTCTGGTAATTTCTATGTCAAGAATGCACCGATATCCTTTATGTCAAATTCACTACTCAATTGTGCCGTCAACTTTGAAATTTCTGCCTTGTATTTTGCAAGAGATTTCTTCAACTCACAAGCATAATTATCATTTTCAAAAAAGCCAAAACTTTCTGGTTGCTCCATATAAATGTCTTCCTCTAATTCTCCATGTAAGAACACAGTTTTCATGTCCAATTGTTCAAGCTCAAAATCATGCACAACTATTATGATGAGTAAAGTACAAATGGAATTATTCTTCACAATTGAGAAAAAAGATATATGTGAAATCAATACATAGAATTTAGTTGTATCCTTTAGCAACGAGTCTTGCCTTGTACTTAACCTGTTCGGTTGGTGAAATGTCTTCTTTATTCTTGAAAATCCATTTGCAGACTTGACCAGCTCCCAAGTGTCATTCTCAAGAGATTGCATCTCATCGTGCATGGCAACCGTACATCTCTCTTAATCACTAGAAGAGATAGTCTATGGATAAGTAGAAGCATCTGTAGTACCTTCAATTTCTTCTGCCATATTCAAAGCATAAACAACAACATCAGCTTCTGCAATCAATCTCTTGAGAGGTTGAATATTCTTTTTAGATTTGTCGGTTGCAATAGAACATTGTGGTGGTTGAAAGACAACATGATCATCTTGTATGTTTTCCTTTTCGGCTTCTAGTGTAGATCATGAATTAATAGCATGCTCTACATGCACGCTTGATTTCCATGGCTTCTCAACGGAGCATTAATAGATGGTTCATCATGCAACATGGAAGATTAATCAAAAGTAACGCTTCTGCTAATAACTACCTTTTTAGTTTCAGCATTTTATAATTTATATCATTTTACACTAGGTTTATAACCATAAAAAATACACTTAGCAACTCTAGGGTCCAATTTACCATTGTTAACATAAGCATAAGAACACCATATATTATCAAATTTGAATAATCTGATGTAGAACCGAGTCATACTTTAATCGGAGTCTTCTTATCAATTGCTACGTTGGGGGGCCGATTGGTCAAATAACAAGTAGTGAATACAGTTTCCGCCTAATAGTTCCTAGATAAGCCGGAGTTAGATAACATGAAACATACATTTTCTATAATGGTTTTGTTCATGCGTTTGGCCACACCATTTTGTTGAGGAGTACTTGGGACAGTGTAATATCTCACAATGTCCTCTGATATGCATAAAGTTTCAAATTCTACATAATAGAACTCCAAACCATTATCAGTACGTAACTTCATAACATGCTTGCCAGATTATTTTTCAATCATAATCTTCCACTTCTTTAATGTCTTGAACACAACCGATTTGTGCTTTACGAAATATAATCAAACTCTTCTTGAATAATCATCAACATGTAGCCAGTACCTCCAAAGGACGCAACACAGTATTCTTTCCACAAATCATAGTGAGCATAATCCAATATGTCTTTTGTAGAGTTAATTGTTGTGCTGAACTTCACCCTATTTTGATTATCGAAGACACGGTTCTGATAGCACTTGTTGTAAATAATACATAAAAAAATAAGAACAAGAAACACAAATATTACGTGAAAAATCCTTTTGGGAAAAATCATGGGCGCAAAAAGCAATATCACTATATGAGTAAATGTATACAATGAAGCTCTTGTTCTCCCCGATGGACTACAGAGATATATTTATAGTGGTGTATGAAAAACTCCGTGTAGGGCGGAACTGTGAGTTGGAGTAGGAAACGAAATTCGTATCACACTCAACACATATTTTAGTTATTTAGTGCAGCCTTTGTCTATAACAAGTACTGCAGCGTTCCAGCAATCGATCAGAAATTGTACAAACGCAAATAACTGTCACACATTTCAGTAGCTATTCCCACGATAAAATTGCTAAATTTCGACTTTCTAGTATAACTACTGTAGTTGTGCTTAAATGCCTGCAACATTTTCTGAACCGTCCCACATTCAACAAATCCTAGAACATTGCTAGAGCCAAATTAAGATAATTTATAAGTTCCAGATCAGTACCGTGTACGATAAGGGCCTACATATATATCATTATCAATCAGCAAAGGACAGGAAACTACTTGATTAATAAAAAATCCAAAAGAGCTTGCAGAATTTGTCCGAAGTGTCTAAAAAACACAGAAAAACAAAAACAAAAGCCGGTGCATAGCATGATCGAATCGAAATCGATGCGATTGTGCGTGAATGTGAATCCTGTCTGCGGAACTGAAGCATCCGAAATTAAGGCTGAAGTTTTGTTGGCCCGGCTAATTTCAGGCCATTCAGAATTTCAGACAACCCGTAGAGAAGAGACTTCAAGAAGATACATACATGTAGTCAATAATATCAGGTTATATATATTAGAGAGAAGCAGCTGACATGATGGTGACGATACATATATGCGTTTCATGCATAGCTAAAATCAGTTAGCCAGCCTTATATGTCATCTAATTCCACGTATGCGGTACAGGTCGGCATAATACACTTGCGTAGACTGAATAATACATGATCATGCATGAGCACCGGTCTTGGCGTTTTGTCATCTCGGTCCGAATTAACTGACCTACTTATGATCGAGAGATCGAGACTCGCGAGCAAAGTCCTCCTTCTTCCTCGCGATGTAGCGGCCGAAGTCTTCTTCCTTGCGCAGGGGTGGTGCCTTCGGGTTGCCAGGCCTGGTGACCGCGCTGTAGACGAACCTTATCGTGTCGACCTTTTCGACCGTCACCTCACCGCTGGCGGAGGGCCTTGGCGCGAAACATGGTGGGTTTTTTTTTTTAAGAGATCGACTCAGCTTCTATCTAGCTGGATGTGTTCTTGGGCTTAGTTGCCTTCCATGGTGTGGGAGACGGCCTCCATTTATAGGCTCCAGGGGGTGATGTTCTTCCCAGTAACCGAGCGAGCAAGCAGCGGTGTCCTCACTTGTTTGTCTCGAATGGTCACCAGATGCCGTAGGAAATTGACTAGGTACTACACAATTAGTGCGAAAACATCACCGTCTTTAACTTGCACCGCACACTTGAAAGCGAAAAAGGGGCATGCCGCCATTGAAGGGGGGTGGGAAGCCTCGCAGAAGCCCGATTCTTCGATTTTCTGATCGCTGCAATGGTCATGATCTGACAGTTAGAATTAAGATCAGTTTTATGCTTTCTTTACTACACGAGTAACTCGCGAGCTGCTGTTGTGCTTGAATTACTGCAGACGGTGATAACGATGTCATTTATTTAGCAGTCGATCTCTTTTGCAATGTTATTATTTCCCATCTCTACGATGCTACTGAGCAAAAAATTTCTCTCTTTTTTCAACTATTTTGCTTTTAAATAAGCCAAGATTGCCCAATCAACAATTAGCAAGAGCAGAGAGATATTTTAGAAGGTCCAGATCAGCACCTTGAAGATAAGGGGGGTCAATCAATCAGCAAAGGACAGGAAGCTGCTTACAAAGTGAACAGGAGCTGGGTGGAATCCGCAGATTCCTCATAGAAATTGCTCCAGAGTGCTGAATGGGTAGGACATATCGATCATGGCAATCTCAATCACGAACGATTTGTGATCAAATTATTGTCTGTTGCTCATACAGCTCAACGTTGCTCCAGAGCCCAATCACCGCAGAGGTATCGTTCTTTGTTGCAAAAGCATCAGGAGCGCTGCAGACTGAAAGACTTGGACTCACAACAGTAGCCTAACTCTGCCTCTCTGAAGAACCGAGAAATTTTGCATCCAGGAAAGCACTAGCACTCATAGTGGTAGCCTAGCAACCTCTGATATTTGACGCATTGCCTTTGTGAAATATCTACTAGTTGGCAGCTGCGTTCTATGTGAGCAAAACTTACTTAGGTCCCCATGGTTCATTGTTTTAGGAGTAGCTGGTGAAGTTTGGTAAAGGAAACAGCTGAAAGTGAATCTGAAGATGAGGTTTCGAAATTTGCTTGTCATGTTTACTTTGGCTGGTTAATCTTCCAATATGCCACTTCCAACAACTCTTGATATTTTCTATAGGTAGTTCTAAAGAAAAATGCTGCAGGTGTTCGGTTCACTGCTTTTGGTGCTAGAACTACAGTTTGCAACATGGCTTTATTTTATTTTATTTTATTTTTGAAACAAACAGATGGCTTTAATTTTAATTAACCAACCTTTGATTGCTAGAGATGTTCTGAATATTCGCAGCGACCAGCTTTTGTAGTGATAACTGATATGTGCAGCGCACTTTGACACTTATAAAACCTTGACGCGCCAGGCTAACACCACGTATATATAGCTGGTGAAGTTTGGTAAAGGAAACAGCTGAAAGTTAATCTGACGATGAGGTTTGGAAATTTGCTTGTCATGTTTACTTTGGCTGGTTAATATTCCAATATGCCAGTTCCAACAACTCTTCATAGCTTTCACTCCCATTCTACTTAATTTGCTATAGGTAGTTCTAAATAAAATGACGTCAATGCCGTCTCAAGCAAGGCGTCGGATGGGCAAGAACGGAAAGTTTAGTGCAACGGGTTGTATAAGAGATTTGAGTTTGTGTAAGTTTTGAGGCGGTCCGGTGGAAACCGGATATGAGAGATTTACCAACATAAGGAAAGCCATTGATGAATCTATGTGTGACAAAGTATGAGATTCTTTGTGACAGCCGATTCTCGGGACCGTTAAACCCTTCAGAAACGCGCCAGATGTACAGTTGCGAAGCAAATAGTATCTCAAGCAAGCTTCCGATTGCAAAAAAAAAACAGACTTTTATTATACAAAGCTAAGGTTTAACAACCTGTTTTGACCTGACACGGACATCCAAGCCCAAAGTTAATATAATACAAGACAAAAGAACTTTCTATCACAGGTACGCTTGAGCGCAGTCGAGACCTAATAACAGCAATCGTTGCCTTCAGTGGGTCCACCAAAATCTTGCTCACAGGGATCTCTGCATTTTTCCAAGTTTCTTCTGTAGATGTTTTGCAAATTGTAAGAATGAGTACTACCATCGTACTCAACAAGCCGCATGGAAATGCTAAATAATTACATACAAGGAGTTCAATGGATGGTTAGGGTTTACCATACCTGGCATATGTGGATGCACTTTGCATTTAAAATAATTTATAAAACAGTAAAATAATAATAAGTAATAGCATCAGGGGTTTATCAACAAACTCGATTACCAACTTAACATCTCAAAAACTCTACTTATGCCTTGTATATTGGAATCACCCATGAACACAACTTTATTAACCGGAAGCACGGCGTATTCGAATACCTTTGATTATACACTCTGCAGAGTTGTCCAACTTTACCCACAAGATATCTCAAGCTCGTACTGTCAAGCTATAAACACGCAACACGTTAGCGTGCGACTGAGCTGATATAACAAAGCCTTTTCACTGCTCAATCCTTTTTAGTCTCTACACGGTAGGTCGATATCCATACAGCTCGGGAGACCACCGGCCAATAGTGGAATCCGCACTCCGAGGCTGACGGGCCCATACCGTTGTATAATTCAGAGGGTGCCCTAAACGGTCCACCCCTGATCCACCCCCATTCCGCGGCTGTTCTATCACAAAAACAACAGTTGACATCCTGTAGATATTCAATTGGATGAGTAGTGTACTAAGCCAGGGAGGAATGACCACGCATGTGGTTGAGCGGTTTTCTGTGTCTGTTACTTGGCATAAGGTTCTTGTCCTTACCTGTCATCCAGTGAGGCGATGGCCCAACACCAACTCGTGGCTGTCCACCTCGAGATCTCACTGATGACTCACTTTTAAACGAGTATATTGGATTGTCCAACTTCCTGGACAATCCTTAACTCTCCACCAAAACCTATTGGCTCAAAGCCAATACTTGCTTTTGATTGATGAACACATTTTTGGTGATAAAGTTATTTATAGTATTATATGTAAACTAAGTTTGTCAAGGTGAATATGGCCTACAAGAGTTGGGTGGGTTTGTTTGTGGGGTATTTAGGATTTATCTAATTGTCATGGCATTCTAAAATATTATTTCAATATTTAAAGTAATTGGCACAAATACAGTAATAAAAGTAATAATACATAGATGAAATGTAGGTTCAAAATGATCAAAGGATGCGACTTGCCTTCTTGCACTAAGTCCTGTGGATACTGGTCTTGTCTGACGTCTTTTGGAGTCTGGTCGTTGAGGTCATGACCTAACGAGAAACAATACAATAAAACAATTCAAATAAAATCCGGCTCGACAAGGAATGAGCTGGGAACAACATACAAGTAAATAAAAACAGGAAAGAAACACAAAACAAGGTAGGGTAGAGTGGTGGAGATTATTTGGTGTTTGATTGGATTGAACGAGCTGAGATTTGGATCCAAGTACAACAAAAATATTGTAAATGGATATAGAATCATAAAGGAAGGTGGTGTGTGATGATACGTATTTATTTGGAGTTTCATATGGCTGAACGGAGTTGAGATTTGGACTCACGGGCTCGAATAGCTTAAATTTGACATATAATGTCAAATTAGGATTTTAAGCGAAAAAGTGCTGGATAGTGAATAGTATAAATTTTACTACTCACATCCGAACATGGATTAGTGAATGGTAATAGAATTCCTTGTGTTGGCTATAAGGTACGGTAAGCAATATGAAGCAGTGAGAGGTTTCACCGTTTTGGATTATGAACAGTGTTTCGGTTTTCTTTGGGTGAGCAAGAAATAGCTCTTGTGCGATGGCGGTGTTTGGGCTGATTTAAAATAATAAACAGTGAGAGGGGTTTTCTGGGTTCGAGGCAGTCAAATTTGACATATAGTGTCAAATTAGGGTTTAGGGCAAAAATAGTGTTGGGCAATGAATAGTATCAATTTACTATTCATATATGACAATGGACCATTGCATAGAAATTGGAATTACTGTCTTTAACTGAAGTGAACAGCACAGGACCAATTTTCGGAGGATGAACAGTAATCATTTTACTGTTTTCTGAATAGTGTTTTGAATGAACAGTAATTAGGGTTTTTGTTTTGGTCATGAACGAGAATGAGTTTATCGTGCAACAAAGCGATGTGAGTCGGTTTGTTTTGAACAGTAAATGGTCGACCCATTTACTGTGCGGCCCACGGCCCGTTTGGCCAGGCCTTAAAAGCCCCGACACCCAGCGGCTTGAGCCGCGCGGCCGAAAGGTCTGCGCGCTCGCCCGGGCAGAAGAGGAGGACGCTGGCGGCGCTCCGACCGCTCCGGAGATCGCCGGCGGGACTGGGTGGTGCGGGAGGCACCAGTGGACCAAGGTGAGTTCATTGGTGGTTTTGGTAGGGCTTGGGGTGGTGTGTGGTGGCTTGGCGGCGGTGGCCGAAGGAGGTGCGGCGGGAGGGAGTGGTGCCGGCGAGCTCCGGCAGGAATTAGGATGGGGAAGGTGGGGAAAAGATGGGTGGCAGTGAGGTGATGCTTGAGCCGGGAGGGGGGAGGGAAGGGAAGCTAAGGAGGCGGCGGATTTTACCGGATGCACGTCGGGGAAGAAAAAGGAGGCGGCGGCGGCGGAAGCTTCAAATTCGCCGGCGTTGAAGAAGAGGGAGGCAGTGGGAGGTGTTGGAGGTGGTGATGAGGGAGAAAGTGAGCCAGGGGTGGGCTTTTATAGGGCGAGAGGAGGCGGTTGTGCTAGGGAGGCGGCGGGAACAGGTAGGCGGTGGGAGAAGTGGGCGTGGTGAGGTGGCGCCGAAGGATCGAGGCGTGGCGACCTGGTCCTGGCGAGGTAGCGGCTGATGGGAGGGGCGAAGGTGGCAGATGACGGTTGCGGCGCCGAAGGATCCAGGCGCGCGCGATGGCGCCGTGAGGAAGAAGGGGGAAGGCTCGCGGGAGGAAGGCGTTTCCAGGTGGGGGAGGCGGAAAGGCTCGAAGAAGGAAGCGGGTTTTGGGCTGAGGTTTCCAAAAAAGGAAAGAGATCTGAAATTCCAGCAAAAGATTTCAAAATTTTTGAAATCTGAATTTTTGGGCTATTTCAATTGCTTCACAAGATTGAATACGGTCAAAGATGGAAGGATCGAGAAGAGGTATTTTTGTTCACCAAAATACCGAAACTGCGGTGCATGACAGCGCAAAGAAGAAACAGTTTATGTAATGAGGACAAGATCATGAAAAGACGGAATCAGCAATGTCGGGTCGTCATTTACTTTGAGAAGCGTGAGTGAAAGACCCGTTTGTTTGGACTTAACAGGTGGCCGTTAGTTGCAAATCTGAAATCAATGGTCATTTAGTCATTCTAAAGAGATAATTTGTGTTTAATTATAGGGTCCAATTAAGCAAGATGTTTATTTCAAAATAGTTTGGAGTAACATGAGAGAGAGAGAGAGAGTAATTCTAAAAGGCGTATACTCCATCTTAATTTTTGTAAGAGTAGAAAGAAATTGAACAATCATGGAATCCTATCGTTTCTTGAAAGTCCACAAGAGTTGGATGGAATCCGTGCGATCTCAATCGGTTGCCCGCAGAAATGTTGGTCTCCTATTTCAGGAAAACAAATCCGTTCAACAAGTGGAAAAAAGAATCATTCCCCTCAGGACTCAGGAGATATATAATCGATGCAAGAAATTAATGCATGTTCTGGTTAATCAAGCGTGTGCTTAATTACTCGTGGAATCATCCTGAAGACCGCACTGTTCGTGCATTTCCATCACTTAGACGATTAAGTTCTTATTCGGCGGAAGATCGTATGCTCAATTGCTATCCCGAGGAAAGCTTGCTTCAGAAAAGCGAAATATCAAAGTCAAATCACCAGAAAAATACGGCATCAATTTGCCTGGCCTCATTAATCTTGATAAATACTCCATTTATTGACGGTACTAAATGTAAGTTATCGTGATACTTGTGCGGTTAAACTTTTGGAGTAAGTTCATTTTACAACTTTGAACTGACATGTTTGTCTAATTTTAAACCTCTAACTACGAAGCCAGATAACTATTACTCCAAAGTCAGCTCACGTCGGCGTGGCGCAAAATTGGGGTGGAATCGGCGCATGGGGTGGTCATTTAACCAGATTTGAAACTTCAGGGTTTATAGTTACCGGTTTATAGTTACCCGGTTTCGTAGGTGGAGATTGAAAATTAGACAAATATAATAGTCCAAGAATGTAAAATTGATTTATCCATAACTTTTCGAACTCTAACTACCTGTGTGTAATTTTTTTTGGAGTGGTCATGCATGAACAAATTGCTATAAGATTTGCCGTGGAAAACAAATGTAGACCAAATTATTATGTTTTCTTTCATTTGAATTTGTAGCCTCCTAGAGTAAACATTGTTTCAATTGTATGTATAATAGAATATTGCGCTCGGGACCATATAAGGTAAAATGAAAAAAAAAAAAAAAACAAGAGAGACTTTGACAGATGGAGTAACCCGTCACGAGCTTACGTTGGAGAGCAAAGGAGCAGCTGATCTCAGCCATGAGAGCTCACAGTACAGGTGTCGATGCCGGACACGGTGATGGCAATCGGAATCGGAATCAGAATCAAAATAAATAAAAACGGTAGCCGGAATCACACGTGATCTGCGCGCCCACCACACACACACAGAACCTTCAATGGATGCATCAGGTGCATGCGTTGGAATTGATCCGGACTCATCTGAACTCTAGCTCCATGACTTGACCGCACCAAAAATCTGGAAGCACCGTCAGGTAACCACAACCGTAGCTCCATGACTTGACTTCACTACAGTCTACAGGTCTTGAATTGGGTATGCATGCTTATTCAGTAGGCAGAAAAATATTTTCGCATAAAAAGCACATTATGGGGATGAATTAACATACATATTGTTGTAAATAATTTATAGAAAAATGGGAATAGAAGGCGCAAATTTTATATGAAAAATCCTTTTGAAAAAAAACCATGAACGCATACGAAGGCAATATCACTATACGAGAAGATGTTTACAATGAAGGTTTTACTCTTCTCCATAGGCTATAGGAATATATTTATAGTAGTATATGAAACACTCCGTGTAGAAGTAGAACAATGAGTTGGAGTAGAAAACTCAATTCGTATCACACTTAAACTCAACAATCTTCACCTTAAGACGAATTCCTCCTGTAGCTAAAACAAAACGTGGTTTCTCAAACATTAACAAAAACACCTTGTGTGTCGAACATCCATAGAACTACTGAATGATACCAACTAAGTCTGAACAAAGCTCATATTTAGCAGTAGGTACTGGTTTTGTCATTATATCAGCTGGATTATCACGAGTATTTATCTTGTTGACTTTAATGTTACCTTGAGCAATGACACCTCAATTGCAATGATATCTGATGTCAATGTGCTTCGTTCTCTCATGAAATATTTGGTCCTTTGTAAGGCAAATAGCGCTTTGACTGCGTAGAATATTGTAGTGTAAGACGTACTTCCACAATGTTCAGTAAACAAACTTCTTAGTCAAACCACTTCTTTGAATGTTTCAGAAATAGTCATATACTCGGCTTCTATAGTGAACAATACAACAATAGCTTGCAAGCTTACTTTCCAACTAACAACACGTCCTCCAACAAGTGAACACGTAACTAATAAGAGATCTTCTCTTATCCAAATCACTAGCAAAATCGAATCCATATAACCAACGATTTCTTCTTTAGTCTTCCTAAACTATAAACAAGCATCACATGTACCCCCACTACTACAAAAAGGCTAATACTGGACGCCTCATCACAAACGGTTGACCAAAATCGCCTGTATTACATGCAATCATAGACGGTTCTGGTTTACAGACCGTCTGTGTTACTGGCTGCGCTAAAAACCGTCTGTGAAGAGATAATATCACAGAAGGTTCATATTGAAAACCGTCTGTGAAGTATCACAGACGGTTCTAAACATGAACCGTCTGTGATAATTAGACTTCACAAACGGTTCATATTAAAAACCGTCTGTGATATTTGTTCGCCGCCCGATGAGTTTCTTCGTCGCTTCAATGCCGCTTTGGCTCCCCGATACATCTTTTCGTCTCACACGTCGAATTTATTCCTTGTTTTATAAAAAGAATCATCCACCGTCGAAGATAATCATCATCCCCACATATAACTATACTGTATATACTTCTAAAGCAGAAATATATGGCTCCATATTCTGTTTCCTTGTCGCCGGCATTGATGGTCTACCTGGCCGTACTGTACGAGCACCTCGCTGGTCGTACATTGGCGGATGCGGCGGAAGGACACTGTTCCAACACTGTCCTCCCTCCTCCATCCGAGGATTTGCTAGAGCAGGTGGCGGCCACCTTCCGCCGTCTTGACATCCTCCTCCGCCGTGTCTTCCGAGTGATCTCTCACTTCCGACGAGTTTACAGTATCATCGACGTGATCCTCCACAATGACGTTGCACGTCTCCAGGAGGCTCACCGTCACTTGGACTGCTTAATCGAGGCGGCAGGCGATCGAGTCGCTCTCGGAAATTCATGAGGACACATCCACGGTCAAAGAAGCCAAATTGCATAGGTTTCGGATCAAATATGAGATATTTACAATGCTGCCCCATGAAAATATCACCGAGATGTATTCTAGACTCAATAATATTGTAAATGAGCTTAAGGGCCTATGCACTAATCTAACCGATGTTGATGTTCTAAGCAAAATGCTTAGGGATCTACCAGAGAAGTATGAGACGTTGGTGACTCTATTCCTCAACTCGCCCGAGTTGTCAAGGATGACATCAACCGGCCTCTTGGGTAACCTCATCACCAATGAATTATACAAGAAAGACAAGAAGGAGCTTGTGGAGCAATCCTCCTCCAAAAAGAAGATTACCTCTTTCAAAGCTAAAGCGGTATCAAGTGATGAGTTGGAAGATGAAGATGAGGACTCTGAAGGGGAGTTCGCTCCTTGTGAGGAGTATGAAGAAATTCATGAGAAGACGCTCATACCGGAGTGCAAATTTCGACAAGAACAAAAAGGGGCACTTCTCCAACGACAGTATGCACTATAGCAATATCCGTTGCTATGAGTGCGATGAGAAGGGGGACATTGCCTCTCATTGCCCAACCAAGAAGGATGACAAGGCCAAGTCATCAAAGAAGAAGGAATTCAATGGGAAGAAGAAGCTTTTCAAGAAGCTTCACAAAGATGGCAAGAATGAAGCATATGTGGGAGAATGAAACTCCGATGAGGAGTATTCCGACTCCGACTCTGATGATGACGGGTCCTCCAAGAAGAGGGGACTTGTGGGCATTGCTATCAAGGAAGTGCCATCACTCTTCTCCACACCTACATACCTCATGGCAAAAGGAGACAAGGTAAAATCCATTGATGATAATGTGCCCTCTTACGATGAGTTGATGGATGTGCTTGAGGAGCTTAATGAGTATCTAGGAAGGAGAAGTCAAAATTTAAGGTCTTAAAGAAATAATATCTCTCTCTAAAAGACTCTTATAAGAAGCTAAAGGAAGCTCATAACTCACTCCTTCTAAACAACTTCAACTAATATCATTCAAATATAGGAATCACTTGTGACATTATAAATGAGATGCCTAGTGTAGAAGTTACTCCTAGTATCATTTCTATGACTAGTGCTTCTACCTCTTGTGATGATTTGTTGGCCATGTCATATTGCTCTAAAACTGACTCTAACTTTTGTATGGCTAAGATATGTGATCCATTACGCATTGTTGAAAACAATGAATTGAAAGAGTAAGTCACCAAGCTAAGCAAAAGCTTAAAAATATGTTTAAAGGGAAATGCTACCCTTGACAAGCTATTGAGTGAGCAAAGGTGCTCATTCAATAAAGAATGACTTGAGTTTATTCCCAAGAAAGGTAAGAAGAGAGTTTACTAGCCCACAAGGTTTGTAAAAGAAAATAGAACATATTGCTATAAATATCTTAATGTAGGACATTTACAAAATTCATGCTCCATTACTAAAACTAAATCCTATGGTATTTATGATTCATGCTACATGCTTAAAAATCTAAAGATGGTAATGTTGTAGCTAAATTTATTGGCACTTCAATTTTAGACGCAAAAAAGAATGCTATTTTAGTGCCCAAAGCCTTGTTACTAACCTCTAAGGACCCAAAAAAATTAGGTATCTAAAATAACTTGATTCTCTTTTGTAGGTAAACTATAAGACCAGTGGAAAGCATTGGGTACATGATAGTGGTTGTGCCCAACATATGACCGAAGATCAAAAAATGTTCACCACATTCGAAAATGGAAAAGGAAACAATGACAAGATCACATTTAGTGGCAATAGCAAAGGAAAGGTACTTGGTTTGGGTAAAATTGCTATCTCAAATGACCTTTCAATCTGTAATGTATCTCTCATTGAATCACTTAACTTTAATTTGTTATTTGTTGCTCAAATTTGTGATCTTGGTTTAACTTGTGAATTCTCTTAAGAAGGTGTTTCATTTCAAATGAAATGGATATATCCTTGGCTTTTAAAGGATTTCGATTTGGTAATCTCTATTTGGTAGATTTTTTTCTCAAATAATTCATGTTTAAAATTTTGTTTAATTACAAAAACCTCCTTCGATTAGCTTTGGCACAGAATGCTTGCTCATGTAGGTATGATTCAACTCAAAAAGTTTTTTAAACATGACTTAGTGATTAGCTTGAAAGATATGAAGTTTGAGAAAAATAGATTATGTAGCGCTTGTCAAGCCGGAAAGCAAGTTGCAATCTCTCATCCTTCCAAGAGCATCATGTCAACCTCTAGGTCATTAGAGCTCTTACATATGGATCTGTTTTGGCCAACAACCTATAAGAGCATCGAGGGCAATAGCTATTATTTAGTCATTATAGACGATTATTCAAGATATACTTGAGTTTTCTTTTTATATGACAAAGCCGATACCTCCAACATTTTCAAAAGTTTTGCAAAAAGGGCCCAAAATGAATTTGATTTCAAAATCAAAAAAATCCGTAGTGATAACGGTTTTGAGTTCAAGAACACTAACATTAAAGATTTCTGTCATGAACTTAGAATAAAGCATGAATTTTCCACTACTTGTACTCCGAAGCAAAATGGGGTTGTAGAAAGGAAAAAATCGAATACTAATTGAAATGGCTGAGACAATGCTTGATGAGTATAACACTTCTGATAGCTTTTAGGCAGAAGCAATCAATACCGCTTGTCATGCTATAAATTGTTTTTATTTGCATTGGTTATTGAAAAAAACTTTCTATGAGCTTCTCACTGGAAGAAAACCGAACATCTCCTATTTTCATGTTTTTGTTGCAAATGTTATATTCTGAGAAAAGGTGTTTGTTTTTCAAAATTTCAAAGTCGTTGTGATGTTGGATTTTTACTTGGATATTAATCAAATAGTAAAGTTTATCGTGTATTTAACAAAAACTCCGGTTTAGTTGAAGAGACTTATGATGTACAATTTGATGAAACTAATAACTCTCAAGAAGATGAAGAAAATTTGGATGATATAGGTAATGAAGGATTAAGGCAAGCAATGAAGAATATACAAATAGGCGACATCAAGCCAAAGGAAGATTTGAACGACTCACCATCCTCCATCCAAGTCGAACCTCCTATCTTTTCCATGACAAATCAAATTCAAATTGATGAAGTGGATGATGAGAAAGATGAACAACCACCAAACCTACCCCCAAAGATCCACAATACTATTGCAAAAGATTATCCCATAAATTAAATATTCGGTGATGTTAGTAAGGTAGTCCAAACTCGATCTCATGTTGCTTCTTATTGTGAGTATTACTCGTTTGTTTCTTCTTTTGAACCAAAACATGTAGATGAAGCACTCGACAATCCAGATTGGGTGAATGTAATGCATGAAGAATTAAATAGCTTCGTCCGAAATGATGTTTGAACATTGGTGGAACAACCCAACGAACATAACATCATCGGCACAAAATGGGTTTTTATAAACAAACAAGACGAAAATAGAGTGATTGTAAGAAACAAGGCAAGATTGGTCACTCAAGGATTCACACAAGTCGAAGGTTTCGATTTTGGCAAAACTTTCGCTCCTGTAGCTAAACTTGAGTCCATTCAAATATTACTTGGATTTGCATCTTGTTTCAATAAATAATTATTTCAAATGGATGTTAAAAGTGCTTTTCTAAATGGTAAAATATCCGAACTTGTATTTGATTGAACAACCATCCGGTTTTGAGGATCCCAAGAATCCAAATCATGTATATAAACTTTGTAAGGCTCTTTATGGTCTCAAATAAGCTCCTAGAGCATGGTATGAACGTCTTAGAGATTTTTCTACTTTCAAAAAGAATTCAAAATCGGGAAGGCTGACACAACCTTGTTTATGAAGTTTTAAATGATGAATTCTTTGTATATCAAATATATATTGATGATATTATCTTCGGGTCTACTAACCAGGAATTTTACAAGGAATTTAGTGATATGATGTCTAGGGAATTTGAGATGTCCATGATCGGAGAACTTGGCTACTTCCTTGGACTTCAAATCAAGCAACTTAAGAATGAGACTTTCATAAGCCAAACGAAATACGTAAAGAACTTGGTCAAAAGGTTTGGCATGGAAGACGCAAAGCCCAATAAGACTCCCATGGCTACCAACGGTCATCTCAACCTTAATGAGGGAGGTAAACTGGTAGATTTAAAGTTTTTTAGATCAATGATTGGTAGTTTGCTTTATCTTATCATATGTAGGCCCGATATTATGTTTAGTGTTTGTATGTGTGTAAGATTCCAAACTTCATCAAAAGAATGCCATTTTTTGTCCGTTAAAAGAATTATTAGATTTAAAGCATTCCTCTAGCATTATCTTATGGTATCCTAAAGGTACAAATTTTGATTTAATTGGATATTCGGATTCCGATTATGTGGGTTGCAAAGTGGATAGAAAAAGCATCTCGGGTAGTTGTCAACTTTTAGGAAGATCTTTAGTTTCATGGTCATCTAAGAAACAAAATTCCGTAGCCCTATCCACTACCGAAGCCAAAATTTCGTGGCACAATTGCTTTGGATGAAGCAAACCTTAATGGATTATGAAATTAAATTTGACAACATACCTCTTTTGTGTGATAATGATAGTGCCGTAAAGATAGCGAATAATCTGGTCCAACACTCAAGAACTAAGCATATAGATATTCGTTACCATTTCTAGAGAGATCATGTGAGCAAATGAGATATAGTTATTAGCCACATACCGATCACGATCAATTAGTGATATCTTTACCAAACCATTAGATGAGAGCCAGTTCGCAAATTGAGGAATGAAGGAATGAGTTAAATGTCATAGATCATTCTAATGTTGCTTGAAACTCGTGCTTTATGTTATTTTCTCTCATTTGGAGTTTTTGTTCTCATGAAAACTATTGTTGGACCGAAAAGGCGACTAGAGGGGGTGAATAGGAGCACGATCTCTTTTTCTCCTAATTGAATTCAATACAAATCTCACTCCAATAGCTATGAAAGCTATGAAGATCAATCAATCATGCACAATGAAGACTTGTATTGAATCCAATCAAAACCCAAGCAAAATCTTCAAAAACATAAAACTCAAAACCTAAATGAGTTGGGCGGTCCGACCTCCAACTAGAAATCGGTCGACCTTTGGAAATCGGTCGACCTCTCAATACATGGCGGTGGACCTCCGTGCCAATGAATAGTGAAATCAGCCCGAAAAACCAAAACACAAATTGATCTAACTTTTGATTCGTGCGTCCAAACTTCGTGAAACTTGACACACACCTCCCAAGAATGTCAGGAACCTATTCCAAGCAACGATCGTGAAGATCCTTGCCAAAGTTCAGACCTTTTCCCGTTTGAGTGAAGGTGGGTCAAAAACCGAGTCAAAACGCAAATATGATCTTGAGACTTGCTCGTGGGTGATGGATGATCCTGATGATCCTATATGTATTCCCACATGTCACAGCAAGCTAGATCACGGCCAGAAACCAAGTAAAAACTCGCGGATCAAAGAAAGACTCAAAATCATCAAATAGAGAGAAAGAAAGCAAATGAACTCATCTTTGAGGAAACTTTCTTTGGATTGATTTGATATGGTATTGGTTTACAGCCACTCCATCAATGGAGGACAAAGACTCAATACATGAGCACGAAATCAAATCCAACTCTCTAGAACCCTAACCTCCAACTATCAACTCCCTAAGCACCAAAGCAAAACTAGGGTTTTCAAATAATGAAAGGGTTGAGGGGGTGCAGCCACCTCCCTCCTCTATTTATAGTGGAGGCCTAGACCTTCTAGAAGAGTATTGTCTAGAAAGGTGATGAGGACATCACCTATCGACCGCGTGAAGGAGGTGAACCATTTTGAGTCTCCGGTCATGTGGCGTGAACAGCCGGAGTCGACGAACCACGTGTCCTTCCTTCCGCGGCGATCCTGAAAATCAAGGCACAAAAGATCGATGTGTCTCAATACTGGGGTTAGTTAAACATGACTTGGGAACCCAGATAGAGACACACGTCTGCGCGAGTAGTATGCAAAGCAGAAGTGCTATCCTTGATTCTATTTGAAATTCTGTTATGAGCAATGGTGACTCTAACATGAGAATTATCCTGTCTAGGAGCATGAGAATGATTAGCATGTGAAGCAAATCCTAGACCAGGTTTCTTCCTCTCTAAATTACCATGTCTCACAAAAGCTCTAGGTTGATTAGATGACATTCTAGCAATATTTTTCTTAGCATTTTTCAACCTACGCCAACAGAACTCAACCAAATGCCCATCCTTCTTGCAATAGGTGCAATGGTACTTGGTACCAATGGGAGAAGCACCTTTTGACTGATCTTGCCACTTGTCCTATATGTTCTTGGGTATTTGATACCATATCGGTTGCTCATATTTGCAATTCGATGCAGAGACTGGCAAGGAGTAGAAGTTTGGTAAGAGGAGATGTTGACCTTCGTGTGGGCCATGGAGAAAGAGTTTCTGCATTAGCTATTAGCACTTTACCATTAGCTTTACCTTCAGGATTAGTTATGGCCATACTCTATTGGTGAATAGATTATATGTTTTGAATCTTGAGGATGAGCCCATCTATAATACTAATGCTAAGAGACTTTGATCTAATGATTTGAATCCCACTTTTATTTGGCATTGTCATCTTGGTCATATAAATGAGAAACGCATGATGAAGCTCCATAAGGATGGTCTTCTAAACTCATTTGATTTTGAATCATTTGAAATATGTGAATCTTGTTTACTTAGCAAGATAACAAAAACACCTTTCACGACCAGATGTGAGAGGGCAAATGACTTATTGGCTCTTGTACCTACAGATGTATGTGGACCAATGAGTACTTCGGCTAGAGGTGGTTTTCAGTACTTTATAAATTTTACTGATGACTTTAGTAGATATGATTATATTTACTTAATGAGGCATAAGTCTGAATCCTTTGAAAAGTTCAAAGAATTTCAGAATGAGTACAGAATCAACTTGGCATGATAATTAAATGTCTACGATCAAATCGTGGAGGAGAATATTTGAGCCATGAGTTTGGTGATCATCTAAAGAAATGTGAAATTGTTCCACAACTTACTCCGCCGGGAACTCCTCAATGGAATGGGATGTCTGAACGACGGAATCGAACACTGTTAGACATGGTTTGGTCAATGATAAGCCAATTTGATCTTCCATTGTATTCCTAGGGATACACTCTAGAAATAGCGGCTTCCACTTTAAATAGGGTTCCATAAAAAAATAGTAGAGAAGACACCATATCAGATATGGACCAGGAAGTATTCTGGATTGTCTTTTCTAAAGTATGGGGTTGTGAGGTTTATGTAAAACGTTTGACATCTGATAAACTCACACCCAAGTCTGATAAGTGCTTCTTTGTAGGGTATCCTAAGGAAACTAAAGGATATTAGTTTTATAAGTGGGATGATAACAAAGTGTTTGTTGCCCGAAATTATGTCTTCTTAGAGAAAGAATTTCTTTCCAAAGGAGTTAGTGAGAGCAAGGTGCAACTCGAAGAAATTCAAAAAATATCTGAAAATGTTTCAACTCCTACTGAACCTCTACAGGATGAACAAAATATTGTAGAACCTGTAGATGAAGCATCAGCCCCACGTAGATCTAAAATGCCACATCAATTGCCTATAAGGTATGGGCATGATATTTTATTATTAAATAATGATGAGCCTAAGACTTATGCAGAAGCGGTGGTGGACCCAGACTCTAAGTCATGGCTTGAAGCCATGAGATCCAAGATAAAATTTATGTATGACAATCAAGTTCAAAACTTGGTTGATGCACCTGATGGTGTTAAAACCATTGAGTGCAAATGGATTTTTAAGAAAAAGATAGATATGGATAGAAATATTCACATTCATAAGGCACGACTGGTTGCGAAGGGTTTCAAACAAATTCAAGATATTGATTATGAAGAAACCTTCTCACCTGTCGCTATGCTTAAGTCTATCCAGATCATTCTAGCTATTGCTGCATATTTCAATTATGAGATATGAAAAATGGATATCAAAACGGCTTTCCTGAAATGGAAGCCTAACTGAGGATGTGTACATGACACAACCTAAGGGTTTTGTCGATCCAAGGGAAGCTAGAAAGGTATGCAAGTTTAAGAAATCCATCTATGGATTAAAGCAAGCATCTAAGAGTTAGAATATTTGTTTTGATGAAGTAGTCAAAGGGTTTGACTTCATCAAGAATGAAGAAGAACCTTGTGTTTACAAGAAGGTTAGTGAAAGCAAACTTGTGTTTCTGATATTGTATGTGGATGACATAGTACTGGTCGAAAATGATATTCCAATGCTTGAATCTGTTAAAACTTCATTAACAAATAGTTTCTCAATGAAAGATTTAGGAGATACAACATATATCTTGGGTATAAATATCTATAGAGATAGATCTAAGAGGCTAATTGGATTAAGCTAAGATATGTATATTAACAAGGTGTTGAAATGGTTCAACTTACAAGATTCCAAGAAAGATTTCTTGCCCATGTCATATGGTATTAATCTTAGTAAGAGTCAGTATCCTACGACCACTAATGAGCAAGACAAAATGAATAGAATTCCATATGCTTACTTTCTCTCTAGAAGAATCATCACTCCTTCAACGCGTCACAATCACTTGTAGACCATATTACTAACATCAAGAATAATTCACTCTTAACAATGTTCATTAATGTCAACCCTTCCTTTATAAAGTCCTCAAAGGTTTACCAAAATGTTACATACCCCTTTATCATCTCATCATCAATTGAGTGTATACCAAATTCTTACACCCTCACTACAACAACCACTCTATTTAGAGGGAACCTACTACATAATTTAAAAGGTTACACCAAAACTCTTTCATAAAAGACATACTATTATCCAATAATTTCACCATCATGTAAACACAGGTCACCTATTTAATCCCATTATAAACCTTTCCAAAAGAAACATAGCAGATTATTTCCTAATATTTTGTTATCGTAATAAGATTGCAGCAATCAACCTGTTCTAGAGTATATCTAATACACCAACCACACTATCGGAGCAAACCTCTTTTAACAAGTGCATGCAGCCACAATACATCCTCATGAAACACACGTGAATAAATCACTTTCAAATTTTAACACTTCTCCTATTCGGAATGCTCACACTAATTTAGTACACACTAATTCCAATCTAGAGGCTATCATAAACCATTGATGATTATTCAATCATGGACGAATTGATGGTCCTTTCTCTATTTGTACTCCCAAGAGCATAAATAAGATTATCAAATAGCCAATTAAAGAAAATTTCCATATTAATATCTACTAAGACAACAGTCGAACACATCCTTATATTTCTCTTCCTACACAGTTAGATTAATCCATTGAGACCAAATAATCCAACAAATTTAGCAAATTAAACAGTTCTAATGATCGACCATTTCATCAATGTTCCACTCTTCTTAATAACTCTATTGATTCCAACTAAGTACAGTCATATTCATAATCACAGCTCGTCAAGAACTACCAGAGGACAACATCAACTTATTCTATTTCACTCCCAAGGATACTTGTTTGGAATTATTGTGCGCCACACTGCAAACCCAACCTGATAACCCATATCACATCCATTAATTTCTTTGATTATAACCTCTCACTTAACCACGACAAGACATCGCTAAAGGTTTTAACATTTTCTTTCATAAAAGGGAACCTTTCAACTTCAACACTCAAAATACCCAAAAGAGTTACATTGAGTAAAACTTCCACACACTAAAAGATTTGCAAAAGGAAACTTTCATTATCCAAATCGTCAAGTGAAATAAATGGGTCATGTTTTCCAATAGGAAAGACAGAACTCCCATACAAAGGTCAATCTTGACAATTAACCAAGTTCATCAGCTGCAAGAATAACTCAACATTTGGGAAAACAATGATTGCTTTTAAGGGTGAAATTAACTCAATGAAAATACGTCAACTGCATATAACCACTAAACCAAGAAAATTCAGAAACCAACAGCGAATAATCAGAATAACCAAATGTAAACTCAAGGAAAACATCAACCTTCCTGAAAGCAACCCATCAACCGCAACTGGACCAGAGTTAACCCGATTCAAATTTAGGGAAGAGAACAATTTTCCTAAAGATACTCACTATCACCGCTTGTACTAAGATATCCGAGGTAACCAATTCACTATTCTCTTACTACGAACGGTGGTGTAACCTAGTAAAGCCCAAAGCCACAACAACGACCTCAACCTCTCCACATCGATTATCCCCACACATAACCAAAATAATCAATTAATTAGCAATCATCAATACGATGTAACAGAAATGTAAATGCAATGCAATAACTCAATCCCACCTACTATGCATAGTGTGCCAAGATTAATATTTCAAATACAACGGACCTACAACCCACTCTGATACCAACTGTAACACCCCAGCCAACATGAGCCTGGAATGCTACTAACAATAAACAAAACTAAAACTTCTTACTGAATTTCGGTTGAACCTCTTTTGTATAGTTAACCATACCGGAGGTTCTAACAGACATTTATTTCATAATTCAATAATCCAAACATCCTATTTAAAACATAATCAGAAGGTATCCAAAATATGAAAATCAACTCTATTAGAAATCATCCAAAGCATATGGCATAATCATAATAAGTCCTTTAAGCAGTTTGATCAAGTACTAAATCATCATCCAATTTATTCAACTGTGAATGGTACGTGACAGTGTGCATCCAAACTTATGACTATTTCCTCCCATACATGCCTTTCTTGTAAGGTGTACCTAAAAATACAAACAACAGCAAGAGTGAGTTCAAGACTCAGCAAAGTACAATTAATGAGACAATAACATTCACAACCATAATACCATCATCCATCACAATTCTCTTTAACGTCCAATTCATATGCACATGCAATGCTCAATGCATCCTTTCTCTTTGACTCTCTTTGCATTTTACCGGTAATGCAAGGTATGCAACCGTCGCTGCATACCCATGCCTGTGCTCACAAGCGCAGAGACCAAGAGCCCATACTCCGCAAGTATAGGGACTACAAGTCCACACTCCACAAGTGTGGGGGACCACAACCTCATCATATACATGACGGGGACGTCAAATCATTGCTTGGTCACCACGTGACCAAGCCTCAAATATGATGACATGATGCACATGTACAATATCTCTATCCATTATTAACATGTAAATACCGCAGTATCATGCATGAATAAAGTTTACTTAAATTTCTAGCATTCATGATCATTAACACTCATAACATTCTAGCATCAATGAATAGTGTATACATTCACAATACTAGCAAATATGAACAATCACCCATGAGTAATCTACCACTAACTGTACCTGCCTCAACCGAGCGAAGCTTGATGAGGCGGAGAGGGCGCTGCCCCCAGAATCAAACCACCTGAATAAATATAACAACCATACTAAGAGGACATTTCTGGACAAGACTTTGCTAGAAATGAGTACACGACGAACTTCGCTCCCTAGCGTAATCTCAAAACGCCAACTTCTATAGGCATCGATCTGTCCCGAACTGAATAGTCTTCTTCCCAAATTCATAATGTTTCGTATACTTATCTAAATCTAGTGTTCTTTGATTCTCCTGAAAGCTTATTAAATTATCCACATAAAACTAGTTGGTGGGATTCCCAGATTTTGTCGTCTTCTACTACTACCAAATAGATTACTAGAACTGCTAAATCCCGTCAGACGTTCTAGACAACGAGACTAAAACTAACGTATCTTTCAGTACACATATCCAAAAATTATGATCTTTATCTCTATAAAAATATTACGAGCATACCTACAACTTTTGTTTTGGTGAGATCCTCTAAAAAATTCATTAACTATTTACTAATGATCGATTAACATACACTGTCAGAATTATGACAGAACCGCAGAACAGCAGTGCTACGAAATTCATAACTCGCAAACCGCTCGTGCAAACGACGTGATCTACTATTCTACTGAAAGCTAGCGACGTTAGCCATAGCTCTCTAGGAGGCAACCAGACCAGAATCCACACTTAGCTGCCTAAAAAACGTCGGCCATTACTGACTGTCCTAAACAGATCTATTACCGACGTCACCTAATTAATCAAATACACCACCAAAAGAAAGGGGATCGAGATTACCCTTGAAGAACCCGCTGTCGAACGCGATGAACACCACGTGATCCCTCTTCCCCTCCCTTCTCTCTTCTCCCCTTCCTTCTTCTTCTTCTTCTTGGCTGGCAGCACCCAAAGTGTAACACCCCCTTCCCCCCTTTTGGATCCTCCTCCAGCCGGACCCCTCCCCGTCGAGCCGTCCTCTCCCTCGCATGCTCTGCCAAGCCGCTCGTGCCTTCTCCTCTCTCGTGTGCACGCCACCTCCTGGCTCCCTCTGCCCCGCACGCCACCCCACCCGGATCCCCCCCTTCGCGAGGAGCTAGCGCCGCTGCTGCCGCCCCATGAGCGCCCGCGCACACCTTGGGCGCCATCATCACCCAGCGCTGCACGCTCGCCCGAACCCCCCTCTCCCCCGAGCCTCCCCGCTCCTCCCCGGCTATAAAAGCCCAGTGCTCTCCCCTCCTTCCCCTCCTCCCCCATTTCTCCCCACCCCCTCTTCTTCCCCAAGCAAGCAACCGAGAAGAAGAAGACCGAGGAAGAAGAGGTAGAAAGGAGAAGAAGAAAAGGGGGGAGAACTCACCTTCGCCGCCGCCGTCGGTGAGCGCCGCCGCCGCCCCCGCGCCTCCCGCTCCCCTCCGTCGCTGTCGCCGTCGTCGTCGCCGTCTCCTCTCCTCCCCGAGCCCCCTCACCTTCCCTCCCTTCCCCACGCGCCACCACCGCCCCCGCTTCCCTCCCCTCAGCCCGAGCCATTCTCCCCCCTCTTCTTTTTGTTGGCAGGCCACCCCACCTGGGTCGCCCCCGTGCCCGTGGGCCGCCTCCCCCGCGCGCGCCGGCTTCGGCCCAAGCCATGGGCTGGGCCAAAAGTTGTTTGTGGGCCGCCGACGTTTTTTGTTTGTTTTGTTGTTTTTCTTTTTTTTATTTTAATTCAAAAGTAAAGCTTCAAAAATTCATATCTCCCCCATTTTAACTCCAAAAATTATAAAATAAATTCCTAAAAATTTGTTAATTCAAGATCTTACTAATGGCATAGGTCTTGTTTAATTTTAAGTTCATTTGTTGTTTATTTGTATTTAATTGCTCTTTTTGCTTGTCTGTGCCTTTTTCCGGTACATTCGTCCGACTAGGATTTGAAGACGTCGGAGATCCCCAAGTTGATCAAGCCCAAGATTATCAAGATCCTCTTGCCTATATCCCAGGCAAGTCAACACTTTGATCATATTGAGCCTACATTTTATGCAAATTATATTCTTTTAAAATAACAAATTGTATGCTTTAATTCTTTAAGCAAATATATGTTAAAACTTAAGGTAGTTAAATACCCATTTGATGAGTAATTAATTATTATACTATCCTTGACAACTTGAATCCCTTAACTATTGTCACCCTAGTAACTATGTGGTAATACTAGTTATAGGTCGTACTTAAGCGACATGCTAGTCTTGCTTAAGTACCGAGACATTAAAATGTTCGAATCATCATCTCTTCAAACATGAAAATATTTTGGTCAGTCATTGGTGGTCCATGACTAAGACAAAGGTGGTAATCTTGTTTTACTCCTCAAAACCCTAAAATTGCTATTACCCCGTCTGGGTGGACGGTAAGATGGATGGTATGACAGTAGGTGCTAATGTAGCCCAAGGACTGTTGTGTTGTGGATTGGAATGTGGAATGAACTGCACAGACAACCCTAAGGACTTAATCTTGTCATGACCTCCCGTGTAAAACAAATACAACCACAAGTCTGTAAAGTACAACATGGCTAAATAATTTGTATCCATCAGTACGAGTTGCATCAGATAGATGATCCGCGATGCCGTAAGCCCTTGTGGCGAAGAGTGTCGGGGTGCACGATGTAAGTCGTTAAACGGCGCAAGAGGGGGTCTGAGTAAGGGTTAACGGATCTAAAGAAAACAAAGAGTGTAACCCTTCGCGGACGAAATCTTAGCGAAGTGTAATTAATACTGATAGATGCATTGTAAAAGCCTTAGGATGATCTCCCCTTGATTCACATATCTATGAAAACATGTGTACATATCAAGATGATTATCTCTTGTGGGTAAAGTGTAGAACCTCTGTAGAGTGTAATAAACTTTTTAAACAGCTGCGCCTACGGTCAAAGGCGGACATGGGAACTTAACTTGAGTTAGTTCTATTTCAAAAATCTTTGTGGGTGGTATGAACATATGGTAGGCTCACCTAGCCCTAGGTTGGATTTTCCCTGAGTTTTCAGACTCAGTGATGTTAATATTGGGGTTAGCCCCCAGTCAAATAAGCATCAGGTAGAGTTTCCGATGGAGGGAACATCTATTGTTATAAATATTGCACAATTACTCTCTTTAATAAAATACAATTTGTTAAAAAGCTAAGTGATAGGAATTTGTAAATATGATTAATTGAAAATGTTGCTTTAGCAAATAAAAGAACCCGAACCATCCTTATTTAGCCTTGCATGTATATTAGTTGTATTGTGTGTTGGCTTGCGAGCATGGAAATTGTGCTTATTCTCGCTCTTTTCCCCCAAAACCCTCAGAAGCAGGAAATCGTGGGGACTACGACTACTACGAGGATCCAGAAGTTAGAGGCCCAGGAGATGATGAAGCGTAGTGTAGTCTGTAGCTGTTCTAGTCTCGCCCTAGTCCAGTTGACTCCGTCAGTACTTACGTGCATCCAATATTATCCAAGCCTTGGTTAATATCGGACGCACACGGGTTTCCCCAGTCGCTTGCCTGTGGAGAGATGTGCTCTCACCCATTTTACTTCCGTTGTCGCTTCCGTTTTTGTAATATAATCCTTTGGCCTGTTCGGCCTTATTGTAAAACTCAACCCGACGCGGTTTATGTAAACTCTGTTGTGCTAATTAATGAATGGTATGGTTTTACGGTATATATGAGTTGATTCAGTGATGTATCTATGAGTGCTATCTACTGATCCAGAGAATAGCACAGTGTTTTCACAGAGAATTCTGGATTACGAAATCCGGGTCCGACACAAAGGAAGCGGCGCAAGGAGGTGGGGTGGCTACTATTCACAAGGGTACTACGGCAGCGGCAAATACTGTTCATAGGGTACTGTAGCTGATATTGTAGCACACTGTGCTGCAGTACCGGTCCTAAGATTTTCTCCTCCTTTTATTGGTGGCCGGCCCCTCATGGGCCTCCTGAGTTAAGGCCTGATGCTCAGGTTGTCGAAGAACTGTAGAAACGCCCTTTTCTTATGTCTAATTTCTCTTTTGAACGATTTTTTCTTAGAATAAATTGGAGTATTACAAAACCAAGAAAAACAAAAACAAAAGCCGGTGCATTGCATGATCGAAATCGATGCGATTGTGCGTGAATGTGAATCCCTGTCTGTGGAACAGAAGCATCCAAACTTAAGGCTGAACTTTTGTTGACCCGGCTAATTTCAGGCCATTCAGAATTTCAGACAACCCGTAAAGAAGAGACTTCAAGGAGATAGATACATATACAGTCAATAATATCAGGTTATATATATTACAGAGAAGCAGCTCACATCATGGTGACGATACATATATGCGTTTCATGCATAGCTAAAATCAGCTAGCTAGCCTTATATATGTCATCTAATTCCACGTATGCAGTACAGGTCGGCATAGTACAATTGCGTAGACTGAATAATACGTGATCATGCATGAGCACCGGTCTTGGCGTCTTGTCATCTCGGTCCGAATTAACTGACCTAGTTATGATCGAGAGATCAAGACTCGAGAGCAAACTCCTCCTTCTTCCTCGCGATGTAGCGGTCGAAGTCTTCTTCCTTGCGCAGGGTCCGGGTGTTCTTAGCCGGCTTCTCTATCACCGGCGGTGCCTTCGGGTTGCCAGGCCTGGTGACCGCATTGTAGACGAACGTAATCGTGTCGACCTTTTCGACCGTCACCTCACCGCTGGCGGGAGGGGCCTTGGCGCGAAACATGGTGGATTTTTTGTTGTAAGAGATCGACGCAGCTTCTATATATCTAGCTGGATGTGCTCTTGGGCTTAGTTGCCTTCCACGGTGTGGGAGACGGCCTCCATTTATAGGCTCCACGGGGTGCTGTTCTTCACAGTGACCGAGCATGTCTCGAATACAACACCGTCTTTAACTTGCACCGCATACTCGAAAGCGAAAAAGGCACATGCCACCATTGAAGGGGGTTGGAAGCATCGCAGAAGCCCGATTCCTCGATTGTCTGATCGCTGCAATGGTCATGATCTGACAGTTAGAAGTAAGATTTCCGTGTGCGAACGGTGGTATTGCGTATTGACTCAATGTACGTAGAAGCATTGGTGCCCATGTCTATACACCAGGATGTATATATATACACCTGTGTGACACTGTTTTCATGGCAATACACCACATGACCGAGTAGGTAGGTAGAACTAATTGATTGATTGATTAAAAAGTTCTGGGCTTCGTTTAAAACATGACTAACTAATTCATCGCATGTCTGCATCTTGAAAGATTTTGAAAACACGGGCAGGGGGCGCATGGCGCGTGCAGAGGCAGCACGAAAATTGAGAACTGAGCTTGAAAATTGAGAGAATACGAAATGCACAAATTGAATTCAAATCAAATTTGAACAAACCCCAAAATGGGATGTTACACCTTTTCGGTCCAACATCTATACACCACATGAGAGAGATAGGACAGTCACACAGGTGTTTGTTTTCAAGGCAATAATGCTGAGGTGTACCTCTTTATCCCGACAAAGTTCGTCAATAGCCGAAAGCAACACACCACCAACGGTACAGTAGATGACCGTAGGTAAACCGTTGGCGCCAAATGGCAGAATCAAGGGAATCCAACTAGCGAGATTAGTGGAACCTCGTTCATAGTTCTAGCTATGAATTAATTGATTGATTGATTAAAAAGTTCTAGCTTTCGTTTAAAACATGACTAACTCATTCATCGCGTGTCTGCATCTTTCTAATCTTAGTATATATATATATATATCAGATGCGCAAGAAAAGTAACCAAAATATCAGTTTTGTGCTTTCTTTACTGCACGAGTAACTCGCGACCTGCTGTTGTGCTTGAATTACTGCAGACGGTGATTACGATGTCATTTATTTAGCAGTCGATCTCTTTTGCAATGTTATTATTTCGATTCTCTGCGATGCTATTGAGCAAAAAAATTCTCTCTTTTTTGAACTATTTTACGTTTAAATAAGCCAAGATTGCCCAATCAACAATTAGCAAGATCAGAGTGATTTTTTTTTAAAAAAAATGTCTGAGATTTTTGTCATCTGACTCACATTAAAGAAGAAGCACCTTACCTTGGTAGACGTCCACGGGAGCCACGCTCAACCGTGGCGGGCTGAGAGCCTATAGCTTCCCTCTGCTAGCTGAGCCCCTGCTCACTCCTCAAATAATCCCGGTGAGACACCCATGCCAAGCTCAATCCTTGAACATGGGTGGGGTGACGGAGCTCCCTCACCTCTAGCCACCGAGCAAGCCTCGGTTCTCAAGATCAGAGAGATATTTTAGAAGGTCCAGATCAGCACCATGAAGATAAGGGTGTCAATCAATCAGCAAAGGATAGGAAGCTGCTTAAAAAGTGAACAAGTGCTGGGTGCAATCCGCAGATTCCTCATAGAAATTTCTCAAGAGTGCTCGATTCCGGGCTGCTTTGGAAAGCAGGTTCCTGCAAGTGGACAAATATCACACATTCACACTTCTCTCAGGGAGAAACTGATCCGTGAAACTGATGTGTTTAAGCGTGTAAGTTTCTCTGCAGAAGCACTTGATAACTCAAGTTATTTCAGACTGGTTTAATCCCAAGCAAAGAAAATAAATTAAGAAGCCGTTCACATAACCGGATTATCCAATCCTTGAAAGCAAACATAACAGTTACACAGACTTTCAGGTAAGATTGTGTGCTTGTCATAAACATGCTTTCACTGAATTGAAGCTGGAATATCAGTGTCACGTCGTCATGTGAACCTTGCCGGTTCAGATATTAGTAACTGGCAAGCAGAAGCAGCCCGTCACCCTACCAACGAGTTCAATCGATCGAATTTACAGCTTAGGGATCGGTGCTGGATGGGTAGGACATATCGATTATGGCAATCTCAATCACGAACGAATTGTGATCTAATTATTGTCTGTTGCTCATACAGCTCAACGTGGCCCCAGAGCCCAAAATCACCCGCAGAGGTATCGTTCTTTGTCGCAAAAGCATCAGGAGCGCTGCAGACTGAAAGACTTGGACTCACAACAGGAAAGCACTAGCACTCATAGTGGTAGCCTAGCTAGACAGTAGACACTTGAAAGCAAGATATTTCAGTGACACTTTTAAAAGAACCTCTGATATTTGACGCATTGCCTTTATGAAATATCTACTAGTTGGCAATTGCGTTCTATGTGAGCAAAACTTTCTTAGGTCCCCATGGTTCATTGTTTTAGGAGTAGCTGGTGAAGTTTGGTAAAGGGAACACCTGAAAGTGAATCTGACGATGAGGTTTGGAAATTTGTTTGTCATGTTTACTTTGGCTGGTTAATCTTCCAATATGCCAGTTCCAACAACTCTTGATATTTTCTATAGGTAATTGTAAAGAAAAATGCTGCAGGTGTATATAGCTGGTGAACACCACGTATATATAGCTGGTGAAGTTTGGTAAAGGAAACAGCTGAAAGTGAATCTGACGAGGAGGTTTGGAAATTTCCTTGTCATGTTTACTTTGGCTGGTTAATCTTCCAATATGCCAGTTCCAACAACTCTTGATATTTTTTCACTCACAGGCTCCTTAATTTGCTATAGGTAATTCTAAATAAAAAGGACGTCAATGTGCAACCGGTCTTACCGCCTTGTGAGTTTTAATCTGAAAGGGCAGTCTGACCGGTACAGTGGGTGGGGTCAATCCGGCCCAAGGAGCTTTTGGAAATTTGGCACCAAACACATGTGTAGGCTTGTTTGGTTATATGTTTGCATTAAGTGTTATTGAAAATAGAAACTGGATCTGAAACTAGATGGACTTTAACATAAATTCCAGGGATAGTGTTTTCTAGTGAAGTCCTAACCCACATGGCTGGCAGTTTGACCGGGGGCTGTTTGACCAACACAGTGGCCGCGGTCAGACCGGCAGAGTGTTTCCAAGTGGCTAAGTGCAGGGAATTGAGGCATTTCGGTTTGATTTCAGTTGAGACTAGGCGTCGGAACCTAGGTTGGGTTGAGTTATGTTGCATGATGTATGTTTTGGTTAACTAGGTCAAGTTACGAAGAACTTATGTTTGAAAACGATTTCTTTGTCTATTGTTGTACAAGGAAGCTTAGAGTCAACTACAGTCAACTGTGAGGATAATCGGGACTTGATTTGGTAAAATTAAGGTCCAGAACGATTAAGGATGCCGAGTGAAGTGGTTGGTCTCAAGTAAAGCACAAGATGGACTAGAATGGAAAGTTTGGTGCAACGGGTTGCATCAAGTGGCTTGAGCTGGTGCAAGTTTTGAGGTAGTCTGGTAGGAGCCAGATATGAGAGACTTACCGCCATGAGGGAAGCCATTGGTGAACCTACGTATGACAAAGTATGAGATTACTTCACAAGATTGGACACGGTCAAGTATGAAATGATCGAAAAGGAGTACTTTGGTTCACCAAAATACCGGATAGGTTACCTTAGAGAAACCGCGGTGTATGACAGCGCAAAGAAGAAACAGTTTAGATCATTAGGACAAGATCATGAAAAGACAGATTCGGGAGTGTTGGATCGTCATTTGCTTTGAGAAGCGTGCATGAGTGAGAGACCTGTTTGTTTGGGTTTAACAGGTGGCCGTTAGTTGCAAATCTGAAATCAATGGTCATTTAGTCATTCTAAAGATATAATTTATGTTTAATTATAGGGTTCAATTAAGCAAGATGTTTATTTCAAAATAGTTTGGAGTAACATGAGAGAGAGAGAGAGTAATTCTAAAAGGCGTATACTCCATCTTAATTTATGTAAGAGTAAAAAAAAATAGAACAATCATGGAATCCTATCGTTTCTTGAAAGTCCACGAGAGTTGGATGGAAACCGTGCAATCTCAGGAAAACAAATTGTTCGAAATGTTGGGCTCCTATTTCAGGAAAACAAATCCGTGCAACAAGTGAAAAAAGAATCATTTCCCTCGGGACTCAGGAGATATATAGGGCCTGTTTGGTATGGCTCCGCTCCAAGTTTTTGCAGCTTTAACTCTAGCTTCATTCTTGAATCCACTCCTCTAAGAAGTTGAAGCGGTTTGAGAAGGTGTTTGGTTAGAAAGTTAACTCCAACTCCAGAAATAAGAAGATTCTTTGTAAAAAGATTGCACTACCCTTTTACTCTTTTTTTTGTGACTTGTTATCTTTTTTTCGTATTGATTAACTTATAGCAGTTTAATAAGTTTATTTCAGTATGCTTTTATTTTTATTTTTTTAAGTTTTTGCCCATGAGCTGAGGATGTCAATATGAACAGTTGACATCATTTCATTTAAAATGTAAATTACATACATTTGCAACGGTCTTCATCTGGGCTACACTAACAAGTTACATACCCTTGGCCCTTTGGTGAGCAACTGAAGCAACTGCAAGCAAAGGAAGCTTTGAACATGGCACTAGTACATTGACATGAATACACAGGATGACATATCCTCCATCATCAGATGACCCAAAACCAAGCAACAAAAGAACCATTGACTAGCCCAATCACAAGGAACAACACTATCACGATCCCGGCGGTCTCTTGAGTGATGTGTGGCACAGCCTTGGGCGCTGTCTGCCATATTGTAGCATACAATGCAGGTCACCATCAGCATAATGCCGACGATGAAGTAGAGGACCGCAGTTTGCCTTAGCCCATGGGCGTCTTGCAGTTAGATCGCTTTGGTGATTACTCTCATTGCTGAGACAAGTACACCTGTATAATGCAACTCATGAAGACAATGTATCTAGCATTAGCATCTATTCATCAAATAAATTCTCATAATATCCTGGTTTGTGAATTGATGAAGACAATGTATCTAGCATTAGAATCTATTCATCAAATAAATTATCATAACATCCTGGTTCTCAAATAAATTCTAGCAATAGACCATTTTGTCTAAAATTGAAGAAAAACTCCTTGAATTAGATAGCCCCAACTGTAAATTCGGTGCCTGATTTGTGAACGTATGCGTAAACCATTTTTTTTAGGAAATATCCAAGAATTGGATAGCAGAGAACTCCAATTGGACTAACAAGAAACCAAGAAACAAAGAGGCAATTGGACTAACAATATACGTGAGGCGGCGGTTCCGACGACCACAGCCTGCATGTACCGCTCGGGCAGCTCGCCGGTGAACCCGATGACTCCTCCCTGCACCAAGGCATCCGCGATGCCGCACATCCCTGCGAGCGTGAAGAGGGAGAGGCCCGTGTTGATCCGGGCCGAGGCGCTGGACTTGGGGAAGCACCGAAGTAGAGCACAACGAAGAGCAGCAGGAGGAGGCAGGAGAGCATGTAGGCGATGTAGAAGACGCGGTCGACGGGGGTGCTCGGGTAGAGGTAGGAGAAGTAGTCGATGGCAGTGATGAAGGCGTTCCAGGGGAGTAGGAACCCCGCGCCCAGTATGAAGAAGACGAGATAAACACCCCGAGCCGGTCCGCCAGCAGGGGCTGCACCGCCGGCTCATTCGCAGCCTCTGACCCCGCTGGCGGCGGTAGCAGGAAGGCCACCTCCTCGGGGACGATGAGGATGAAGGGGACAGAGAAGAGGCCTCGGAGGACGGGGAGAGGACAGGGACATCGGAGAGGAAGGTGCCGCTGCTCTCTAGGGTTCACAGGCTGGGGATTTGGGATTCGGGAGGAGAAAGGTGCGAGGGGATGGGGTATCGGGTGTGAAAGCCCCAGGGGTACTCCAGTGGCATATTGCGGGTAATTTAGCTCAACTCCTAGTGGTATTTTGCTTTCTTACCCACAGCTTTCTACTTGGAGTAAGGTTTCATCCGCTCTCAAAAATTGTTCCCGATTGCTCCAACTCCAAAAAAATTGTGGAGCTACCCCGTTTGGCACAGCTCCACTCACTCCAACCACAAAGGTAGGAGTTGAAGCCATACCAAACAGGCCCATAATCGATGCAAGAAATTAATGCATGTTCTGATTAATCAAGCGTGTGCTTAATTACGCGTGGAATCATCCTGAAGACCGCACTGTTCGTTCATTTCCTTCACTTAGATGGATTTTCTCTGTCTTAGAACATCTCATACTCGCTCTACCACCGCCAGTTTTCCAACAGAGTTCACCGTCGGCGGATTCATCTTCTACGCGGTCGTCGCCTTTGCCCACCCTGTTGCAGACACCCGTTGTCCTCATCATCTACCACCGAAAAACGGATTTCCTGATACCGTGAATGCGTCATGATTGCTTCTTCGCCGGAGCCCAGTCACCCTAGCTCGTCTCCACGCCTCCCCATGTCCTCCTCTATTTCAACCGGAGAAGGAACACGGTGTTGAGCCTAGCACTGTGTTTTCGTGGTTAAGATTACCGACGAGGCGGTCAAAGTCAGCTCGTGTCAACGTGGCATCCAGCGTGGCACAAAACCAGGGTGGAATCGGCGCCGAGGAGGGGTATTTAACCAGATTTGAGACTTTAGGGTTGATAGTTACTCGGTTTCGTAGTTAGAGGTTGAAAATTAGACAAACGTGATAGTTCAAGGTTGTAAAATTGACTTATTCGTTAACATTTTGAACTCTAACAACCTGTGTGTGTAAAAAAAATTAAATTGGTCACATGCATTCATGAACAAATTGCTATCATATTTGCCGTGGAAAACAAATGTATGCCAAATTTTTATGTTTTCTTTCGTTTGAATTTGTAGCCTCTTAGAGTAAACGACGTGCCTCTTAATTTATAATATAGTTTTAATTGTATGTATAATAAAATATTGCGTCCAAGACCATATAAGGTAAAAAAGAAAAGGACTCTTAAAAAAAAGGTAAAAAGAAAAAGAACAACCGAGACTTTGACAGATGGAGTAACCCGTAACAAGCTTACGTTGGAGAGCAAAGGAACAACGGATCTCAGCCAAGAGAGCTCACAGTACAGGTGTCGATGCTGGAGACGATGATGGCAATCGGAATCAGAATCAAAATAATAATAATAATAATAATAATAATAATAATAATAAACGCACCGGAATCACACGTGATCCTCACGCCCACACGCACACACACAAAACGTTCAATGGATGCATCAGGTGCCTTCCACACCGGGAGATCAAGGCTTACTCGATCGGAGTCTCGCGCGCTGCATGCATGCATGCGTTGGAATTGATCCTAGCTCCATGACTTGACCGCACTACAGGTCTTGAATTGGGGATGCGTGCTTATTAAGTAGGCAGAAAAATATTTTTTGCATAAAAAGCACGTTATGGGGATGAATTAACATACATATTGTTGTAAATAATTTATAGAAAAATATTAATAGAAGACACAAATTTTATATAAAAAAAACTCTTCGGGAAAAATCACGGGTTCACGAAGACAACATCACTATACCAGAAGATATTTACAATGAAGCTTTTGCTCTTCCCTATAAACTATAGAGATATATTTATGGTGGTACACGAAAGACTCCATGCAGGAGTAGAACTATGAGTTGCAGTAGAAAATTCAGTTCGTATCACACTCAAACTCAACAATCTTCACTTTGAGACGAATTCCTCCTGTAGCCAAAACAAAGCGTGGTCTCCTCGAAACAGATTAGCAAAAACACCTTGTGTGTCGCACATCCATAGGACTACTAAATGATACCAACTAAGTCTAAGCAAAGCTCATATTTAGCGGTAGGAACTGGTTTTGTCAGTATATCAGCTAGATTATCATGAGTACTTATCTTGCTGACTTCAATGTTACCTTGAGCAATAGCACCTTAATTGTTATGATATCTGATGTCAATGTGCTTCATTCTCTCATGAAACATTTGATCATTCGTAAGACATATAGCGCTTTGACTACGTAGAATATTGTAGTGTAAGACATACTTCCACAAAGCTCAGTAAACAAACCTCTTAGCCAAACGACTTCTTTGCAATTTTCAAAAATAGTCATATACTCAGCTTCTGTAGTGGACAATGCAGCAATAGCTTGCAGGTTTACTTTCCAACTAACAGCACGTCCTCCAACATTGAACACACAACTAGTAAGAGATCGTCTCTTATCCAAACCTCCAGCAAAATCTGAGTCCATATAACCAGCAAGTTCCTCTTTAGTCTTTCTAAACTGTAAACAAGCATCAGATGTACCCCGCAAGTATCTAAAAATCTATTGAACTACTTTCCAATGTTATTTGTCAAGATTAGTTATGTATCTACTAACAACACTCAATTATTAAGATAAATCAGGGCGAGAACATACCATGGCATACATAAGTGAACCAATTGCACTAATGTCGGCACAGATTTAACAAATCTAAATCATCTGTGAAAGCACTGTTGATACGGGGGATGCCCGATCTTCACGACGTAGGATCGATGATAACTTTGGATCCGTGTAACATGACGAACCGATGGCGCCAACCACTGTCAAAACAGCAACCTGCGACAAAAGAATTCGCCCAACCACACGCTCGTGATCCCGTCTACCCGACCACACAAAGTAGACGTGTCGCCACTCCTGCAAAACACAAGGATTCACAAGAACAACGGGGTTGAGAACGCCCAATTCCCCTCTAGGTTGCACTGTATGTCAAACCCTAGGAAGAACAAGCGTATAACTCTTTTTCTGAAATAATAGATTCATATTCGTGGTCCCCTCTCCCAAAAGTAAATACATCCCCTTATATAACAAACCTCTAGGGCCGGCTGGGCTAAAGGACCGATTCCTACTCGGTTCCATCCAAGGGAATAGCATGCTGGCCAACCAATACACGGTTCGGCCAACTGTATGTAAATTACAGACCAACCAATACATGGTTCGGCCAAGGAAATAGCATGCAGGCCCACCTGTGACGTGGCGTGAGAGTAAGTCAATCGAATTGGCTTTCTCGGGATCTCCAAAAGATTGATCATGTTTTCTCATTGTTTTATGGGCAATAGCTTCATGCTTGGTGAACATTGTAATTGCACCATGTGATTTCACACTGCATGCATCCTTAATAAAATAATAATATTGCTCTTCTCTCCATGTCAATCAAGAATCCAACCGAGGCTTGTATTTGTGAGATGAATTGTGGCTCGTGGCTTCATAAGTGACATTTGTGCACCCAATCAAACATATGTTTACATTAGCAGCATCATCTTCTCTTCTCCGGCCTGATACGGTCTCACATGCTTCTATACGTATAAAACTGCACACACACAATATGAGACTATTAGGCAGTAACATATATCCATTAGAATCAAGATTAAAATTAATTGGGAACGAGTTCACCTGCTGATTAATTAATTTAGCCCTTGCTCGTGTAATCGGTCCAATCGGGATGTCCTCATCATCCTCCCCTTCTTCAAGAAAAGCCGTCCTCGGCTTTTGGTAACCTAAAAGTGTACTAAACAAAGAGAACAGCGTATATGCATGGTATATGTATTTATCATCCATTTTACCACCCCTTTTGTTTTGCAAATCATGAATAGTACAACAATAGCCATTAGATAGATGTGATGTATTCATCTCAACACTCTTTCCATTTAGCACATTATGATTATGATTTCTTGAAAGTATTCTAACCAAAGAGAATAACGTATATGCGTGATATATGTATGCATCAATTTTTTTGTCATTCTCGTTATTTTGCACAAACCAATTTGCACAACAACAGCTATAGGATGTATTTGGTATATAAATTTTAGTACTCCATTCATTCACATCATTCTCCTTCCCATAACAAAAAGTCATCCTCGACTTTTCTAAGTACATGGACAAGATATTAAAGGGACAAACTAGATCAAGTTGTTCAAATATGAGCAGAAAATTTTTTAGAGCCTTCCATGCTTTAACTGTGTTACTCTGATTACTTATACATGATTGTACAGCAAAGGATGAACAAGTAGGCTTAAGAAATCTTTCTAAACAGCAAGCACTATTATTCAAACTTATCTTATTGTGATCATGACATGGCACAAAAGATTCTTTATCCAAAACACGCAATTTCAATTCATCAAGCTTACCACATGTAATGCATATTCGATAAACATAGAACTTGCCATCTACACCATAATGTCCAATCAAATTGAATGTATATGTGTAGGCATAAGTACCAACTAGTGATTTTAAACATGAAATTTCAGCAACATTCTCAACAACACTAGATAGCTCTCTAGGATCATCAAACATGATATAGTACAAAGAATCACTAGGAGATACTCTAGTAAGAACTTCCTTATGAGTAATCAATTCCATATTATGTAATTTAAGCATATCAAATTCAGAATGTGGAATTTCCATTTGATTCAAAGAGTTCTCACAATTACTAACCTTTTCTTGATGAACTAACAAATCAGCACCAATGTTGTGACCTTTAACATCCTCCTCAGATGATGTAGGTGCTATAGGTATTAATTCATCATAATCTGACCATGGGGCAGCAAGCACTCCTCCACTCTTGGTGATCCCCTCATCTTTTGCTTCCAATGGTGCCAGTTCTTGAATGTTCAACTCCTCTTCTTTAATGTCAACCTGCTCAATATGAGAAACAACACTAGAAGTAGAGAGTAAATCGTAATTTCAGCAATAACCTCACTTTTACTATCTTCTACTTCACTTATTTCTTTTGGTGTATCCCTCACACTCTCAAATTGGATGCTCTCAACCTCACATATGGTGGAATCACACAGCTCACAATTTTCAACACTCTCTCTCAATTTGGCTATGTGGCTCTCATCCTCACATGGGTTTTGAAGCATCTTATCTTCCATTAATCGTGGGCCAGCAATGGCGCAATTGTCATCAACCACGATCTCCTCATGTACTGCGGGTTGTGACGGGGCAGCACTACTCGTCTCCTTGGCCGAAGAAGAATTCCCACGCTTGACCATCTTCTCAAGTGACACACCAGTGGATGAATGAGAATTAAAGAGTCGGCGCAGATTTAACTGATGTGCGTGCCACTCTTTAAGTCACTTTTCCACCTTCATAGCATATTTCACAAGATCTTGCAGACTACGAAAATATTCATCTTGAAGTGCAGCAACGATTTGAAAATTCAAGCCTGCTTTGAAGTATTTCTTTTCTTGATGTGCACTAGTGATATTGGCACGGCGCATTGCATGATTCAGCTCAACATAGTAATCTTGGACAACTCTGCATCCTTGTGTAATGCTCTCCACATGGTGTAGTAGTTCCCCTTCATAATAGGATGGAACAAATTCTCTTCTCATAGCCCATTTTAAATTGACCCAAGATGTAATGAGGCGTTTCCCACTAAGTTGTTGCCACCAACTAGCGACATAGTCCTCAAAAAACAAAGTGGCCACTCTCACTTCCTTGGTTTCTGATTCGAACTTTTGGGATTCAAGCTCGAACTCCATGTCTTGTACCCACTCAAGATACTCCTTTGGATCATTACTACCATAGAAGGGAAGATACGTATACTCGCGATCTGCCATAGTTAGTAGCAAAGAAAAACTATATATGTGGATGTGAAAGTTTTTATTTGTGGAAATCACTCAACCTCACCTTCTCTTACCAACCGAAGTTCTTATGCGTCCTTGATGGAATTGAAGAGTTGCACACACTTTGGTGACGGTAGACAACACAAGGTGATAGATTAAACGAATTCAATTGCACAAGCACTATTAGACAATGGCTTATTTGTGGAGCTTCGAGGGAAAAGTATTTACCTATGCAATCTGAAATTTCTAGATATTGTAAAGCTAGGTAACAATCCAAACTAGAATTCAATGCCTAGTTGCTGATCTTATGATATAAGCGAAGAACGAAACAACTCACACACAAAGATGATGGAACTTAGTGCAATCAAAGGAATGAGCTAATATATGAAAATATAAGTGATGAACAACTAGCTCGTATTGCACAAGTTATGGAGAGACGCTAGCTAATTGCTCAATGAGATAAAATAGGGCACAAGATTGCTCAGAACAACTAAATAGCACAATCTGAAATTTTGACAATGATAGGATGTGCTCACAATAGATGATCGACCAAGTCTTTTCTTTTTCTCTTCTTTTTTTTTGTTCTTTTTCTGTCCTCTCTTTTTTTTTCTTTTTTTACCTGACCAATCAAATTGTCACAGGAGCAGTACTTAAAACCCAACTTTTGGCTATAACAATTAAAAGGTGTGTAAAGTGTAAATGAACAGCCCTAGAGCAATATTAATAGCTAGTCTCAGTAGGAGCAAAGTATTCGCAAAGAATTGAATTGGCTCACAAAAGATATATGCGATTTTTTTACGTGTGTACTGTAGCGATCTGTTTCGCGTACTGTGACCAAGGCAAGGCAGTGCGAGCGCAAATCTGATTTTTTTTCCCAATCTATTTCGCGCACTGTACCGTAGCGCGACTGTAGATCGTGTCACTGTAGCAATGGTTGTGTACTGTAGCAATTTTGGATACCTCACTGTAGCGAGAGCGCAGCAGCGTGAGTGCTTTTTTTTCTCCGCGCGGTAGCCGACTGCGCCCCAACCGCAGCGCACTGCAGCGGTACAAAAACAGTATTCGGTGTGCACTGTAGCACGCACACTTTAGCGAACGAATTTTGTTTTTGCTCGCGCGATTGGCGGCGGCGCACAGTTTGATTTTTTTTTACCGACTAATAGATTAGAAACAAGAAATTGAAGCTACGCAAAGGAAACAAAGATCAGCGACTAAACACAATTTCTAATGGATCAAAACCTAACAAAACTCACAAGAATTAACAGATTGAAACTACGGGCTAAAGGCTTTTTTGTGTGGCTTTTTGTGTATAGGATAGAAAATAAATATAACTACGGGTAAATTGATCCTACCGTGGCAACCGATGCTCTGATACCAAGATGATACGGGGGATGCCCGATCTTCACGACGTAGGATCGATGATAACTTTGGATCCGTGTAACCTGACGAACCGATGGCGCCAACCACTATCAAAATAGCAACCTGCGACAAAAGAATTCGCCCAACCACACGCTCGTGATCCCGTCTACCTGACCACACAAAGTAGACGTGTCGCCACTCCTGCAAAACACAAGGATTCACAAGAACAACGGGGTTGAGAACGCCCAATTCCCCTCTAGGTTGCACTGTATGTCAAACCCTAGGAAGAACAAGCGTATAGCTCTTTTTCTGAAATAATAGATTCATATTCGTGGTCCCCTCTCCCAAAAGTAAATACATCCCCTTATATAACAAACCTCTAGGGCCGGCTGGGCTAAAGGACCGATTCCTACTCGGTTCCATCCAAGGGAATAGCATGCTGGCCAACCAATACACGGTTCGGCCAACTGTATGTAAATTACAGACCAACCAATACATGGTTCGGCCAAGGAAATAGCATGCAGGCCCACCTGTGACGTGGCGTAGACAGAAGTCAATCCGAATTGGCTTTCTCCAGGATCTCCAAAAGATTGATCATGTTTTCTCATTGTTTTATGGGCAATAGCTTCATGCTTGGCTGAACATTGTAATTGCACCATGTGGTTTCACACTGCATGCATCCTTAATAAAATAATAATATTGCTCTTCTCTCCATGTCAATCAAGAATCCAACCGAGGCTTGTATTTGTGAGATGAATTGTGGCTCGTGGCTTCATAAGTGACATTTGTGCACCCAATCAAACATATGTTTACATTAGCAGCATCATCTTCTCTTCTCCGGCCTGATACGGTCTCACATGCTTCTATACGTATAAAACTGCACACACACAATATGAGACTATTAGGCAGTAACATATATCCATTAGAATCAAGATTAAAATTAATTGGGAACGAGTTCACCTGCTGATTAATTAATTTAGCCCTTGCTCGTGTAATCGGTCCAATCGGGATGTCCTCATCATCCTCCCCTTCTTCAAGAAAAGCCGTCCTCGGCTTTTGGTAACCTAAAAGTGTACTAAACAAACAGAACAGCGTATATGCATGGTATATGTATTTATCATCCATTTTACCACCCCTTTTGTTTTGCAAATCATGAATAGTACAACAATAGCCATTAGATAGATGTGATGTATTCATCTCAACACTCTTTTCATTTAGCACATTATGATTATGATTTCTTGAAAGTATTCTAACCAAAGAGAATAATTGATATGCGTGATATATGTATGCATCAATTTTTTTGTCATTCTCGTTATTTTGCACAAACCAATTTGCACAACAACAGCTATAGGATGTATTTGGTATATAAATTTTAGTACTCCATTCATTCACATCATTCTCCTTCCCATAACAAAAAGTCATCCTCGACTTTTCTAAATACATGGACAAGATATTAAAGGGACAAACTAGATCAAGTTGTTCAAATATGAGCAGAAAATTTTTTAGAGCCTTCCATGCTTTAATCTGTTACTCGATTACTTATACATGATTGTACAAAGAAAGGATGAACAAGTAGGCATAAGAAATCTTTCTAAACAACAAGCACTATTATTCAAACTTATCTTATTGTGATCATGACATGGCACAAAAGATTCTTTATCCAAAACACGCAATTTCAATTCATCAAGCTTACCACATGTAATGCATATTCGATAAACATAGAACTTGCCATCTACACCATAATGTCCAATCAAATTGAATGTATATGTGTAGGCATAAGTACCAACTAGTGATTTTAAACATGAAATTTCAGCAACATTCTCAACAACACTAGATAGCTCTCTAGGATCATCAAACATGATATAGTACAAAGAATCACTAGGAGATACTCTAGTAAGAACTTCCTTATGAGTAATCAATTCCATATTATGTAATTTAAGCATATCATATTTAGAATGTTGAATTTCCATTTGATTCAAAGAGTTCTAACAATTACTAACCTTTTCTTGATGAACTAACAAATCAGCACCAATGTTGTGACCTTTAACATACTCCTCAGATGATGTAGGTGCTATAGGTATTAATTCATCATAATCTGACCATGGGGCAGCAAGCACTCCTCCACTCTTGGTGATCCCCTCATCTTTTGCTTCCAATGGTGCCAGTTCTTGAATGTTCAACTCCTCTTCTTTAATGTCAACCTACTCAATATGAGAAACAACACTAGAAGTAGAGAGTAAATCGTTAATTTCAGCAATAACCTCACTTTTACTATCTTCTACTTCACTTATTTCTTTTGGTGTATCCCTCACACTCTCAAATTGGATGCTCTCAACCTTACATATGGTGGAATCACACAGCTCACAATTTTCAACACTCTCTCTCAATTTGGCTATGTGGCTCTCATCCTCACATGGGTTTTGAAGCATCTTATCTTCCATTAATCGTGGGCCAACAATGGCGCAATTGTCATCAACCACGATCTCCTCATGTACTGCGGGTTGTGACGGGGTAGCACTACTCGTCTCCTTGGCCGAAGAAGAATTCCCACGCTTGACCATCTTCTCAAGTGACACACCAGTGGATGAATGAGAATTAAAGAGTCGGCGCAGATTCAACTGATGTGCGTGCCAGTCTTTAAGTCTCTTTTCCACCTTCATAGCATATTTCACAAGATCTTGCAGACTACGAAAATATTCATCTTGAAGTGCAGCAACGATTTGAAAATTCAAGCCTGCTTTGAAGTATTTCTTTTCTTGATGTGCACTAGTGATATTGGCACGGCGCATTGCATGATTCAGCTCAACATAGTAATCTTGGACAACTCTGCATCCTTGTGTAATGCTCTCCACATGGTGTAGTAGTTCCCCTTCATAATAGGATGGAACAAATTCTCTTCTCATAGCCCATTTTAAATTGACCCAAGATGTAATGAGGCGTTTCCCACTAAGTTGTTGCCACCAACTAGCGACATAGTCCTCAAAAAACAAAGTGGCCACTCTCACTTCCTTGGTTTCTGATTCGAACTTTTGGGATTAAAGCTCGAACTCCATGTCTTGTACCCACTCAAGATACTCCTCTGGATCACTACTACCATAGAAGGGAAGATACGTATACTCGCGATCTGCCATAGTTAGTAGCAAAGAAAAACTATATATGTGGATGTGGAAGTTTTTATTTGTGGAAATCACTCAACCTCACCTTCTCTTACCAACCGAAGTTCTTATGCGTCCTTGATGGAATTGAAGAGTTGCACGCACTTTGGTGACGGTAGACAACACAAGGTGATAGGTTAAGCGAATTCAATTGCACAAGCACTATTAGACAATGGCTTATTTGTGGAGCTTCGAGGGAAAAGTATTTACCTATGCAATCTGAAATTTCTAGATATTGTAAAGCTAGGTAACAATCCAAACTAGAATTCAATGCCTAGTTGTTGATCTTATGATATAAGCGAAGAACGAAACAACTCACACACAAAGATGATGGAACTTAGTGCAATCAAAGGAATGAGCTAATATATGAAAATATAAGTGATGAACAACTAGCTCGTATTGCACAAGTTATGGAGAGACGCTAGCTAATTGCTCAATGAGATAAAATAGGGCACAAGATTGCTCAGAACAACTAAATAGCACAATCTGAAATTTTGACAATGATAGGATGTGCTCACAATAGATGATCGGCCAAGTCTTTTCTTTTTCTCTTCTTTTTTTTTGTTCTTTTTCTGTCCTCTCTTTTTTTTTCTTTTTTTTCTTTTTACCTAACCAATCAAATTGTCACAGGAGCAGTACTTAAAACCCAACTTTTGGCTATAACAATTAAAAGGTGTGTAAAGTGTAAATGAACAGCCCTAGAGCAATATTAATAGCTAGTCTCAGTAGGAGCAAAGTATTCGCAAAGAATTGAATTGGCTCACAAAAGATATATGCGATTTTTTTACGTGTGTACTGTAGCGATCTGTTTCGCGTACTGTGACCAAGGCAAGGCAGTGCGAGCGCAAATCTGATTTTTTTTCCAATCTATTTCGCACACTGTACCGTAGCGCGACTGTAGATCATGTCACTGTAGCAATGGTTGTGTACTGTAGCAATTTTTATACCTCACTGTAGCGAGAGCGCAGCAGCGTGAGTGCTTTTTTTTCTCCGCGCGGTAGCCGACTGCGCCCCAACCGCAGCGCACTGCAGCGGTACAAAAACAGTATTCGGTGTGCACTGTAGCACGCACACTTTAGCGAACGAATTTTGTTTTTGCTCGCGCGATTGGCGGCGGCGCACAGTTTGATTTTTTTTTTTACCGACTAATAGATTAGAAACAAGAAATTGAAGCTACGCAAAGGAAACAAAGATCAGCGACTAAACACAATTTCTAATGGATCAAAACCTAACAAAACTCACAAGAATTAACAGATTGAAACTACGGGCTAAAGGATTTTTTTTGTGTGGCTTTTTGTGTATAGGATAGAAAATAAATATAACTACGGGTAAATTGATCCTACCGTGGCAACCGATGCTCTGATACCAAGATGATACGGGGGATGCCCGATCTTCACGACGTAGGATCGATGATAACTTTGGATCCATGTAACCTGACGAACCGATGGCGCCAACCACTGTCAAAACAGCAACCTGCGACAAAAGAATTCGCCCAACCACACGCTCGTGATCCCGTCTACCTGACCACACAAAGTAGACGTGTCGCCACTACTGCAAAACACAAGGATTCACTAGAACAACGGGGTTGAGAACGCCCAATTCCCCTCTAGGTTGCACTGTATGTCAAACCCTAGGAAGAACAAGCGTATAGCTCTTTTTCTGAAATAATATATTCATATTCGTGGTCCCCTCTCCCAAAAGTAAATACATCCCCTTATATAACAAACCTCTAGGGCCGGCTGGGCTAAAGGACCGATTCCTACTCGGTTCCATCCAAGGAATAGCATCTTGCCAACCAATACACAGTTCGCCAATCGTATGTAAATTACAGACCAACCAATACATGGTTCGCCAAGGAAATAGCATGCGAGCCCACCGTGACGTGGCGTGATGTAAGTCAATCCGAATTGGCTTTCTCGGGATCTCCAAAAGATTGATCATGTTTTCTCATTGTTTTATGGGCAATAGCTTCATGCTTGGTGAACATTGTAATTGCACCATGTGGTTTCACCTTGCATGCATCCTTAATAAAATAATAATATTGCTCTTCTCTCCATGTCAATCAAGAATCCAACCGAGGCTTGTATTTGTGAGATGAATTGTGGCTCGTGGCTTCATAAGTGACATTTGTGCACCCAATCAAACATATGTTTACATTAGCAGCATCATCTTCTCTTCTCCGGCCGATTACGGTCTCACATGCTTCTATACGTATAAAGCGCACACACAATATGAGACTATTAGGCAGTAACATATATCCATTAGAATCAAGATTAAAATTAATTGGGAACGAGTTCACCTGCTGATTAATTAATTTAGCCCTTGCTCGTGTAATCGGTCCAATCGGGATGTCCTCATCAACTGTGCTATTCTTTGAATCAGTAGATAGAACTCATAGACACATTGTTGAATTAATTCAGACATGTCGTAAAACCAAACCATACATTAATTTAACACATCAGAGTTTACATAGAGCACATCAAGTCGAGTTTTACAATAAAAGCCGAACATGCCAAATTGATTACATCACAAGAGTAGCGGAGCGAGCAGAAGCAAAAGGGGTAGAGTACATCTCTCTATAGGCAAGCAACTGAGGTTACTTGTGTACGATCGATATTACCTAAGGACTTGGATAATAGTGGTCGTACGTAAGTATCGACGAAGTCAGCTAGACTCGGGCGAGACTAGAACAGCCACGACTACAAGTCTCCAAGGTCAGCGGGGTCTGAAGGTTTGGGGAGAGAGAGAGCATAAGCACAACTTTCATGCTCGCGAGCCGACACACGAGATGCAATAATGTACATACAAGGCTTAATAAGGGTGGCTCGGATTCTTTTATTTGCCAAAGTAATGTTTTCAATTATCAATAATAGTAAAAATCCTATCACTTAGTATTTTAACTAAATTGCATTTTATTAAAAGAATAGTTGTGTAATATTAATAACAGCAGAGGTTACCTCCACCTTATGCTTATTTGAAATGTGGCTACGACTACTATTCACAACACTGGGTACAACCACCCAGGAACAACACTAGATACTTCCACCCAGGAACAACACTAGGTACGACTACCCAAGAACAACCCATCCACAAGGTTTGTGAAATAGAACTAACTCTAGTAAGTTCTCATGTCCGCCTTTGATCGTAGGCACAACTGTTCGAATAGTTTATACTCCGCAGAGGTTGTACACTGTACCCACAAGAGACGATCAACTCGTTGCCCCACATGATTTCTTGGTCATGTGGTTGAGAGACCATCACAATAACTTTTCAAAATATCTCGCCCCTTCTATCATCTCACCCATATGGGCAGTGCCCATAAGTTGTGTGGGATGTTCACCACAACGACTAGCGTAGCTGGCAACTTCACCTTACATCGGTATCCCATTCAAGCCGAAACGCATCCAACCGCTTGCACTACCTCAATCCCCCCAGCGAGATGACTTTTAGGGTTTAATAAATTTACTAAGCCAAGTTGCACTTTACAGACTTGTGGTTGCACATGTTTTATAATGGGAGGTCATCATTGGATTAAGTTCTTAATGTCATCTAGGCAGTTCATACCACATTCCACACATTTTTGTGCCTCATCAGCACCCCACCATCCGACCATCTGCCCAAATGTGGAGCTAGCAGTTTCGGGTTTTGAGGAGCAAAACCAATTTATCTCAAATACTTCAGTCATGTACCCCCAATGACTGTCCAACACCATTTTATGATGTAGAAGATGATCATCAGGGCATTTTAATGCCCTGGTACTTAAGTAAGACTAGCATGTCGCTTAAGTACAATCTATAACTAGTAAGTTACCACATAGGTACTAGGGGGATATGGAATAATGGATTCAATTGACAAAGGATGACATAATAAATAATTAATCATTAAATGGGTATTTAACTACCTTAAGACTAAACATATATTTGCTTAAATAATTAAAGCATGTGGCTTTGGTAATTTAAAAGAATATAATTTGCGGAAAATGTAGGCTCAATATGATCAAAGCATTGACTCGACGAGGTTAAAGGCAAGAGGGTCTTGGAGGTCTTGCTTAGTCGAAATGGTGATCTCCTGCTTCTTCAAACTCTACTCGGCCGAACATACCAGAAAAAGGAACAAACAAGCAAGGAGAATAAATAAATACTAAAAAAATGATAAATGAACTCCAAATTAAATAAGACAAGAGCCAAAAGCAAGATCTTGAATTTAGACAAATTTAGAAACAAAATTTCACTGAAATAGGAGTTGTAACAGAGGAGAACGGAGCTTCCAAAGCTTTAGTTTTGAGTACTACTCAACCGACTTCGCGGTTTGTGAGACCCCGGTTTATTAAACTTGTAATACTTAACCTTCCTCTGGTTCTAGTATCACAAATAGAATAATCCGCGTCTCGATGAATATGTGCCTCCCAGAACAAGCGACACACATACATCACATCCAAGCATGCATCAATTCCATACAATGATTATAACAAGTCTACCAAAGGACATACATAATATAAGTTATTACAACACACCGACCGGCCAAATGACATAAGTACCAAATAAGTAACAGTGAAGCAAAGTTGCCATAAGATGTCTTAAACCAAAAGACGACCGGTTAGCCACATAACACCACAGAGCAACCGACCGGGCCGCCAAGCTAATCGCCAGAAGCGCCACAAAGCACAACTCACAAAAGTGAGGTCCATCGGACTCACTATCATCCTCTGCACAACACAAGCAATGCGGTGAGTACAAAAATGTACTCGCAAGACTTACGAGTAGCAAGCCTATACATAGCTACATGAAAGTGTATTCAAAGGAATGAGGTTATATGGTTCTTTGGGCGCATAAAGCAAGTTTCATTTGCAATATTGTAATAGATTGAACAATAGTTTGTAAAATCTGTTTTAAGCATTTAAATAACAATGAGTAAACATAAGTAACAAGTATCCACCTAGAAGTGACTTTCCCCAAAGCCACCACATCATAGCATGAATCACGATTCATACCACCCATCAAGTTTTAATTTTAAAATGGTTGTAGTCTAACTCTTGAAAAGCTTATCCAAGCGTGTCCATAACCTAGGGCGAGGCTATTCGAATAGTTTTAATCCTGCGCAGGTGTACCAATGTACCCACACTTGGACCGCTTTTTGCCAAGCTATTAAGCACACTTCCTTTGGTATGCAAGCACGGCTAAGTCCTCTGAACCCTTTCCAATGGAATATGCTAATCAAGAGACGCACGTATGGGGTTAATCCTTAGTGATCTGCCGACGAAATATGGATCACAAGGACCCATACGTGGAGCAAGATACACCGCCTCGGCTGGTGTTCCCCTCCCTACAAACGTGTCCATGTTGCATATAATCAAATATGCAACCCACCACGCGACTCATTAATTAACACAACCCAAAGTACTTGGCTAAGAGATGTCCCATATCCCTCTAGTGTGGTTAGCACGCACTGTAATGCTCGGATAACAGATACTCACAAGTAGTTCGGTCCTTAATTGACCCGGGCACCATTCCATTCACACCCGAAAGATCACACCATCTTACCATTGTGCCCAAGTCTAAATTGTTTTCATTTTCAGTTTTAGTTTTGCAATTTAGACAAAGCACAAGGCTGAAATATACATATTATAACAGTTTGTGTGATCAAAGTTATCGACGAGTCGATAACCGCCCATTTCTACCGACAACTAAGCATGGCTAAGCATAATGACGCGTAAACTACTAAGTGACAAGGGTCCATCCAGCGAACCCAAAATCACAGCAAGTAACCTAGGCTTCAGTAGTAGAGGAATAAACATTTCCTACTGATAATGCATCTAGTAGGCCAACTATCGACAATAGTTTAAAACAACATAGCAATGCATACATAGAATTTGCAAACAATATATTAGAATTTGAAAATAGTAGGAACAATATGATCAAATGAATGCTACATCTGCTTGCCTGGCTGAAGTGCAGAGTCTGATGGTTGCTGTGGCTCAATATCAAGATTAATAATATTGTCTTCGGAACCTAACGCGAAAAGGCGATAAGCAAATAAGAACGAAGAACACCAAATAAAACTCCAACAGCAAAACACATCCAAAACTAATAAAATCTACACAACAACTAGGGAATGGTTTTATAAAGTGACAGGAACAAGAATTATGCAATTTGAACTAAGCATGCAAAAGATATGAGCAAAATGCTCTTTCTCAGCCTATAACAACTTAATTAATAATTAACACTGTTCATGGCGAAATTTTCCAGAAGGATCTAAGGTCTGAAATTTTTATAGCAGGTAGATTATGACATCCTAATAACAGCAAAGTTGGATTTACTAATTTTGGGGTTATACATAATTACTTATGATTTTTCTAAGTTGTAAATCTAGTACAAATTATTTTACAGAATTATGAACATGCTCAAATCCTATTTTATATGAAAGTATACTAACAGATTTAATTTAACAAAATTGGTTTTGCACAATTTGGATTTATACGAGAAAAGATATGCATTTTCAAGATTAAAACTATTTCGGAATATTCAAAATGACAGAAATCGAGTGATTCCTAGTTATACAATTTTCTGCTACTGAAACATGCTTAAATCCATTTTTATAATGAACTAAAGTGATAACCAGATTTATTACAGTTGGAAACATCTAAAAAGCAGTTAAAATGAATTAGTTATGAGTTTCTAAAGTTTTTATATCATTTTCAGTTGTTAAACAAATACTTACCGAAATACAGAACAACCCAAAAAGAAAGCAGCGTGGACAACTCCCAACCCTTGATCTAAAATCCTACGGCTCACGCGCGCCGAAAACAGCGCACGCGCGCCGAATCGAAACGGAGTCCACCGTTGGATCAAGATCCAACGGCGCACACGAGTGTATGCATTCGGACGGTGCGGTTGCATACACGATCTCAGCCGTTGATCGCAAGATCGACGGTCGAGAACGATCAAGGCATCCGGAGGGTCCGAACGCACACAAAGATCGGGCGCGATCCGAAAATGAACGGCAGGTATTGAACGCAGTTCAAAGGGAGATGCTGACATGTGGGACCGCATGTCAGTGACTTCGAGTCACCCACGCGCTGGTTTAACCCACGTGCACAGTGCACTGGGCCCACTTGTCAGCGACTGAGAGTGGCGGTTAGGACAGGATTAATGCTTCTAATGATTATCATTAAATAGACACTAATGACTGCTGAGATTAGATCTTAACCCCTCGGGCCCACAAGTCAGCGACCCAGAGGAGATTTCCGACAGCGATTAAATGCCGACACATTCAATTAACCAATGATTAATCTTAATGATGTCGGAACAGTGCGGAGCTGAGCCAGCGGCGATTTAAGGATGTTGGGCCCACAAGTCAGTGGCTCAACGACAATGATTAAGACACAATTAATTAACTAATGATTGGTAATTAACTTGTCCTAATTAAGTGACGAAAACGGGAGCTGCTGGCCGGCAAAACCCGAGTGACTTGCACGGCTAATCGCCGGCGACACTGGCCGCGGCGGCGCCGAACAAGAGCCAAAATGGATTCGCAATAGCACAACGAATCTAATGGTAGCATTCTCACCGGCGGCGAGGGACTAAAATGTCGGCTAGCCGGAAAAACGAAAATGGGAGCTTACTGCCAAACACGAAAATCGCGATGAGCTCCACTGCAAGCCTAGGATGCGGGTGCCAAAGCTTCTAAGGACTAATAAGAAGCTACCTTAGGGACGAGAAGCTTCAAAGATGGCCGGAGATGCTTGATCACGGTGAAAGCTCGCCGGACTTGGAGAAGAACGATTGAAAACGACACCCTGAGCCAAATGAGTGATACCAAAGCATCAGAATAGCTTCATTAAGGTCCACAGAAGCTACATGAGCAAAGAATTGGAAAATGGAGCACTCACCTGAGCTGAGGAAGAAGATGACCAAATTCGGCCGAATTTGAACAAACCCCAAATTGGACAATTCCTGAGAATCAAATCCAAAATTAAGTGAGGGGAAATGTTCAAGGAAGTAAATAGATAAGGTTAGGGCAAAGAAACGTGAAGGAGGACCACTGGAACACCAAGAACACCAATGGAGCTCCACGGGTCAACAATGGCGGTTTGCCATTTTTGAGGTGTTAAGCTCCAATATTGAGAATGAAGCTTGATGGTGGTCTAAAGGAATACCAGGAAGCATTGAGAGTGTTTATAAAGCCATGAAAGCATTAGGGTTTGCACCACACTTCTTTCGGGCGGCAAAACACAAAGCACCACGCACGGCCGACAAGGAAAAAGAGGTGTAGACGTGCATTAGGGCATGGCCTGGCTCAGTGTACCTCCCATACCCCTAAACGTCGGCTAGGGTGGCTCTAGGGAGCAAGAAATGACACTGCCATCACTCCCTACTGAGGTCTCGCGCGCACGGAGGTAGAAGAACACCGGGAAAAATGCTCGGTGATTCTCACCTCGATCTAAATCGGACGACCACGAAACGCCACGCCTCCGGGTTTAAAACACAACGGGAGATTGCGAGCCTTACGATTAGAAACGAACGGCTCGGATGGCTCCACGTTGTAAACTCAAGTTACAACGAAGAAGTACGCGGCGTTGGATCCTAATCCAACGGCTCGATTCAAAAATGCAACCGAGAGGTCCGAAGGTTGCGGAGAATCTCAACGGTTGGATGGAGATCTAACGGTCGACAATCGCGCAAGCAACCGGAAGGTCCGAAGTCTTACACGCGCGCGGACCGTGCGATTTAGATCCAACGGACGAGATCCAAGGCGCGTTTTAAAGAGTGGCTCGGTACAGTTAGTTGACTGGACCGAATCAATTGGCTCGAGCCCGAGTCTGACTCGAACCCGAGTAACAGTAAAACTAAGTTTGACTTTGAAATAGGAACAGAGACTTTGAATGATTTATTTGAGGTAGCAAATTAACTCCAAAAATTATGAAAATTTTACAGGAGCTTGCTAACTCAGATATTAACCTTGTATAAAATTTTTAGAGGTTTTTATACAGTGAATAAATCTCCAAAAATTCTGAAAGGCTCTGTTTTAATGTTTGACTGCCTCTAAAAATATTCAAACAATTTCCAAAAATTGTGAAATTTTTCAGAGGGGTCACATACCATCACAGAGATTTAGGAAAAATATTTCGAGAAGATGATCATAAGATTTGACAAGATTATTTTTGGAATGCCAAGATTTGGATCAACTAGACTTGTGACAATGTATTTCCATAATCCCTTGTACAAGAATTGTTTGGCACAACAGGAAATACATGATGTAAGAAAAAGTTTTAATTTCTACTGATTTTCTTACATTTGAAACACAAGCCCAAGATTGGGATGTTACACGGTTGAAGGAGATTCAATTACTCGACGTGGTCGAAAGAAGGAAAGGATTTGACTACTCAGCGTGGTCGAAAGAATAAAGGATTCGAATACTTGATGTGGTCGAAAGAGGGAAGGATTCGACTACTCGACGTGGTCGAAAGAGGGAAGAATTCGACTACTCAGTGTGGTCGAAAGAAGGAATGATTCGACTACTAGGCGCGATCGAAAGGACTCGACTGCTCGACACGGTCGAAAGAAGGACTCGACTGCTAGACGCGGTCGAAAGAAGGACTCAACTGCTCGACGCGGTCAAAAGAAGGATTCGACTGCTAGACGCGGTCGAAAGGACTCAATTGCTTGACACGATCGAAAGAAGGACTCGACTGCTCGACGTGGTCGAAAGAACAAGAGAGAGAACAAGGCTCGGGGAGCTTACCAAGACCGAGAGAGAGGCCAGAGGAGGTCGGCGGACGGTGAACTGCGGTGGGGAAGCTCACAGTCGAAGGTGAAGGAGGACAACGGTGAAGGGGTCAGCCGGGACTGAAGGAGGAGAGGAAAATGCAGTCGCTCCTGCGAAACAAAACTGACATGGAGTGAGGAGATTGTTTCAAGGAGTTCTGGGACATGAAATGACGCGAGTAGAAAAGGGGGCTACACTGGTGCAGCGAGGACCGAGAGGAGGTGCGCGACGGCTTGAACTCGAGGCTTGGGCTTCGGGCAACCCACAACAACAAGAGAGAGAGAGAGAGTTGGGTGGGGGAAAGGAGATGAAGGGGGGCTGCTCGGGCTCTTATATAGCCCAAGGAAAGGAGGAGAGAACCGCTGAAAGACTCTGACGGAATAGGGCGGAGGCAGGCGCCGGTGGTCAAGGGTAGGTGGGCGATGGGATAGAGCAGGCAGGGGAGCAGGTAGGCGCACAGTGGTGCGGCAGAGCAAGCATGAGCGTGCCAGGGTGGCTCGGCGCTGAGCCAGGAGGGAAAATGGGGCATGGGGAGGAGCTGGGCCAGGTGGGCCGGGAAAGAGGAAGGCAAGGCCAACTTAGGTCGGGCCAGAAGTAGGGAGAAACAAATTTGAAACCAGAAATCACATGGAAGATTTGAATCCAGAAATTGAAATGAGGTAGAAGGCTAGAGGATTTTGCAAATACACACTAATTTGAATTAGGTTTTCCAAACCAAAACGACAAACGAAGAAATACTAATAAGAACCAAAAATGGGCTGTTACAACTAGCATATGGAACTCTAGACTTGTACTCAATTTCACCATCTGACTGTGGACATAATGCTAAAGAATGTTTGAAATGTGTAGCTAATGGAGCATTCACCAGTCTAGCCTTATGTATATTGAAACGATGAACAACACTATCAATATACTCTTTCTGACCTAGGTATAATTTTTCAAACCGTCTATCTCTAGTAACTTTCATATCAAGAATATTCTTTGCTGCACCGAGATTCTTGATCTCAAATTCACTGCTCAATTGTGCCTTCAATTTTGAAATTTTTTGCCTTGTCTTTTGCAGCAATCAGCATATCATCAACATATAATAGCAAATAAATAGCTGAGTCATTAATAGTCTTCACATAAACACAGTTATCATAATCATATCTTTAAAAATCATGAGAGATAATGAAGGAGTCAAAACTCTTGTACCACTATCCGAATGATTGCTTCAGACCATAAAGATATTTCTTCAATTTACAAGCATAATTCTCATTTTCCAAAAATTCAAAACCTTTCGATTGCTCCATATAAATGTCTTCCTCTAATTCCCTATGTAAGAACACAGTTTTCATGTCCAATTGTTCAAGCTCAAAATTATGTATAGCTATTATGCTGAGTAAAGTGCAAATGGAATTATGCTTCATAATTGAGAAAAAGACATGTAAGATCAATACCTAGAATTTGGTTGTATCCTTTAGCAACGAGTCTTGCCTTGTACCCAATCTATTCGGTTGGTGAAATATCTTCTTTATTCTTGAAAATCCATTTGCAGACTTGACTAGCACCCAAGTGTTATTCTCAAGGGATTGCATCTCATCATGCATGACAACCGTACATCTCTCTTAATCACCAAAAGAGATACCCTATGGATAAGTAGAAGCTTCTACGGTACCTTCAATTTCTTCTGCCACATTCAAAGCATAAGCAACAATATCAGCTTCTGCAATCAATCTCTTGAGAGCTTAAATATTCCTTTTAGGTTTGTCAGCTGCAATGGAACGTTGTGGTGGTTGAAAGATAACAGGATCATCTTGTATGTTTTTCTTTTCGGTTTATGGTGTAGATCATGAATTAATAGCATGATCCACCTGCACGCTTGATTTTCACGGCCTCTCAACGGAAGCATTAATAGATTGTTCATCATGCAACATAGATGATTCATCAAAAGTAACACTTCTGCTAATAACCACCTTTCTAGTTTCAGGATTTCATAATTTATATCATTTTACACTAGGTTTATAACAAAGGAAAATGCACTTAGCGGCATAAGGAGGACACCAAATATTATCAAATTTGAAAAATCTACTGTAGAACTGGTCATACCTCAATTGGAGTCTTCTTATCAATTGCTAGGTTGGGTGACCGATTGATCAAATAACAAGTAGTGAATACAGTTTCCACCCCCAATAATTTCTAGATAAGCCGAAGTTAGATAACACGAAACATACCTTCTCTATAATGATTTTTTTTATGCGTTTAGCCACACCATTTTGCTGAGGAGTACTTGGGATAGTGTAATATCTCATAATGCCCTTTGATCTGTATAAAGCTTCAAATTCTACATAATAGAACTCTAAACCATTATCAGTACGTAGCTTCTTGACATGTTTGCCAGATTATTTTTCAATTATAATCTTCCACTTCTTTAATGTCTTGAACACAACCGATTTGTGCTTCACGAAATATGATCAAACTCTTCTTGAATAATCATGAATGATGATCAACATGTAGCTAGCACCTCCAAAGGACGCAACGGAGTATTCTCCCCACAAATCAAAGTGGGCATAATCCAACATGTCTTGTGTCGAGTTAATTGTTGTGTTAAAGTTTACCCTCTTTTTATTGTCGAAAACACGGCTCTGATACCAGTTGTTGTAAATAATGCACAAAAAATAGGAACGGGAGACACAAGTGTTACGTGGAAAATCCTTTCGAGAAAACCATAGGCGCACAAAGACAATATCACTATATGATGAGATGTATACAATGAAGCTCTTGCTCTCCCTATATACTGGAGATATATATTTATAGTGGTGTATGAAAGACTCCGTGTAGGAGTGGAACTGTGAGTTGGAGTAGGAAACAAAATTAGTATCACACTCAAACTCGATTCGTATCACACTCAAACTCAACACATATTTTAGTTATTTAGTGTAGCCTTTGTCTATAACACGTACTGCAGCATTCCAGCAATCGATTAGAAATTGTACAAATGCAAATAACTATCACACATTTCAGTAGCTATTCCCACGATAAAATTGCAAAATTTTGACTTTCTAGTATAACAACTGTAGTTGTGCTTGAATGCCTGCAACATTTTCTGAACCGTCCCACATTCAAGAAATCCTAGAACATCGCTAGAGCAAAATTAAGATAATTTATAAGTTCCAGATCTGTACCATGTACGATAAGGGCCTACATATATATCATTATCAATCAGCAAATGTAACAGTCCATTTTCAGACTATGAATAGTAATTTGCTGTTGTCTTTTGGGAGTTTCAAATCTATTTCAATTAGTATGTATTTTCAAATCCCTAGCTTCGACCCAACTCAAATTTCTGGAATTCAAAATTCAAAATTGAATTTCTCCTTTCAAATTTCCCTTCCTCTCTCCTCTAGTGGGCTCAACCCACTCCTCTTCCCTTTTTTTGGCCCGGCCCAGCCCCCTTGGCATCCCCACGCCCGAGCCACTCCTCTTGCCCCTTCTTCTCCCCTCGATTGGCTTGTGCTCGCTGCAGCTCCTCCATGCGGTCGCGTCATCCACATGCGCCACTCACCTATTCCTTTGACTCCAGCGCCGTCCTCACCTACGCCCACCTCTGCCGCCCCTGTACACCCGCCTGCAGCGCCAACATACCCACGTCGCCTCTGCCACCAGCACCACCGCGTGCACACCCACGTTCGGTCCGATCCTTGCACACCGTACGCGCTAGCACCACGCCCTCGCTTCGCCCGATCCAAGTCGTGCGCTTGCGCCTGCTTGCGTCACCACCTGCCCATGTCCGAGCTGTCACCTCCCCTCTGCGCCGCGCCTGCCCCATCCTCTCCGCTCAGAGCCCCTGGCCACCTCGGGGCCCCATGAGCTTCCCTTGGCCCTTCAACGGCTCCTCATCCTGGCTACAAAAAGGCTCCCTGTGCCCCCTTGACCCTCCCCTACTTCACTTCCTTCTTCTCCGGTCAGTGCCACTGAAGAATCGTCCGCTCCCCTATTCGGTCGTGCCGCTCCGCTGCCGATCGGCCGCTCCGACGACGCCACCAGGTGTCCCCAATGCCAAGGAGTCTTCCCCCAAGACCGGTTGGACTCTAGCCCACTGGAGCCGTCGTATTTGACCGCCTCCAGCCACATTCTTCTCCGCCACCATTCTCCGGCCACTGTTCACCCCTCGCTCTCTTCTTGGCCCCAGTAGGTCTGCCATGAGGTGCTCTTGCCCATGCTCTCACCCTTTTTCTTGGAGCTCATCAGGTTTTCTTGTTTGGATCGGATGTCATGTGCCGCTGCTGTACTCTCGCTGCCGTGCTGTCACTCCAGTGCTCCTCCTGGCGCGGCATCGGCTCCGCCTCGCCAAGGGCTCCCCAACCCCACCCTCGCCAGGCTCCGTCACTTCCTCCTTCACAAGCAGCGAGCCGTAGCCGCTAGCACCCATGCACCTCCCGTGCTGGTGCGTTCGGGCAGGCCCTGTGCGCCATGAACCCCCTAATCAAGTCATTAGGGCAAATCATCACCCATTAATGCTAAGCATTAATTAACCAACTTAATGGCCCAGTTTAGTGCCCCGTTTACCCTCTCCCTGTGACCGACTGGCAGGCCCAGTCGTGCCTGGAGCCACGCGCTCTCGTGCGTGCCCGCCCGTGTGGACTACATCCACGCGTGGATTTTTGTGCACCTGAGACTATGCCAAGGGCCCCCACTATCGGCATTTGCTCTCTCCCTCTTTTTTGGTATTTTCTTTTACTGTTTTAATTCCAATCCAATCTTTGTAAATCCTGTTCTCCTTCATTATAGCTCCAAAAATTATGAACTTTGTTTCTAAAAATATGTAAAATCAAGATCTTGCTTTTGACACTGGTATTATTTAATTTAAAGTTCATTTATAATTTATTATGTATTTATTGGTTCTCTTTGCCTGTTTATTCTTTTTGGTACTTTCGTCTGCATAGAGTTCGAAGAAGCAGGAGGTCTCCACTTCGATCAAGCACAAGAATATTAAGACTCTCTTACCTTTAACCAAGGCAAGTCAATACTTTGATCATTTTGATCCTATATTTTATGTAAATTATATTCTTTTAAATTATCAAAATTGCATGCTTTAATTCTTTAAGCAAATGTGGGTTAAAACTTAAGGTAGCTAAATACCTATTTGATGATTAATTAATTATTATGCCATCTATTGATAATTGAATCCTTTATTCCATGTTACCCTAGTAACTATGTGGTAATTACTAGAATAGGTTGTATTTAAGCGGCATGCTAGTCTTAAATACCGGGGCATTAAATGCTCTAATCATCATCTCTTTTAATCATGAAAATGGATTTGGACAGTCATAGTGGGTAAATGACTAGATTGTTGAGACAATGTATTTTGCTCCCCAAAAACCCTAACAAATTCATATTACTACATCTAGGCGGATGGTATGGTGGTGGGTGCTATCGTAGCACGAGAATGTGTGGAATATGGTATGAACCGCCTGATGACTTTAAGGACTTATCTTGTCATGACCTCACATTGTAAAATAAGTGCAACCACAAGTCTGTAAAGTACAACTTGGCTTAGTAAATTTATTAAACACTGAAAGTTATCTCGCTGGAGGGGGTATGAGGTAGTGCAAGCCTTGTCTTGTATGGGACAGCGATGCAAGGTGAAGTTGCCAGCTACGCTAGTCATTGTAGGGTAGTCCAGCTGTGCTAGCGTTGTGGTGAATATTCCACACAACTTATGGGACCCACTGCAAGTGGGAGTGGCCCATATGGGTGAGATGGCGAGAAGGGCGAGATAATTTAAAAGGTTATTGTGATGATCTCTCAACTACATAACCAAGGAATCATGTGGGGCAACGAGTTGATCGTCTCTTGTGGGTACAGTGTACAACATCTGTAGAGTCTAAACTGTTTAAATAGTCGCACCTACAGTCAAAGGCAGATATGAGAACTTACTTGAGTTAGTTCTATTTCAAAAACCTTGATGGGCGGGATGAAAATATGGTGAGCTCACCTAGCCCTGAGTTTGGATTTTTTTTCTGGGTCGTCGTACCCAGTGATGTTAATAATTGGAGGTAGCTCCAATCAAATTAAGCATAAGGTGGAGGTAACCTTCACTGTATTTAATATTGCACAATTACTCTCTTTAATAAAATGCAATTTGTTAAAATGCTAAGTGATAGGAATTTCTAATTATGATAATTGAAAATGTTGCTTTAGCAAATAAAAGAACCGAGCCAATCCTTGTTAAGCCCTGCATGTATTATTACTGCATCTTGTGTGTTTGCTCGCGAGCACGGAAGTTGTGCTTATTCTCGCTCTTTTCCCAAAACCACACAAACCGCGGATCATGAAGACTACGCGTACTATGAGGATTCCGAAGTCGACGGACAAGGCAATGATAAAGAGTAGTCTAGCTTCTAGTAGTCTAGGTCTCTCCTAGTCTAGCTGGCTCCACGGTGCTTGCGTATAACATATATTATTCAAGTTCTTGGTTAATATCAGTCATACATGAGCTACTCCAGTCGCTTGCCTGTGGAGAGATGTGCTCTACCCCTTTTGCTTCCGTTGTAGTTCCACTGTCTTTTGTGTTGTAATCAATTTGGCATGTTCGGCACTTTTTGTAAAACTTGACCCGACGCGGTCTATGTCACTCTGTTGTTTGTAATATATTTGAATGGTTTAGTTCACGTCATGTATGAAATAATTCGACAACGTGTCCGTGAGTACTATCTACTGATTCAGACAATAGCACAGTGTTTTTTATAGAGGATTTGGATTAATGAAATCCAGGTCCAACAGCAAAGGACAGGAAACTACTTAATTAATATAAAAAAAACTCCAAAAGAGCTTGCAGAATTTGTCCGAAGTGTCTAAAAAACCCAGAAAAACAAAAACAAAAGCCGGTGCATTGCATGATCGAAAGCGATGCGATTGTGCGTGAATGTGAATCCCTGTCTTCGGAACTGAAGCATCCGAAATTAAGGCTGAACTTTTGTTGACCGGCTAATTTCAGGCCATTCACAATTTCAGACAACCCGTAAAGAAGAGACTTCAAGAAGATAGATACATATACAGTCAATAATATCAGGTTATATATATTACAGAGAAGCAGCTCACATCATGGTGACGATACATATATGCGTTTCATGCATAGCTAAAATCAGCTAGCTAGCCTTATATATGTCATCTAATTCCGCGTATGCAGTACAGGTCGGCATAATACAATTGCGTAGACTGAATAATACGTGATCATGCATGAGCACCGGTCTTGGCGTCTTGTCATCTCGGTCCGAATTAACTGACCTACTTATGATCGAGAGATCGAGACTCGAGAGCAAACTCCTCCTTCTTCCTCGCGATGTAGCGGTCGAAGTCTTCTTCCTTTGGCAGGGGTGGTGCCTTCGGGTTGACCGCGCTGTAGACGAACCTTATCGTGTCGACCTTTTCGACCGTCACCTCACTGCTGGCGGGAGGGGCCTTGGCGCGAAACATGGTGGGTTTTTTTTTTTTTTTTTGGGGTAAGAGATTGACTCAGCTTCTATCTAGCTGGATGTGTTCTTGGGCTTAGTTGCCTTCCATGGTGTGGGAGACGGCCTCCATTTATAGGCTCCACGGGGGTGATGTTCTTCACAGTAACCGAGCAAGCAGCGGTGTCCTCACTTGTTTGTCTCGAATGGTCACCAGATGCCGTAGAAAATTGACTAGGTACTACACAATTAGTGCGAAAACATCACCGTCTTTAACTTGCACCGCACACTCGAAAGCGAAAAAGGCGCATGCCGCCATTGAAGGGGGATGGGAAGCCTCGCTGAAGCCCGATTCTTCGATTTTCTGATCGCTGCAATGGTCATGATCTGACAGTAAGAAGTAAGATCTCCGTGTGCGAACCGTGGTACTGCGTATGGACTCATCGTACGTAGAAGCATTGGTGCCCATGTCTATACACCAGGATGTATATACACCACATGACAGAGATAGGACACAGACAGGTGTTTGTTTTCATGGCAATACACCACATGACCGTGTAGGTAGGTGGAACTAATTGATTGATTGATTAAAAAGTTCTGGGTTTCGTTTAAAACACGACTAACTAATTCATCGCATGTCTGCATCTTTCTAATCTTAGATTCCTAGTGGAGCTCGAACCCCAGCAAATATATATATATATATATATATATATATATATATATATATATATATATATATATATATATATATATAAAAGATGCGCAAGAAGGACGTATATTGCAAAGGGAACTACATCGCCCAGACATGCTTGATTTGGGAGCTGAATTTGTCTGCGGAGAAAGCACTGACCCTCCGTTCCAACAAACAGAGGAATAACCATCATAACCAACTGGTGTTCGCCCTCACCCAACGGTTGTAGCACGCAATTTCCGTCGTCTGTTTCGAGGATCATCCACTACCTCCAAGAGAAAAGAGAAGATAAGAGAGCCAAAACCCAGCAAGAAAGATGACAAGGTCGAAGAGGATAATCTACACCACCAGCAATCCACCATCCAAAGAATAGTGAAGAGATTCCCTGAAATCGGCAGGACACGTTAGACCTTTGTAAAGTAACCCTAGTAGAAGACGCTTTCTGTTTGTAAGACTAGTTGTGTAATGTACTCTAAGTAGTATATGATCCAACTTGTGTAAAATAAGTGTTTGAGATATGTGAAATATTAATGACTTGTTTTCCTATCAGTACCCATATATCATCATTGTCAAAATTCAATTCCCTTTTTTCGTCTTAATCCTTATCTCATTCTTTCTCCACTTAACTGAAGTCTTGATCTTACTCATTTTTCTGTATTTGGTCAAACTGCTGCAGAAGTATATTCCCAAAATGTCCGGAACAAGAACCAGAAGTCACATTAACAATCACAACAATCACCAAAGTGAGACCAATTCGGTGGAACATCAGCCCAGTATAGCAGAATTAATGGCAACGATGGAAAGAAATAGATTTCAAGTAGAACAAAATCAAGCGAGAATGATGGAACAACACACTAGACTCCTTGAACAAATAGCCACCAAACCACCAGCTAGACCTTATCCAGGAACAAACTATGGAGGGACAACCCTAGGATTTAGATGTGTAGATTTCCAGAAGACAAGGCCTCCAGTATTCTCAACATCACCAGAACCTTTAGCAGCTGATGATTGGATAAGGGATATAGAAAGAAAGTTAGACACTATTCAATGCAATAACAAGGAGAAGACTTTATTTGCCTCTCACTAATTGCAAGGACAGGCAGCAGCCTGGTGGATGAATCATCAAACTCTTCATCCAAACAAAGATATACCTTGGACAGAGTTCAAGGAAGAATTCCATAAGGCGCACGTTCCCTCGGGTGTGATTGCCGCTAAGCGCCGAGAGTTTCTAGCTCTCAGGGCAGGGGGGTATACTGTAACAGAATACCTGCACCAATTCAATCAATTGGTATGGTACGCCCCACAAGATGTTGACTCTGAAGCGAAAAAGATGGAAAAAAAATTTTAGATGGATTGCAAAAGTCATTAAGATCCATATTTCAGTCCTTGACTTCAACAATTTATCATCTATGGTAAATGAACGGTTGATCTCAGAGGAAGCCAGAGGAGAACTAGAAGAAACTAGAAAGAGAAGGGTAAAACAGGTGGCACCTTCACCAAGTGCACCAAGAGGGAGAATGAAGCCAGCACCGTATTTCTTATTTCAGCCAAGACCATCAATGAATCCAGTTCCAAGACCGCCACATAGTGGGAGTCAACTAGCTGTTGTTTAATGCCACATTTGTTGAGGAAACCATTATCAGAATGAATGCCCACAAAGGTCCTCAAATTGCTATCATTGTGGACAGCTTGGCCATTACAAAAGCCAATATCCATTGAAGAATATATTACTTGATGCAGCTAAAGCCCAAGCAAAAAGTCAGCCGCAAGTCAACTAGACCCCATCCATCATGCAAGCAAATAGAGGGGGAATGTTGTAGCCTAGAGGCCAACTCGGAGGCTAAGACAATTCTCAGGAGGAGGACAACCAACACCGGCACCAATACAAGGCAGGATTAATCACGTCACCACCAAAGAAGCAGCCGAGGCCACCGATGTTATTGTTGGTATATTTCTACTCCATACAAGATCAGCTTTAGTTCTATGTGATCTAGGAGCTACCCATTCCATTCTTTCTTTGGATTTTTCCATAGAGAGTTGTTTGCCTTTCATTTCTTTGCCAAATCCCTATGTGTTTGAAACACCTGGGACTAGAATGAGATCTCAATATAAGTGCAGTGGACTGAACCTAGAAATCCAAAGGGTCAGATTCACAACAGAATTATTGTTACTAGAGATGAAAGGGATATATATTATTTTAGGAATAGATTGGTTATAAAAATACAAAGCCACAGTTGATTGTGAGAGAAAGTCAGTGACATTGAGAAATTTAGAAGGCCGTGAAGTTTCAGTTACAACAGATCATTCTTGTTTAAAGAACAGAAAAAGAAGGTTAACAGTGCTATTTCAGAAGCCACCATGCGGGTGTCAGTAGTTAGGAATATCCAGATGTATTTCCCAAGGAATTGCCCAGAAGACCGCCAAATAGAAGAATTGAACTTGCCATAGAATTGATTCCTGAAACCAAGCCCGTGACTAAACCAAAATATAGGATGGCAGCCACTAAACTAAAAGAGCTCAAGAAGCAGTTGGATGAATTGGCAGAAAAAGACTTCATACAACCTAGTGTCTCACCTTGGTTTGTACCAGTATTGTTTGTTAAAAAGAAAGATAGAAGTTTGAGAATATGTGCAGACTACAAGGCCTTGAACGCAGTAACTATTAAAAACAAGTATCCTCTGCCAAGAATTGATGATTTATTTGATCAACTGAAGGGAGCTAAGGTATTCTAAAAAATTAGTCTTCGATCGGAATATCATCAACTCAAGATTCAAGAACAACATAGAGAAAAGACTGCTTTTACTACCAGATATGGATTATTTGAATTTATAGTGGTACCTTTTGGTTTAACCAATGCACCACTTATTTCATGAACTTGGTGAATCAAGTTTATATGGAATATCTGGACTAGTTTGTCGTGGTATTTGTGGATGATATATTGATATACTCTAAAGGTGAAGAAGAACACAAGCAACATCTACACTTAGCTTTAACCAAATTGAGAGAGCATCAGTTAAATACAAAATTCTCAAAATGTGAATTTTGGATGAAAGAAGTTTCATTATTGGGACACATTATCACAGAAAAAGGAGTTAAAGTCGACCCAGAAAAGGTCAGAGCAATACAAGAATGGAGATAGCCAAAGACAGTAACAGAAATTAGAAGTTTCTTGGGTTTAGCAGGATATTATCGCAGATTTATAGAATATTTCTCAAAGATTGCCCGCCCACTCACTCAACTTCTTTGGAAAGACAATCTATTCAAGTGGACAGACAAATGTGAAGAAAATTTCCAAGAGTTGAAAGTCAGACTAACCACTACTCCAGTACTCATACTTCTGAACCCTGAAAAAGACTTCCAAGTTTATTGTGATGTTTCAAAGCAAGGGTTACATTGTGTGCTGATGCAAGATGGAAAGGTTATAGTACATGTTTCAAGACAATTGAGACCACATGAAGAAAACTAGCCTACAAATGATCTAGAATTAGCAGCAGTTGTTCATTCCTTGAAATTTGGAGACATTACCTACTGGGAAATCATTGTGAGATATTTTCTGACCATAAGAGTTGAAGTACATCTTCACTCAACTAGATCTGAATCTAATACAACGAAGATGGTTAGAATTAATCAAGGATTGTGATCTTGATATTCAGTACCATCTGGGAAAAGCAAATGTTGTGGCGGATGCACTTAGCAGAAAAGTATATCATAGTTTAAATACAATACAGGAATGTCAGTCTCAGCTACAGATAGAAATGCAGCAACTGAACTTGAAGATAGTTGAACAAGGGTCAATATCAGCTTTAGAATTGCAACCAAATCTAATCGAACAAGTAAAGCAAGCACAACAGAAGATCAGGGAATTCAATAATTCATGAGGAATAGTCAAGATAAAGATCCAGTAGAATTCAGGAGAGATGAACAAGGAGTAATACGATTTCGAGACCGTCTGTGTGTACAGAACAAGAAGGAACTAAATGAATTGATTTTACAAGAAGCTCACTCATCTTAGTTCTCAATACATCCAGGAGGAACAAAGATGTACGAAGACTTGAAGAAAATATTTTAGTGGAAAAACATGAAAAGGGAGATAGCCAAATACATCACCAAGTGTGATATATGTCAGAAGATTAAGATAGATCATCAAAAACCTACGGGATCATTACAATCATTGCCAATACCAGATTGGGAGTAGGAAGAAATTGGCATCAACTTCATTACAAGGTTACCGAAGACACAAAGAGGGTATGATGCAATATGGGTGATTGTGGACCGATTAACAAAAGTGGCACATTTTATTCCAATCCAGCAGACTTATGAAAAAAAATAAGTTGGCGAAATTACACCTAACCAAGGTAGTATCATTGCACGGAATTCCAAAAAGAATAGTTTCAGATCAGGAAGCACAGTTAACATCTAAATTCTGGAAGAAATTACACGAAGCAATGGGAACAAATTTGGCATTCAGCACAGCTTATCATCCACAAACTGGGAGACAAACAGAGAGAATAAATCAGATATTAGAAGACATGTTGAGGCCATGTGCATTAGTCTTGTGAGCAACTTGGGATACATGTTTACCATTTGCGGAATTTTCTTACAATAACAGTTACCAGGTTAGTATCCCAATTCAAAAACTTCCATACCATTTTTGCTTTCCTCTTTTGACCATTTTGCTTTCCTCTACTGAAAATGGTTTCTCAAAACCCGCCATCACCCTCTGCATCTCCTTGCCTCGCGTCACGCCAGCACTCTCCATGCTGCACCGGCCATCTTCCTCGCGCCTCCACGCTTCGCCCCAAGCCGCGCTAGTGACCGCCACCTCCTGCGCCACCTTGCTGGCAAGCTTTGTCGTGCCAATAATGTGCGTGCCAGCTCCACCCGCCTCGCGTCCTCGCCTGCACCACGCCTCAACCCCCCCTCCTCACACCTACTCCCCGCTCTGCATTTGCCACGCTGTAAGATCGAGTAGGCCGACTAGAGAGGGGGTGAATAGGCGTTTTAAAACTCTTATGCGCTAAAACCGATTTCTAATGCGGAAGTTAATACAAATACGGTTTTACACAATTAAGACCTAAAACCACTAGTCTCAACTAAGTGCACCAACAATACAAGTCTAATGATAATAAACAATTGAGCGAGAACTTGTAAGCAATTTAATTTAGGCAATGTAAATAGCACATAGCTTGGAAATCATTCATACACAATATGAGCAACTTAATAATATGAATGTAAATTGCAATAAGGTAAAGCTCAAGAATACAATTTAGTAAAGACTTGTAAGCTATCAACTAAAGATATGATTAACCAAGCACATACAAGATAGCAATCATACAAATGAATAAGCAATTATATAAAGAATGTAAATTGCATAATGTAAAGCATATGAAAGCTAATCACAAGAAACACACGTGACACAACGATGTTTTACCGTGGTGGTCGGAGACTTGCCGGTCTCCCATAATCCACGTTGAGGGAAATCCAAACCTATTGGGCCGGCTCCACCAATTAAGCCTTCCTCCGAGGTATCAACCACCTCGCTCCACTAGGGTTGCTCTTACTCCACTCCGGAGATGGCGAGCACCAAGCCACTCAGAAACGCTCGGGTCTTCTCACAAGCTTCACTTGAGAAGATCACCGACGCACGACGCCTCCACGCCGTCTAGGTGTCGACAAACACCAAGAGTAACAAGTCTCCAACTTTCACTTGAACCAATCAAGTGTCAAAGCTCTCATGGATACCAAATTCACCACCTAATGCAACACATGCAATAGGATTTGCCTCTCAAACCTCACTAAGTGCAACACATGCACAAATGGGAGTAGAGGGCTTGCTCTTAGCTCAAAGAAACTCAATGGGGCACCAGCTCTATTTCTCACACGGCCAAGATGGGTATTTATAGCCCATACTCAAAAACTAGCCGTTGGGAGAAGCTGTGCTGAAAAATCAGCAGGGCCGGTCTGACCGCAGGCAAATGGCCGGTCAGACCGCACCCCCTCCAACGGTCAGAAAACTAGCCGTTGGAGGACCTCTGGTCTGACCGCCAACCAATGGCCGGTCAGACCGCACAGGCCGGTCTGACCGCCCGATACACGTCGGTCAGACCGCACCTCCGAAAACCAGAAAAACAGCTCTCTGGAAAAAGCTGACCGGGTCCTTGACCCGGGGCTCCGGTCAGACCGGGCGAACACCGCCGGTCAGTCCGCTCGACCAAAAACTAGAAAACAACTCCTTTGGAAAATACGTACCGCCATACAAATATCGGTACTACCGCACTCCGGTAGTACCATTTCAAACTCCCGGTACTACCGCACTCCGGTAGTACCATTTCTTACGGCCGGTACACACGAGAATCGGTCAGACCGCCCAACCCATGGCGGTCGGCTACCACCGATCGACCGTTACGAGGCGGTCGGACGCGGCGATACCAAGGCGAGATCAAACTTTGTACATTTGCTTCAACTCAATTTGCAAAACATATTTGCCAAATTGATGCAACATGTACACAAAAGATGAAAGCTAGATTCTCAACAAGTTGCAAAACACATTTGCCAACTTTTAGAATCATCGTCACAAGGAATAAGGTACATGGACTTAAACCGTTTGCAAAACACATTCGCAAACTAAAGTCACATGCTACAAGGAATAACCATGAGCCATAACTATTTGCAAAACGCATTCGCAAATATAGGCAACATGTTAAGTTGAGCTAGAGCAAACACAATGAGCTATCAACACATGACTAACTCAAGTTACTAATTAAGACCCCTCTTAATAGTACGGCAACCTATACTAGCAATCCGGTCTCCAACCAAACACCGAGACCGGTAAAAGACTAGGAACAAATCCTTAGCCCTAGCTAGTCATACCTTTTCCTTGCGCAACCACTTGAAGCTTGATGTCGTATATCCTTGCTTCAAGTCTTGACATACATCAACTCATGATGCACTCTTCACTTGACCTCCATCAACACATGATGGATTCTTCTTGTCTTGATGATCAACTCATGATCATCTCCTTTACTCCAAGCTTTTCACTTCAATATCATCAACCCATGATGATGTTCTTCTCTTGATATCATCAACACATGACGATATTCTTTTTCTTCAAACACTTGACTTGATGATGATCAACTCATGACATCATCCGAAGTCTTCAATCACATGGAACATAGCCTATTTCACCAACTCATAGAAAATTGTTAGTTCCACAAGGTGATTGTCATTAATTACCACAATCATACCATTAACCAATAATGGTTGGACAAGATATCACAATCTTTCCCTCTTCGGTAATTGATGACAACCAACACAATTACAGATAATTGAATGTAATTGGTATGAGTATATATAAACTACAAAAGTTATGTATACTCAAAAGATACATGAGCATATATGAACTACGCAAGTCTCATATGCCCATATGAATATATATGAACTACACAAGTTGTATATTTTCAAGGATATGAGTATATATAGACTTACACAAGTTACATATACTCATATGAATATATTAACTACACAAGTTAAATATATTCAAGGATATATTTCAAGATAAAGATCCTTAATATATGTGGACAAAGGAAATATGGATCAATACTAATGAAACCACAAGATATAGATTGAACTCCCCCTAAATGTGTGCATACACGAGTGTGTAAATAAAACATATGCACATATACAAGTTTTCCTTTTTGGTGAAGTTCAACCTATATATTGGATCCGAGGAATGCAAGAAGATATAACAAGATGTTTGTCGAATGCATACCTCTTTGATCTTTAAATCCAACTGAGACTAAACAATAGGTATATCAAAAAGAGTGTTAGTCTCATAAATAGATTTGTCATTAATAACCAAAACTCCATTAACATATAATGGCGGGTTTAGATTCTTCACACGCCCGGCCTCGCCACCATGCGCCCTCGCACCAGTGAGGTGCCACCTCCACCGCTTTACCCTCGCACGACGACGATTACATCCCACTGTCCACCTCGCCCAGCCACTGCCGCAACTGCCTCGTCCTAGCTATAAAATCTACCCAATCCCGAACCATACACATCACCAGCACCCACGCAACCTCACCCTCACCACCATTCATCCCCAACACCGGTGAGCCCAAAGGCAAATTCGCCCCCACCGCCCTTCTCTTTCTCTCCCAACCCCATCACCGACGTAACCCCTCCAACCCAAACTTTTTCCCCACCACCTTTTTCCCAATCCCCACTACCACCTCGTCGGCACCACCCTCCACCGCTGTGCCGCCCATGGCCCATGTGGCTAGCCCACCTCGGTGCACCCCAAACCTCGCCGCCACCTCCCCCGAGTTCCCCTTCACCCATCGGTGCTCAAGCCCTAGCCAATTTGACCAGAGCATGACCGGACCGCCGCCGCTACCCTCCCCTGCATCGGACTCGCGCCACCGCCATCACCACCCCTCTCCGAGCCACCCAAACATGCGCAAGACCCAAAAATGGGTTGCGCACGTTGAGGAGGTGCTCGCCGCGCCACCCGGCATCGCCGTCCGTAGTCAGAGCCACCTCTAGCCTCGACGACGTCGTTTTCTTAAGCTTAGGAGCGCGCCACGGCTCCTGGCGGTGCGGCTCAAGCCGCACCTGAGCTGGACCTTTAGGCCTAGCCCAGTTGGCCTGAGGTCTAACTAGGTGTTGGGCTTGGCCAATACTATGCATGACCACTATTCCAAGCCCAGTAATATACAAGCCCAACACTGTTCATAACCCAATTCGTTAGCCAAGATCCACTACTGTTCATAAACCCTAATCCATCATGAACAGTATAAAACTAACACTGTTCATCAGGCCCAATACTATTTACCTAAACCTATTTTTGACATAATGTGTCTATTTCAGCCGTTTCAAGCCCGTAAATCCCATTTTTAACTTTATTTGACCCGATCAAGCACCCAATAAATCCTATTTACCACACCACCTTGCATGTTGTTCCTAGCCCATTCCTTGTTGAGCCCTGATATTTTATTTGGATTATTTTCCTTTGTGTTAGGTTCCAACTTCGACGACCAAGCTCCGGAGAGCGCCAGACAAGACACAGGAGAAGCAGAGAATTTTATGGACTTTGAGCAAGGAGGTAAGTTGCATTCATTTGATTATTATGAGCCTATATTTCATGTACTTATATTATTAATTTCATTATTGTATTTGAGCCAATTACTTTATTATCGCAATTATATTTTAGAATGCCATGATGAGTAGATAAATCCCATCACCCCACATACACACCCACCTATTCCTTTTTAGGCCATATTCATCTTGACAAGTTTAGGTTACATAACATGATAGCAAATATTCGGCAATGTCACACAAATTATTTCTAAATACTGATAAGGAAGATTGGTTAATCGCCAATAGGTTTTGGTGGAGAGTTGAGGGTTGAGACCAGAAGGATGAACAACCTAATATACTTGATAAAAATGAGTCAGAGGTGAGATCAAGAGGTGGACGATCACGAGTTGGTAAATAATCCATCACCTCACTAGATGATAGGTAAGGACAAAAACCTTATACCAAATAATAGACACAGAAATCGCTCAACCACGGGTTTGATTTATCCAACTTGTCTTAGTACACTGCTCTTCCAATTGAATATCTACAGGATGTTAACTGCTTTTGTGTGATAGAGCAGCCGCAGAATGGGGTGAGCCAGGAGTGGGCCAATTAGAGCACTCGCTGAACTACACAACGGTATGGACCAGTCAGCATTGGACCGCGCACTCCACCATTGGTCGGTGGTTTCCCGATGGCTGTATTGACCTTGAACCTACTGGGTAGAGGCTAGAAATATTGAGCAGTGAAAAGGCTATGTTATCTCAACGCAGTCGCACGCTATCGTGTTGCGTGTATATAGCTTGACAATATGCATTTGAGGTATCTTGTGGGTAAAGTTGGGTAACTCTGCAGAGTAGAAACAATGATATTCGGATACACCGTGCTTCCGGTTAATGAAGTTGTGTTCATTGGTGATTCTAATACATGAGATATAAGTAGAGTTTTGCAGATGTTAAGATGGTAATTGCAGATGTTGAAAACCCTAATGTTATAATTATTATTGTTTTACTGCTTTAAATACAAAATTTCTTTAAACTCAAAATTGCATCCCACATATACCTGCTATGGTATAATTTCTCCATTCATTTGATAATCCTAGCAAGTAGTTAATTAGAATTTTTCATGCAACTTGTTGAGTATTGTTGTACTCATACTTGCTAAACATCATCAGAAGAACCCTGGGAGGAGGCAGGTGGTCTCTATGATCAGGAGGAGTCAGTAGATGATGACGACTACTGGTATTAGGTCTCGATCACGCTCAGATGTGCCTGTGGTTCATAAGTGCTTTTGTATTGTAATATATTATATTTGAACTTGGATGCCTGTGCTCGTGTCCAAATTGGCAGCTAAGTCTTAACTGTTATAATAAAAGTTTGTCTCTTTTTTTTTGTAAATATAAGTTTGCTTGTGAAACCATTTTTTATTTTGCAACTGTACATCCTGAACGGTTGTGAAATTGTTAACAATCTCAAAAATGGCCTTTATTTATAGGCTCCAGGGGGTGATGTTCTTCACAGTAACCGAGCAAGCAGCGGTGTCCTTACTTGTTTGTCTCGAATGGTCACCGGATACCGTAGGAAATTGACTAGGTACTACACAATTAGTGCTACACAATTAGTATGAAAACATCACCGTCTTTAACTTGCACCGCATACTCGAAAGCGAAAAAGGCGCATGCCGCCATTGGAGGGGGATGGGAAGCCTCGCAGAAGCCTGATTCTTCGATTGTCTGATCGCTGCAATGGTCATGATCTGACAGTTAGAACTTAGAAGTAATATCTCCGTGTGCGAACGGCGGTACAGCGTATTGACTGATCGTACGTAGAAGCACTGGTGCCCATGTCTATACACCAGGATGTATGTACACCACATGACAGAGATAGGACACAGTCACACAGGTGTTTGTTTTCATGGCAATACACCACATGACCGAGTAGGTAGGTAGAACTAATTGATTGATTGATTAAAAAGTTCTGGGTTTCGTTAAAAACACGACTAACTAATTCATCGCATGACTGCATCTTTCTAATCTTAGATTCGTAGTGGAGTTCGTACCCCAGCAATATATATATCAGATGCGCAAGAAAAGTAACCAAAAGATCAGTTTTATGCTTTCTTTACTACACGAGTAACTCGCGAGCTGCTGTTGTGCTTGAATTACTGCAGACGGTGATTACGATGTCATTTATTTAGCAGTCGATCTCTTTTGCAATGTTATTATTTCGCTTCTCTGCGATGCTATTGAGCAAAAAAATTCTTTTTTGAACTATTTTACGTTTAAATAAGCCAAGATTGCCCAATCAACAATTAGCAAGAGGCAAGAGCAGAGAGATATTTTAGAAGGTCCAGATCAGCACCATGAAGATAAGGGGGTCAATCAATCAGCAAAGGACAGGAATCTGCTTTAAAAGTGAACAAGAGCTGGGTGGAATCCGCAGATTCCTCATAGAAATTGCTCCAGAGTGCTCGATTCCGGGCTGCTTTGGAAAGCAGGTTCCTGCAAGTGGACAAATATCACACATTCACACCACTCAGGGAGAAACTGATCCGTGAAACTGATGTGTTAATCGTGTAAGTTTCTCTGCAGAAGCGCTTGATAACTTCGTGTTATTTCAGACTGGTTTAATCCCAAGCAAAGAAAAGAAATTAAGAAGCCGTTCACATAACCGGATTATCCAATCCTTGAAGGCAAACATAACAGTACATATATCATGTAACGTTACACAGACTTTCAGGTGTAAGATTGTGTGCTTGCCATAAACATGCTTTCACTGAATTGAAGCTGGAATATCAGTGTCACGACGTCATGTGAACCTTGCCGGTTCAGATATTAGTAACTGGCAAGCAGAAGCAGCCCGTCGTCCTACCAACGAGTTCAATCGACCGAATTTACAGCTCAGGGATCAGTGCTGGATGGGTAGGACATATCGATCATGGCAATCTCAATCACGAATGATTTGTGATCTAATTATTGTATGTTGCTCATATAGCTCAACGTTGCTCCAGAGCCCAATCACCGCAGAGGTATCGTTGTTTGTTGCAAAAGCATCAGGAGCGCTGCAGACTGAAAGACTTGTGTCAGTAGCCTAACTCTGCCTCTCTGAAGAACCGAGAAATTATGCATCCAGGAAAGCACTAGCACTCATAGTGGTAGCCTAGCTAGACAGTAGACACTTGAAAGCAAGATATTTCAGTGACACTTCTAAAAGAACCTCTGATATTTGACGCATTGCCTTTATGAAATATCTACTAGTTGGCAATTGCGTTCTATGTGAGCAAAACTTTCTTAGGACACAACTCCTTGCGGGAGCTAGTGTTTTATGTTGGTCTATTTGGTTATGTCGAAATAATATTGTTTTTGATAAAATGATTATCACTAATCTCTTGCAGGTTATCCTATTAAATGAACAATGGCTAAAGGCTTGAGCAAACATGTAGAAACCGATCCAGAAGGAGTCAATGTTGCTTGGAAACGCCAGGTTGGAGTACGTGGTGAAGCAAATCTTCAACAATTATGGGTGGTGATTTAGTCACAGGATTTATAATGATTGAGCTTAAAGTTCGGTCGTCATTTGGTTGTAAGACTTCATGCCACTTTCAACTTTTTTGTTGTTTTGGAACTTTGAACGTTGTTATAAACCGGGCTGTGTATATCCTTAATACAAAGGTTGGGAGAGTTTTCTCTTATATTATTTAAAAAAAGGAGTAGCTGGTGAAGTTTTGTAAAGGAAACACCTGAAAGTGAATCTGACTGAGGTTTGGAAATTGCTTGTCATGTTTACTTTGGCTGGTTAATCTTCCAATATGCCAGTTCCAACAACTCTTGATATTTTCTATAGGTAGTTCTAAAGAAAAATGCTGCAGGTGTTCGGTTCACTGCTTTTGGTGCTAGAACTACAGTTTGCAACACAGATGGCTTTATTTTATTTTATTTTTATTTTTATTTTTTGAAACAAACAGATGGCTTTAGTTTTAATTAACCAACCTTTGATTGCTAGAGATGTTCTGAATATTGGCAGCGACCAGCTTTTGTAGTGATAACTGATATGTGCGCGTAAACTGGTACTGTGTTTAGAGTAGCTAGATTAAGATTGTGTTTCAGTTTTGATGCATGGTACTGAAAATAAATACTTCTGAGTCTGAGACTAGTTAGGTAAACATGCCACAATAATATGCCAGTTCCTTTCAGGACAGCGTGCGGCCTTGCTGGAATACCATCAACACTCAAAGGTGTAGATGATGTCTCTGTTTTGCATAATATACTCTTAATATTAGAGTATCAGACGAGCCATGGGGATCAAAGGGTTCATGAATTTAGTTATCATTGGTTGCTGGGAAATCTGGCATGTTAGAGACAAGCATATTTGTTCCCTTATAGATCACTTACTGGCAAGACTGGGTACTCATTTCAAGTTCAGAAATTGGTAGCCAAATCCATGGCATATACTCCATAAAGACACAAGCTGAAATATACACCGGCATAACATACACGCACGATAACACCAGTATATGTATATATATATATATATATATATATATATATATATATATATATATATATATATATATATATATATATATATATATATATATATATATAAAGTGGGTATATTATAATCATTATTCAAATATGCTCAAATTGATAAAGAGATACCATCCTACGATGTAATTGATATATAAGAAATAGGAGTACGTACTCCTAAGAGTACCATACCCCACACACATACATATATATATATATATGTATATGCATACATATATATGTGTATATATCTATCCGTGGCGATGATCAGTCAGGCATGGCTTGATCAGTTGTGAGCAATAGCCACCGAGACGAAGCTGTCGGCTTTGTCGTCCACGTCCCCGACACGGACAACTCTGACGGCCATGCTCTCGGCCGTCCTCGCCGTCGCCGTCGAGCCTGCGTACGCCGACGGCTTGGTGACGAGGTTGTAGGCCTGGATCTTCTCCACTTTCCTCACCCTTACCGCGCCCTCCACCGGGAGCTCATTGCTCGTCTTGCCGCCACCGCCGCCGCGAAACATCCTCTTCTCCGGTGATGTGTGTGTGATCGGTTTCTAGATGGATGGATATGGAGTGTGTTTTCTCTGAGCTTAGTTTGGTCACCACTTATAAGCTCAGGTTACCATTTATAAGCTCAGGCTCCTAGCTAAGCTAGGAGTTGTGTTGTTGAAGGACTCTGCACTCTGCCTGCAGTGCAGATGCGAAATGCGTACAGTGATGTGAGAGCAATCAATCACAAGCTTCTGTGTGCTACACTTCTCGTTGCTTTAATTCTTGGATACTAGAGGCAACGAAGCATGCATGATCTTGGCCCAAATGTTCGGTCGTTGCTGTGCAAAACGATTAACATCTGGAGATATAGTTGCCCCGAATTTGCATCGGATGCTCTAAAGTGGAAAAGCGTCTTTGATCAAGTGAAGCCCTCGTGGGCAGCGTGGAGTAGAATATTCGGGGTTATGATTAAGGTCTAATCTGTAGCATCGTGTTGAAGTATAAGCGAATTGTTTATCTTTTCTCATTAGTTTAAGTTTTTGAGTTAACTAGTTGGTACATGCAACTCAATATGGTATCAGAATAAAAAAAAGTCTTGTGTTCAAGATCCGGTTGGCGCAATTAAAGAAAATAATTATAGCTCACTTCTATTCTATGTCTTAGATCTGAGGGAGCCTACACGTGAGGGAAAGTGTTAAAATATAAGTGAATTGTCTATATTTTCTCATCAACGTAAGTTTTGGTGAATTAGTAGGTGCATGCAACTCAATACATCGGATAAAAACCAATTGACGAATTCAAAATTTGCCCTTGTGATTTTTGAAGGTAAGGGAGCAAAATTTTGATCGAGTAGCGTGCATGATCGATCGAGTTCTTCAGTGGATCAAAATCTTCAGTAACTTTTTGCATGCATTACCTAATTTCATAAGAGCAAATAGTCTATATCACTTGTTACTAAGGATGAACACGTCAGCATTTAGGTGATGTGGAGAAGAGATTGTGAGGAGAGAATGTGAACTTGTTACTAAATGAAGAAACAAGCAAGCTGTTGATACCAAGACACAAGAAACAAGAAAACACTCTGTTGAAGACTTGCTTGTTACCTAAAAACTCATTTTGTTGGATCCATTGTCTCCAAGCACACTTGTAGCAATTAAAGTCTTAGATATAAGTTTAAGAAATAATCTATTGAAAAATTCATTTCTTTTTAGATTGAATTCTCTCTCTTCTTAATAACAAGCTAAAAAACAAATCAACGTAGATGCTATAAGTAGATCAAAAGCAAGCGTGCTCCATGCTAAACAATTCAGACGAGCAGATAAGCAGCATCTCGAATCTGACCGGTTTCTCTTAACTAACAAGCCAATCCAAACGAGCAGATAAGCAGCATCTCAAATCTGACCATTTCCTCTCAACTAACAAGCCAATCTGCAGCCAGGTGCATGGGGATGCACATAAAGGTAGCCAGGTGCATTCAGCGTGGTGAATTAGATGATTTGTTATGGAAATGGGAACATGTTCTCTATCATTGGAGCTTAGTCGACGGCAGAGGTGAACCGAGAAAAGCAGAGAGAGAAGGGGATAACCATTGCAGTAAAGTATATTATGCGTGATGCATGGGAGTGGGACGCGCACCCTCTGCTGTGATGGTGGGATTCGCGTTCTATGCTGCATTGCAGATAATACTATGCAAATAATATTATGTATTTGTTAAGTATTCTGTAGCAGTGCTGTAGTAAAGTACTATAGAGAATAGTGCATAACTACTATAGCAACTGTCATGAGCCCTTTTGATGTTATAGTGTTCTATCTATACCATTCATTTTGGATCGTGTGGTGAAGACAATGTCCTAATGTGTGTGGTGTGGAGTAGATCAAGTATGGGGCGGAGGGAGGACATGTGGTGCCCCAGCGGCGAAGCCGAGGATGTTCAAGAAAATCGGGCAAGGGGCAGAGGCGAGACGTGGGGTGCCACAACGGCAAAGACGACGACATCAAATATGGCAGCGAATGAATGAACATGTGCTAGGACGGAGCTCGGCCGAGTGCCATGGGAACATATCTATTAATTCTTTTATTCCTGTTAGTAAGAGGGATCTTAAACTAAGAAATAGACCTAGCAGCTAAAAGAGGGTATCCTGAGCAATTGCAAGAATGGGGTTCATTGATATTCTTGATATAATAGATGCTATCACACATACAATCATACTCAATTTGATGGAATTGTTTGATCTTAAAGAGAATCTTTTATAATTTCGCACATAAGGAGTTATTTCTTGATTTCGTCCTGTCATTAATAACTTAATTATTTTTAGATAATAATAGATAGACAGAACGGTCGTAAGGAATTCTATTGAACCAAGAGCTTATACAAAGTGCAATGACACTCGAGTGTTGAGCTAAACATAAGTTTTTTTTTAGAGGCGCACAATTCAGAACAGTAAAACAGGTGAGAACAGCGGCAAAGAACTGTGGCGATGCACTGCTCATATGCACTGTTCAAGAAACACTGAACAGCGGCACGGGCGTTGTGGTCTGGACTGGAGGGAGCAGAATAAGACGATGAAACGCAACATGATCAAAAGTTGGATGATTTTCTAAGACAACTGCTGCTAGTCGCGAGATATACCGACGTGAAAAACCTCAATTTCCAAGAGAGAGAAAAAAACAATGATGAACAACTTGGTGAACCACAACCAAGTGAAACTAAAATACTGGTGAACTCGGTCTCACTGCTGCATGGAAGGGATGGACTACAGATGCTTCGATCGAAAAGACACGGCACAGATGTTGGACAAAGACTTCAAAATTAGCTCACGGCAAATTCAAACGAGCCATGGCAGTACGCCAGTCATGGCGTTTGAACCGAACATCAGAAAATGCATGCATGCTAACAAGAGTGGTTCACAGCACCGTACAAATGTGTAACACATTTCTACTTGCACAACACCCCGAAACAAACCGTATAAACTGAGATGAGGTTGCCAGTAGGGGTGGATACGAGTGAGGTGTTCGTCTTTTTCCTGAAATTGACATAATCTAATTTAATATTATTTTGTTTATAGTTTAGAAGTATTTTTAGAACCGAACAGAACAAAATTCAATTTCATTCAAGATCAACTCATTTCAATGTTTAAATAATTAACAAGTGTAATTAGAGCAGTTTTAGACCGAACCAACAAACTCCATTAACGAGCTTTTATCCCACCCCTGGTTGCAAGCTTTTCTGGGAGGCAGCCAGACTTGCCTCCAGCCCTCAACAATATACTGGTAGGCTCAAAACCGTCAAAACACTGAATCTTGTGGTCCAACTAATGAAATGCAACCCACACTGTTCCCAGATGAATCCCAATTCATAATAACCAGCAAATAAGAATGGCTACAATGGTTGAAACATTGAAGTAATCACCCGCAAATCACGGTAAAGGAAGGCACATGTGTCGCTAACTACCTTAAGTATTCAACAGCAGTCATCACAAAATCTCTAAAGCACAGCCATGCTTGATTAAAATATATGAAATAGGTTCCCAAAAAGAGTAGTACTAATTCTGGATTTAAGAACATTGAAACATATTGCTCATCCAACTTAGAACCAAAACCTCAACATGCCATCCACTAAGAAATTTTAAGCCGTAGCCTCTTTCTTGAGCTTGGCAAGCTCTTGCCTGATAGCACCACCTCTCTGCTCATACGCAAAACACCAGTGTAAGCAAGTGATATAAACAGTTCCCTACAGGAAATAACCACATGACAGTAAAATTTCTGACCTTGATCCTGGCCAACATGACCTTGAACCTGTCGAAGTCATTGAGCGATGCTCTCCTCTTCTGGACAATCAGCTTCTTGCCCCACGAGCTGTTTTCCCACTTGTTCTTTACATCTGCAGAAGGATGACAAGCGTTCAAATAAGTATCAGCTGCACAAAGGACAAAAAGTGTTGCTGCAGAGGTGGGTAGAGTTAATTTCATCATTACCAGCTTTCTCCATTGCCTCAATCAAAGTCTTCTTCTTAGGGACACGCTTGATGTCAATCTTGATGTCGGTCAGGGAGAGCCGCTTGAAGTTGATCTGGCACCTGACCATATCAGGGGCATCCACAAGTGCCTGATTCACATATTGCATCATCAGCACAACATTAATTTCACTATTCAAGTCATCACAACATAACCAACTACTACAAGAAAAAAGAGCAGATTCCAAAGAAATAATTAGACTGCTCGAGCATTTGCTAGTGACAAAACAACAGAAATACTAACAGAAATGTACGGAGCAAAGAAGACTGGAGCATCATCAAGTGACAAAGGAAAATAATCGAGGGGGAGGAAAGGAGTTAAGGTGTAGGAAGTGGTATTTTGGGGGTGAAATGCGCAGTCAGTAAGTAGGAATTGTAAGTTTATGTAAGGAACTACTGGGATAGTATTGGGGCTTAGTTTGCACGGCGCTACCACTTGAACTAATCAGTACGAAAATTTGGAAGGCTGTAATTCAGGTGATGCAAACGGTGACAGACGAAACTGCCAGAACTCAAGTTTTGGTTTGTTCTAAAAAAAGCATGTGGAGCAACTAAAACCTTAGTTTCTTGGCGAGGTAATGCAAGAGTTCTACTTACATAGGACTAGGGATGGAAACGGATCGAATAGTCTCGAATACGAATACGAATCCATATTTTTAAAATGAATACGAATACGAATTCGAACATTCTCGAATACGAATCGAATGTTGTAACGAATTCGAATCGAATATGTACTCAATTCGGTCGAATGTGAATATCCTACAACTTTTGCGACAAATCTCAGTAGAACACCCAACAGCCACAGATTCGGCACCGAATCAAGACCCTGTCGAAACAGAAACATTCCGGGGAAAAAACGGATAGTATTTGTATTCGTATCCAGAAAAAATGGATAGTATTTGTATTCGTATTCGTATCCGGGAAAAAAGATAGTATTTGTATTCGTATCTGGGGGAAAAGGAGTACCAGATACGGATACTATCCATTTTCCCAAGGCCGGTTCTCGCTTTCCATTCGAATGCGGATTTTCCTTGCCACATTTACGTTTTCTCGGGTACAAATATCGGATAAAACGGATTATCCTTTACCATTTTCCATCCCTACATAGAACCATAACCATAGGTTCTTCTCAGGAAACAAGATTGGCAAGTATAATGACAGATAAATACTAAGAGAAGTGCGTGGAGCAACTAAAACCTTAGTTTCTGGGGGAAGTACTGTAAGAGTAGGACTCCATACATGGCACCATAAGCATAGGAGGTTCATTTCAGGAAACAAGATTGGCAAGTACAATCGCAGGTACAGCAAGACAAAATCCACCATTCGCACAAGAGGGGAAAAAAATATGCCATAGCAATCAATCAAGATATGATCTTGATAAGGCGGTTATGATACACGGCGAATTCAATTCGCTATTTCGCTGGAGACTAGCAGATGCTGTGTTAACGGATTCCTACATTTCTCACAAAGGTCAATCCATCCATCCTCTCAAAACCACAAAGCAAATGACGCGTAGAATTCTAGGTCCACATCGCAACAGCGCGCGCACAACGAAAACCAGAGAGCCCGATGCTTACCCGGTTCTGGTCGACGACGTCGACGATGACGACGAGGCGGCCGTAGTCCTTGCCGTAGTTGACGAGGGCCACCCGCCCGATCTCCACGAACCTCTTGAACGGCTACACGCACGAAGAGCGCGCAACCAGATCAGATCAAACAAGCGTCAGCAGCGGAGGAATAGCGCGGCAGAACCAAGAGAGAGCTCTCGGCGGGGATCCACGTACCATCTTTGCGGCGGCGCGGAGCAAGAGCGAAGAGGCGGCTGGCGGCGCGCAGCAAGAGGAGCGAGCTAGGGCTCGGCGGTGGGAGCCGAGGAATATAAAGGCAGCAGCATGCGGGCTCCGGTGAGCCACCTGATCACGATGCGAGGCCTCCTGGCCGTCCGATCTAAGGTCAGATCCTAAGCCTTTGGGCTCCCAAGGGATAAATAAATGGAATGGGCCTTCCCAAGTTATAGCCCACACATTTCACTTCTTCGTTTCCAATAATTATCTTTGTATTATAATCTAGCTCGGCCCATTACCAGTGACTTCCCCAATCATATTTTTACCATTTTTATGAAAAAGAAGTGGGAAATTCGGCTGAATTAAAGTGCTAAATTTTAGTGCTACTTTGTAGTGCTTGTCAGATTCTGGCAGGAAAGGTGCTTCTAAAATTTTATTAATCATAAGTCATATAAAATTTTATTAATCATAAGTCACATGTTTTATCTATTATATCAATATCTAATTATATGATATGTCAATCTCTATACAAATCCAAAGATCACAATAATTAATTTAGCCTTGATTAATGGCCGCTCCCTCCGAACGCCGCCTTGTTCCTCCGGATGAAATCTCCAGCCCGCTCGTTGACGTCTCGCACCTTGTCGCCGCCGGTGGCTGCAGCAGGAGCCTCGGCCTTCCCCGGCGCCGGCACGACGTCGCCGCCGGTGGTCACCGTCGGCGGCAGCACTGCGTCCATGGTCACCTCGATCTTCTCCACTCTCTGAACATGGATTTCACCGTCGACCACGCGAGCACCATTATTGGCGCCTCGCGACATCTTGGAAGCAGATATGTTTATACTGTGTATGCAGGGCGAGTTTGAGCGATCGATGGGCCGGGAATATCTATCGTTGATCAAAATTGAGTTGTGTTTGCTTTGAGATAGATCGATGAGGGCACTCGATCTTAAGAGATGGGTCGTATTTATAGGCTAGCTAAGCTAAGCTAGCTCCAGTTATTGGAGGAGTTGCTTGTACTGTTGCGCAACTCTTTCTAATCTGAACTTACAGGGCGGTAGCTAGGAGTGGCTAGTTAAGTAGATTGTGTAAAGCTAGCGGAGACTAATAGTACACCAGTACTGTGCATGATTGTACGAAGGTATGAGCAGTGAAAAATGTATCGCCAAAATTTCGCTATTACCGGTGGTTACTGGTGTTATCGGTAGGGTTCGATAAAATTTTATACCAAACAAAAGAAAAATAGATTTATTTAATTTTCATTCAAATTCAAATTTCAATTCAAAATTTAGATAAATTTCGTCTTTACATTTGAAAATTTCCAGATTTTCGTTAGAAATTTCGCCGAAATTCCCACTAACTGACACAAACCAGTTGTATCGCTGCTCTGATAAAATTTTCTTACCTAGTGTGTTTTCCCTGGGTATGAGTCAATCAGCTGGAACACAAAGCTAGCTTAAAGCTACACTCCATATCCGTACTTAGATACGAATTGATTGAGGTGCTCAAAAGTCCAAAAGAGCTGGGTTTCTGAGTGACAGAATCAGAAAGAAATTGTTCGGAATGTTGGCTTCGTTGAATTACATGCAGCTCTAGTCAGAAAGAAATTGTTCGGAATGTTGGCTTTGTTGAATTATATGCAGCTCTAGTCAGAAAGAAATTGTTCGAAATGTTGGCTTCGTTGAATTACATGCAGCTATATCCAGGTAGGAGAGATGTTGTTTCATACCTTCCTCTTGACTTCTCAACAGGAGAAATGTCCAGAAGCAAGCATCCGGAAGTTAGCTATGGCCGCGTTTGGTTCGGCTTCGGCTTCAAGCTTCCGGCCGGAAAAGCCGGAAGCCGAACCAAACGGCTGGCTTTCTTTCCCAGCTTTTCGCCGAAGCTCGAAGCTCGCAGTGCGTGTGGAAGCCGGTGATGAGGGGCTTCCCGCCGCTTCGCCGGTAACGCGTTACGAAAATACCCCTGAACTTCATGGTTTATTTCCCACCCCATACCAGCTATTTAATGCCGGCGTCGCACCCACTCGCCCGTTCCCCTGAGCTCTCCACCTGAGCCCTAGGAAGGGAGGCGGCGGCTCTTCCCCGCGCAACCACAGTCCGCGCAGCCCGCGACGCCCGCCCCGTCGCCCTCCCCTACGGCCGCGCCTCCCCCGGCCGACCTCCCGCACTTCCACGGCCGCCCGGTCGCCAGCCCGCACGTCCACGCCACCTCCACCCAGCATCCCGACGCGGAAGCGTAGGAGGTGAAGCCGGACGCGCCGTTGTTCCAGGTCCTCTCCGACCTTCTCCAGCAGGTACACACACCTCCACCGTCCTGCTCTGTGAGTTACTTGCAGCCGATTTGGGGAGATTCGTGATACCGCCCTTGTAATCCCGCCGATTCGGGGCAACAATTTGTGGCGTCCTTGCTAATGCCATGCAATTTCGTAAAGAAAGCTAAAGCTAGGTTTGAGTTTAGTGCTGACAGGAATTAGGTGAATGAACCTGAAGATTATTCTGAGTAGTTTGCAACTAGTATAGCCCGGTGTGACAGTTTGCTTCCACATAAGCATATTTTTTCTGTCCATGGAAATGTAAAGCGATATAAGGATGACCAGAATGTTTGTGTGCTATTTCTATTGGTTTCATCAGAGACCACACAAAACTAGCTATTTCCTCATTTGTAGGCCAGAAACCCTCTACATTCAATAGTCCTGTTTTGATCTTATATGTATGACATATTTATCCAGTTTGGCATGAATTTGGTTGTGTTATTGACTCAGAAAATGTTATAGATTGTTTTGTCCTTAGTTACGTATTGTTATTGACAGAAATGTGAAGTAGCACTGACTACATGGAAATTACATGTTGTAGTTACCAATTTCCTTATCTGCATTCAACTTATAGATGGATAAAACACACACCGCAAACACTGCTACTTGGGATTCATTCACAAATAAAATGTTCATTGACATCTGCGTGGAAGAGGTGCTTGCAAAAAATAGACCCCTACAATGTTTGAATAACAAAGGGTATCACAACCTTATGACCAAGTTCAAAGAACACACCAATAAAGAGTACAGTCGTAAGCATAATTTTATTCGAGATAGTGCTTTGGTTGATAATGATTTTGCTCGTGCAGAGAGGAACGAGGATTATGTGGATGGGGATATGTCCACTAACCTCAGCGCACATGATGATACAACTGTTATGGATGATGTTGACATGAACGACCTCCGTGACGCTATTGCAACGGCTTTGGTAGCATGACCATAGGATAGATGGAACATATATGCAGCATTTTGTATGTAGTACTTGCCAATTTAAGGCTTTGGTAGCATGACGATGGGATAAATGGAAGATATATGTAACATTTCGTATGTAGTACTTGCCAATGTTATGTTGTGATGTTCTGGCTTATTATCAATAAATGCCCAAATGTGGTCAATTGATCTGAAATCCATCCACTTGGAGGTTACTGCTCTCTTGGATAAATGCAATAAGTATGCATGTCTGGTGAAATCTTTTCATTAAGTGCTGGCTGCAGTCTTTTCATATCTGCTAGAATATTTCTGATGTTGTTCTTTGTACAGCTCAATTGGTCCGGATCTTGGTGGCCATGCTGTTTATGCTCTGCCCAGTTCTAAGAAGGTAAGACTGTAATCTGAATTCACTGTCATGTGCAACAGGCACAGATCAGGTGAGGCATTATCTTGAATGTTTACCATTTTACCTGTTAAGATTTTTTTTACATATCTCTGTATACAGGAATCTCATTACAATCATGATCCTTTTAAGTTAATGCCAAAGTTAGGAACTGATTCTGGACCTTGTCAAGGTAATTTGAATGTTTACCATTTGACCTGTTCAGATGTTTTACAAAGTGGATATAAGAGATTCTGCTTGTACAAGGGACCGATCTTCTAGTCCAGATTATTCTGACATGCTTTCTGAAGAGAATCAACAGAAGAATGTTATTTTAAGAGAGCCCATAGGCATTCTACAAACTTCATTATCATTGGCTTGCTGTTTTATATGTCAATACTGAAGAGTGAATGACCGGTTCTTTCAAACTAGTCTAGAGAAGATGGCCTTGGTAAGCACTTGCAGTGCTAGATACTCATCTCATGTCATGTTCATATCCTTTGCTCTGATGTTATTGCTCACATTTGTATTTGTTTGTTTTTTAGATATGAGAAAACCATTATCACAAGATGTTGAAAACAAGTCCATCATACCACTCAAGAGGCCAAAAAGATAGGCCTTTTTTGAAAATGTCATGTCATGTTCATATCCTTTGCTCTGAGTGCATCAATTTTTTAGTGCAAAATAAATCAATTAATGGAGAATTTTGGTTGCTATTACATGTCCATGAACCATCAATCTGTACATGAGTTTTGACTTGATGAGGAGCTATCATCATTATTGTGAGTACATGCACATTGTAAATTACTTTGATGATGTACTGCCGTGAATTGTGATCTCTACCATGCAATTTTTAGAGTGTATATTGGAACATGAATGGATATGCAATTGTTGTTAAATTTCATTAAATGTTGTTTAATGTTGTTAATTGTGTTAAATGGCATCAAACAAGTTATTATTGTTCTTAGGGGTATTTTAGACATTTTTCATATCAGAAGTTGTAACTAGACAGTCAAACAACAAATTAGAAAAGCTTAGTCGTTTAGTCCGCAACGAGAAAGCCCTGCATCACAGTCAAAAGTTGTTTTTCAGAAAAGCACAGCTGTTCTAAATAGGGTCATCTAGCCTACGTCAGTACTACTTCACTATAAACTGCACTGCATTCACTTCTATATAATCTACTTCTATAATCTACTTCTTAACCCCCATAAATTAAGTGAACAAATGAGGCTCACTGAATTAAGAACCAATCCGTATCCGGGTTGGTAGTGAATATCAAAGTTCCTAGGCAATTTGTTATGAGGGGAAAAAAAGTATCACTGAATTCACACGCAACTGTAGCAACTGGCTAGCGTATAGCTAATTATCCAGCTGCTAGCATCGATCAAAGGCGAAAGAATTGACTCGTTGCGCGCATGTTTGCATCCAAATCGATTTAATTACGTCTAGTCAGCATTTCAAAATTTGGCTCTAACTATACATAAAAGTGTTTAGATTTGTACCTCACAGAAAAAAAATACACTAGTAGATTTTGTCATGAAGAGTACCTCTACATCATTACGTTTTTTAAAAATTTTCTAACATAAAATTAGAAAAAAATTGTAATGGTCAAAGGGTGTGCCGGAGACCGTACTATCTAAAACGACAAATAAAAGAGAATGACAAAGTAGTATATATCACATTAAGACACCAACTCACAAGTAGATACAAGAAAAGAGGCCGGCCGGCTAGCTCCTCCTCGTACTGGATTCTTACCATTAGCATATTTTGCAATGCCTTTTAACAAAATAAAGGGAGTATTCTGGATAAAGGTGATTGTCATGAACTATATATGCTATTATGCTCCATATCGTGCATACTGCATACAGCACTTACAATCATACTTACATCTGAAGTAGTACCAAGTACTTATGCCCGTTTAATTTGAACGCTGGAATTTGACAGAACGTTGCAAGCATGCAGCCCCTAACATAACACCATATATACTAGCATGTTTGTGCATCATACTGGATATTACTGATACACACACATATATATATATATACGCACATAGCACAGTATTAGATTGATACACATGCATGCGTGGCTCTTAATTGGCCCCTTGTGATTAATTAGCTAGCCGCTCGATTTGAGTGCCTCCATCTTCCACCGGATGAAAGCATCGGCCGCCCTGTCGACGTCTTCGACTGCGCCGCCGCTCTTCCCCGGCAGCACGGAGTTTACTAGTGTCATCGGACTCGTGCCGCCGTCGCCCGCTGCCGGAGGGTACTGCCGGGACGGCTTCCCAGCCGGCGGCTGGTTCATCAAGATCGCTTCCACTCTCTGGACACGGATCTCTCCTGCTCGCGACATCTTCTGTTGCAGCGAGGCAGGCTCGGAGATGGCTGAAGTGTGTTTCAGTTAATTGCTTTTGATGAGGAAACCTCAGAGAGATGGGCTGTATTTATAGGCTCCAACCAGTGCTACTGTTGCTTGCTTCTTCGACTAATTAATTCTGCTACGTACGTACGTACGTACGTTCGCAGATGCGTATATACACTGCTAAGGCGTGCTCAAATTGAAGTCCGAAAGATATATATATCTAGCTTGCGGCTTGCCGATCGAACGCATGGGTCGCGTTCTGATCAGCTGATGAGTGTCCGATCGACATTATTTCTCCGAAATGCCGGCTTTATTGGGTTAGAGAAAGGCACGTATTCGATGCCATTGTCCTCTCCTCTGGAGACGAAAAATCTTGTCTTACCCTATATGCCAAGAAAAATCTTCTTCTTTTTGTTCTAAGCACCCTAAAGCAGGCATGCATGTTTCAGAATTCAGACACAACGGAAGCATCCGGAAGGATAAACCACCAGCTAGCTAGAATCTGTGCGTGCGTGTGCTTCTCGTGGCAGATTTTTCTTAACCCCGGTACATAAAGCAGCGGAAGCCTTTATGCCGGCGCATCCAAACAACACCAGTGTATTGATATTTTAAAGGGTTTTCGGTTATTGTCACCTATTATATAGGTTATCTCCAATGTAGGTGGATGCGCCACTTATTCAAGCGACATATTTCATTCTAAGACTTGTGTGGTACTCAAGATTTCAAGTCCAAATTTATGCCTGATTAAAGTGCAATAGTATGAAAGCATGTTTTATATTTATTCAAAATTAACATGATTTGACTACAAACGTTCGTTATTTCTACACATTCTAATTGAAAGTTGGTGAAGAAGAGTTTCAAGTACTTGTCGCTAGAAAAAGTCTTATGTGTTTTCTTGAGAAGCCACACGCTATGGCCCATTTAAGACTCGTTTGGATGTAGGCAGACATCAGGCTCAACCCTGTGACGAACCGCTAATTCGCTATCCATATATCCAAACAAGCCATTGAATTAAAGAGAAATTTTAGAGTAGATTCTACTAGTAAGTATAAGGTGGGTAAGTAGAGGTGTGTTATTATCAAGTGGGCGATGTGAAACGCAACTGAAGGCTAGGATGACTTGACTTGCCGTGCTGGGAATCGATCGAGGACTTGACCGTGCATGAGAGCAACACGCGTCCAACTAGCCAATATTTCCTTGTTAAGAGTATATTTCTTCACAAGACTATCGTAGATATGGAAGGAATTATATCGGAGAAAAGATAAACCCCTAAAGTCTTTCAAAGAAAATAATAGATATGTACCCTCAGAGTCAAAAAGGAATGTGGCGCGCATATATAGTAATCAGAAACCATCTGGTCATTGGGTGCGTATGTACGCATGTTGTCGGATCCGGATTTCTAATCCAGAATTTCCTGTGAAAAAAATATGTTATTCCTTGGATCAGTAGATAACGCTCACAGAATACATCACTAAATCATTTCATACAGGTTCGCGAACCATACCATACATTAATACAATCATTTAAGGTTCAAATAGACCACATCGAATCGAGTTTTACAATAGGACCGTCCAGACCAATGAGTACATTACACAAATTTTAAGAACGGTAGCGGAAGCAAAAGGGTAGAGCATGTCTCTCCACAGGCAAGCGACTGGGGTGTCTTGTGTACGGCCGATATTAACTAATGGCTTGGATAATATAGGTTGTACGCAAGCACCAGCTGAGCCAGCTAGACCGATGCGAGACCCAGACTAAGGGACTATAATACTCTTATCATTTCCTTGTCCATCGACGTTTAGATCCTCGTAGTAGGTGTAATATCTTTGATCCACGGGTTCTGAGGGTTTGAGGAAAAGAGTGAAGATGAACACAACTTCTGTGCTCGTGATGCCAACACAAAAGGTGCAATAATATACATGCAAGGCTTAACAAGGATGGCTCAGATTCTTTTATTTGCGAAAGCAATATTTTTAATTATAATAGTTAAAAAATCCTATCACTTAGCATTTTAACTCAAATTGTATTTTTATTGAAGAGAGTAATTGTGCAATAATTATAGCAGCAGAGGTTACCTCCACCTTATGTTTATTTTTTATAGTGGTTACATCCACCTATTAATATCACTGGGGTACTTCCACCCAGGGAAAACCAAATTCCGGGTTATATCAGCCCGACATATTTTCATCCTACCCACAAAGTTTTATAAATAGAACTAACTCATGTAAGTTCCCATGCCCGTCCTTGACCGTGCGCACAGTTGTTCAAACAATTTATTACACTCTGCAAAGGTTGTACACTTTACCCATAAGAGATAATCATCTTGATATATGCACACGCTTCCTTAGTCATTTGAATCAATGGGAGATTACCACAAGACCGTTACAACGCCCCAACAGTATTAGTTGCACCTGCTAAGGTTTCATGTGAGAGTGGTTATACGCTCACACACCTGTGTCAACCATGCCCCCAAACCCCCTCTTGCGCCACACGGCGGCTTACGCCAGCATCCCGACTCGTGTCCATGACGGCTTATGCTAGCGACACGACTCGTGGGTCACTCCAATGGTGTAACTCGCATTGGTGGGTACATATTAGTTGGCCAGGTCGACACCATTATAGATTTGTGGTTGTCCTGTTTTACATTCGGAGGTCATTACAAGATTAAGTTCTTAAGGACCATCTAGGTGGTTCATATCACATACCATCCATAAACCAATATTTCTTGGACTCCATTAGCACCCACCAACATATCATCCATCATACCATCCGTCCAGATGTGGTAACAACAATTATTAGGGTTTTTGAGAGGTATAAAATATATTAACTCAACCATCTCAGTCATTTACACCTAATGACTGCCTAAAAACCATGCTCATGTTTAAAAGATGATGATTGGGGTAGATAATACCCCGATACTTAAACAGAACTAACGTGGCGCTTAAGTACAACCTATAACTAGTATAGTTACCACATAATTACTAAGGTGACAAGTATTTAAGGTAATTCAATCGTCAAGAATGGTATAATAATTATTTAATCAACTAGTTGGTATTTAACTACCTTAAGATTATTTGACATGCATGGTATAAAGAATTAAAGCATGCAATTTGCTATTTTTAAAATAATATAATTTGCATAAAATATAGGTTCAATATGATCAAAGTATTGACTCACATGGGTCTAAGGCTAGAGGGTCTTGGTATTCTTGAGCTTGATCGAAATAGAGATCTCCCACTTCTTCAACTCTATTCAGATGAACGTACCGGAAAAGAACAACAAGTAAGAGAACAAATTAAGTACAAAATAAATATCAAATGAACTCTAAATAAAAACCACTGCCATTAGCAAGATCTTGAATTTAGAAAATTTTAGAAACAAAAATCGATGAGATCCAAGTTCTTATGAGGGAGAAAGAATATCTGGAAGTTTGATTTTTACATGAAATGATAAAAAAATCAGAAAAGGCACTATTTCAGATTTCACCGTTTTGGTATTTTACCACAATACCATTGAGGGCTTGACATTGTGGGTCTATGTAACATCCCAAAGTGCTGTTACCAAAATAAAATAAAATAAAGTTATTGTTTTATTGGAATTTCTGAGATTTGAAAGAGTTTAATTGCCTTAGTTGAATTTCTAAAGTTTTAAAAGTCCAAAATTTAAAATTTATTTGAAGTTCTTGAAGTTTTAGCTGGTTTGATCTGAAAAATAAAAATGTAATTAATTTCTGGAATTTTCTGAGTTTTTTTTAAAGCTTTTTCCGAATTATTTAAAAGTCAAAATAAATTTGCAAAAACTATAGCCAACTTTAAGTTGGAACTGTTTTAATTAAGTCCAAAATAACTCTAGAAATTTCTGTGAATTTTTCTAGAATTTTTGGATTTAATTTGCTATTTTCTAAAGCTATTTCGAATTTCTAGATTTAAATCAATTAGAAAACCAATTGAAAATTCCTAACCCCTTTCGGGCCTAATCTCTCCCGGCCCATCTCCCTTTTCTTCCCGCGCCAGCCCGACTCTGGCCCACTTCCGCCCGCGCGCCTCCCCATCCACCCCACCGTCCGATTTGGATCGGACGGCCACTACCGCTCCACGCCCTCACCGCCCCCTCCTCCTCTCCTCACCGTCGGATCGAAATCCCACCGCCCCGCACCCTTCTTCCTCCCCCGCGTCTTCCTCCTCCAGCCGCTGATGTCGCCGCCATTCTTGCCGCGTGAGAGCTCCGTCAGCTCCTCAAATCCCGCCCCTTTCTCCGTGCCCGCACGCGCATTAAAACCCCGGATCTTGCCGCCTCTCCTCCCGGCCACCTTTCCCTCCCTCATGGCCGCAATCACCGCAACCGCCCCGAGCCGCCGCCGTCTTCCCCGCGCCTGATTCCCTCCTCCCGTGCCCCTCCGCTCCTATAAAGGGAAGCACGAGGTGCGCATCCTCTCACTCACTCCGCCCCCATCACCCCCTTCTCCTTCCTCCCTCTCTATCGGCCGGATTTCGCATTTCCTCACCGCCGGCCGCGAGTTCGTTCTCCTCCGATCCCGCGCCGACATTACCTCCTCGCCACACCGTCGACACCAACGGCATCTCCTTCACTCGCGAACCCGTGCGCTCGCCGCCGCGGAAACCCACCGCATCGCCACCGCCGCCGTGACCCGATCCCCACCGCCGCCAAATACCTCGCCGCGGCTAACGCCGCCACCTCGGTGATAAATTTGTGCGCATATGGACCTCGCACTCTCCTCCTTTGGTACTCTTGTCGGACGTCGTCGGGCCGCGTCACGCGCCATACACGCCGAGACGCCGCCGGTTTCGCCGAGGTGGCACCGCCACACGGGCGCCACCTCGGTGCCATCCGCGCCACATCGCCCTTGTGGCCGAGCGGCGACAAGTCATCGCCACGTGGCATAACGCGCCAAGACGCCGCGCGTGCACTATTTTGTGCACCGGGTCCACCGTGGACTTTGACCACCCGTGGACTGGTCCATTGATCGAGCCCACATGTCGAGGAACAAATTATTTTCCTTTAGGAAAATAATTCGCCGAAAATCCTTTTTCCACCTGCTGACGTCAGCATGCGCAATAAACCGAATTTCCTTTAGAAAAATAATTCAAGAAATTCATAAAATCTGAAAATTAGGGTTTTTGATATTCAAAACTTCCCGGGGTTCGTTCTCCCTCATACGAACTCCGATTTCGTCGATTCAAATTCCTAAATTCATATAAAATCAAGATCTAGCCATCCAAACCAAAATTATTTAATTTTGGGTTCATTTGACCAATGATTCCTTTAAACCCTAATTCATTATTCTATGTAAATTCAAACTTAGAAAATTCATATCTTCTGAATCCCAGCTCCGATTTAGTCCATTCAAATTTGTAAATTTATATAAAATTATTATCTAGCTAATTAAACCAAAATATTTCTATTTGGAGTTATTTTGATCTATCTTTTTGAATTTATTTGAATTTGAGTTGAATTTATCGTATTTTCACGATTAGATTTCGACAACTTCAAAGAATCAGATTTCGACGCCGATTGAAGAGCAACATAAGAAGATTTATTTTGACTGTATGATCATCGTGATCGTACACTTGGACTACCTGAAGATAGTACTTGTGAGTACTAGGTGACCTGTTGAGGAAAACAACATCACCTCAGTATGAGGTGATCTGCATCACCTCAAGCGAGGCAAGTTATACCCTTGATCATATTGACCCCATTATTTTAAATTATTTATATTTTGTTTTTAAATTATTACTGCATGCTTATTTATATTCAGTAATATAAATTCCTGTTTTTAAATTCATAGTTATACCTAAATCCGTTGTATGACCAATGTTGATATTGAATCAAACACATTGACACCCTAGATAAAACCTGGTTGATACGATAGTATGAACCAGGATCATTTTAAACGTATTGCTTAGTCATGCTTATAGACCAAACTCGTCTGACTTGGGGAATTTCAGCCAATAATCAATTATTGTTTAAATGGTATCCATGGCATCGGTATGTTATGAAAGTTTATGACTTTGAAAAATGAAATAAATGAAAATGGTTTGGACTTAGGCATAATGGATGTTCGGTGGGTGCAAGTTTATGCACGGGCTCAATCGGGTATGGTTGAGGCCCATGGGTTTTGCTGGAAAGTTGCCCAAGTCAGTTAAGGACCGGTCTTCGAGTGTATGAAGCTATGTCATACCGTACCACCACATGTCCTCAGTGTGGGGAGTAGGACCTGGCTAATTAATCTGCAATGTTCCACCATGGTCGTTCCCTACAGATGCAATGGGTAGTCATGTTACGACTTATGTTAGTCCCACCTAGCGCAAGAGGGGGCCCGAACCCGGAGGTCTTTATTCCAAAGGGGGTGGCGAAACCTTAGCGAGGGGTAACTATGGTGGAATGACGCTTTGTAAAGGCCTTAGCACGTGCTCTAGACTGCTTACCAAAGGTAGTGAGCGGTGGCATAGATATATGCCGGACAAACTAGAGAAGTCTTGTCATGTGGGTAAAGTTGTATAACCTCTGCAGAGTGTAAAACTATTCGAATAGCCGTGTCCGCGGTTATGGACATGCTGGCCGAACTGCTCAAAGTTAGACTTTGGTTTTGTTTGAAAATAAACTTCTTCAAAACTGGTTTATCCAGATGGGAATTGGGCAGGAAGCCTTGTGATAGGAAGGTATCCTTCACCATTCATGTGTGAATGTTATATGACTATAAAAGTGAGAATTTATAAAATGATTTTTAGTTATAGAATAACGGCTTTGGAATCTAGTACCAGTATTTAAAGAAAATACTGCTTTATGCAAATAACCCTATAAGCCACCCTTTGTTACATCCATATATGATGTCATTCTGTTATTTGACGGGTGTAACTTGCGAGCACGGAAGTTGTGCTCATTCTTGCTTATGCAACAAAATTTCAGAGGAGAAGAATTTTGCTACCGATGTGGACCTCGACGAATAGGCTGCTTCCCCAGTCGATTGCATGTGGCAGATTAACTGGACCCTCCTACTTCTTCATCTTCCACTGTGTTTATTTTATTGTGGGCCTGTAAGCCTCCTTTGTAATTAACTCTGTCATTATTTATTAATAAAGTTGTGATATGAATTTGTTATCATTTTGTTTACTGTGTGGACTAGCTACTGATCATGGGACTAGTCCAGAAATGCACAGAGGATCTGGGTGTATTAATACCCGGGTCTGACAGTCTACCTGGAAGGGAGACAAAGGGAGAGAGAGAGAAGGCCAAGTGCCATTGACAAGTGGAGCCCTCATTGTAATTGCCTCAAGCACAAAGCAACTGAGAGGGAGCTTCACAGTGGGAAGGAAAAAAGAGGGAGGGGCAAAGTGCCGGCAGGGGGTGGCAACGCCGGTGGCATGGGCGGCGGGGTGGCGGGCAACCAGGGAAAATAGATTCCCACGAGGATAGGGACCCCGTGGGTGGCGGTAGTGGTGGCAGAGTTGCCCTAGGGTGGTGGCGGCGGCGGGTGCACGGGGATCATGGCACCGGCGGCGGGGAGGGAGCATGGGGGGTGGGGGAAGACTTCGTCGGCTCCAGGGGCACAAGGTGACGGTGGTGGAGCGGTGAGGATCTCACCGGAGCGGCTAGTCGGCGTCGAGGGCGCGGCGACCAGAAAAAGGAAGCTCGGTGCTTCGGGTGAGTTTTGGGGGGGAGACTTAACGAAGGTAAGGGCGAGGAAGGGGGAGAGGGGGGCTTGACCACTTATAGCCGGGAGAAGATGGGAAAAGAGCTGCTGGGGAGGCTCAACGGTGCATAAGGGCCGATGCAGCATGGCTGAACCGGAGCCGGGGGCGTGTGCGCGGTCGCGGAGATGGTAGAGTGAGGAGACGTGACGGGAATCCGGGATGGGACACCTACTGACGCAGCCGACGGGCGCGAGGGAGCCGGGAAGAGACACATCGGGACATGCCTCAGTCGCGTGTTGACGTGGGCATTACGCCGGCGAAAGCGACACCGGGAAGCTGGGACCACTACTATAAAAAAAGGTCTTCATAGACGGTTCAAAAATATCATCAGAGACGATTTTGTGAGCCGTCTTAGTTTATGGGTCTGTAATGACATGAGGTTATCACAGATGGTTTTTGAACTGTCTGTGATGCAGACTATCATAGACGATTATTAACTCAGAACCGTCTGTGATAGTTGCATATCACAGACGGTTTGTAGCTTAAACTGACTGTGATAGTTGAATAACACAGACGGTTTGTAGTCTATGATAGTTCACTATCACAGACGGTTTATCTACAAACCGTTTGTGATAGTTGAATAACACAGACGATTTGTAGCTGAAACCGTCTATGATAGTTCACTATCACAGACAGTTTATAGATAAAACCGTCTGTGATATCCTACTTATCACAGACGGTTGGTAGATAAAACCGTCTGTGATAGTATGTATCACAAACGATTGGTAGATGGAACCGTCTATAATAGCATCTTCTCTACAAAACCTCCAAGCAGTGGCTGCTTTTGCCTTTAAAACCGGCTATATATATATATATATATAGAGAGAGAGAGAGAGAGAGAGAGGAAAAATACTATATACTCTCAGGTGTAGTTACTCCCGCACCATCCACCCTTTAATCCTCGATGAGATCCGTGCGTCTTTCCGAGCCTAGCAGGCCTAAAAATCACGGATAGGAGAGACCCGATCCAATAATCCAATAACTATTTGGCATCCACCCTTTAATCCTGGCTTGAAAAGTGGTATGGAGTATACATAGCTCGTCATCACCCTTTAATCCTGGCTTGGAAAGTGGTATGGAGTATACATACTCCTATTGGGTCCTTTTTCAGAAGCAAGAATATAGTCTAAAATGTTTTTCCAAGTCAATACTTTCCATATGAACTGTTTAATTTTATGAACATTCTTCATATAATAACAAATAGCATGTACGGATACTCCTAGTATACATACTTCCTCTTTGTAAAACAAAACTTATACATGCTCCCTAAGTACACTAGTTCTGATACAGCCCCCAAATTTTGTGTACTCCCATACGGAGATACTCTCGTACATCTAAACTGTAAAATGTCTTATGGGTTACACGACAGATATAGTCCATTTTGTTTCTGATGGCATGATAACATAATATTTATATTAGTTTTCAACGAACTATACAAGAATACACATGGTATCAAGGAAGTAGCTAAATTATGAAGAATCGCACATACACATGGTGAACTACTTTTCTAAAGTTCAATTGAAATAAAAGTAGTAGAATTTTTTTTTGAGAAAAAAATAAAGGCAGTAAATGGTAGTATGTAGTATCTTGCACCGGTAACCGGTTGCATCAAAGCTAGGAGGTACAAAAATCAAAATTTGAAATACGTTGCATACCCCCACGTCTCTCAGCCGCTGATCACGTGATCCAATAGCGCCGGCCGGAAATCTTGGAAGGTAATTAAACTAATCCATATTTAGTGGGTTTGCTACTGGTGTTATTTGCATCCGCACACCCGATCAGAAAGTAGGATTCTCATGGATGATCAACGACAGATGCATAGGGAGTAACTACATTTGGGAGTAGCAAAATGCTTCATATATATATATATATATATATATATATATATATATATATATATATATATATATATATATAGTAGTCTCTTGTTAGCTAACTCGATGCCTAAATTCAGCTAGCTAGCTCGTTCCTTCATTCATCCTAAATGTGCAGGTGAACCACTTCCTTCATTCATCCTAAACATGCAGCTAAACCACTACTACTCTATCGAACCTGACACACTGGAGTGTACGATTTGCTTCATACCAATCCTTCACGGCATGAAGCAAATCGTACACCCTAGTGTGTCAAGCTCGATAGAGTAGCCGTGGTTCACCTACACGTTTAGGATGAACGCCTAATGAGCGAGCTAGCTAACTGAATTCAGGCTTCGAGTTAGCTAACAAAGGCTACGAACTATATATATATATATATATATATGAAGCCGCCCGGTTTTAAAGGCAAAAACAGCCACTGCTTGGAGATTTTATAGAGAAGAGAGGAGGTGGGCTCGGGGAGGAGGCGACGCGTGCTTAGGGGAGGGGAGGAGGCGGGCCAGGGGAGGAGGGGTGCTGGGTTCTTGGCATTCTCGATACTTGCCAATATTCTTTATCAATTAAATATGATAACAATAAATCAGACTTTTGAGCTCAAATATAATAATGCTTCACTGTAATGTCAAGAAATAACTTCTAAAACAACAGTTTTATACTTTTAAGCATCACAAAGTCATTCAACTAACAATGTGTAGAAATGCTCTATTATTTGATTAGCCAATTAGTAACCAGTTAAATGAAAACTGAACAGAATCACTAATCTCAAATACAGGACAGAATCACTAATCTCAATAAAAATAGCCAATCTGTTATCAGTAAACTAGCAAAAGTACAGAACACAAATTATCCTTATCAAGCTGACAATGACAATTATATATTCTCATCAAGCAAGTACCAGAAGTAAAGTAAATCAATTCTCCCAGTGCTAGTCAAGATAGATTGAAATACAACTAGCACAACACACTTAGTAAAGTAAATCAATTATGAAAACAGAAACAACTCACGAAGGGATGGCAAGAACTTCATAAATTCATATTAATACCAGAAGTTCAGAAATTCATAAATCCTTTAACTTGTGAATAGAAAAAACTTGATTAGTGAGTATTTAAGTAATTAACAATGTGGACTTAATTCTTACAATGAAAGTTCTATCTCCTAAGTCTTCACATTCTGTTGCTCAGCACTTGAACAAGTTACCATGACAGCATGAGTGGCGAAATACTGATGCATGACAGTATGACATACTATGCACATGGAGCTGTACATACATGTCAAGACAAATTGAAATACAACTAGCACAACATAATTAGTAAAGTAAATCAATTCTGAAAAACACAAACAACTCACGAAGGGATAGCAAGAGGCAGCGGCTCGAGCTCGGGGAGGAGGAGGCGGCGGCGGCTCGTGCTCGGGCTCGGGGGAGGAGGCGCGCTAAGTAGCTCGAGGAGGAGGCGGCGCCGGGCTCAGGAAGATGTGGGAGCTCGAACCCTAGCGCGCCACGGCAAAACTAATCATTTGAGTTCGTGGGCAAACCCTAGAGTCAATATAAATAGGGTCGAACATCACAAACGGTTCTAAAGTAGAACCGACGGTTCTAATATAGAACCGTCCGTGATAAATTCTTATCATGGACGGTTCTACTTTAAAACCGTCTATGATATTGTTATAATACTTCGCAATAATAAGTAAATTCTAGGGTAATAAACAGTGAAATTGATGCCATCATGTGATTGTATTTAATTTTACGACAAGTAGTTTAACACCTATGCAAAGAACTTGGCATACTCATGCCTAATCCTACAATCGTTGCTACAGAAGATGGCATAGTCGTCCCACTCTTCCATCACGCCGCAGCCAGTGCTTGTGCACCGATGGCCATCTTCCGACAGTGCCCACATCCGGCCCAGCAGCCTGTCCATCTTCCACGCTGCCTCCTGGATCGCATCCACAGCGACCCTCTAGCACCGCCTGCACTCTCGGTTGGTCCTCTTGGTCGTCTCGCACTCGCCGTCAGCCGCCTTGCCCTCGACTTGGCTGATGTAGTGCTTCCCAACGTCGTGCGCCTCGCCGGCCGTGTAGAGGAGGAGACCGAGCACGTAGGCCGTGGTCTTGTGGCCGGCATCGGCCGCTCACTCAAGGCACACGAGGCCGCGCTGCATGTCCTGTTGCGTGAAGACAAGCGGGAGGGCGACGATGAAGCCGGCCTTTGGGTTACCCGCGCCGGCCAGGTGGTTGACGACGGCGAGGTAGCGCTCATTGTCCAGTCACTTCATCGTCTCCTTCTGCTCCAGCGCCACACTTTCCCATGGCACCCTCCTTGGACGCCTTGTACATGGCCTTGTAACTCCAATTAATATATGTACATACACAATTCAAGACGTTAGAATAAATAGTAGTACATATTTTTATAGGTATAAATACGTACATACGTACGTGGCTCATAGGCTGCAAAGGTCAGCCATGGGGTGAGGAAAGCTCGCGGCCACGTGGCCGACAATGTTGACAACAACATCGTTAGGAAGATCAGCGACGGTAATCTCCGACCTCCTCGCCTTCCTCGCCGTCATGCTCCGTACTTGATCGCTACTATATGTATGATCAATGTCGTGATCGTGTATAGAGCGATGGGATTGAGAGAGAGAGAGAGAGAGAGTGATGTCAATCTGGCCGGATGATCGATCATCTTCAATATGGCGAATCGATTAATATCCTTTTTATAAAACAAGGAATAAATTCAGCACGTGAGACGAAGAGACGCATCGGGGAGCCGAAGTGGCATTGATGCGAGCAAAGAGATGCATCGGCGATGACGGCGAACGAAGAAACTCATCGAAGAGCTGAAGCGATATTATCACATACGGTTATAGTTAAAAACCATCTGTGAAATATACAATTATCACAGACGGTTCGTGTTAAGAACCGTCTGTGATACTTCACAGACGGTTTTAAATATGAATCGTCTGTGATATTACCTCTTCACTGACGATTTTTAGCGCAACCAATAACGCAGACGGTCTCTAAACCAAAACCGTCTGTGATTGCATGTAGTATAGATGGTTTTGGTCAACCATCTGTGATGAGGTGTTCAATATTAGCCTTTTTGTAGTAGTGGACGGGACGGCGCTCTAGAGCGCGAGCAGAGGGACGACCTGGGCTAGGAGGGGTAGGAGGAGGGCTAAGCCTAGGGAGAGGTTGAGAGGATTAAGGGGTTTCAAATCTGAACTTTGAAGCTTTGGGAGTTTTTGAAGGTTTGAAGACTGAAGATTTTGAGATTTGGGGAGGAAGGGAAGAAATGGGAAAGGGGGAGAGAGGATTGGGGGTGGGGGTGGGGGTGGGGGGTTTGAAATATGAATTGAGAATTAAGAGAGGAACTGAGATTGAGATTTGAATTTGATTTAAGCTTTTGCAAACCAAAACTGAACTCTGAACTTACCCTTCAAGTTCTGAAAAACCGGCTGTTACACATGTACGTGCTACAAGCGACTAGTTAGCGCGCCAGAGAACATTTCTAGTGTTCCCAATATATTTGGTGCTACTGGTGCTCCTGTTACTCAAAAAAATAGTTCAAATAGTTATGAAAAATTTCTAAAAAAATTACATATATAAGGTACGATATAATCTATCATCCCACAAATTTTCAAATACAAATTCCGAAAAACATAACTGCAGTACGTGTAAAATTACATATATAAGGTACGATATAATCTATCATCCCACAATTTTTCAAATACAAATTCCGAAAAACATAACTGCAGTACGTGTAGAACGTATATAATTAATACATCTGGAGCGTATACGTATATCCATCCATCAAATTAATTAATTCCAGCTAGCGCCTTGCAGGAGGCTTAGCAGCCGCCGCCGCCGCCTCGCGCGCCGCAGCAGCTGCCTCCTCCGCCAGCAGCCGCCGTCTCACCCTGTCGATGTACCCCGCGGCGGCCGCATCAACGCCGTGCAGCGTCGCCGGCTGCACCGCGTTTAGCCTTTCCACTCTTTGGACGCTGATCTCTTCGCCACGCGACATCCTCGACTACCACTGCTGTTACGAATGAACAACAAGAACAACAAGGCAAGGCTGAACGATCGATCGATCGATCGATGTGTTGGTGTTGAGGTTGCTTTGAGTTGAATCTTGAATGGCCATGAAGGCACTCGAGGGCAAGTATTTATAGGCTAGCCTTCTGGAAGAAGAGGAGAGGCTTCATGTGGTTGGTCGCATGGTTGCTTGGTTGACTCGTTCAGTTTGCGATAAAAAAAGAATCCATGTCGTTCTTAATTTCTACTAGAAATTACTACAAGATATCTGAGAGATTCCAATTCTGAATAATCGATCGAACGGACGCGTACGTGAATCCCCAAGCTGATTTGCTCGATATATCGGTCAGCGCGTTTCCAACAGTAGATGGATAATCTTTTCAAAAAAAAAACAGTAGATGGATAATCGAGGAATACTTACTCCATCCATGCATGTTGACGTACGTAGTACTATATGCGTGCGTGCATGCATTGCCTGTAACATTCGATGCATACATAAGTTCTTTTTTACGGTACACTCAATTTAATATGAACTGTTAGTTTTTTCAATTCAGTTCAGATTAGTTATGATTTAGTTATACTACACTCGAAAGTATGAATAGTAGAATCCCGACAGAGGTAGAATTTTAATTGCTCATATGTGGGATTGCATGACACAAGAGTAATATTTTCAACATTATTTGAAAAGTTCATAATACCCCCCACGAAAAAATTATAAATACAAAAGAGTCTATTATGTCATTAACAAATCAATGACCAGATTTAATTTAGAAAAAAGTCCGGTTTACTCCCTCAAACTATCAGAAAAATCTAGTTTACCCCCTGAACTACAAAACATGCTATTTAACCCCCCCAAATTTGCAAAAATCGGCCAAAAAAACCCTCGGGCAGGTTTGCTAGGGTGGTTTTGCACGCGTGGTAGCGGCTTTGTTGACGTGGCACATATTTTGCCACGTGGACGTCCACGTCACCCTCTTCACACCATGTCTCCCACTTTCTCTTCTCTTCTTCCTTCCCCAACTCCATTTCCTCGTCTCTCCTCTGCGCCTGACCTGGTCTTCCCCTGTGCCCCGGCGGCACCCTCGGCTCCCTACGCCGTGCCTCCTCTCGGCTCGCCTGTCTCTGGCTCCCCAGCGCTGCGCTGCCCGGCTCAGCAGTGGCCGCACGTCTTCGGCCGTGTGCGCCCGTGGCCCAGCCCCATGGCGCCGCTACCACCGGCGCCCCTGCACCCTTGCTCCCCTCTGGTTCCCCACGGCACCGCCCTCTCCTTTGGGCTCCTACGCCGCGCCCGCCACCACTTGCGCCGCCTCCGGCTCCTCCCCTCGCACCCGGTGTTGCTTCCTCCCCTGGCACCACCGCCGAGCTCGCCTCTCGCCGCATGCTCAACCACGCCCGCTTCCTCCTCCTCGACACCATGCCGTGGTTCTCCATGCGGTGAGCACCAGTGGGTAATGGGGATCACAGGGGTGGCTTTGGTGGGGCTTGGGGCTGCCTGTGGTGGCTTGGCGGCGGCGGTAGTGAAGGAGGAGGCGAGGAGGAGTGGTGCCGACGAGCTCCGGTGGGAGTTGGGTCGGGGAAGAAGGGGGAAAAAGGTGGGCGGTGGCGAGGTGGTGCTTGAGCTGGGAGGGGGAGGGAAGGGGAGGAAGGGAGGCAGCAAATTTAACGGTTTGCTCATTGGGGAAGAAAAGAGGGCGACGGCGGAGCTCGAAATCCGGCCGGCTACGGTGATGGAAGGGCAAGGGGAGGTGTTGAAGGTGAAGGTGAGGAAGAATGCCAGGGAGCGGTGGTGCATGGGGGCCGAGCCCGAGCTGGGCCGCATGCGGCCATGACGCGGGGAGGAGCTGAGGGGCGCAATCAAGAGGGGACGACGGTGGCGGCGGGCCAGGCGAGCGGCGGCGGTGGAACTAGGAGTCAGGCTGGCCGGTGGAAGGGGGAGCCGAGGAGCAAAGCTCTTGTGCTCAAGAGGGAGTTAATGGAGGGTTCTGAGAGAAGAAGTGAGAGATGGAGAAGAAATGGGACACATACATGCTGACTGGGAGAGAGAGAAGAGAGAGGGTGACGTGGATGTTCACGTGGCAAAATATGTGCCACGTTAGTAAAACCGCTGCCACGCGTGCAAAACCACCCTAGCAAACCTGTCCGATGGGTTTTTTGGCCGGTTTTCGCAAATTTAAGGGGTTAAATAACCGGTTTTGTAGTTCAGAGGATAAATCAGACTTTTCTGATAGTTCGATGGAGTAAACCAGACTTTTTCCTTTAATTTATACTACCACCATATACTACTAGTAGAATATACCATAAAATTTATCTCTCTATTTATATAGCTCAATTCACTTTTGTTAAATTGCACGCTGATTTCGTTTGCATGCATGCGTGAGGGCTACACATGTAAGGTGCATACATTTCAAACTAGAATCCGATTCGGTCTACGCAGCACTCAAATTAGGGGCGAATTGAACGGAAGACTTGACTCGGTCGTTCGATCCCGTACACATACGAAATTTGATGCGTATACATGCCTGCCTGCGAATTAAACGAGGACTATCTCGTAGCTTCACCTGGACTTGAGTCAATTAAGCACCAGCCAACGACCGTTCCGACCGACCAAACGAACGCACATGTGCACTCATAGTATTCATGTACTGCCTTAAGAGCCAAGATAGTATGCTACTGCCTCTGGTAATGGGAAAGTGATCATTTCGGTATCGAAACGGTCTCTTATACGTAATTTCGATCATCAAATTTTTTATTATAATACATCTTCAGAGCGCACCCTAAAACTATAATATCATGGATGCATTTCTGAGACAAATTAATATGCCTATACCATTTGCATATGGCAAACTAAATATTCATGAAGATATTGTCGATCAGCTAGAATAGTTTGACCGTATCACACTCCAGTTGTGGCTACCTCAGCTATCGGCACAGATTTTCTTTCCGGTGTGATCTAGCTAGCACATATAGAAACGGGAAGCAACTTGCGACTTTGTGAGCAGTGAGCAGCAGCAGTGTTTTTTGGGTCCATTTCACACACTAAACTCTTCCGAAAGTTCAGAAAATAACTCTGAACTATAAAAGTAGACATCTGACCCTCTTCAAGTTTCAACCGGAAAAATTAACCCCCCCCCCTCGGGGCCAAGTCCAAACCGGTTTTCCGCTTACGTGGAGGTGGTTTTGCTGATGTGGCAACTAAGTTAGATAGAGCCCACATGTTAGCCGGTAAACCCTTCTTTCTCAATTCTTTGTCTCTCTCTCCACCTCTCTCGCAAGACTGAGCCACTCGGGCTGGGCTCAGCTCGCCAGCAGTTGCCACCTACCAGGCCTCACCATCAGCCTCCTCCTCCTCCCCTTTCCCTTGCCGCCAGTAGCCAACGGGCCGTATGCGCCTTGCTGTGTCGCCGGTGTACTGCCGTGGCTGATTTGCTCCCATGCGTCTTGCCGTCGCCAACTCCCCTATTGCCCGCGTGTGGCTCAGGCTCCGGTGAGACGAGACCAGTGGCGGCACACACGTGGAGGAAGAGGACGGCGAGGTGAGGCATCATTAGTATGGCTACGCGCGAAGGAGGAAAGAGGATGTCAGGACTCAAATTATGCAAATCTGGACTCTCTGTGTATAACGCACTAGTCCATGATCACGCTAGTGTACACAGTGTCAACATAGATGGATCTCATTCCACACGAGACGTATATAAGAATAAACGACTAATTTAATTAATAAATAATGGTTGTGGCCTTATAGTCAAGTTTACATTTATTAAGCCACACATGACACTAAATAAAGAAACGGCAGCGGAACGAAAGCAACTCCGACGGAAACCCATCGACTTGCCACAGGCAACTGACTGGGATTAAGACCTAACAATTACCATCCTCGTAAAACTCCTCATCGAAAGCAGACGAAGACTCCTCCACTTTAGCTGAATGATTGCAGCAAGAATGAGTATTCCGAGTACTCAACAAGTTGTACCACAGAATACAATTATAGATGACGGTTTATTCCAAAGAAAATGACTTCTATTGTTATTTTGCAATAAGACAATATTTGCAATTAAATACAAGTAATAGATTGAAAGGAAAATTTAAAATGAGTAAACAATAATAGTTGAACAGTTGTTTTCACAAAGACACAAAGTCTAATCCATTTCTTTCACACAGCCATATGAGTTTAAATCACACAGCTATCATTTCCCAAATGTTTTATGAAAATCTACCCCTTGTGCGAAATCCCCGAGCATGTACATGACCACAGATGCGGCTATTCGAATAGATTTATTAGCGCTCTGCAGAGATTTGTACAATTTACCCACAAGATATAACCAGTGTAGCTAGTATCAATCACAACAAAACTTTTTCGAAACTTCACCCTGACAATGGACCCTCCCAATGTATTTTACCATTGTACCAACCATGATGAAGTGCTTTGGTCCGACGCACACCGTTGGACTTGGAGACAACGAACCACTCATAAGTGTGATCCGACACAGTAGTACACACCTTCACCCTGGCACACAATCTAACCTACATGCCTGAGTAGTCAATACCAAGATTCCGTAGCTTACTAAGTTAGGTCTGTCCCATACTAGATATGTGGTCGTACAGTTATGACTCAATTCAATGGCACACAAAGTTAAGTTCTTAATTGACCAAGATGAGACTGACAATTATTACCAACTATCACATTCATATTTTTCCAAGCACACATTTCTACCATATCATAATTCTTTCCACCTGCCTCAGTCTAAATCTTTTTCCATCATGTTGGTTAAGTACAACACATGCTATCAACGAGTAACAGCAAACAACACACAGTTATTACATAAATTTCCATAATCATTTAGTCAAGTTTAGATTTACAACTCAAAATGATATCAATAACTCGTTGCATAGCTAAGCAGACTATTCGTGTCTAACCAACCCACGTTTGTACTATGATAATACCAACTAATAATTAACCAAGTTAGGGTGACTAAAGTTCATGATAATATAATAGGCAAGGTAGATATAATCAAATAGGTGTATAACTAATCCCAAAATATTTAATAATTAAAGTAACATACAATAATTTTAATCAAAGTAATTTTAAAAAATTAGGATGTTAGAGGGGAGGAAGAAGAGAGCTAGCCGTGACGGAGCAAGGAAAGCGACGGCTATGGTTGTCATCGAATGTTACAGGCAATGCATGTATGCACGCATATACTACGTAACATTCGATCCATATATATGACATTTGATGAATATATACTGAACTCTCTTTTACGGTACACTTAATTCAATATATGTTGTCAATTCTTTTCGATCCAGTGGTTCAGATTAATACTATACCCAAAAGTATGAGTAATAGAATCCCGAGAGAAGTAGAATTGTAATTGCTCATATGTGGTATTGCATGACACAAGAGTAATATTTTCAACATTATTTGGAAAAGTTCATAATACCCTTATGAAAAAATTATAAATACAAAAGAGTATATTATGTCTTTAACAAATCAATGAATCAGATTTGATTTATACTACCACCATATACTCCCGCTCCATCCACTGTTCCTTGCTTGATGAGATGCGTGAGCTCGTCTAAGCCTAACGGTGCTGGATATTATGGATGTGAGAGACCCGATCTATTATCCCATTTCCTAGGCACCTGTACACTCCTTTCCATATGTACTCCTTTTATTATACGAGATACTATCATGCAAACATTTTATACTTCCCATACAACTACTTTTAGCATAAAGTATACTCTTGTACAAACGTTACATACTCCCATACACCTAGATACTCCTTTAACCATACATATACTCCCATGCAGACATGACATACTTCCATGCACCTGCATACGCCTTTTTTTCTACTCCTAGTTCGTTCCTCAGGCTATTCTCTGTAGCCAAATAGGAAGTCGTTCCATAAAAAAAATTACGAATGGATTGGTTGGTGGTCACGTGAGTATACATACTCCATGTGCAGTCTAGCAGCCCAGCACACATACTCCATTCAACTGAGTATACATCAAAAGCACCATGGACCCACCGGCATACTCCATTCGACAGATGATATGTATATCACACCGACCAGTTATCACTGTTGAACCTATTAGACGTATACAGTGCATACGACGTATATAGTGCCCATGACGTACTAATTAGGCGCATGCATCCACCGAACACCCGGATTCCCAGCCTCCCGTGTCATCAGCACCTACCATGTTTAAGCTTTGCCTTATCTTGGTATGTAATCAGACTCCCGTAACATTAGCACCTACCATGTTTAGCTTTGCATTATCTTGGCATTTAATCCTGATTTATCTTTTGGTAGTTAGAGCTAATCGCTCCATGTATTCCATATATACGTGAGACTGTCTAAGGAATCAAACATGGTATGTTAGTGGTGTTATCCGACCCAATAACTCGATCAAGTGGTATCCCGAGGTAGATAGACGGTAGATACAATGAAAGTAACTAGCAAAAATGCTTCATATATATATATATATATTCGATCCACTTTTGTTGAATTGCACGCTGATTTCGTTTGCATGCATGCGTAAGTGCTATACATGTCGGGTGCGTACATTTCAAACTAGAATCGGAATCGGTCTACGCAGCACTTAAATTAGAGGCGAATTGAACGGAAGACTTGACTCGGTCGTTCGATCCCGTACACATACGAAATTTGATGCGTATAGATGCCTGCCTGCGAATTAAACGACCGTTCCGACCGACTAAACGAACGCATATATGCACGCATAGTATTCACTTACTGTCTTAAGAGCATCTCCAGCAGAAGCCCTCAAAACAGAGCTCCTACTTTTAATTTGAGGCTCTCACTTTTGAGGGCCTGTTTTAGATCGCACTCAAATAGGAGCCCTCAAAACAGGCTCCTACTTCTTAATTTCTTCTATTTCCTCACACACTATATGCATATGTATTTGAGAACATCACATTATATAATAATTTATTTAAACTATAACTCTAAAGCACTATACTTAAAATTATGAATGAAAATACAAATATTCAAATTTAAATTCAAAGACAAATTTGGTCCGAATTTAATGATAGTCGATCACAACATAGTTCATAACATCTCTGCAAATCAAATGACATAATCATCAAATTTGGGGAGGGGAAGGAGCGGGCGCGGGAGGGGAAAAAGGCTGGCGGGGAAGAATCGGGACCAGTGCGAGCAGGAAACCGTGATTTGGGGGCTTGGCTTAGAGCATCTCCAGCAGGGCCCCTACGTAAGCCCCTAAAACCAAATTTGAGGGCTTGAGGCAAAAATAGAGGTCCAGCAGGGCCCCTACTAGAGCCCTCAAATTTGAGGGGCCCCTAAAATCCCCCCTCAAGCCCTCATTCCTGCGGGCTCTAGGCCAAACCCCCAAATCACGGTTTCCTGCGCGCCCTGGTCCCGATTCTTGCCCCGCCAGCCTTTTTCCCTCCTGCGCCCGCTCCTTCCCCCGCCCAAATTTGATGATTATGTCATTTGATTTGCAGAGATGTTATGAACTATGTTATCATTAAATTCGGACCAAATTTGTCTTTGAATTTAAATTTGAATATTTGTATTTTCATTCATAATTTTAAGTATAGTGCTTTAGAGTTATAGTTTAAATAAATTATTATATAATGTGATGTTCTCAAATACATATGCATATAGTGTGTGAGGAAATAGAGGGAATTAAGAAGTATGGGCCTGTTTTGAGGGCTCTCACTGAGTGCACTGTAAAACAGGCCCTCAAAGAGTGAGCCTCAAATTAAAAGTAGGGGCTCTGTTTTGAGGGCTCCTGCTGGAGATGCTCTTAGAGCCCCCAAGAATGAGGGCTTGAGGGGGGATTTTAGGGGGCCCTCAAATTTGAGAGCTCTAGTAGGGGCCCTGCTGGACCTCTGTTTTTGCCTCAAACCCTCAAATTTGATTTTAGTGGCTCAAGTAGGGGCCCTGCTGGAGATGCTCTAAGAGCCAAGATAGTACTATGCTACTGCCTCTAGTCATGGGAAAGTGACCATTTCGGTATCGAAACGGTCTCTAATACGTAATTTCGATCATCAAATTTTTATTATAACACATCTTCAGAGCGCACCCTAAAACTATAATATCATGGATGCATTTCTGAGACAAATTAATATGCCCATACCATTTGCATATGGCAAACTAAATATTCATGAAGATATTGTTGATCAGCTAGAATAGTTTGACCGTATCACACTCCAGTTGTGGCTACCTCAGCTATCGGCACATATTTTCTTTCCGGTGTGAGCTAGCTAGCACATATAGAGACGGGAAGAAACTTGCGAGCAGTGAGCAGCAGCAGTAGTGTTTTTTTAAGGGGGAATTCAGTTCACATCCTAAACTCATCCGAATGTTCAGAAAACAACTAAAACTACAAAATCAGGAATCCGACCCTCTTCAAGTTTTTAAACCAAGCAAAATCTCCCCCTCCTCCAATCTAGACCGTTTTTCAGTGATGTAGAGATGGTTTTGCTGATGTGATAACTGAGTTAGATAGGTGCCATGTTAGCCGTGAGCCCTTCTTTCTCATTTCTTTGTCTCTCTCCACCTCTCTCTCAAGCCTCAGCCGCCCAGGCTGGGCACAGCTCGCCAGCGGCTGCCACCTACCGGGCTGTTGGGATCAAGCACAGAGTCTATGCACCCAATCGATCACAGATACGGGAGTTTCAGATGATGAACAGTAAAGTTCAGAAGAACAGATGAACGACAAAGTTCAGAGGCAATACGTGGGGCAATTTTCTAGATGTATTTCTCGACTGCAACTTGATGCGATAACAAAAACAAAAACTGTTTCAACTAGAGCTAGAGAGTCAAGCTACGATCAGGTTTTGCCGGCCACACCACCTACGACGCTTGCGCACACCGTGCAGTAACAGAAAATGCTAGCACCCACTAACTGAAGACACACACACACTAACTGAAGACTCGGTACAAATAACAAACCTGACCAAGTCAGGATTACAAGCAACATTTACCTCCCTAATCCTGACTTAAACTAGGAGATCTCTGACGCCCTTAATTTGCGGCCCTAGCAGATTGCTCGTGCATCTTCTGCTTTGTGTCGTCGATGAAAGCCTTTGCCCAGTAGTCCTCCGCGGTGCCGCCCATCTCCTCCACCCTCTCCACCCGGACCTCGCCGTCGGCGGCGGCGACACGATCGATCCCCTCTGTTACACGGCCAATCTTCTCCACCTTGTCGACGCAGACTTGGCCGCCGTCGGAGGCGATACCCCGCCGCTGCGACATGCTGGGTCAGATTTGGAGGGCACAGCTCGCACAATTGAGGCAGATGAGACAGGTTTTTGAGCTGATGGAACCCTTGGAATAATAGGGACGTTTAATTAGGAGATGGGGGCGTACTTATAGATTGGCTGCAAGATGGGAGGCGGCAAGTGATTCTGATTTGGAAGATAAGGCCATTTGGTCAATGATCTTTTTATCGCAACATTCGATTCCACGAATGGAATCCTGTGAATTAGCAACGAAATTGCGCACGAATTAACGAGCGGTGCAGGATCGTGCGCTTGTTAATTAAGAAACGTTTGTTCCGCCTGATTGCGCACCGTCGCATCGCGTCATCAGTCTGCGTACTAGGATGATGCAAGCCAATCTCTGCTTTTTGCGTGATCGCTCTTAGGGCACTCCCAATGATCCACCCTGACTCGTTTCTATGCAAGTTCGCACAGGAAGGAGGGCGTTGCGGAGGAAAATTTAAGGGGAGGGTGCTGAAAGTGGTTTCCTCCTGGAGATACGACATGGGCACGAAATCCAAACCTGAAGACAAGGAGTTTGTCGAATCTTTTCACTCTTGGTAGATCTATGAGCCATCCAGCCGCATTGACAACCCCAAAGTACAGCATGAGTGATAAAAAACTTGGAAGGAAGCGACATCCGAAGGATGAGCTTCTGGCGCACTTGTCAAACCTGGCTGGTATCGGCGGCTGACACGAGACTTTTTCCTCGACTTTTTCGAAGATTGGTTGTGACGAACTAGCGCATTTCCTTGGGAACAAGTCATAGTATTTTTAGTTTGTTGAGAAACTAGTTGTATCCTTAGACCACTAGAGCTGGAAGTCGGATCGGGCCAACACGGCATGGGCACACCATGCTTCGGGTCACATTGGGCCGTGCCGGCCGGGTACAAACATCTCGTCCCGTGCCGGCATGACTCGCCTTCGGTGAGGCCCAGGACACGACGAGCCGCCGTCGTGCTACTAGGTGTACATTAGTTAGACGATTCTTTTCGTTAGCGAATTTTAATAAATTTTTTGAAACCCCCCCGGGGGTTAGGTTAGCACTCCTCCAATTATGATCGTTCTAGTTTGACGGTTCAAGGATCGATGTTGCCTCCGTTCACCCCACGCCCGCCGTGCTGTGCTGGCCCGAGCACGGCACATGCCGTGCCGCCCGACAAGTCGGCTTTCCAGGCCCAGCCCGACCCACTGTTCGTGTTGTGCTAGTCCGGCCTACCACGTGTCGGGCCGTACCGGGCTTAGGCCATGCCGGGCCAGCCGGGCCTCGGGCCGGCCCAGAAAAGCACGGCCTGACTCTCAGCTCTATACACATGCATGTGTGGCTCTTAATTGGCCCCATGTGATTAATTAGCTAGCCGCTCGATTTGACTGCCTCCATCTTCCACCGAATAAAAGCCGCGGCCGCCCTGTCGACGTCTTCGACTGCGTCACCGCCCTTCCCCGGCAGCACGGAGTTTATTAGTATCATCTGACTCATGCCGCCGTTGGTCGCTGCCGGAGGGTACTGCTGGGACAGCTTCCCCGCCGGCGGCTGGTTCATCTCGATCGATTCCACTCTCTGGACACGGATTTCTCCTGCTCGCGACATCATCTGTTGCAGCGAGGCAGACTCAGCGATAGCTGAAGTGTGTTTCAGTTAATTGCTTTTGATGAGGAAATCTCAGAGAGATGGGCTGTATTTATAGGCTCCAACCAGTGCTACTGTTGCTTGCTCCTTCGACTAATTAATTCTGCTGCGTACGTACGTTCATAGGTGCGTATATACACTGCTAAGGCATGCTCAAATTGAAGTTTGAACGATATATCACTACCAGAAAACACATTTTTCCCGAGTGCCTATATATTTCCCGAATGTCTGAACGAAAACACTCGGGCAGGTCCCGAGTGTTTCATAGGACACTCGGGAAGAGGAATAAAAAATTAACTTTCCTGAGTGTTTCCCATAACACTTGGGAAACAATATATAATCCCGAGTTCATCGAAACGGAAACACTCGGGCACTTTTTTCCGTCTCACGCCCTTTTTTCCCGTCTCGCGCCGTTTTTTCCCGACCGCGCCTTTTTTTCTCTTCTAACCCTACATCCCCATCGCTTCCCCCCTCCTCCTCATTACCGCCGCAGCGGCGCCTCCTCCCCCTCCCCCCTCCTCCCAAGCGCCGCCCGCTTCCTCCCTCCTCCGGCACCGCCGTCCTCCTCCTCCCCGGCATCCGCCACTGGCTCGGTCTCCTAGCGCCCACCGCCACCAACTGCAACGACGCCCGATGCGCCCGCGTCGCCTCGCAAGGTGCCACTCTCCCAACGCGCGCTACCACCGCGCCGCGCCTTGCTCCTCTCGTTCCCCGGCGTGGCATGGTGGCCAGCGCCGCTGCTCGGCTGTCCTCTACGCCTCTTGGCCCACGTGCGGGTCCTCCCCTGGGCTCCAACCAGCGTCGTCTGGGTCCGGTTCCGACTCGCCCTCGTGCTCCCGGCCCCATGCGCTCGCCAACGCCTCTGCCTCCCCGGCCGTCGGTGTGCTCCCTTGGCCGCGCTACTGTCTCCAGCGCCGTGCCCAGCCAACGTGGCCTCCGACTGTCGGCGCCACTTCGCCCGAGCCTTGGCCCGTGTCTCTCTCCCTGGTCCCTCCCCTTGCACGGAAGGTGTTTGACGAATTGCTCAAGAGAAATTTGAGCGCACATCAATTCTGGTTTATGCGCGCTAACTGTTTGTTGAATTGCTCATGGGAAATCAAGTGAATAATTTGTAAATTTAGAGAAGTTAGGTAGTTGTAAAAAAATTTAGCTACTTCTCTACCTCATGTTTTGCTTTCAGTTATTGATGTTAGAAATTGGCCCATATGAGTGAGGCCTATTTTCTATAATTCCAAAGCATTTATGGTTTAGTACTATATTGCTAAGTTAAGGTGGAGGTGACCATCATATAAGGTGGAGTTCTTGCCACTCCTTGAAATATGTGACACATGGATGAGGGTGGCAGGAGGAGGGCTTTGGCTAAATACACACGACCGTGTCGTGACGTGGCGCGCCATTTGGCAGACCAAGTCCACCTTAATTTTGCTGAACCATTCATCTCTCTATCTCTGTTTCAATGAGATTCAAATGTTTGAATTTGAGGCTTTATTGGGTGATGATGACACGATTATCGATGGGTAAATAGTCGTTAAGTGTGAGCGATTACGTGGGTAAATGACTCGTTATGTGTCGATTACGGTGGGTAAATGGTTGTTTAATCTGCCGCTACGACCGCATCTATATATATGCTCGAGACGCCCAAAGGCATAGAGTTGAGAAGAATAGCCTCTATTCCTTCTTCCTTCTAATCTGTCGTTGTATCGCGCTGCGTCGAACCTTGCCGACTCTTCTTCTCGCGTGCACCGTGAAGAAGGGAAGCGGTATCTCGAACCGTTCTTGCCGTGAAGACCGCACGGGGCGCAATAAGGTTTCGGCAGCGATTCAGACGACCGCTTGCGCACCGCGACATCTACGCTTCGCATCGCATCAAGTCTGCGCTACTTCTGTTCTTCATCGCACCCATCCGTAAGTCTACGTGTGATTGATTGACTTGTTTACATCCTGTTTTTCATATATTGTGAAGTACAATGAGTTGTCCGCTATCGCATCGCTTTATGCATCATTAGTATTTTGTAATATTTGTCTTCTAATAAAATTTAGAATTAAAATATTGCCCTCATTTTCAACATTCCAGAAACCTTATTATAAACTTTGTTGCAACACAACTATGGCTGGAGCTTCTGATGCTATGAAACCTGAGAGGTTTTTCGTCGAATTTTCGTAGATGATGCACTAGAGCCAAGTTTTGGCTCATGTCTTTGGGTCGTGATGGGTAATCCACCCGCAGATCCGCTTACTGGTTGACAAGATATGCAGTTCGATAATGCGAACAACACTGCTCTTGGCTGCCTTCTGACCATTCTGGCAGATCAGCTCTATGATGTGTACATGGACTATAAGTCCGCCATAGAGTTGTGGGATGCACTATAGCACAAATATGCAGAGGCAGAGGTAGGTCGTTGGCTCTACATGTGTGAGCAATTCTTCGACTTTACCATGGATGAGGCTAAGTCCATAGTTGGACAAGCTCATGATCTCCAGCTATTGGTTGGTGAGATTGCGCATCTAGGCTGTGTGTTGCCTCCTAAGTTTGTGGCTGCGGGCATTGTCGCCAAACTTCATGTTTCTTGGCGGGATTTTGCCACTAGCTTGAAACACAAGAGGGAAGAGATTTCTGTTGAAGATCTCATTGCTGCCCTCGATGTGGAAGAAAAGGCAAGAGCAAAAGATGCACCCAACACTTCTGGTCAGAACAATGCAAATTTCATAGAGAAAAAGACTGTTGCAAAGAAGTACAAATCCAACAAAACAAACAAGACAACTAGCTTTAAGAAGAAAACTGAAAAGAAGGATATGAAGAACATCACCTACTTTGTGTGTGGGAAAAACGGTCATATGGCGAAAGACTGTCATTTCCGCAAAAGCAGAGATGGTGAACAGCCAAAGAAAAAGGTTGTCAACGTGATCATAGGCGAGGCCTCAACTTCAGGAGGGTATAGTAATTCTCCTATTATTTTTTCAGCATGTCAATCCACTGATTGGTGGGTTGATACTGGTGCTAATGTTCACGTATGTTCTGATATTTCCTTGTTTTCTTCTTATCAGGCAACAGGGGCTTCCTCCGTCCTAATGGGAAACGGGTCGCATGCTTCTGTTCTTGGTGTTGGTACGGTAGAACTGAAGCTTACTTCAGGGAAGATTGTCCATTTGAAGAACGTGCAACATGCTTCTACAATAAACAAGAACCTAGTTAGTGGTTCTGTTCTATGCAGGGACGGTTATAAGCTAGTCTTTGAGTCAAATAAAATTGTAATGTCTAAGTTTGGGAATTTTGTTGGTAAAGGCTATGAGAGCGGAGGCTTGTTCCGCCTAAGTACTTTAGAGTCTTGTTATAATCTGAATGTTGCAACTGGTTTAAATAAATGTGAGGCAAATATTTGGCATTCTCGTTTCTGTCATATTGGTTTTGATAGTATTGATAGAATGTCGAGATTAGATTTAATTCCAAAATGTGAAATTATCAAAGGATCAAAGTGCCAGTCATGTGTGCAAGCAAAGCAGCCTCGCAAACCCTTTAAGGGATTAGAGGACGAAAAGAACTTGGCACCATTAGATCTTGTTCATTCAGATTTGTGTGAAATGAATGGACTGTTGACAAAAGGAGGTAAAAGATATTTTTTAACTTTTATTGATGATGCAACACGCTACTGCTATGTGTATTTGCTAAAAACTAAGGATGAAGCTTTAAACTACTTTAAGACTTATAAGGCCGAGGTTGAGAACCAACTAGAGAAGAAAATAAAAAACTAAGGTCTGATCGTGGAGGAGAGTACATCTCCCATGAATTTTCTCAATTCTGTTCTGAGCATGGAATAGTCCATGAATTTACACCACCATATTCACCCCAATCAAATGGGGGTAGCTGAGAGGAAAAACCAGACACTAACAGACTTGGTTAATGCCATGTTAGAGAGTGCTGGTATGCCTAAGATATGGTGGGGGAAAGCTATATTGACAGCAACTTTCGTCCTAAACAGAGTAATCACTAAAAAGAGTGATATTACTCCATATGAGGGATGGAAGGGGAGAAAACCCAATGTCAATTTTCTGCGAACTTGGGGGTGTTTGGCCAAGGTCAATATACCATTGCAGAAAAAGAGAAAGCTTGGACATAAAACAATCGATTGTATTTTTCTAGGATATGCTCATAATAGCACGGCTTATGGATTTTTAGTAGTTAAATCAGAAATTTTTGAGATTATTGCTAACAAAATAATGGAATCTAGAGATGCTTCATTCTTTGAGGATTATTTTCCTATGAGAACAACAGTTAGTACTTCACAAACTGAGAATGTTCAAACTGAAAATATTGAAAGTGAGAATAATCAAACTTCTGAACTTCCCACCATCTCTGAACCAATATGTGATATCCCTGAGGAGGATAACAATCTAGTCACAGAAGCTCTTCGTAGGACCAAGAGACAAAGGGTTGAGAAAACCTTTGGTGATGACTTTATTGTATACCTCGTGGATGATGTGCCAAAGATCCTTTCAGAGGCTTATGCATCTTCTGATGCTGAGTATTGGAAAGAAGCAGTCCGTAGCGAGATGGACTCTATCATGGCTAATGGGACTTGGGAGATCACCGATCGTCCTATCGGTGCAAACTCAGAGGATGTAAGTGGATCTTTAAAAAGAAACTAAGGCCTAATGGTACTATTGAGAAGTACAAGGCAAGACTTGTGGCCAAGGGTTACACCCAGAAAGAGAGAGAAGATTTCTTTAATACCTATTCTCCTGTCGCCAGACTAACCACCATCAGAGTGTTCCTTGCGTTAGCATCTTCTTATGGTCTACATGTCCATCAAATGGATGTAAAGACAACTTTTTCTTAATAAAGAGTTGGAGGAAGAAATCTATATGGATCAACCTTATGGTTTTGTGATTTCTGGACAGGAAAATAAGGTATGTAAATTATTGAAATCCTTATATGGTCTAAAGCAAGCACCTAAACAATGGCACGAGAAATTTGATAAAACTTTAACATCTGCTGGCTTTGTTGTGAATGAAGCTGATAAATGTGTATATTATCGTTATGGTGGGGGTCAAGGAGTGATCTTGTGTCTGTATGTAGATGACATACTTATATTTGGAACAAACACTGCCGTAATTGACGAGGTCAAATCTTTTTTTATCTCGATGCTTTGATATGAAAGACTTAGGAGAGGCAGATGTTATTCTGAATATTAAATTAATCAAGAACGAGGATGGGATCACTTTGAGCCAATCCCATTATGCTGAGAAAATCTTAAGCCGTTTTGGCTATGAGAATTGTAAAATTTCTCCAACGCCCTATGATACAAGCATTAAGCTTCGAAAGAACCAAGGGTTAGGAAAAGATCAATTAAGATTTTCACAAATTATTGGATCACTTATGTATCTATCTGGTGCCACAAGACCTGACATATCATTTGCTGTGAGCAAATTAAGTCGGTTTACTTCTAATCCAGGAGATGATCACTGGGAGGCACTTGAGAGAGTGTTGCGCTATTTGAGAGGCACAAGCTCGTATGGAATTCACTATACTGGGCATCCTTCTGTATTAGAAGGATATAGTGATTCAAATTGGATCTCTGATGCAGATAAGATCAAAGCTATAAGTGGTTATGTCTTTACCTAGCAGAGCCGCAGCTTCATGGAGATCGTAAATGACTATATTGACGAGGTCAACTATGGAAGCGTAACTTGTAGCACTAGACACAATCATCGTTGAGGCCGAATGGCTTAGAGAGCTTCGTTGGACTTTCCACCGTTGAGAAATCAATACCAGCAATCCTAATGTACCGTGATAATCAAACAGTTGTTGATTAAGGTTACAAGTACTAAGGATAACATGAAGTCCTCCGGACATGTGAAGCGAGGCTTAAATCACGTCGAGAAAATTGAGGAACTCCGAGTGATTATCGTGGAATTATATACGACCGAGAAAATCGATGCACCATTTCACAAAGGTGCTAGCATGGAAGACGATTTCGTTGCATCTATGGACATGGGAATGAGGCCCATTGGAGTTACAACTCAACAAAGAACCCATACCTTCTTGATCGGAGAGTGTGACTTAGGCAATGGGAAAAACAAGTTGATGTTGTAACAAGAGAGTATATATTTATTGAATCCATGTCCTAATAGACAAATTACTCTCGACTGTATGGAAGGTTGGCATAAAACCTTAATATATTATGTTGTCCAAATGAGGAAAAGGTATTAGCCTGCAGGATACTTAGAAAGAATATACCTACTTGAGCCCAACTGTGAGGTCGCAGTTCACGAGAAATAGGGCATTCTCTAGAAAGCTCATGAGCAGATAAGGGAGCATGACCAAATAATACTCTGTTTAGGCGCGGTTCTTTGATAGCCTAGTATCAGTTGAGATTTCAAGTGAAATCTAATCACAAAAAGCTTTGAATTCAAGGTATGGTCCATTCATCAGCTGTGAGAAGATGAATCCTGTCATTCTAGGTGCAAGTTCAACCCGTACGGAACTTACACTAAAAGACTGGTATATTAACAGTACTTCAGCACAATATCTTTGATATCCTTTTTGCTTCTTGCTTTGGAATTGGTGGGGGATTGTTAGAAATTGGCCCATATGAGTGAGGCTCATTTTCTATAATTCCAAAGTATTTATGGTTTAGTACTATATTGCTAAGGCAAGGTGGAGGTGACCAACATATAAGGTGGAGTCCTTGCCACTCCTTGAAACATGTGACACATGGATGAGGGTGGCAGGAGGAGGGCTTTGGCTAAATACACACGCGCACGCACGCACGCGCGCGTTCGCGTATTTTCGTGTGAAAAATCGCGTGACTTGTGACTTGTGACGCGCGACCGTGCCGTAACGTGGCGCGTCATTTGGCAGACCAAGTCCACCTTAATTTTGCTGAACCATTCATCTCTCTATCTCTGTTTCAATGAGATTCAAATGTTTGAATTTGAGGCTTTATTGGGTGATGATGACGATGATTATCGGTGGGTAAATAGTCTGGTTAAGTGACGATTACGCTGGGTAAATGGTCTGGTTATGTGTCGATTACGATGGGTAAATGGTCATTTAATCTATCGATTACGACCGCATCTATATATATGCCCGAGACGTCCAGTGCATAGAGTTGAGAAGAATAGCCTCCATTCCTTCTTCCTTCTAATATGTGCTGTTGTACTGCGCCGTCTAAATCTTGCCGATTCTTCTTCTCGGCGTGCACCGTGAAGAAGGGAAGCGATATCTCCGAACCGTTGTTGCCGTGAAGACCTGCACGGGGGCGGCAATAAGGTTTCTGGGCAGCGCATCTGCGCGACCGCTTGCTGCACTACGACATCTACGTTTCTGCACTGCATCAAGTCTGCGCTGCTTCCTGTTCTTCATCAGACCCATCTGTAAGTCTAATGTGTGATTGATTGACTTGTTTACATCCTATTTTTCATATATTGTGAAGTACAATGAGTTGTCTGCTATCAGTACTGTTTTATGCATCATTAGTATTTTGTAATATTTGTCTTCTAATAAAATTTGGAATTAAAATATTGCCCTCATTTTCAACAATTGATTATATATTGATATACTATATGAACATATATATTTGATTTATGCTCTACCAGATTTATGACCACCAAAAAGAAACAAAGGGAGTAGTATTTAGCATTGTCTGTGGGCCTTCTGGACTTGACCCTTAATTCATTTCATGTAAATAACATGTTCTTTTTCTGAAGCTTCGAATCTTATCCTATATGACATTGTTTATTATAGGTTGGAGTTTAACAAAGGTTTTGAGACTGATGACACATGACTAAGAGTCCTTATTTACAGTACATGTTCTGGGGTAAGGGCTACTTGTATTGCTTCTCTTGTTCCTACATGAAACTTACTTTGATAATAGGTAGCCCTTTCTTGTGAATTCATTGTTGGCTAAGTCTGCCCCTTCTCGGCTAGGTTCTCCATGTTATCTCATACTTGCATGCTGATGTTGCTACATCCAATTAGTAGTTAAGCACGGACATACATGATTGCATTGTTGAATTGACAATGTGAAAACCCAACAATTCAGCAGGTTCTATCTTACCAAATAACTCTAGGATCGAACCTTGCATGTGGCAGTGCAGATTCTTGGGCTCATGTGATTACTACTAATGATGTCTTCTGCCCTCCAGGACACCACTGTCCAACCACAACCCAGAAATTTAACTGTAGTTAGGGGTACCATCTCTACTCTTTCTCCCTTATATGCTATCTCATGCAACTTGCTAGAATCATGCCATGTTACATTTTCTTTGTAATCATGGTGCCCTTAATTTATCCATGTTATGCTTGTTAAGTCAGTTGACAAGGTTTAGCTTGGTAGCTTTCTTTCTAGAGGATTAAGTATATGGTGAACCTTCTCTCACTGGCATTGCATTGAGTATTTAAGAATTCGGTCTTACAGATATTTTGATTGTCTTATGCTTTAGGAATTTGTGCTTTTGATTGTTTAGTGTCTTGAAGTACATAAACTTTTACTTTTACTTATTCAGGGTTGAATTAACATTACACCACCAGTTAATTCAGTTAGCAAGAGCTCGTAATCTTGTAGAGTAATATTAGCACTAGAATTTTTTGTTCTCATATACAACTATGCATGCAGTATTTTTGAGAGCAAGAAGAGTCTGATATCATAGGTCGCCAAACAAGGATCAACTTCCATTTTCAAGCTGGAAAGAAGCAAATGCTGCGGCATGCTTTCACATACCATTGGCGCATGTAAGTTGCTTACTTGGCAACAATTTAGTTCAGAATTATTTCGTGTTTCTTATTTTTCCATTCACATACCATGATATTGACCTGTGGCATCTCTGTATGCAATTGATGTCAGGGAGTTGTTGCAGTTATTTCTGTGATAGGATGCTTTTTCCTATGCCTTATCTTTGTATTTTTCATAGATAAGAGTATGAACTTTGTTATGAAAAATATGCAAGTTTGTGTTGACATGGACAAAGTAGACTAGCATATAACATTCATTATGATGAATGGACTTATTTACCAAGTCATGACTTAAATAATTCATCAGATCTTAAGGAGTGCAAGGGCTAACCTTTTGGGTTTTCCAGATAGGTCAAGTTTCCAATCCTTAAAAGCATATGAGTTAGTTGATAAATATTTTTATTACATAACTGGTGCATCACGTAACATATTGTTCATTTCATTATTATAGTTTGGTGCAGGGTATTTACTTGTTACTATATATTATGTTTCTTTTTGTTTTTCTTTGTTTTTATCTTCTGTTTGGTGCAGGGTATTTACTTGTTACTATATTTAATTTTTGTATCAGGTGGAAATGATTCTTCAAGCATTAGAATATGAGAAAGGTATTAACTTTCTGTAATAGTTGATTTGTGTGCATTCAAAAAATATACTGCTTACTCATTTTGACTAGTTTGACTAGGCTATATTAGATGTTCAATTTTTAAGTGTGCCTATATGTGAACTCTACTAGTGTTAGCATTCATTACATAACCCTGTCATGTCACTTGTAATGAAAATTATTTTGTTTGACGAGTTAATCTCTAGGTACTATTGTTGATGAAAAATCTGTCACTGAACCTTTGCTAGTGTTTTGACTATGTTGAGAATTAACACTACTACAAAACAGGTCATACTGGACGCCACATCACAGACGGTTCCAAAGAAGTCGTCTGTGTTTAACTTATACAGACGGTTCCTTTTGGAACCGTTTGTGATAGACGCCTCATCACAGACGGTTCTTATTACCAACCGTCTGTGAAGTATCACAGACGGTTGGTAATAAGAACCGTCTTTGATAGTTCCTCATCATAGACGGTTCTTATTATTAACCGTCTGTGATACTTCACAGACGGTTCAATTATAGAACCGTCTGTAATATACTCCTATCACCGAAGGTTCTTTAATAGAGCCGTCTGTGATATTATTATCACAGACGGTTCCATGATAGAACCGTCTGTGATATTTCTTTCCTATCTCTTCGTCTCCCGCGCGATGTGTCTCCTCATCTCACCATCGCACAACCGTCTCTCATGCGTCTCTTCGTCTCACGTGCCAGTTACTCCTAGTTTTATAAGACGGAATAACCGAAGATTAAACCTCCCATCGCTCTTCGTCTCACGGAATCGCCAAGGTGAGCATGCAGAGCATGACGGCCAGCACCAAGGCGAGGAGGTCGGTGATCGCCACTCTTTCTCACGATGTCGTCGTCGACATCGTCGGCCTTGTAGCCGCGAGCTCTCCTCAGCCCATGGAGGACCTATGCAGCCTATGATTAACATACGTACATATTTATACCTACAAAATACGTACGTACTACTATTTATTCTAACATCTTGAATTTTGTATGTACGTATATTGGAGCTGCAAGGTCTTGTACAAGGTGTCCAAGGAACGCGCCGTGGGGAGGCGCGTGGCGCTGGAGCGAGAGGAGGCGATGAAGTGGTAGGACAACGAGTGCTACCTCGCCGTCGTCAACCACCTGGCCGGCGCCGGCAACCCGGGGGCTTGTTTCATCGTCGGCCTCGGGCTTGTCTTCGCGCCCCAAGACATGCAGCGCAGCCTCATGTTCCTTGAACGGGCGGCCGTGGCCGGCCACAAGGCCGCGGCCTACGTGCTCGGCCTCCTCCTCTACACGGCCGGCGAGACGCGCGACGGGAAACACTACATCAGCCAGGTCGAGGGCGAGCCGACCGACGGCGGGTGCGAGACGGCCAAGACCAACCGGGAGTGCAGGCGGTGCTAGAGGTTCGCCGCGGACATGGTCCAGGCGGCGGCGTGGGGGAAGAAGGTTGGGCCACTGGGCCGGGTGTGGACGCTGTCGGAGGATGGCCACTGATGCATGAGCACTGGCTGCGATGTGGAAGGGTGGGACGACTACGTCATCTTCTGCAGTGACGACTGCAGGATTAGGCATGAGCATGCTAGTTTCTTTTCAAAGGTGTTGGGCTATTTGCCATAAAATTTTAGTTTTTTAGGTTTCTAGAAATGTGGTGCAGCTGGACTATTTTCCAAATTAAATGAATTTTTAATGCACCAAAATATACGGTCCACAAGGATAGGAGCGATTACAATTCCACGTTGACATCAAAATATACGTTCGACAGATTACAAGTCCATAACACATGATGTTATGGAATAAATTAATTACAATGGAGTAATTTCTTAATTAAAATATAGCCCTTCATGATGATCGACGCGCATATAGCTAGCTTCCTCACTGGGTTCTTCCTCGAGCCTGATGCCGTCTCCGAAAGGAGGCAACTCGTCAAATTGATTATATTCTTCCTCGTCCACTATATTCTCAACTCCGACAATCCTTCTTTTTCCATGAAGAACTACGTGGCGCTTCTTATTTGCCGGTCGGTTATATAGAAGACTTGAACAACTTGGTTAGCCAAGATGCAATTGTTGGTCTTTGTATCCGACACGATCGAGGTCCACGGTAGTGACGCCGCATTTGTCGACCTTCGCTCGTGGGAGATGGACCCAACGGCACCGAAATAGGGGATCTTGAAAAGCACGTAGTCGAGCTCCCATATCTCCTCTATTTGCCCATAGTACGAGCTCCTCACCATCGGCATCGAATGCATCTATGCGGACACCGCTGCTACGATCGTGCTCTTCCTATCCCGAGCTGCCAGATAAAATGTGTACCCATTTATGTCGATCCTTGCCATGTGACAATTGTAAATTGTGGCCCTTTGCCAACCATAGCAGCGTATCATCACTTGATGACCTCCCGCCATGATTCGCACCTTTAACCATTCGTTGAATCGACGGTTGTGCTCTCTCGTGATCCAAACCTCCGACCGTCCGGATTCGCATGGCACCATGTCTTTGTGCTCGCCGATGTACGGGGACACTTGGGTCATGTGTTGCAAGACCGTGAAATGGGCTTGAGCGTGCGATCCGGATCGGGAGTGATTGATTTCCTTCCGATGGTCCCGATACCATCCACCTTTCCTCATGACGAGATAGAGGCACACCCATCGGTTCCACCGAGCTATGTAGTCGACGCAGAACTCAATGACCTCTTCGGTTGCATAACCTTCGATGATCTCGCTCCTCGGTCGAGATCGATTCGTACATAGGACTTGAGAATTCCCATATACCTCTCGAACGGGTACATATGACGTAGGAACACAGACCGCATATCTTTATCTCTTTCACAAGATGAACAATGAGATGGACCATGATATCAAAAAATGACTGAGGGAAATACATCTCAAGATGACATAGAGTTGTCACCACCTTGGTGCAGAGAGCATCTAGTCCTTGGGGATCGATGACCTTCGAGCGATTAAGTTGAAGAAATAACACGACCTCAAGATTGCCACTGACCTTGTTGGCAAGATACCCTAATTGCAACAGAAGCATTTGTGTCATCAAGACATGACAATCATGAGACTTTATACCAATTAACTTCAAATCTTGCATAGAACCAAGTTTCTTAATGTTAGCGAGTAACCAGACGGACTTTGACACCATGCAAGCTTTGGCACAATTCATTTCTCTCGCCTTGGACATAGTGTAGCAAGTGGTGGAAGGTATGTTCGCCTTTATCGGTCTCTTTCGGTGCTAACTCGGTCCTTATGTTCATATCAACCAAGTCACGCCGTGCGTTAACACCATCCTTTGTTTTGCCACTAATGTTCAAGAAGAGACCAATGAAGCTTTCACATACATTCTTCTCCACGCATGACGCCGATGCAAGGACTAACTTCTAAGTGCTCCCAATAAGGCAAGTCCCAAAAATTGACCGCTTCTTCCGGATGTTCTTCCGACGGGTTTTAATTTACGCCTCTTCCCAAGCACAACAACTATATCCTTAACCATATCATAGACCTCTTTCCTCTAAAAGCCCTTGAGCCGAATGTCCTTCTTATTTCCGCGAATTGTTTCTTCATCTTGCGGTATGGGTGACTCTAGGAAGGAACCTCACGGTGACGCATATACACGCTTTGCGCGAGTTGTTCAGCCATACACTCTCCGTAGCATCTAAGCGGTTATGACAGCTTTGGCTCCTTTGCATCAAGCCCGACAGTTACCAAGGGCAGAAAAATCATTAATAGTGGAGAACAACATGGCGTGTAAAGAGAAGTTCTCTCGTTTGTACGCATCCCATACTTGTACCCCTTCGTTCCACAGTGTCACAAGATCATCCAGTAATGGTGCTAGGTACACATCAATATCGTTCCTAGGTTGCTTCAGCCCTTGGATAAGTAGTGACATCAAAATGTACTTCCGCTTCATACACAGCCAAGGAGGAAGGTTGTACATACATAGATTCACGGGACAGGTGCTATGTCGGCTGCTCATGTTACCGAAAGGATTCATTCCATCTGTACTCAACCCTAACCTTATGTTCTTCGGTTCCACACCGAACTCTTTGAAGGTCCGATCAAGTTTCTCCACGGGCGTAATCAGCAGGGTGTCTTAGCTTTCCATCTTTCTTACGCTCCTCCGAGTGCTAACGCAGCAATCTTGCCTCCTTTCGGTTCGCAAATAAATGCTTCAAACGTGGGATCACAGGCAGATACCACAACACCTTAGCGGGAGGTCCTTGCTTCACCTTAGCAGTATTCTTACGCTTGTATCGGAATGCTTTGCACACGGGACATACATGCAAGTCTGCATACTCTTTACGATACAGGATACAATCGTTCAGACATGCATGTATTCTTTCTACTTCCATTCCCAATGGACAAAGAACCTTCTTGGCTTGGTAGGTGGTGCTGGGCAACATGTTTCCCTCCGGAAGAATGTCCGCTAGGAGACCTAACAACGCCGTGAAACTCTTGTCGGACCAACCATTGCTCGCCTTCAATTTCAGCAGTTCAAGTACGTTGACAACCTTGTGTATTCCGGCTGCAATGAGAGGAACAAAGGTTTCCCGAGTCCTCCATTAAGCGCCGAATTTACAAAACTCGTCTCATCAGTAGTTTCTTCTCGCATCGCGTAGCATCGATCCGATTGTCATCGCACGACCTATCCTCATCAAAACACATACCACATCCGGCATATCATTGACTTCCTCGGCGATGTCATCATTATTAACTTCCTCGGCGATGTCGTCATTATTAACTTCTGTATAATCTTCTCTTCACCGTGGATCGTCCAACATATATACCCTTTTTGAAACCCTTCAATCAAGTGCCCTACGACCGCGCGGGTTGTTAAAAATCTTCGACACGCAATCAATGCATGGACAGTACATAAATTCTATCCCCTTATTCAACATATCCTGCTCAACGGCTCTTTTAAAAGCAATCACGCCATTAATGTACTCTTCACTCACACGGTTCGCACCGTACATCAAGTTTCGGTCCATCTACGCTACGCACGTAACAATTAGTAGTGTTAAATTATATTAATAAACCGCAAATACGTTACTCCTCCTATTAACCAAATACACTAAAATTGATTAAAGATAAACCTAGAGCAAATATAAAGAGTTAAAGATCGTTACCCTGAGCTCACGATTTAAAATTCCACATATCCCGCGAGATTCCTCACGCCTTCTCCTTGGACCACGGTGCAATGTGAGACTTAAGTGGACAGGCAAGAGAAGAGCCACAATCAAATGCACCTCCCCCATAAGCTTATCCCTCTCACAAAACACCCACTGCCGAAACAAAACACTCATTCACAACACCCAAACCGAGAGCTACCACCAAAGCCAAGCCTCACAAAGCAAGCATGCAAGCCAAATAGCCATAAGTTGCTAGGGCAACCCACAACCAAGAACAAGACAAGCAAAATAAACAAGCCTCCTACAGCCAACACAGAGCAAAGCTTCTCAAGCCCCTCTATTCCAAAGAATAGATCAAAGGTGCTAGGGCGGGGGGTCTGTCGGGTCTTGATATTTATAGGAGTGGCATATCACAGATAGTTCTTATTACCAACCGTCTGTGATGTGAATATATCATAGACGGTTCCTATAACCAACCGTCTGTGTTGAACTTATACAGACGGCTCCATGTTGAACCGTCTGTGATATCCTCCATATCACAGACGGTTAGTAAGGAGAACCGTCTGTGATATACTCACATCACAGACGGTCTGTAAATAAAACTGTCTGTGATGTGAGTATATCACGCACGGTTCTCCTTGCGAACCGCTCGTGATATGGAGGATATCATAGACGGCTCAACATGGAGCCGTCAGATAAGTTCAACACATACGCTTTTCATGGAACCGCTCGTGATGAGGATATTATCACGATGGTTCTTCATTGAACCGCCTCGTGATAGCGCATGAGCATGTATATGCGCAAATAATTACTAAAAGGAATTGCCCAAGAATAAATAGATGATAAAAAGACCATATCATCACTGCATTTATAAAAAGACCATATTGTTTTTACATCACGCATAATAGACCGCCATATCGCTTTTACACCACAGACATAATAAAAAGGATGAGCGATCCTATCTTAGTCTTCAAATCTTCGTACACCTTCTCGTCGGGCTTTGGGGCGGGATCGATCGCCTCACCAAACGCCTCCACCGTGACCTTGCACGCTCAATTTCCTCTTGTAGATGTTTGGACTCGTAATCAAGTCCCATATAGCCCAGAGGCCATCAACCCGGTCTCCACAGCCTCGCCTAGGCGGACCCGCTCTCCGCAATGTCGAGGTCGCCTCGACTCTGGCCTGCATCCTCGGTGCGGACCAAATAGTTCCATAGGACAATCCCACGACGAGGTTTACTCGCCGGATGCTGGAGAGCCTCGCACTAGTCTGTTGGAGGAGGAGCTCCAATCGACAGATGATCGCCGTTATGGTCTCCGGTAGATGGGAGGGCCTTCAACGGATTGCATTGCGAACGGACGCCTTGTTCGCAGTTTGGGCCAGGTTGCGACCAGAGAGGTGCGAGTACACAACCAAAATGTAGGCCACTACAGCCAGGACGAGAGAGGAAGCCATTTGGAATTTGTGGAGAGAGAGGGGATGATCAAGGAGGTTCGTGAGAAATCCCTTTGATAAGGGTTGTCTATTTATATAAAAGAAGTAGTAAAGCTGGAGCAGGAGACGAAGAGATGAAGAGACACTCGCGCGGGAGCCGAAGAGATTGAAAGGCATATCACAGACAGTTCTATCATGGAACCGTCTGTGATAATAAATCACAAATGGCTCTATTAAAGAACCATCTGTGATAATAATATCACAGACAGCTCTATTAAAGAACCGTCTGTGATATGGTAATATCACAGACAGTTCTTTAATATAACCGTCCGTGATATCCTTTTTATAAAGAGGCGCACCGCTAGGGTTTTGCTATTTACTCGTCACTTCCTCTCCCGCGCCCCTTAGGCTCTCGCGCGCTCGCCGGCTCCTCTAGGGTTCACCTGCTCACCTCCCCGCCGAAGCCCGGCGCCGCCGCCCCCGACATCGACGACGCTGCCTACGCCTCGACGTGCGGCCTCCTCCCCGTGTCGGCCTCCTCCCTATGCACAGGCCTCCTCCCCGCGCCGTCCTCCTCCCCTGCACCGGCGCCCTCCCGCGCCGCCCTCCTCCCCCGCCCGCCTCCTCCCGCGCTCCCTCCTCCCCGCGCCGGCCTCCTCCCGCACCGGCCTCCTCCTTGCACCGTGAGTTGTTGTGCAAAGATCCTCTCTCGTGAGTATTCCTATATTACGATTTGTCTCGGTGGATATATTGACTTTGATAGTCTTTGATAATATGTGAATCGAATCTAGTACTAAAGATATTGCAAATTGATCAAGAGGCTTTGTTGACATGCTCGTGATGAACTTTGTCTTATACCGAGATTGAATGTGATAGTTAGTTCATTCTGAGCTCTATTGTATTACTTGCTACCACAATTTGATATACCGTTAACTTGTTACTTTTGCTGAATGTCGTTATTCTGATTCTTCTGGTTCGCTCTGTGATGAACTTTGTCTTATACTGAGATTGAATGTGATAGTTAAGATCATTTTTGGTAATAGTTGAGATCATTTGACAGTTAAGCAAAGTATTGTTTAGAGCTCATAGTTTGAATTTATACTATCATATTCATTTAATGAAGAGTATAGATAATAGGATTGAGATGGCAAAGACTTGTTCTTTTGCAACTCTCCTTCTGAGAGCACAAACTATCATCAATCATTCTTTATATATTATGTTTGTGCATCATTTTCGGTTAAGTTGAGTAAATCTGCTTGAATCTGGTCAGTTAGAGCTTAAGCATATTGCTTCATGCATATATAGATAGCAAGTGTTTACATGGAGTCCAAGATCGCTTCGCCGCCATCGACGTCGCCGAATGAGTCTGGATCTCCGAGGAAAGTGGTACGTACGCGAGATGGCAGAGGAACATCGAAAATTCCTCCGGGCCTAATGACCGTCACGGAGGTCAATGCCAATGGGATCCCTGTGAGTCCCCAAAGCGCGGCGATTCCGACCATCTGCATGGATACTTGAAGGAACGGTCCCCATCACCACACCGAGCCGACACCGTGGTCGGCCGATCAAGACGCGAGCCGTGGGACGGTTTTAAAATCGCTCACTTTCCCACCGCAGACCGGCGCGCGTGGAACGCGCAGACGCTGTCTCGATCGGAAGGCGTGGAGGACCTTCAAGAGCGTGCTTGTCACGGCACGTGAACACGGTCGAACGCCTTCACGGCGATAAATTTTGTCGCGGGATATATGGGACGCCTTTGTGCAAATGAAGACGACGACCGAATTTCTTGAGGAAAGTGCGACGCACAAGGCTCTCCACAATCGAACACTCACCCCACAAACTCGCACCGCTGGTACGCGTAAAATCACGCAATGGGCGGCGGAGGACGAACGAAACAATGCCATTTGCCGAGATCACAGACAGCGTGCTTTCTCTTGGTTAAGAGCGAGGGCATCACCACGCCTTCGCGAAATCTCTTTCACAAAACCGCAGATCGATGTGGCCAACCGTGGTAAATATGTCTTCGAACTACCTAGTTGTTAATAAGTCCATAACTTCATAATGTCTATAATAACATGATGACCTCTTGCAGCAAGAATTGAGTTCGCATGATTCCAAGGCTCCTTCCAAGCGCATGGAGAAGGATATACTATCTACGGCCGGGAAATAAGGAGCACCTGGTCGCACGCGAGGCAAAGGGGTTAACGATCTTGGAGGGATGGATTCCTGCACGACTACTACACGATAGGAGTAGGAAGAGATCCAAGGCCGAGTACGCATACGAGTTGGAACATGTGCTTACTACAAAATTTGAAGGAAGAGAACGAGTGCATCGCAAAATTTAAAGAAAAGATAGCAAGATTGCAGACCAAGTGAATCAACTCCTACTCCTCAACCGCCGTAAGTCGCCCGTTGTTTTGGGAGCCACCCTTCTCAACATCGGAGTAGCATTGCGTCCACGCAAAATTATGAACATGATGACGTCCAATTACCTATCGACGACATCAAGGTAATGTACATCACTGGAATGCTCCAAAGATAGACCTATAGGACGCCTTAGCTAATTGCATATCGTTTTGTAGGAGCCGACGCACTACACGCTCCAAGTGAGGATGGTTGGGATGTCTATTGAGGTCGGGCGGGGTGGCGATCCATGCAAGGAAGGGATAGTGCAAAGACAGTGCCTGTGTGGCGCAAGATTACGCCAGGGTCCAGGTGGACATGGTACATGACAATTTTAGGGTCGTCCCGCTCGAGATTCGCCCAACGACGACATCGTAACACTAGGGGCTGCCGCGGTACGCTTTATCCAGTGGCCCAAGAAGGACATCGCTCGACCCGCAGCGCCGCTCAACCTTTGATGACTCCACCCCAACCATCTCGACACGACCATGCCTCCAACAGACCCAAGAAGGACATCGCTCGACCTCAGAGGACGCATCAACCTTTGATGACTCCACCCCAACCATCTTGACACGACCATGCCTTCCAACAGACCTCCATGACTACACCTCAACCTTCGCTCGAAGCCCGCCTCATCGGCTCCCGTGGAGAAGACACCGAACGAACAAAAAGTGTGTCGCCAGACGGTTCCCGAGTCATCTCACAGAAGACGCAGAGCGGCAAGTCGCTCGTGACAAATCAAAATCGAAGAACATTAAGGCGCTCCGCCTCCTAACCCTAAGAAATACTCTTTCGAAGTCCGCTGGCGACCACCACAAGATTAGCCTACGCTGTGTTAGGTTGTCAGAGTTTGCATACCTGGTACTTGCACAAGACCAAAGAGAAAGGATGCGCTGATGGAATCATCGTCAGATACACGGAGGAGTATTTCCTCCACGAGTTGGCCCCCTTCGTCGTGGGCTTCGACGACTTATTCGACCTATTTAACCTCAAAGCCTTCGATGCCTCACTTCTACGATGCTGGACACCGTAAGTGTGTACAATCAAGTTCTACATTCACGTAATACCGAATATAACAACTCATTGCTTATGTATAGATACATGATTAAAAATGCCCTACGATTGAAAGAACCGTTGGGTTTCTCGACCCACACGTGGTCTCCGAGCAAACCATCTTGGTAGACGATCCTACGCCGAAATACATAACGATTGTGATTGCTTGCTCAAAACGACAAGGACTACATAATGGTGCCCTACAACCGAAGTAAGTGCTTCACTACTTGCTATACAAATTTTATTTGTACTTTATACGCAGACGAACTTAGGTTTAATGACTCAAGCGACATACATGAGTAGACACCATCGATCCTTTTAGTCATTATACCAAAGAGGAACCAGTACTATACCTTGATTCCTAGTCAAAAAAGCTACGACTTCACCCTTGTGCAAGGAGTACTGACAGTGTGCTCATTTCCTCCATACATAACTCTATTGTAGTCTTCCTTCGCTTGAAATGGCCGAGGTTAACTTTTTGGAAACATGTAGGTCGTTCATCTCCTATATTGCCGAGGGAGGGCTATACAAGGGAACGAAAGCCACATTTAATCACAGGACGCAAATTCCGGTACGTGCTACAACACAATAATCCTATATCATACTTTGTAATAATACGTCTCGAACTGACTATACATATATATGTAATTCTATTTTTGCAAAGGTCACAAAGAAAAGCGTAAGAATGTGCATTCTACGTTTGCCATCATATACAGATTCTCATGAGTGCTAAGTTGAAGGATCCCGAGGTTAGTCAATCTCGCAATAATTATTTTCTAATTATAAATTTAAATATATATGCTTACTACTTTACTCTTGCTAGCTACAGGGCTTGAATATAGATTTAGATTCACCCGTTCAGAGAGAGATCTCGGATGTTCGAGGGAGGCTCTGCACCTTCATCATGACGGATATCATTGGCGCCGACAGAGAGTTTCACTACTCCAACACCGCTGAACTACCTTGAATGATTCATTAATTGTAATTCACTTTGAATAGTTGTAATTCAATTGTAACTCTAGCGACAATATTTGATACATATTCGTTTCTAATTGATTTTGAGTTATAAATGATCACTTTGAGTGTCAACGATTGATTCATCCGTAATGTATCTATTTTCTCGCTCGCTTGTTTTCAGAGGGCATGGCTAGCAATTCCGAGGCTAATAAAATCAAAAATAAATTAGTTAGATCGAGTTAAGAGTTCATATTAGCACCGCTCGTGATATATGGATATCACAGACGGTTCATAATTAGCACCGCTCGTGATATGTGGATATCACGCATCGTGTAATTATGAACCATCGGTGATATCCCGATTCTACGATGATATCCACATATCACGCACGGTGCTAATTATGAACCGCTCGTGATATCCATATATCGCGACGGTGTATGAACCGATATGGATATAGAACTAGAACCGCTCGTGGTTGTGACGTATCACGCACGGTTGGTAATAGAACCGCTCGTGATATGTGGATATCATACGGTTATTAATTAGAACCGCTTGTGTTGTGACTTATCACGACGATTTTTAACCATTCGTGATAACCGCCGCTATCACAGACGCATAAAAACACGTAGCATTTGCTCAACTGCTCGTGATGACGATTCAACCGTGCATTATAAGCATATGTACACTGCCAATATAGAGATATCTTGTTATGTGTTATGTAGCCTAATTTGTTCTAATGCATTGTCATACTTGGATTGTAAGTGATGAAAGTCATGGCTGTTGTAGAGGAGGTTGCTCTCGTCACATGGTTCTAGCATGGACCAAGTTAAGCATGACAGCATAGGAGATCTGGGATCTACTCACACTCTTCATCTCCCGTTCATGTAATTCTAGTCATTCTCTTTCCCAGTGTTGTTCCTGACCTGCAATATTGCTTCTTCCACTAGGTCGCTAAGTGTATGAATTTCTCCGCAAGGTAACAAGCAAATGAGAGTAGAATACTGATGTCGGTACTGCACTCAAGGCGTTGGAAGTTCGAGTGACTCTGGAGTATCGCAGTGTGCTGAGTGCAGAGTGCTAGCGACATGCTGTAGTGCCACCTATGTATGTACATAGCTCGTAGTAATGCTCTAACCTTAGGCTAGTTTTGCTCATCATGTAGATGGTCGGCTAGTTTATGTGCTTGTGATTCTTTCTTTCTTTCCCCTTTTTTAACTTATATATCAGCCTACCACATAGTGGGGGCATGTTAGCATATTATGGCATGTCTTCGCTTTTACCTTCATTTCTTTGAGGATAAATGCTATGGTATGTATTTTGACTGTGTGTATATATATGCATGCGGTTATATGTAGCTTTGTGCATGGGCTAACAAACTGTTTTGAGGTATTAGTGTGTTGGATCTTGGATGCCATCAGGTCATTCTTTTTCAGGTGAAATCTGGAATATAACTGTGGAATTGCAGTCAGCGTTGCATTGGGCATTTGGGCTATTGGCATATTTGGATATATGGGTGCTGTCTGTGTAACCAACTATTCCCGAGTGTACTTGGTTGATATACACTCGGGAAAGTATGTTGTTCATTTCCTGAGTGTCCTTACTTGACATACCCTCGGGAAAATTGTGAATATGCATGCGTGTTGGATCACCACGTGGCTAGATTTCCCGAGTGTTTTTCAACGGACACTCGGGAAAGTCTGTTACGGTGTTGAACCCGTTGTGCCAACTATTCTCCCGAGTGTTAGATGTTTCCCGAGTGTAAATCCTAACACTCGGGAAAGCTATTTCTCCCGAGTGTAACTTTTGGAAACACTTGGGAAACCAGTTTTCCCCCGACTAAAAGATCCCGAGTGCCTTTTCCCGACGGCCGACCTTCGGGAAATTTATTCCCGAGTGTTTTGGACACTCGGGAAATTCCCATTTTCTGGTAGTGTATCTAGCTTGCGGCTTGCCAATCGAATGCATGGGTCGCGTTCTGATCATCTGATGAGTGGTCGATCGGCATTATTTCTCCGAAATGCCGGTTTTATTGGGTTAGAGAAAGGCACATATTCGATCCCATTGTTCCTCTCCTATGGAGACGAAAGAAACCCGATGCTTATATACGAGGGTTTAAAGAAAGATAATATAACCACGGCATCAAGCACTTATATAAAAGTTATTTTCTCCGATACAAGCATCTCTTTTGTAGGTGCTTAGATGATTGTATTATCGATTAATTATGTATAGTTATATATATAAGCATCTCTTAAGCACCAGTGTCTAATCAAATATTGATTCTACAAAATAAGCATCTTATCTGTCCTATATACCAAGAAAAATCTTTTTTATTTTCTAAGCACCCTAAAGCAGGCATGCATGTTTCAGAATTCAGATACAATGGAAGCATCCGGAAGGATAAACCACCAGCTAGCTAGAATCTGTGCGTGCGTGTGCTTCTCGTCGCAGATTTTTCTTAACCCCGGTACATAAAGCAACGGAAGCCTTTATGCCGGCGCATCCAAACAAGGCCTGTGTATTGATATTTTAAAGGGTTTTCCGCTATTGTCATCTATTTATATAGGTTTGCTCCAATGTAGATGGATGCGCCACTTATTCAAGCGACACATTTGATTCTTAAAATGTTGGTCCCAAAACCCAAATTCTACCGTGTCTACCTCTGTGGGGACTCCGAAATCGAATCCGTTAAGTCAAGTGATTGCGCAGAAGGCACAACCCTAAACATGAAACGAAACTGATTTCAAGATTCCCGAATATGCATCTCATATTAGTTCCCAAGGATCAGTGACTAACATGTACATATCCAAACAACATGGATCACAACCATTGTCAACCATAAAAAAAAAATAGAAGCATTAGTATTTCAATCCCAACAAATAGGATCTAATGGCCTGATTTTCATATAAAGGCCAACCGGCCAAATCTGATCATAAGACAATAAATTGCAGCGAAAGAAAACATGAAAATAAAGGTAAATTACCAGGTTGGCATGTCCAAAACCCACAAGCAACCAACTGGAGTTAAAGCCGATGCATCTGCCGCTATCACCCAAAACTAGTGCGATAGTTAAAACCATTTCGTGCGACGTTCTCTCCTACCACAAGTGGTGAAAGCACCTGAGTACAAAAGGTACTCGCAAGACTTACACAAACTAATAAAAGAAAGTGTACGAGAGGTGCTATGCAAAGGATATGAGATTATACATGATAAGGCTGTCCAAAGAATGGTTATAATGGCATAAGTTTTACATAAAGCAACCAGTTTGTTCCTACATATTCTAGTTTTCAAAAGCCATTAAGTAAACCAAAATTTTGGACTACAAGAGTTTTGAGTGATAACAGATAGACATATATCAAACAATACCAAAGTGGCAAACCCACTTTGATATACTATCAATGCATGACAAACCGGTCATGCCAATACCAAATTGTTCCCATATCAAGTTTTAAATTCCGAGTCTACAATGGTGACAATTAAAACCAAGTCGTCCGTAACCGTGGACACGACTATTCGAATAGTTTTAACCCTGCAGGGGTGTACATCTTTACCCACATGACTTGACTAGCCCGTAGCCTTATGAATAACGACACACTTCCTTTGGTATGTTGGCCGGAGAAATCAAGATTTGGTATTTTTCAGCAAGTTGGCATTATTGAGTTGAATCACCCATGCGAGACCTGATCCCGCTTAATACAAGTTTCTGATAGAACCTGCTAACCGAGGCATGCAAGTTGTACTAGGAATGCTGACCCAATCGACAAAAATTAAAGTTGTGCTCACTGCACATAATAGATTGCAGTCGGAGCCCTTAAGAACAACATGATCATACACATGCGTCCTTACCCTTAAGAACATATGGTATAGGTACAAGACCAAACACATATATCCTTATCCACCTGTTTTCCAACTCAATAACATCATCCCCTTATTTAACCAAGCGGCGCCCATAATACCGCATGTGGAAGTACGATTGATACTTGGAGTAACCGCCCAAAAACTTCAGTCCTTAATGATCTAGACAAGACGACCACATACCCAATTCTCGTGCACGAAGGCACCCACACTATCCACCACTTGTCCAGATCCAAATCATGTTTCAAAGATCAAAATTTATACTAAAGCATCAGATTCAAGATCTATACAAAACTTAGAAACATAAAATATTCAGTGTTTCCCTTGATTGACGAGATAAGCCCGTCAACCGAACTAACGTATCTAATGACTTACAGGGCTAAGCATTTATACAAAACATAAGTACGATCACAATATATCCAACTTAAGCTCAACTGTATGGAATGATTAAGGATAAACCACAAGTATTAGGATATAACTAATCTAAACTCACAAATTAAAATATATGGCAAAAATAGCATGCAACCAATTATTATTGTAATTTAAAATACTAAAGTACAAACACTGGGATCAAGATGATGCAAGAGGATGCTTGCCTTGGTAGTAAACCACTTGTTCAAGTCCTTGGAAATAAACCACTTGTTCACTCTCAGTTGCGTATTCGCTCACGTCTGGCACATCGAAATCTAAAGAAAACAATAACGAATAAACACTGATAAAGCCGAGAAATCCAAAATGCTGAAAATGCATGAGATTTACATATTCATGAGATTATGATTTTAGATGCATTTAGTTATAGATTGGAGTTCATATGAATTTCTTATAGACTTTTGAAGTTAATTCAATTCTTAACGTAACCATAAAGACGGATGATACCTAGAGCCTAAGCGATGTTGTTTTCCTTAACAGGGCACCTAGTACTCACAAGCACTCTCTCCAGGCTTGCTATGTATAAATCTAAGATGATCATACAGTCAAAATCAATTCTCTTATATGATCTCCTCTCAATTAGTCTTCTAATTTCTTAACAAGTATACTCAGAAGAATAGCTTAAATCATCATTTTACTAACTACTATGACAACTATTCACTTATAAGTGAAAAGACAGAAACTTCCTGCTTGTTTTGAATAAGCATACTTGGTTGTCAGATTGGATTGCTACTAGAAGATAAATGTCCAATTGACTAATTGAGTTAGGACACACTATCTACTGCCTTAACAAGGTTATAGCTCAAAGACCAATCTGATATTTTCCAGAACACTGTCCCTATAACCTACAACATCAATATTTTCCGAACTGAAGTATTATCAGCTAATCTCCTTTCAAATTCAATCTTCCAGTTTGCTATCTCAAATGACACTCACAATAATTGCTAGCAGAAGGAAGGGTTGGTAAAGCAAAAAGGGTTTACTGACATTTCAAGTTTTCTTCTGATCCACATTTCTTCTCTGATTAACACTTCCTCAAAAAGAGAGTTCATTGATCTCTATTGGTTTCAGACAATCCACATTTATATTGGTTTTGTCAGGTTTGGTTGCTGCTGGAAGAAACTTGTCAAAAGACTCATGAAGACAAACTCTAACCACTTGAGTTAGACTTACTATTAGCATACTGACAATTTTATCATCTTCTTTCCGTTCAACTACCAAGCAAAAGATCTAATCCTTCTAATCTGGAATGCTACTGACAACTAATTGACCAACTGACTAACAGCATTACGGAAGACTTTAACTACTTAAGGTTCACTGATAGTGTTAACTGTTCAGATCAAACTTGTTTCAGATTAGGTCTCCTCTGTTAGACAATTGCTCAAAAATTAAATGAACCAAAGAAAACTCTAATTATTAGAGTTAGACATTCTATTAATCCAATGCCATTTTCGATTACCCTCAGATCATCTTCCCTATCCAAAACTTACAACTAGACATCTTTCTTAACCAAAAGCTACTGACTGACTTCATACAAATTTCAAATTCATAAGGATTTTCAGGTTTGATTGGTACTGCTAGATAGTTGCCAATTTACTAATGGAATTAATACAACTTTACTACTACCTTATCTAGATCATTGGCCCAAAGGCCAAACTTATGGTTTTCAGTTTACTGTTCAGACACCTACAACAGAATGACTATCAAAACTAAAGTGCCACTTTATTCAGATTTCAAGTTTCAGATTAACTATTTCCATTGAGTGACTTAGTGGGCATGTACAATATTTGTTAGCATAACAAGCTGAGTTTGCAAATGGTTTCCCCACTGACCAAACAGATTTTCTCCTACCATCTTCTCTTCTCTGTTGGTTTCTGAATACTTTCTTCCTTATTAGTTTTCGGATTTGAGTTGCTACTGTTAGGTACTTGTCAAATCCTGAAATGCTTCAGATTACTGATCTTCAAGTTTGGTTACTTCTGTAAGATAGTGGTCCAAAGACTAATTAGGTTTAGACAACTCTATCTACTGAATTAACAAAGTTATTAGCCCAAAGACAAAATGAATCAAAGCCCTTCTAATTACAGGAATTGGTCAAGTTACTAGTCTTCTGATAACTCTGAAATTCTCCAGACCACTATTCAAACAACCTACAACAACCAGTACTTTCAGAACTAAATCTCCACTAACTAATCTTCCTTTAAACTCTTAACTTCCAATTTTTGCTAACTCTCTGGAGTGATTCAATTGACATTCACAGTACTTGTTTACGTTAGAAGTGTGGTTTTTCAGATGGGTTCTACTGACACTAACTTTCTTCATCTCAGTCCATTAGTTCATTCAAAAGATTATATTGATTTGTAAATCAACCTTTCCACTAATTCACTGATCCAATTACTAAACACTTATATAATTGATTTAATCAGTTCATAACCACTCTTAGCTAACAACTGAACCTCAGGTGGCTCTACAGATCAAAGACAGAGGAAACACAGAGGGAGCTATAGGAGCAGACAGGGGAGGCTCGGGCCGGTTTTGGGCGGCAAATCGCCGGCAATTAGCGCGGCGTGGAGGCCAAGGCGAGGGCCAAAATGGGTTTCCAAGGTGTCAAGGGAGCTATGGGTGGTTGCGGGGTGGCCGGAGATGTTAGTGTGATCTCAGGCATTTGGCCCAACGGCCAAATGCCACTTTGATCGCGCCTCGATCGGGGCGTCCATTTGGTCGATGGGCCTCGCCGCCGCCATATAAAGAGAGGTGGGGCGGCGCACGCACGACAAGGTTCATCGTGCCGCCACCAGACCCACCAACAAACCCTAACCGATCTGAGGGCGGCGCTCCAGCGACGGGATCGACCCACCACGCCGTCGCCGTCACCGGATCTACTACGCCGCTCCCCTTCCCCGCCATCGGACATCGCCGCCATGGCCGGCTCTTCATCCTCTACGACGGACGGTCAGTACTCCCTCTCCTCTCCTCTCTCCCTTCCCTCTCATCTAGAACCCAGACAAGATCGAAGTTTACGAGAGACACCGTGGCGATCGCGCGTGATGAGCGGCCGGCTGTGGGGGTGAAAACGGCGGCGCGCCAAGAGGACTAAGGGAAATAAGGGCGCGCGTGGGCGTGAGTAGAGCTCAAGGAACTCACTGGGGTGCTCGTGCGGCGGAGGGTGGCCGAGAGAGCTGTCCACGGTGACCGGGGCGGCGCAAGGTAGCTCCGACGGCGGCATCTGGGAAGGGCGTGGAAGGAAAGAAGATAAAGCCAGACTCGGGAGCGACTACGTGGCCATCTTACAAAATGGCAAGTGTGAAATAATGTTTAATAAAGAATGTGTTGGTCTTGCCATCTTACAAAATGAGCTTTATTTGTTATCACTATGTGATGATGTGCATGTCGTATGCGATAATGGGAACGTCGCGTGCGAAAGTAAATGAATCTCGTCTCACGAATTTAAAGTAAAACGAAAGAGAACTCTAGATGCGTCGTCGAAATTATGGCACCGCTGCTTAGGCCATATTTCGGGGGAGAATAGAAAGACTAGTTAAGAATGATATTCTTCCTCCATTAGAGTTCTCGGACTTAGAACATCGCAGGCGCATTAAAGGAAAATATGTAAAGAAAATTAAGAAAGACGCCAAAAGAAGCACAGAATTCTACAAATTATTCACACCGACATTTGTGGTCCTTTTCCGTGAAAAGTGTGGATGGATATGACTCGCTCATAACATTCACAGATGATTACTCCGTTATGGATATATTTATCCAATCAAAGAAAGAAATGAAGCCTTGGATAAATTCAAGATATTTAAGGCTGAAGTTGAAAACCAACACGATTTAAAGATTAAGATAGTCCGATCTGACCGTGGGGGGGAGTACTACGGTCGGCATACCCCATATGGACAAGTTCCTGGACCTTTTGCAAGGTTTTTACAGGAAAATGGTATAGTAGCCCAGTATTCTACACCGGGCGAACCTCAGCAAAATGGAGTAGCTGAAAGACGCAACCGTACCCTGATGGATATGGTGCGAAGCATGATGAGCTATTCCACACTGCCATTGAGTCTATGGATGGAGGCGTTGAAAACCGCCATTCATATTCTCAACAGAGTGCCTAGTAAGTCGGTGCCCAAAACACCGTACGAGTTGTGGACAGGAAGAGTTCCCTCAATAAACCACTTACGTGTGTGGGGGAGTTCTGCTGAGGCTAAAGTATTTAACCCAAACCTTGGGAAACTTGATCCCAAAACAGTAAGTTGTCATTTCATTGGTTACCCTGAAAAGTCAAAAGGTTTTCGTTTCTACTGTCCAGACAGATATACAAAGTTTGTAGAAACGAGACACGCTGTCTTCTTAGAAGATGAAATGATGAGAGGAAGTATGGCAGCTCGTGAGTTTGACCTTGAAGAGAAGCGGGTGTATGCACCCACTCCGATGATTCAAGAGCCATTCTTCACACTACCTCATTTGCCGCACCGACGGTGCAAGACACTGTGGTGCCAAAGACTGTTATTGTTCCTCCGTGGCAACAATGAATGAGAATGAGGAACTGCGTTTCTTGAGATTCTATAGAACCCATTGCCACGGATGAGGGGAGCAACAATGACCTCAAATGTAAGATGTACCAAATGAGGAGGCCCGGGAGGTCTCAAAGAGTAAGAAGATCAGCTATTTCTGATGATTATCAGATTTATCATACAGAGGAATTTCAAATGGAGGATGATCCTATCTCATTTGAAGAAGCCATGAGAAGCGAAAATTCCTCAAAATGGCTTGAGGCCATGGAAGAGGAGATGAGGTCCATGAAGACTAATAAAGTCTGGGACTTGGAAAATATTCCTAAAGGAGCCAAAACAGTAGGCTGTAAATGGGTTTACAAGACAAAGCTTGATTCCCAAGGGAATGTAGAAAGATACAAAGCGCGACTTGTGGCAAAAGGCTTTACGCAAAGAGAAGGGATTGATTACAATGAGACCTTTTCTCCAGTCTCATGTAAAGATTCCTTCAGAATCATAATGGCATTAGTAGCACATTATGATTTAGAGTTACATCAGATGGATGTAAAGACGGCATTTCTTAATGGGGACTTGGAGGAAAATGTTTACATGGCACAACCGAAAGGTTTTGTCGTGGAAGGAAATGAAAGAATGGGATGTCGCCTAAAGAAATCGATTTATGGGTTAAAGCAAGCTTCAAGACAGTGGTACTTGAAGTTTGACAGTACAATAAGAAAATTTGGGTTTAAAGAGAATGTAGAGGACAACTGTGTTTATGCAAAGTTTAAAGATGGAAAGTTTATCTTCCTAATCCTGTATGTGGATGATATCCTACTGGCTAGTAGTGATATGAGTCTGCTACTGGAGACTAAGAAGTTTTTGTCCTCAAACTTTGATATGAAAGATCTTGGTGAAGCTTCGTTCGTTCTAGGGATCGAGATTCACCGGGATAGAAACAAGGGGATATTGGGACTGTCACAAAAGGCATACATAGAGAAAGTCTTAAAGAAATTTGGTATGCATAAATGTAGTCCTTCACCTGCACCTATAGTCAAGGGCTATGATATGGGGATTTTCAATGCCCTAGGAACGAGATGAGATCGATCAAATGAAATCGGTTCCATATGCTTCACTTTGTCGGAAGCTTACAGATGCTCAAGTATGTACACGCCCGACTTAGCATTTGTTACCGGTTACTTGGCGATTCCGAGCAATCTGGAATAGAACATTGAAATTGATAAAGAAAGTCTTGCGTTATTTGCAAGGAACAAAAGGCCTCATGATGACATCTGTAAGATCGATTCACTCCATATAGTGGGGTATATGATTCGATTTTGCGGGAGATGATAGAAAGTCTACATCCGGATATGTGTTCACTCTACCAAGGAGCTATATCGTGGAAAAGCTCAGCAAACCGTCACTACATCGCCCACAATGTATGCCGAGTTTGTAGCATGTTATGAGGCTACGGGCGGTGAAGCGGCTAAAGAAGTTCATACCCGTTTAAAAGTGGTTGACGACATCAATAGACCACTTAAGTTGTATCGCGATAATGAACCCGCGTGAACGTATGCCCACAACAATAAGTCAAGTGGTGCTGCCAAACACATTGACATAAAGTACTATGTTGTGAAAGATAAAGTTCGGATCAAATTATAAGTCTTGAGCATATAAATACCGCAAAGATGTTAGCGGATCCGCTTACTAAAGGCTTACCACCCAACGTGTTCAGAGAACATGTAGCCGCATGGGTTTAAGGAAAGCCTATGATCCCCGGACTAAAAGATGGCCCAAAGGATTAAAGTAACTATTTCAAAGCAGAGGTGTATTGTAATCACAAATCTATCGCGATTGACCGTGACGATGAGACATGTTCTATACACTAACTGTGATGGAATGTGTAAAGTCAAAAGTAATTAAAGATAAAGTATAGATTGAGATCAAGGGGAGAATGTTAGTGTGATCTCGGGCATTTGGCCCAACGGCCAAATGCCACCTTGATCATACCGATCGGGCGCCCACCATTTGGTCGATGGGCCCTGTCGCCGGCGCCATATAAAGAGAGTGGGGGCCGGGCGCACGACGACAAGGTTCATCGTGCGCCACGCACCCACCAACAAACCCTAACCGATCCGAGGGCGCTCGGCTGCCGACGGATCGACCCACCACGCCGCCGCCGCCACCGGATCTACACGCCGCTCCCTTCCCGCCATCGACATCGCCGCCATGGCGGCTCTTCATCCTCTACGACGGACGGTCAGTACTCCCTCTCCTCTCCTCTCTCCCTTCCCTCTCATCTAGAACCCAGACAAGATCGAAGTTTACAGGAGAGACACTGTGGCGACCGCGCGGTGATGAGCGGCGGCCGGCTGTGGGGGTGAAAACGGGGCGGCGCGCCGAAGAGGACTAAGGGAAATAAGGGCGCGCGTGGGCGTGAGTAGAGCTCAAGGAACTCACCGGGGTGCTCGGTAACGGCGGAGGGTGGCCGGAGAGAGCTGTCCACGGTGACCCGGGGCGGCGCAAGGTAGCTCCCGACGGCGGCATCCTGGGAAGGGCGTGGAAGGAAAGAAGATAAAGCCAGGACTCCGGGAAGCAGCTACGTGGCCATGGCGAGCTGGGCTGGCGCAAGGAGAGGCGTGCGCGTGTCCCGGCGGTGGCACGGCCGAAGCAACTGCGTGGCTCAGCACCGATTGGAGAAGAAAGGGGAAGGGCTGGCAAGGGAGGCCCACCGGTCAGCGGCAGTGAAGCGGTGCAAGCCCGAGTGTGGCTCGGTTGAAGTGGTGTGGATGGTCCGATCAAAAATAGATGGCCCAGATTGAGTGCACTGTTCGGCGGTCCGAACGTTTCCCTTGATCTGGACAGTCCGTTTCAAATCGGACGGCCCGCGGTTGGGTCGGGTCTGGTCCGGTGAATTGGTTCGGTCCAGCCAGCCAAAAGGCTCGGTCGCTACAGTGCCAAGGGTTTGGGTGAGGTATGAATAGTTGACTGATTTAGATTTTAAACTCCTCTAGTTTGACCGAGGCTTAAAAGTAGGAAATAAATTTATAAAATTCTAAATTTTTGCAGAGGGGTTCTTGGGACAAACTAGAACTCATATAATTTTTCTAAAACTACTGTTCATGATTTATTTACTGATTTTAAATTCATTTATAAATGATGTTTATTAATTGATCATTGATTTTTCTCCAGATCAAGTTGAGCTCTAAAAATTTAGTAAAAATCATATTAATTTAGGATAATTATTATAGTATTTGATTAAATTATTTTATTGGGTTCTTTACAAGCATTAACTTCAGTTTTATTTTGGGAGTTCCATTTCAAATTTTAAATTTGAATTATAATTGAGGTTTTAAATTGTACAATTTATGCACATGCTCCAAAATGACATATAATTACCAATAACTGAAATTGGGGCTGTGACAACCTCTCGTGTGGTCTACGTTATACTTTAAGACCAAATTGGGTAACTCTTGTGTGGTACTCAAGATTTCAAGTCCAAATCTATGCCTGATTAAAGTGTAATAGTATGAAAGTATTTTTTTATATTTATTCAAAATTAACATGATTTGACTACAAACGTTATTCTACACATTCTAATTGGAAGTCGGTGAAGAAGAGTTTCAAGTACTTTTCACTAGAAAAAGTCTTACGTGTTTTCTTGAGAAGCCACAGGCTATGGCCCATTTAAGACTCGTTTGGATGTAGGCAGACATCAGGCTAATTCCCTGTGACGAACCGCTAATTCGCTAACCATGTATCCAAACAAGTCATCGATTAAAGAGAAATTTTACGGTAAATTCTACTAGTAAGTATAATCTCACAAATTTTCAAATACAAGTTCCGAAAAACATAACTGCAGTACGTGTAGAACGTACGTATACAATTAATACATATTGGAGCGTACGTATATCCATCCATCTAATTAATTAATTAATTCCAGCTAGCGCCTTGCAGGAGGCTTAGCAGCTGCCTCCTCCTCCAGCAGCCGCCGTCTCACCCTGTCGATGTACCCCGCGGCGGCCGCATCAACGCCGTGCAGCGTCGTCGGCTGCACCGCGTTTAGCCTTTCCACTCTTTCGACGGTGATCTCGTCGCCACGCGACATGCTCGAGTATCACTGCTGTTACGAATGAACAACGAGAACAACAAGCTAATTAAGGCTGATCGATCGATGTGTTGGTGTTGAGGTTGCTTTGAGTTGAATCTTGAATGGCCATGAAGGCACTCGAAGTATTTATAGGCCAGCCTTTTGGAAGAAGAGGAGAGGCTCCACGTACGTGGTTGGTCGCATGGGAATCCGATTCATCCAACATGCATATCTGAGAGATTCTAATTCGGAATAATCGATCGAACGAACGGACGCGTAAATATGGAGCATTCCATGCATACAAAAGTGTCTATTATGCCCTTAATAAATCAATAACCAGATTTGATTTATACTACCACCATATACTACTAGTAAAATATACCATAATTTTTTCTCTCTCCAGCGCACGCATAGTAATCACGTACTGCCTTAGGAGCCAAGATAGTATGCTACTGCCTCTGGTCATAGGAAAGTGACCATTTCGGTATCAACAGTACGGTCCTCAATACGTAATTTCGATAATCAAATTTTTATTAGAATACACCTTCAGAGCACACCCTACTATTATGGATGCATTTATGAATATGCCGATACCATTTGCATATGGCAAACTAATATTCATGAAGATATTGTTGATCAGCTAGAATAGTTTGACCGTATTGCACACTCCAGTCGTGGCTACCTCAGCTATCGGCACAGATTTTCTTTCCGGTGTGAGCTGCCTAGCACATAGAGAAACGGGAAGCAACTTGCGACTTTGTGAGCAGTGACCAGCCGCAGTAGTTTGTTTTTCTGGCTGGGAAAAATCCATTTCACACCCAAGTACACGCTGTTTAAGAAGGGAAAAAAAGTACAATCACAAATGATCATTTCCCTCGATTCCATGCAGCTGTTTAATTTGCGGGATTATATTGATGATTTGTGCCATTGAGATATGGAGTGACAAAATAACAATTGCACATCAACTGCTCTTTAATTTGCAGGATTATTGATGATTTGTGTCATTGAGATATGGAGTAACAAAATAACAATTGCACATCAACTGCTGTGGTAAATCTGCCAATTGCCCTTAATTTGTGGCCCTAGCGGATTGCTCGTGCATCTTCTGCTTTATCTCGTCGATGAAAGCCTTTGCCCAGTAGTCCTTCCAGCTAGCGCCTTTCAGGAGGCTTAGCCGCCGCCGCCGCGCGCGCCGCAGCAGCTGCCTCCTCCTCCAGCAGCCGCCGTCTCGCCTCCTCCTCCAACAGCCGCCGTCTCACCCTGTCGATGTACGCCGCGGCGGCCGCATCAACGCCGTGCAGCGTCGCCGGCTGCACCGCGTTTAGCCTTTCCACTCTTTCGACGCTGATCTCGTCGCCACGCGACATGCTCGAGTACCACTGCTGTTACGAATGAACAACGAGAACAACAAGCTAATTAAGGCTGATCGATCGATGTGTTGGTGTTGAGGTTGCTTTGAGTTGAATCTTGAATGGTCATGAAGGCACTCGATCGAGGGCACATGTATTTATAGGCCAGCCTTTTGGAAGAAGAGGAGAGGCTTCACGTACGTGGTTGGTCGCATGGGAATCCGATTCATCCGACATGCATATCTGAGAGATTCTAATTCGGAATAATCGATCGAACGAACGGACGCGTACATATGGAGCATTCGATGCATACATGCATAGCTCTCTTTTACGGTACACTCAATTTAATATAGGCTGTCAGTTCTTTTCGATTCAATGGTTCAGATTAGTTAGGATTTAGTTATACTACAATCGGAAGTATGGATAGTAGAATCCTGAGAAAGGTAGAATTGTCATTGCTCATATGTGGGATTGTATGACACAAAGGTAATATTTTCAACATTATTTGAAAAAGTTCATAATACCCCTACGAACAAATTATAAATACCAAAGAGTCTATTATGCCCTTAATAAATCAATAACCAGATTTGATTTATAAAATATACCATAAATTTTTTCTCTCTCTCTAGCTCAATTCACTTTTGCTGAATTGCACGCTGATTTCGTCTGCATGCATGCGTGAGGGCTATACATGTCGGGTGCATGCATTCAAACTAGAATCGGATTCCGTCGTTCGATCGCATGCACAAACGAAATTTGAGGCTATCTATGGCGGGGTGCATGCATTCAAACTAGAATCGGATTCCGTCGTTCGATCGCATGCACAAACGAAATTTGAGGCTATCTATGGCGGTTTGAGGCTATCTATGGCGGTTTGACCGACCAAGCTTGCGGTCCGACTGGCCATACCAGCGGTCTGATCGCCTGTGACAAAAAAGAGTGATAGAAATGACATTATGAGCTACTTGTTAGTTTATTCCTTGATTCCTTTAATAATCTTTGCAATATTTTCTCAGCAACAATGCCGCACAAGAAAACAGTGACTCGCTCTGCAGCTCCCTCCTCTTCATCAAAAGGAAAAGCTCCTGTTGAGGATGAAAATGAAGATGAGATTGAAGAAGAAGAAGATGCAAGTGGCAACAATGATAGCAGCGACAATAACTATGAAGAATCAGACCATGACAAGGATGAGGATAATGCTCCCGATTACAGTCAATTTATCGGTCTTGATTTGTCAAAGATCAAAAGTGAACAGTATACTATTCTGAGGGACATAAACTAATTTAGATTTTCAAGAAATGCTACTATGGATATGTTCTATACTATGTTTTTGCAGGATGTCTATCAATTGATTTATGCAAAGAAGAAATTTGCCTATCATAGATTTGTGAAGTGGAGCTACCTAAGATCGAATCCAGCTTATAATGGTCTGCATCGTCTATTTCGGAATGTGAGCTTGGATTCTTTGATTTCCTTGAGGTGCAACTTTCATGTCAAGACGATTCGCCAATTTTATGTAACTGTAGATGTGTCCCTTGACCATGATCATCTTATATGGATGATTGGACAACAGCAGCTAGAAGCCTCTAAGGATGAGTTTTTGCTAATGTCGCATCAAATTGTGCCATTTAGGAAAGAAAAAAAAAAGCTCCGGTCTACGCAGCACTTAAATTAGAGGCGAATTGAACGGAAGACTTGATTCGGTCGTTCGATCGCATGCACGTACGAAATTTGGTACGTATAGATGCCTGCCTGTGGATTAAACGAGGACTAGCTACCTCGTAGCTTCACCTGGACTTTGACAAAAGCAGTCAATTAAGCACCAGCCAACGACGGTTCCGACCGACCAAACGAACCCATATATGCACGCGTAGTATTCACGTACTGCCTTAAGAGCAAAGATAGTATGCTACTGCCTCTGGTAGTGGGAAAGTGACCAATACGTAATTTCGATCATCAATTTTTATTATAATACATCTTCAGAGCACACCCTAAAACTATAATATTATGGATGCATTTCTGAGAGAAATTAATGTGCTTATACCATTTGGATATGGCAAACTAAATATTCATGAAGATATTGTTGATCAGCTAGAATAGTTTGACCGTATCACACTCCGGTTTGTGGCTACCTGAGCTGTCGGCACAGATTTTTTCTTTCCGGTGTGAGCTAGCTGGCACATATAGAAACGCGAAGCAACTTGCGACTTTGTGAGCACTCAGCAGCAGCAACTTGTTTTCTTCTCTCTCTTTTTTTGATAAAATCCATTTCACATCCTAAACTCTTCCGAAAAATTCAGAAAACACTATGGTTGATGCCGGCATAAGCGAGCAGTGGCTCAGGCGAAGCTGCCCTGGACCTGGCAAGGCGATGCGATACGGGTGAGCGGAGGAGGCTCCGACAACTATGCTCGGCTTGGGTTTCGACGAGGGAAGGCAACAGCGTTGTGCAGTGACCTGCCACCGTGTGCGGTGTGCTCGGCGGCGGCGTTCACGGCATCAGCTCCAACGTGAACCGGCGTGCTTGGGCAGCGCTACGTGAACGTTTCAAACAGTACACGCTCCAAAAATATACAGCAGTATAATAAAGCTAGTAAGAGTCGTTACGCTCCAAAAATCCCAAGTACACGCTGTTTAAGAAGGGAAAAAAAGTACAGTCACAAATGATCATTTCCCTCGATTCCATGCAGCTGCTAATGATCTCTAGCCTTTAATTTGCGGGATTATTGATGATTCGTCATTAGGTTGATGTGCAATTGTTATTTTGTCACTCCATATCTCAATGACAAGTCGGGATCTACATGTCAATGAGACATAGAGTGACAAAATAGCAATTACACATCAACTGTTGTAGCAAATCTACCGATTACCCTTAATTTGCGGCCCTAGCGGATTGCTCGTGCATCTTCTGCTTTGTGTCGTCGATGAAAGCCTTTGCCCAGTAGTCCTCCGCGGTGCCGCCTATCTCCTCCACCCTCTCCACCCGGACCTCGCCGTCGGCGGCGGCGACACGATCGATCCCCTCTGTTACACGGCCAATCTTTTTCACCTTGTCGACGCAGACTTGGCCGTCGTCGGAGGCGATACCCCGCCGCCGCGACATGCTGGGTCAGATTTGGAGGGCACAGCTCGCACAATTGAGGAAGATGAAACAGGTTTTTAGCTGATGGAACCCTTGGGGGTGTACTTATATATGCACGCATAGTATTCACGTACTGCCTTAATAGGTACGTTTAATTAGGAGATGGGGGCGTACTTATAGATTGGCTGCAAGATGGCAGGCGGCAAGTGGTTCTGATTTGGTCAATGATCTTATTCGCGCAACATTCGATTCCACGAATGGAAAGAATCCTGTGAATTAGCAACGAAATTGAGCACGAATGAACGAGCGGTGCAGGATCGTGCGCTTGTTAATTAAGAAACGTTTGTTTCGCCTGATTGCGCGCCGTCGCATCGCGTCATCAGTCTGCGTACTACGATGATGCAAGCCAATCTCTGGTGTCGCTGAAGAGAGTTTTTTTTTGGGAGGGGGGGATGAACTGCTTTTTTTTTGGGAGGGGGGATGAACTGCTTTTTGTGTGATCACCCTTAGGGCAACTCTCAATGCTCCACCCTGACGTGTTTCTATGCAAGTTCACATAGGAAGGAGGCGATGCAGAGGAAAATTAAAGAGGAGGGTGATGAAAGTCGTTTCCTCCTGGAGGTACAACATGGGCACAAAATCCAAACTTGAAGACAAAAGGTCTGTTTGGTTCTTGACCCTAGTTAGTCATATCAAAATTTTAGTAATACCAAAAACCCAGACAATGCCAAAACCTGGACAAAAAAATATTGTTTGGATCGTAGTCATACCAATTCACGGGCAATGCCAAAATTGATGTGTTTGGATTGTAACCATGCCAAAATTTGCAAAGTTAAAAGTATTTTCTAGTGTGAAAATAATTCGGTTAAGCATCAATTTCCAATAACTATATTTTTTGGGCCAGAGACAAGTTTGAAACCCATTTTAAAATAAAGTTCATTTAAATGAAAAATATCAAAATTGGTTTCACTTGATTTGAAGTTGAATTGAATTAGATATGAATTTTTGAACTCAAAAGAATTTTTTAGTAGAAAAATAACGTTCATACGGTCCGATCAGCTCAAAGTTGATGTTCGGACCAGTCCCAACGGAGTTTTGATTTTTCAAATTTCAAAAATAATAATAAATCAAATAGATTTTTGAAAATTGCAAATAGGGTTCAAAAATTCACAAAAAAAAATCTTAGAATTATTTTGAACTTAATAAAAAATAATTCTAACTTAAAGTTGATTTTTATTTTTGTACAGTAATTATTTTTAAAGGTGATATATATTCTTTTTTGCACTAAAATATGTCAACAGTGATCTTGTTTTGTTGATTAAATGATAAGGAACACAACGGTTCATATGTGGGATTGTCAGTTCTTTTCGATTCAATGGTTCATATTGGTTAGGATTTAGTTATACTACAACCGGAAGTATGGATAATAGAATCCCAAGAGGTAGAATTGGCATCGCTCATATATGGGGTTGCATGACACAAGAATAATATTTTCAACATTATTTGGAAAAGTTCATAATACCCCCACGAAAAAATTATAAATACAAAATAGTCTATTATGCTCTTAATAAATCAATAACCAGATTTGATTTATACTACCACCATATACTACTAGTAAAATATACCATAAATTTTTTTCTCTCTCTCTAGCTCAATTCACTTTTGTTGAATTGCACGCTGATTTCGTTTGCATGCATGCGTGAGGGCTATACATGTCGGGTGCATGCATTCAAACTAGAATCGGATTCCGTCGTTCGATCGCATGCACAAACGAAATTTGAGGCGTAGCTTCACCTGGGCTCGACAAATGCAGTCGATTAAGCACCAGCCAACGACCGTTCCGGCCGACCAATTAATCACGTACTGCCTTAAGAGCCAAGATAGTATGCTACTGCCTTAGGAGCCAAGATAGTATGCCATGTGTAGGTGTAGTATAATTAAATTCTAACTAATATGAATGATTGGATTAAATAAAATAGACAACTCGTATTAATAAATTGATTAAATTAAATATACTGTAAAAAAGCTCTAATTAAAAGGCCCCAGGACACTACACGAAGCTCAGCGATCTGGATCAAACATCCAAACATTCGGTGGATTTCAGCTTTCAATTAGGCGAAGCTTCGCTAAACTGTCCAGTGCTTGCTCCGGCCAAGTAGATGCTATATATAGTAATCAGAAACCATCTGGTCATCTGTTGCGTATGTACGCATGTACGTGCTACAAGTGACTAGTTAGCGCGCAGAACATTTCTAGTGTTCCCAATATATTTGGGGCTATCCGTGCTCCTATTACTCGAAAAACAGTTCAAATAGTTATGAAAAACTTCTGAAAAAATTACATACATAAGGTACGATATAATCTATCATCCCACAAATTTTCAAATACAAATTCCGAAAAACATAACTGCAGTACGTAGAACGTATATAATTAATACATCTGGACGAGGGCTGCAGAACGTATATCCATCCATCTAATTAATTAATTAATTCCATCTAGCGCCTTTCAGGAGGCTTAGCATTTCGGTATGAACAGTACGGTCCTCAATACGTAATTTCGATCATCAATTTTTTATTAGAATACACCTTCAGAGCACACCCTACTATTATGGATGCATTTATTAGAATACACCTTCCAGCTAGCGCCTTTCAGGAGGCTTAGCCGCCGCCGCCGCGCGCGCCGCAGCAGCTGCCTCCTCCTCCAGCAGCCGCCGTCTCGCCTCCTCCTCCAACAGCCGCCGTCTCACCCTGTCGATGTACGCCGCGGCGGCCGCATCAACGCCGTGCAGCGTCGCCGGCTGCACCGCGTTTAGCCTTTCCACTCTTTCGACGCTGATCTCGTCGCCACGCGACATGCTCGAGTACCACTGCTGTTACGAATGAACAACGAGAACAACAAGCTAATTAAGGCTGATCGATCGATGTGTTGGTGTTGAGGTTGCTTTGAGTTGAATCTTGAATGGTCATGAAGGCACTCGAAGTATTTATAGGCCAGCCTTCTGGAAGAAGAGGAGAGGCTTCATGGGAATCCGATTCGTAATTCTGAATAATCGATCGAACGAACGGAGGCGTACATTGTGACGCCCCGTGTTATTACCTCAGGGGTAATAACACTTAAGCGTAAGGCTTACTATTCGTTGGAGCGGTGTTTTACCGGGCAAACGAATAGTAATCCGTATGCTCAAGTGTTATTACCCCTAGGGTAATAACACGGGGCGTGATGTGAGCGCCCGCATTTTTAAGACCTAACCTCGTAGCGGTAATCAGGGTTTAGCAGCGTTAAGCTTTTCTTAGCGGCGAGTTAGCGATAGTATTAGGTCGCTCCCAATTAGCTAAAGCGTGTCGTGTCGATCATTCATGCATTCGCTCCACCATTTCAATCGTCATTCAGCACAACAGTTGATCAATAGATAAATAGAATGCACCGTCAATTGCATTAGACAACAAATCATCAATTGCATTAGATTATTCATCAGTAGTTTATTTTACATCCACAGAATCCAGATCATCTCATTTACATTCATACATCCTATATCATGCAACCCTAAAACAGATTAGTGCTATCGCCTAGAACCATCTCCACTACTCTCAAGCATCACAGTATCTATAGCACAGTGCGTCCTCATCCAACCCCCGCTATCAAAGCTGAGCACCCACCTTCACTCTGCAAAAGTTACAGCCAGTCTCATCAGTGCACAACGCATTCTTATCTCCTGCATTCACAGCCGAGAGCCTCTATTTTACTGCCCCCAGCCCCCCGTTCATTCACCACAGCCATTTCACCCCATTCACCCCAGTCCAGAATAAGCAGAGCCGAAGGCGCTGGGAGCTTGGCGTCGCCAGGCCGCCCGGAGCTCGGCATCACCCAGGCCGGCAGCACCACCCATTCACTGCCAGCATCCCCATCCTCAAGCCGCAGCAGCCATCACAGCACAAAACAAGCAGCAGCATCACCATTCATCAACATCACAGAACGAGGACAAACACAACCAAAACCATCCCATTCATCATTACATCACCAGGTAAGAGCGTGAGCATTTTGAACTGGAGGTGAGCATCACCCATACCTGGTAGCTGCAGCTTCTTCCTCCAGTAGCATTCACCTCCAGATCTCCACCTCTCTAACCTGCATTCACCCATTGAGCATTCATCAGTAGACGTCTAGCAAGAACCTGGTGAGAGCAGTAGAAAGGGGGAGGAGCTTCTGTGCTCGGCGCCGGTGGCAGGTAGGCCAAGCCGGCCAAACCCAAGTCCCCGGGAACCTAGTAGCGGCAAGGACCCGAGAGCAGCGGCGTCGGCCTCTGGCCGCGCCGGATGGGGAGGAGGTGGCCGGATCTGCGCTGGGAGGAGAGGGCCGGAGGAGAGGCAGGGAGCCGGGACCGAGCCGGATCTGGGCCGAGCAAGGTCCGGCGGCGCCTAGGGTTAGAGAGGAAAGAAGGCGGCCGGGAGGAAGAGCAACCGGCGAGCGGCGGCGGCGCCGAGGAGCTGGGGGAGCTGCGGCGTCGGGAGGGCAGAGAGAGAGCAGAGAGGGAGCCGGCGCGAGGGAGCCAAGAGAGCGGCGGTGCTTGAAGCAGAAGGAGGAAGAAGGGGATCGGGCAGAGAGAGTGTGCGTGTGTGTTGAGGGAAGGGGGTAGCGTGTGCGTGGTGTGCTTAGTGTGTGCGTGTGTGTGTGTAGGCCGGGCGTGTGTGGGCTTGTGTGGGCCGGCCGAGTGGGTTTGGAGAGAGAGAGAGAGAGAGAGAGAGAGAGAGAGAGATTAGGGGAAGATTAGGTTTAGGTTAGGATTTGGCGATTTTAGTTAAGTTGTAGATTCTAGTTGTTCTGTAGTGTTGGTACTAGAATAGGTGGTTTATCGTTTGTCTTCTGCTGCTATTAAACTAGCTGGTGCGTATAGGCAAGCGGGCGACTGTCGGAGAGTGCTAACTTCGATTAGACCGCAAAAGCATTTTAGTAATTAAAAATGTGCTAACTTGTAGTCGTCGCTAACTTATGTATCCATATTATCACTCAAATCAGCTACGTATTTACTTATACTATTATTCGCTTCCGATCTACTACGTAAGGCTTAACCGACACCGACATGTGAGCGGTGACTGTAACTTCAGCGGCGCCAACTTTTCCTACTTCTACGAAGGCAAGCGATTCTCTTGAACATTAATATAGTTACTTTAAAAATATACCCTATCTTGCACTATTATATGTATTGCATTAAAATGGTTTTCCAAAACCTAAAGAAAATGATTGAGATAAGATAAGATGATTAAGAAAGAATGAGACTTATTAGGAGGGTAAAAGGGGGCCCTGGCTGGGGAAACGCGATGATGATGATGAGGTAAGAGGTGGGCCCCTTTTTACATATGGTTATAATATAAGGACCAACCAACTCTTGCTCGGTCGATGTCAGTAATTGATGCCAACCATTTTCCCGTTTAGTGGCGCGAAAATGCTACCTTGTTACGTGACTATGCTCTCCACATCGGGTAAGTAATAGGTGTGTGTGAGTGATATGGAGGAACCCAGGACCGGTGGGGGATAGTCCGGAAGTGGGGGATCCAAGGCGCTATATGCGCTAAGGTGGAGTGTTGAGTGCAGGATAGAAGCTGCCTCAACCAACCTCACCAGAACTCGGTGGATGATGAGGTCAGCAGCGTGACTTAATCTGCACCGGCGGAAGGTGATGGGTGGAGAAATTAATCACGTAACCTGGAAAACGTTCTGTATTCTGATCTCGAACCCGCATCTAAGGTAATGCGGTGGACCCTGTTCACAGAGAGTTCAGAATAGCTATGGGTAAAGTGGTACAAAGCCTGCGCAGTGCTAAACAAATCATGAATTCATGCCAGTCTCCAGGATTGGAGTCTACGGGAACCACAGGGGGTCTTTTGTCTCTCCGAGTGACTAGTAGAGTTTTTCAGTATTAAAACTTGCCACCTTTTGTCGAGATTTATTTTCTAAATTGAGATGGCTTAGAAACTGTGATAAAGAGTAGAGATAGTGCATCCTTTGCATCTTTTGCTATTAATGCTTGCTGAGTACATTCATTTGTACTCAACCTTGTTAGTATTCTCCTTTGTAGACCCTAGTCCAGCAGGGAAGTATCCCGAGTGGGGCGAAGGCACTGCAGGTACAGATGAGACCACAGGAGGCGAAGACCCTTACTACGAGGCGCAGGGCGAGATGGACTCCGTATTTGACTCCTGGGACGAATAGGAGGCCAGTGGAGGGTGGCTGGCAAGAAGGGGGTTTAGTCTTATTTTGGCTATGTAAATTAGTATGTGTGCCGTAAGACTTTAGCCCTGCGTGGCTAACTGTTTGAATAAAGGACAGTTTCTATCTTATTGTTCTGATGCGCTAACTCTGGTAAGGCTTACTATTCGTTGGAGCGGTGTTCTACCGAGCAAACGAATAGTAATCCGTATGCTTAAGTGTTATTACCCCTGGGGTAATAACACGGGGCATCACAGATGGTATCAGAGCAATAGGTTAGGGCCACGCTAATAAGATAGAAACCCTTGCCTAACCTAAGTATGCCCTCTACTTGCTATATGGCACTAAGTATCTTAGTAACCCTTGTCTTGAGGTCATTTTCTTCCTCACCCCCCCTGATCAAAATTATTATGTTAAAAGCTTACCTTTCTTTAAAGTGACAACCATACTAACATAGAACTCTTCCTGTTATGCGAGGATGAGTAGGTCCAAGCTTCCAATGAGCGAAAAGAGGACGAGCAAGTGCTTATTTGGGAAGCTCTTGCATCACTTAGGAGCACCCTTCCCACATTTCTTTCAGAGACAGCATGAGTGGCACCCTTTAGTAGGAGTCATAGTTACAGGATCTCCCGGACCGTAGCTATTATGTAGAGTATACTGCAGAGTGGCGTACTTGCACGACTACGGACCTTTGCAGAGGCAGCCCATAGGGCCATCCACGCCATTAGGGCTCACTTTAGTGATCACTTGAGGGTTCTCGCTTGGAGGGTACCACCATGACCCGGGAGGGTTAGGTTTGCGCTTGGACCTAGCGTCACTTCTAGCTATCCATACCCACCACTTTCTCCCGCCACAGCCAGCCTTGCGACAGATACTACCGAGACAATGTTGATGTCTAGTACCATGTTGTATGACTCGACCCAGGGAGCTTTAGCTAGAGCTGAGGAGAGTGTCAGCCTCTGGCAGCAGCGGTGCCATGTCTTTGAGGTTCTTCAGGAGACCCACTATACCTCCTCTTCTGCTATTCCACCATACCCACCCACGTACCCTTCCTCTGACCCAGATCCCAGTTTCTATGCAGTTCCACCCACAGTTCCACCTCCCGCTCCACCCGTAGTTCCACCCACCGTTCCACCTACAGTTCCACCATCTGACCCACCCATTGATCCAGTTGCACCCCCACCTTATCCCTTTTACTCCTTCATAGCCGATAGTTTCACCTCCGTACCTCCCACAGTTCCTGTCCCTGACCCATCCTATGAGCCTTTCGTTCCCATCCCTTCTCCTCCTTACCCATATCCACATGTTCCCACACCACCATCCCAGGGAGACTTAGGAGATCCCACAGCCCCGCCACCAGAGTGTCCACTTCCTCACCGTCTGAGACAGGAGTTCCGTGGTCCTCCCACCACTGTACCTCCAGATCCTATTAGAGACACCACCCTTGTTCACAAGGCTTTCCGCACCTACTTTGGAGACAGCAGCAGCCCTGCAGTTGGGGGAGGCGCCAGCCCTAGTCAGGGGAGTGGCGGCAGTGAGGAGAGTGATCCAAAGGAGTGGTAGTTGGAGGTCCTTTAGTTGTGTCGAGTCAGGAGTAACTTGTTGTAGTTCGGAGTTTCACCTTGTTGTATCTGTTGTATCCTTGTTGTATCTGTTGTACCCTTATTGTATCAGTTGTTGTTGTATCAGAACCTGTTGTAAGTTGTGTTTCAGTGAGTGTTCAGTTTCGTTTCTTGACCTAGGATAGAATGCTTGAGACTATAGTTGGGGTGGCATCAATATAAGATCATAAGTTGCATGCCGAGGGTAGAGGCTTGCAGTAGAATTCTGGTATGGACCGGCTTTTTCAGTTTTGGACAAGCTTGGACCATGCCCATTAGTCTCCTTATCTATTCATCTCTATAACCAAAGTGACACGTCAGCCTCCTCAGTAAATCATTAATTACTTAAAGAGAACAAAGATAATGGCTGACGGAGTAAAAAGATGTCTTATCCTCTTTCTGCACTTCAGTTTTCCCGGACGAGTGGTCCGTGGCACTCGAAAGCGTGTAGCTCGCGTACCAGAACGAAGTCCTGGGCGTACTCAGGAATGAGCCCTGAGCGGTCCCAAACACGTGGTTTGGGCGGTCTTGAGAACGGGATCTCAAGCGTACCTGGGCACGTGGATCCAGGGTAGTTTAGGTTGCACTCAGAGGCAAGCTCTGAGCGGTCCCAAACACGTGGTTTGGGCGGTCTTGAGAACGGGATCTCAAGCGTGACTGAGCACGAGAGACTCAGGTAGTATAGTATTTGGATCTTTTGCATCTCTATGTTTCTTGGTGTTATTTGGTTACCTGTGTGGCTTAACTCAACTAACCCGCGGTGCCGTTCTGTCAGATTAATATGGTGATTCCTTCCTCACCTTAAGCGACTGCTAAATCTTAAAAGAGCAAGTAAAGCAAGCAGCCTAATTGCTAACCGCGGCAAGTGTAACCTTCTCCTCTTAACCTCTCTGTTTTCCTTCAGGATGGAAGGTCAAGGACCCGAAGATCAAGGATTGGGACTAAGGTTGGGTTTACCCTCACTGCAAGAACCAACAGGAGATCCACCAGTGGACCTCAATGACCCTGCTCCTGGCCAGTCTAGAACGGCAGCATTTCCAGAGGTCAGCCAGCCAGCACCTCCAAGAGCTGCTGATCCACTAGGAGTAATGACTGAGGTTTTTCGATTCCTCGAAAATTCCAGGAGGGAAGCTGAAAACTCCAGAAAGGAAGCTCAAGAGAACCAGAACCGCTTCATGGAAGCACTCTTAACTTGAGTAGCCCCTACCACCTCACAGCCAACCCGCGGGGTTAGTTTGGGTGACTTTCTCCAGACTCGCCCTCCCACCTTTGCCAAGGCCACTGATCCATTGGACGCCAGTGACTGGTTAATTGAGGTGGAAAAGAAATTGGACACGGTCGGATGTTCTGATGAGGAGAAGGTTCGGTATGCAGCGCACCAGTTAACCGGACCCGCAGCCACATGGTGGCTAAACTACCACCAGAATCAGTGTCGCGAGCAACCCATTACTTGGGCTGAATTTAAGATTCGTTTCACGGAAACTCATGTGCCTCTTTGGAAGAATGGAGTTAAAGAAATGAGAATTTCGAGCCTTAACTCAAGGCGGGAAAAAGATGGTTGAATACTTGAGCCAATTCAATGATCTTTCCCGCTATGCCCCAGCTGATGTTGACACCGAAGATAAGAAAATAGAGAAATTCCTAAATGGAATGCAGCCTTACCTGAAAATGCTCATATCCATTCACAAGATAGCGAATTCGTGACCTAGTCAATCGAGCCATAATTCGAAAATGAACATTCCAACTCGATGAAGAAAGAAGGAAGAAGGCTAAGACAGATCACCAACCACATAAACTCCAGAGGCCTCGTCCCTATCCACATCAACAGCCTCCACCTCGATTTGGACCGCCCAATTTCAGATCCTACAATCCATCCTTCCAAAGGTCTGTAGCTGTGAGACGCCAGTAGCGGTAGCTCTGAAGTGTGCAAAATGTGGAGGAAGCCACTTGACTAAAGATCGCATGAGCGGCACAGAGCATGCTTCAATCGCGCGAGCTTGGTCACTTCAAGGCCGATTGTCCTTACCCACGTAAAATATCGGGACTCCAATGCAACCGCACTGCATCAGACTACCGCACCAAAGACCATCTCAAGCTAGCCGCATAAGTCAGCCCAAAGGCAACCAAGCACTCACCGGAGGAACGGAAGAGGAGGACAAGCGCGTCGACGCATGTGACGGCCGAGCATGTTGGAGAAGCCATCGATGTGATCACGGGAAAGTGTTACTTCCACCGCTTCGTGCATCGTTTTCTTTGACCACGGAGCAACTCACTCGCTTATTTCTTGCAAGTTCCTAGTAGAACATAAATTGACATCCGAACCGTTGGAAAAACCAATGGGAGTGAGTACGCCGCTGGGACGTTAGAAGTGACGTTGATTAGAAAGAATCAAGTCGTCATAATTCACAACACCAAGTTCCTAGCGAATCTCTTTGTAATCGACCTAAAAGGTTTAGAAGTAATCCGGTATGGGTGGTTATCGCCCATGGAGTAAATATAGATCGTGAAACTAAGCGGTATCCATCGAAGCCCGATGGGACCCGTGCTCGCAATATACTGGGCAAGAACCCAACATAAACCACCCGACCCGCCTAGCCAATCTCCAAGTGAAAGGGTAGACGACATACCAATAGTGAAAGACTTCCCGGATGTTTTCCCGATGAACCGCGGGCATGCCACCTATTAGGGAGGTCGATTTCACTATCAACCTAATTCTGGAACAACCCCAATTTCCAAAAGGTCGTCTGGGATGAGTAAGGAAGAGCCGGTAGAGCTTAAGAAGCAATTGGATGAACTTGAGTCCAAAGGATTCATTAGAGAAAGTACATCACCATGGGGAGCTCGGTTCTCTTTGCACCCAAGAAGGACGGCGGAGTAAGGTTGTGCATGACTATCGGGAATTAAATAATGTCACTATAAAGAATAAGTACCCACTACCTCGAATCGACGATCTCTTTGATCAACTAAAGGAGCACGGTATTCTCGAAGGTCGATCCGAGATCCGATATCATCGATTCGAGTCAACCCTAGTGACATTAAGAAGATCGCTTTTGTCTCACGATATGGGCATCATGAATACACGGTAGTTCCATTCGGAATGACCAATGCTCCTGCGGTATTCATGAATCTAATGAATAAATTGTTTATGAAGTACCTAGACAAATTTGTGGTGGTCTTTATTGATGACATCCTGGTCTATTCGAAAAGTGAGGAAGAACATGTGCAGCACCTCACTATTGTCTTACAAGTCCTCAGAGAAAATCAACTGTATGCCAAATTCAGTAAATGTGAATTTTGGCTAGACCAAGTAGCATTCCTCGGACACATTATCTCTGGAAGAGGAATCGAAGTGGATCCTTCCAAGATCGAAACCGTTACCTCATGGAAATGTCCAACAAATGTTATCAAGTCGGAGTTTCACGGGATTCATGGATATTAATGGAGATTTATAAAGGGATTCTCTCAAATCACCTCACCTCTCACAAAGCTCTTGAAGAAAGACACAAAGTTCGTATGGACGGAAATGTGTGAGAAAAGCTTTGGGAGAGTCGAACAACGCTTAACCATCTTTGCACCGGTCTTATCCCTACCTAAGGAGAGAATTGACTATGTGGTTTATTGCGACGCATCAAAGCATGGGTTGGGATGCGATAATGCAAGAGGACAAAGTCATTGCATATGCTTCCAGCAATTAAGGCCCCATGAGCTAAACTATCCTACTCATGACCTTGAACCGGGAGCCGAGTGTTTGCCTCAAAATTTGGAGACACTACTTGTACGGGTCCAAGTGTACTTTGTACAACGACCATAAAAGCCTCAAGTACATCTTTACCTAGAAGGAACTGAATATGAGGCAAAGAAGATGGTTAGAGCTGATTAAAGATTATGACCTAACCATAGCTTACCACCCAGGAAAAGCTAATGTGGTAGCAGATGCTCTTAGCGAAAGTCTCATTGCCATTACCTTTCCATCGAGAGCCATGCCATCGATTTAATCCAAGCCCCGGCGAATGGAGATAAAAGTGGAAACTACGACTGGCTACCATTGCCGCCATGGTATTTCATCCCACCCTTCGTGATCAAATCCAAGAACACCAACCGCCCGACCCTTTTATCAAGGAAGAAAGTCAACGATCAAATCAAAGCCAACCTCCGAGTTCCACATCGACAACTCCGAGTCCTGTGGCGACAAGCTAGAATTTGCGCTCCCGATCAACCACAAATTAAGGAGACCATCCTCCGTGAAGCCCATGATACTCGAAGACACTATCCATCCAGCAAAGACAAAAATGTATCGGATTTGAAAGAAACCTTCCGTGGCCAAACATGAAGCGAGCTATAGCAGTAATATGTAGGCCAATGTGATACTCGCCAAAGGTCAAAGCAGAACAACACCGTCCCCGCAGATCATAAAACCATCGGAAATACCCGAATGGAAATGGGAGGATATCTATATGGACTTTATAATGTGTCTTCCTCTCACCAAAAAGAAGGATGCCATTTGGGTTATAGTGGATCGCCTTACAAAGTCACTCATTTTATTGCCACTAATCGTAAGTACTCACAAATAAGCTCGCTGAACTCTATATAGAGAGGATAATTACTCTACATAGGGTACCGAAGACAATCACCTCAGATAGAGGATCTGTGTTTGTTTCTGGTTTCTGGAAGAGCTTACAAACTGCCTTGGGCACCACCTCAACTTCAAAGACTGACCTATCACCCCAAAGCGATGGGCGATCAACAGGTAAATCAAATTCTAGAAGATATGCTAAGGGCGTGCGTGCTAAACTTTGGAGAATCTTGGGAAAAATGTTTAGCCTTAGCGGAGTTTGCATACAATAACAGCTACCTGTCTAGCATCCAAATGGCTCCGTATGAAGCTCTCTATGGTAGAAAGTGTAGATCACCAATATGTTGGTATGAAGTTGGAGAAAGACCACTGTTAGGACCTGAACTCGTACGGGAGAAAGATGAGAAAATTCAATTAATTTGAGAACGCCTCAAGATTGCCCAGAGTAGGCAAAAGAGCTATGCTGACAAGCATAGGAAAGACCTCAAGTTTGAAGTCGGAGATTATGTATATCTAAAGATATCACCTATGCGGGGAGTACGCAGATTTGGACTAAAAGGGAAGCTAAGTTCGCGTTATGTGGGACCCTTTCGGATCCTAGAGCGTAAGGGTACCCTCGCATATAAACTGGAGTTACCAACCCAACTGTCGCGAGTTCATGATGTGTTTCATGTCTCTCAACTTCGAAAATGTCTGAGAGAGCCTTCGCAGCATGTAACCAACCTCGACATACCTTTGCAAGATGATTTGACTTACGAAGAACGCCCGGTGAAAATTCTAGCAACAGAAGACCGCCAGTTAAGGAACAGGATGATACGCTTCTGCAAAGTGTTGTGGAAAAATCACTCAGTGCGAGAAGCTACATGGGAAAAGGAAGAAGAACTGCGCGAAGTCTACCCCAACCTGTTCAAGTGAGATTTTAATTTCGGGGGCGAAATTGTTTCTAAGTGGGGTAGGATGTGAGCGCCCGCATTTTTAAGACCTAACCTCGTAGCGGTAATCAGGGTTTAGCAGCGTTAAGCATTTCTTAGCGGCGAGTTAGCGATAGTATTAGGTCGCTCCCAATTAGCTAAAGCGTGTCGTGTCGATCATTCATGCATTCGCTCCACCATTTCAATCGTCATTCAAAGACTGTGATTGATCAATAGATAAATAGAATGCACCATCAATTGCATTAGACAACAAATCATCAATTGCATTAGATTATTCATCAAGAGTTCATTTTACATCCACGTAATCCGATCATCTCATTTACATTCATACATCCTATATCATGCAACCTAAAAGCATTAGTGCTATCGCCTAGAACCATCTCCACTACTCTCAAGCATCACAGTATCTATAGCACAGTGCGTCCTCATCCAACCTCCCTGCTATCAAAGCTGAGCACCCACCTTCACTCTGCAAAAGTTACAGCCAGTCTCATCAGTGCACAGCGCATTCTTATCTCCTGCATTCACAAAGAGAGCCTCTATTTTATCGCCTCACCCTGCTCATTCACCACAACCATTTCACCCCATTCACCCCAGTCCAGAACCAGCAGAGCCGAAGGCGCTGGGAGCTTGGCGTCGCCAGGCCGCCCGAAGCTCGGCATCACCTAGGCCGGCAGCACCACCCATTCACTGCCAGCATCCCCATCCTCAAGCCGCAGCAGCCATCACAGCACAAAACAAGCAGCAGCATCACCATTCATCAACATCACAGAACGAGAACAAACACAACCAAAACCATCCCATTCATCATTACATCATCAGGTAAGAGCGTGAGCATTTTGAACTGGAGGTGAGCATCACCCATACCTGGTAGCTGCAGCTTCTTCCTCCAGTAGCATTCACCTCCAGATCTCCACCTCTCTAACCTGCATTCACCCATTGAGCATTCATCAGTAGACGTCTAGCAAGAACCTGGTGAGAGCAGTAGAAAGGGGGAGGAGCTTCTGTGCTCGGCGCCGGTGGCAGGTAGGCCAAGCCGGCCAAACCCAAGTCCCCGGGACCCTAGTAGCGGCAAGGACCCGAGAGCAGCGGCGTCGGCCTCGGCGCGCGGATGGGGAGGAGGTGACCGGATCTGCCGGGAGGAGAGGGCGAGGAGAGGCAGGAGCCGGACCGAGCGGATCGAGCGAGCAAGGTCCGCGGCGCCTAGGGTTAGAGAGGAAAGAAGGCGGCCGGGAGGAAGAGCAACCGGCGAGCGGCGGCGGCGCCGAGGAGCTGGGGGAGCTGCGGCGTCGGGAGGGCAGAGAGAGAGCAGAGAGGGAGCCGGCGCGAGGGATCCGAGAGAGCGGCGGCGCTTGAAGCAGAAGGAGGAAGAAGGGGATCGGGCAGAGAGAGTGTGCGTGTGTGTTGAGGGAAGGGGGTAGTGTGTGCGTGGTGTGCTTAGTGTGTGCGTGTATGTGTGTAGGCCGGGCGTGTGTGGGCTTGTGTGGGCCGGCCGAGTGGGTTTGGAGAGAGAGAGAGAGAGAGAGAGAGAGAGAGAGAGAGAGATTAGGGGAAGATTAGGTTTAGGTTAGGATTTGGCGATTTTAGTTAAGTTGTAGATTCTAGTTGTTCTGTAGTGTTGGTACTAGAATAGGTGGTTTATCGTTTGTCTTCTGCTGCTATTAAACTAGCTGGTGCGTATAGGCAAGCGGCATCGTTTGAGAGTGCTAACTCGATTAGACCGCAAAGCATTTTAGTAATTAAAAATGTGCTAACTTGTAGTAAATCGCTAACTTATGTATCCATATTATCACTCAAATCAGCTACGTATTTACTTATACTATTATTCGCTCCGATCTACTACGAATGCTTAACCGACACCCATGTGAGCGGTGACGTAACTTCAATGCGCCTAACTTTTCCTACTTCTACGAAGGCAAGCGATCCTCTTGAACATTAATATAGTTACTTTAAAAATATACCCTATCTTGCACTATTATATGTATTGCATTAAAATGGTTTTCCAAAACCTAAAGAAAATGATTGAGATAAGATAAGATGATTAAGAAAGAATGAGACTTATTAGGAGGGTAAAAGGGGGCCCTGGCTTGGGAAACGCGATGATGATGATGAGGTAAGAGGTGGGCCCCTTTTTACATATGGTTATAATATAAGGACCAACCAACTCTTGCTCGGTCCGATGTCAGATTCGGTGCCAACCATTTTCCCGTTCGTGCGGCGAAAATGCTACCTTGTTACGTGACTATGCTCTCCACATCGGGTAAGTAATAGGTGTGTGTGAGTGATATGGAGGAACCCAGACCGGTGGGGATAGTCCGAAGTGGGGATCCAAGGCGCTATATGCGCTAAGGTGGAGTGTTGAGTGCAGGATAGAAGCTGCCTCAACCAACCTCACCAAAACTCGGTGGATGATGAGGTCAGCAGTGTGACTTAATCTGCACCGGCGGAAGGTGATGGGTGGAGAAATTAATCACGTAACACGGAAAACGCTCAGATTCTCGATCTCGAACCCGCATCTAAGGTAATGCGGTGGACCCATTCACAAAGAGTTCGAATAGCTATGGGTAAAGTGGTACAAAGCTCGCAGATGCTAAACAAATCATGAATTCATGCCAGTCTCCAGGATTGGAGTCTACGGGAACCACAGGGGGTCTTTTGTCTCTCCGAGTGACTAGTAGAGTTTTTCAGTATTAAAACTTGCCACCTTTTGTCGAGATTTATTTTCTAAATTGAGATGGCTTAGAAACTGTGATAAAGAGTAGAGATAGTGCATCCTTTGCATCTTTTGCTATTAATGCTTGCTGAGTACATTCATTTGTACTCAACCTTGTTAGTATTCTCCTTTGTAGACCCTAGTCCAAAGAGGAAGTATCCCGAGTGGGGCGAAGGCACTGCAGTGAGATAAGACCACAGAGGCGAAGACCCTTACTACGAGGCGCAGGCGAGATGGACTCCGATTTGACTCGGGACGAATAGGAGGCGGTGGAGGGTGGCGAGCAAGAAGGGGGTTTAGTCTTATTTTGGCTATGTAAATTAGTATGTGTGCCGTAAGACTTTAGCCCTGCGTGGCTAACTGTTTGAATAAAGGACAGTTTCTATCTTATTGTTCTGATACGCTAACTCTGGTAAGGCTTACTATTCGTTGGAGCGGTGTTCTACCGGGCAAACGAATAGTAATCCGTATACTTAAGTGTTATTACCCCTGGGATAATAACACGGGGCGTCACATACATATGGAGCATTCGATGCGTACATATGGTCATGAATTTATAGGCCAGCCTTCTGGAAGAAGAGGAGAGGATTCACGTACGTGGTTGGTCGCATGGGAATCCGATACGAACGAAATAGATGTTTTGCATCCGACATGTATATCTGAGATTCGGAATAATCGATCGAACGAACGGACGCGTACATATGGAGCATTCGATGCATACATATGCATGGAGCTCTCTTTTACGGTACACTCAATTTAATATAGACTGTCAGTTCTTTTCGATTCAATAGTTCATATTAGTTAGGATTTAGTTATACTAAAACCGGAAGTATGGATAGTAAAATCCCGAGAGAGATAGAATTGCCATTGCTCATATGTGGTATTGCATGTAATATTTTCAACATTATTTGGAAAAGTTCATAATACCCCCAGCAGGAGATCGAGAAAAGAAATCATACGGATTGCAACCTACAGATGAAGAATCTGCTTCATTGTTCCCACCATCTATATCAGATGTTTAATAAGAATAGGAATCGAATAAGCTGCTGATTGACTGAGGAAGCATTTGAAAAGAAAGCTGCGTGTGGGGCCGCCACGTATAGCTGTAGTTTCTGCTGTAGCATCGGTTATTTCCGTTATTGCTGTAGTACCATCGGTTATTGCTCAGGTTACGAATGACCCAATCAAAAAATTATAAATACAAAAAAGTCTATTATACCCTTAATAAATCAATAACTAGATTTGATTTATACTATCATCATATACTACTAGTAAAATATACCATAAAATTTCTCTATATATATATAGCTCAATTCACTTTGTTGAATTGCACGCTGATTTCGTTTGCATGCATGCGTGAGGGCTATACATGTCGGGTGCATGCATTCAAACTAGAATCGGATTCCGTCGTTCGATCGCATGCACAAACGAAATTTGAGGCGTAGCTTCACCTGGGCTCGACAAATGCAGTCGATTAAGCACGTACTGCCTTAGGAGCCAAGATAGTATGCTACTGCCTCTGGTCATGGGAAAGTGGCCATTTCGGTATCAACAGTACGGTCCTCAATACGTAATTTCGATAATCAAATTTTTATTAGAATACACCTTCAGAGCACACCCTACTATTATGGATGCATTTATGAATATGCCGATACCATTTGCATATGGCAAACTAAATATTCATGAAGATATTGTCGAAACCTGCATCTATGTCGACGTCTGCGTAATCGGCCAAGTCGAACCAATTCTCCTCGTTTCATTCTCCTGCCATGGTAGAATCAAAGAGAAAAGAAAGAACTGCTGACAAGGAATTACCAGAAGATCCCCACGGTCAGCGCCAACTGTCGGTGTTCTAGAACCGATCTTATATAAAGATTGTTTAATTCGGGGGGTCTCCACAATTGATCACGCAGACGAGAGAGACACAGGGATTTTTATACAGGTTCGGGCCTTCTCAGGTGAGAATAATAACCATACTCCTGTGTATCTTGTATTGGGTATCTGGATTACAATCAGCAGAGGGTTTTACTAATTGTCTCTCCCAAAAAGCCTCTCCCTCTCTATCTCTAAAAGATACCTATTTATACTATACTGTTGGGGTAGTTGTCGTTCCAGGCTAATTAGGCTCATTATTGCGTAATAATGAGAGTAATTACCGGAGTAGTAAACCCCCACCCCCCCTTCAACGGTTATTAATCAGAGATAGTGGGAAATTATCAGTAGTTATTTCGGGTATAACTATGTAATTTGACTGCTCAGGCACTCACTAGTTAATGGGCCTTCTGACGTGTGGACCTAGCTAATTGTGAGGATGTCGCAGCAAGGCTAATCGTAGCAGAACTTACGATTAAGGGATAGTCGTAGAAAGAGCTTACGACTTGATACTGGTCGTATAAAGGTTTACGACCGGACGTAATCGTAGCAGGACTTACGATTATACTATAATCGTAGAAATACTTACGACTAGAGGGTGGTCGTAGAAGAGCTTACGACCACTTAACTTATTCCTCCCTTATAACATTAAGGGGTATACCATGTGTCGTCATATTACATTATCATGGAATAATAAAATGAGGATTGTCATATCCTCGTCAAACCGGAAGTATGGATAGTAGAATCCCGATAGAGGTAGAATTATCATTGTTCAAACTAGATTCGGATTCCGTCTACGCAGCACTTAAATTACAGGTGAATTGAACGGAAGACTTGACTGATGACTCGGTCGTTCGATCGCATGCACAAACGAAATTTGAGGCGTAGCTTCACCTGGGGTCGACAAATGCAGTCAATTAAGCACCAGCCAACGACCGTTCCGGCCGACCAAACGAACGCTTATACGCACGCACGCATAGTAATCACGTACTGCCTTAAGAGCCAAGATAGTATGCTACTGCCTCTGGTCATGGGAAAGTGACCATTTCGGAATCAACAGTACGGTCCTCAATACATAATTTCGATAATAAAATTTTTATTAGAATACACCTTCAGAGCACACCCTACTATTATGGATGCATTTATGAATATGCCGATACCATTTGCATATGGCAAACTAAATATTCATGAAGATATCGGCACAGATTTTCTTTCCGGTGTGAGCTGCCTAGCACATAGAGAAACGGGCAGCAACTTGCGACTTTGTGAGCAGTGAGCAGCAGCAGTAGTTTGTTTTTCTGGCGGGGAAAAATCCATTTCACGCTCTAAACTCTTCCGAAAAGTTTAGAAAACAACTCTGAACTATAAAACCAGATATCCAACCATCTCCATGTTTCCAAACCAGACAAATTACGCGCCCCTGTAACACCCTGGTTTTTTTAGCCTCTTTGAAAATTTTAAAATAAAAAGAACCATTTGGTTTTGTTAAGTCTAAAAGCTTAAATTGAAATTTTGGAATGGTTTCCCAATTGATTAATTCGAACTTCAATTAATTTCTCTGTTGGTTTGTCGGGTTAGTGAGAATATTGGAGCTCTGGTGTTCTCCCCTTTTGTGCTTGTTTTGTTTTCCTTCGGTTTAGACCTCCTCTGTGTGTTTCTCTTTGGTTTAGACCTCCTTAGGTCAAGACCTCCCCTTCTGTGTTATCCCCTTCTGTGTTTGTTTCGTTTTCCTTTGGTTTAGACCTTCTCAGGTCAAGACCTCCCCCCCCCCACACGGCCGCTGATGGCCAGCGGCAATCGAGGTGTGCGCGTGTTACGTACAATGTGCGGTGCATGCCTACGCACGAGCATGGATGGACACATGCAAGAGTTAGTAGTACTTAAATAAGTGGTCCGTCTACAAGATTCGACCGTTTTCTTTTGGTCACCATAATTATTTATGTAATTTTTATTCTTGATCACCATATTTATTCTCAAAAGTTTTAATAACTCATATTTCCATCACATGATTCAAAATCTAACGTATACTTTGAGAGATTGAGCAAAAACAAAGACCAAAAAAATAAAATTATATACCAAAAAAAAATACGGCAATGTGATGAACTCGTTATGTTCCGAAGGAAAAATCATAATAAATTCGGTCCTAATTCATCATATGAGAAGAAGTGCAAATCTCAAAGCATATCAGACAGATGAAAATTCAACTATTTTGACAAAAAAAAATATAGGTGAGAAAAATATAGGATGGGTGAAAAACATATCGGACGAATGTTGTTTAGCAAAACTGTCAAATAATCTTAGGGAAGAATAACTAAAGAAGCATATGTGCTTGCTTATGTTAGAGGTGGATGAGATGGACAAAGAGTACACAAGTGGTTGTTTTTGTTCGGAAAAACAGGAAGGTTTTCGTGCATGTATGCTTGACTCGGCGGTGTAGGATGCTTTAGGACCTCTTGGGTAGTTCGAGGTCCTCTCGGGTGTTCCTGTTGGACCTCGTGGGAGGTCCTGGCGGACCATTCGGGAGCTGCTGGAGGGACTCTCGGGTGACCCCTGGTCGGGTCGCCATAGGAGTGGTATCATAGCATCTTGGCTGTAGGTCGTAACCTAGGAGTTTGGTCGTTAGTAGAAAGTTCAAAACCCAATTTACGAAACAAAAAAAGTAAATTATTCTCTTCTTATCTAGGTCATCTTTCTTGCTTTAGTATCCTCTCTTATCTTATTCTTCCTTATCTTCTACTCTCCTCACCGTTTTGCAATGTTAATTGGATCTTCTTTCCTTAAAAGCATCTATAGGAGGTCCTGTGGATGTTAGCCTTGGTGTTTTAGACCTCTCTATTCGTGGTTAATAAGAATAGGAATCGAATAAGCTGCTGATTGACTGAGGAAGCATTATGACTCTGCTTTATGCTATTCTGGTTAAGCTGATGCCGAGGCACATCGGTAAACCAATGGAAGAGATTGCTCGGGACATCAGGCGGCATAACTACATCAGCCCTAGTGAAGCCTTGGATCACGGCATCATTGACAAGCCTCGTGAATTGATATGCAAAGTAATTCAGTATACTAAAAAATAAAACTATTATGATGCTTTGTAATCGGCCTTTTGCTAGCTAATACGTACCGATGATCTCGCCAGTAGTATTCACCAACCTTGTGGTCTTGAAATAAATAATCCATAAATTTCTTTGAAAAGGATCGTCCATAAAAAATCATGATGTCTTCACATGTTTGTATTCTCCAAGAGGAAACAGAGCTCTATTAGTTGTGGATAAATAAGCACAACGAGGAATAATGTCTGGTCGATGTTGCCATGCAGCTAGAGAGACACAAATCAAAATAAAATCACGTCGCGACATCTTCCCAAGAAAACAAATAAGATCCATATATAAACCAAAACAAAACTAAATGAGCTGTCCAAAACAGGTAAAAACTGGTTCCTCAATATTCAAACTCGCATGTTCTTTTTTAGAAGGATCGTATCACTGTCTAATTAAGAAATGAAATAATTACAAAATCGTAATATCACGTGTTCTTTTTTTAGAAGGATCGTATCACTGTCTAATTACAAAATCGCAATTAGCTTGACACCCTTCCAAAAACAAGAACACACAGGGCCTATAAATTAATACCAAACAAAGCTATACAAATCCATCTCAGCAAGTCACCGCGCCTCCGTGGTATTCTTACAGTTTACTCGCGTAAGTATCAGTTTACTCGTTGACTCTTCGAGTTAATTAGTTTTGTTTATCATTTGCAAAATTTCTTCTTTTTTCGATTTCACCCGTTTCGTACGCCCATTTAAGACTCGTTTGGACGTAGGCTGACATCAGGCTCAACCCCCTGTGACGAGCCGCTAATTCGCTACCCATGTATCCAAACAAGCCATCGATTAAAGAGAAATTTTACGGTAGATTCTACTAGTAAGTATAATCCCACAAATTTATAACTGCAGTACGTGTAGAACGTATATAATTAATACATTGGAGCGTACGTATATCCATCCATCTAATTAATTAATTAATTCCAGCTAGCGCCTTGCAGGAGGCTTAGCCGCCGCCGCGCGCGCCGCAGCAGCTGCCTCCTCCTCCTCCAGCAGCCGCCGTCTCACCCTGTCGATGTACCCCGCGGCGGCCGCATCAACGCCGTGCAGCGTCGCCGGCTGCAACGCGTTTAGCCTTTCCACTCTTTCGACGGTGATCTCATCGCCACTGCTGTTACGAAATACATGTATATCTGAGCCTTCTGGAAATTTGAGGCTTCACGTACGTCGTTCGATCGCATGCACAAACGAAATTTGAGGCGTAGCTTCACCTGGGCTCGACAAATGCAGTCAATTAAGCACCAGCCAACGACCGTTCCGACCGACCAAACGAACGCATATATGCATGCACGCATAGTATTCACGTACTGCCTCTGGACTCTGGTCATGGGAAAGTGACCATTTCGGTATCAACAGTACGGTCCTCAATACGTAATTTCGATAATCAAATTTTTATTAGAATACACCTTCAGAGCACACCCTACTATTATGGATGCATTTATGAGACAAATTAATATGCTTATACCATTTGGATATGGCAAACTAAATATTCATGAAGATATTGTTGATCAGCTAGCATAGTTTGACCGTATTGCACACTCCAGTCGTGGCTACCTCAGCTATCGGCACAGATTTTCTTTCCGGTGTGAGCTGCCTAGCACATAGAGAAACGGGAAGCAACTTGCGACTTTGTGAGCAGTGACCAGCAGCAGCAGTAGTTTGTTTTCCTGGCGGGGAAAAATCCATTTCACACCCTAAACTCTTCCACACCCTAAACTCTTCAGAAAGAACTACAAAACCAGACATTCGACCCTCTTCAAGTTTTCAAACAAAACAAATTACACCCCTCGCCAAATCCAGACCGGTTTTTGTCTAACGTGGAGGTGACCCGCGACGGAGCAGGGAAAGCGGCGGCTATGGTTGATGCTGGCATAGGCGAGCAGTGGCTCAGGCGAAGCTGCCCTGGACCTGGCAAGGCGATGCGATGCGGGTGAGCGGAGGAGGCTCACAAAATTTTGGAGACAAGGTTGGTTGATCCGTTTGTGATTTTCGTAGAATCTTAAGGGTACAAAATTTATCAGACTCGCAATAACATTTTGTGACCGTCGTATGTTGTTGTAGTGCGCTAAATTTCTACAGAATTTTGTGAGGACGATAGAGGTAACAATGGTTCGTAAGTACGAAGCTAAGTGATATGCGACTTGCCAGAAAAATCATACACAGTAGAGAACTTTGGAGAAATGACGCAATGATAACAACACGACAGTTGATCTGTTAAGAGGTTACATGGCAAGCAGGCTAACGAACCAAGAACGACACACGCATGCCTTTAGAGGATTCGAAATGCAAGGGACATACAGACAAAGAGGGTCAGACTATTGTGTGGACCGATGCCATTTTTCCTTCCTTGCGAGCTCGGTGTTTACTCCTCGCCGTCCGCCTTGGCCTCGGCCACCATTTCCAATTTTTCTCGCACCTCCTCTCGCGAGCCTCGCACTCCCTGCGCCTGCACGCCCCGAGATGGGCATGTGCCTCCCACCGGATACGCTGGTTGTGCTCTTTGGTGCGGTGCTCCACCTCCCTCCTCTCGTGGACCCTGTTGGTATCCCACTCCTCGTGGTCGAGAGTCCACTAGTCATGTAGGTGGATCTCTAGGTCGATCCACTTACGGTAGCCACATAGCGTATCCAGGGACTACGGGTAGATCGGAGAGGTTATTAGTGCAGACTTTGAAAGAGAAATGGTAGGAGAACATACTGCTACTTGTACTTACCGACTGCCAATAGCGGCTCGTGTCTCAACGGCGGTCGGGATAGTCGCTAGAGTAGTTCGTGCAACCCCAGTAACGCATGCCCAGGCTTAGCCGGTGCTTAGACTTAAAAAACTTGTATCTGTCTCTGCACCAACAGAGGGGCGGCGTCTCCCCCTCAGGCGGGTGTTGCGGCAAATGCTCGGTTGGGTTGTTGTGGTAGGGGTTGCTGCTACGAGGGGCGACATCATCGCGGGGAGGTGGCCTCTTAGCACGCTCTCTTTGTTCCTCCTGGACCGCATACTCCCTTTGCATTTCGCGAATCTCCTCCCAGTGCTTGTCCATCTGAGCGAGATTGTGTTGAAGTTTGGATGCATGATGACCCGGCGTGGAAGGGGTAGTACTTATATGCCGAGCTGGCGTTGTGTACGCGGCTTAATTTTAATTCGGTTGAAGGAAATTCGCGTCTGCAGGGCAGCAGCCCTGAGGAGACTTGTTCGGTCACATCACTGCGCAAAGCTAACTATCGGGTCACATCTTGCTTTGCAGAGAGTGGTCACTTCCTGCTTTGTAGAGAGTAGTCATGTCCTACTTTGCAAAGAGTGGTCACATCAAGATTTTCAGAGCGAGATCACGCCATGCACTGCCGAGCGAGGTCACATCGTGCTTTACAATTACGAAGAGAGATTGACACCTCAAATGAAGGTAAAATTTGCAATTACGATACAATTAGTTCTGTAGTGCTTACAACAAGCAACGTACTTACTGAAGTATAAGTTACAACAAGGTAGCAGTTCTAATCTGAGTACCACTAAACGTGGTGCTGTGCCATACACTTTGCAAGTTCTCGCAGTGTGGCCTTCCTACCGGCAGCGACCGCAAAGTCTACCAGCTTCCCCTTTGTCCATATCGTTCCTAATGCGACGACTCCGCCGACGGCCCTTCCTACCCTTCAATAGCTCAAGATCCGAAATCCAAGTCCTCTGTGCAATATCCAATGTGGCGAAGATGCCCACAACCCTGAAGCCTCTTAGCTCGCTGCACCACGCCTGCTGCACCCTCTCCTTCATGAAATACTCTGATATGAAGTTCGATGGGTCCATGTGGATAGTCCCGCACGTGGCGAGGACATGAAAGCATGGCTTGTGGAGGAGCTTTGACTTGTTGCATGTGACAAAGAAGAGTGATAGAAATGACATTATGAGCTACTTGTTAGTTTATTCCTTGATTCCTTTAATAATCTTTGCAATATTTTCTCAACAACAATGCCGCACAAGAAAACAGTGACTCGCTCTACAGCTCCCTCCTCTTCATCAAAAGGAAAAGCTCCTGTTGAGGATGAAAATGAAGATGAGATTGAAGAAGAAGAAGAATATGCAAGTGGCAACAATGATAGCAGCGACAATGACTATGAAGAATCAGACCATGATGAGGATGAGGATAATGCTCCCGATTACAGTCAATTTATCGGTCTTGATGTGTCAAAGATCAAAAGTGAACAGTATACCATTCTGAGGCACATAAACCAATTTAGATTTCCAAGGAATGCTACTATGGATATGTTCTACACTATGTTTCTGCAGGATGTCTATCAAATGATTTATGCAAAGAAGAAATTTGCCTATCATAGATTTGTGAAGTGGAGCTACCTAGGACAGAATCCAGCTTATAATGATCTGCATCGTCTATTTCGGAATATGAGCTTGGATTCTTTGGTTTCCTTGAGGTGCAACTTTCATGTCAAGACGATTCGCCAATTTTATGCAACTATGTATGTGTCTCCTTACTATGACCATCTTATATGGATGACTAGACAACAGCAGCTAGAAGCCTCTAAAGATGAGTTTTTGCTAATGTCGCATCAAATAGTGCCATTTAAGAAAGAAAAAAAAAAAGCTCCGGTCTACGCAGCACTTAAATTAGAGGCGAATTGAACGGAAGACTTGACTCGGTCGTTCGATCGCATGCACGTACGAAATTTGGTGCGTATAGATGCCTGCCTGTGGATTAAACGAGGACTAGCTACACCTGGACTTTGACAAAAGCAGTCAATTAAGCACCAGCCAACGACGGTTCCGACCGACCAAACGAACGCATATACGTATGCTACAAGATAGTATATACGCACGCGTAGTGATCACGTATCCGGCCAATACGTAATTTCGATAGTATGCTACTGCCTCTGGTAGTGGGAAAGTGGCCATTTCGGTATCGACACGGTCCGGCCAATACGTAATTTCGATCATCAATTTTTATTAGAATACATCTTCAGAGCACACCCTAAAACTATAATATTATGGATGCATTTCTGAGACTCCTAATTAAAACTATAATATTATGGATGCATTTCTGAGACAAATTAATGTGCTTATACCATTTGGATATGGCAAACTAAATATTCATGAAGATATTGTTGATCAGCTAGCATAGTTTGACCGTATTGCACACTCCAGTCGTGGCTACCTGAGCTGTCGGCACAGATTTTTTCTTTCCGGTGTGAGCTAGCTGGCACATATAGAAACGCGAAGCAACTTGCGACTTTGTGAGCACTCAGCAGCAGCAACTTGTTTTCTTCTCTCTCTTTTTTTGATAAAATCCATTTCACATCCTAAACTCTTCCGAAAAATTCAGAAAACACTATGGTTGATGCCGGCATAAGCGAGCAGTGGCTCAGGCGAAGCTGCCCTGGACGTTTGCGTTTCAAACAGTACACACTCCAAAAATATACAGCAGTATAATAACGTTAGTAAGAGTGGTTACGCTCCAAAAATCCCAAGTACACTCTGTTTAAGAAGGGGAAAAAAGTACAATCACAATCACTCTTGGAATAGTAGGTACGTTTAATTAGGAGATGGGGGCGTACTTATAGATTGGCTGCATGATGGCAGGCGGCAAGTGGTTCTGACTTGGAAGATAAGGCCATTTGGTCAAATGATCTTATTCGCGCAACATTCGATTCCACGAATGGAATCCTGTGAATTAACGAGCGGTGCAGGATCGTGCGCTTGTTAATTAAGAAACGTTTGTTTCGCCTGATTGCGCACCGTCGCATCGCAAAATCACAAAATCCTCCTGGAGGTACAACATGGGCACAAAATCCAAACCTGAAGACAAAGGGTCTGTTTGGTTCTTAACCCAAGTTAACTATACCAAAATTTTAGTAATACCAAAAACCTAAGCAATGCCAAAACCTGGACAAAAAAATATTGTTTGGATCGTAGCCATACCAATTCACGGGCAATGCTGAAATTAATGTGTTTGGATTGTAACTATGCCAAAATTTGCAAAGTTAAAAGTATTTTCTAGTGTGAAAATAATTCGGTTAATGATCAATTTCCAAAAACTTTATTTTCTGGGCGAGAGACAAGTTTGAAACCCATTTTTAAATAAAGTCATTTAAATGAAAAATATCAAAATTGGTTTCACTTGATTTGGAGTTGAATTGAATTAGATATGAAGTTTTGAAGTCAAAAGAATTTTTTTAGTGGAAAAATGACGTTCGGACAGTCCAATCAGCTCAAAGTTGATGTTCGGACCGGTCCGAACAGAGTTTTGATTTTTTGAATTTCAGAAGAAGAAAAAACAATAAATCAAATAGATTTTTAGAAAATAGCAAATAGAGTTCAAAAATTCTAGAAAAATTCACAAAAAAATCCTAGAATTATTTTGAACATAATAAAAAATAATTCCAAGTTAAATTTGGTTTTTATTTTTGTACAGTAATTATTTTTAAAGGTGATATATATTCTTTTTTGCATTAAAATATGTCAACAGTGATCTTGTTTTGTTGATTAAATGACAAGCCGCAAATCGGATACTCGGTTTAGGAAATATGGTCATTTGAAACTGATTAATTAAACTAACTTTGCATTTAATGTCAAGAACCACATCCAACTAAAATCCACCACATGGCATACTCATTGGCTGGTTACCATACCAATTCTTTGGCAAACATTTTGGCCGCCCAGTTTTGGCCAAGGAGTTAGGAAGAAAAAATTTGGTGTTGCCATTTCCCTGCTGCATCCCCATGGCGTCGCCGGCCCCCTAGCTCACCAGGTCGCGCCTCCCCCTCTGCTCGGCGCGTCCTGGCTCCCCTAGGGCGAGGCGAGGCAGCGAGGGCCTAGGTGGCGAGCCTGAGGCCGCGAGGCACGAGCCGGCGAGGTCGAGACGGCCGCGGGAGGCATGCCGGCTGTGCCCCCATGCCCGCCATGCTGTGCTGGCCCGAGCACGGCACGTGCCGTGCCGCCCGACAGGTCGGCTTTCTAGGCTCAGCCCGATCCACCGTTCGTGTTGTGCTAGCCCGGCCTGCCACGTGTCAGGTCGTACCATGCTTAGGCCATGTCGGGCCGGCTGGACCTCGGGCTGGCCCAGAAAAGCGCGGCCCGACTCTCAGCTCTATACACATGCATGTGTGGCTCTTAATTGGCCCTATGTGATTAATTAGCTAGCCGCTCGATTTGACTGACTCCATCTTCCACCGGATGAAAGCGCGGCCGCCCTGTCGACGTCTTCTACTGCGCCGCCGCCCTTCCCTGGCAGACAAAGTTTGTTAGTATCATCTGACTCATGCCGCCGTCAGTCGCTACCGAAGGGTACTGCCGGGATGGCTTCCCCGCCGGCGGCTGGTTCATCTCGATCGCTTCCACTCTCTGGACACGAATTTCTCTTGCTCGCGACATCATCTATTGCAGCGAGGCAGACTCGGAGATAGCTGAAGTGTGTTTCAGTTAATTGCTTTTGATGAGGAAATCTTAGAGAGATGGGCAAGTATTGGAACAAGGGTTCCAAACAGCTCCCGTGTCGCTCGTCTCGGGCGACCCGGGAGGCAACGCTCCTGGTCCCCGAGAGCCCCCGCCCCGAGCCCTCCCGCCGGCTGCCGCCGTGGCTCCGGTACTGGCGGTGGCCCCCCTTCCCCCCTCGTGAGCCTCCCTTCCTCCCCCTCCGCCCCCCATTTTCCTGCTCTCGCTGAGGAAGCTGTGTCTCATTCGTGGCGGGTCAGGCAGCATTTCCGTCTGTGGCCGTCGAGGTGGCGGCGAGCCTCCGGTGGCCCTCTGGAGGCGCGGTGCTGGCCTCACCTCTTGGCTCTTTGTTCATCGGCGTCCCCTTGAAGGACAGATCTAGATCTGGATCTAGATCTGCCGCCCCCCTAGTCGTCGGAGATCTTGGGCCACCAAGGCCCCGGCTGCCATGCTTCCGCCCAGCCCAGGGGCGACCACCACCCGCCATTGCAGCGTCCAGTTGTGGCCTCGGGGGAGCCGTCGTCTTCACGCGTGTCGGGAGCTCTGCGGCTTTCGTCTTCGCACATGCCGGGTGGGCCTCAGTGCTCCACGCCAGGAAGGTCCACCCCCTGACAAAGCGTTTGTGTAGGATCGAATAGGCGACTAGAGGGGGTGAATAGGAGCATACTCAGTTTTTTACCTTGACCAGATTCATCACATACTTCACTCCAACAACTATGGAAGCTATGAAGATCAATATACTAGAAAAACAGAAGACTTGAACTGAATCCCCTTCAAACCCCCAGAAGAAACGACCACAAACACAAGAAGACAGTCTGATGAACAGTACTCGAACAAATAGTACTCGAAGCTACCGTGCTCGGTGAACAGTACTCGTGGCTTGTACTCGAAGATGAACATTGCTTGAAAGAATAGAACTCGAAGCTACAGTGTTATGCTGCAGTACTCGTAGCTAGTACTCGAAATGAATAGTGCTCGAAAGAACAGTACTCGATGCTACAGTACTCGTAGCTAGCACTCGAAATGAACAGAACTCGAATGAATAGTACTCTGATGAACAGTACTACTCGTAGCTACAGTGTTATGCTACAGTACTCGTAGCTAGTACTCAAAAATGAATAGTACTCGAAAGAACAATACTCTATGCTACAGTACTCGTAGCTAGCACTCGAGATGAACAGAACTCGAATGAATAGTACTTTGATGAACAGTACTACTTGTAGCTACAGTGCTCGTAGTAAACAGTAAAATCAGTACAGAAACAGAATTTCGGCGCGATTTCGAAATCGAAAATTGATCTAACTTTTGATCTACATGGCCAAACTTGACCAAATTTGAAACACACCTTCCTAAGGATATTAGGAACCTATTCCAAGCAACGATTTAGTAGATGCATGTCAAAGTTTATACATTTTTCAGTTTTACCGAAGGAAAGTTTAAAACCGAGCAAAAATGAAAACTAGATCTAAACACTTGCTCGTGGGAGATTGATGGTCTAGATGATTCTAGATGAATTCCCACACATCACAGCAAGGTAGAAGAGGGCAAGAGATCAACCAAAAACCAAAGGATCAAAGATGGGACTCAAAATCACAAAACAAGAAGGAAGAACACAAAGAGACACATCTTTGGGAAATCATCCATGGATTGATTCGTGATTGTTGCTGGTTACAGCCACTCCCTCAAGGAGGACAAGAGCTCAATCCATGAGCATACAATAAACTCATCTCCCTAGAATCCTAAGCCTCTCTCTTTCTTTCTAAGTCCCTAAAACCAAACTAGAGTTTACAAATGAAGTGATGTACGTGGCTGTCCAGCACACCCCCCTATTTATAGAGAGGCCTAGCTTCTAGAAGAGTTAACCCTAATGGGCTCCCATTAAGGCCCAACAACAAACGGGACACATATGCACGCATTTTAAAGCGTCGTCTTCATCTCCACTTGACCTAAACCACTTCACCATGCGCTGTGGTTTGGCCAACAAGTCACAAAACCGGTATTTGGTAAATTACCAAAATACCCCTTCTCGATCCTTCTCCACGGACCGAGTCCAATCCTGTTGAAGCAATCGCCTGCTCTGCCACGTGTAGGTTGATCAACGGCTCTCATCATGTCAGCAAGTCTCTCTCGTACGAATCCCATCGGAACCTCCAAGGCACTTGCACCGACCCTCTCGCCGCTTGATCCAACCGGTGCATCGGCGCCTGCTCGATCAACCTCGTCCATTCTGCGCCATGCTTGAGTCACCTGACCTCACCCGGCATCCATGATCGTTCTGGACCTCAGCTCTCCAAGCTTAGTCCCGATCCTCCTCGCTGTTGACCGTCGTTGACATGCAAGCCACCTGCACAGCAATAGATAGAGAAATCGTCTCCGGAACAAGTTTTTCACAACTTGACCCACGTTAGCTCAAATCATGCAATATGCAACTCATATGCAAGGACAAACAAGGATATGACTTATCCCAAAAACAATTAGCCAATCAAAACAACATTCAGCACAAAGTCGGTCAGACCAAAAATCCTAAACTTTGCCGAAAACGAGTGTTTCCGTACACCCTCAATACTATTGCCAATTATAACATCATCATAAGATCATGAGCATATCCCCATGATATCCACAGTTTGTCGAATCTTTTCACTCTTGGTACCATTCGAAAGTACAACACGAGTCATAAAAAACTTGGAAAGGTTGTTTTTGGTGTTACTGACGAAGCGGAACTCGCCAGAAGGAAGCGACATCCGAAGGATGAGCTTCTGGCGCACTTAAGTCAAACCTGGCTGGTATCGGTGGCTGACACGAGACTTTTTCCTCAACTTTTTTGAAGATTGGTTGTGACGAACTAGCGCATTTCCTTGGGGAACTAGTCATAGTATTTTTAGTTTGTTGAGAAACTAATTGTATCCTTAGACCACTAGAGCTGAGAGTCGGATTGGGCCAACACGGCATGGGCACGCCATGCTTCGGGCCACATTGGGCCATGCCGGCCGGGCACAAACACCTCGTCCCGTGCCGGCATGACTCACCTTCGGTGAAGCCGAGGGCACGACGAGCCGCCATCGTGCTACTAGGTGTACATTAGTTACATGATTCTTTTCGTTGGCGAATTTTAATAACATTTTTGACCCCCCCCCCCGTTAGGTTAGCACTCCTCCAATTACGGTCGTTCTAGTCTGACGGTTCTAGAATCGATGTTGCCTCCGTTCACGTTTTATCGAGCGAGAATAAAATATTATGTGTACTCGCATACGACTAAGTCTATTTAAATTTTTTTATGTATGCAATATGTCTAATCGATTCTACGCTAGTGTTTAATTTAATAAATCCATTTAGAATAAATTATTTCTAACGCATCAAAATTATTCGTCTCATTTCCCTGCCGCATCCCCATGACGTCACCGGCCCCCTAGCTCACCTAGCCGCGCCTCCCCCTATGCTCGGTGCGTCCCAGCTCCCCCAGGGCGAGGCGAGGCGGCGAGGGCCGAGGTGGCCAGCCTGAGGCCACGAGGCACGAGCCGGCGAGGTTGAGACGGCCGCGGGAGGCATGCCGGCCATGCCCCCACGCCCATCGTGCTGTGCTGGCCCCAGCACGGCACGTGCCGTGCCGCCCGACAGGTCGCCTTTCTAGGCCCAGCCCGATACACCGTTCATGTTGTGCTAGCCCGGCCTGCCACGTGTTGGGTCGTACCATGCTTAGGTCGTGCCGGGCCGGCCGGACCTCGGGCTGGCTCAGAAAAGCGCGGCCTGACTCTCAGCTCTATACACATGCATGTGTGGCTCTTAATTGGCCCTATGTGATTAATTAGCTAGCCGCTCGATTTGACTGCCTCCATCTTCCACCAGATGAAAGCCGTGGTCGCCCTGTCGACGTCTTCGACTGCGCCGCCGCCCTTCCCTGGCAGCACAAAGTTTGTTAGTATCATCTGACTCATGCCGCCGTCGGTCGCTGCCGAAGGGTACTGCCGGGACGGCTTCCTTGCCGGCGGCGGGTTCATCTCGATCGCTTCCACTCTCTGGACACAGATTTCTCCTGCTCATGACATCATCTATTGCAGCGAGGCAGACTCAGAGATAGCTGAAGTGTGTTTCAGTTAATAGCTTTTGATGAGGAAATCTTAGAGAGATGGGCAAGTATTGGAACAAGGGTTCCAAATAGCTCCCGTGTCGCTCGTCTCGGGCGACCCGGGAGATGACGCTCCTGGTCCCCGAGAGCCCCCGCCCCGAGCCCTCCCACCGGCCACTGCCGTGGCTCCGGTACTGGCGGTGGCCCCCGTTCCCCCCTCCCGAGCCTCCCTTCCTCCCCCCTCTGCCCCCTATCTTCCTGCTCTCACTGAGGAAGCTGTGTCTCATCCGTGGCTGGTCAGGCGACATTTTCGTCCGTGGCCGTCGAGGTGGCGGCGAGCATCCGGTGGCCCTCCGGAGGCGCGGTGCTGGCCTCACCTCTTGGCTCTTGGGTCATCAGCGTCCCCCCTGAAGGGCAGATCTAGATCTGGATCTAGATCTGCCGCCCCCCTGGTCGTCGGAGCTCTTGGGCCACCAAGGCCCCGGCTGCCACGCTTCTGCCCCGCCCAGGGGCGACCACCACCCGCCGTTGCAGCGTCCGGTTGTGGCCTCGGGGGAGCCATCGTCTTCACGTGTGCCGGGAGCTCTACGGCTGTCGTCTTCACACATGCCGGGTGGGCCTCGGTGCTCCACGCCGGGAAGTTCCACCACCTGCCAACGCTACCATCGGTCGACCAGCAAGGTTGCAGCGGCCGTGGGCTGATCCCCATGCTTGCGGCAGCAACCCCATCCGCGGCCATGGTGGACGCAAGGTTGGCTTTGATGAGCCGCGGGCGCACCCAGGCATGGACCCCGTGGCACGGCAGCCACGTCTGTCACGCCCGCGGCCTAGAAGGTGCTACCACCAAGGGTGTCTTGGTGAGCGGCGCGTGGAGTCGCCGGGCAACCTCCCATGGGCCATGGCTGCTGCCGGTGTGGGCTGGGAGGTGCCCCCGCCGAGGGAGGTTTCGCGGGGCACCGTGGAGTCACCAGATAGTCTGCTTGGAGCGTGTTGGGAGGATCCCCCGCGGGGTGCATAGTGCTCCACGCCGGAAAAGTTGCCAACGTCGTCGACAGCAACCGTCACCGGGAGCTGGCCGACTTGGACGTGTTCGCCGGTCGTGGTCTCTTCGTTTTGAACCGCCGGCTTTTCTGTAGGTTTTCCTTAATGTCCTCGATTCACGGCGGCTATTCATTCTGGATTGGCACTTCACGACAGCTTTTTGGTCCAATGCACGCTCCTCCGAAGCGACGCGCTGCCGACTAGTGTGACAGAGAGGAGCGGCATGGGAGCAGGGCTCTGCCGACAGAGATGAGCGACATAGGAGTTTGGATCCACCGTTCAAGTTGTGTGACAGAGAGGTGCGGCGTGGGAGCAGGGATCCGCCGACAGAGAGGAGTGGCGTGGGAGCAGGGCTGCGCCGACTGAGTTGTTTGGTTGGTTGGTTAGCGCGCAAGTTGAGCTGGGTTTTACTGGCCTGTTGTCTGGTTGTGCCTTTCGGTGTGAGTGTCATTTTGTTCGAGTTGAGGTCATTTTGTCGTCTCGAGTTGAGGTTTCATAGGACACTCGGGAAAAGGAATCAACCCTCGGTAAAATTAACTTTTTCGAGTGTTTCCCATAACAATCGGGAAACAATATATAATCCCGAGTGCATCGAAACGGAAACACTCGGGACACTTTTTTCCGTCCCACGCCCTTTTTTTCCGTCCAACGCCGTTTTTTTCCCCGACCGCGCCTTTTTTCTCTTCTAACCCTACATCCCCGCCGCCTCCCCCTCCTCCTCATTGCCGCCGCAGCGGTGCCTCCTCCCTCTTCCCCCTCCTCCCGAGCACCGCCCGCCTCCTCCCTCCTCCGGCACCGTCGTCCTCCTCGCCCGCGCGCCACCATCGCTCGATCTCCTAGCGCCCACTGTCACTGGGCTCTGACGCCGCCCGACGCGCGCCCGCGCCGCCTCGCAAGGCGCCACCTCCCCAACCGCGTCGCTACCGCCGACGCCCGCGCTTCTTGCTCCCCTCGTTCCCCGCGCGGCTGGTGGTGGCCTTGCCTGCCGGCTCGCCTACGCCTCGGCCCACATGCGAGTCCTCCACAGGCTCCAACTAGCGCCGTCCGGGTCCAGCTCAGGCTCGCCCTCGTGCTCCCAGCCCCATGCGCTCGCCTGCGCCTCTGCCTCCCCGGCCGTCGGCGCGCCTCCCTTGGCCACGCTACTCTCTCCAGCGCCGCGCCCGGCCGGCGTGGCCTCCAGCCGCCGGCGGCACTTCGCTCGACCCTCGGCCCGTGTCTCTCTCCCTGGTCCCTACCCTTGCACAGAAGGTGTTCGATGAATTGCTCAAGAGAAATTTGAGCACACATCAATTCTGGTTTATGCGCGCTAACTGTTTGTTGAATTGTTGATGGGAAATCAAGTGAATAATTTGTTAATTTAGAGAAGCTAGGTAGTTGTAAAAAAAATTAGCTACTTCTCTACCTCATGTTTTGCTTTCAGTTATTGATTATATATTGATATACAATATGAACATATATATATATATATATATATTTGATTTATGCTCTACCAGATTTATGACCACCAAAAAGAAACAAAGGGAGTAGTATTTAGCATTGTCGGTGGGCCTTCTGGACTTGACCGTCAATTCATTTTATGTAAATAACATGTTCTTTTTCTGAAGCTTCGAATCTTATCCTATATGACATTGTTTATTATAGGTTGGAGTTTAACAAAGGTTTTGTCATTGTTGCCTCATGACTGGTAGAGAGATTGATGACACATGACTAAGAGTCCTTATTTACATTACATGTTCTGGGGTAAGGGCTACTTGTATTGCTTCTCTTGTTCCTACATGAAACTTACTTTGATAATAGGTAGCCCCTTCTTGTGAATTAATTGTTGGCTAAGTCTGCCCCTTCTCGGCTAGGTTCTCCATGTTATCTCATACTTGCATGCTAATATTGCCAATTAGTGGTTAAGCACGGACATACATGATTGCATTGTTGAATTGACAATGTGAAAACCCAACAATTCAGCAGGTTCTATCTTACCAAATAACTCTAGGATCGAATCTTGCATGTGGCAGTGTAGATTCTTGGGCTCATGTGATTACTACTAATGATGTCTTCTGCCCTCCAGGACACCACTATCCAACCACAACCCTGAAATTTAACTGTAGCAAGGGGTACCATCTCTACTCTTTCTCCCTTATATGCTATCTCCTGCAACTTGCTAGAATCATGGCATGTTACATTTTCTTTGTAATCATGGTGCCCTTAATTTATCCTTGTTATGCTTGTTAAGTCGGTTGGCAAGGTTTAGCTTGGTAGCTTTCTTGCCAGAGGATTAAGTATATGGTGAACCTTCTCTCACTGGCATTGCATTAAGTATTTAAGAATTTGGTCTTGACAGATATTTTTATTGTCTTATGCTTTAGGAATTTGTCCTTTTGATTGTTTAGTGTCTTGAAGTACCGAAACTTTTACTTTTACTTATTCAGGGTTGAATTAACATTACACCACCAGTTAATTCAGTTAGCAAGAGCTCGTAATCTTGTAGAGTAATATTAGCTCTAGAATTTTTTGTTCTCATATACAACTATGCATGCAGTATTTGTGAGAGCAAGAAGAGTTTGATATCATAGGTCGCCAAACAAGGATCAGCTTCCATTTTCAAGCCGGAAAGAAGCAAATGTTGCGGCATGCTTTCACATACCATTGGCGCATGTAAGTTGCTTACTTGGCAACACTTTAATTTAGAATTATTTCTTATTTTTTCCATTCACAAACCATGAGATTGACCTGTGGCATCTCTGTGATGCAATTGATGTCAGGGAGTTGTTGTAGTTATTTTTGTGACAGGATGCTTTTTCCTATGCCGTATCTTTGTATTTTTCATAGATAAGAGTATGAAGTTTGTTATGAAAAATATGCAAGTTTGTGTTGACATGGACAAAGTAGACTAGCATATAACATTCATTATGATGAATGGCCTTATTTACCAAGTCATGACTTAACACTACTACAAAAATGCTAATACTGGATGCCTCATCACAGACGGTTGACCAAAACCATCTGTATTACATGCAATCATAGACGGTTTTGGTTTAGAGACCGTTTGTGTTGCTGGCTGCGTTAAAAACCGTCTGTGAAGAGGTAATATCACAGATGGTTCATATTGAAAACTGTTTGTGAAGTATGATAATTGTAGACTTCTCAAACGGTTCATATTAAAAACTGTCTGTGAAGTATCACAGAATCACAGACGGCTCTGAACATGAACCGTCTGTGATAATTGTAGACTTCATAGACGATTCATATTAAAAATCGTCTGTGATAATATCGCTTCACTCAGTGAGTTGTTCGTCGCCCGATGAGTTTCTTCGTCACTTCAATGCCGCTTCGGCTCCCTGATGCGTCTTTTCGTCTCACGCGCCGAATTTATTCCTTGTTTTTATAAAAATGATCATCCACCATCGAAGATAATCATCATCCCCACATATAACTCTACTGTATATACTTCTAAAGCAGAAATATATATGGCTCCCTCTTCTGTTCCTTGTTGCCGGCATTGATAGTCTACCTGGCCATACTATACGAGCACCTCTCCGGCTGTACGTTGGCGGATGCGGCGGAAGGACATTGTTCCAACAGTGTCCTCCCTCCTCTGTCCGAGGATTTGCTAGAGCAAGTGGCGGCCACCTTACGCCGTCTTGACATCCTCCTCTGCCGTGTCTTCCGAGTGATCTCCCACTTCCGACGAGTTTACCGCGTCATCGACGTGGTTCTCCACAACGATGTTGCACGTCTCTAGGAGGCTCACCGTCACTTGGACTGCTTAATTGAGGCGGCAGGCGACCGAGTCGACCATGCCGAGACCCCTCAAGCAAGGGAAGAGAGCCCATGGGCTCAATTCTTCTTGATTCAACAGTTCGAGAGTCTTCAGGAGACACTCGAACGAGCGCGTCAGCGGGTGGACGTATTTCGGGCTGATGTTCATGAACCGTCCGAGGCCGCCGCCGCCTATGAAGTTTTGAAGATGGAGATAGCAGCCTACCTCCGCCACTAGAAAAACTTTTTTTATTTAGGTTTCTACTTTTTTTAAAATATTTGTAAGAAGCGACTGGCCACGCTGTTTGGCCGTATATATGTAAATTCCAAAAATGAAAAAAAAAATCTAGTTTGGAGGTGATTGAATTACTATATTGTATGTTGAACTATATATATCACAAACTGGACGCCTGATCACAGACGGTTCATCCAAACCGTCTGTATTAAAAACAATCACAGACGGTTTTTGTGTAGCGACCGTTTGTGTTACTTTCCGCTCTAAAAACTGTCTTTGAAGAGGTAATATCACAGATGATTCATTATGAAAACCGTCTGTGAAGTATCACAGACGGTTCATAAAAATGACCGTCTGCGATATTTAGAACTATCACAGACGGTTTTCAACAAACAACCGTCTGTGATAATAAAACATTTCGGCTCCCGCGCGATGCGTCTCTTCGTCTCCTGCGCCAACGGGCGATGCATCTCTTCGTCTCGCGCGCCGACGTTACGTACAATGCGTCTCTTCAATGTTTTATAAGAATGGTCATCGTTTGCCATGGTGAGCACGCATAGTATTAATCAATACGCCATGGTGAGCACACGGAGCATGACTGCCAAGCTGGTGAGGAGGTTGGCGATCAACGTCCTTCTTCTTGACGATGTCGTCGTCCATATCGTCTGCCTCGTGGCCGCGAGCTCTCCTCAGCACGTGGCTGACCTCTGCAGCCTACGAGCCACGTACATGATTTCGTTTGTGTCCAATATCCAGTTCTTAACTGTGATCCAATTTGACTAGCGACAACGATCTTAATTTAGCCTTTTAATTTTCTCTTATAGAGTAATTAATTCTTGTATTAAGATTCAGTCATCTTAAATTTTAGTTGCAAGGCCATGTACAAGGCGTCCAAGAAGTGCACCATAGGGAGGCACGTGGCGCTGGAGCGGAAGGAGGCGATGAAGTGGCAGGACAACGAGCACTACCTCACCGTCGTCAACCACCTGGCCGGCGCCGACAACCTAGAGGCCTGCTTCATCGTCGGCCTCACGCTTGTCTTTGCTCCCCAAGACATGCAGCGCGGCCTCGTGTTCCTTGAACGGGCGGTCGTCGCTGGCCACAAGGTCACGGCCTACGTGCTCGGCCTCCTCCTCTACACGACCAGCGAGACGTGTGACGTTGGGAAGAGCTACATCAGGCAGGTCGAGGGCGAGCCGGTCGGCGGCGGGTGCGAGACGGCTAAGAGGACCAACCGGGAGTGCAGGCGGTGCCAGAGGCTCGTTGCGGACATGGTCCAGGTGGCGGCGTGGAACAAGATCGAGCCGCTAGGCCGAGTGTGGGCGCTGTCGGAGGACGTCCACCGGTGCATGAGCACCGGCTGCGGCGTGGAAGGGTGGGATGACTACGTCGTCTTCTGCAACGATGACTGCAGGATTAGGTATGAGTATGCCAGTTTCTTTGCAAAGGTGTTGGACTATTTGCCGTAAAATTTTGGTTTATTTAGGTTTTTACTTTTTTTTAATCTTTGTCAGAAGCGACTGGTCATGCTGTTTGGCCATATGTAAATTCCAAAATGAAAAAAATCTAGTTTGGAGGTGATCGAATTACTATATTATACATATCACAGTTTAGTGACCTACACTAAGTTTGAATTTGAATTATACAAAATATATATTGAATAGTTGCCCAGCAGTTCGAACATACTCACGCGCCCAGCCGTTCGATTTTAAATCGACCATCTAGATCAAGCAGAAATGTTCGGACCATCCGAACGCGCAACGATTATGGACTGTTAGATCTCGATCGGGCCGCCCAAATACAAGGTCCGAACGTCGCTATCACAAACGGTTCTTTTATGGAACCGTCTGTGGTATTCCTTTATTAATAACAGCCCGCGCGCTAGGGTTTGTGCCCTTACTCTCGCCCGTTCCCCTCTCCATCGCACTCTAGGGTTCAGGACTTTGGGCTCCCGCATCGCTCCTCCGCCGACCGCCGATTCGACCTCGCCGCGGTCGAATCGAGCTCGCCTTGCCATCTACGCCGCCGAATACGGACGGTTCTTTTATGGAACCGTCTGTGGTATTCCTTTATTAATAACAGCCCGCGCGCTAGGGTTTGTGCCCTTACTCTCGCCCGTTCCCCTCTCCATCGCACTCTAGGGTTCAGGACTTTGGGCTCCCGCATCGCTCCTCCGCCGACCGCCGATTCGACCTCGCCGCGGTCGAATCGAGCCCGCCTTGCCATCTACGCCGCCGAATAGAGCTCGCCCCGCCATCTACGCCATCGAATCGAGCTCGCTGCCATGTCCCACGCCGAATCAAGCTCGCCCCGCCATCTCCCCCGCCGAATCGAGCTCGCCTCGCCATCTACGCCGCCAAATCGAGGTACGCCGCTCCCCTCGGCTCCCCTCATGCGCTGCCGCCCTCCCCTCTCTACTCCCCTCCCGCGCGGCCGCCCTCCCCTCTCTGCTCCCCCTTTCGCGCCGTAGTTCCCCCTCCTCTGACTAATTTGTGATTTTTAAACTGATGAACTGAATACTGTGGAGGCTTGCTGATCTGCTTTGTGCTTTGTGATCAACTGATGAACTGAACTGATTTGCTTGTTGATCTGCTATGCCTAATGCCTACATTTGTTGATGAATTGAATACTTGTTGATGAACCGAATACTGAATAAGTGAATATCGAACTATTGAACTGAACTGAATATACTGCTTGCTGAATACTAAATATTGGAGTATTGTTGAATACTGAATATTGAATATACTCCCTCGATGATATGGATGAGCCCATTCCCTTCCCCTTGCTCAGTGATAAATCTTGAGAGCTATCGACTATGTTTCTGTGATGTGCCCTGAGGGCTAATGTTTTGTGATTTTGGGGATGATGATATGGCTGTGGGTTATGGGATGAGCTGAGCTCTCTGTGAAATATCTAGTTCATGTGGGCGGTCCCTTTTGAACAAGAAAAAAAATGGGGGAAAGGGCATGAGTAGGGTTAATCTTGTGCGGTCCACTAGTCTGAATATATTAGCAAGTTTTAATCTTGTGCAATTAGCCTTCTGAGAGCAATAATCAATCTTCATTTCACCTTGTTATGTGTTATGTATTATGTAGCCTAATTTGTTCTAATGCGTTATCATACTTGGATTGTAAGTGATGAAAGTCCTCGCTGTTGCAGAGGAGGTTGCTCTCGTCACATAGTTCTAGCATGGACCAAGTTCAAAGATGACAAAGATAGGAGATCCGAATCTACTCACACTCTTCATCTCCCGTTCATGTAATTCTAGTCATTCTCTTTCCCAGTGTTGTTCCTTACCTGCAATATTGCTTCTTCCACTAGGTCGCTAAGTGTATGAATTTCTCTGCAGGGTAACAAGCAAATGAGAGTAGAATCTCGCTTTGTCGATCGCACTCAAGGCGTTGGAAGTTCAAGTGACTCGGAGTATCGCAGTTGTACCGAGAGTGCGAGTGCTGAGTCTTTGCGACATCTTTGTAGTGCCACCTATGTATGTACATAGCTGCCTCTGGTCATGCTACTGCCTTAGGAGCCAAGATAGCAGGCAAGCACATAGAGAAACGGGAAGCAACTTGCGACTTTGTCAGCAGTGAGCAGCAGCAGTAGTTTGTTTTTCTGGCGGGGAAAAATCCATTTCACACCCTAAACTCTTCCGAAAAGTTTAGAAAACAACTCTGAACTACAAAACCAGATATCCAAACCATCTCTATGTTTCCAAACCAGACAAATTACGCGCCCCTGTAACACCCTGGTTTTTGGAGCCTCTTTGAAAATTTCAAAATAAAAAGACCCATTTGGTTTTGTTAAGTCTAAAAGCTTAAATTGAGATTTTGGAATGGTTTCCCAATTGATTAATTCGAACTTCAATTAATTTCTCTGTTGGTTTATCGGGTTAGTGAGAATATTGGAGCTCTGGTGTTCTCCCCTTCTGTGCTTGTTTCGTTTTCCTTCGGTTTAGACCTCCTCTGTGTTTCTCTTTGGTTTAGACCTCCTCAGGTCAAGACCTCCCCTTCTGTGTTCTCCCCTTCTGTGTTTATTTCGTTTTCCTTTGGTTTAGACCTCCTCAGGTCAAGACCTCCCCCCCCCACGCGGCCGCTGATGGCCGGCGGCAATCGAGGTGTGCGCGTGTTACGTACAATGCGCGGTGCATGCCTACGCACGAGCATGGATGGACGCATGCAAGAGTTAGTAGTACTTAAATAAGTGGTCCGTCTACAAGATTCGACCGTTTTCTTTTGGTCACCATAATTATTTATGTAATTTTTATTCTTGATCACCATATTTATTCTCAAAAGTTTTAATAACTCATATTTCCATCACATGATTCAAAATCTAACGTATACTTTGAGAGATTGAGCAAAAACAAAGACCAAAAAAATCTATACCAAAAAAATACGGCAATGTGATGAACTCGTTATGTTCCGAAGGAAAAATCATAATAAATTCGGTCCTAATTCATCATATGGATTTTTCTGGCGGGGAAAAATCCATTTCACACCCAAGTACACGCTGTTTAAGAAGGGAAAAAAAGTACAATCACAAATGATCATTTCCCTCGATTCCATGCAGCTGTTTAATTTGCGGGATTATATTGATGATTTGTGCCATTGGGATATGGAGTGACAAAATAACAATTGCACATCAACTGCGGTGGTAAATCTGCCAATTGCCCTTAATTTGTGGCCCTAGCGGATTGCCCGTGCATCTTCTGCTTTGTCTCGTCGATGAAAGCCTTTGCCCAGTAGTCCTCCGCGGTGTCGCCTATCTCCTCCACCCTCTCCACTCGGATCTCGCCGTCGGCGACGGCGACACGATCGATCCCCTCTGTTACACGGCCAATCTTTTCCACCTTGTCGACGCAGACTTGGCCGTCGTCGGAGGCGATACCCCGCCGCCGTGACATGCTGGGTCAGATTTGGAGGGCACAGCTCGCACAACTGAGGCAGATGAGATTGGTTTTTGAGCTGATGGAACTCTTGGAATAATAGGTACGCTTAATTAGGAGATGGGGGCGTACTTATAGATTGGCTGCAAGATGGCAGGCGGCAAGTGGTTCTGATTTGGTCAATGATCTTTTTATCGCAACATTCGATTCCACGAATGGAATCCTATGAATTAGCAACGAAATTGACACGAATTAACGAGCGGTGCAGGATCGTGCGCTTGTTAATTAAGAAACGTTTGTTTCGCCTGATTGCGCACCGTCGCATCGCGTCATCAGTCTGCGTACTACGATGATGCAAGCCAATCTCTGGTGTCGATGAAGAGAGTTTCTTTTTTGGGGAGGGGGGATGAACTGCTTTTTTTTGGGAGGGGGGATGAACTGCTTTTTGTGTCATCAGTCTGCTTTTTTTCGTTTCTATGCAAGTTCACATAGGAAGGAGGCGATGCGGAGGAAAATTAAAGAGGGTGATGAAAGTCGTTTCCTCCTGGAGGTACAACATGGGCACAAAATCCAAACCTGAAGACAAACGGTCTGTTTGGTTCTTGACCCAAGTTAACTATATCAAATTTTTGGTAATACCAAAAACCTAGGCAATACCAAAACCTAGATAAAAAAATATTGTTTGGATCGTAGCCGTACCAATTTACGGGCAATGCCGAAATTGATGTGTTTGGATTACAACCATACCAAAATTTGCAAAGTTAAAAGTATTTTCTAGTGTGAAAATAATTCAGTTAAGCATCAATTTCCAAAAACTATATTTTTTGGGCCAGAGACAAGTTTGAAACCCATTTTAAAATAAATTTTATTTAAATGAAAAATATCAAAATTGGTTTCACTTGATTTGGAGTTGAATTGAATTAGATATGAATTTTTGAAGTCAAAAGAATTTTTTAGTAGAAAAATGACGTTCGGGCGGTCCGATCAGCTCAAAGTTGATGTTCGGACCAGTCCGAATGGAGTTTTGATTTTTCAAATTTCAGAAAAAACAATAAATCAAATAGATTTTAAGAAAATAGCAAATAGGGTTCAAAAATTCTAAAAAAGTTCACAAAAAAATCCTAGAATTATTTTGAATTTAATACAAAATAATTCCAACTTAAAGTTGGTTTTTATTTTTGTACAGTAATTATTTTTAAAGGTGATGTATATTCTTTTTTGCACTAAAATATGTCAATAGGATCTTGTTTTGTTGATTAAATGACAAGGAACACAATGGTTCAATCGAATCGCAAATCGGATACTCGATTTAGGAAATATGGTCATTTAAAACTGATTATTTAAACTAACTTTGCATTTAATGTCAAGAACCACATCCAACGAAAATCCACCACATGGCATACTCATTGGCTGGTTACCATACCAATTCTTTGGCGAACATTTTGGCCGCCCAGTTTTGGCCAAGGAGTTGGGAAGAAAAAAATTGGCATTGCCAAATTTTCAAGGGCACATCAAAATTTTGGTATCAATCTAAACGCTGGCCAAATTACCTAGGTACTACCAAAATTTGGCTTGACATGTTAGGGCAATGAGCCAAACAGCCCCAAAGAGTTTGTCGAATCTTTTCACTCTTGGTAGATCTATGAAAAACAAATTAGTCATACCATTTAATAAAAACAGGAGCCACCGAGCTGCATTGACAACCCCAAAGTATAGCACGAGTCATAAAAAACTTAGAGAGGTTGTTTTTGGTGTTACTGACGAAGCAGGACTCGCCAGAAGTGACATCTGAAGGATGAGCTTCTGGCGCACTTAAGTCAAACCTGGCTGGTATGGGAGGCTGACACGAGACTTTTCCTTGAATTTTTCGAAGATTGGTTGTGACGAACTAGCGCATTTCCTTGGGGAACTAGTCATAGTATTTTTAGTTTGTTGAGAAACTAGTTGTATCGTTAGTCGCGCCAGGCCGACACGGCATGGGAACGCCATGCTTTGGGCCGCAATGGGCTGTGTCGGTCGGGCACAGACACATCGCCATGCCGTGCCAGCATGACTCATCTTCGGCGAGGCCCAGGTACGGCCCAGGGCACGACGAACCGCCACCGTGCCATGTCGGCCCAAGCCGGCCTTCAGCAAGCGGCGAGGGGAGCGGCAGGAGTGAGGTCGGGTGGAGGAAGTGCGCCGCCGCGCGGCACAGCCCGTGCGTGTGTCCAGGCTCAGCGGAGGTGGCGCTAATGGCGTAGGAGCTTGACACGCCTCGCATCGGGCCACCACATAGTGCTCAAATCTTAAAGTCTGGGACTTGGAAAATATTCCTAAAGGAGCCAAACAAGAGGGTCAGAAATGGGTCTACAAGACAAAGCTTGACTCCCAAGGGAATGTAGAAAGATACAAAGCGCGACTTGTGGCAAAAGGCTTTACGCAAAGAGAAGGATTGATTACAATGAGACCTTTTCTCGGTCTCATGTAAAGATTCCTTGAATCATAATGGCATTAGTAGCACATTATGATTTAGAGTTACATCGATGGATGTAAAGACGGCATTTCTTAATGGGGATTTGGAGGAAAATGTTTACATGGCACAACCGAAAGGTTTTGTCGTGGAAGGAAATGAAAGAATGGGATGCCGCCTAAAGAAATCGATTTATGGGTTAAAGCAAGCTTCAAGACAATGGTACTTGAAGTTTGACAAGACAATAAGAAAATTTGGGTTTAAAGAAAATGTAGAGGACAAGCGTGTTTATGCAAAGTTTAAAGATGGGAAGTTTATCTTCCTAATCTGTATGTGGATGATATCCTCATTGGCAAGTAGTGATGTCGATGCACATCGAGACTAAGAAGTTTTTGTCCTCAAACTTTGATATGAAAGATCTTGGTGAAGCTTAGTTCGTTCTAGGGATCAAATTCAGGGATAGAAACAAGGGGATATTGGGACTGTCACAAAAGGCATACATAGAGAAAGTCTTAAAGAAATTTTGTATGCATAAATGTAGTCCTTCACCTGCACCTATAGTCAAGGGCGACAGATATGGGGATTTTCAATGCCCCAGGAACCAGTACGAGCTTGATCAAATGAAATCGGTTCCATATGCTTGGTATCGGAAGCTTGCAGATGCTCAAGTGTGTTGCATACCGACTTAGCGTTTGTTACCGGGTTATTTGGCGATTCCGAGCAATCACCGAATAGAACATTGAAATTGATAAAGAAAGTCTTGCGTTATTTGCAAGGAACAAAAGGCCTCATGATGACATACAGAAGATCAGATTCACTCCATATAGTGGGGTATACAGATTCTGATTTTGCGGGAGATGATAGAAAGTCTACATCCGGATATGTGTTCACTCTCGCTGGAGGAGCTATATCATGGAAAAGCTCAAAGCAAACCGTCACTACATCGCCCACAATGTATGCCGAGTTTGTAGCATGTTATGAGGCTACGGGGTGGTGAACTCGCAAAGAAGTTCATACCGGTTTAAAAGTGGTTGACGACATCAATAGATCACTTTGTTGTATCGCGATAATGAACCCGCAGAACGTATGCCCACAACAATAAGTCAAGTGGTGCTGCCAAACACATTGACATAAAGTACTATGTTGTGAAAGATAAAGTTCGGATCAAATTATAAGTCTTGAGCATATAAGTACCGCAAAGATGTTAGCGGATCCGCTTACTAAAGGCTTACCACCCAACGTGTTCAGAGAACATGTAGCCGGCATGGGTTTAAGGAAAGCCTATGATTCTGGACTAAAAGATGGCCCAAAGGATTAAAATAACTATTCCAAAAGCAGAGGTGTATTGTAATGTCAAATCTATCGGCGATTGACCCTGGGAGCCACCTACCTAGATCCAACCGGAAGAGGGGAAGAGGAAGGGAGAGCGGACGAGAGGGGAGGGACAGAGGAAGTGGGAGGCGAAGGCGGCACAACAAGTGGGGAGGAGGAAGACTACCTATGATGATCGCCTATGACAAGCGATAGTGAGGAGAGCTCCCAACGGCGATGTGAGGGCCAGAGACGGGTGGAGTGGACTGTCGGCGACTCGATGGGGTGGGGAGAGAAAGATGAAGGTCGAGACCTAGGAAATACTCCTTCCATCTCCGAATACACGTTATTCTACCTTTCAAAGTTTGTTTCTAAATATATATCATTCTACAATATAGAGACATTTTTTTTACTATTTCTTTCCTTTGCACACTCATCTCATTCATTATTCTCAAGGTCATTTATTATTGTGGATTAGAGTAACAAATTATCTAAGAGCAATAATTAAGCTAATGAAGAAGGGTAATATAGTCTTTTGTATACACGTATCGGTTGTAGTGTAAAATCCTAGAACATCGATTGAGTATTGAATGGAGTAGCTATGGAAATCAATGTGTTTCCCAGTCCAAAGAAGCAACTGTTTGAACTAGCCGTATCTAGTGTCGTTACTAAATGACATGTAGGGCTTAAGATACAGCTTTGAAGTATTTGCGCTAGGAATGCCCTTACAGTATCGAACCACAGACGCTCTCCCTCCCTTCTTGGAGTGACACATGTCATAACCTACAATCGTCCACCCCTGGCTGCCCCGCCTTCCGAGCATTCTCGATCGAGCTATTGGCTTAAATGGTACTGTTTCACATAAAATAGTAAAAACACCATCTGAACGAATTGGCAAAACTAGCACCGCGGACGTGTCGACAGGCGACATGTGCCCCTGTCGCGCCCCCACCACCTGAATCCCCCTTGCCAAGTAGTCGTAGGGAACTGCTGCACCTCCACCACGCAGATAGGCAAAAAAAAAAGCACATGAACAGTAGGGATCCGTGCGGTGGAGGACGCGACAGAGGACACGTGTCTTCTGTCAGTGTTCACGATACCATTTTTACCGATTTGTTTGCAGACTATTTTTACTATTCCATCATGGAAGTGTCATTCCCTCGCACCGTGGTGCAGCACGAACACGGCCCTCGCGCCTCCACCTTCTTTCGAGCAAATTGAGGTTGCCCGTTTCTTCCATTCGACTTGGAAAGTTTCAAAATGAATAAAAAAATTAATTAGAAAGTTTTCAATTTGAGAACTTTCAATCAGAAAACCTTCGATTAAAAAAAATCGATTCAAAAATCATTAGAAAAACTTTCCATTCAAAAACATATAAAAAACGTTAGAAAGTCTTTCGATCCAAAAACTTTCAAATCATTTTCGAAAAAAAAAGTTTCAAAAAATCAAACTTTCGCCATGCCGGTCCATGCCACAGAGCGCGGTGGTGTAGGGCTCCAGATAGCGACGCATGGTTCACCGGATGGCGAGGGCGAATCGCGGCAAGGAAAAGAGCGGAGGAGGCGCGGTGACAGCGACGCCGGGGCAAGAGCAGCTGTGTTGGGAGCTGGGACGACGGCGATGGAGAGCAGACAGTGGAAGTGACGCAGCGTGGCAAAGCTGGTGAACGGCGGTGTGGTGAGGCCACTAGAGATTGGGTGCTTTCGGGAGATAGGGGAGACAGGGAGATAGACTTGGTGCTTCGGTGTGCTTCATTCTTCAGTTTCAGTTTGTTTCTATGCTACGAACGAGAGGACAAAATAGTAAACACGCAGCGTTGGGGCGCTACGTGTCGCGGGCGGAGGCCAGTCCGTTAGAAAGCCTCCATGCGGGTAACCACAAAATAGTCTTTTCTGTTAAGAAACCGGGCCCAGAACCGGGAGTCCTGACCAAGGTGAGCTCCTCATCCCAAACCCTAATAGGGTCGTAACTTATAAATAGAGGGTACTAGTCATTGTAAAGGTTGATCGATTGATGAAGGAATAAAGAGAAGCAAGAAGTCCCTCCTACATCTCTGTGTTCAATCTCTTATTCTGTTCTTGTGTTCATGCATTGTTCTTACGATTCTGAGTTTGTCTATGAGGTAATCGCTCGAACTGGACTGGCTAGCAACGGTTCCTCAACACGTTATTAGCACGATCGACTCTCCTCGCATCGGAAAGTGCGCGCCCGATGAACAGTAATCGTGCCCTAATGAATAGCAACCGCGCCCTGATGAACAGTGCATGTGATGAATAGTGATCGCACCCTGGTGAACAGTAACCATGCAAAATGAACAGGAATTAGACGGTATGAACAGTGGACACAAAAAAATTGGCCACGCGAGCCGGCGACGGCAGGTGCCCCCGCACGGGCTTCTCCCCTCACTATCGCCGGTCCGAAGCCGTGCGCTTGCCTCCGCCCGAAGCGCCACCCTCCCCAGACACAGCTGTCGCCGCATGGCGCTGCCCTCCCCGCGTACGGTCATCGCCGCACGGTGCCACCCACCGGCCTGCAGTCGACGCGGACCATCCGATGCAAATTGAAGAAAAAATAGAAGAGGGGAGGGGGAGGCGCCGGGCCCGACATGGCCGTCCTGCCGCTCGCATGGTCGCCCGTAGCCACCGCGCGCACGGGCGCTTCGAGCCACCGGCATGCTCGCACCTCCCAAAGCAAAGAAAAAAGGGGGGCGGGGAGCCGCCATCAGCCGGCACCGCCAGCCTGTAGTCGCGCGGGCGTCGAGCTTCGAAGCGCGTTAGTGCCATCGGCCGCAGCCGTACCGGCCGCACGCAACACCAGCACCGCATAGGCACGCACCGCCGCGTCCTCACGCTGCAGCTTGGCCGCCGGCCCTCGCCCCCCCCCCACCCTAAGGCCGCCCGCACGCGCGCCAAGAGACTTAGCCTCCTCGCCGCACGAGGCCGGCACCATCGCACAAGGCTCCGCGCCCGCCGCCGTGGCCCTGCGCGCCTTGCACCGTCCGTCGCCCGCATGCAGCTCTCCCGCCCACGCCGTCCACCGCCCGCATGCCGCTCTCCGACGCCCCGACTGCCATTGCCAACACGTAGCTCTGGTGCTCGGCCACCACCGCCCGCACACAACCGCCCTTCCCACCTTGGAGCCATCGCCCCGGATGGCCCATGGAGCTGCCGCCGCCGCCTATTGAAATCGGGGTAGGAAACCCTACCTAGCTCGGCGTTTTGAGCCAGCCAAAGCGGGCCGCCGGTTTTGGCTGGGATGGGAAAGGCCTCATGGGCAGGGGAGGACAGGCCGTGAAATTGTTCCAGCCGGTCGGGTGAAGAAAAGAAAAAAAAATATGAAAAAACAGGGAGGGACGATGGAAGGAAATTTTGTAAATAAAACCCTTGGAATCTGAAAATTATGAGGAAGTTTCGCGAATAAGGAAATTTTGCGGAAAAGCCCTCAGAATCTTTGAAAATTACGCAAAAAAATTTCTCTGTATTGAAAATTCGTGCGTTAACCCCTAAAAATTACAGAATTCACCGAAAAGTCATTTTCCCAGCAGAAAATGGCCTCAGGAATCCAAATTTTTGCATATTTTTGAACTTTGAAGCATGTTTAACTTTGTTATTGTTATTTCTATACAATTTATTTATTGTATTTACTGTTTTGATTATCTGTGATTTTTTATATTGCTTTTAATCACTGAAAATAGTAATAAATCATGAAAATGCATAGAAAAATACGGGATCACGAACCAGGAGTTCGATGAGTATTATGAGAATTTTACAACCATCTTACGCAAATCACTAGCAGTAATCTTATGAACTATTTGCATGAATATAAAAATTACTGGCATCACGAACCAGTAGTTCGAAGAACTGACCCAGCATGGCCAGAATTTATACCAGTCTTCAATTCTGTGGTAATGTAATCACGGATGAGCAAAAGATTTGGAAGACTCTCTCTACCTTTCACCCGAATGCGGTGCAATCCGCACACAACTATCGCCAATAAGTCTACAAGAAGTATGCCGCATTAATTGACATCATGCAAGTTGTGAAAGCTCAAGATGATGTCCTAAGAAAGAACTACATCTCACAGCCACCTAGTAGCAATGTTGGCCATAAAGCCACTGCTAGCAGCTACAAAGTGATGAAGCCTCTCATGAATGAGAGGGGCAAGAAGGGTAAGGTCGTGAGTCGCACGTTATTGATGCTTTCCAGTCTAAGAAAGGCAAAGGACAGCATGAGGCATACCTCGCCATTGCAAGCACAGAGGGTCCACAGCCATTAGTTGCACTAATGGACATGGATAGCCCAGTAGCAGCCCCCATCACCCCTCCTTTGAACATCGCCGCGGTCGTAGCCGTAGTTGCCCAAGAGGAGAAGATCGTCATGGAGCAGATTGAGGCAGAAGTTCCTGAATCTTCACCAATTCGATCTAGTGCACGCATTGCACTTGGATCTTTTATACTAACATGTAGTTTGTAATTGAAGCAGAATTTTGAATTATTAAATAATGGTTGCAAGTTCTAGGAGAGCAAAACATTAAATTTTTATGATGAGTCCTGCAAGACCTTTTCCCGTATTTATAATAGCAAGTTATGTTCTGATATCTGAAGTATTTTATTTATGTGTTGCTTGCTTTCTGCTACATATTAATAAAGTACATTATATTATAACATGTGTGGCGTCCTATGGAGGAAGTGTGCTTAGCAGGTAGTGGCACAACGAATACCATCCTGAGATAAATGAAAAAATTTCCATTCGATCAGCAAGAATGCTGGTAGTCTTACGACAATCGCAGGCAGCGATACTTGTATAATAGGCTCAGGAAGGGTCATAATTATACTCCCAATGGGCACAACTTTGGTCATTGAAGAAGACTTATTGTACCCAGAATCGACTAGAACTCTCAAGAATATTCGTGCTAACGGTTTCCACGTAGAGACTGAAGAAGAGTATGGTAAGCAATACCTGCTCATTGAAAAGCGTGAAGAAAGTGGAACAGTGGTATTATAATGGCTTCCTTCATATGAAACTAGGTTATACTACACTAATATTAAGGCACATGCAGCCTATACTGCTCTGGAAATCGAATTTATAAGCTCTAAACTTTTCTATCTCTGGCATGATAGATTATGCCGCCTAGGTCTTAGGATGATGAGAAATATAATTAACAATTCATAGGGATATAATACAAATGTAAAGAATTTCCCGAATCAGAAAGATTTTGTGTGCTCCGCATGTGCCACCGGGAAATTAATTACTAGACCTTCTGCTATGAAAGCGAAGGATAATGCCCCTGCATTCCTGGACCATATCCAAGAGACTTTTGCAATCCTATACAGCCCCTGTAAGGGCCATTTAGGTATTTTATAGTGCTCATCGATGCTTCCTTAGAATGGTTGCACGTATGTTTATTGTCTACGAGAAACCATGCTTTTGCAAAGCTAATCTCGCAGATAATTAAAATTAGAAATATTTTCCCTGATCATTATGAAAAGTCCATCTGAATGGACAATGTCGGAGAACTTACTTCGAAGGCATTTGATGATTATTGCATGAAAATGGGAATAAAAAAATTGAGCATTTCGTACCACATGTCCACACCCAAAATGGACTAGCAGAATTTTGAAGAATTGTAATTTACCAACTATATGTTGGGGACTCGCAGTCCTGCTTGCAACAGCTCTCATCAATTTTAGACCGTCGGCCTATAACATCCATCCACCTACACAACTAGCGCAAAGGTCAACACCGAAAACTTCTCATCTTCGCAGGTTTGGTTGCAAGGTTTATGTACCTATACCACCGCCGCAGCGAACTGCAATGGGCATTCTCCGAAAGTCTGGGATATACGTTGGTTATGAGATAGCATCCATAATCATGTATTTGGACCCTATGACTGGAGATTTGCATAATGCCCGATTTGCTGATAGTATATTAGATGAGGTAAATTTTCCGTTATTAGGGGGAGGAAATCAACCCTTGATAAAAATATCGGAAAATAACATAGCAAGCCATGGGAAGTCTAGAAGACAATTGAAGTCTGAAAGACAATTGAAGTCAAGAAGACAATTGGAATCCGTGCATATGACCCGCGTACTAGTAAAGCAAATAAAGAAGTCTAGAAGACAAGAGAAGTCCAGAAGATAATTGAAGTCCAGAAGACAATTGAAGTCCAGAAGATAATTGATTTGCAAATATTAGCGAATCAACTGCCAAACCACTTTAGTGATTTGAAGAGCGTGACCAAGTCGTATTTACCTGCAAACAATGCACCGAAGAGGGTTGAAATACCAATGAATGTATCCCTAATCCCGTCCAGATACCTCAGAATAAAAGGACGAGAACTCCGGGCCTTCGAATCCCAAGTAACTGGGGACGCCTAGTGAAAAAGGATAAGAAAGACTTGGCACAGCCGATCACTGAAGTTCCATATAATCAGAAGGGGAGCCAGTTGAGACTTGGGACAGATATGGAACCTTTAGGAAAGGCATATCGGATTGAACATCCCCAGGAAGGAAGACATCAGTATGGATGTGTGCGCACATATCGGAACTGAAAAACTAAAGGGACTTGCCCCGCACTTAAAAGCAGCGGTGAACAAGTAGAAGCATTAGAAGAATCGCCCCTTGAAGAGATAGCTATAAACTTTATGACCTCGGGAGAATCTTTGAATATGACAACAACCAATGTCAACATTTACTTTGCAAAGAAAATTGCCACAATCATCGATCTTGATCTAGAACCTGCATCGCTCGCTGAATGAAAGGAAAGATCAGATTGAGAAGATTGGAAGAAGACAATAGAAACTAAATTATTCTCTCCGAATAAAAGAAAGACGTTTGGGCCTGAAAGCCGCACGTCTCCCCTTGTGCACCCTGTTGGACATAAGTGAGTATTTATTCGAAAGAGAAATAAAAAGAAGCAAGACTCGTTGTACAAGGTTTCACTGAACGTCCAAGAGATAATTATGAAGAAACCTAATCCCCAGTCATGGACGGAACTCCCTTTAGACATTTATCTCAATGGCAGTGAACTTGAAGTTAGAAGTAAAATTGATAGATGGGGTACCAGCATACCTTTATGAAATATTGGATTCGGACATTTATATGGAGATACCTGAATGTATCCCTGTCCCGAACCAAGATAGAGCAAATAGAAATCTGCCCAGCTCGCCCGCGCGCCGCCTCCACCTGACATGCGGGCCCCGCATGTCAGTCTCTCTCTCTCCCTTTCCTTCGAAGCGCCCGAGCATCTTCCACCGTCCGATCAAGGATGAACGGCTAGATGCGCATAAGGCAACCGGAGTTGTCCGAATGTTTCTTTAATTGTGGGCCGTTCGATCAAGATCCAACGGTCAGATCGCGAGTGCATTTGCGGCGCGCCAAGCCGCGACGCGGACTCACGCGAGCTGTGTCACTGACGTGTGGGTCCCAGCTTGCCACGTCGTCATCGTCTCCGAGTCAGTTAGGGTTTCGCCGCGCGCAAACCCAGTTTTGGGCGTTTGTGCCCTGGACTCTTCCAGGCCTCCGGTTATAAAAGGGGAGGTAGCCCTCGGCCTCCGCAACCCAACCCTAGCCGCCTTCGCCCTCGCGCTGAACCCTAGCCGCCGCAGGAGCCCGAAGATCAATCTGCGCCGCCACCAACTCCGACGAGCTCTTCCGCCGCATCTCGAGCTGCTCGAGCTTCGTGGTCCGCACGTTGGCATCGCGACGGAGCTTTCTACCTCTGGTGGCTTCGTCTCGCCGGAGCGTCACCGGAGCGCCGTTGCCGTCAAGCCCGAAGCCTCTCCGCCGCTCTTTGCTCGCCGCCGACCACCTCCGTCGTCCCCGACCACCCGGAGTTGCACCCAGAGGTTCGCAATAGCGAGAGCTACACGCCGGTACCACTCACCGCCGGTGGATCACCGCGTTCGCCGTTGCCGTCGGTTTCGGCGCCGCCGCGTCGTTGTCATCCACGCCATCGCCACCTTGCCTCCATGTCGCGATCGCCGCCTACGTGTCGCGTGCGTGGTGTCCAGTCATTGCCCACGTGTACGCCGCGTGGGTAGTCCACCGGTCTCCGGAACCCGAGGCTCGGTAGACCTGGTCTACCGTGAGCCGTGTCCCTGACATGTGGGTCCCACATGTCAAGATTTTTGTTTAATTCTTTTAATTCCGAAATTCCTTCGCTGACGCCAGCATTGCGCAATATTCCGATTTTTCTTCAGAGAAATAATTCGGGAAATCCAGAAAATCAGAATTAGGGTTTCTTTTAGGTTTCCAATCTTCCAAAGCTCATAACTTTTGCATCCTAACTCCGATTGAGCCCATTCAAATTCCTAAATCTGTCTAAATTCAAGATCTATTTATCTGAGATTTTTATTTAATTTTTGGAGTTTGTTTTGCCTCTGTTATTTATTTGTTTTGTTTGTTTTTGTTTCGTTTGCAAGTAGACGTCGATTCGTCGGGAAATTTTGTGGAAGAAGGAGCACCCCAAGATCAAGACCAGTACATAGACCTTTTCCAAGGCAAGTCATACCTTTGATCATCTTGAACCCAGTTTTCAAATTACTTTGTGTTAAATTATTGCATTCTACTTTAATTATTTATTTAAATGCTTTGGGCATAGTTATTATCCAAATTATTATCACACCTTGGCCTTGTATGTCATAATTCCTTGTCACCCTAGATTGGTTGAGTTGGTAATATTATAACACCAACGTGGTTTGGTTAGATGCGAGTACAATTGCTTAGCCATGCTACGAATCATCATCTCATGTGAGTCGCAAACATTAAATATGACTAAGTGACTATGGAACTTTGTGTAAAACTGTGTGCTATGTGTTATTACTTCGTGATGGCATGTGTTGCACTAAAACCAACTGGGTGGTAAAGGATTTGGACTGAGGCAAGTGGTGGAGACTGTGTGACATGGTGGACTATGTGATGGGTATGATAATCTGTGTGGCTTAGTTAGAATATGGAAGTCTTGCCTTGGTCAATTAAGGACTTAACTTTGTGCGCTATTGAACTGAGCCTTACTGTACGACCACATGCCTGGTATGGGACGGGCCTAACTTAGTAAGTTATGGATTCTCGGCATTGATGTTCAGGTGGTAGGTTAGGCTTTGTGATAGGGTGGAGGTGTGACTACTTGGTGGTTGCATCACGGGAGGATTCGTCGTCCCTGTCCAACGGTGTGTGTTATGCATGGGCTATGTGATATGTATAACGGTTTGTAAGCACACTGGGAATGTCAATGTTGGAGATGAAGTTTCCGAACTGTTTTGTTATGACTGGTGCTAGCTACACTGGTTATATCGTGTGGGTAAAGTGTACAACCTCTGCAGAGTGTTAAACAATCTATTCGAATAGCCGCGTCCGCGGTCATGGACAACGCTCGGGGATTTCACATGAGGGGTAGTTTTCATAAAATGTGGGAATGGGAGCTGTGTGATCTCAATCATATGGCTATGTGAAATAAACTGTTTAGCTGTGTGTCTTTGTGGAAATAACTGTTAAATTAATATTGTCTATTTGTTTTGAATTATACTTTCAATCTATTACTTGTATTCAATTGCAAATGTTACCTTTATGCAAAAGAACCACAGAAGCCTTTTCTTTGGAATAAGCCTGCATCTATACATTGCATTCTGTGGTATGATTTGCGAGTACGGTTGTGTACTCACGCTTGTTGTAAAACTTGCGTCCAAACCTACAGAAGTGGAGGAGTCTACGCCTGCTTTCGAGGAGGAGTTCGTTGAAGGCCGATCGTTCGTTAAGGTCTGGATCCCAGTTGGTTGCCTGTGGTGAATTGGGTGGGATCTACGCTGGAGTTTTCCGTTCCGCTGCTGCTTTATTTCTTTGTTAGCCCTGCGTGGCTTATTAGGTGTAAACTCGACCATAAGGTCAAAACCGTTATTTGTTATTCAAACTAATCTTTTACTTTATCTATCGCTTGTGTGGATCGATATTTACCTGTGTTAACCCTGTGTGCACTAGCGTGATCCTGGACTAGTGCAGTATACACAAAGGGTTCCAGAATCGAAATTCTGGGTCCCGACAAATCTCTTACCTGGAGTTAGAGTTCAAAATAAAAGATTTGGATAAAACCAAATATTGCCTAGGCTTGCAGCTTTAGCATGTCCCTAAAGGAATATTAGTACATTAGTCAACCTACACTCAAAAGGTGTTAGAAAGGTTCGGCTTTAGAAAGGCATACCCTTAAAAAGTGTCAATGGTCGGGAGATCTTTGCAGCAAGACAAAGACCCGTACAGACCTAAAGAAGAGGGGGAGGAAGTCTTGGGACCGGAATTCTCATACTTAAGTGCAATATAAGCACTCATGTATTTAGCAAACTGTACTAGAGCGGATATTATATTTACCGTAAACCTACTAGCAAGGTATAATACAGAACCTACCAAAGACATTGGCAGGGAATGAAGGACATCTTCTGATACCTCCAAGGAAGCAAAGAACTTGGTATGTTCTACAGAAAGAATCAAGACCTAACTATGAATGGTAATGCAGATGACTGGTATCTGTAGGATCCGCATACAGCCAATTTGCAAACAGGCTATGAACTCCTATGTGGTGGAACTGCAATTCTATGAAAATCATCTAAGCAGAGTCTTGTATCGACTTCGACGAACCACTCAGAAATAATAGCATTGTATGATGTCTCACGAGAATGTGCTTGGCTTCGGCGGATGATTCACCACATCCAGCAGTCGTGTGGATTGAATACCGCGCAAACCCCCACTATTACATATGAAAATAATGTAGTTTGTGTTGCACAAGTACAAATGGGTTATGTGAAGAATCATCTCACAAAGCATATCAACCCCAAGTTCTTCTTTGCTCATGAATTGCAAAAGATGGACAAAATTGAAGTACTACATACTAAGTTATGTGAAAATCTTGCAGATTTATTCACTAAGTCACTTTCAGCATCTAGTTTTGAAAAATGCATACGTGGAATTGGAATGATGAGACTTAGAGAAGCGCATAATTCAGGGGGACAATCTTCACGAACTCATTACTAAAGCTTGATCATGAAAATCGAGTACCTAAAGGATAAATCCAGGAGATTAAATGAAATTGGGTGGATTGTACTCTTTTTCCCTTGACGAGTTTTTCCTGAAGTTTCTCGGCTAAGGTTTTTAATGAGGCAATTCGTGCAGCATAGTAGAACTTGTATCATGTACTCCTTCTCCAAATTTTTTTCCACTGGGTTTTTATGGAGTTTTGACGAGACATGGATATGAAGGATAAGTGCCCAAGGGGGAGTGTTAAGAAACTGGGCCCAGGACTGGGAGTCCTGGCCCAAGGTGAGCTCCTCATCCCAAATCCTAGTATGGTCGTAGCCTATAAATAGAGGGTACTAGTCATTGTAAAGGTTGATAGATTGATGAAGGAATAAAGAGAAGTAAGAAGTCCTCCTACATCTTTGTGTTCAATCTATTATTATGTTCTTGCATTGTTCTTACGATTCTACACTTGTCTACGAGGTAATTGCTCGGACTGGACTCGCCAGTGACGGTTTCTCAACATTTTCAATTATTATTTTTAGTTTTGGCAATTCATCATGAATCGTCGTCGTTTTTTTTCTATTCTTGGGGGGAGGGGGAAGCACTTTGTTGTTCTAACAAACTATAGACAAACTACTGACACATGAGTAATTCTTCAATCTGGACATGACTTACCTATGTTATATCTAGAGATTATTGGGGAAAAAATCCACCTACAAGTGGGGGAGTTTGTAAAGAAAAACCATATGCATCTCAAAATATACTTAAAACCCACCAGTAAGTTTTATGTGGTTGCAAATCCACCCCCACGTGCCAATTTACTCATTGAAGCTCCTACATGGCACTCGCGTGGCTATCCCAGTAGACCAGTCATGGACTATGAGCAGGAGAGATGTGACAACGTAGGGTAGGGCGCACGAACTGAGCGTAGGAGAATAAACTGTGACGCAAGAGCAGGATAATAGAGGAACAAGAAAGAAGGGCGATCAGGGGCGATCGCCGACGTTGTGGTCATGTGGGAGGATTCTCACGGACCGGATGGACTTAGACGTGATCCCCGATTAGCAGTTCTTGATTTCTAGGAGCTCCCATGTCATTGGGGGATTTGCAATCACATGGAACTTGCTGGTGGGGTTTTGATGAACATTGAGATGCTGGTGAATTTTTGACAAACATCCCTACTTGCAGGTGGGTTTTTGTAAAAATCCCTTATATCTATTCACACTTGTTTTTGAAGTTTGAACATAATCCAACTATCCATCTCGTGTCCCCTCTGCCACTGGCCTCCCCATCCTCACCACTAACAAACTCTTTACCCACACCGACTGTACCTAAAACCAAACATGATCCTTGGGATCATCGGCGGCAGCCCTCTACCGTCGTACACTACCCGCAGCCGCACCTAAACATTATTTACCTACCGATGAAATTCATGAGATTAGTTTTTCTCGAGTCACGGTTCTGGTTTTTTTAGAACACACAAAAGAATTACGCGTCATTCCGTTAAGCAGAAGTTAGCACAACAACAAGAAGAAAGAATGAAAACCTGGAAATAAGAAGCACTTGTTGCTAAGAGAAACAAAACGAACAAAGAAACAAAACAGGAATGCGACCATAGAATAAAACAACTACGCAACTACTCTGAGGAAGATAGTGTCTCCAAACATTTAGTCACGATTTTGGCTAAATATGTTAAAACTTAAAAGTAATAAAACCGCACAATTAATTTTCTCGTGTAATCAGGACTAGGGGTGTCAATCAAATACGAATTATTCGTTTTATTCGACTGCCGTATTCGATAGGATACAAATATGGTTTAAATTTTTTTCATCTGATTAACAATTTCTCCCCTATTCCTATTCGTATTCGCATAAAAAAAATATGAATACAAATATGGTATGAACTTTTGATACCCGAAATATTATTTTATCTGTACTATTCGTATTCGAATTCGATAAAACAATATACATATTTTATTGCAGTATGACTAATTAGTTGGATGAGTATTTTTAGTTTAATGTGAATTCATATTTTTAAGTGAAATAGATAAACTAGAATGATTAAGTGCTATGTACGAGATAAAGTATCATAAATATATTGCCATTACGTAAGTTATAAGAATATCCAAATCCAACCGAATTGAGTAGTTATTCGATTCATATTCATGTTCGTTACAACATTAGTTCGTATTCGACAATATTCAAATTCATATTTATTTTAAAAATATAAATACAAATACAAAAATACCACTATTTGATTTATATTCGATTCGTCGACGTACTGCTCAACTCAGGACTCAGCACAGCGGTTGGCGCGATTTCTCCTCTCTTTTTCTGTTGCCAGCGGCGGCCGTGTCGGGCCGAGCCCTGTCCCCTCCCAAAAACCGCAAAAAAGAACCGCCGCCGCTCCTGCGCATCGCGCAGCTTTTTCCCATCGATCCCCACGCGCGGGTCGCTCGCTCAACCCATCCGACCGCCCATGGCCGCCGCCGCGGCAGGAGACGCCGCCGAGCAGCTGCTCCACCTGAAGCTCGCCTTGCTCGCCCGGGAGCCCCCAGCCTGCGTCCTCACCCTCGCCAGGTACATCCTGCATACATCCCACGCTCGATTAAATCCCAACACCCCCATAAACCTCTGCCTCGCATTGCGTGCTCGCTTGTCAGTTGTCACCTAGACTCGGGTAATCAGAGTCGCAACGGCATGGCACCCAGAGACTTCCTAGTTCCTGCTCTGCAGCATCCGCCATCCGCTCCCGATTGATTGTTGTTGGTCCAGAAGTTATTAGAGATCTTAAGTTTTATTTCTTTAGATAACACTTTGTTTAGAGTTTCGGATTTCCTCAAAATAGCCAATTAGGCTGTCTACCATCAATTATTGTAAAACTTGGCCACGGCTTGGGCTCCAATGAATAAACCAGCAGACCAAGCAACCGTAGAGTCAATTCGAACCTACTACATACACCAATCATATGAATGGTGTGAGAGTATTTCATAGGAAAAATATAAAAATTGTTCTCAATTGATATGATTATGAATGGTGTTGTTGCTGGGTCGAGCTACCGTATGCAAACGCTCTAGACACAAAGAACTTGCATGACGCGAGATAGATTTTGGTGCTGCCAAACTGCACAGCTTTTCATTAGTTTTCTCATCACTTTATACTAATGAAAAAGAGTAACTGAAAATGGCTTAACAACCTCTATCAATGCCAATTGCTAATGCAAAGAAACTGAAACATCAATGCAATGATGCTACTAATTGGTGCCCACTAGTGCTGCACGTTACTAGCCACTTGCAAAACTGAAATCTTTAAACACAAAAATAAACAACGCATTAAGGATTAATCAACAAATACTCCCTAACGCTTTCTTGATCTCGATGATGCCGGTCCTTGTACGTAGCTCCTGAAACTTGCGGTCGTCGACGTCGTCGGCCATGTCACTATTGCTGTAGCCGACAAACCGTGGCTCCTCCAATTTCTTCACGTAACGACAGTCATAGCTCCGCGTACCAGTAATGTACAAGAGTATATGCTTGACTGTCGTGCGTCGCCTGGTGTCACACCCCGACCGTGGCTGCACCGTGCTTCCTCCACGCCGTGCCACTGGGCACTGAGCTGCGCGCCATGCGTGCACTCCCGTGTGTGGCCCTGTTGGCTCGACCGCGCTTCGCCGCCGCGCCGTCGCGCGCGCACTCGCTCAAGCCAACCGCGCCGCGAGGCCTCGCGCGCTCGTCGCGTCGCTTGTCGCGCTTCACACCACACCCTTGCCCATCGCGCGTGGCGGCGCCGACTGACGCCATGCCATGCGTTCGCACGATCCATGCGCCTCGCGCTGCGTGCGCCGAGGCGCGCTAACGCGCCGCCGCACCGAGCCTCGCCACGTGAGCCCCTGGTCGAAGCCGCCGTCGTCGCGCCGCCGAGGCCAAAGCCGCCGCCACCACCCATTGCCCACCGACGCCGGCTGCGCGCCGAGCCGCCGTCGCCTACGCGCCGCCATTGCGCGCTCTGCGCGCCGCCTCCACACGCGTCGCGTAGACTCTGCGTCGCGCGATCGCTGCAAAGACCACTCGCGTGCGCGCGCCTTGGTCGCCGCGACTCGCCGCATCGCCGCCCGCGCCGACTGCCGACTCCGGCCCGTCGCGCTGCCGCCACTCGCCACCACGCGCCATCGCCGCGCTGCGCGGACAGGCCCATCGGTTGTGCAATGTTGAGGGTAAGCACATAGAGCCGGTTGCGAGTACGGTTTACCCGAGAAACTATGCGAAGCTACCAGTCACGGATAGTGAGCACGCCGTTCTGGATGAGCGTCTCATAGCCGTTCTCGTCGAGCTGCCAAAGGCTCACTATGTTGCTTCGTAGTCGTGGGATGTAGTACACCCCCGTCAACGCACGGTGCTCCCCGTTCCGACAGGTGAACAGGACGGTGTATCCACCACGGAGCTGTCGCCTAATTTGACAGAGCCGGTGACGCTCTCATCCATCTCCGCGAAGCTTGCCTGGCACCCAGACATGTGATTGCTGGCACCGGTGTCCAGGTACCAAGCGTCGTCGTGGGCGTTCTCCTTGCGCCCTAGATGCACCTGTGCGCACACCTCGTTGAGCATCACGTCAGTACCCGCGCCCACAGAAGCCTCGGTGAGCGCGCACATCTGTGCCATGAGAAGCGTAGGTTCGTTGTCGTTGTCGTCGTTAACCTGTGTCAGATTAACTTGCTCGGCGCGCTTAGGCTTGCGGCAGTCCCTGGAGTAATGCCCGTACTTGTCGCAGTTGTAGCACTGAACCTGAAACATGTCACGACGCACACTAGACGAGCCACCGTCCTTGTCGTCTTCAGGTTCACCCTCATCACAAGAGCCCAGTCGGTGTAGTTCGTCGTTGTCAGCGTGGGGACGACCGTGCTGCCAGATTCCCTCACGACGCGCTCCTGCACCACCTACTTGCGTCCTCCCCTTCGTGTGCCCTGCTCCGTCCGCGCTCTCAGGGCAGAGTACGTGAGCCGGACTAGGATCGCGAGGCCATGGTAGTCACGCTCTGATACCACTTGTCGTTGCTGGGTCGAGCTACCATACGCAAACGCTCTGGACACAAAGAACTTGCAAGACGCGAAACAGATTTTGGTGCTGCCAAACTGCATAGCTTTTCATTGGTTTTCTCATCACTTTATACTAATGAAAAAGAGTAACTGAAAATGGCTTAACAACCTCTATCAATGCCAATTGCTAATGCAAAGAAACTGAAACATTAATGCAATGATGCTACTAATTGGTGCCCACTAGTGCTGCACGTTACTAGCCACATGCAAAATTGAAATCTTTAAACACAAAAATAAACAACGCATTAAGGATTAATCAACAAATGGACAATAAGTTTAAATGATATATAGTACTTTATTTGTCCTTTTTTCAATACTCTATCTTGACATTTATTTAATGTTTGTATATTTGATTTATGCAGAAAAGCTGGGGGAGGTTCGGTCACGCCACACGTTCAAAATTTTATTTTGGAGAATTGTATTGGCACCTATGTAAATGCCCTTGGTTGTTTTATCTCACAAAATTTACCGACTGAAACTAACATGATATATATATTATAAAAATTTGTAAAATTACAGAAGAATCGAATTTTAATTTAGTTGAGAATATACTACAATAACGCTCTTCTATAATTTCCTGGTTATTGCTCAGTATTTTTCTTCCTCTTGCTGGTCTAAAGCATTTTATACTTACACAGGTAGGGGGAGATCAAAACTATACTTATGTAACAACTGTTCTTAAAAAAGTTATAGCTGAGGCTGAATTATCGTCAGATATTGTGATTGATGGGATTTATGAGGAATTTGGTCGGTGCATGTCGTCAAAAGCAGTATGTGGATCTGATTGTGTAATGTATCTCAATAATTGATGATTATTGACATGTGAGATAAAAGTATCTCATTTTGTGCGCAGAATAATTCGGTGCTAAATTTGACTGAGAAGATTTATAAAGAGATATCCTTTCTTTCACCTACTCCTACATGTGAGTTATTACTTACAAACTCTCTTGCCATACATTTTTCTGGATTATTAATTATAATAGTCTATAGTGATAACTTTGTCCATGTAGATGACAATGTTTCCTCAAAGCTTGTAAGCATGGTTGCTCGATTATCATGTTCTGTTAACATGCTTGAAGGTGATACAGGGTACGGTGGCATTAAGTATTTAATTCATGTGTTCAGATATTCTATTAAGCTACTTTCATATGTTATTGATTCATGTAAGTGGACATTTTACTATTTCAGGTGCTCTCTTTGGCCATCAAGTCTATTCTTATCTGAGTTTATTCTTTCATACCCAAAAATTTTCTCCAACAAGTGTTGTTTTGAGGTAAAGTGGCTATTTTTAGTGTTGTAGTTAGATACATGAACAATATAAACTCTAGCTAGCTTATTTATAGGAATGTGTTCAGCTCTTGCATAGCCAGCCTTGTCATCGCCCATCATGCAGTTGTTCTATCTTCTGCTGTCAAATAATACTATAAATTTATTCGGTGCTACGCATGTTATGAAAGAATCTTATGAGTAGCAATTTCAAATCATGAACACTTGTCACTGCTATATAGTTGAGACTTGAGAGAAAATTAGGCTGCTACCAGGGTTCAGAAACCCGGTACCGGGCTGGATCCCGGCCCCCCTCCGATACCGGTAACCGGTCAAACCGGATTTTGCTCGGCCGAAATTCGTTCAAATTTGATTAAAATTCATTCAAAATCTGAAAATTTGATTTTGGATTTGAAAAAACCGCCGGGATTTCATTTCCCAACCACCCTCCGGTGCCGGTTTTTTTTTCCCTGGCTACTACCACCACAAACGTCAAAATTCAGCAAAATACCATCGCAAAGGCCACGGACTGTGCAGTGCTATCACAGGGCCTAAATTATGCAAACTACCATTGCCGTTAATAGTTTGCATAATTTAGACCCTATGTGATAGCACTGCACAGTCTGTGGCCTTTGCGATGGTTTTTTTTGCTGAAGTTTGACGTTTGCTAGCAGCCTAATTTTCTCTATAGGTAATTTATGTCGATGCTTGATTTTCACATATTTAAGCATGTTTTCTTGTGTTTGGTACAAGCAGGGAAAAAAAACCCGGCCGGTAACCGCTTACCGGCGGGGGTCCGGGATTTTGGATCCCGGCCGGTTTTTCCGGGTTTTGCAAGTTCAAATTCTATTTTTTGAATTTTGAATGATTTTTAATCGAATTCAAGCGATTTTCATCCGGTTTTTTTCTGGGAAATCCGGTAACCGGCCGGTTACCGGCCGTTTTTTTTTCTAGTCAATGACCGGGATTTACCCGGAAACGGGTTTTTGATCCTTGGGTACAAGTATAGCCAGGATTTATTAGGTGGGCTTGTGGTTGTGTACGTGTCATTATATGCTTTGCATCCTCATCAAGTCAACTCTTTTATTCCTTCCATGTTTTATAGTAGTACACACAACACAATTATAATAGTAAACTACTTATGCAACACCCTTGTTCTTTATGTGCAGAATTACCTTGATATTTTTCCTTGAGAAATTAGATAGGTGGTTGTGGTTGACTTGTTTTTAAATTTAGTGTATGCTTATATGCCTGAATTAATATTAATACCATACTTAGTCGTTGAGTTAAATTTAGTGTATGCTTCTATGCCTGAATTAATACCATACTTAGTCGTTGAGCCTATTTGATCAAGGTAAAATCTCAAGAATGAATATTCTTGATAATTGTAATATGTGATTGTTTATCTTATGTTTCCATGATAAGCAGCTAGGTTCTGGTGTTGGTTTGGTCGGTGTATGTCTTAACTATGTCGGTGCCTCCAAGGTATGAAAGTTTATAATGCCACCCTTCATTCAAGTAAATGATTAACTATCTGTGAAAAGTGAGCCTTATAAAATTTGTTCTTGTCTTTCCTGACGAATTTAAGTTGGTGAAGTGACAATGCTAACATATTTATTTCACTCTTCAAATTTGACAATCTGTGGAGCTATGAGTTATAATTATGCCATGAACTATCCACTCCAACTAAGTTCATGAACTTCTTCAGAAGTCAAACATTAATTGGAGAAGAAACACATTAAATGCAAAATGCTTGTGTGATGACACAGGTTATTCTTACTGATGGTGATGCATCTACACTAACAAACATGAAGGCAAACATGGAAATGAATAACTTATGCATTGAGCAGGAAGATTCTCAAGTGGTAAAAGAAAGCAAGAATAAGGTTTGTTAGCTTCCTATTAGTTTTTATGCTTTCAGGATCGTGCATTTTGGATTGTTTTCAGTATTATTTTGTTTGAAATAGTTTTCAGAATTCCAGCAAGTTGTAGCATAGGCTGCATAGCTAGCAGTAGCTCAGACACATGTTTTTTTTGGAAGAAACAGCAGGAGAGCTGCTATTTATTCATTGAAGAGGAGCGAGATGCCCCAGGGGCAATGCAAAGTAAAAGAGAGACGAAAATAAACAAAAGCAAAAGAAACACACTGAGCTATGAAGCAGCAGCTGCTACTACGCCTTAGAGGCACTACAGGAGACACAGATCACATTGCTATTATGTATCGATGAATAGATCCCCTAGTAGCGCCTGAAGCTTTGAAGCGCTGGCTTATACCCATGCCCGTGCGGCTTCCTTGATCGACACCACCCGGCTGACTTGTGTGGATTTATGCTCAAAAACCCCCCTGTTGCATTTTCTCCATATTTCCCAGCTCACAAGCATGATGGGCGAATTCATGCCCGGCGACTCGTCCTGGCCGATACCTGCATTCCTGGATTGCCACCAATGCAAAATATCATCTGTATTCGCCCAGTTTGTCGAATTCAGTCCATTGCATCCTGACCAAAAATTCAATACTCCTCCAGACCCTAGATGGATATGGGCAGTGAATAGCCATCTCTTGTTGGTTCCTGCACATTGGGCACCGGTAGTCATTTGCCATGTTTCTGACCGCCAACCAACCGGCTGTCAAAATTCTATGTTGAATTGCCAGACACATGTTGAATTGCGTAATGTCTTTTGTTAATCAAGAGTGGTAATGTTCCCTCTCTTGGGAAGACCCATGATGCATTGGATTCTTTCTTTATAGGTGGTACTTAACCAGTGTCTTGAATCAGATGGCTCCCTTTGAGCTTTGGATGAATGAATTGCAGTGTTCCCCTAGGCGCCGCCTAGACCGCCTAGGCGCTAGGCGCAGCCCTCTCACCTAGACCGCCTAGCCGATTTATGCGGCGATTAGGCGCTAGGTGCTGGTCTGCCGCCTGACTAGCGCCTAGCGCTTAGGGGAACACTGATGCATTGTTAGATTAAAATAAAATGGTACTATATATTATGTCATGCAGGTAGAGTGCAAATATCTTTCCTGGGAAGAAGCGTCTGAAAGCAATTTATGGGACTACCAGACAGATGTAGTGTGAGTATAGCATATTCTTTTTGCAAAATTTCTTTTGTATTTTTGTAGGGGTTAGTTTTGATGACCATTATCCCTGGGATATTGAACATGGCAATCATGAACCATGGTATTCATCTGAATTTGGATCTCCAGTGTTTTTTTTTCTTCAACTTTTCCTGATATACGATAGTCTCATATTTGAGTAAGCTGTTCACCAACTATCATGGTAAAAAAAACTCTAATTATAGCATAAAACTGATGAAGCATCTCGTTGAAATTTGTGATAAAAGGCTGTTCAGTTAGTTATTTTGTTAAGCCGTGAGTTTCTGAAACTAAATTCAAATTTATTCACTACACTATGGAAGCTTAGGGTGCCAATTATAGAATGAGTAGCCTACTAGATCAAATATGATGAATTACCTTGCGAAGTGGATAACAAAACACGTTCCTGCTGTTCATGCTTCAGCTTTCTTTCATTTAACTTGTATCTCTCTTGCCAGTCTTGGTGCTGATATTATATATGATCAGTTCTGCGTGCCGCACCTTGTTCGGGTTCTTTCTATGCTATTGGGGAGAGACAATCGACGAGGTAAACATATCAATGTTGCAACCAACGAAGAAGCTAGCAATGAAGTAGCTGAGAATGCTGCAACAGGAGGTCCTGTTGCCTATATGGCCACAATCATTCGAAATTTGGACACTTTCAATTGCTTTGCTAAAGCGGCTGCTGATGCCAACTTGTCTGTTATCAACATTACCAGCAGTGAAGCTCCTTCGAATTTTCTTCCTTACATGCTCTCATTTGATAGATCGAGTGTACTACTTCTTAAAATTACATATTTATCCTAGAACACTGGCAGGAACTCACCTTAGTTCTCGTCTGAAGTAATCATTTGACTCTGATTGTAATGTCTTATTGGAATGTCGAATGCAATGTTGTGGTTTTTTTAATGTGATAATGTGAAGTGCTTCCTCTATGTTCTTTTACTTTGTTTTTGCACATCTTTCCACATTATTGGAAAAGGAGTAAACTATAGTATTATAGAATCATCACATTATATGTAGGTTAGGCTTAACTTCTCAAAGTGTAAACCATGCTTACGACAAAATGCAAAATCGAAATATTTAAACTTTTAAAGTTGCATCAAGACTGCTAGCTTCTCATCAAAAAAAGAATGAAAGAAAAGAGAAAAGAAAGATTGCTAGATCAAACATCAATAAATTAGGAAAATAGGTGAACCAGCTAAGAATTGATTCTGTCTGCCAGAAATATAAAGCATTGGACATTGGATTATTCAGCATTCACAGACAAGCAAAATTATCTTTCATACACACCGAGCTGCCAGCAAAATTCTGTACAATTTACAACGTCGCTCATTTTCTACAAGATCACCGAGGATCATCTCGGCATTGGCACGTAATCCTAAAGAAGCACTAGTTCTGTACCCCTGAACCAAAAAGGTGAATTATATATCACAGGTGGGTCGGGGTAAAGTAAAGCAGTATAGCAACCGCTCATGCAAACTTCAATGCAGTGATTGCCAAGAGTGTAACAGCTCTGAAGAAAATATCATTCATGCTATTTTGTATTCTCACTGCAACATCCTCCTCCTTCAAGTTCATGTCACTTGGGCTTGTAAATATGCTAGTAATTGTGTCCCGCAATCCATTTACCGCCCAGGAGAGCCAAAAGAGCCCAAATCCAAAACCGGTGTTCAGCAGACGGGTAGCAGCGAAAGGAGTCCTCCCACCGATAGCCATCTTGCACACAACTGACAGAAGAACAGCCAAGCCAGTTCCAGCAATGCCAATAGAACATTGTGTCAACAGATCACTGATCTCGGGACCAGCTTTTTTCAGTGAGAGAATTGACGATGTGCTTTTGTCCTTGTCCAGAAGGATGGACAAAAATGCTTCACTAGCATGGAAATAATTCTTCTGATACAAATCACGTTCTTTGATGTTTTTCCCCTTCTGTTTCTTCTTCGATGGAGATTTTGACTTCACGTTTGCAGTGCTGAGTATTTAAAAATAACCATATTAATAAGTGATAATGATCATGGATATAGTTTGAACAACAAGTACAAAGAGCAATTTGATCGTAGCACAATATAAAGTTTAACATCCAATAATTTCCACATGCATATTTAGGCCATTCATTCTGAACATGTCAAGTTTCAGGCTCAAGGTTGGCCTTGCGAGGAAGTGTTTTATGCAACCAAAATCAATGTCAAATAAATTGAACAGCTGGGATACAAGAAATGGTCTAACACAATGTCACTACTGGTATAGCGGCCATACTGGTTGGCATATGGAGCAAAACCTCGGTAGTTTCTAATAAATTCATACCAGTAGGTAAAGATCAAGATTATTAAGTCGGCAAGTCAACACTACCCTCCTAGTGACCGACTAGTCGACAGGCACTGTTCATATGACAATGATATGTATGTAGTATGTACACATGTAGCAGCTAGCAAACTCCTCTGCCTGAGTTCCCACTCCTCTGCCTGAGTACACATGTAGCAGCTAGCCCACTCCTCTGCCCAAGCAAACTAATCGGCAGCTACTAGTCGCCTCCACTCCTCTGCCCGAGCTCCCCCTTCTTCCCACCTCCCCCTCCCTAGGCCCCTCCCCCTCCCGATCTCCATCAACCCCTCCCCCTCACGGCGGCGACCCGAGCTCCCCTTCCCCCTCCCCAGCCCCCCTCCCTCTCGGCCTCCACCTCCCTCCCCTTCTCCCCACCTAGAGGGAGGGGCATACGGGGATCCGGAGCGATATGGACGCGACGGGGATGGAGACAGGACGGTGGCCAAGGGGCGGCGGAGCTGCGGCGACTGAAGCTGCCTCCGAGGGGTGAGGACGAGTCCGGCAGCATGGCGGGAGCTACCTCTGAGGGCGGTGGTGATTGGATCTAGAGCTCTGGAGTCGTGCGTGAGCGGTGAGCCCCCGACTGCCCTCCCTCACTTCAGGCGCAAGTCGAGTCGCCACCTCCAATCCGCACTTCTCCGATGACTTGTCGACTAGTCGACGACTTGATAAGCATAAAGATGTATATATTTTAAATACTAGGTTCACTTCAGAACCTCTAACATATGTTCAAACAACAATATGCCCTTCCTCTAATATTTGCTATTTTTTATAGAATGTTTCTACATTTACATGTACTTTGGGCACAAATACAAAAGGATAGTGTTTTCATTTGCACTAAATGGTGCCCATCTGGGTCAGGATCTAGATACAAGCTTTGCTTGGTACCAGTTTACTTATGGTTGTGGCATGTGGTAACAACACATAATGGGCAGTATAAAGATTAAAGAATTCAAAAAACTGCCAGATACTCTTTATGCCTAGGCGCCTAGTCCATGCTCAGCGGCGAGCATCGTTGAGGCCATACTGGGCCTCGACCACCCCTTGGATCCATTAGTTGGACATAGATATATACACATCTAAGTATATTTGCTGTTTGGGGCCTTTGGGCAATTAGTTGACAGTTCCTCTCTATTCTATACAGCCTTCATTTCTTTTCCTCTCGAAGCTTTGGCCTGTGTTGTCTTGGTGTGTGCTCATGTTTTATCCCTAAATTGCCAAACCCCAAATGTCCATTTATTTGGTTAGCCTACAGAGCACAAAATTCCCACCAGTCACCACACTCTCTCGTTCCTTCCTTTTTCCAATTGTTGTGTAGCAGCTTGTCATGTGTGCTTAAATCTCCCAAATTGAACAAGATGCACAGACTAAACTAATGCTGAGGTCAAAAGCTCCTTTGTACCAACAGCATGCGCGTAGTTTGCTTCTAATTTTACTTACTTATTTAACGTTTCGTATAAGCACGCGATTGGTTTCATTGTTTTGCTATGGAAGATGGTGTTTATTGGCAATAGCTTTTAGCCTCCCCTTAATTTTGGGTCATGCTCCGCCACTGTCTATGCTACTAGTGATTGTATCTTTGTAAGTACTAACTATGAGGCAATATGCTATGATAACCAGCAGTTTGAAGAATAAGCATTGTGGTACTCAAACCTAAGCATGGAAGTTGTCATAATTACCTATGTTGAGAAAACAAAAAACATAAGTACCATGCAGCTAAAAAAGGCTCCAGAAAAGGGCGCGCAATGAGTGCACTACCTTTTTGAAGCATCAACTGCTGTGCTTGCTAATTTTGAACTGGATACTTGGTTATTAGCTCGGGCACGCCTTTTCCTGTTTATACCAAAAAAAGATGTATGCCATGTAAATGACAGAAATGAAAATGGTGTGAATAATTATAAAGGTTAGCTGCATTAGTACAAATATAAACCGTAAAATTTGAAGATCGTTACATGACAGAAATGAGAATCGTATGAATAATGAATTAATGATAAACGATAGCTGCATTAGTACAAATATAAACCATAAGATTTGAAGATTGTTACAGAAACAATGGGTTGTTACTTCTAAACAGATCATTTTCAGGCAGCAGGAAATGCAGCCTTTAGGTCCAAGGATAGCACTAAGAGATAATTTTGACATTCCATGCATTTATTACTACCTACTTCTTATTGCTACAGTGCATGTCTCTTGAGTGCCAAGTGATGCAGCGATCTCTAGTTCTCTACTGATCCATCATGGGTTTCTTAATCCCAAAATAGAACGGATATGTTATGCATCCTATTCACCACATATGATTGAAAATGTCCAGTTACTAAAGTGTCCTCATGTGCAGCTGATTAAGAAAGATTTGCATACGACAACTTGCAATCCTGAGATAATTAATGGGCAGGCTGCAGCAGGATAATGGTTCACACTGAATATATTTGCTAGACAAAAATTCTAGCAACTCATACAGCAGCAGTCACCAAGCATATTTTGCATTTGCAATATCTTAGCAGCATTATGTGCTCTAGAACTTTGGCTCAGCAATATAAATACGGATAAAACAAAATGAGAATAAGTGCATGACACTAAGCAAATTCTTATATATCCATGTTTCCCCTAAGGAGATGACAAAAGGTGCCTAATACAGCTCTATCTAATAGTTCATATAGGCTATTAGTATTAGGTAAATAGCAGGGCTAGCATCATTGGTCAAGCTTACAACGCTCAAAATAACAGACCTAGTGAGGACTTTGCATACCATTGAACCTAAACCTCAGTGAACGAGTGAATAAGATGAAAAAAAAGGTCCACAGGGAGCATGATGCTTCACATTATTACCTGTCAAAATATGGAACTAGATAAGCAGTCTTGCAACCAGTTGCTTCTCTTTTAGACATATTGAACTCTAAGACAACCGAAAGTAAGTCTCTCATCTCATCTCCATTGCCAGTGAAGAGAATCCGGCCATTTTGGTCTATAATAAGGGCAGAACCATGGGACTGAACAAAGTCCACAAGAGGATCAGGGATGACAAGTTGATCTTCTAGTAGATACTGCTGGGGCTCATCCAATCCAAATTCACAGATTGATAGCTTATCATCAGGGATGTACGGCTGACAACCCATGTTAATTGGCAGAGTCTGATGTCCCGTAAGTTCAGCCAGTAGAGAAACATCAAGTTCTTTCACATCAGACCCTGACATTAGAAACTTCAGGATTTTCTCTTGCCTTGCGCATTGCTCAGCAATTCCAAGGCAAAGTTGAACCGAGTCAGGGTGAGAATCTGCTCCCCATACATAAACATTAAACTCATCAGAGTCTGCAACATAACTTCAAACATAACACGCGCAAAACTGGACTGTGCAACAAAGTATATTATGAATCGCATGGATAAACCACTTAGTGGGAAGGCATAATTAATCTTGAACAGAAATAAGCGTGGCATAGCATGAACATCCATCCTACGAGAAAAACACAGTGCAAGTTTAAGAGACCATCTTAAGCGTGCAAGTGCAACACAGAAGAAAGCAGTAGATGTGTAAAGGAATGGTTTCTGGTCTCTTTTGTAGACCCCAAGCTAAGGCTCACGAATCTAGCTTCCATAAGTGAACAAGCAACGACCTTTATTCTGTTGCTCTCAGTAAAGCAGGTTTCTTTTACATGAGAGAATTTGCGGTGCTTTATCCAAGTCCTAGGCTCGTAATTCAATTTGGAGTTGTGACAGAACATTCAACTGTGGAGATGCTAAACTCGTCACCAAAATCAGTTCTCCAGCTAGCCATTGCCACATCCCACGAAATGAACATAACATGGAACAACACATTTACAGGACAATAACGTCAGCACAGCTAGAACGAGGAGACATGCGAGTCGGTCGCAAACCTTGCACGTCGATGAGCGCGGCCCTGTCGGGCATCGCGAAGGCCTGGTAGGCGGCGGCCTGCCCATGGCCGGGCACCATCATCTGCACGGGCTGGCCCTGGAAAGCGCCCTCGAGGTGCTGCTGCGCGCAGAGCTGGATCGACGCGCCTTTGGCGGCATCCTGCGGCCTCTTCCCCTGGAACGGCAGCACGCCATGGAGCTCCTACAAGCATCACAGCACAGCACCGCAATCGTTGCGATTCGAGACAATCCGGATCTAAGTGCGCGCAAGCAAAGAATTGGCGTCCGGTGCGGGGCTGGAGGTACCTTGGAGGGCGCGAGGACGACGGGGGAGGCGGAGGCGGAGGCGAGGACGGACAGATCGCCCACCATCCCAGCTCGTCTCGCCCACGGCAGCAACACGAGAGAGAGGAGGGGAAAGTGGGGGAGGGGAGCGGATAAATTCGCGGTGTTACCGGTGGAACGGGTGGAGGCGGCGAGGGCGGGGCGGCGTGGACGCACGGGGACGGGGGCTTGGGGGAAAACGGGGGATTCTTTTATTCTTTCCTTTTTTTCTGCGGTGGGAGAGGAAGATTCGCGAACCGGAGACCGTGGAAATGTGCCGTGCGGGTGGCCTGTGGCAGCTGCCGGCCGTGGCCCCACGGCCGCCGATTTTTTCAGCCGAACCAAAATTTTAGTATGTCATAAAATCTTAGTTAGTGTTTGGTTTTGTTTCAAAATTTTGGTTCAATTTTAAAATTTTGGTATGCCCTCAGAAATTTGGTATTGCCCGCTTATTCCTTCCCATTTCTTTGGCTGATTTTCGGCGCCCAAATTGGTCGCGAATGTTTTGGCTTGGCAGCGGAGGGGCTAAGTGCCACGTGGCTGGTTTTGGTTGGCTCATTTAGGTGCATTAATGGTATGTTTAGTTTGATTAACAAGTTTAAAATGATTATATTTTCTAAATTGAGTATCCGATTTGTGATCCATTTGAACCGTTGTGTTTCTTGTTATTTTATCAACAAAACAAGATTCATGTTGACATATTTTGGTGTCAAAAAATTGAAATCATGCGGGACCCACGTGACATACTCACAGTTTTAGCAAATTTTGGTATAGCTGCAATCCAAACACATCAATTTTGGTATTACCCGCGAATTGGTATAGCTACGATCCAAACACTGTTTTTTTTATCCAAATTTTGGTATTATCTGAGTTTTGATGTTGTCAAAATTTTAATATAACTACGGGTCTTAACCAAGCAGGCCCTTCGTCGTTCCGCCGTGTCTTACCGAAGATTACTGCACGCCACTGTGACTGATCCGGAGTCGGATTGGGTGACTTTACAGAGGAACGTTACCTTGTAACTTTCCTGCGATCTCCACCCTCCATCTAGCATCTAACGGCTACAATGATTTTACTCGCTTTTCAGCCCACGCCAAGAGCTAACGGATGGAATTTCACGACGCGGAACGGTGCGCAAACTCCGCCACGCGCTCGCGCGCGCGCGCTTCCTTTGCCGTCGCGGCGAGTTCCTCGCTGCCGCGCCGCGCCGCCTTCCTTGTTGTTGCCGTCTTCTGCCTTGCGTCTTCCCCGGCATTGCGCGCGCCTCAGTGCCTAGCCGCGCGCCTCTAACGGATGGAATTTCACCACCACCACGACCTCTCTCTCTGTTTTGAAATCAATCATGCAGGTCCTGCTCCCTCCCTGGTTATAAGCAGCTCACAAGATCCAATGAACCTCAGCGTTTCCAGCAAAGGCTTTCCAACACTTTGCAGATTCAAGCAAAATACACAGCAGCAGGCACTCTCAAGAGTGCAAAACAAATAAATACAAGGGACATCTATATTATAATCATCAGTAGAACTTAGCATTTTCCAGTTTGGGAGTTCCAGGTTCAAAGCACAAATACATGCCACATTCATTTGTATAGTAGGCCACAAAAGACTATAACTAGACCACAAAAGACTATAGTTGGGCCATTTCACTTATACAATTAGGCCACAAAAGACTATAGTTAGCCATATACAAAATACTATCTAACCAACATGTTCATGCTAGAACAGATCATGATCTTTAAGAATACCATCATCATAAGTTGGGGTTGTTATCAGTGGGTAAAACTTCCCAAACCATCAATAACATTGCATTCTTGAAGCTCCACACTTGCTCCTTTCTTGTCGCAAACCACGATTCTCCACTTCTACTTGGGGTTGTACTCCATCACTTTTTTTGTTCTTGCAATGACAGTTTAATTAATTAGTTTAGGAATGAATTACGATAGCATATATGGGCGCACACTATAAAGTTTCTAACATACCTTTACTCCTTTTTGTTGGCTTGCGCTTCCCTTGTTTAATTTATCAATCCAAGTTCTTTTCTCCTTGAATTTTTGGATTTGACCTCCTTTTCTTCAACTGTCTTTGCACTAAGCATGTCATCTCCTTCTTTGGACATTTGGTTCAACATTTTCTTGGTCATTGCATGGCTTGCTCATAGTAGAAGTAGATGCATTGAGTTTATCCTCTAGCTGTGTACCAAGGCAATCAAGTGCATTGTCTATTATCAAACAACATTCTAGAGAGTGGGCTACTTTATATGCCAAATTGAGAAATTTATGAGACAAGTTCTTGTAGCGAAGTTGAGATTCCAGCTTTGGATTTGCTACCACATTCCTTCCTTCCTTATCTTGTACACTCCCATTGCGTCTTTGCTTTAGTCCATCTCTTTAACACATAATGTGTTGGCAATATCTTTATATTCATCAAATCAAGAACTTTGGACCATATGCACACAATATTCAGTCTATTGAACATTCCACAACTACATGAAGTTGTTTGGTTCAAAGGATCACCTATCACTATGCGCTCTTCCTCAAAATGTAAATCACCATGGAATCTCCCAATAGCAATAGCATATTTATTAGCATCTAATAATCTACTACATGCAGCCATGGATCTTTCATATTCACTTTGGAAAGCTTCAAAAATAACTGGAGTGTACACTTCGCTTGCTTGCAGCAACATAGGTGTGTGCATTTGTCTTCTTGGTATTTTCTTCCTTGCCTCAAATTCAGATTCCAATTCCTTAGCTCTTTTTTCTTCCACTGTCCTCTCAAAATGCTTCAAAAAACGAACAATATCAAAATCTGATTTCAAATGATTCTTCAATGCATTGTTGAAGCTCTCACTTAGTTGTGTACTTCGCACTCCCAAACTAAAGACATGTCTCATATAGCATTCAGCCCATTTTTCTTTAACCTTGTATATACTATCTAACCAAGTTTGCTTATGCACTTTAGATCTCATAATGTCAAATGCTTCTTGAAATTCTGCCTTGTCCTCATAGCCATACATACAAGCACTAAAATCGGATAGAATATGAGATTCTTCATCTTCACCTTCGCCTTCGCCTTCTCTTTCTTCTCCTTCTCCTTCCTTTGTACCTCCATCTTTGACCTTCACTGAAGATAAATGTTTGACAGCATTCTGCATTATGTGAAAGGTGCACAATCCATGATATGATTCTGTAAATACTTTGCAAATAGCATTTCCCATTGCTGCATCTTGATCCGTGTAGATAGTTCTAGGTTGCTTTCCATTATGTGTAGCTAAGAAAGTCTGAAAAGGCCATATAAATGAGTCCTCTGTTTCATCAAATAGAAGTGCAGCACCAAAAACAGTGGTTTCTCTAAACTGATTCAGCCTAAGAAAAACACCAAAAGGCCTATACTCTTTGTTGGTGCCAAAAGTAGTGTCAAATGTAACCACATCACCAAAGTGTACATAGTCAAGAATCATCTTTGCATCAGCCCAAAATATGTTGGTTATATGTTCCTCACAATCTAAGCGCAAAGCATATTGGAATGATGGATTTTCACAATTTTGTCATGAAAATACTTCAACATACTTCCACTGTCCAAAAGCCAAATCCTCTGCCGCTTGCTTTGCAAATAATTTTTGCGATCACGGCAAGTGTAGCTAAGGTTAAGTGGTCCACCAACTTGACGACTAGCCAACTCATGTGCGACTTTTGGTCTAATTCGAATCATCTGCAGTCTCTATTTCAAAAGCTTGCAATTTGAAATTTTCCTCTGCGATGCCATCAAGTGCCGAAGTTTACGGCAAGTGAAGGTGATTGTGTTGAAGCACAACATCGGTGACTTCATAATTTCCTCGCACTCGACCCAATATAAGGCTCATTCGAGCTTTGCAATCAGTCCTTGTTTGACTCTAAAGCACTTTGTCACATGATTTGTTTGCCCTTTCCTTGGAGGCCCTCGTTGGAACAAACAAATGCATGAGGTCACCTACCATCAAAGGTGCTTACATTTGTGTATCTTTTCCTCACATCAAAGCTGTGCGACCCCATATGCCAACCAAAGCGCCAAGCCTCATCTGCATTTTTGCAACCTTAAACCAACTTGAGGAGCCCCCTTGTTTAATTCTGCCATGGCCTTGTACACCACTCACAATTGCACAAATTTGTTCTCTGACCCACACATCAACTAGTTCTGTAACCCAAATAATTGACAAACAATGGCGCGGCCTCCACCTCCCTGGGGAGGCGCGGAGGGCGGCGCGGCCGGGCACCGGATGACGGGCGGCGCGGCCAGGCACCTGAGGAACGGCGCGGCAGCGAGGAAGACGGCGCAGCAGCACGGCAACAACAAGGAAGGCGGCGCGGCGCGGCAGCGAGGAACTCGCCGCGACGGCAAAGGAAGCGCGGGCGGCGCGGAGCGCGTGGGCGGGAGTTTGCGGCACCGTTCCCGCGTCTGGTGAAATTCCATCTGTTAGCTCTTGGCGTGGGCTGAAAAGTGAGTAAAATCATTGTAGCCGTTAGATGCTAGATGGAGGGTGGAGATCGCAGGAAAGTTACAAGGTAACGTTCCTCTGTAAAGTCACCCAATCCGACTCCGACTGATCCACCATGAGGTCACAGGGAAGGGAAGGTGGGGTTTGCACTCTAATCGTGGTAATGCTAAATTGCCAAGGGTACATGGCAATCTTGAAACAAAGGACTTTAGGGAAGTTCCGCGTGATGTCCTGTGTCCGATTAAAGTAGACGAATTATTCCTTCAGAATTTCATAGGTCAAATGTGTAGGGTTTTTCTTGATAGAGGAAGGTTTTCTATTATACGCATATTGAACGACCGGATGAAGGGGATAGATGTGTATATTACACAGGAAAAACCAAGCTCATCTTAGTTCGTGCCAGGAAAAGGTAAATTTGATTTGAAATAGCGACATAGACGTATGCAAGTCAAAGACACATTATATACAATAGACTTTGAAATTTTGAGGAAACATGCAAGTTGAGCTTAAGGGCCTGTTTGGCACGACCGCAGGTTGCAGTTTTTCTGAAAAACGGCTTCCGGCTAGGCTATAGGGCTGAATAACTAAGCTGAAGAGGTTTGGTGTTTGACTGTCTGGCTTTTAGGTAGGTTGGTTGCAGTTTCTGAGATGAAAAATATCTGAAATGCCTTAAGAAAAGTATTGGCTTTTTTGATGCCATTTAACGACAATTAACGCAATTGACGGCGATTAACGACAACTAACGACAATTGAGGACTACTACTGCAACTAACAACAACTAACGCAATTGAGGACTACTACCGTAACTAACGATAACTACCGCTATTAACGATAATTAACTGTAATTAACGATAACTATCGCAATTAACGACATTTGATGCAATTGACTGCAATTAACTATGACTACCACAATTAATCGCACTTAACACAATATACCACAATTAATGACAATTAATCGTAATTAATATAATTAACGATAACTATTAAAAATCATTATTATAATGAATAATTATTACAATATATAATTATTAAATTAAACAATTATTACAAACACAGTTACTTTACAACAGAAAAATGGGAAAAGAAAAAAACAGAGGCGACGACTAGGATTTGGGCCACCGTTGCTGGTGGCTTCGGGAGAGGAGTTTAGTGGCGGGGCGGTGGAGGAGGAGGGCAGCGCCGAGTTGAGGAAGGAGGCTGGCGTCGGGGCGGGCGGAGCTACCAGATGCGGTTGGGGTCGAAGGCGGGCGGCGTCGCGGACAGGCAAAGGCGCCAAATCCGGGGGAGGAGGAGGGAGTCGGGGAGGTAGGGTGCCGGCGCAGGAGGAGGCCGCCTCGTGGGGGAAGGCGGGAGGAGGGCGTCTCATGGGGGGAGGGGGCTGCGGTGGCTAGGGTTTGGGCTGCCGCTGCTGGTGGCTTCGAGAGAGGAGTTTGGCGGCGGGGCAGGAGGAGGAGGAGGGCGGTGCTGAGTTGAGGGAGGAGTCCGGCATCAGGGGCGAGGGACGAGGCCGGTGTCGCGGGCGAGCGGAGCCACCAGATCTGGTTAGGGCTAGAGGCGGGCGGCGTCGCGGGTGGGCAGAGGTGCCAAGTCCAGTTGGGGCTGGAGACGAGCGGAGGTGCCAATTCCGAGGGAGGAGGGAGGAGGTAGGGCACCAGTGCGGGAGGAGGGTGCCTCGTAGGGGGAGGAGGAGAGCAACAGTGGCTAGGGTTTGGGCCACCGCTGCTGGTGGCTTCGAGAGAGGAGTTTGGTGGCGGGGCGGGGGGAGGAAGAGGGCGGTGCTGAGTTGAGGGAGGTGGCCAACGTTGGGGACGAGGGAGGAGACCGATGTCGCGGGCGGGCAGAGCCACCAGATCCGGTTGGGGCCAGAGGCGGGCGGCATCGCGGGCGGGTAGAGGCCCCAGATCCAATTGGGGCCAGAGATGGGCGAAGGCGCCAGATTTGAAGGAGGAGGAGGGAGCTGGGGAGGAGGTGGGGCGCTGGCGCCGGAGGAGGGCGCCTACTAGGGGAAGGAGGAGGAGGGGCGCGGCCGTGTGGGGGAGGAAGAGTAGGGTTGTGACCGCATCAGGAGGAGGGAGAGGGCGACGGCGGCTCGGGGAAAGGAAGAAGGAGGTGGGGCGCCAGCACATATCCAAGGGAGGAGAAGGGAGCCGGGGAGGAGTTGGGCCGCCGTCGCGGGAGGAGCCGAGAGGAGGAGGGCAGTGGGGGAGGAGAAGAGGTGCGACAGGGGAGGAAGAGGGGCGCGACAGGGGGGGAAGGAAGAGGGAGCAACGGGTGGCGGGGGCGCAAGGGCTAGGGTTTCGGGCGCAGGGTTGGGGGGTTTTGTGCGGTGGCAAAAGCGTGTAATAACCCCCCAACTTCGGGGGTAAATGCTGAATAGGGGCTGCGGGAAGCCGCGGAAGCTCCCTGTGGGCGGCTTTCGCACGCTGTAATGAAGTGACTTCGAGAGAGAGAAAACGGTTGCGAAAAGTTAGGTGTTTAGAACAGCTTCCGTTTTTTTTAGCGAAAAGTCAAAGCTGTTCCAAACACCCCCTAATACTACGGGGATGATGATGGTGGCAAGGGCAATGGTGGATGACTATAGTGTCTAAATAAATAGGGAGTGACATATGTAGGTTAATTTTCAGCAAGCTTTTGCCTGTAATTACAAAAGGCTAGAGCAGAGTGACTTCAACTTCAACAACAAGCTGTAGCTTTTCCGCATACCCATCGGAGAAGCTGCCGTTTGGCTTGAACTTCTTCGTCTCCGGCAGCTATTGCCGCGATCCTCAACCTCAAGACGGTATACTTATATTTTTGTTTGCATTCTAGCCAATGCTGCAAATGGCAGCATTACGAAACATTATATAGTGTAACAAAAAGGCCTGGCGCTAAAACTTAACGCCTATATCGTAATTGGCGACTTTTGACGATTTATTGTGTTTATCGGCGATATATCGGGTAACGCGGTACTACACAAAACCCGTTTTCCCTTCGAGAAGGCGTATTACAACTCTCAGTGCGACCGTTTTTCCAGGCCGCACCGCAGCGACCGTCGCGCCGTCGGCGCATGCGTTAACGTACAGTTGAGGACGGCAGCAGTTCCCTCCTTGGGCTTGGAGATCTTTTCTCAAGTTTCCCGCGTTCACCTCACACTCACAGGAGCGCGAGGCGAAATCCCGCCAAGAGCGAGGAGGCGGCGACACGGCCCATAGATCAGCCGGCAGTCCGGCACCTACCCAACACACCCCCAGACCCCAGTGAGTGCTCTCCACCCGAATTCCCCTCCCGATCTAGCGCCGCCGCCGTTTCCCGGTCGCAGTCTGCAAAGCCGAGCTAATAGCGGGAGAGAAAGGAAAGATGTCTTCTTGGGAGGACGAGGACTCAGCCGCGGCGGCGGCGGAGGCGACCACGGACGTGGAGCTGCTGAAGCGGGCGTGGCGCAACGAGAAGGCCGCGCCGGAGATCCTCCGCTTCGACTCCCCCCTCGTCTCCCGCGTCCGTGAGCAGATCCAGCTCCTCGTTAGTCCTTCCTCCCACCATCCCCCCCTTTCCTCGATTCCTTATCCTATCCTTTGTGTCCAATCTTTATGTTGTAACTTTGGAAGTTGGAACCGAACCTGCCATGGTTTCTGCTCACCGAGAAATGTTTCCCGATTCTTGATAATCTGTGATGGAATCAGGAGGAGACGCTCGACGACTTCGCGGAGAGCGGCGTCGACGACCTGGTGGTCTCGCTGTACCAGATGGACCTCGACCGCACGCTCTTCCTGCTCCGCTCCTACCTCCGCCTCCGCCTGCAAAAGGTCTCAGATCAAAACCCGATCTTTGTGCCAGTGCAGTGGAACAATCAGTGACCGAGATGGTGTCTTGGCCTTTAAATGATGGCGTTGCTGTTTGCAGATTGAGAAGTACACGATTCACATCTCCAAGTCCGATGACCTCTTGAGCCGGCTGTCGCAGCAGGAGCAGCGATTTGCCAAGAGGTATCTACACGACTAGACCGTCTACGATTGCTTGTGATTGAAATTAGATGGTTCTGATGGTCCCTTGTTGTGCTTGATCTGTTGCAAGTTGCACGGAGATCATGGAGAAGCATCTCGAGCAGTCGGTGATGTCGAAGCTCCCCTACGGGTATGACTCCGTCACGAGGCAATCCTTATCGAGCACAGAAGATGACATGGGTATTCCACTTGATCTTGCAATTAGCGTGTCTCTGATCTCTCTGTCATTATGTACTACTTTTGTCAGTGGACATTATAGCGTTACATAATAAACCTTGTCTTGAAACTTCCACCCCAAAATGTGAATATGCCCCCCGCCAAGTAGCCATGGAAAATTACAATCTCGTTTAATTTGGACAGTTCTAGACCTGAATTTATAGTTGTGCTTACATTTTTTCAAGGGAATAGTGATGCTTAGATTTAGCGTCATCAATAAAAAATAATGCTCATTACTATACTAACATAGCATTACATTCTTAGACCCAGTTTTTAAAGAAGAAAATGGTCTGCCTCCCAGTAATCCAACTGTCATTTGTTTCTCAAAAGTAGTCAGGTTGCCCCACCAATGTGCCTATTTTCCACTTCCATGAATGCATAAAAGTAAAATGCTATTATAAGCATATTACTTTAAAGGTTTTACCATTTTTATTGTCTCCTACTTGAGTCTTCATATCACTAGATAGCAAGGTATATTCATTGGATTCATCACACTTGGGTTCTTCATATTCTTGGTAGTTTGATGTAATTTGGAAGTGCATGATGCCACAACATGACTGGGAAGCCTGGGGGTAGTAGTTACAAAGCGTAATATACATTTTAGGATGTAGGGAGTGAACATGACAGGAAACCTGGGATAGCTGTTGATTAATTTGGCGATTTGGGAGGATTGTGTGATTTAGGATTGAGGAGAGAAGACATGAGGAATGGGGGGAAATTCTGTATCGATGTATCTCAATCCCCTTCTCTGTATTGCTTTTCTAATATTCTTTACATTTTACAACAAAGCAGCCATTGCTATCGCCAATAATCCGGTACAACATGATCGAACCAAGCATATCGAAGTTGTCAATTTATCAAGGAGAAGTTTGATAGAGGGATAATTTGCCTACCATATGTAAACTCGGCTATTCAGGTAGCTGATGTTTTCACGAAATGACTGCCAGAGAAGTATTTTTTCTGTATTTTGTAGCAGATGGGTCTGTGCGATGTATTCTCCCTATCTTGAGGGGGAGTGTTGATGTGTGGCATTGTAATTAGGCAATTCCATAGGTGCTTAGTTGTAATATGTAAAGAATATTAGAAGAGAAATACAGAGAAAGGGATCAAGAGATATTGATCCAGAAAATCCCCCCATTCATCGTGTCTTCTCTCCTCAATCCTAAATCCCATAATCCTACCAAATCGCCAAATTACTCAACAGCTATCCCAGGCTTATATTACGCTTCTGTGACTACTACCCCAGGCTTCCCTGTCATGTTATGGCATCATGCACTTTCCTTTCACTTCCATAGTACATCAGACTACCAAGAATATGAAGAGCCCAAGTGCTGATTAATTCAGCGATTTGATAGGATTCCGGGATCGAGGAGAGAAGACACGAGGAATAGGGGGAATTTCTGGATCGATGTCTCTCGATCCCTTTCTTTGTATTGCTTCTCTAATATTATTTATATTTTACAACTAAGCACTTATTGAATTGCCTAATTACAACACCGCACACCAACAGTAGTAGTTACCGAAGCGTAAGATAAATTTCAGGAAGTAGGGAGTGAGAATAGTCAACCTGGCACAATGTGACAGCGTATCTTTTCTAGCATAATCAGCAGGTTTTCATAGTCCCCATGTCAGCCAAAGATTCATGCTGTTAGCGCGGAGCCCAACTGCGTTAAAGGAGAATAGGAAGAACGAACCGAGGTTCGAGGTACAAAGATACAGGAGGAGGAGGAAAGAGAAGAAAACAACGGGACAAAGACAAAAACCAGAAACGGGAACCGACGAAATTAGCAGGAAGGAAAAAAAAAAAACCCCAAGCCTCCAATGAGCTGTGGTGTATTCAGTTAAGAATTAACTTATCAGTAATAACTAACAGCTAATGCGGATCTTATTGAGCTGACTCAGTACTCTATCCAGGCATTAGCTAGAACAGGAGTCTGAGCTTAACTTATAGGCAAGTATCAAGAGTAAAGAAAGTTCAGGCAAAAGCATGCTTTCCTATGTTAATAACAGATGTGCGGACATATTCATATATTATTCATTTACATGCTCTTTATTGCTGAAAATGCTCATCTTGTTATTTCTGAACACGCGGGACAAATGCGTTTTTAGCATGTAATCAACACTATCTGACTGGGTTTTCGAATGTCGTGTTCAGTTCCAGAGCCTCAGCTTGACACCTTTGTCTTCTGCAAGACCAAGAGTGACGTAGGAGCATTCCAGCTAGATGATATGTAAGTGCCCAAGCACACTTGTATATAACCATTTCACTTTCTCAGGCACTGCTTACCTGTGACGGTTACTTACATGAAGAGGGGAGGAGGTCGTGGACTTGGTTGCTGACGACCTGTATGTCCTTCGATACAAATCCATCAAGGGCCTTGTCGAGGGCGGCCGAATCGACCTTATTTGATGTGAATCACAAGTCAATGCTACGGCTTAAACAGAGCATCAACCTTTGGTGCAAGAATCTTCTGAATTCCTGGGAAGGAAGAATTTAAGTTAGTGATCAGTTAGAAAATTAAATATCTTTGTATGTACCATCGTTGTTAGTTTTTTGGACTGTCATCAGTTATCTTGTCTAGTTAACTCACTGTTCATCAAGAATCAAGATCATTATTGTTCTCGACAAGAAGAATCAAGATCACCAGTGATCGTTATAAATTTGCATGTTCAACTTAAATTCAGCCTCAATCATTCGACTGTCTTGCAATTGGAGTGGTTTTCGTAGTGCTCTATCTACATGTCGACAAAACGATGGAAACGAGATCTACTGCATTAGATTAGACATCTCTTAGCCTTAGTTGGCGACATGTGGCTGGCAATGGTATCTGTAGCCATTTAGAATTATTAGTGAGAGATCGCAATCATGTAATCCCACTCAACTTGGTCTAAGGCTCTTAAACTTCAAAGTGGAGTGTTTGCTTTGTGGCAAAAATATCGTCTCACAAAAAAAGGTGATACTATATGCACTCCATGTTCCTTAATGCTGAAGAAGGGAAAATTGCTGCTTTCTTACGGATCAATATGCTTCGAAATTTTTGCCCTCTGAACCCGGGAGGCCTGCCGTCGTTCCCGCTAACTTTCGCAACGGGCGTCCGCTAACTAGGAATTTCGTCTTCTTATTGGGCCTCAGATTTGTCGCTGGGTTTGGTGGCTTATTTTTACCTTTGTAGTACATAACAGTTTGGCTTTTGAGACCCAGTGGAATCAAGAATCAACAAATTAACAGTTTGCCAATCACAGTACCACTCTTTCCTCAAGTTTAACATTTCCATGTGTAGTTTCTCAGTTGGTATGCAGGGACCAACAAATTAATTTGGTTTGATAACTTCTTGTCTGGTTATATAAAGAGGGCATTGCTTAATACTACTCATTAATCCAGATAAGAATTGTTTTTTCAACATAGCTGTCTCTATGTAACTACACTTCAATTCTTGTCAGGGACAAAAGGACTCTGCAAATGTTCATTCAATTTGCGGTCCATTGCCTACATTCCCAGTACATACGGAGGAATCAATGACAAAATAATTGAAGCAGCTGCCTTCTTGTGGTCCATATATCAGAAGATATATATGTGGAACAAATATAAATTTGATTCGAAGACATGTTCAGATGGCATCATTACAAAATACCAATATCTCAATGGGAAATTTCACTCCATGTCATTACAAAGTTCTAAACTTGAGTTGAGGATGATAGAGTAGAATAGATACGAACCTGAACATATATGTCAGTGAAACAATAGTATGCAAAAATTACAGATCTTTGTTGACATTTTAGGTTTGTCGGCATTTTTATTTATTTATACATATTATAGCATGCTCTTAAAGGAAGCAACTAACTAGGATCACAAGTTTACGAGACGGTTGGTATTAAGAGACCCAAGGGTCCATTTTATGGGGGGGAAAAGTGGTGGAGCTTCAACTTTAAAATGTTAATTAAAAGTAATTATCCTAGTATATTTAGATTGTTTTGTAAAAGCATTATAAAACCTGGTTAAAAAAATATGAACACCCCATACAATGAACTCGGTAAATTTCACCTTAAGTTGTTATCTCAATTTCCATCTACTCATAAAAGTTTAAAAGAAATTTCTTATATTTGTTAAAATGGATGAAGTTGTTGGACTGTGTTAGCGACTAGAGGGGGTGAATAGGAGCCCAATTTTTCCCTTTGCGATTCCAGTTCTTTTTCACTCCAATAGCTATACCAAGGTTTAAGAATCACAACAGAAGAATTGAACTGAAAACAAGAATCTCGACCAATAACCCCCCTCGGCCGGTCTAGCCACCATGTAATGGGTGTCCTGACCGTTTGAGCTGTCTGACCTCTCTCAGGGACGGTCGACCTCTCCTCAGACTGATAGAAAAATCAGCATGATTTTGGATCCATAAAATGACCTAACTTTAGATCTACAAATCAAATCATTTGAGATTTCAGACACAACTCAACAGGAAGGTAAGGAACCTATTACAATCAAAGATCTAGACAATCATAGCCAAGATTCCAAGAATATCTTATTTGAGCGCAAGAGGGCTAAAAACCAGATAAAAACCTAAACTTGATCCAAAGATTTACTCATTGATTAAATATGGTCAATATGACCTTAAACCAATTTCCACAAGTCCTAGTAAATTAGATCACAACAAAAGACCAAGACAAAAACACTAGAATATAAGAACCCAAAATCTCAAAAAAGATAGCAAATACAAGAGACAAATAATCTTTTACACGAATTTAATTGGATTGATATTGAGGAATCAAGGGTTTACAACCACTCCACCATGGAAGACAAAAGCTCGCTCATGAGCACTCAATCCCACAAATTTCCCTCAATACATCTCCCAAACCCTAGCTTCCTCTACTCTCTCCACTTCCCCCACAAATCTCAAATTAGAGTTCCTAGGCTTGGTTGGTGTGCAAATCTTGCACCACCCCATATATAGTGTTGGCTAGGACTAGAGAGAAACCCTAACAGCACCCATTAAGCCCACACACAAATGGGTCCCTCACCCATGCACGTTTTTCAAAGCGAATGGCGATCTGGCACTCCCAAATCCACTCTTTCCTGATCTTGTACTCCTCATGACCTAAATTGCTTCTCCTTTGCGCCATCATATGCCGCGGTTTCTTTAAGGTCACTAACCCGGTTTTTTTTGTAAAGATACCAAAATACCCTTCTCGATCCTTCCACCCTTGACTGAGTCCAATCTTGTGAAACAATCCCTATGTTTCGCCACACGTAGGTTCACAAATAGTTTTCCTCGTGCTGGTAAATCTCTCTTATCCGGCTCCCATCGAACCGCCTCAACACTTGCATCGGCTCAAGTCACTTAATATAACCCACTGCACCAAGCTTCCCGTTCTTGTCCATCTTGCGCTTTGCTTGAGACCAACCACTTCACCTGGCATTCTTGATCGTTCTGAATATTGATTTCACCAAAACAAGTCCCGATCATCCTCGTCATTGATCGTAGTTGACTCCAAGCTTCCCTCAACAATAATAGACCAAAAAATCTATTTCGAACATAATTTCTTTGCAACTTGACATACGTTAGCCAAAACATGCATCATGCAATACATATACAACCTTTCCATGACCCTAGATCAAATCTCAAAATTCAACACACCTCACTGTGTACTGAAATTGCCATGGTCGGTATGACCGCCGCCACCAGGTCGGCCCGACCGTCGACCACCAGGCTGGTCTAACCGCGCCCACCAATAACAGGGCACCGGTCCTGACCGCCAGCAATCTGACTACCATAGAGGGTCAACCATATCTCTTTCCAAAACTAGAAAGCACCATCTCGTATTTCCAGTTAATCTCTATCTAGTTTCGCATCCAATTTCTATTTTCAATGGCATCTGGTGCAAACACATCCCCAAAACTCCCACACAAGTGTTTGATGTCCATTTATCCCAAGCCTGCACCGCCGATTAGACCGGCCCGGCATGTCCAGTCAGACCGCCTGTTTCCTGACAATAGGCCAACTTTTGCAAAAACAAAGAGTTAAGTCTCTAAACTCTTCAACAATGATGCCAATTGTTCATCACTAGATATAACACCAAACCACGTGGTCTCTTTGGAAGTTTATGAACCATACACCTATGTTTCAAGCTTTTGCCAACTCAGCATTTATAGGTTACCAATGAGATGGAAGCACATAGATGTGGACCTAATGTCGGGAACATAAAATGACCAAAGTCGGAAACAACAAAATGAATATGGCAAGAAATATGCATTTTCCTATTAAAAAATCTAGATATTCCCATTATATTCCTTTCCCTCAATGCTTTTTTTTTTTTTACGTCGGGACTTTCCCCCTTCGGCTACAGTAAAGAAGAAGCATCGTGAGAAACCCCGTGTGAGCCAACGCTCGATCGTAGGCGGGCAGAAGCCTGGAAGCTCCCCTTTGCCAACTGAGGCCCGCTCAGTCCTCTTCCCTCAACGCTCTCACCCAAACAAACTCAGCAACAACTAAAGACTCATTTTGCTCTTTCCCGTTTTCTCCCACATAAAAAACCTAATCCTTTCTTTGATTCATGGAAGATGAAAGAAAAGCATTGCTCAACGTACAAAAGCTATTTTTTTTACAAAATACAGAACACTATTCTGACACACCAATTCACATCCATGCCCTGCTAACTAGGCAAAATTTTGGAGCTACTGGTAGCAAAAGTGTGTCCATATTTTGTAAAACCAAGTTTGTACGAGTAATATTTATAGAATAAAGAGAGCCAAATTCACCATCCAAAATTCGTTGTTTTTAGAGTACTATCCAAAATTCGTTTACTCATAGAAGAAACATCCCAAATTAGAGCAATTAGTTTCCTTAAAAAAAACTTTGGAATGGGAAAATAGGGTCGCTCTTAGGCACCTAGAGACTAGATTGTTCCGGTCCCTTTGGGTTCTTCGATTGTCTATACAGTAGCCGAGTGCTTTTTTCCTTTAAAATCAATCAAATTATAAGCCTTTGGATTGAATTACCTCAACCACCGGATTGCGCCATGTGTCCAACACATCTCTAAACCTAACCCCTTCCTCTTTCCTACCCTCCAACCCTCCCCACGAGCTCTCATGCAGTGGGAGAGGAAAGTGATCTCAAACCGCATGTCCGTTGTGCCAGACTATTCCATCTCTCCGCCGCCACCCCCTTCCTTCTTCACCGCTCGCCGCCATCCCCTTCCTCCTCCGCCGCTCACCCGACCACCCCCTCTACCATCCCCCTTCTTCCCCATCTAGATCCACTGCGACACACCCCCTCTTCCTCCCCTGCGGAACTACCTCCTCGTTGTCGTCGTCATTCTCCTCCTTTTGTTGCCGTCGCTTCTGGCAACAGCTAGCGACATATCCTTACTATAACAAAACGAGAGGGGGGGGGATTCAGCGGGGAGCATTCGATGTCGAGGGTGTTCGGTGGCGGCGACAACAGCCAGGTGGCTTCGCCAGAGCACGACGCAAGGCATGTCTTGGCTTTGCCAAATCTAGTGACTTGAGGTGTCGGTGTCTTAGCTTCGCCAAAGACGACGCTCGTGCACGGATGACCTCGCCAGAGCTGGAGAAGAAGGTGAGGTGGCGTACAAATCCTCAAGCATGATCCGAAGGTCAAAAATTTGACCGATTTTATAAAAAAAATTTAGTTGAGTGATGTATAGCAAGTCTGATAAAAAAATAAAGCAAATAGTTACCAAACAAACACGAATTATTTTTTATTTTGCCTCCCTAACGCCACGTCAATTGCAAAAATGACTACCGTGTAGCTGTATTTGCAAATTTGGCCCCCTCCCGAGTGCGGAATGCCCTGAGCATGACACGTGTCACATTCTGCGCTCGGGAGGCGTGGAAACCAAGTGGGCCAGCGGAAAGGTGGCGAGAGCGGAATCGTGAGGCGCGACGCGGAGGTGTACGCTCGGGGCTGCTTCCGCACTTACCAAGCGCGGCAAGGGTTGAGAATGCATGCATGCAAATTTTATGCATGTGAACGTGAATGCATTTAATGCATGCAAATTTCTTCATGCATGCGTGCGAAGAGAAAGAAATGCGCATGGGGCGGCGGCGTGGGCGCGCGTGTCTTTGCGTGGTAGCGCGCGCGAGGTTGGCGAGTGGCGGTAGCGTGGCGGGCGGGCGGCCGTGCGAGAATTCACGCCTCTGCGGTCGGGCGGCATGAAGCGGTGGGACCCACCACCTTCTGCGCTAGGAGGGCTGCGCTAGTCGGCCCGACTTCGCGATCCACCGCAGCGGAAGGAGACACGTGTCAGCTTCCCGGTGATTCCGCGCTCATTTGGGGTTAGTTTCGCAAATACAGTGGTAGGAGGACTATTTTTGCATTTACATGGTACGATAGGGCCAAATCAAAAAAAAATTCAACAAACACATGATAGGGTGGGACAGTACCAGATGGCTCCATGTGCCCGAATACTTATTCTAGTGGGAGCCCTCGTCCCTGCGCCTCCAAATCAAACAAAGCCAAGAGAAAATGGGAATAATAATAAATAAATATGCAAATGAAAGAAATCCCAATATAAATTGGAAAAGTAGAGGCCACTGGTGGTCTCTCTCCTGAGTCTCGAGTCTCGACTCCGCAGCTACCACCGTCCCTCTCTCACTTGTGGTCTTGAGCTTCGCCTAGATCACAGCTGGATTCCTTGGCCTCATCCTTCTTTTCAGGCCTCTTCCAGCTTTCCTTCTTGTGCGCGTGAGGAGTGAGCTGCTTTCTTGCTGGATCAGCCTTAAAGATCCTGCCTTTCTTGCTCCCTTGCCCCAAGATCCTCCCTCTCTTGTTTTGGATGGTTCTTGAGATCTGCTGGGAGGATGCAGCAGGAGCAGAGGAAGAAGGTCCTGGTTCTCTCTCTGTTTTGTTGGCCCTTCCTCCCTGCTTTTTTTGATTTGTTCTAGTGTTGTGCTGGGAGCTAGTATTCTTGGTTCGAGATCTTGGTAATTTGGAGCTTCCATTTATCGAACTGTTACTGTGCTATGTGTGTTATTTTGTTGGTAGGTTGTTATTGTTCTGAATTTTTAGTGATTAATTGGATCCATTGAATCTGGAGCGGATGCGCTATATTTCCTTTTCTTTGAAGTATCGCGACAGAATGAGCAAAGGTTGCTTTACAAATTCGTAAGAGAGTTTTTTTTAGCGAAAAATGGCACAGGCTATTGGTTTGAAGATCTTGTCAGTTCATTTTGAGAACTGATGTTTGTGTACTGTTCATTGACCATTTCCCTGCTAGAAAGTAGTTACCTTAGAATTCACTCAAGTCTCGGTATGAACTAATCGTTGCCCCTGCCAATTGAGGCCTTGGCTAGTTGGCTCCTTAACTTATCCTGTTTTTTTTTTCATATATCATCAAATCTATGCAGTAACCCCCGGGCATCATGTGGTTCTGGTGCTGCCCTTTTGCTTCCAAGCAATTTGTCAAATAACAATCATCGCTTGATGCTATTTAGCCCATGATAGTTTGCATTATACAAATGTCCATGATCCTTAGTTTCCGATGTAGTCGTTTTCGTTTACGATTGAGCTAATTTTTCTTGAAGTGTCACCGTGTAATACTAAAATACCTAAATCAGCACTGTTCAAGCTGACTCATCTTCTGTCTCTTGTGATTCAGACATATTCTGGAATGGACTTTTTTACCGAGTACGGTGAGGGAAGCAGGTACAAGATAGAAGAGGTAATAGGAAAAGGGAGTTATGGTGTGGTTTGCTCAGCTCTGGATACTCACACTGGCGACAAAGTTGCTATCAAGAAGATCAATGACATCTTTGAACATGTGTCTGATGCAACACGGATACTTCGTGAGATCAAGTTGCTTAGACTCTTACGGCATCCAGATATTGTGGAAGTAAAACATATTTTACTTCCTCCATCAAGGAGAGAGTTCAAGGATATATACGTTGTTTTTGAACTCATGGAGTCTGATTTGCACCAAGTTATAAAGGCTAATGATGACTTGACTCCAGAACATTACCAGTTTTTCTTGTACCAGCTACTTCGAGGATTGAAATACATACATACAGGTAATTGATTTATTTTCACATGAAATGTTGTTCTTTTGCATATTCCAACAGCTTGCTGCGGAAATGCCCTATTTACTGTGTTCACTGTGTAATAACAATGGGAGTGATATAGATGTCATTATACAACAATCCAAACTACTATTCTAGTAGCTGATTGTGCTGTAATGTTTGTGTCGGCACTTATGAAAAAAAGATTTATAATATAATGATATGTCTGTTGTAAACAGAGCAGATTCATAAGACACAAGAGCATTAAAACAGCAATTCAAATAGCCAACATTACAAGTGGGCCCTACACCCTTTATCCTCTTCCATTTCTTTCCCTTATCTCAACTGATAAATTACCAAAAGGACCTCAAAATTCAACAATGTCTTCACAAGATATATAATCAAGAGAAATATATGGATTGTTTTTTTGCGATTGAGAAATATACGGAATTGTGGAGTACTCTTATACAGGTGAAACTGTTCAGTGTAGTACACATAAAACTCTCTGGAAATGCATATCTTTCTTGTAGGATAATCAAATGCCCCATGCGTAGTCCTTTGCTGTAGAGTTTCTAAAATCTGAAGTGTTAGCTAGCTTATATATTTGTCTTCCTCTGTTTCCCTATTTGTGGATTTGTTTAATTCGTGCTAGGATGGTACAGACGGAGGTGTCGTGTTTTAGTTTACTCACCTAGTAAACTGATTCATGAAAATTAATGTTATCATATATGTAGCTGCAATCCCATCATTATCTGCTATCTGCAAGTGGAATGGTATTTTGTATCTAATATGCATACGCTCTGGTGCAAATCAAGCTTCCCTTTGGACTGTAGGAAACTAGGAATTTCATGTTGCCTAGTTACTTTGTCATCTCAGCCTGGCTGTTTGATCAGTTCCAGACCTTATTTTGTTTTAAGATCTGGAAAAAGAAGTACAGTGCCAAGGTATATTGGACACCATCCGTTGTTCCTGATAAGCATACTATTCTTGTGAAGCACCTTTTTGTGGTCAAGGTGAAGCTTTTTTAATATATATTAATTTTATGAATGACCTGTTTGTTGTGAGCATAGTTACCGGATTCGCGGCAACCCCCGTCGAACCTCGATCGCGATCGCGATCTGATTCGCGGCGCGATCTGATTCGTTGCAGCAGGATGGCGAACCCAAAACAGAGATCTTGGAGCAGCAAGCCCTGTGAGATCTCACTGCTGCGGGGTCGAGGTCGCCGCCAGCCCGCACCACCTCGTCGTCCCCCGTAGGACAGAGTGCATCGTCGCCTCGTGTACTCACCAGGGGCCGTGCTGCCGCCTCGTCTGTCGCCAACGCCGGTCACCACGCCGGACTGGTGAGGGAGATAGAGAGAGGGGGGAGAGAGGAAGAGAGATCGAGAGGAAGGCGTGCGACTGTGCGAGCCGTGACTCGTGAGGGAGAAGGGCGGCACAGGGATTCGTGAGGTCCATGGATTTAGGGTGATTTGAGTCATGGAGGGAGAGGAAGAGGGAGAGGGGGAGAGAGAGAGAGAGATGTGCGTGAGGGAGAGAAGCCACGTGAGGGAGAAAGATCGAGAGGAGGTGGGAGGTGGCGCTGGGAACTGGGTTACCACTGCCTTGTGTGTGGCTCCCCATGTTGCAGCCGGATCAGCCCATGTTGTAGCCTCAAACATCCAGGTCAGATGCCTTGGGATCTTCTGCGTGAAAAAATGTGGTATTCCTTATCTTCTATAGAGAAAATATGCTGCATACCAGAGCAGCGTACCAGAATTGTTGGGTTCGTGAACCGAAGATGTATACCCCCTATCGAACCCTATTTTTGAGAGGTGGCGTACTGTGAATCGTGAACCCGAACCCTAAACCGAACGAACCGCTAATCTGGTAACTATGGTTTGTAAGTGATCGATTAGTTTGTTTTCCAATTATTTTTTTGGGCATGCCAAGAAATAGTTTTTTTTGTTGCAATAATAAAATGCATGTGGTTATCTGTCCCTGTGTGAAGAACAATATTGTAGAAATCCTTTTGTTTCAAATTATTCAAACAAGTTGATTCGAACAAACAAATATCAATATTTCTGTTGTATGCAAGGTTGAAAATACAGATGTGGCATTAAGGGTTGAGGAACAACAAGACAAAGACTAATAAAAGATCCATTTTTTTCTTCACTAAATGCTCTCCATTTGTGTGATTATCATCAGTCAATCCTCTTTGTGACATTAACATCCCTGATATGACTGATGCATCTTCCAATAGCTTCTTGCAGCAAATGTATTTCATCGAGATCTCAAACCGAAAAATATCTTGGCGAATGCTGATTGTAAGCTCAAAATATGTGATTTTGGCCTTGCAAGGGTAGCTATCAGCGATACTCCAACTGCCATCTTTTGGACGGTGCATTATTTTCCCCCACTATGATACTCATTTGTTTTAGCTAGTCATGATCTATAACATCAGCTAATTGCTTATTCTTTTTTTAGGATTATATTGCAACACGGTGGTATCGAGCACCTGAACTGTGTGGATCTTTTTTCTCCAAGGTTCTGAATATATGTTTGATTTTATATGGATCATGATATACACAAGAACTCTCATTATTTTTTCCCTCTTATTGTTCCAGTTATCTGATTTAGTGCGGTTACTGTATAAGCGTGCTGCAACTCTGGAACAGCAAAGCAAACATGCATAACACTTCCTTAGTTATTTGTTTCCGATATCTCTCACAAGTTCCAGTACCAATTATGGGCAACCAATATCAGTTAAATGGCATGGCTAATAAATAATAATTGAAGACAAGTTCCAACTTCCAATACAGTTCACGTTTATCTCTCACTGCACTCTGCTTGGGACCACTAACTGCTCAAATTATTATTTTTTCTTGTGTGACACATTCTTATGTTCATGGTAGTTATAGTGCTTCACTGCCATTTCCGTTTTCATGGGCTACCTTTTTTTTTGCCTATTTATTTTCATGAACCAAATGTTTATAAGCAGTCACAGAAAGAAGGGCATTTCTACTTGTAATTCAAACCCCTCATGTCTAGGATTGATGAGACCAACATTAATTCAACATAATTTGGAACCTGGGCTACACATAGAGTCATAGACCTTGTCTGACCACCTGACCATCCAAGTACTTTAATACCTTTTCTTTCATGAATGACCCCTATATTTCTTAAACCAAAAAATTCAGGCTCTGATACTGAGTTTTATACACTGACCATCTAATAAGTTGAGTTTCATCTACTACGGGCAAGCTCTTAGGATTAGGGGGCATGTCTACTCATTTTTACTATTTTTTTTTCTTGTGATTTAACACCATCTAGTTGTGGCTTTGTTTTTGTTGTGTTTGTTTAGAGAAAGTTGTGGCTTTGTTACGATAGCATGTTTGTTGTTCATAAAATGAATGCTGCATATTTCCTTTTTTACTTGTTGCATGGGCTTATATATTGTGCGATATCTGGAGCACCATTGAACATTGTTTCAATATCTTGCAGTATACACCAGCGATAGATATATGGAGTATTGGCTGTATATTTGCAGAACTTTTAACTGGAAAACCTCTTTTCCCTGGGAAAAATGTGGTGCACCAACTTGATATAATTACAGATCTCCTGGGAACACCTTCTCCAGAAACAATATCTAGGGTCAGTATGATTTGACATTAAAAAGTGTGTAGTCTCCAATAAAATCCTCTAATGCTTGTAGTTACATGTACTTCTTAAACAGATTCGAAATGAGAAGGCCAGGCGCTACTTGAGCAGTATGAGGCGGAAAAAGCCTGTACCATTTACACAGAAGTTCCCAAATGCAGATCCACTTGCACTGCACTTGTTAGAGAGAATGCTAGCTTTTGATCCAAAAGATCGACCAAGTGCGGAGGAGGTAGTTTTAGTAACATGCTTGTCAGTTCTAGAAGCAGTCGTTATTATAGAGTGTTTTCAACTTTTCGTTCTTGTAACCTCAAATACCGTTAGCTAATGTATTGTAAGTTGTAACATTGTCAGGCTCTTGCTGATCCTTACTTCAAGAACATATCCAATGTGGACAGAGAACCTTCTGCGCAGCCCATCACAAAGCTGGAATTTGAGTTTGAGAGGCGGAGAATTACAAAGGACGACATAAGGGAACTCATATATAGAGAAATTCTGGAGTATCATCCAAAGATGCTGAGGGAATTTCTTGAGGGGACTGAGTCAATTGGTTTCATGTACCCAAGGTGTGTAGTCATGCCAAGTCGACTTTCATTACTTTAACATCGTTAACTGAAGTGGAGTGCCTAATGTAATTCCTGAAACAATTTTAGTGACCTTGCTCTCGTCAGCCAGGTAAATTCTGTGTCAAACATGCTATATGCTTGCATCTTTATCATTTATACATATTATTCTGACATGTTGTTTTGACTGTTTTTTTGATGCTGATAAATAAATCGCGAGAGTTGTTTTAGTTTGATGTGTATTAAGTAGTGATCACTTATTTCATTTGTTTCCATTTGTTGCATGGAATTGGTCAGGCACTGGATAAACTTAAGACTAAGTTGTAGAATTAAAATCAGTTGCTCTACTGTGCTTACAGTGCAGTAGACCATTTTAAAAAGCAGTTTGCATACCTTGAAGAACATTATGCCAAGGGATCAACAGCAGCTCCGCCTGAGAGACAACATAACTCATTACCAAGGTAAGATATTGTCATTAGGCTTTAATATGGCATGGATTAACTGATAGCACTTTTAGCCTCAATTGAATATGTTCTTTTTGACTATCTAATTGGCAGGCCTTGCGTTATCTATTCGGATTACCGACCACAAAGCACAGCCAACATCACTGAGGATCTTTCCAAGTGTTTAATCAGAGATAATGCACAAAAAGCACAGCAAGATTCTGCTTCAACTGGTGCAAATAGAGTTCCTCAAGGTAATCACCTGCAGCTTCCAAAACTAACTTAAATCCGCAAGCAAGTCTATATCCTCAACTCTATCTCGTAACTGGTAACTCAAGACTAACTTTCACTGCACTTCATCTTACAGGTGCCGCTGCCAGGCCTGGTAAAGCGGTTGGTTCGGTGCCGCGTTACGGTACCTGTTCAACATCTGCTTCTGAGCAATATGAACAACGAAGGGTTGCTAGAAACCCAGCAATTGCTCCAAACACTGTTTCTTCTGGGAGCTCATACCCCAGAAGAAACCAAACCTGCAAGAGTGAAACAGGTGACAATGAAATGATCAAGGCGAGCCAAGCTGGGCCACCAAAGCCATATGTAGCAAACAAACTACCTGCAACTGTTGATGGTCGGAGCGGTCACTGGTAGATTTCTGCGACGCACCAGCAAATTCTTACTTATCATGGCATCAGCATGGGCTACTTATTCTAAGTATTACATTCTTACACATTCAAACATGTCATTCTGTACAGACTTGTATTATTCGTCAGGGCGTTTAAATTCTGAAAGACTGTAGAACCGTATTTGAAGTCGTCGCGTTAGTCTGCTTGTTTCCACGTTTCTTCTTAGTTCAAGAACTAAAATATCAGGTACAGAAGATTACATGGAGTCGGATGGATTCAGTTCAAGGATAGTGGAAACTGGAGACTCTGCGGCGTTGGCAACAAGGGACTGTTTACTGACCTGACTGATGCTGTTAATCAATTTGTTCTTCAATCTGGTGGCTGTAAAAGAAGGATCAGAGAGCTCATTGTTAGATATATATTTCAGTTTCAGAATACTTCTCCTTGGAGAGCTTGGAGCTGCAAGTGTGTACACTATCTGATGTTGTAACCTGTAAGTTAATTTTCAAGTCTCAAGTATGTTCCTGTTTCTAGTTCTGTCATTCAACTGTAGTATGGAACTATTTACATCTATAAACAAGCATTAGCAACAGACCATTTGGGCAGCACCATATTCAATATTCAAACCACAGATGTCGTATCTAGCTAGCATCCTGATGGTTTCCTTGCCCAATTCTTGTACTGTATGATCTCCAGTGTATTTGCTCGCGTTCCTCTTCAGGTCCAACTGAGATGACATACCACAACTGTTCTTCAAAATTTTGTTGTATTTTTGGTTCTATAACTTGCTGTACTAACTTAATTCAACTTTCGATTCGCGGCTCCGGTGCGTCGGTAGTTTTCATCGTCGAGTTGAATTATTGTTCTAATGTTGAATTCGCTGCTCGGATTCGATTGATAACAATAGGGAAAATTTTCGATACATTCTACTGGCAATACGATGGTGGTTGTAGAAATAAATCTGATGATTAGTTTGTTGAGGGTATAATAGATTTTTTTTATAAATTTAATTATTTTTGTAAAAGTATTATGGATTTTTCACTCAACATAGTGTTGATCCTTTCCCCATTCGGCTGCCTGTCCTATGCACGCGTTTGCTGCCGTCTCTCCGCCATGTTGTACGCGTCACCGCTTCTGTCTCTCCGTGACGAGGATTCTGTCAATCTTTTTTTTTGGTCAAAGTCAAAATTCGTATCAAAGAAGACCAACTTAATATAAGGCCCACTATATTACGATTATCTATAACTAGTTTATAAAAGAAGTTTAATTCTCTTTATTATGATCAAACTGGTTGACAACTAATTTAGGTTATGAATAACAGCTATGGACATTGTCCGACTAGCTATACGGCTTTGGGCAATCATCGACTAGCAAACTGGTCGAGGGACATCAATAGTTATCCACATGACTGGCGGGAAGACATTTTTTTTGCCGTATTTAGCAACTTACGATAGTTGGCTAACGGATGCGATGATTCAAGATACTCCTGGCGAACGTACGTGAATATTAGAGACACTTTTAACGGTATTAACTATCACCCCTTCAAATACTATAAAGGGTAATCATGTTCTTTGTAACATATCTGATAATATCTCTAATATAGTCATATCGCTAATAAGTTCATTCATTCATTAGTTATGATCATCACGATAATTTTGTAACACATTTTGCGTTTTTATACAAACACTTAGTATGTCCACATTCCACAACAATAAATGATCTTCATTTGATAGCGTTATCATGTTACATTCCCGACTAAATTCGATAGGAACCTGTGTTCCGATCATCAGCAGCTATAATAGAGTTCTTTTTTTTTTTGCTTATATAGCACTTTTGCCGAGCGTAATGCCAAAATTAGCCCCCTCCCGACCGTAATGCCAAAAATGACATCACAGAGCTGCCGACGCTCGACACGTAGTGAAATCCAGTCCCCACGGGGCCGAACTACCCCACACGTCACGTGACTAATCCGATTACCTCCGCAAGCCACATATCTAATCTGGACCTCTGAGGGCCGGACCTAACGAAACCAGGCCCTGAAGGGTGCCCTGCCGTGGCCCTAGGGCACGGATGCGAACTGTTTCTTCGTCCACGCGGCATGATTAGTTAATGTCGTTCTTACGGTGATCTTGATCGTATCTAGTCAGGCTTTTAGGACATATACAATGGTACAAATAGCTGTTGTCTATAGTAACTCTTCATATCATTTATAGACAACACTAAAGACAGCTCATACAATTGTACAGAGAGGTCGCTGTCTTTTTAGTTGTCTTTATAGAACACACAATCTTTAATGTTTTTTTGTTTCTCACGATACAATCGGCTACAAAATTATAGATATCAACTTTCTCTCTTTTTCATCCATATCAGCAAAAATCCTACGTGACAGTGACAGTGATTAGAGACGACTGACATAATTCTATTGTACATACGCTTAATACTTCGTGCACTTCCATCGTCCCGCGCGCCCGGAAAGCGCCCGCACATCGACCAAAAACTGTCTCCGCGCATTCCTCCCAACCTCCCGGAAACTCAAAGAAGCATCTATCCATGCAACGAATTAACACTGATCAGCATTGATACGCATGCAAACAAAACATCGATTAAGATCATCGATGGCAACCGTTTGGGAAAAAAAAGATCATTGATGACATGCTTGCATGTAGAAGCTACATATGCAGCACATGTGATGCCTCATGCATGTCTGTACATGTGATCAGCTTGGTCAGGTGCCTGTAGGCAAATTAGTAGTACTATACAACTATACATGTAGTGATGTAGCCGAGCTGACCGGGGAGACTGGCTAGTAAGCCAGGCAGGTAGAGAGAAGCTGCTTCATTCCTCGGATCCCGTGGATCCACCAAAGTACAAGCGCGCGCGCCACTCTAGCTGCCTGCATGCCGTGCCACACGCGCACCACTCTAGCTACAAGGTGGCCAGCCCCCGCGTCGTGGAAGCGATTACCGCCGGGTGCGTGCCGGTGCTCAACTCCGCCGCCGTTCGGCGACGTGCTGGACTGGCGCCGGTTCTCGGTGGCCGTCGCCGTGGACCGCATCCCGGCGATCAAGGACATCCTCCCAAAAGACCCAAAATTTCTAGTTTTTAAAAACTTGTACGAAGTTTGGTTCAAATTCAGTTTTCTTGCCTAATTCGGAAAGTTTAGCCCGTTTCTCGCTTTCCTCTTTCGGAATTTCGCTTTTTCAAGCATGAAGGTGCCTTTTCTCCTCGACGGTTTCTCCGGTTCGTCTTCCTCACCGTGTCGCCCAATCGTTCGTCCGTGCCGCGCACCGCCTTCGTCTTCGTCAACGTCTTCCACCGCCTTCGCCCACGCCACCTCGCTGCCAGTTTTCCCCTTCCCCACGCCGATTATGCGCAACCATCCATGTCGCCATCCACACGCCGCGCTCACCCCGGCTTAATCACTGCCGCCACCGCCTCTACCGATTATAAAGCCGTGACCAACGCTCCATCTTCATCCTCAACCTCCTCACTACCCCACGGTCACCTCCTTTCTCCCCCAATGTCGGTCACCGCCAATCGCGCAATATCCAAAAACACACGAAAAGCCTCCTTCTTCGATTCGCCACCATCGTCCATGCCCCCACCCAATTAAACCCTCCCTGAGCTTCGCCTCAACCAACCAAACCTATCCTCGAGCTCCACGCTCACTATCCCCACTGCCAGCGCGCCGCCACCGTGCGCCATAGCCGCGCCACCCATGGCTCGAGCCGCTACGCTGCCTTGGGCCACTCCAAGACCCGCCACCGCCACCATTGTGACCCCTTGGTCAACTGATGTTCAAGCCCCGGCCAATTTGGCTGGAGCACCGTAGGAGAGCAGCCGCGCCGTTGCTTTGCTTCGGTCATGCGCCACCGCAGTCGCTCGCCCCTCATCGCACCTCCTCCGGCCGTGCAAAACCCCAAAATGGGTTGCCCGTGTCTTACTGATCCTCACTACACCACCCAATGCCGCCGACCACCACTGCCACCACATTGCCGCCACCGCCGTTGGACAGAGAGGGGGAGAAAAATAGAGAAGAAACCGGCGAAGAAAAGAAAGAAAGATGGGAGTTGGGCTCCCTTCAGCCGAAGGCCAAATTGGGCCAAATGATCACATGGGCCGCAAACAAGCTAAGTGCCAAATGAGCTCAATACTATGTTCTACTATTTGGCCTGCTACTATTTATAGCCCAACCCAATATAGCCTAGTACTATTCACCAAATACTATTCATTAAAACCATTACTATTCATGCCACCCGATCCGTAATAAATAGTACCAACCTGGCACTGTTTATCCAGACCCAATAAGACACACATATATCCATTTTGACCATTTCAAGCCTGTGAATCCCGTTTTCAACTCCGTTTGACCTAATCAAACACCCAATAAATCTCCACCATCCCACACCACTTTTCTTTTCAATTCTTCTCAAATTTCTTTATTTTATGTTGTTCCCAGCTCGCTCCTTGTTGAGTTTGACGACCAAGCTCCAGAGAATGCCGGACAAGATGAGTTAATCAGAGACTTTGAGCAAGGAGGCAAGTCACATTCATTTGATCATTTTGAGTCTATATTTTATGTACCTTTATTATTACTTTTATTATCATATTTATGCCAATTACTTTAATATTAAAATAATACTTTTGAATGCCATGGCGATTAGATATATCCTATCACGCTACATACAAGCTCACCTATTCTTTGTAGGCCATATTCACTTTGACAAATTTATGTTACATAAAATTATAGCTAAATATTCGGCATAATCACAAAATGTGTTTGTAAATTCTAAAAAGCGGTATTGGCTAGCCGTCAATGGTTTTGGTGGAGAGTTAAGGATTGAGACTAGGAGGTTGGACAACCTAATAGACTTGATAAAAGTGAGTCGAATGTGAGATCAAGAGGTGGACAACCACGAGTTAGTGTTGGTCCATCGCCTCACTGTAAGACAAGTAAGGACAATAACCTTGTGCCAAGTAACAGTGATGCGGGGTGGGGTTGTCCTGATCTTCATGGTGTAGGATTGAAGATAACTAGCTCGTGCAACCTAGCAATTGATGCGACCAACCACCGTCTCAATATTGCAACCTGCAACACTCAAATTACTAAACCACACGCTATGGCCTTTATCCGATTGCTATCGTGAAGCAGACACGTTCAAGCAATCCCCAAGAATCACAAGAACAACGGAGTGACAACTCAGAAATAACACTCAATCCCAATTGGTGGTGAGAATGGCTCACACAAAGATGAACAAGTGTTCTATTTCTGAAAATTCAACTATGTGTTACATAGGAGGGGTATCCCTCCCTATATAGTTTTTCGAGCTGACACTATAGTACCCGTGCTACAGTGTGTCGGTTGCTACAGTACGCAGGTTGCTACAGTGTTCTGCAGGATGAAATGTACTCTTTGCGTATCAAGCAAGCTAGTTGGTTGCAGGCCTTTCGACAATAATTAAATTGGGATTGATTTCCTCTCGATCAGGCTGGTGTTTGCTTCTTCCTGTGCTGATTTTCGGCTATCTTCTTTGTCTTGGTTCCTTTGTTCTTGAAGTTGTAGTTGCATATTTTCTTTTGCCTCCAAATCTTCTTCTTCATGAAACCTTATAACAAGTAAAGTAAAGGCGTTAGGTAGCAATCTATTCTTATAGAAATCAATGTATAGCTCAGTGAGGAAAAGATTCACCTCTTGATTAATTTGCTGTGTGTTTTAGGGATATCCACATGGTAAGTTGTTTGCAACTAGTTATAATTCAATTCATGTTGTAAAGCCTTGATGTCCAAGAAAGATGATGATCTAAGGGCTAACATCATATATTTGCTGACATAGGTGATAACATCATATACTTCTCGGCTAAATATGCTAACACGTGCCATGGCATCATCTGGTTTGCTGACACGTGCGATGACATTATATATTTCTTGGCTAAGTATGCTGTTACGTGCGATGACCTCAAAATGATGTTGACATGTGTATGCTGACACGTGCGATGACCTCACCATGATGTTGACATGTGTGATGATATTTTATATTTTCTCACATAAGCGATGACACTTGCCGGTGTCATGTTGATGTGGAATTGTTTATCTTATCTTCATATGGCGGTTGAGGCTACATGCACCAAAGTGCACATAATTTTAATACACCACCTTGAGATGGAGAAGATGTACATGTGCTGGGTCTATCCTCATCATCCTCCCCTTCTTCAAGAAAAACCGTCCTCGGCTTTTGGTGGCCTGAAAGTGTACTAAACAAATAGAACAATGTATATGTATGGTAAATGTATTTATCATCCGTTTTAGTACTCTATTTGTTTTGCACATCATGATTAGTAGAACAATAGCAATAAGTACAAGAGTTGTATGACATATATAATGTGTATGTGTAATTAGCACTGCCATTCTTATGATTCTCCCTCTTATGAGAAAAAGTCGTCCTCGATTTTTGACTCGATTTTTGAAAGCATGTAAATAAGTTACTAATGGGTAGCACCATAACTTCATCTAAATTGCACAATTGACTCATATGATCAGATTTCACTATTCGAATATCAAATTATTTAATGTAGATAAGAAAACTATTAGTGTCTTCCATGCGTCAACTGTGCTATTTTGATTGCTTATACGTGTGTGCGATGCAAAGGACAAACAAATAGACAATATAAATTGTTCTACACAATAAGTATTATTTCTTGGATTTGATTCAAGTTGAACAAAACATGGCATAGAGAATTGTTTGCCCATTACTTTTAGTGTTAATTTGGCAAGATTACCACATGTAATATATATTCTATACACATAGAACTGGCTGTCTACACCATAATCTATAATCAAATTAAATTTGTATATGTAGGTGTAGTTTCCATGCAAACACTTCAAGGACATTATTTCCAAAACATTCCCAATTATCCTATCTAGCTCAATAGGTTTATCAAACATGATATAACATAATGAATCATCGGTGAATATCCTACTAAGAATTTTCTTATGAATGATCAACTCCATATTATGTAAATTGAGGATATGAAATTCAGAGCATGAAATTTCCAATTGAGCACAACAATTCCCACATTTACTCACCTTCTCTTGATGAACAACCAATTTAGCACCATTATTACCTATTTCAACCTCGTCAGATGATGTAGGTGCAATAGGTTGCATTTCTTCATGATCTAACCACAGGGTAGCAAGTGTTCTACATCCTCCTATGATTGTATCCTCATCCTTCTTTTCAACAAGTGCAGGTTCTTTGTCATTCAATTCCTCAACTTCATAGTCAACCTGTACACTAAGAGAAACACAACTAGAAGTAGAGATTAAGTTGTTAGTTTCAGAAATAACCTCACATTTGCTATCATCTACTTCTCTTATTTTTTGTATATCTCTCTTATTCTCAATTCGGATGCACTCAAACTCGAATATGGTGGAATGACACAGCTCACTATTTTTAGCACTCTCACTTAGTTTAGCTATGTGGCTCTTATCCTTGCATGGGTTTTGGCGTATTTTATCCTCCAAAGACCCACCATCAACCATGACTTCCTCATGTGCTGCAGGTAGCACCAAGGTAGTGCTACTCAACACTTTGATCGAAGGGGAAGTTCCATGCTCCACCGTCTTCTCATGAATTGATGGCTTAAGATTAAACCTGGCTTTAGACTTCTCTGGGCTCTGTTCAATTAGAGGATTAAGATTAAACAAGGATTTTGACTTTACTTTGCACCAATCATATGGTATAAATTTGTTTCTCATGATCTTTTCAATTCTTCCCAAGTTTTCACAAAGCGCCCTCTTGGATATGGCATCCACCAATAATTTGTGTAATCTTCGAATTCTATGGTGCCTCGTAATACCTTCCTAAAACCAACAAATTGATGGTGCTTGAATTCCAACTCTATTTATTTCTCCCATTTGAGGTACTCGTCTAGATCATTACTTCCATAGAATGGAAGTTCTGCATACTCATAACCTGCCATGATTATAAAAAAAAACAAGAATATATGTGGAATCACTGTAACAACCCATTTTCAGTTTTTGAGAAGTAATTTCAGACTTTTAGATTTCCATTTGTTTGCAAAAACTCATTTTCAAATCCATTCAAATCTAAATGCTCAAATTCAAATCTCAGATTTCTCCTCAAATCCTAGTGAGCTTGGCCCATTTTTCTCCCTGGGCTCAGCCCATCTGCCCTGCTCTTTCTCTAGCCCGGCCCAACCACCCCTTGCCACCTCCAGCATATTGTGCATGCCTCCCCGCACCTTGCGTCGTCGCACGCGCCAAGCCACGCCAGTCAAACATTCCCCAGCACATCTCCTCCACCTCCAACTATAAAAGCCAGCACCTCCCCTTGCTCTCGCCCCCTCCTGGCCATCCCCATCTGTCGGGACCCAGTATGCAACCCCGAGACCCTCTGTGCATTCTGAACTATTCCCATGATCAGTGGCTAGTCCACACAATTACAATATAGATGAAATCATATCCATACAACGAAATAGCTAATGAAGCAGACAAATTAATAATACATAACAACAAAAGGATCTTATGGTCAAGGTTTTTACAAAGCTTGCCACTCAGGGCTAGAGGCACGACCAGATCTATGACCAGGTCCACGACTAGGTCTACGACAAGAGTAAACTTGCAGTGGAACATAACCAACTCGTAGAGGCCATTCGACATACCCACATGCAATCGAGTGGAGGATGCCTCCTAGTTCGCATGGTCTTCGAAGCACTCATCTTGATAGAACTCGGTGCTCCCTGGGTCGTCTTCACCGACTAATCAACAAAGGGCGCAAAACCGTGAGTACATAAAGTACTCAACAAATCGTAGGGAACAGTATGCAAGTAGTATTCACGCAAGGCTTGAAAATGATAGCTTTATGGTTATTTTACAGAAAGCAATATTGATAGTAATTACGGTAAGTAGATTGAAAGCATAATTTAAAAAATTAATACATAAGTAATCAAGTTTCTTTGAAACCACTCGTGAACACCACCCGTTCACAACCCAAACAACTCATGAACACCTTGTTCACTTCCCAAACCACTCGTGAACACCCACAACAACATTTTTGAGAAAAACTACCCCTCGTGTGAAATCACGAGACATTGTCCATAACCGGGTACACGACTATTTGAATAGTTTTACACTCTGCAGAAGTTGTATAGCTTGACCCACAAGAGATAGTTGCTTGATAAAATACACGTTTCCTTATACATGTGAATCAAGGAGAGACTACACAAGGCTTTTACAAAGCTCCATTTTGACTAGATTCTGCCTGCTAAGAATTCGCCTTCCTAGCCCCCTCTTGTGCCGTTTCGACCACCCAAACAGAACCAACTCAAAATATTGCTAATTAGTTGGCCAGGTCCACCCCATAAATAAACTTGTGGTTGCACTGTATAGCCCAGATCAATGGCACACAAAGTTAAGTCCTTAGTGATTACTCAGGTGAGACTACCTCAACCCATGTGCCTCGCGCACCCAAAAACATGCCTCTCGCACCCACCTTTGCCAACGACCACTCGCCCGAGCATAAATCATTTTCGTTCAACCCGGCCAAATGACAACCCTTGCCATGGTACAACAAATTTTAATAACAGCGTCATCGCACCACAATTGACACAATCATGATCTCGCACCACAGTTGCACAACAGTGGTATCACACCACGATTCCATATATCATTAAATCAAATTTAACATCATTGAATCAGGTGATCGAGAGACATCGCATAACTAAAGCATGACTAAGCATAATACACATCCATGTTGGTATTACAATAATGTCCAACTAGGATTACCCAACCTACGGTGTCCAAGGGTACATGCCAACATGTCAATCGCAATTATTCAAGGGATCATACTGTCGAGTAGGTATTTAGCTATTTCCCAAATCATTTTTATACAACTAGCCATGCATGTTGATATAAAATAATATAATTTTGTAAACTGGGTACGACATGATCAAAGGTCTACGACTTGGTTGAGGTCGTCGGGTCCAAGAACTTTTCAGAAGCGCTGGAATCTACACATTGCAAAAAGAGCCAAATAAATACAGCAAATCCAAATAAAATCCAAAAAGAACCAAACTAGAACCAAAAGAAAGGTACTGGATTTATGAGGAGATAGAAATTTGAATCACTCGATCGGAGCTCGAATGAAAGAGAGTGAGCTCTCGGGAGTTTTGAAATCACAAGGATGGAAGGAGGTTCAGCTGGTCGGAGGGAGGTTCAACGACCTGGTCAAAAGAGGTTCAACTGGTCGGAGGGGGGTTCAACGACTTGATCAAAAGAGGTTCGACTGGTCGGAGGGAGATTCGACTACACGTGGTTGGAAGGAGGTTCGGCCAACTGGTCGGAAGGTTTGGACTACCTGATCAAAAAGAAGTTTCGACTGGTCGAAAGGTGGTTGAATGAAGGGTTCGACTACTAGGTTTCAAAAAAGATACGACTACTCAACGTGGTCGTAGGAGGGATACGCGAAGGGTACAACTACTCAACGTGGTCGTGGGAGGGATATGACTACTCAACATGGTCGTAGGAGGAATACAAGAAGGGTAAGACTAATCAACGTGGTCGTAGGAGGAATACGACTACTCAACGTGATCGTAGGAAGAAAGAGGGATACGACTGCTCGACATGGTCGAAAGAAAAAAAGAAGGATTCGACTGCTCGATGCGGTCGAAAGAAGAAAGAAAGATTCGACTACTCAGCGCGGTCGAAAGAAGAAAGGAGAACATGGCATGGAAAACTCACCAGGACTGAGAGGGGGGTCGGAGGAGGAGGAGACGACGAACATCGGTCAATGATGGCTCGGGCGCTCTGTGAACTCCCGTGAAGACAAGGGGAGCCTTGGGTAGATCGCGGTCTTGCGAAGCCAGAGGTGAGGGAGAGATGGCCAGGGAGTGGAGCTGCTGTGAATGACAGGTGGGCCCCTACAAGGAAGTTGCTCAAAGAAGAAAAGAAGAAGGAAGGCAGTGCACTGGCAGAGCAGGGAGCGCGCGGGTAGGGGTCACTTACAGGCGAAGGTGGAACACGGTTCAACAAGGGATGCGAGCGGGATTCACGGTGGCGTACGCGGTCAGCTGCGCACGGGGCTCCGACGAACTGGTGGTGCTTCGGAGAAGAGGGAGGGAGCACAGCGTAGAACGTCGCGAGGCAAACTCAATGGAGTGGACGATGTCGCTGAGGAATCGGCGACAGTGGTGGAATGCGAGGAGGAAGGTGGTTCGGCCGTTGGCAGGAGAAGCTTTACGGCGGCGCTAGAGGTGGTGGCGTGAGCTCCAATCGGCGTCGACAAAACTCGAGGCACGGCGAAACAAGGGAGAGAAAGAGAGAGTTGAGGGGAAAACAAGAGGGCAAAAGCTCCCTGGTGCTCTATTTATAGAGGAGGGAGGAGGACCGAGCGATAAGAGGGAGCGATGTGAAAAGGTGAGGAAAAACGTGGTGGGGTAGAGACAACAGCATTTATTACGCATGTTGCTGCGGAGATGACAACATTTAATGCACACGTTGCTGCAGAGACGACTGCATTTAATGCCCACATCGCTGAGAAAAAAAAAGAGGAAAGAGAAGGTGAGCAGGGGGCTGACAGGCGGGGGTGATCGAAATCGAGAGGGTGGTCATGACCGAGAGGCTGGTTGAAACCGAAGGCTAGTCGAAACCAAGAGGCTGGTCGAATCGACACGTGGGGAGGAGGAACTTGCCAACGGGATAACGAAACAGACAAGGAAAGGGGATTCCAAATACAAAAGAACTCCAATAAACTCCAAACAAACTAAATTTCAAATTAGTTAAAGTTTGATTAATTCGTATTAAATTGCTTTTAACTTCTAAAATTTTAAGTTAAGCTTTAGAAATTTAACAAAACCAAATGGTTATTTTTGTTTTGAAAATTTTCAAAAAGTCCTAAAAATTGGGATGTTACACCATCTCCTCTCCCACTTCTTCCCAAGCACCAAGAGCGAAGAAGCTCCCGGAGCTCCCATTTCCACCCAGTGCGTCGCCATCGCCAAGCCGCCTCCGGTGAGCTCCTGCCTCGGCCGACCATGTCGCGATGTGTCCTGGTAACCCAGGAAGCTCCCTCTCGAGTCGATTTGCTTTTTGTCCACCGAGCCGCTGGATTTAGCCTCTCTCCCTCCCTCCGGTCGGCACCTTCTTCCCCACCGTTAGCTGCCGTCCGATGAGCTTCTCCCTTGGCCGATCGCGTCACCCCGTGCCTCCCTTGGTCCTCCACTTTTCCCCCACCTCCCCTCTTCCTCCCCATCGCCGAGAAGCACCGTCGCCGTAGCTCTTCCCCCTCCAGCACAAGAGAACAGAGAGGAAGAAGGAAAAATTGGAATGGAAAAGATCATCCTTGGTCTGGACGTCTCTAGATCATTTTAAGGGTCGAGTCAATTACTCTCTAGTAACTGCTCAATAAAGCACACATTAGAACACTGGTAACTGCTAATTCAAAATCAATTAATGGTAATTAAGCAGTATTTATCAGATCATAATTACACGCTGATCTTTAGCTTTGACCACTGGTCAACAGCTTTGACCACGTTATTTGGATCACTCTGGTTTAACCACTTTATTTTGACCACAGTGTTCTGACCACACTCTCTTGGAGTGATCCAAAGAAATCTCCAAGGGAGGTCCAAGAGGATCTCCCGAAGAGGTTCAAGAGAAATCTCTAATGGAGGTCCAAGAGGGTCTCGAAGAGGTCCAATGGGACCATAGTGTTCCAGCCACACTCTCTTGGAGTGATCCTAAGAAATCTTCAAGTGAGGTCCAAGAGGATCTCTCGAAGAGGTCCAAGGGTGGTCTAAGGAAAACTCTCACTGGTCTTATGGACCACTTGTTTCAACCATAGTGTTTTGACCACACTGGTCTTATGGACCACTTATTTGAGAGAGAGAGAGAAATGCACGGTTAGCAAAATAGACTAAACTATGCATGCTTTGGAATTTTAGGAATGAATGGACCTTCACAAATAAGGCCCAATTCTAACAAAAAAAGTCACCATCTCCCCATCCCAAGGTTCGTTGATCGTTCTTCTCACTTAGGACCTGAGGCGTGATCTGGACTCGAAGAGTTTGTAGTTCCAATTGAGTCGTCGTGATGAGACGGGGTGTAGTTGCAGGTAGAGGGTGCGAATGGTAAGGGCTTCAGCAATGGTTTCAAAGGTCCTAATGCAATGCGAGAAGATGGCCGGGAAGGCAAGATGGAGCGAGCCTAACGAGGTCCAGTTGTCAAACCACAGCAAGGTGGTCGTGCTGTGAATTTTTTTTAAAAAGATATTTACAAAAATAAATAGCCGCTCCAAACAATTATAAAAATGACCCCTGTCGCCAGTTCAACTTGTGACAGGAAGCTATCACCAGTTGAACTGGCGACAGGAACCCTGTCGCCCCCTCTGTCGTCTGTTCAGCTACCTGTCGGCACTTGAACTGGCGACAGGTACCTAGTACCCTAAGCTACTTGGCCTATTTTTGTTTTTCATAAATTTGGATCGTACGAAATCTGTTAGACCCGCAATAACATTTTGTGATCGTCGTATGTTATTCTAGTGCGGTAAATTTCTGAAGTATTTTGTGAGGACGATTGAGGTATCAATGATTCGTAAGTAGGAAGATAAGTGATATTGTGATGCGCCCAATAATTCATACACACTGATATTACATAACATGCATCAAAACGTCATAATACTTAATCAAAATGATAATTCAGAACATTGGCAATAACATATTACTATTGTTCGTGCTTTCTTGTGGTCACGACCTCAACGTCCCCCATGTGGACTGCCTCGAGTTGGGTGACCGGATAAGGTTCTCGCAGCGACGTCTAGAGTGTCGATGTCTCCTTCATCATGAGGATTTCTTGTGGGGCATTTCTTGAAGGTGTGCCCAGACTCCCTTCAAATGGAACACTTCTTCGTACGACGTCCGACTTCTGCTTAATCCATGTCGTTCCTGATGCGCTGTACCTGTCGCCAGCCAACCTTTCTCTTGAGCCTATCAATGTCCGCGGCCCAGATTAGTTGCTCCAAGGTCAGATAGCTGGTGAAATGGCCAATAATGGCGTAACCATATATCTTTGCACTTCAGGTTTGCATCACCGCCTCTTTGGTGAAATAGTCAGAGAGGTACTGGCCGGGATGCTGCGCCACCGTCGAACATGCGATCATGACATGGGAGCAAGGACTATGCAGAAGAAGGGGCTTGTTGCAAGTGCATACGTAACTACCATGATATAGCGTGCACTTGTGGGTGATCCTCTCGCGGTTCGTCTCGCGGCGTCCTTTATCCCTACACATTATCTCGAAGCGAAGCTCCCTTGTGCCCATTTTGAATGCCTAGTGCATCTCACCCTTCTTGCTCTTCTCCTCCATATACTTGGGGATAATGGCAGAGTAGAGTACTCTGTCATTTGCCATGGCGAGCGACACATTGTTGCATTTGTCAACAAAGTAGTTTGTGGTACCACGCAGAATTGCCTCTACAATACCAACCAAAGGGAGGCACCTTATGCCGCGCATGACCCAGTTGTACACCTCGGCTAGATTGATTGTCATGACACCATATCGAGCATTACCACTGTCATGTAGCAGCGACCACTTCTCCTTAGGCTCATGTTCAATCCAGTCCGAGAAGCGTTTCACTTGCGCCCGTCCTCCTCATCACACCAGGAGAATCTGTGGGTAGCTGTGGTAATGCTTCGGGGGCATGGTCAGTGCTTTGGGTGGCCCTTATCGTTGCCTCCCTTATGTGTGTCTTGGTCCACTCATCCAGAATCTTCCAAAGTGCCTCAAACTTTCGCTGCTAGTTCTGGTTGCACAGCCGCTTGAACCGGTTCATCAAGTCCTTGTTGTGAAACTGCTTGTAGAAGTTTGCACCCAAGTGCCTCATGCACCACCTGCTCTGCAAGTCTGACCATGGAAGTGGTACGTTCTCTCCTTGTTACAGCTGAGTTATTGCATGCAGCAGGCCTGTATGCCGATCATGTATGAGGCATACGTTGGAACCATAACCAGCTGTCCATGTTCTCGCTTTCGAAAGCGAATGCCATAGGAAGAACTTGATTGTTCTCATCCGTCGCTATTGCAGTCAGTATCTGACCCTTGTACCTTCCAGTCAGAAATGTGCCATAGACACACAAGATTAGACAGCAGTGCCGAAATGCATTGATGCATGGACTAAAGGCGAAGAATGCTCGCTGTAGTACCCTCTTATTGGCCCACTTTGGATGCGTGGTGTCTTGAATGTCAATATGAGTGCCGGGATTCCTATCTTGTATGACTCGGAGTTGCCTAGCGAGGTTGTGGTAGGAATCCTCGAACGTGCCGATCCTTCATTCCAATGCCTTGTGTTTTACCCTCTAAGCCTTGGCATAGCTGATTGTGTATTGGAACCTTACCTCAATGGCCTGAATTATGGACCGTGGCTCAAAATCTAGGTTATCCATGATCTCACCATACAAGAGGTTGGCGATGAAGCCTGATGACAGGTTTCGGTGGGACTACACTGACTCAGCGACGACGCATGTCTGAGGGACCACTATAGAGTACTTCCAATAGGTGTCCCACTTAGGATAAAATACGTGCACTCGCCAAGAGCATCTCTCTATACCGCACTTCATGTTGTAACATCTTGGGATAGACTTGATGACTGTAAATGTGCGCCGCACTAACAAGGCCCAGAATTTGATCGTGTCCTGCACAACTTCCTTGCATTTGTACATAGCTCCTAGTTTGACCTTGCTCTGGTCGTACTCCCATGGTACACAGGAGCCTTCGTTGATGATGAGGTTGTCGAACGGGTATGTGTACCGAATTTTAGGGTTTTATAGGGTACCAGCTACCTGTCGCCGCCAATTCAACTGGCGACAAGGACCCTGTCGCCCCCTTTCACCGGTTCAGCTTCTTGTCGCGAGTTGAACTGGCGACAGAGAGTCATTTTTGTAATTTTTTGGAGCGGCTATATTTTTTTTGTAAATATGTTTTAAAAAATATTATTTTAAAAAAATCGTCACGCTGTTACCAATCTGCACTGCCATGAGAGAGCGATAGAGAACGATGAACTTGGTGAAGACATTCCAGCAGTCGGTAGCTTCTGCAGGCGAGGGTCTGCGGAAAAAGCCTAAGACTCCCCAAACTGTATGTGTTTTCTCCTTAAAAGAATTAAATAGCAAGCTTATGCTATTCCCTCATAAAGATGTTTCATTTAACCTATTTGCTAGTTGTATGAATGATGAGATGTGTAATACTCTCATACCCCTTCCTATGTGCAACAACCCTAGATCGGATCAGAGTTTGTGGGAAACTGCACGAGCACGTACGGTATCAAGAACGAAGTAGACGAATCCCGTAGAGAGAACATAATAACATCGACGAAATAATCACGACAAGAGATTGTCGCTCTCTCACAACCCTTTCAAATCTTTTAGACCATCGGATCCTTGCCCTATACAAGAATCTAGTGCTAAAGAATTAACTAGCCTCTAATCCTCTCGTGCGCCTCTTGATTTGGATGAGTTGGCTTGCGGCTTGTGTTCTCCATGACCACCTTTATGGCTTTATATAGTGTCCCCTAGTTCTCCTCTAAAATAAAGTAAGAATCATAATCCTATTAGGATTCATATTATCGTAGCAACAGAGCCAGACAGTAAAGAAAGAGGGACGCCAGTTACCGCAAGGGGAACTAGGGGATCCTCGAGAGAGGGGACCGATGCCAAGAGAGAAGTTGGTATGTATTAATTGTCTTGAAAAAAGTCCTCCTTGATTACATGTGGGAGGTAACTATTTATAACCTTCCGATCAGGATACACGAGATTACTATTCCACCCCTAGAAAGACCCTATGCCCGTATGAGTTGCAGGGGCTTTTCCTTCTCATATACGTAGCATTCGGTCCATGGTAGACCCTTCTGGTCCTGACCCATCTGGTTGGTACGCTTGGTCCACCAGTACTTCTCCTCCCCTCGCTCCATGCGGGGTGCCTTTGTATCGGGAGGACTTGGACGTGTGGTGCTTCCCCTGGTGGCGTTGTCCTTGGCAACCTTCCTGCACCCTTTGGTCCCCAAAGGCACCCCCGGTACCATTCGGGGGTGAATCTTGCCTTCAGCCCATGGACCTCGGGGGCCTTCTGGCAGCCCTCGCGCACCTTTCGGGGCCCCCAAAGGTACACTTGATACCCTCGGAGACCCCTAGTGTTGCCTTTGACCCGTGGCCCTCGCGCACCCTTTGGGACCCCCCTGAAAGTACACTTGGTACCCTCTAGGGGGTCCTAGTTGTGCCTCCGGCCCGTGGCCCTCGGGGGTCTTCTGGTGGTCTTCGCTGAGTCGTTGGGACCAGTGGGCCACCCCTACGACACATATAGGAATCATTGTAGCACACTTCTCTAAGTTCTAGTTGATTAGGATACGAGTCACTATACTCAACAAGATGATTCAGCTGTCAATCCATATCTCTGTTGCATTCTTATATTGCTGAGAACCTGCAGCATCCTGTTGTATCATCGATATCCCAAGTTGCACAAAATGCATCCTATTGTAAGCAGAATAAAATGCTTCTTGTCAACTTATCGTGTATCCTATTTTAAGAAAAATATGCATCCTTTCATTGATCAACAGTGAAAGTAAGGCTTGAAGGATGCTGCAGTTTAAAGGACGACTTCAGTACAAGTAAGGCTTTAGATGTTTGAGGATTACAACAGTTGATGGAGCACATTAGGATGTTAGATAAAGTATAGGTGAAAGGAAGACCGGAGAATTCAAAGGGACAATTTGACAGATAAAGGCACTATGGATTCACGACCAAAGTCAGGCATAACCAAAATTTTGGTAACTTCGATTTTCATGAAGCTGGTGCATATAAAAACATGCTGCTGGCTACAGGTGGAAATATGAAGCATTTAAGATTTTGAAATAATTGGAAATCAAAATTTTTGAAATCAAATAAAGTGCAGCAAGTGCTTTGAACTACGAAAACAAACAAATATCCGAGGTCACTTGTTATTCTTGCTCTTCAAACATGTATAGCAGTGTGTATGATTCCGAGATATCTAATTAGTGCGTAGAGCAGTTACATGGTATGAAGGTTGTTTTTCAGACTTTCAGAAGATTTTTTGATTGGGGGATTCCCAGTTTTCCAACTTAACATTTTTCGATTAAGGAAATAACTTTTACAATCTCCGGCCTCTGTTTTCGCATGAAAACGAAAACAGCAAGATTAGCAAGCTAATTACTCACAAGCATTTCACCGAACACCATATGTGCATAAAAAAAAAAGCAACATTTGCTTCAAACCCACACGCACCAAACTGTCCAAACCTCACATCCACAACATACTTGCAAGAATCAATTCACTAGAACATCAATACCCCAACATCATTATCAACATATCAAAGAACACATATATGCCTCGTATGCCAACTCAAATGTACAAGCATCAACTTCACATATGAACTAATAGCAAGCATGATGATGACTCCAATCAACACATGTGGCAAAGAAATTACGGAATCAACTTTGAACTATCAGCTTTTCCCCTTCACGACTCAAGTTCTAAAGTTGTCTAGTTGAAACTTGTCTGGTTGAAAGTTGTGTAGTTGAAAATTATATAGTTGAAAACTCTCTTGGGCTGCAATCGTGGGCACACAAGGTTGTGAATCAACCCATCCAAGTTCGAGTCTTACTTCTACCTTAAATTTTAATTGTGAGGAAATAAATCTTATCCCGTCACATCTATAAAAAAAAGTTACATAGTTGAAAGTTGTGTAGTTCGAAATTTCCAACCTTTAGTTGAAATAATTTTCAGTCCTAAGTTGAAAATCGTTGGTTGAAAGCTTTCCAATAGTAAAAGTTTGTAGGATTTAAAGTTGGCATATTTTGATATATGCCACTCCCCAGTTTATGGTTTTGAAATATGCCACTCCTCAGTTTTTTCTTTGAAATATGCCACTCCTCAGTGTACACTGAGGAGTGGTATATTTCAAAGAAAAAACTGAGAAATAGCATATTTCAAAACTACAAACTGAGGAGTGGTATATTTCAAAATTCGCCTTTAAAGTTCTCAATCTCGCATTAACTAGAGCGCTATAGACTTTTTTTTTTCTTCTTAGACCTAAACTAAGCCCATCGAAACAACTTTCGGAACTTGCACGATGCCTCCTCTCGCATCCATAGGGTATCCGGTTGATGAGGTCTCTGCAGATTCTAGTAGTGCATAATGATAGCGGGAGACTTTGATTTTTTGAAATTGGGTAGAGCACTTGCATTCGCGAGATAGTGCAAATCCTAGGATTCGATCCGGGTGGGAGGAGGCAGCGCCACTCTTTCCCAACCGAGGTTCTTGTCGTAGTTGAGCACCAAAGGGTGTCTTTCACCCTAGGGGAATACCGGTGTATTGTCAGAGATACTATACATATATAAACCTAGCATGTATAGTATATTTGGATAAATGTACCTAAATACCCTGGTCTATTTCTCACCTATAGAGATAAGAAGGTAAATACCCCTTCTTGCCCCCTATAAATAGAGCCTTAAGGGCATATGTAAGAGGGATCCCCTCATTCATACATAATCATCAATACACGCTCATACACACATATCTTTAGCTTCTCCCTTTGGTCCTTCTCCCACGAGAAAGAGCACAAAGGGTCTCTGTATCCACTATCTAGCCTCTTTATACTACAAGAGGACGCCCAATCTTTCCCAACCGAGGTTCTCGATAGCCGGAGACTTGAGTTACAGGAGACACGAAGAAACTTGTAGATTACCTACTCTACTCCCTACCGATTGATCCCCCATGCTGCCAAAAGATTAAATTTACATGTTTATGGTTCCATCCAGGCATCTACATACTCTTGTTAGCACTGTCTGAATATTTGCGACGACTGATGAGCTTCTTCAGTGCTGCGTGCTGCTGCACACAGCAGACGATTCCAGCAAATGGACCAGGTTGCGGTGCCTGACGATCTTGGGAGGCTTGTACTGGTTCGCCGGAGCGCCGCTGCGCATCGCGGCCTCGGCGAGCCTGTCGAAGGTGCCGGGGCTCACGACGGCGATCTCCAAACCGCCGACGTCGCGGCGGGCCCTCCTCAGCCTGTAGGCACCGCCGAGGCAACCCTCGAGCGACGCGCAGCACCTCCTCAGGAAAGCAGCAGACTCCTCTGATCTCTCCTTGTCAAGTAGTCTGCTTCCCTTGCTCACCTCGACGGCGATCTTCGCGTGCCGCTGCCGGCCTGCACTGCCATCGTCATCGCTGATGATGAACGCTGCAAATTCAATGATCTCACTGCCGGCTCTCGATTCCTTCTCCTCCTTCAGCATGAGCTGGAAGCTCTCCATGGCGGCCATGACGTCCCTCTCGGTGAACATCTCTGAAGAATGTTCTTTGGGCGCCCTGGTCACGAACTGCAGTCTCGGGGAGGAGTTGTGGAAGCCGGCCACCTTCACGACGTCGCCGAGCCGGTACCGGTACAGCCCCCGGAACGTCGTGGCCACCACCTCGTACGTCTTGCCGGCCTCCACGCCGGTGATGTCCACCGTCTCCGCCCCGTCGGAGCGGCCTTCGTCGTCCATGTCGAAGGGGATGAACTCGAAGTAGGCCGCCGTCGGGAGGAGCACGTAGGTTGTTTCCTCCGGTGGCAATGTGCGCTCCAGGTTGATGCCGATGGGGCACTCGGAGGCGAGGTAGTCCGTGCCGAGCACCGGCACGGTTGCGCCGGCGAAGTACTTGATCGCCGGGAAGTACTGCTCCATTGTCCCCGTCGAGACGCAGGAGATGTACCGCATTTCCGGCCACAGATCACACAGCACACCGCGCCATTCCTCCCTCCGGCAGATGCCGCGGACCCGGTCGGCGAGCTCGGGGCACGGTCCGGCGAGCACGTCCTGCACGGCTCCCCTCATCGCGGCGTCGGTGACGACGTCGGCGCAGACCGTCCCGGACTCGATGTCGTCGCAGAGCCGCTGCCACTTGGACTCGAGGAGGTGGACGGCGCGCACCAGACCGGCGGCGTACGGCGCGCGGATGCAATCGACGGCGTCCCACCGGCTCAGTCCGCACAGGAGGTGGCAGTAGAGCTGCTGCTGGTGGTCGGCGCTGAGGATGACCGCGGGCGGGCTGACGCAGGCCGACAGCACCGGCGAGGCGCCTCTGCTGCTCCGGATGCCCCACGCCGTAGCGGCCATGGCCTCGAACCCGCCCTTCGTCTTCGTGACCTCGCCGGCGTACACGAACCACAAGGCCTTGTTCACCGTCGGCCGTGGAGGGAATAGCCTGAAAGAATCAATCAAGACGGAAAGGATTAGAACATGGCGTGGCCCGTGAAGCGTGGGGAACAGGTCGACGTCGAACACCTTCTAACAAGGGCGGAGTTGGTCTGGATCACGGCCGCGGAGGCGGCCTTCGCGCCCGGCGAATCGACATACGGTATTAGCTTTGGCCGTAGGGAGCTCGTGCCCGAGCTGCAAGAACTGAGTAGTGAGCACCATGAAGAAATCAAGAAGCTGAAGGGGGAAAGGAGAGGTGGTGTACCTGAGGAAGAAGCAGATGAGGGGGCGCGGGGAGAGCTCGTCCGGGCCGGTCTCGCCGTCCGCAACGCGGCGGATGGTGTCGGCGTAGTCTTCGTACGAGCTGACGGGGAAGATCCGGCGGAATTCGTCGGCCGCGGCAGCGGCGTCGTCGGCGGAGTGGAGGTGGCGGCCTTCGGGGATGTAGCGGCGAAGGTAGGAAGCGCCGGCGTTCTCGGCGAGGATAGCGCGGAGGGTCTCAAGCTGCAGTCGCGGGGCGTCGCGGGTGGCGTCGTCCAGCCGCCGCAGCGCGAGATCGTAGGCGGCGGTCGCCATTGACGGGTGGTCAACTCGGAGGCGGACGGTAGCTTTGGGAGGTGGCGAGTCACTTTGCTTCGCTTTCCCCTCTACGTACAAACAAACAACGGCCCGGGGCGGAAGGCACTTAGCAATTTTTCGCATCAATTCTCGATGAAATGCTTTGGTCGCTAAAGAATTTATGTGAAAGTTTTTGTTCTGGAAATGTTAAGAAACCGGGTTCATGACTAGGAATTCTGATCTAGGTGAATATCTTATGACCTCAATCATTGTACACAATTATGGAGAAGAGTAATAAAAAGAAACCTGAAGTCCCCTCATATATTTGTGTTCATCTATTCTTCTATTCTTGTATTATTCTTACGATTCTGAGTTTGTCTATGTAACATCCCAAGTTTAGGTTTGTGTTTCAAATGTAAGAAAATGAGTAGAATTTAATTTTTTTTACATCATGTATTTCCTCTATGTTCTAAACAATTCTTGTAAAAGGAATATGGGAATGCAAAATCACAAGTTTTTTTATTCAAATCTTGAATTTTCAAAAACATTTTTGTCAAATTTTGTGATCATCTCTTGGAAATATTTTCCCCAAGTTCTAGGGTTGGTGTGTGACCCCTCTGAAAAATTTCACAATTTTTAGAAATTGTTTGAATATTTTTAGAGGACAGTCAAACCCTAGCCCAGCACCTTGCAGAATTTTTGGAGAAAAATGAACTAGATAAAAACCTCTAAAATTTTTACACAAGGTCAATATCCTAGTTAGCAAGCTCCTGTAAAAATTTCAAAATTTTTGGAGTTGTTTTGCTACCTCAAATAAATCCCCAAAGTCCAGCTCAATATAAAGACCCTAGAACTAAACTCTGGTCTGCGCTAGACTTGGGCTCGAGTCAAACCCGAGCCCAAATCATTACAAGCATCAACTTCACATATGAACCAATAGCAAGCATGATGATGACTCCAATCAACACATGTGGCAAAGAAATTACGGAATCAACTTTGAACTATCAGCTTTTCCCCTTCACGACTCAAGTTCTAAAGTTGTCTAGTTGAAATTTGTCTGGTTGAAAGTTGTGTAGTTGAAAACTCTCTTGGGCTGCAATCGTGGGCACACAAGGTTGTGAATCAACCCATCCAAGTTCGAGTCTTACTTCTACCTTAAATTTTAATTGTGAGGAAATAAATCTTATCCCGTCACATCTATAAAAAAAGTTACATAGTTGAAAGTTGTGTAGTTCGAAGTTTCCAACCTTTAGTTGAAATAATTTTCAGTCCTAAGTTGAAAATCGTTGGTTGAAAGCTTTCCAATAGTAAAAGTTTGTAGGATTTAAAGTTGGCATATTTTGATATATGCCACTCCCCAGTTTAGGTTTTGAAATATGCCACTCCTCAGTTTTTCTTTGAAATATGCCACTCCTCAGTACAAAAAATTACACTGAAGAGTGGCATATTTCAAAGAAAAAACTGAGAAATAGTATATTTCAAAACCACAAACTGAGGAGTGGTATATTTCAAAATTCGCCTTTAAAGTTCTCAATCTCGCATTAACTAGAGCGCTATAGACTTTTTTCTTCTTCTTAGACCTAAACTAAGCCCATCGAAACAACTTTCGGAACTTGCACGACGCCTCCTCTCGCATCCATAGGGTATCCGGCTGATGAGGTCTCTGCAGATTCTAGTAGTGCATAATGATAGCGGGAGACTTTGATTTTTTGAAATTGGGTAGAGCACTTGCATTCGCGAGATAGTGCAAATCCTAGGATTCGATCCGGGTGGGGAGGAGACGACGCCCACTCTTTCCCAACCGAGGTTCTTGTCGTAGTTGAGCATCAAAGGGTGTCTTTCACCCTAAGGGAATACCGGTGTATTGTCAGAGATACTATACATATATAAACCTAGTATGTATAGTATATTTGGATAAATGTACTTAAATACCCTGGTCTATTTCTCGCCTATAGAGATAAGAAGGTAAATGCCTCTTTTTGCCCCCTATAAATAGAGCCTCAAGGGCATATGTAAGGGGGATTCCCCCTCATTCATATATAATCATCAATACACGCTCATACACACATATCTTTAGCTTCTCCCTTTGATCCTTCTCCCATGAGAAAGAGCGCAGAGGGTCTCTGTATCCACTATCTAGCCTCTTTATGCTACAAGAGGACGCCCGCTCTTTCCCAACCGAGGTTCTCGATAGCCGGAGACTTGAGTTACAGGAGACACGAAGAAACTTGTAGATTACCTACTCTACTCCCTACCGATTGATCCCCCATGCTGCCAAAAGATTAAATTTACATGTTTATGGTTCCATCCAGGCATCTACATACTCTTGTTAGCACTGTCTGAATATTTGCGACGACTGATGAGCTTCTTCAGTGCTGCGTGCTGCTGCACACAGCAGACGATTCCAGCAAATGGACCAGGTTGCGGTGCCTGACGATCTTGGGAGGCTTGTACTGGTTCGCCGGAGCGCCGCTGCGCATCGCGGCCTCGGCGAGCCTGTCGAAGGTGCCGGGGCTCACGACGGCGATCTCCAAACCGCCGACGTCGCGGCGGGCCCTCCTCAGCCTGTAGGCACCGCCGAGGCAACCCTCGAGCGACGCGCAGCACCTCCTCAGGAAAGCAGCAGACTCCTCGGATCTCTCCTTGTCAAGTAGTCTGCTTCCCTTGCTCACCTCGACGGCGATCTTCGCGTGCCGCTGCCGGCCTGCACTGCCATCGTCATCGCTGATGATGAACGCTGCAAATTCAATGATCTCACTGCCGGCTCTCGATTCCTTCTCCTCCTTCAGCATGAGCTGGAAGCTCTCCATGGCGGCCATGACGTCCTCTCGGTGAACATCTCTGAAGAATGTTCTTTGGGCGCCCTGGTCACGAACTGCAGTCTCGGGAGGAGTTGTGGAAGCCGGCCACCTTCACGACGTCGCCGAGCCGGTACCGGTACAGCCCCGGAACGTCGTGGCCACCACCTCGTACGTCTTGCCGGCCTCCACGCCGGTGATGTCCACCGTCTCCGCCCCGTCGGAGCGTCCTTCGTCGTCCATGTCGAAGGGATGAACTCGAAGTAGGCCGCCGTCGGGAGGAGCACGTAGGTTGTTTCTCCGGTGGCAATGTGCGCTCCAGGTTGATGCCGATGGGGCACTCGGAGGCGAGGTAGTCCGTGCCGAGCACCGGCACGGTTGCGCCGGCGAAGTACTTGATCGCCGGGAAGTACTGCTCCATTGTCCCCGTCGAGACGCAGGAGATGTACCGCATTTCCGGCCACAGATCACACAGCACACCGCGCCATTCCTCCTCCGGCAGATGCCGCGGACCCGGTCGGCGAGCTCGGGGCACGGTCCGGCGAGCACGTCCTGCACGGCTCCCCTCATCGCGGCGTCGGTGACGACGTCGGCGCAGACCGTCCCGGACTCGATGTCGTCGCAGAGTCGCTGCCACTTGGACTCGAGGAGGTGGACGGCGCGCACCAGACCGGCGGCGTACGGCGCGCGGATGCAATCGACGGCGTCCCACCGGCTCAGTCCGCACAGGAGGTGGCAGTAGAGCTGCTGCTGGTGGTCGGCGCTGAGGATGACCGCGGGCGGGCTGACGCAGGCCGACAGCACCGGCGAGGCGCCTCTGCTGCTCCGGATGCCCCACGCCGTAGCGGCCATGGCCTCGAACCCGCCCTTCGTCTTCGTGACCTCGCCGGCGTACACGAACCACAAGGCCTTGTTCACCGTCGGCCGTGGAGGGAATAGCCTGAAAGAATCAATCAAGACGGAAAGGATTAGAACATGGCGTGGCCCGTGAAGCGTGGGGAACAGGTCGACGTCGAACACCTTCTAACAAGGGCGGAGTTGGTCTGGATCACGGCCGCGGAGGCGGCCTTCGCGCCCGGCGAATCGACATACGGTATTAGCTTTGGCCGTAGGGAGCTCGTGCCCGAGCTGCAAGAACTGAGTAGTGAGCACCATGAAGAAATCAAGAAGCTGAAGGGGGAAAGGAGAGGTGGTGTACCTGAGGAAGAAGCAGATGAGGGGGCGCGGGGAGAGCTCGTCCGGGCCGGTCTCGCCGTCCGCAACGCGGCGGATGGTGTCGGCGTAGTCTTCGTACGAGCTGACGGGGAAGATCCGGCGGAATTCGTCGGCCGCGGCAGCGGCGTCGTCGGCGGAGTGGAGGTGGCGGCCTTCGGGGATGTAGCGGCGAAGGTAGGAAGCGCCGGCGTTCTCGGCGAGGATAGCGCGGAGGGTTTCAAGCTGCAGTCGCGGGGCGTCGCGGGTGGCGTCGTCCAGCCGCCGCAGCGCGAGATCGTAGGCGGCGGTCGCCATTGACGGGTGGTCAACTCGGAGGCGGACGGTAGCTTTGGGAGGTGGCGAGTCACTTTGCTTCGCTTTCCCCTCTACGTACAAACAAACAACGGCCCGGGGCGGAAGGCTGGTCTTAGCAATTTTTCGCATCAATTCTCGATGAAATGCTTTGGTCGCTAAAGAATTTATGTGAAAGTTTTTGTTCTGGAAATGTTAAGAAACCAGGTTCATGACTAGGAATCCTGGTCTAGGTGAACATCTTATCCATCCGTAGTTTATATATAGGAGAGAGATTTCAATCATTGTACACAATTATGAAGAAGAGCAATAAAAAGAAACATAAAGTCCCCTCATATATTTGTGTTCATCTATTCTTCTATTCTTGTATTATTCTTACTATTCTGAGTTTGTCTATGTAACATCCCAAGTTTAGGTTTGTGTTTCAAATGTAAGAAAATGAGTAGAATTTAAATTTTTTTTACATCATGTATTTCCTCTATATTCTAAACAATTCTTGTAAAAGGAATATGTGAATGCAAAGTCACAAGTCTTTTGATTCAAATCTTGACCTTTCAAAAATATTTTTGTCAAATTTTGTGATCATCTCTTGGAAATATTTTCCCCAAGTTCTAGGGTTGGTGTGTGACCCCTCTGGAAAATTTCACAATTTTTAGAAATTGTTTGAATATTTTTAGAGGACAGTCAAACCTGTTTGACCTTTAGTCAAACCCTAGCCTAGCACCTTGCAGAATTTTTGGAGAAAAATGAACTAGATAAAAACCTCTAAAATTTTTACACAAGGTCAATATCCTAGTTAGCAAGCTCCTGTAAAAATTTCAAAATTTTTAGAGTTGTTTTGCTATCTCAAATAAATCCCCAAAGTCCAGCTCAATATAAAGACCCTAGAACTAAACTCTGGTCTGAGCTAGACTTGGGCTCGAGTCAAACCCGAGCCCAAATCATTTGACTCGGTCGAACCAAGCCACCTCGAATCTAAACCGTTGGATTAAAATCCAACGCCCACGACCTCCCCTACTCTTTTGAACCTCAGGAGCTCTTGGACAATCTCAACCGTCCGATTAAAATCGGACCGCCCACGACCACCCTAGCCTTTTTCTGCTCTTCTTCTTCCTCGCGTCGTGCGTTGTACAGCGAGCGGCATGGCTAGGTCTTGTCGTGCTCCCTCATCAACGTCTCTCTGATCGGGCATTTAGTGCTCGCCGGCTCGCTTTCGGCTGCGGTCATGCCCTACTCCTGCCCCCATCATTTCTTTTTCGGATCATGGCAGCGTTATGAACCAAACTCACCCGAGGATCTCGTTTTTTTGGCCAAACCCTAGTTCTCCATCTATATGAAGCTCCCTAAACGCCTCTTTGAGCTCCTTTACAGCACCCCTTAGCTCCCCTTTGCTTGTGGAGCTCAAAACACCGAAAACATTAAAACCACCATTTTCGGTCGTGAAGTTCCATTGTGGATCTTGGTGCTCTAGTGGTTCTTCCTCCCTTATTTTTGTACCCTTTTGAGCCCCTTAATCCTACATTCATTTCCCCTAACTTAATTTTGCGTTTCATTCATAGGAATCACTCAATTTTAAATTTAAATCTTTTCGGCCGAAATCATCCATTTTCTTCTCCAGCTCCAGTAAGGGCTTCTTTCCTCAATAAATTGCTCTTGGAGCTTCTCTGAGCTATAATGAAGCTATGATGTTGATCTGGTCTCACTCATTTTGCTCAGGCCATCTTTTTCACTTCATCTTCCTCGGCTTCGGTGAGCTCCTCCGCCGTAAAAGCTTCTCCGGCCACCTTTGAAGCCCCCCTTGGCCAAGGTAGCTTCTTATTAGCCCCTAGAAGCTGTGGTACTCGCTTTGTTGGACTTTTGTGGAGCTTTTTGTCATTTTCGTTTTTAGCAGTAAGTGTCCCCATCGTTCATCTCCGGCTCGCCGGCATTCTAGGCCGTCGCCGCTGTCGAGGTTACCTCCACTGGGTGCGCAACGTTATTGCGGACCCATTTGTGTGCAATTGGCTTGCACCGCCGTGGCCGGAACCGCCGGTGGCAAGCCGTGGTTTGCTTCAGGCCTTTTGTCGGACAACGTAGCACCGAAGTCGTTGTCATTTAGGACAAAGATCCTCTCCTTTATGGCTAATCATTGTTAATCATTGGTAATGATTGATTAGAAATTAATGACAGTCCTTTATTGTGCGTGGCTGTCGCTTACATGTGGGCCCAACCCCTTAAACACTCCTCCCGCGGTGCGTTAGCGTCTCGGACATCATTAAATACTAATAATTGTTAATCATTGTTAATCATTGGTTAGTAATTAATGTATTCTAAGTTGGCCTAATGTGCCACTGTCAGGTGGGCCTCGCCCACTTAAACCCTCTCGGTGCGATACCCTTCGGACAACTTTAATGCCAATCATTGTTAATCATTAGGTTTAGCATTTAATCGCTGTCCTAAGTAGTCCCTCGTATCACTTACATGTGGGCCCGCACCATTAAAACCCTCTCTGTGCACTTAAAACTCACGTGCGTGAGTACGCAACACCTTATTGGTCGTGGACCGTCGATCTTGTGATCAACGACCTAGATCATGAAAACGTTCGGACCACACGAGCTCCCAAACCGCTGTGGGTCGTCCATCTCGCGATCTGCGGCTGAGAGCGCGAGTGCATTTGGACTTCCGAATGTTGCTTCAATCTCAGCCGTTCGATTTATTTTCAACGGTCAAGATCGATTAGGCCGTTCGGGTCACCCGCACGTCCCATTCATTTTTGACCGTTGGATCTAAATCCAACGGTGGGTTCCGTGGGCCTCCTCGCGCGTGTGCGCTGTGTTACGGAGCGCGTGGGCCATTGGATTCCCGATCTATGACCCACATTCGTCCACGTCGTTTTCTTTTTGATAAGTTTGATTTTATTTTGGTAAATCTTTATTTGTCAACTAAAAATTATATTAAACTTTAAAAACTCATAACTAATTCGTTTTAAATCCTTTTTAGATGGTTCCAACTGTGTTAAATTATTGATTCACTAAAGTTTAATCTAAAAATGCATTTAGACTTGGTTCTGTACCAGAAAATTTTGTAAACAATATTAACTTGTTGCAACCATTATTGAATATTCCAGAAATTAAATTGAAACTTGTAAAATGCATAACTTTTTCTGTATAACTCCAATCTGAGCAAACTCAAGCTTGTAAAATTCCTCTGTTAGCATACTTTAATATGAAATAGGTTTTGATCATTTTTTTATTTCTAAAAAATGATATGTGTTAGTTTTACAACATAGAAAAATTATAAGTAATTCATTTTAACTCAAAATTGGGTAAACTCAACTTTGCTGTTCTTAGGATGTCATTATCTACCTACCATAAAAATTTCAGGTTTTAGGTCATTTTAGAAATTTATGCCATGAACAGTACCAGTAATTAATTTAGTTGAATTTCCAGGCTGAGATAATTTGTTTTAGCTATAACTTTTGCATGCTTAGTCCAAAAGACTTGATTTTTGTTACTAAATTCATTTAAAATCATAACCTTACTGCTGTATAAATTTCATGAGATTTGGATGGCTTTTGCTGTGGAGTCTTGTTTGGTGTTCTTCGTTCTTATTTGTTTTATCGCATTTTTGCGTTAAGTTCCGAAGATATTATTGATCTTGAATCTAATCCTCAGCAGCCAGACTCTGACCTCTAGCAAGGCAAGCAGATGCAGCATTCGTTTGATAATGTTGTTCCTATTATTTTTAAATTCTAATATGTTGTTTGCAAATTCTACGTATGCATTGCTATCTTGTTTTAAACTATTGTCGATTAGTTGACTTATTAGATGCATAATCTGTAGAAAAATGTTTATCCTCTACTACTGAGCCTAGGACTACCTTGCTGTGATTTTGGGTTCGTTGGATGAGCCCTTGTCACTTAGTAGTACGAGTGAAATGCTTAGTCATGCTTAGCTATTGATAGAAATGGGCGGTTGTCGACTTAGTCGATGACCTTGATCACACAAATGCTTATTATGACTTTATGTTTCAGTTTTGTGCTATGTTTAATTGTGAAAACTAAAAATGAAAACCAAATAATTTGAACTTGGGCACATTGGTGTGTTGGTGTGATTTTGGGTGTGACTGGGACGGTGCCTGAGTCAACAAGGACCGAACATCTTGTTACACTAAACCAAGCAATCTTGCGTGCTAACCACACTAGAGGGTATGGGACCTCTCTTGACTTAGTACTTTGGCGTGAGTTAGCTACGAGTCGCAGGAGGGCGTGTGTGTGTTGTGTTGTGGTGAAATAAGGTGGTTTATGCGTTGGGAGCATTGTAGTTGTCCGAAAAACTTTACCCCGGCGGGTAGTTGTCTTTTGACTTTACAATGTAAGCGTATGGGTTTCTATCCATACGAGCGACTCGTAGTTGATTCACAATATTGGAAATGTCTCGTAGGACTTAGCCATGCCGGCATACCTTTGGAAGCGTGCTTCATCTAGTGGCAAAAAGGCGATCTGAAGTGTGGGTACATTGGTACACCCCTATAGGGTTTTGATCTATTCGAATAGCCTCATCCTAGGTTATGGACACGCTTGGGGAAGTCTTTCAAGAGATAGACTACAACTTTTAATTAAAATTTGATGGGTGGTACGAATCGGGGATTCGTGCTATGTGGTGGTGGCTTTTGGGTTAGTCACCTCTAGGTGGTTACTTGTTATTTATTGTTACTCGCTGTTATTTCAATGCTTAAAAACAGATTTTACCAATTGCCTTCAATCTATTACATTATTGCAAATGAAAATTGCTTTACGCGTCCAATTAACCATATAACCAATCTCCTTTGATACAACTTTCATGTAGCTATGTATATGCTTATTACTCGTAAGTCTTGCGAGTACATTTTTTTTACTCACCTACATTGCTTGTTGTGTGCAGAGGAGGAAGATGAGCCCCAAGGGCCTCACTTCTGTGAGTTGTGCTGTGGCAGTGTTTGGGACGACTAGCTTGGCGGTCCGGTTGGTTGCCTTGTGGGTTAAGGCACACTAATTGGCTTTTGTTTATAGTTATCTTATGACACTTTTGCTTCCGCTGTTATTGATACTTTGGTGTCGTTTGCTAGACTTGTTATATTGATGTATTAAATTGATGCATGCTTTTGTAAAGATGTATGTGTGCTGCAATTCTGGGAAGCACATATCCATCGAGGCACGATGTATTTGGTTTGTGATGCTAGAGCCAATGGAAGGCTAAGTGTTACAAGCTAAATAAATCGGGGTCTCACAAAGTTGGTATCAGAGCCATACTGACCGTAGAAACCCCTAGTTTGGTCGTCTTTAGGATATTTTGAAAACTTAGTTTCTAAACATCAAATGATTTATGAAAAATCTTAAGTCATCTCTCAGATTTTATTCCTTACCTATCTTAGCTTGCTCACCTTACCTTGTCTTGTTTAAGTTTTGAAATGCTGATTTTCCTCTCACCTTCTTTCAAAAGATAGTTGTTTATCGGTTAAATTGGTTTTGGGAGAATCATGAGAGTTATAAATTTGAAGTGTTGGCTGACTTTTAGAGAAGATTAGGAGCTTCTGGAGTTGAGGATTTCGGCCAGAAGAGTGAAGGCAAAATCTGGACAGCAAGCAGTGATAGTCTAGACATCTAGCTATTAATAGTATATAGAATTGAAAATGAGAGGTTAACTCAACTAAAACTTATGAGAATAAAAGGGTACGATGTGATATGAGTTAGCTAAGTGTCTAATCTTTCTTTAGGTGGTCTTACCTTGCTTTTTAGCTGGGTTGAACCAAGGGTTATGTTCTGAAATTGCCTTCCTAAAACTGATTGCTCGTTTTTCCATACGAGTTAGTCATACCAGGAGTTGATTTTGTAAATTGAGATCTTGCATTGATTTTATGCTGGTTCTTAAGCTTTTGGAGTTCATTTGGTAGAGATGTTAATTGTTTTTCCATGCCTTCTGTCCCGGAGTTGTTGCTGACTTACTTTGTGGAACACGATGGCTGGAAGAACCCGCAGCGGTCAGCCAATGGATCATGATAAGCAGCTCCCGTCTCCTCCGATCATGGCTGAGGTTCTCGCTTAGATCGAGCGAAACCGTATGGAAGCTACCACCCGTCGCACCACGCCGACCCGCGCACGACATCGAAGCCGCCGCCCGCACGCCGCCGCGGTCGTTGCCGCGCCGCACACGATGCCGCCGCGCCGCTTGCGCTTGAAGTATTGCCACCGCCGAACTGGCCTCCCGCGCCGTCATCTCGCAGGCGTGTCGCCGCACGCGCTTGCGCACGACGTGCTACCGGCTCGAAGCGCTGGCCCTGCGCCCGCGGCCTCAGGCACTCGCTGCGCGCCACTGGCCGAACGACGCATGCCCGTGCCGCACTGCGCCGACCGCGCGCCTTTGGGCGCACCATCCGCTCCCGCATGAAGCACCCAAGCGCTGCCCCTTGCGCCGCCGGCTTGAAGCTGGTTTGGGAAATCCTAGAATTTCAATCCTTTTTTTGGACCGGCCACGTTATGCCTAATGGGCCAAGAAAAGAAGGCCCATGAGAAAAGGTAGGAAGCAGGCCGAATGAAATCACATGAAGAAAGGAAAAAAAAGAAAAGAAAAAGAAAATCCTATTTTTACAAAAAGGACCCTCGTGATTCTGAAAATTATGAGGATTTTTTTGGGATAACTAAATTCTTGCAGAATAACCCCTCAGCAAATGAAAAATTGTGCACAAAATTTTCTCTCTACTGAAATTTCGCATGTTAACCCCTGGAAATTGCAGAGTTCGCCGAAAAGTCCTTTCTCCAGCAGAAAAGGGCCTCAGGAATTCAAATTTTGAATCAGTTTTTGTATTTGAAGCATGTTTATTTTTTTTATTTCTATGCAATTTATTTACTGTATTTACTGTTTTGATTATATGTAATTGTTTATATTGCTTTTAATCACTGAAATAGCAGTAAATCATAAAGTGCATAGAAAATACGGGATCACGAACCGGAAGTTCGAATAGCATTATGAGAATTTTGCAACCATTTGATGTAAATTACCAGCAGTAATCATATGAATTCTTTCCATGAAGATGGAAATGACTAGCATCACGAACCAAGAGTTCGAAGAACTGACCCAGCATGGCCAGAATTTGTACCAATCTTCAATTCTATGGTAATGTAATCACGGATGAGCAGAAGATTGGGAAGACTCTCTCTACCTTTCATCCGAATACGGCGCAATCCGCACGCAACTATCATTAATAAGGCTACAAGAAGTATGCCGCATTAATTGACATCATGCAAGTTGCGGAAGCTCAAGATGATGTTCTAAGGAAGAACAACATCTCACAGCCACCTAATAGCAATATTGGTCATGAAGCCAATGCTAGTAGCTACAAGGTGATGAATCCTCTCACGAAAGAGAGGGGCAAGAAGGGTAACGTCGTGGGTCGCATATTATTGATGTTTTCCAGTCTAAAAAGAAGGGCAAAGGACAACATGAAGCATACCTCGCCATTGGAGGCATAGAGGATTTACATCCATTAGTTACATTTATGGATATGGACAGCCCAGTAGCAGCCCCCATCACCCCTCCTTTGGGCATCGCAGCAGCCGCAACCGTAGTTGCCCAAGAGGAGAAGATCGCACATGGAGTAGATTGAGGCAGATGTTCCTGAATAATTTGCCGATTCGATCTAGTGCACGCATTGCACTTGGATATCTTATAGAAACTTACAGTTTGTAATTGAAGAAAAATATTGAATTATTGAATAATAGTTGCAAGCTCTAGGAGAGCAAAACATTAAATTATTATGAGTGAGCCATGTAAGACTTATTTTTCCGTCTTTATAATAGCAAGTTATGTTCTGATATCTGAAGTATTTTATTTATGTGTTGCTTGCTTTCTGCTACATATTAATAAAGTACATTATATTAGAACGCGTGTGGCGCCCTATAGAGGAAGTGTGCTTAGCAGGTAGCGGCACAACGAATACCATCCTGAGAGAAACAACGATTTTTCCAGTCGATCAACAAGAATGCTGGTAGTCTTACGACAATCGCAAGCAGCGATACTTGTATAATATGCTCAAGAAAGGCCATAATTATACTCTCAATGGGCACAACTTTGGTCATTGAAGAAGCCTTGTTGTACCTAGAATCGACTAGAATTCTCAAGGATATTCGCGCTAACGGTTTCCACGCAAAGACTGAGGGCCTGTTTGGTACAGCTTCTACTCCCAGCTTCTCGTTCAGATCTGGTGGAGTTGTACCAAACACTCGGCTTCCCAAAACGATCTGATTCTGATTCTGACGAGGAGCAGTCTAAAAAATGAACTAGCAACGAGGAGTAGCATTTCCGCAGCTTCTCGTGAGAATCCAACCTTACAAAAAAATAAATGCCCCTTGAAGTTGGAAGATTTTACCCGCAATTTGCCATCGAACTACCCCCACCGATTCCACTGAGCGAAACCTCCCCCTGTCGTAACCCTTCGCCTTTCTCTCACATCTCTTCCCCTCCCGGCTCCCGCTGCTCTCTCGCGACCGGGCGATTTCGCTCCCGGCCCCGCGTGCACCTCCTCCGCCCCCGCTAGATCTCGCTCGCGCCCGTCCGACCTCGTTGCTAGACATCCTCCGGCCCCGGCGCGCGCCCTCCGGCCGTGTGCGCGCCTCGGTCCTCGACTTCTTCGCCGACTCTCTGCGCGCCGCTTTGCCTCGATCGCGACCGCTCGGCCTCGATCGCGCGCCTTGGTCTCGACGCGCGCCGCTCGGTCCTCGACAGCCGCTTAGGCCCCGGACACGCCGCCGATCGCGACGAGCCGCCGACCCCGGAAACCCTAGAGGCCGGGGTTCCTCGACTTCTTCACCGACGCATTTTTTCGAGGACAGCCGTCGCGAAGGTGAGCTCGTCATCCGTCTTTCGCCCTTGCCCTCCCTATTTTTTGTCTCCCTCCTCTTCGCCTTTAGCCCAAGGGTGGATCGGGTTGTGTTGGATGTAAGAACTGAACAAACAAATAATTGTGACCATGGAGTTTAACACAAATGCAGATTGGAGCTTGGTATGTTCTGTTGTTTTGTGCTTTGTAGGACATAGGATTGGTATGTTCTGTTGTAGATTTGTGAAGCCTAGAAGTGATCATGTGTCTCTTGTGATCTTGTAATATCATTTCCAATCCTTTAATTTGACTGTAATGTTTGTGTTCTGAACTTCTGCTACATCTGTGATGGCGCATATCAGAATTGAGAAACTGTTTGTTGTGCATTGTTCTGCTGTTGTCTTCATAGCAAGAACATCAGAGGTGTTCATAGCTATTTGTGCTTGCTGTTGTTGTCATAGAAAGAACACCTGTGAAGTCTTGTGCATTGTTCTTTAGATTGATTCATCCAAGATCGAATTAGTTGATTGCTTAACTTAATTTTGGAACTAGATAATTATCCAGGTGAGGTTATTGGTTAAAAAAAGGTAGGTTCTTTGATCCTGGAAAGCTAGGGCATATGAGGTTCAGCTCAGTTACAGCCATTGTGTCGCAATCTGTTTAAAGCTATTGTGTTTCTTATCTGTTCTGACCTTATGAGTGTGTTGGTGGACCCTCCTCTGTTGTTTGCTTGTTATCCAGTCCATTATAGCTAGGCTAATCCCTTTCTTGTGACATTTGCTTATTGCAATTTGAAGTGTCTGCAGAGAAAACTGATTTCGGCATTGAACTATGAGATATAACGAAATGGAGAAACCAAATATGATCTTTATGTTGCTTACTGGGTGGTAAACATTTGTATATGTTTCCCCTCCGCTGTGTGGTCTAACTTCACTGTAAGTTTTTATGTAATTCCTAGTACCAATCAGGTGAATAATGAAATGTTTTGCAAGAGTAGGATGACAGGAAGAAACAAACAGATCCAGCAATTTCTTGAGATGCACTATACATCATATGAGTCAATCATTTAGTTTGTTATGCTGATATTTGAACTTGCTATATATGAGCAGAAATGAAAAACCTGATATAGGTTTTCTTGGTTGGGTGACAAATGATATGGACACCTCTGAGCATACAAGCATTATATAGCAATCCATAGTGTTCCTTTAATTCCATTATGGCATAGGTAGTAGTCTGTGTCTGCAAACATGTTCTTGTTCATGTTTTGCTTTAGTGCTACTCCTGCATTGCACTGCATGAGCTGTTGTTGTTCATATGTTCTAGTGCTACTCCTACATTGCACTGCATGTTCTTGTTCATGTGTTGATCTACAGATATGTATTAAAATTAGGATTCACTCATGAGCCTAACCTGGTGCTGTACAATTGATGTGTATGTGTATGATATATTAGGATTCAAAGTGAAAATAAATTCAGATGTATGTGTATGATATATTCTTTGGAAAGCTAAACTTTGGGTGACTTTAGCTGCAACCTGGTGCTGTTTAATTGCTGAAGTTTCAGAAATTCAGAGTGATTGTCGGAGAACTGATTGCATTAGTATTTTACATCCTACAGTGTAATGTATTCATGTCACCAGACTATATTGACTTGATTGTAGTTTAATCATGTTAAGTTCGATTGTTTTGCTGATAGTTAAGGCTATGTTTGTGGGCTTGGATACCAGATGATAGATGATGATAGCTACAATGCATAGACACAAGCTTGAAAAAGACGAGCATTTGTTTAAGGCATTCCAGTATTTTGACAAAGACAACAGTGGGTGAGTATTCTAAATTGTCACGTCTCAAAAATTGGCTGTTCTGAGTTAGAAAAGGTCTGAAATGCCTCTGATGCCAATGATGGCTTATTCACTAGTGTGTTCTTTGTTCCACCTAAGTGTTGTTACATCAAAACTATAGAAGTTATTCAGTGCCCGCTGACCATCATGATCCCCAAACATGAACAGCTTTGAACTATAAGGCACCAAAGAATGTGAATGGCGAGCACACGGCCATTCACCGGCAGCAGCAATCACATTCCACTGCATCCTTTCAATGTCCAATATATTCATACAAGAATACATGCCTTCATTACTGAGTGCACCAAATACATGGTGGAGCTCACTGAAATATTCACCACCTAATTCAACGAGATCAGATATCTTGACTGATGACAAACATAACATTTGGGAACGGCCCATGCACATCTTCTTGAGGGTCCATGTAGTGCCATGCTCACAACCTCCATAGCCGCCTTATTTACGACTTCTGAAGCAACACCGCCTGCGTTGACATCATCAAGATAATTTTGGTTAGATCAAGAAAAAAGGAGACTTGCCAGCCATAGCACATTCTATTCACATCAGCAAATGCAATTAACTGTAAAACCATATGGTTTCAAAATGCAGTCATTCTATTCCGTCGGACATGCATTTTCGTAGGATGTTATTTCTCAGGATGCATCGGATGCGTCAACGTCGCAAACTAGTGCTACATCCATAGATAGTTTCCGTGATGACCTTGCAAGTGCAATTGCTCATTCAGGATGATGGACACACTACTTGTGATTTTTTTGTGGTCTTTTGTTATGACTCATTTATCATTTCAATACTTGTACAAAATATTATTTAATAATCATTAAACACATTTCAAGAACCGACGATATAAATGCGATATCTCTAGCTTCATCTATCGCAATCCATGCGCAACTATCATTAATAAGGCTACAAAATTTGCCGTAATTGACATCATGCAAGTTGTAAGCTCAAGATGATATTCTGAAGAACTACATCTCATAGCCACCTAATAGCAATATTGGCCATGAAGCCAATGCTAGTAGCTACAACGTGATGAATCCTCTCACGAAAGGTCTAAAAGAAGGGCAAAAGACAACATGAAGCATACCTCGCCATTGTGTAGGCATACAAGGATTTACATCCATTAGTCTAAACAAATTTAAGAGAAAAATTCTATAATTTATGTACAAATACATAGAAGAAATACACAAATACAATAATAACAAGTTATGTTACGATATCGAAGTATTTTATTTAATTATTACAACTACGCGTGTGGCGTCCTATAGAGGAAGTGTGCTTAGCGGTAGCGGGAATACCATCTGAGAGATCAACATAGTCTATTTACCTCTAATCCCCTCATATGGTTTTGGGAGCCAACCTACCAAGAAGGGCATAATTATACTCTCAATGGGCACAACTTTTCTTGAAGAAGTGGATTATCGAGAATCGACTAGAATGAAAAATGAGAATCGCTAACTCTACCAAACAGGGACGAAAAGAGTATGGTGCAGAATACCTGCTCATTACAAAGCGTGAAGAAAGTAGAAAAATAGCATTAGAATGACTTCCTTTGTATGAAACTGGGCTATACTACACTAATATTAAGGCACATGCAGCCTATACTGCCTTGAAAATCGTATTTAGAAGCTCTGAACTTTCTATCTCTGGCATGATAGATTATGCCGCATAGGTCTTAGGATGGTAAGAAATATAATTAACAATTCACAAGGACATAACATCAATATAAAAACTTTCCCGAATCAGGAAGATTTTGTGTGCCCTGCATGTGCCACTGGGAAATTAATTACTAGACCTTCTACTCTAAAAGTGAAGGATGAAGTCCCTGCATTCCTGGACCGTATCCAAGGAGACTTTTGCAGTCCTATACAGCCTCTGTTAGGGACATTTAGGTATTTTATGGTGCTCATTGATGCTTCCTCGAAATGGTTGCATGTATGTTTATTGTCTACGAGAAATCATACTTTTGCAAAGCTAATCTCACAGATAATTAAAATTATAAATAATTTCTCTGATCATCATGTGAAGTCCATTAGAATGGACAATGCTAGAGAATTTACTTCAAAGGTACTTGATGATTATTGCATGAAAATGGGAATTAAAGTTGAGCATCCCGTACTACATGTCCGCACCCAGAATGGACTAGCAGAACTTTGAAGAATTGTAATTTACCAATTACATGTTGGGGACTCGTAGTCCTGCTCGCAGCAGCTCTCATCAATTTTAGACCGTCGGCCCATAACATCCATCCACCTATGCAACTAGCGCAAGGGTCAGCACCGAAAACTTCTCATCTTCGCAAGTTTGGTTGCAAGGTTTATGTACCTATACCACCACTGTAGCGAATTGCAATGGGTCTTCTCCGAAAGTTTGGGATATACGTTGGTTATGTGATAGTATCTATAATCAAGTATTTTGACCCTATGACTGGAGATTTGTATAATGTCCGATTCACTGCTAGTATATTAGATGAGGTTAGTTTCCCGTCATTAGGGGAGGAAATCAACCCTTAATGAAAATATCGGGAAATAACGTGGCAAGCCACGAGAAGTCCAGAAGACAATTGAAGTTTAGAAGACAATTGAAGTCCAGAAGACAATTAGAATCCCTACATATGACCCGAGCACTAGTGAAGCAAATTGAATGAAATCCAAAAGATAATTGAAGTTCAGAAGATAATTGATTTGCAAGCATTAGCGAATCAACTGCCTAACCACTTTAGTGATTTGAAGAGCGTGACCAAGTAGCATGTGTCTGTACGCAATACACCGGAGAGGGTTATAATACCAATGAAGGTATCCCTAATCCCGTCCTAAGGCCTCTGAAAGGATGAGAACTCTGACCCCTCGAATCCGAAGTAACCGGGGACGCTTGGTGAAATAAGATAAGAAGGACTTGACACAGCCGATCATCGAAGTGCCCCAGAACCAGAATGGGAGCCAGTTGAGACTTGACACCAGTATGACACCTTCACAAAAGGCATACTAGAATTGAACATCCCTATGAAGGCAGACATCAGCATGGATGTGTGCGCACATATCGGAGCTGAAAAACTAAAGGGACTTACTCCGCAATTGAAAGCAACGGTGAGCAAGTAGAAGCATTAGAAAAATCGTCCCTTGAAGAAATAGCTATAAACTTTGTGACCTTGGGAGAATCTATGAATATGACAATGGCTAATGTCGACATCTTCTTTGCAAAGAAAAATTGCCACAATCATCGATATTGATCTAGAGCCTGCATCGCTCGCTGAATGTAAGAAAAGATCAGATTGAGAAGATTGGAAGAAGGCAATAGAAACTGAATTATTCTCTCTGAATAAAAAAGAGGTGTTTTAGCCTGCAAGCCGCACGCCTCCCCATGTGCACCCTGTATGGTATAAGTAGTTATTTGTTCGAAAGAGAAATGAAAAGAAGCAAGGCTCGTTGCATAAGGTTTCACTGAACGTTCAGAAGATGATTATGAAGAAACATATTCTCGGGTCATGGGCGGAACTCCCTTTAGATATTTATCTCAATGGCAGTGAACTTGAAGTTAGAAGTGAAATTGATGGATGAGGTACTTGTATACCTTTATAAAATATTGGATTCGGACATTTATATGAAGATACCTGAATGTATCCCTGTCCTGAACCAAAACAGAGCAAATAGAAAATGTACAGTGTGAAACTCAGAAAGTCACTGTACGAACTTAAGCAATCAGGCAGAATGTGGTATAATCGCTTGAAGCGACTTTCTATGCAAGAAAGGCTACACGAACAATGAGAATAATCTCTGTGTATTTATTCGACAATCCCTGAATGGATTTTGTATAATCTTGGTGTATGAAGATGATCTGAATATCATCAGAACCCTGAATGATATTAAGAAAGTAAGCTCTTACCTGGAGTCGGAGTTCGAAATAAAAGATTTTTCGGTAAAGCCAAATATTGCCTAGGCTTGCAGCTTGGGCATACCCCTGAAGGGATATTAGTGCATCAGTCAACCTACACTCAAAAAGTGTTAGAAATGTTCGACTTTGAAAAGGCATACCCTTCGAAAGTGCCAATGGTCGGGAGATTTTCACGGCAAGACAAGGATCTGTACAGACCTAGAGAAGAGGGGGAGGAAGTCCTGGGACTGGAATTCCCACACTTAAGTGCAATAGGAGCACTCATGTATTTAGCAAACTGTACTAAAACAGACATTGCATTTGCAGTGAACCTACTAGCAAGGTATAGTGCAGAACCTACCAAAGGCATTGGCAGGGAATGAAGGACATCTTTTGATGCCTCCAAGGAAGCAAAGAACTTGGTCTGTTCTACAAAAGAACTAAGACCTAACTATGAATAGCAATGAAGATGTCGGGTACCTGTAGGACCCGCATACAGCTAAATCGCAAATAGGCTATGAACTCCTATGTGGTGGAACTGTAATTCTATGAAAATTGTCTAAGCAATGTCTTGTATCAACTTCGACAAGCCACTCGAAAAAATAGCACTGTATGTGGCCTCACGAGAATGTGCTTGGCTTCAGCGGATTCACCACATCCAGCAGTCATGTGGATTGAATACCGCATAAACCTCCACTATTATCTATGAAGATAATACAGGTTGTGTTGCACAAGTACAAATGGATTATATGAAGAGTCCTCTCACAAAGCATATCAACCACAAGTCCTTCTATGCTAATGAATTGCAAAAGATGGATGAAATCAAAGTACTGCATACTAAATCATATGAAAATCTTGCAGATTTATTTACTAAGTCACTTCTAGCATCTAACTTTGAAAGGTGCATACGTGGAATTGGAATGATGAGACTTAGAGAAGTGTAGAATTCAGGGGGAGAACCTTCATGGACTCATTACTAAAGCTTAATCATGAAGATCAAGTACCCAAAGAATAAATCCTAGAGATTAAATGAAATTGGGTGGATTGTACTCTTTTTCCCTTGACGAGTTTTTCCTGAAGTTTCTCGGCTAAGGTTTTTAATGATACAATTCGTACAACATAGCAGAACGTGATTCATATACTCTTTCTCCAAATTTTTCCCAATGGGTTTTTATGGAGTTTTGACGAGGCATGGACATGAAGGATGAGAGCCCAAGGGGGAGTGTTAAGAAACCGGATCCATGATCAAGAGTCCTGACCCAGGTCGGCACCTCATCCACCCGTAGCCTATATATAGGAGGGGGACCCCCAACTATTGTACACAATAATGGAGAAGAGCAATAAAGAGAAGCCTGAAGTACCCTCATATCTCTGTGTTCATCTATTCTTCTGTTCTTGTGTTCTTACATTGTTCTTACGATTCTGAGTTTGTCTACGAGGTAATCGCTTGGACTGGACTCACCAGTGATGGTTCCTCGATAGAAAAACGCTTCGGTTCGATCGTCCGACGGGAAAAAGAAAATCGTACGGTCATTTCACGTCAGCTAGTCAAATTTTGCGTATAGTAGGAGCTTACAAGTTACGGAAGTACGTACATATTCCATAACTTTCCTAGTTCATGTATTGGATGCTACTGTGAGTCTGAGTGCAAGGGATAGCCATCTGCTACTGGGTGTTGCAGCAACCAACACATGCGCTGTCCTGCATGACCACAATGCTTACTCTGCTTTTTCTAGAGAACGTCGGTAATTTATTGATCACAATATTATTATAAAAAGTCTTTCGGATATACTTCGATACATCGTTCCGAATAAAGGAGCTAACAGAGTGCTCATAAAATCAAGCTAGAGTATGTGCCATCATATTCACCACATGACTAACATGACGAAAAACAACCGAGGAAAAACTCTCTATCATAGACTTGATATCAGAGATAACCGCATCAATAGAGGACCGATTCGCATTGACAAATTCAGCCATTGCACCACAGATAAACAGTCAGAAGCAAGGATGATATTTTAACATTTTTTTCCATATGCTTTGTTTTTTATTTGTGATGTTGCAACCGTTGTCCAGAGATGTTACAACTATTGTCCTAAGATGTTGCAACCGTCACCTGGAGATATTACAAGTGTTGTATCTGTAAAAAAAAAATATTACATCTATAGAAAAAAAAATATTGCATATTGTTCACGATGATGTTGCAATTTTCCTAACGCAGTTTTTTCCAGATGTTTTGTTTTTTTATTTGTAAAGTTGCAACCGTTGTTTAGAAATGTTACAACCGTATCCAGAGATGTTGCAACCGTGTTCGAGGGATATTGCATGCAGCGACGTACTTCTACCCCCTTTTACGTGATGGGCATTGCTCCGTGCGGTTTGTGCGACGAGAACGAGATGCTAATGTTGTGGCTCATTGAACAGCTAAGCAAGCATCGCTGTCCTTTTCAGGATGTACTTGCCTGAATCACATTCCAGATTTTCTTGTAACGCGCATTCAGCAGCAGCAGCATCCAGATTTTCTTGTAACGTGCACTCGGCAGCAGCATCATACTTTGCTGATTAATGAAATCAATCTTGTTGTGTCCGCCGCTCGCGCGCGTAGAACCCGGGCGTCTGATCCTATCACTCAAATCCGACCCTATCATTCAAATCGGACGTCTGATGCTAGTATCACCCTTTTGCGTTCCGAATAGGTCTTTGTTTCATTTTGTCGCACTCCCTACACCTTGAGATTGGCGAACATTTCAGCCGGGCTTGATCTTGATTTGCAACCTGGGGAATTTTAACGAAACTCATGAGAAATTCATGCGTTCCAGACAAACCCAAAAGTTAAGTTTGAGCTCGACACTAAATTCAGTTTGGTCATTAGCTTGACAATTCAGTTCAGATGTGAACAATTCGATTCGCTCCATTCTACTAATTTTAATGCCAGGGTTCAACGCAAGTGCGCTTTCGTAAGAACCTCATGAGATCATGGTTTTATCCTTGACTTCTGTATTTCTAAACGTGTGCTAAAGCGCACTCACCGGTGTGAGTGATAGGTTTGTGTGCATGTATACTTTCCTTGCAATCGGGAAAAAAGCAAGGAAAACGGAAAAAGAACGGAATAATTGGAACCGAAACCAAGCTTGTTTCGAGCTCTAGTTCAACAACTTTTATGTTGCTAACTCGATTTCAAGCTCTGAACATAATACGGTTCAAGCTCGACATGAGTCTGGCCAAGCTGTCTTATATTTAATGGTTTGGTTAAATTCTGAACTTCAAAGAATCGAATCGATCACTGGCTAAAATGATGATGTTTTACGACCAGTGAAATTTTAAAGGGGGACAAATTTAAGACAAGTGGAACAATGCATCCAAGAGCCCCAAAGCCAAATGGCGGTAAATGTACACAATGTCAAAGACAACTGAGTAATGGGAAATTGTCTCTGCTTGTCAGCATTGTCTTGCATTTCTAAACAGCAAATATAAATCGAAGTTAGAAGCATATGCCCCGAATTACCATCATCAGGCCAGCCAATAAGCCGTAGTCTGCCAAGATCCTACAGGAGCTTTTCGTTTGTGTTATGTTATACAATGCCAGCAAAAATGGGGAGCCCTTTCATCTTCACAATGCTTACAGGAGCTGTTTGATTGCACTTCGCAATACGAGTCACCAGTCAAAACCGGAAAATTGTTCTTCAGACCCATCAACCGTGATTCTTGCTAGCATCACGTATATGAAACATAAGCTGCAAAATTTCACCAGCTGTGAAGAAAAGGACCCATTTTTGTTGAACTAAAAGAAATGGATTAGCAATTAATCACCTTAACACCCACATAGAACGAAGTAAATATAAAGGCAAGGACAGGTAGGGCTGTCAAAAGGAAACATGCATTAGCTACAGAGTTCATGTCCATTTGACTGAACAAAATTCATTTGTAGTAATGGATGTGAACTTGCAACTCACCATCCTTCCGAAGCATTTGTGAGACCAGAAGTTTAATCCCTGATGGTCCTACAACGTAACCAACAAGATTTGCCACCTACATGCATGAAACATGTCAGAAGCAGCATTTTTTTTTTTTTTTTTTGCAAGTAACAAGGTAAAAATACGAGTGTGACTAATCTTGTACAGCTGAAATTCCTTGATGTCTGAAATTGTGCCAAAAATCATGATCACTTGTAAGTTCAAACTCCATTAATTTGGTTTTAGTATTTAATGACAAATATAAATGTGAGAGTAACACGCTTGTTGAGTATGATATTGTTTAGTCTCATTTGGATGAAAAGATGGAAATCTTGGAGGTATGCATTCAATGTTATACTTTTATGTCTTGTTGCTTCCCTTGAAACCAAAATATAGGATGAATTCCACAAGTGTCAAATTGGATATGTGCATATTGTTTTCAATTAATATATATATATGCATGCACAAATTTAGAGGGGGTTCATTCTATGTTTTGAGGTTTCACTAGTATTGATCTATGTTCCTATTTCACATATTGAGGATCTTTACTTTGGAACTCATCTCTCGAGTATATGACGCTTATGTAGTTGACATACTTGATAGATCCTTCCCGCTATTGTCATCTCATTGGGAGCCTTGTTTATTTCACTGTTACCAGGTTAGACATTGCTCATGTTTTCATATGCTTAGCCAGCTTGTCAGTGCTCCCACTTCAGTCTACTATAGTCATATTCTTTGTGTGCTGAGATACTTGAGGGGGACTGCGTTCAACCGTATGTTCTATGTCAGTTCGAGTCACCTCCAGCTGCACGCTTACTCTGACTCTACTTGGGCGAGTGACCCTATTGACCACCGATCTATCACTAGCTATTGCATCTCTCTTGGTACTTTGCTCATTACCTGGAAGTCCAAGAAGCAGATTGCGGTGTCACGCTCTAGTGCAGAGGCTGAGTTTCGAGCCCATGCCGCTACCACCTCAGTGATTGTTTGGCTTCGATGGATTTTGGCTGATCATGGTGTTCTTTGTGATAATCCTACACCTTTGTTTTGTGACAATACAAATGACATTCAGATTGCTAGTGATCCAGTCAAGCATGAGTTGGCAAAGCACATTGGTGTTAATGCATCATTCACATTGTCTTATTATCAGCAGTCGGCCATCGACCTCCAATGTGTAGATGCATCATTCACATTGTCTCACTGTAAGTAGTCAACCATCGACCTCCAATATGTACCCTCAGAGCTTCAAGTAGCGGATTTTTTCACTAAGGCTCCGACTCAAGAACAACATCGGCTTCATGTACTCAAACTCAGTGCATCAGATCCTCTTGATCCACCTTGCGTTTGAAAGGGGGTGTTAAGACTCTTGTACATATTAGTAGTCTCTCTTGACCTATGTGGCCCATGTAGCCCATAAAGCCCAACTCTCCGGTATATATATATCTTCTCAATAATGAATAAGATGCATGGTTGTGAATAGCAAACACATCTCTTCTCATCCTCTCCAAATTTTAACACATGCGTCTTTCCTTGCAGTAGTCTAAGTTTGTTCGTTGTTCTTTCTTTAAACTTAGGCCATGGTGGTGACTCTTTCGAGTTATTGTGATTTATGCATCGATCTAGTGTTTCATATCATGCAATCATTTGAGTTGTGTAGCCCTTTGAATAAGCTCTTCATAGAGTCCAAGATCACTCAATTCTAACATCGAAGTCAAAAGTTATGACCGTTTTTCTGAGTGTCATCTATGTTGAATTTTAGGGCCGGTCCGATCGCCCTTTTGCCCGCAGTATGACCACCCTTGTGCCTACGGTATGACCGCCATGTAAAATGTGGTACAACCGCTGTCCGGTCTGATCGAGTCATTTAGCGGTGTGACAGGGTCCCTTGTGACTAGGTTTTATATGGCGGTTGTTATTTTCCATAGAGCATGTTTTTTAGCTCCTTTCTTCTTAGTATGTTGGCATGACCGCACTTTGTATGGCGGTATGACTGCACCCTTCTCTGTTGGGATCGAGCCCAAGAGAACACGTAGAGAACACGGTGGATACACACTCTTTCACTTGTTTTTTCAGTTCACCGAAATATAAGACAAAGAACACAACACAGAAAAAATTTGATGCTGCACTGCAGCTTTTTCTGTTTTTCTCCCCTCTATTGCTCTTCATCCCAATGAAACAAACTGTAGCTACAATATAACATATAACATCCCCACTAACACATTCAAGTAGGCCACTACCTCCACTACATGCACTAGCTAATTACTCTATTAACTAATTAACAGGCCACTAGCTTCACTAACTCTACCATGCAACTGACATGCAAATTCAATTAACATGCAAAACACTTAGACAACAAGATTAATTTCTATCAATCACCCCTTAATCTTGTTTCTTCTCCTATGCTCGCTGGCTCATCTGCAAACATGAGGCTCTCCGCATATGGTGTTGGAGTTCGCGGCGTCGACGGCGGGGTCATGGGCACTGGGTCAGGCCAATCTCCATATGCAACACATGCAGTAGGAGTAGTCTCATACAACAAAGTGAACACATCACCACTTATGTGTGCGTTGCATTCTCAAGCAGATTGCATTGCGGAGCGCGATGCATTTACCATCGACCTCTGGCGACTCTGCATGCTCTTCACCTTGCTCCACAGCTCGTCTTCCTTCATACCATATTTTGCTAGGACAAAACCCGGCTAGGTATGGCCCAACCAAAGTAAGTACAGTTGATTCCATGACTTATTTGCCCTAGCCAGCAATTTTCTCTCTTGATCATAAATGCTCAGAATGTCTTCTTCCAACACCGTTTTGTACCCATGCTCATCGAGGTGCCCCAAACGGATTATATTACTCCTTAACTTAGGTATGTAATAAACACCAGCTAAGACTTTGTGCTTACCAGTTTGGCACTTGAACGGCACCACGCCACGGCCGCTGATTTCCACATGAGATCCATCGCCAAATCTCACTAACCCCCAAACCGACATGTCTAGGTCGGAAAACATCTCACGGCACCCAGTCATGTGATTGGATGCGCCTGTGTCGAGGTACCAAACGGGACTCATCTCCCTGGCTCCCAACATAAGCTTGACATTCCCCTGCTCCTTGCGCTTCTCTGCCGGCGTCATCACGGCTGGCGTCGCAGCCAATGTTGCCACACCCGGTGTCGCTTCCACTTGCACTGGTTCATTGAGCATTGTGAACACCTCGCTTGGGCTGTACTCCTGCCGAAGGCTCTGCAGCGCGCCATCCTCCTCGGCGATGACGTCGTTAAGCCGGACGTTAGCGATCCCTAGTGTCTCCTTGACGCCCTTGTCGTAGATCACACACTGCGACTCCAGTAGCTTGGTGTTCTCCTGACGCGCCCGGTTCACCTCCTTCTCTGACGTGTCTATGCACTCGAGGAGTAACACGCATTCTTTGTCCTTGTCGACACACGAGGGCGCCAACTTCTCAACATCCAGCCTACACCGGTCATTCTCATCGGACACGGCACGCAGCCTTGCCTTGGTAGCGGCCAATTCCCCACGCAGCGCTCGGCCTCGGCTTTGGCGGCCTCCAGCTCGGCCTGTGCCTCGAAGGGCCAAAGATTGACCTTCTTTGCCTCCATGGGCACATCAGAGAGTGTAACAGACAGATCGTCCAGTGCCCTCCCGCTCTTCTCCTCCTTCAGCATGACGACGTTTGCGGCATGCTCGCATGCCACAGCCATTAGGAGAGCCAGCGCTCCACAACCATTAGGTGTAGGAATCTGTCGGGGACGGAGCGTAGGAGCTTCTCCACGACGACGCTCTCCTTCACCATGGTACCGAGAGCACGTATCTCGTTGACTATGGTTGTGAGCTTCAAGGCGAACTCAATGATTGTCTCCGAGCCTCCTATGTAGATACGCTCAAACTCCCTCTTGAGAGTTTGAACGCGCGCCTTCTTGACACGGTCTTTGCCGACGTGCATCTCCTTGAAAGCGTCCCAAGTCTTCTTTGTCGTCTCCTCGGATATGGCCATCACAACGGCCTCCGGCACAGCTTCGACTATGGCGGCGAGAGACATCTGGTCTTTCTTCTAATCGACCAATTCTTCGCCTTCCACTGCCACCCACACTCCTTGAGCACGCATGATGATCTTCATCTTCACCGCCCACACCCTGTAATTGCTCTCCGTGAGCATGGGATATTGGAGGGTCACAACTCCCTCCCTCGCCCGGCGCCCTCGACGTCTCACCATCGTGGGTGACGCCGCTTCCCAGTGACTTTTCCGGCGACTTGTCCTGCGTCATGATCTTGGGTAATCACAACCTAAGCTCTGATACCAATTGTTGGGATCGAGCCCAAGAGAACACGGTGGACACACACTCTTTCACTTGTTTTTTCAATTCATCGAAGTAGAAGACAAAGAACACAACACATAAAGAATTTGGTGCTGCACTGTAGCGTTTTCTGTTTTTCTCCTCTATTGCTTTTTCATCCCAATGAAACAAAATGGTTACAATGCTTTTTATAGCTACAATATGACATGTAACCTCCTCATTAACACATTCAAGTAGGCCACTACCTCCACTACATGCACTAGCTCCACTGCATACACTAGCTAATTACTCCATTAACTAATTAGCAGGCTACTAGCTCCACTAACTCTACCATACAACTGACATGCAAATTCAATTAACATGCAAAACACCTAGACAACAAGATTAATTTATATCGTTCTCTAACGGCTAGTTTTGAGCAATTAATGATAAAGTTTATAGCCGTTGGCACTGTAGCGCAGTATGACCACCATGTAAAGTGTGGTATGATCGCACTTACGGAAAATTGTCCATTTTCGGTCCAACAGCTAACTTTTTGAGGTGTGAGTATTTATACCCCCTTGTGGCCAGTTGGGACCAACTCTTGGCACCTTATTTTATTCTATTGAGCTAGTGAAAGCCCCTTCTCTCTATTTGTGGATGTGTTGTACTTTGTGAGCTTGGCGGGAGAGCTTTAGTTACATATGTTGCATCTAGAGGTGGATTGTGTATCCACTTGTGCATGTGTTGCACTTGATGAGGGTCAAGCAAGCGGCTTGGCTTGTTACTCTTTGTGTTTACCGACATCTAAATAATGTGGAGACGCCGTGGTCCGGTGATCTTCTTAAAAAGCTTGTGAAAAGGACTGACGTGTTGTCAAGGTGGAAGCTCACCTACCCGAAGGGGGGAAAGAACTACCACTAGTGGATTGAGGTGATTAGCTTAATTCGTGGAGCCGATCCAATTCATTTGGACTAACCTCAACGAGGATTAGAGGAGATCAGCAAGTCTCCAAACACCACTGTAAAAAGATTTTGTCATTTGTGGTTTGTTTCCTGTGCTTATTTACGTTCTTGCAATTTACATTCCTACAATTGAATTAATTGCTTGTCACTCTAGGATTAAAAACCTCGACATAGACTTAGGTTGTTGGTACACTTAGTTGAGACTAGATTATTTAAGTTTTAAATTGTGTAAAACCGATTTAATTTACGCTTCCGCATATAAAACTTGGTTTTGGCCAAAAAAATTTTAAAACCATGTATTCACCCCCCTCTAGTCAGCCTCTTCGATCTTACACCACTTTAGTGGAATCGATACCATCTGAATTTGCTCTCGAATTCACGTAGAGTTTCTTTTCTTGGAAAATCATTGTTGAATATCTTTGATTCTTTTTATCTTTTAGCAATAGAAGATGAAGAGAAAATGACTGGATCCATTTAGCTGTGCACTCAGAAATACATAAAACGTACCATAAGGCAGCTGATTGTCAAGGCACCAGCAATTGCACTGAACTCACGGTGAACAAACATCCCAAGGGCACTTCTTGCCTGCCAAAATTATTCTTTTAATGTATTAGAACTAGCTTGTGAAATTACCATAAAACATTTTGCAAGAATGTAGAAAAATCTATGTATGCATCTACATAGACTTGCATTCCTGAAGGTACCTTGATAACATATTGGTGGTTGAGTTGTTGTTTGGATCCTCAATTAGTATCTCAACTCAAAATTTACATATTGGTTTAACTTTCTCCAAACAATTAGGGAACTACATATGTTTAAGTTAATTTAGTTAACTTGCAATAGCTGTACTACAAAATTTTGAAACTATACTCTTAACAACTTTTAAGCAAGCAGATGAACTGCAAGAGCAGCAATAAATGCTACTTTATCCTAAAGACTATATAGTCTATCAAATCACAGTTCTGAGAGAAACTTCACCTGAAAATTGTTGGATAAAGATTTGACCAATATTTCAGGAACAAAAAATAAGCAAGTTAACCATGCCCAAGAAATAAGTTTCCTGTTTAGGAGAAGGCAATCAAATAGACCAAGTAAGCCATCACAACTGATATGTCGACAGATTAAATAAATAAACTGTAGGTTTTGTAGAAGCTACCATTCCAGATCATGCCAGACTGCTACAAATGTGAATATCACCCAGATACTAAGTAGCTTTCTTTGAGAGCCACCAAGAGGAATGTACAAGTATCTGCAGCAAGTGAGAGGTTCATCAAACAAATCTACACTTAGGTAAGGACTAACCAATGCCTATGAATTGACTGCAGATGTACCTTGGTATAAACATACACCAACTCTACGTGTATGTTCCATGCACTGGGTTCAATAATCATGTATCTGAGCCTAAAACTATATCCAAATTGTATGTGCTATGAATATTGTGTGTATATTCATAAGACCCAATAGGCAATATATATAGAGAGTATAAGGGGGATATGCCATATACAGATAAGGAAATACAAAAGACATATAAAAAAATACAACAGGACTCACATTCTAAACCCCCCCGCTCAAACTCATGGTGGATCACACACACTGAGTTTGAAGAGAAAATACAAATGTTGTACCCTAGTCTGTAGCTTCGTGAAGAAATCAATAATCTGTAACTATGAGGGCACAAACTGTAAAGCAAGTACTCCCTCCTGCACCTGTGAGTGAGTGTATGAAGCATCCACACCAATGTACTTGGTGAGCTCATGCTTCACTAGGTCACGGGCAATACTGATAACATCTGTACTGTTAGACAAAACAGTCGTAGGTCCCATCACAGGCACTCCAAAATCTACAAGTAACCACCTCAACCAAGTAACCTCTGCTGTCACTACTGTCATAGCTCTCAACTCAGCCTCTGCACTCGAACGGAAAACTGCAGTCTGCTTCTTTGTTTTCCAGACAACCAGGGAGGAACCAAGAAAAACACAGTAAGCAGAAAGAGAACGACGATCAGAAGGATCACTAGCCCAGGTCGCATCGGAGTACACCTGAAGCTGTAGTGAGGTGGAGCTAGGGAAAAACAAACGACGAGAGATAGCCCCGCGCAAGTAGCGAAGACCACAAAGAAAGTGACTGTAGTTAATATAGGTAGGACAAGCCATAACCTGACTCAAGATATGAACAACATAAGCAATATCAGGACGAGTGCTCACAAGATACACCAAACTCCCAACAAGATGGCGATATCGAGTAGTTCCTCAAGAAGATCACCATCAGTGGCACGAAGCTGTAGTGATAGCTCCATAGGAGTCTCCGCAGTGCGAGTGTCAGTCAGACCAAACCGATCAAGAAGATTCTGGACATATTTTTGCTGGGAGAGGTAGTACCCCTCAGGCATGGAAGAGACCTCAATCCCAAGAAAGTATGTAAGAGAACCAAGATCAATCATAAAAAACTGCTTACTGAGATGCTTCTTCACATACGTGCTGAATGAGGAATCATCACCAGTGATAAGCATATCATCAACATACAGAAGAAGCAGTGTCCTACCCTGAGATGAGACATAGACAAATAGAGCACGATCGTGGGAACTGACAGTGAAACCGACAGCAGTAATCATTGAGATAAAACGTGCAAACCAGGCACGAGGAGCCTGTTTGAGGTTATAAAGAGCATGACGAAGACGACAGACGTGCCCATCGGGAACAGAATACCTAAATGGTGGCTGCATGTAGACCTCCTCATGCAATACACCATTAGGAAATGCATTCTTAACATCTAGCTAAGAGATAGACCATCGGCGAACAGAAACAACCGCAACAAGAGTGTGGACAGTTGTCATATGGGCAATAGGGGCAAAAGTCTCATCGTAGTCACGACTGTACTACTGCTGAAAGCTGCGAGCCACAAGACGAGCCTTATAGCGCTCGATAGTACCATCAAACCGGATCTTAATCTTGTACACCCACTTGTACGTGATAGGACGAGCATGCACAGTAGTACAATATTCCAAGTCTTCGTATGTCGAAGAGCATCAAGCTCCTCTGCCATAGCAAGCTATCACTTAGAATGAGGAGCAGCCTCTTGATAAGAACTAGGCTTAGTGACAGAGAGAGCATGAGCCATCAGAGCAAATCCAAGACGATCAGGAGGTCGAAGGGATGTCCGGTCATAAAGGACGTAACGGGGAGCATCATCAGGAGGATCATATGTTGGTGTCGGCAAGATACCAAGAGAGGAGACTGGTGAAGGACGAGGACGCCTGGAGTAGTAAATACCAGAGAAACGAGACGGTGGTGCTGCAGGAACAAGAGGCGGTGCTGCAGGAGGCAGCACCGGAGGCAGAGGTACAGAAGGAATCACTGGAGGAAGACCAGGGGAAGACTGTGATAGTGGAGAAATGGGTGAAGAGTCAGAAAGAGACAACCATGAAATCGACTCAACGGGGGAAACAGGAGAAGGAGCCGAATCTCGATAGAAGAAAGGTCGAGATTCGTCAAAGACAACATCTCGTGAAATCCTGATCCGTCGATCATAAGGATCATAGCAGCGATAACCCTTATGCTTAAAACTATAACCAAGAAACACACACTCAACTGACTGAGATGATAGTTTGTTGCGCTCACGAGGCTGCAGCGGAACAAAACAAGTACAACCAAAAACACGAAGGTGAGTGTATTGGGGGGCTCGAGAGTAGAGACGCTCTATAGGGCTGACACTCTTAAGAGTAGTGGAAGGTTGCATATTGATGAGATATGCAGCCGTAGAAACAGCCTCAACCCTGAACTGTGGTGGAACGTGAGAGACAAGAAGAAGAGTGTGGGCAGTCTCAATCAGATGACGATATTTGCACTCAGCAACCACATTTCGAGCATGGACACCAGGACAAGAAGACTGGTAAAGAGTGCCCTGCTCAAAAAGAAATTGTCTAAAGTCGCGAGCATTGCTACGCTCGCGTGAGAATCACAATAAAATACGGATGGAAGAATCAAACTGAGTACAAACCATCGTTGCAAAGCTAAGATAGATCGCAAGAAACTGACCACGATTAGACATAGGGAAAATCCATGTAACACGGGAATAATCATCAATGAAGATCATATAAAATTTATACCTGTCTTTAGAGATAATAGGCGCAAGTCCCCATACATCTGAATGAACTAAGTCAAAAGGACGAGAAGACAAAGACTCACTAGAATGATAAGGAAGTTGTAGCTGCTTGCCCAGCTTACAACCCTGACAAAACATGGCCGTGACAATAGTAACACGTCCAAGAACACCCTGACGAACTAATGAAGAAAGGCAAGACACACACAAGTGACCTAGACGATGATGTCACTGCACAAAAACTCCACAGGTGGTGGCAGCAGTGGCGGTGGAGGTAGACATAGAGGTGATAAGAGCAACTGAAGTGGACAGAAGGTGGAGGCGGTCAAGGATGTAGAAACCCTGACAATCCCTACGGCGCCGGCCAGTCCCAAGTACCGTCTCTGTCTGTCGATCCTATACGAAACAGAAGTGAGAGTCAAAATCAACCCTACAGCCAAGATCGGTAAGCTGACCCACCGAGAGAAGCTGCATGTTAAGCTAAGGAACATGGGAAACAGCTGGACAAAAAAAATCAGTGGACAAAAGAGTGCCCTGATAGCTGACAGACAAAGGAGTACCGTCAACTGTCTGAACAGAGATAGGAAAAACAGGAGGTCTTACTGAAGTGAGAGATGTGGAGTCCGATGTCATGTGGAAAGAGGCATCAGAATCCAGAACCCAAGAAGTACCCGGAGGAGACATCTGGGCTAGACTAGCGTAACTCGCCGAGCCGTGAGAGAGGCGATGAAGTAGAGCACAGTAGAAGCGCTAAATGAGTCACCTCGAGAAGGTCTGACGTCTTTGAGTGCGTCCTCCCGTCGAGGAAGGGCCTCCTGCCCCCCCTTAGATCGTCCACCCCCACGCGCCGTGTTCTGTTTTTTTCACACCGCACAACTTTGGTAGTCGTGCCCGAAGTTCTTGCAATAATTGCACTGAATCCCAGTTGGTGCAAAAACAGGAGCAGAAATAGACACCTGAGGAGGTCCTGTAGTCGAAGCAGAAGCCGTCGGTGTAGTCGAAGAAAGGGATAGCAATGCGGTCGGAACAAAGCGTGCTTTGCTAACGTGGAAGCTCCTCGGCCGGCGTCGAAAGAGCCTCGAATCGCTTAGCGGTCGTGGTGGCGACTCGGCGATTGAGCCACAGACAGCTCAAACTCTGCGCGAAGACGGCGAACGAAGTCGTAAAGGTGAAGGCGGTCACGATCCGCCTTCTGCACTTTATGATACTCCTGGCAGAGTGGAGAAGCCAACTCGTCCAACTGGCGCCAGAGATTGGCCAGGGCTCGGAAGAAGTCGTCAACGGAGTCCTCCTCCTAGCGAAGTGTCTCCAACTCACGTTGAAGCGAAAAGAACTGAGCATCCCTGCTCTGCTGGTATCGCTTGCGCAAGTACTCCCTAACGAGTGGAACGCAGACCAACAATGTCTGGCTGGATGGAGCCGTCGACGCTGACCACCAGGATGGCTCGAACACGGGCCTCATCAACACACCAGCGCTCAAAAGAATCTATGGCATACTGAAAGGCCTCATCAGCAGCGTCAACAGCAGCAGCAGCAACCTCGGCCTCCTTGGCGGTCTCATCTTCTGTAGGAGGCGCAGAAGTAGGCTGTCTGGGAGGAGGGTGAACCGGCGAGGCGGACAAGGTCGAGCACCAGTGATATGTCCCCAGAGGCGGAGACCATCGAGCATGATCTCCATGAGTGAAGACCATAGCCTGTAGTTCGTCCCATGAAGCTTTGTTCCCGAAAATGGGATCGTAGCTGATGAAACGGAAGCCATCGGTAGGTGGCGCTGGATGGCGCGGCGACCAAGGCAATGAAGTCTAACAGGCGGCGTTGGACGGCGCGGCGGTTAGATCGACACACTATCGTAGCTGTTTTTTTAACTCTTTTTTTTTAGAAAAACTAACTCTTTATAAGGAAACCACCGACAGTTTCCTTCTTCGACTCGAACAATTCGAGGGCACGGCGGCCGGGCTCGAGCGGCAGAAGCGTAGCGACCGAGCTCGGGCTCGGGCGGCGCTCAGCGTCGGACGGCCAGGAACGCGGGCGAGCGGCGTCGGACGACGGGGCGTCGGAATGGCAGCGGAAGAAGCTAGGCTAGTGCCCCAGCTCTGATATCATGTTATGAATATTGTGTGTATATTCATGAGGCCCAATGGACAATATATAGGAAGTACAAGGGGATATACCATATACAGATAAGGAAATACAAAAGGTATATAAGGAAATACAAAAGGATTCCTATTCTAACAGTATGAACTTTTACATGCATAGTATAAATTTCTTGCATACATCAAAGAGCAGTAAGCCAATGAACAGCAATGAACTATATATTGTGTGAAAAAATGTTAGCAAGGCACAATATAATCATGTCTCCAAGCACACATACGTGTGGCAGCACAGAAGAGTTTATAGAGATAGTGCTTAAACTGCCTACTTTAACACACACCTGACCAACCATCTGTTAAAAGAAGCATGCCAGCTTTTCCAGAAACTCTCTAGGTCGTGACAATTATTTATACACCTAGGCATGTTTTCAGGTGTTTCAACTCCTCCTACCTGCAATGAACCGCTCAGCATTAAAACATGAAAATAACATGAAAAATATGTTGAGAAAAGAACATAGTTGTGTTCATGCCAATGTTATCTATATTTATATTTTCTTTTCAAGAGGAGGTAAAACACACAAGACTGCACAATGGAGCATCCTGAATAGATAAGTTCAATGTTTACTTACCAGTGACCAAAACCTGAAGTAGCGCCAAATAAGAAAGAATTTCAACCACATAAAGTTTAACACCTGCACAGGAAAGTTTGGATAGTCAGATATTATTGATTATTAACTAAAAATAGTAAACCAAGTGAATAAAGAAGCTTCATTGTGTTAGCTAAGAACAGAGACATCAGAACCATGGAACCAAGTAATCAGGCAGGTTACTTACTAAAGTAGGACACAGCCTACGCAAACAGCTTTGAAAACATAAATGCAATGTTATGTGTTGTAACACCTATTCAGATAGGTGGTTCATGACAACTTATATGCAGGCCACCCAATTAATAAAATCTTGAAAAAAAAAACAATAAGGACTAGTGGAAATATCAACTGCTACACAGTACACACTGACTGGAAAGGGTGCAAGAATAAAATTCCATAAGTAACTGAACTCCGAAGTAAACTTGGAGCACATTTACTGGAAAATGCAGTATGTATAATATAATCTTACCCCATAACTAATTATGAAGATCTCAAACGCGGACAATTGCTGCCATAATCGGCTGTCATCAGAATATTTAATTCAAATTTCAGAATATAGTAATAATCAAAAGAAAGGATAAAACCATATTATATAAAGTGAAGCAAGTACCTAATTACAAAGGCGTTATAGTGGAAAAAGTGTGTCATGGCTTCCATAAGAAGGAAATTTAGGATCCACCTCAGCCCATACCAAGATATTTGCACAACTGAATAGTTTTTTTGAGGTACATCTAACTGCAAGATCATTACAACGAGAACAGGTTAGTATATGTAACTGGGACATTTCTATCATACCTAGTTAATAAATTCACTACTTGAAACAGATACACAGTTCAAATTCCTCTCCGGAACTCTGCACACAATTTCTGAAGTCACCCAGTACCATTTGAAGTCGCTTAGAAGTTAGAACCAACTTGGAAAGATATTTCTCAAAATGAAAAGTAAAAAAATAGGGACCTAAACTCAGTATAGAAGACTGGGAAAAACAATTGCAAATGTATCTAAACTACAAATGTTTTTTTACATTTCTTCTTCTCAAAACTGAAATTTGGACTTTTACAATCATGCCAGGTTACAAATCAACCTATTCAGTAGTATAATTTCCTTTTTAGAATTTTCAAAGCTATCCACTTTTTAAACTAATTATTGTTTTGACTCTGTACCGTAAGAATCATGCTAAATGTGGCAACTCATCTTCATTTCATAAAGCATATTTCATACATAACAAATCATTCAAGAAAGGGCTACTTCTGCTGCTTTCAGCTTGAAATGAGACAAATCATCTGCAATACAAAAATTACCTAGAGAAGACCAACCTGAGCTGCAAACGCGTTGTAGCTTACAATAGGTCCAGCAATATATAGTGGAGCATATGTCAAGTAGCATAAATACGTTAGGAATGTGTATTTGTCAACACTGAGCCCTCTCTCCTGCCAAGAACAATGCAAAATTTTATCACCAAATAGGCAGATACGAAGAACAAGTATAGTTCACTATGTAAGGGAATAGCTTATAAGGTACAACAGCGGTTAGCAAAGCTCAAAATTCAACTACTGCCAAAGCCTACTTTACAGGCAACCCAGAAGGTTTATATTGCATCTACCTATAACCCACAACAGGTTAACCTTGCGTCAGCTGAACATTAGCCATTCATTTATGCTTAGTAATTATCAATATCTCTAAACAAAATTACTAGTTTTACTTTTTCCTGTGTCAACACTTAGTTTGCAGGAAACTCAAGGAATACCATCTTACATGTGTCCAAAACTAACAGTGGATCTAATCATGTGTCAGTACAACATTGCCCCATTAGAGCATCACTGTGAACAATAATAGGTTAATTGGTAAAAGAAAGATTAGAATAATGAAGTACCTGCAAAGCAAAGTAGCATGTCTTGCCAGAATAACAAACTTGGCATCGCTGCATATGTTTCTGTACCAAGAGTACTCATGTCAGTACAGTCCAGTATTGGACAAGAGTGTTTTGTGCATATGAAAGCTGGTATGTCAACAACATAACTATATCAAAGGTATGGACAAAAACAAAATATAGGGTCGTAGTTTCATAGATATCCATGAGAGGTGTGCATAAATTTATTGGTTTCTCATGGGGTTACAGAATAAACTATATCAGATAAAAGTTGTACATTTCCCCTTTTAAATAATTCATTTTGCCGCTTTGTCCACCAATTTATGACATAAGACCAATTCAAAATATTGTTTGAAAGCTGACCTAGATACAAACGTGATCGCATTTGGTCAGCAATACTCTGGTCAAACAAGTATTTCAACCAAACAGAAAAGATATTTCAAACATGAAATAATAGTGTGTTCTGCATCTAAAAATACGATATTTTTATATATTCAAAAGAGAACATGTTGCTTCTATTTTCTAGAAGCAAAATTTTTCCTCACAGGGTGTTCACAACTAGTCTAGAGAAGCTTTATGTATTAACTCGATGCCACAGAGCAAAATTCAAATACTGTAACTTTTATAACTTCCTTAACTTTTTATCCGAAGTCCTATAGGTATTCAGATGCAAATTAAATCATTATAAGCAGTATACATACATGAACTGTAGTTCTGGGTACATTGATAACTCAGATTGTAATATCTTTTCACAATTTCTGCAGATGAGAATCATGCGCAACGAATAGGTAACTTTTTAACATGGACATAGTCGCAATGTTCAAAGCATCTTCCTTGCCATTTTGAAAGAAATAATTTGATTGGAGAAGTTGGTCAGATGGTTAATGTAGACATTTCAAGTTCAAATGTTAACAAACGAACATACCACCAAATACTTCTTTTTTATCTATAAACATGCACCAAATACTTCTTTTACATTTAAATTCACAGGTACACACTAAAATTGGATACAAGGAGTCGTGTTTCTAAAACTAACCTTATGTACTTTAAAGCATCTGATGTGATGCATGATATGGTACAAAAGGGTTAGTTGGTCATCAGTGAAGCATAGTACCTTATGATCAAAATGGGAAGAACGAAATGTCCAGCAGTAATCACATCCAAAGCTAATCATCCGTAATACAACTGCCACACAAAATTCAAAGGAACGTAAAAACAACAAATTTGACCATATTACATCAAGTAATCTAGACAAACTACATTACATACACACATGAAGTATAAAAAATCATGCATAATACCTACGAATTACGATGTACTAACTATATAGGAAGAAACTCTTGTGATAATTTGATCAAGCCTGTTGCGAATTGAAACAATGCATTACGTCTGAACTCTTGACATGTTGCAGGATAGTTGCATATATGAGGTACTCCATTTCTATGCCATTTGACCTCACAGCAGCAAGCAGAATGAAACAGTGGTTATTGACTAGGCAAGCAAGAGTTTTCACGCAATTTAGTAACTTCAGTTTACTAACTTGTTATTAGCGATTTCGGGAACCTTTTATTAGTGACTGGGATTATAATTCATCATAGTTGATCTAACAAATAATTTGTGGACTAAAATGTCTAGCATCATGCCTTCAAAAAGGATCTGAAGGCACTAGTTTTCATTTTCCAGTTTTGTAATTCAACATTAAAATGCTCCTGAATATAAGTCCTTTCATGACCTCCTAAGAATCTGAAGAGAAACTAAATCAGAACGTTGCAAGCTTCTATACGCTTAAGCACTTAGCATTAGCAGCTCAATGTATAAATATGATTTCAAGCAAACCAAGACAACATAAGGAGAAACATACCAAAATTGAAGCATATGTGCCATCGAAATGTACCGCGGTAATTGTCTAGAAAAGCCAGTGTTTGCCTATTCAGATAATAAAATCAAATCTCATAAAAAACTAAAATAAAAAGAATCTTACTACGAGAAAATGCATGATGCAGTACAGCAGCATCAAAAAAACTCACCCAAACAATGAGAATGAATAACCCTCGTAGACTCGGTTAAGTATAAGAATAGCTAAGTTAAAGCTCCAAATGAGGCCAGTGCAATATTTATATCGAGCAAATAACTACAAAACAGAAAAGTATGATCAGCAACAACATTGAAACCACCATTAATCAAAATTACAACAGCGAAACGCTGAAATCGATCTAGACACTGCATCCCATATAATTGCTTTCAGCTCATGATACCACTTATTGATTGATGATAATCACCTAACAACACAGGCGTCAACTCGAATTTTTTAAATGACCACTACTATTTTCAATATCTCCAATGACATGTTTCAACTTTCAACCACTCAATCGAACAAGTGTAATTGTTATGGTTAATAGGTTCATAGGTTGTTTCTTGATGAATAAATCATGGATAATCAAGACAACAGGTGTGGTCTTAAAGACGCATCAACCAACAATCCGTTCCACAAGCAATCTGTCTAGACAGTTGGTGCTAATTTCCACCGGCATGATGACCCAAAGATTCACTGACATGCAGATCAGATTCTTCAAAGTACGTTTCTTTGTAACATTATCTCTAATTCTCTACAGTTATGCAAACAACAGAAGAGCAAAGATTACGGCGATTGAAGTCAAAACAGTAGTTTTGATTTTTATTTTTTTTCAAAGATGTTAGTACTGACCTTCACTATGGAGTAATTAATCCATGATATTACAAGAATGAAACCGACACTGCCATGGACATAAATAAGTTAGAAGAAACTACAAAGGTGGAGAAAAGGCTGAAAATGAGCAGTGATCAATTGCATACCAAGCACCATGTAGATAGCATAAATAGCTCAAAGACAGTAGAAGCCACAACAAAGAGGCCCCTCTGCCCTTCAAGTTATAGCAGTAGCGCAGCGTATTCATCAAAATCAGAAATGCGCCCATTACAACAGTAAGAACAGGTAAGTTTCCACGGAAGTTCCTCCATTGCGGATCAGACAAGTCCTGCAACATCAGACAAGCAAAATCAAACGGGTAGCTCTTCCATATTAAGGTAAACTAGAAGACAGACGAAAAAACAGGTAAAATTTTACACACATTCAGACGGCCAGCAAGTGATCCTGCTCGTAGGCCGTACAGTCTCCCAGAGTAATCTGCACATCGAGAGAAAATACGACGCAAAGCAGCTGTGAAACGAGCGGCGCGTGCTGAAATGATAGGAGAGGCGACGGAAGAGAAGAATGTTGGATACCGTGGGAGAGACGAAGCGACCTCTGGATCACGACGAGGTAGAACACCAGCGCGTAGAGGCACAGCACGGCGAGCTCCAGCCGCTTCCACGGGGCGCTGCCCATCTCTGCCTGATAGAAAGGGAAAGCGGAGGTCGACGGTGAGGGACTCGCGGCCGGCGGCCGGGAGCAGAGACGGCGGGGGGGGGGGATCCGGACTCGACGGCCGGGCTCTCCGCCTTCCCCGGCCTTAGGAACCGGGTGGAACGGTACCCTGCGGCGGGCGGTGGCAGTGGCCAGGAACCGAGGGCGAGGATGACAGCGAAACGGGAGGGGCGGCGCCGGGCGGTGGTGGTCGTCGCCGGTGGAGATGGGGAGTTGTGCTGGCCGTTGGATCTTACTTCGGAACAAAACAGAACCACCTCTCGTCATCGCTCAACGGCGAAGCGTATTCATGGTTTACGCTTTCATCACAGTAATACGTACCTTCTGTGGGCGATGGCCTATATAGCTCAAGTGGCCGACCCATTCTGGTGGAGCCGGGCTAGCCCTGGCCCATGGGCTCGTTGTGTCATCACGCTCCCGACCGCCACGTGCCCATCTTCTCCTCCTCCTGGCTCCTGCGGACGCAAACGTCACTGCACCTCCCTCCACGTGTCCACTCTGCGGCCCCACACATCAGTGAGGTCAGAAGTAGGTATGGTAAACAGTATTTTTCAGAAAAACCCTTCACATTTACGCCATTTCAAATCCGATCCCATTTCATTACCAACCACAGCGCCCGGTCACCTTCCTCTTCTCGATTTCCTCCCAAGGAGACGCGACCAAAACCCTGCGGCCTCCGCTCCGTCGAACCCAATACCCGGTACTAATTCTGCTATTTTTGCTTATATTTCGTGCTCCACTGATATAATCTAATAGCAGTTACGGCAAACCCTCTGTATTTTTACCGAATATTGTCGTTGCTTCTAGTGGTGAAAAAAATTCAGGCTACAACAGAACCCTGCCTGCCTGCCTGATTCAAGAGCACCACCTAGTTTTTTTCAATGAATTTTATGTGGGATCCTGTTGATTATACCTTCTGTTCCCTGATTTTTTTGGTGATAACAACAATGTGCAAATTCCATCAAGCAGTTCTTGTGATCTTTGTAGCTTTTTTCGCGAATTAAGTGTTGGTAATAGCAGCAGCAAGAATGCGAGGAAGACTGCGGAGAGCTCGGGAGGTAGACCCTGTGCTCGAGCCATTCACCATCGACGAGGAGGTGTCCCATCTCACTAGGATTAGGTCGGAGCCATGTCACAGCACTCGTGGTGGTGCCGTTCACGCCGGCCGGAAGAGGGCCGTATCGACATTCGAGCTGTTGTCGGCGAGGGAGTCCGGCCGCTCAGGGGCCGATGGGTTCTCTTCGGCCGAACGTGCTTATGCTTGCGGGAAACACCTCCCCACGAAAGGACCGTGGTGCGTGGACGACATGGATAGCGAGGCCTATGTCTCGCAGTTCTCTAGTGATGGTTCACTTCTCGTTGCTGGGTTTCGGGTAGGTGATTTTGTTGTTAGTTGTTACAGAGAAGAATCTAGCTGTAGATGTTTCTTGTGCTTTTACTCACAAAAGTTGCACATACGAATGTTGTAGAGCTAGTGGCTAATGTTTATACCAAAAATGTGATGATAAGGGAAGCCGCATCAGAATTTATGATTCTGAGAAAGGGTGGAAGGTTCATAAGGATATAAGCTGCAGAAGTCTGCGCTGGACAGTTTCAGATATCGCTCTCTCGCCTGATCAGCGATACCTTGTAAGTCTCTTATGCATCAAGATCTCTTTTGGATTGGATCTAAGAACCTTTTACCAGTTGTTTTGGGGGGAAATACATAAAATTTAGTAATTAAAAATTATTTCTATGAGGCACTAATTGGCTTACTTGATTGTGGGGAACCGATTGCCATAGTACTGACATTTATCAAGCTCTGAAAAATCAGCTGCTATACAATAATCCATACCACATTGTGTTTGGTTTGGTTAAGATTGATTTATACCAGGTACTTTATCCAGTGCATCTGATTACTACATAATTAGACGCATTTAACATCTGTCAGGATTAATTTCCCAAAAATCTTCTCTTATCTTAAGGGAAATGTTCTCAGCTAGTTGTTCTACAACATCCATTTTTATGTCAAGTTCCATCCTAGTATAGTGTTACATGACTGGTAGTGTTCACTGTTCAGAATGACCTGCAGCCTTCCTGAACATTGATTCATAGCCATCCTTTTTTAAACTGTGAGTTGGATCACAATGTGTTCAGTATGGCTATCATGGCTCTGTGAGCTGAATCACAAATGAACCTCAATAATAGAGCTACTCATCTACCTAGGATGTCTATCACTACTTCATCTACCTAGGATGTCTATCACTACTCATAGTTGTTTATCCCTAGGAGGCCTCCTTTCTTCAAAATTTACTACAGCTCTAATTATATCTAGGTTATGTGACAACAAACTGAGTATGGGCCAGTTTATGGTTGTTTTGTTGCGCTGTGGAATCTAGTTAGTTAAGGGAATCTTTATCAGTCCTAGCAAGATTTTGCTGTTATGAGTTAATGACTCCAACAAAGATGCTTTCAAGTAGATATTATATCCAATAATAGAAAAAAAGGAAGTGCTTTTGAAAAGCCACCGCAATGTCAAACAGGACCTAAGTTGGAGATTACTTGCAACCTTTCGTTAGTAACATTTACTCAATTTCAAGGCTTATTATTTTATCTTACCATTTTTAAAAGTTCAATGTTAAATCATTTTTTACATTCGATGCTCACTTTTTTTTTCTGGAAAAGGATCTTCTTTGTGGTGTACTTTCTGTTTTAAACAGAGTTTGTTGCTGACTTTAATCAAGTTGTGCTTTGTGCTTGGATATTATATGCTTTTTCCCCTCAAGCCCTTTCGACCTTTTCACAGGCCTATTCCAGTTTGTCGCCTATTGTTCACATTGTGAATGTGCAGAGTGCTGGGAAGGAATCACATGCTAATGTTACTGTATGTTCTAGTCTCTGAACCTTTTCCTGTTAGTGGCTTTCAAAAACTTTGAGCTGCATACTTATGTTGAATTCCTAAAATGTCAGTGATGTGCTTGTAATCCATGTTTCAAGTCGTCTTCTTTTTCTGCAGGAGATTCATGATGGTTTGGAATTCTCTAATGATGATGATTACTCTTTTGGAATATTTTCTGTGAAATTTTCAAAAGATGGTCAAGAAGTTGTTGTTGGGAACAATGATAGCTCAATATATGTTTATGATCTTGGAGCAAATAAAGTATCAGACCGCATCCGTGCCCATGAGGTATAAAATTATTCGATTACCCATATCTTTTTGGTTCAATCAATTGTCTGACTGATTTGTTCTCTTGTTCGTTCCATTTCATGTTGTCTTAGCTGTCTCATCTATAGATATATGCTCATTATATTCGGTTCTGTGCATGATAAAAAATAATGAGTAAACTACACTATGGGTCCCTATACCTGTCCAAAGCGGTCAGATAGGTCCCTAAACTTTGAAATTTCATATTTGAGCCCCTAAACTTGTTAGGTGGTTCACCGTAGGTCCCATTTTCGCCACACATGACATTTTTTCTGACATGGCGCGCCAGCTATATATCTCAATGCTTGAATCATAAAAGTGTACCTGATACCTTGAGACATTTCCTGCGTTCTCTTGGAAAGTTGGAAATGGTCATATGGTTTCATGGAATGTGAGTACTCAGTATGTCCTTTTGCAAAGTGCTTAAACATTTTGGAGGAAACATGAGAAAAGCAAAACAGCACTTTTTGTGATTAAGATTTTCATGCTTCAATCCCATAATATCAAGATACCAACTTGATGGTAAAGTATACCAGGTTTGAGGTAGACTAGTGAGTATGGGTCATTCGCGGATCTCCCACTGGATCAGCAGGCCTTGTTGCAACCACCATCAGTTCATTGCATTAGGAGCACAATCATTCAATACATTTTCCATAAGAAGACTTGTGTAAAATCAAACCACGTGGACGTGAATGATACACCTGATGGTGTGCAAGCTAGAACCATCCTTGAACTGAGCAGTATAAGATTCATGGGATGGTTGGATGCATGAGATTTAGAATGGCAGCTAGATATCCTGTCGGTGTTGTGTTAGGAACATGTAATATTTGTTTTTCACGATCTCATTTTCATTTTCATTGATTCTCTAAGGCTGATGTCAATGCGGTCACCTTCGCTGATGAAAGTGGTAATGTGTTGTACTCTGGAAGTGACGATAATCTCTGTAAGGTTAGTATTCTTGTTTAATTGTTTAAACTTCTGGTCTACTGTTTTTAATCTTGAAACATGGATTACAAGCATTCTGTATAACAAACATAAATGGACATGAATAGGTAATAGGTCTATAGGCTTGATGATACAGCTTTGGAACTTTTTGAACCAAAACAAGTGGGTTTAAAAATGGAAGAATGGAATGCTTAGTATCTAGATTCTAAAATGCAATCATGAGGCAACATAAGTAAATCCAGTGAAGGGCCTGTTAGAACATCCCTTCGTATATTTATCATCCCTTTATTCAGTCTCATCTTGGCCTGACAATATTTATGACTTAGGTGTGGGACAGGCGTTGCCTTGTAAGAGAAAAACCAGCAGGTGTTTTGACAGGACATTTAGATGGGATTACATTTATTGATAGCCGTGGTGATGGCCGTTATTTCATCTCCAACTGCAAGGATCAGACTATCAAACTTTGGGATGTCAGGAAGATGTCCTCCACAATGAAAGGGTATGGCTTTTGTTATACAGCCATACATTATGTTTATAATGTTGACTCCAAATTCTTTATATATTTTTTAATTTGCTACTGTTGTTTTCACAGTCGCCCACTGAGATTATATGACTGGGACTATAGATGGATGTCATTCCCACCAGAAGCCAGACATTATAGCCATCCAAACGATCAGTCTCTGGCCACATACAGAGGCCATTCAGTTCTGCAGACACTTATCCGTTGCTACTTCTCCCCAATGCACAGGTTAGGAGTGGATGAGGGATTATTTTTGTCACCCACAAATTGAATATTTCTTTATAACTAATTAGCAAGGACATTTTATTACTGGAAAGGTTATCTGGAACTCAATCTCGATTATGGGGTTTATCCTATGAGCCTACCGGACTGCTGTGATATGGATCATTACTAGAGTAGTAGGATAGGATTGGGATTGTGATCCAGATTTGGGAGACTTCCAAACTGGGATCATTAAAATTAAGACCCCGTCGTGGTCTTGTCTGACTGCTTGCAAAACAAAAATCCATGGTAAGCTTGAATTTCGAATGTGGAGTTTGTTCCCTCTTCACATCCCATTGCATAAATGGTTAAAGAAACACTAGAATGTCTTCTGCTGTTGTTGGTTGCTCCTCGTTGTCCATCAAAGTTGGTATTGCATTGCACTCCAGCTATTACTGGCGGTATAAGGCCAACATGGCATGTTTGGCAGTAAGGACTTCCTTCAGCATCTTGCTAGTAACTTGCAACTTGCAAGTTGCAACAAGGGATCTAGGACAGCAAGAAGTTGGGCACGATGGGCATAGGCTGATCACAAGGTCTTCTTATTGAAAACAGTTTTTAGTTGTTTGTGTTTGCAAGGATGAACTATTTTGATTTGCTATACTTAGATCATCCTGAATTAAATGTTAGATTAATCATGTGGAACACCAATTTAAAAAGGGTAAAGTATTTAATCCAGTCACTGCTAGTTTCCTAACAACCTTGGTTGATGTAGTGCGTACATAGGAGTGCAAGGTATCGATGCTAATTTATGTATCCGCTTGAGGAAAAACTTGTAAAGAAGATGTCCCTTTTTTGCCATCGTGTGTTTAAATTAACATGGATCATGTGTAGTGACAAGTCTCTTTTCATTGCTTTTTCTCATTGTTGTGATATTTGTTGCAGCACGGGTCAGAGGTACATATACACAGGATCGAGTGATGAGGCTGTCTATATTTATGATGTGGTATGTAGATTCAACCTTCTCCTTGGAGTACTTTATTTATACTTTCCAAATTATAACCTTTTACCTGCAATGCTGGTAGATTTTTCAGATACTTGGTTATCTGTTACACAACAAAGTGTCAACTATACTCGGGCTTTAATTTCATTTCTGATCCCTTGTTCTGTACCTGCTGCTCTTACAGATAACTGGGAAGACTGTTGAGAGGCTTTCGTGGCACGGATCGATCATCAGAGACTGTACGTGGCACCCTTACCATCCAACGCTGGTCAGCTCATCCTGGGATGGCTATCTGGCCCGGTGGGAGGCCTCAGGCAACGACGAGGACCCTTCAATGCTAAGGGCGATGAACAGAGGACTAGTGTAATGTCCACATTTCTGGGTTCGTTAAACATTTCATAACTGCCTAGGAAGTACAGTTATGGAGTAAGAGATAGCATCACAACTTCACAAGCATGCTCATGTCACATTAAGAAGCAAACTTTTATTACAACAACTAAAGCTTAACAGTCAGATTGGACACGGAAGCGGGTGGTTAAGCCCAAATATAATATATTACAGCTCAAAAGTAAACCAGATCCACAGGTATGCTGAGGCACAAATGAGACCTAATATCAGTAGTCGTCACAATCTAGAGGCTCCTCTTGATTGTATAAATCACCTGTTTCTTTCCAAAGCTCATCGGTTGATGTTTGCAAGGATGAGTACAACCGTACTGAGTAAGTTGTATAGGGAATTCTAATTAACTACAAGAATAGGTGGGTTGGTATGTGGGGCATTTAAGATTTATCTATTGAGCATGGCATTCCAAGGTATTATCTCTTTATTGAAATAATTGGCTAAAATATACTAATAAAAGTAATAGCATAAATCATATGAAATATAGGTTCAATATGTTCAAGGCATGCAACTTGCCTCCTTGCTCGAAGTCTTGAAGTGTCCAGCTTCTTCTGTGTTTTGTCTGATGTTGTCCCGTGCTTGCTCGTCGCACCTGAAACCTAGCGCAAGACAAAATAAATCAAATAAATATCTGGCTCGATAAGAAATGAGCTGGGAATGAGTACATAAAATCCAGAAAAGAATAAAGAACAAGATAAAATGGTAAAAATATTTATTGGGGCTTGATATCACTGAACCGAGTCAAGAATGGGTTTTATGGGTTTGAGACGGTTAGAATGTATATAAAATGTCAATTTAGGGTCTGGATGAATAGCGCAAATTCTACTGTTCATGTATGAAAACAGACTATGAACAGGAAATGAATCACTATTTTCAGTTAATGAACAGTACTTAGGTTTACTGTTTTCGTGTGTGAACAGTAATTCAAATGAAGAGTGGTAGGCTGAAAAGAATAGTGTTGGGTTAAAACCCAAAACTTTTGTTGGGCCGCCAGGCCTTAAAGGCCTTGGAGCGCGCACAGCTTTGAGCCAGTGCGCGTCCCTCGCACTCCTGAGCTGGCGGAGGCGATCCGACGATGATTCCGGTGGTGACGATGGCTGGTGGCAACGGTGGATGGTGCGGGGAGCTTCACCAAGGTAAGAGCATCTCTGATACGGGGTCGCCCGATCTTCTCGACGTAGGATCAAGATACTCACGTGTGGCCTATCGAATCGTAGCGGTCCTCCGTTGCCAATGCAAGAACGAACACTCTTTAATTCGCAAGAACACATGCGCCGAACTTCACGACCACCAAGCGAAGCCCTATCGCGCTCCCAATTCCCAGCGGAAAGGTTGAACGATCTCAATTAGCAAGAACTCTCAATTTTCCCCATTGATGCCGTCGGCTATCAAGAAGAAAGCAATCTGTTTTTATTTAATCTCAAAAATATCTGTTCCCTCACGAAAGAAAGAGCGGCGGCTATTTAAGGCACCCCTAACCTCTCCTTGCTGTTACACAAGCACGCATGGGCCTTGGGCCGGTTTTTTATTGAGTTCGGCTAAGACATTACCACATGTATTAGTCTAAGCTAATGACCACCTTTGACCGACTAAAGATTACATGAATTCAGCCATCCTAATTGGCATGTAGACCTTGGAGCTTATCACGTTACGTCTTGGCCAAGGTCCAACTGCACAGCCTTGAAGCTTGGCACGGCAGGGTCTTGGTGGACCAAGGTTTGACCGCTGAATGCGTTAGCCGGACTTGGATGGTCCACGATCCACGCACCCAGCACATACAAAGTAGGTGATTTCTTTACTCCCTTGCTACAGCAGTAGCAATAGAATCTTGGAACCCAGAACTGTCACAATACTCGAACCTGAGAAGACACAAGAATTTGGCATGAGGTAGTATATCGTTCTCATTATTAGAAGGTAATGTATTAAGAAACAAATTCACCTGTTTATTTAAAAGCTTGGCTCGTGCTCTAGTTATAGGGCCATTTTGTGGTGTTTCAGGAACACTTGTAGAGATTGGAGAGGTAGACGACATGGTAGTAATGGGGATGTCCTCATCATCCTCCCCCTCTTGAAAATGAGTCGTCCTCGACTCTGTATCGTCTTGCCCAAAAAATGGTGACAAATCAGCAACATTAAAAGTAGTACTTACGCCATAATCATCTCCCGGAAGCTCGATCTTGTATGCATTATCATTGATCTTGGCAAGTACTCTAAAAGGGCCATCACCACGGGGCATCAACTTTGATTTACGCTTCTCCGGAAAGCGTTCTTTGCGAAGGTGTACCCATACTAAGTCACCTGGTTCAAATAGCAATTTCTTTCTAGACTTGTTAGCTTTAGAAGCATAAGCACGTACCTTATTTTCAATTACCTCTTTAGTTTTTTCGTGGAGCTTTTGCACAAAATCAGCACGCTTCGAAGCCTCCATATTATCACGTTCTTGTAATGGAAGTAGCATCAAATCAAGTGGCGTGGTCGGTTTGAAGCCATACACCACCTCAAATGGACACAATTGAGTAGTAGAATGCACCGCTCTATTATATGCAAATTCAACATGCGGTAGACAATCCTCCCACTCTTTTAAGTTCTTTTTTATCATAGTCCGCAGCAACATTGAGAGTGTACGGTTCACCACCTCCGTTTGTCCATCGGTTTGTGGGTGACAGGTTGTCGAAAAGAGTAACTTTGTCCCAAACTTAGCCCACAAAGTCTTCCAGAAATAGCTCATAAATTTCACATCACGATCTGAAACAATGGTGCGAGGCACGCCATGCAATCGCACAATTTCCCTGAAAAACAAGTCAGCTACATGCGACGCGTCGTCGCTATTATGACAAGGAATAAAGTGTGCCATCTTGGAAAATCTATCCACAACTACAAAAACGGAATCCCTCCCCCTCTTAGTTCTAGGCAATCCTAAAACAAAGTCCATGCTAATGTCTTCCCAAGGAGCACTAGGAACTGGAAGTGGAGTATACAAACCATGTTGATTGAGTTTAGATTTAGCTTTATGGCATGTAACACAGCGCTGAACAAACCTCTCAACATCTCGGCTCATCTTTGGCCAATAAAAGTGATCAGCCAACATCATGAAGGTCTTCTCCCTACCAAAATGTCCCATAAGTCCCCCTGCATGAGATTCCTGCAACAAGAGCATACGCACGGAAGACGCTGGAACACATAGCTTGTTAGTGCGAAATAGAAAACCATCATGGATATGATACTTGTCCCATCCTTTTCCATCTTTGCATTTAGAATATGATGCTGAAAATTCATGATCAGAAGCATATAATTCTTTCAAACTCTCTAATCCAGGTACCTTTACTTCCAACTGAGTTAAAAGCACATTCTTTCTAGACAATGCATCAGCGACCACATTCTCTTTACCTTTTTTGTATTTAACAATGTATGGAAAAGTCTCAATGAATTCAATCCACTTAGCATGTCTACGATTTAGTTTAGCCTGACCTTTCAAATATTTCAAAGCTTCATGATCATAATGAATGATAAATTCTCTAGGTCAAAGATAATGTTGCCAAGTCTCTAAAGCACGCACAAGAGCATATAATTCTTTGTCATAAACAGGATAATTCAATTGTGCTTCGTTAAGTTTCTCACTAAAGTATGCAACAGGTTTTCTTTCTTGCATTAAAACACCACCAATACCTATTCCACTAGCATCACATTCAATCTCAAAAGTTTTAGTGAAATCAGGTAAAACAAGCAAAGGTGCTTCAGTCAAACATTTCTTTAGTTCAGCAAAAGCTTTATCTTGTGATGCTCCCCATTCAAAAGCAACTCCCTTTTTAGTTAAATCATTTAATGGGGCAGCAATGGTGCTGAAATCTTTCACAAAACGACGATAAAACCCAGCAAGCCCATGAAAGCTACGAATTTGACTAACATTGACAGGAGTAGGCCAATTTCGAATAGCTTCAACTTTAGAGTTATCTACTTCAATTCCATGAGCTGAAACAACATAGCCTAAGAACACCACTTTGTTTGTGCAGAAAGTACACTTCTCAAGATTAGCATACAATTGTTCAGTTCTTAGCACTTCTAGCACTTGTCTAATGTGTTCAACATGTTCTTCCAATGAGCGGCTATATATCAAAATATCATCAAAATAGACTACCACAAATTTACCAATGAAGTGTCGCAAAACATGGTTCATTAAACGCATGAATGTACTCGGAGCATTAGATAAACCAAAAGGCATCACTAACCATTCATACAAACCAAATTTCGTTTTAAAAGCAGTTTTCCATTCATCACCATGTTTCATTCGTATTTGATGATATCCACTACGCAAATCAATCTTAGAAAAGATAGTAGAGTCACTCAATTCATCAAGCATATCATCTAACCTAGGAATAGGATGACGATAACGAATGGTAATATTGTTGATAGCTCTACAGTCTACGCACATTCTCCATGTACCATCTTTCTTAGGAACAAGAATGACAGGAACAGCACAAGGACTAAGACTTTCGCGTACATACCCTTTTTCCATGAGCGTCTGCACTTGCCGCTGAATTTCTTTTGTCTCCTCCGGGTTTGTGCGGTACGGTGGCCGGTTGGGAAGTGGAGCTCCCGGTACTAAGTCGATTTGATGTTCAATGCCTCGAATAGGCGGTAGGCCAGCGGGTACCTCCTCCGGAAAGACATCCTCATAAGCCTGCAAAACTTGAGAAACCATGCGAGGAAGAGAGGTTAAGTCATTAGTAGAAAGCAAAACATCTTTGTATAGCAATACGAAGTGCATCAAAGTGGGATCATCTCTCATCTCTCTCAAATCAGATTTAGTGGCCATCATGACTAACTTTTTCTCTCCCTTATTGTTATTTCTTTTTCCATTCAGTTGTAGCTTGTGGCTCTCACTCACATTTTGTGGAATCACACTCTTGTGCTCCTTCCCTCTCTCATTCGCTACTTTTACCTCAATCTTTTGCATGTTATCAATCACAATCTGAGAAGGGGTTAATGGTCGTAGCACTATTTCTTTATCATTCCGCATGAATTTGTATTGATTAGTTCTTCCATCATGAATCACAGAACGATCATATTGCCATGGTCTACCTAATAACAAGTGACATACGTCCATGGACACAACATCACATTCTATGGTATCATGATAAGACCTAATTTGAAAGCTAACATCAACAGTATATCCAACATTCATAGAGCCATCATTATTCAACCATTGAATTTGATATGGATGTGGATGTTTCTTGTATTTCAACCCAAGTTTAGTGAAAAGTTCTTTACTAGCTAAATTGTGGCAACTGCCACCATCAATAATAACTTTGCAACACTTACCATCTTTACTCACCTGAGCTCTTGTTTGGAAAAGATTGCAGCGCTGCTCATGAGTGGGTTTTGCTTGCACACTCAACACCGTCGGTGTACACACAAGGATAGGACCAGCCTCGGGGTCACAAAAACCATCCTCATGCGCCTCCCTCTCGTGTCCTTCCTCATGTACATCTCCAAATCTTCCAAAATCAGCAAGAGCTTCACCTTCCTCCTCGCTAGTAGAGTCATACTCGCCATTCTCCAATAGCAACATAACCTTGTTATTTGGACAATCTTTTTGCATATGACCTCGTCCAAGGCATTTGAAGCATTGGATGGCACTACTTCTTGCTGTAGAACCCACTGAAGACGAGCTAGAAGATGTTGCACCTTTCTTGGCAATGGGTGTTGTTGCATTTTTCCCGCCTGGTGCAGCACTGGTACTAGGAGCAAAACTTCTACTAGATGGATTAGTTTTAAAAGAATTGAAGCGGGATGTGGGTTTACCTCCTGTAGGTCTTGAGCAGGTGGAAATGATGAGGTTCTTGTTGCTCTCATATCTTGTTGCACCTGTCTTTCAGCCTTGGTTGCTTGATGCACCAACTCTACCATGTTGTTGTAGGGTTGAAATTCAGTGATGCGCTTGATGGGAGGGTGTAAACCAGCAAGGAAGCGAGCCATTGTTTGTTCTTCTTGCTCACATATATTAGCTCGAATCATGGCCATCTCCATCTCTTTATAATACTCATCCACCGTGAAAGTGCCTTTCTTCATTTGCTGCAATTTATCAAATAAATCACGTTTGTAATGTTTAGGAACAAACCTCGCTCTCATGTGATACTTCATCTCTTCCCATGTCGTGATAGGAGGTTCATTGTACTCTCTCCTTTGATTTTGAACTTGTTCCCACCATATGAGCGCATACTTGGCAAATTCAAGTGCACCATGTGTATTTTCTTTCTTGAGTAATTGTGCATACGAAACACCTTGTCCACCTTGAGCTCCCAAGTGAGGTAATCTTCGGGATCATGTGTTCCTGAAAATGTTGGCATAGTAAATTTAAGCTTACCAAATTTCTCTTCATGAGGCCGTTCATTGCCGTGGCGGTGTCGGCGGTGGTATCCATCATCGTAGTGGTACAAGTCATCATCGTCGAAGTGAGGCGGTTCCCCACCTCGGCCACCATGCCCACGGCCCCTGCCGGGTCCTTGGGCGCCTCCCCCACCTCCTCTCCCAGGTGGAGGTGGCCGTATGGCTTGTGCCACCACACGGTCTCGCCGTTGTTGAGCATCCTGGGCGACTCGTGCAGCGACCTCCTCATCTCGTGGAGGTATGCGAGCCGGTAGATGCACACTATCTTCCTCTTGCTGCTGACGAAGTGCCCGCATGACATCATTCACGATGCCCGTTCGCAACACATTCATTTGTTGATTGATGTCAATGCGGAGATCCTGCATATCCGCCTTGAGTTCTTCCCCCATTGCAGTGGTGCCAGCTACAAATTCTTGTTGCAATGTACTCCTCAATGCCTGATGTTGGAAGCGAGTCACCGGGGCATTGAGATCAACAGCATGCTCCTCACCATAATTATCTTCTCCACCTGACATGGTTAGATTGTGCAAAAGAAAACACAAACAGCAAGAGTGTATATGGATGATTAGTCAAAATCACTCAATCTCTCTTTTCTCTCCCAAGTAAAGTTTTTACCCTTCCGAAGTGAATTAAGGCCAAAAGAAACTTACACTTGGTGGAAGCTACAATAGCAAAGTGATGATCAAGCGAATTTAAGAGTGTTCACAATTGCACAACAACGATTATTTGGTGGAGCTTGGTATGGAGGTGTATATCCTAGCAATCTGAAATTCTTGATGTTGTATAGCTAAGTAATAATCCAAGCTAGATTAATTTGCCTAAGTGCTGATCCAAAGGATTTAAGCGAAGTGTATGAACGCACACGCAAAGATAAATGTGACTCAATGCAAACAAGGGAATGAGCTAGTGAGATGCAATCGGAAATTGAGATGAAAACTAGCTCGTTTTGCACCAAGTACTAGGAGAGACGCTAGTCAATTGCAATAATATGAAATGTAAGGGCACACGATTGCTCAAAGAAATTAAATACACAATCTGAATTTTATGAGCCAATGTTATCTTGTTCCCAAATTTCGGCTAATATCTTCTTCTTTTCTCTTTCTTTCTTTTTTTTTCACAGCCAAAGCTTTCTTTCTTTCTTTCTTTCTTTTTCCACAGCCACAGCTTTCTTTCTTTTCTTTTCTTTTCTTTCTTTTTTTTTTTTTTTTTGCCGAAACTAGGGTTTAAACTCAAACTTTCAGCAAGTGTAAATAATTCAGTGAACAGCCCTAAGCAATTATCAAAGACTAGTCTCAAAGACGAATGATTTTTTTTGCACTATTCACAGCCTCAACTGTGGCAGGACGAAACGCTAAATTGGGACTGCATCGCGTAGAACATCGCCGCTCGCATCGTGAGCGATCTGCGAAGCCACAGCGATCGATCTTGAGCGAAGGCGAAGTCCTGTAGCAATTGGGCATCTTTATGCGACGCGAATCCCTGTTGCGCCCACGTAGAAATCATGGGGCACTGTAGCAACGCGAATCCGTTCGGCTGGCGCTGCTAACACACGGCTGCTACTGTAGTAATTTTTTTTGTTGATTTGATTGGAAACAAAGATTAAGCAACGCAAAAGACACTACGATCAGCACTAAACAAAAAATCTAATGAATTAAAACCTAACTATACTCACAGGAAATAACAGATGCAAAAACTAGGGTTTGGAATTTTTGTATTGCAATTTTCGGTTTATGGACTCTAGGTATTAAGAACAACAAATAAAATCAATCTAATCTAGAGATAAGTAATCCTACCGAGTCAACCGCGCTCTGATACCAGGATGATACGGGGTTGCCCGATCTTCTCGACGTAGGATCAAGATACTCACGTGTGGCCTATCGAATCGTAGCGATCCTCCGTTGCCAATGCAAGAACGAACACTCTTTAATTCGCAAGAACACATGCGCCGAACTTCACGACCACCAAGCGAAGCCCTATCGCGCCCAATTCCCGTGGAAAGGTTGAACGATCTCAATTAGCAAGAACTCTCAATTTTCCCCATTGATGCCGTCGGCTATCAAGAAGAAAGCAATCTGTTTTTATTTAATCTCAAAAATATATGTTCCCTCACGAAAGAAAGAGCGGCGGCTATTTAAGGCACCCCTAACCTCTCCTTGCTGTTACACAAGCACGCATGGGCCTTGGGCCGGTTTTTTATTGAGTTCGGCTAAGACATTACCACATGTATTAGTCTAAGCTAATGACCACCTTTGACCGACTAAAGATTACATGAATTCAGCCATCCTAATTGGCACGTAGACCTTGGAGCTTATCACGTTACGTCTTGGCCAAGGTCCAACTGCACAGCCTTGAAGCTTGGCACGGCAAGGTCTTGGTGGACCAAGGTTTGACCGCCTGAATGCGTTAGCTTCAGACTTGGATGGTCCACGCAACCAGCACATACAAAAGTAGGTGATTTCTTTACTCCCTTGCTACAGCAGTAGCAATAGAATCTTGGAACCCAGAACTGTCACAATACTCGAACCTGAGAAGACACAAGAATTTGGCATGAGGTAGTATATCGTTCTCATTATTAGAAGGCAATGTATTAAGAAACAAATTCACCTGTTTATTTAAAAGCTTGGCTCGTGCTCTAGTTATAGGGCCATTTTGTGGTGTTTCAGGAACACTTGTAGAGATTGGAGAGGTAGACGACATGGTAGTAATGGGGATGTCCTCATCAATCTCGAATTGGGGTTTTGTGTGGGTTGAGGGGGTTTGGGCGAGGGGTTGTGGCGATGACGGCGCACGACCGTGGCAGGAGATGGAGGTGGCAGTAGCGTGGTGGTGCTCCGGTCAAATTGGGCGGGGCTTGAGCATGAGAGGATGGAGGGGGTATCGAGAAGAGTGGCGGTGAGGGTTGGGGGGTTCTGAGGTGGCCTGCCCACGTGTGTCGTGGGCGGCGCAGTAGAGCAGGGTGGCGCTGGTGAAGTTCAGGCGGGGATGGTGGCGGGAAGTTGGGGAAGAAGGTTGGGGATGTGAGGCAGTGAAGGTGACGGGGTTGGGGTTGGGAGGAGACTTGAAAAGGTAGGCGGCGGGTTACTTTTCGGGCTCGCCGGGGAAGAAGAGGGAGGCGGCGGCGATTCGCGCACTTGGCCGGCTCTGGAGATGAAGGGTGGGGTGATGATGGGGAGGTTGTTGTGATACAGGAAGCTCGGGCTTGAGCGGCTTTTATAGTCGATTGAGGCGGTGGGAGCAGGGGAGGTGGGCGGAGTGCGCGGCGCGTGTGTGGCGAGGTGGAGGTATGGTCGCGGGTACAGCGACGTCGCGGTGGCGGTGCTCCCTCACCGGAGCAGGGCGGGTGCTGGCGCGGTCGAGATGGTGCGACGGCCATGCGGGATGGGGTTGCGCGAGAGCGATGCGGCATTGGCAGCTCGGGGCGAACGCCCGCATTGAATGAGCGGTGAGGTGGCGCGGCGAGCTGGCAGTGCTTGATGAGGCTTGGCGTGGAGCGAGCGGCGACAGAGGACGACGGATCCAGCGGCGACGCGCGGCGGGAGCGACAAAGGCGGCGGCTGCTTTGGGTGAAGGCGCCTTCGGTGGGAGAAAGCGGGATGGCCAAAAAGGGGAAAGCGGAAAGGGATGGGAGGTTGCCAAATTGGGAAAGGACTCAAATTCAAATCCAAAACTCAAAGAAATCTTGAAATTTGAGGATGTTTCAACTAGCGCTTAGCCTCAGACACACACACTGGCCACTGCCCTTTATGTTGTAGAGAAGCTGTTGAGAACCTAGCATGAGCCTGATCCTGGTGTCTGCAAAGAGGGCAAGGTGGTGAACCTGGTTTTGGGTTTGAAGTCTCCAGGTTACAACAAAAATTGCACTGCTTTATACTTTATAGGATTGGATTTTTTTTTTGCCCCTCTTAGTGCCAATGATGGAAAATGGAGAGGCGATTGTAATGCGAAAATTGCTTGAAGTAAGCTGTTGGACTAGCTTGGTAAATTTGTGTATAGCTGAGGAGTTGATTATAATGCATGATAAGAGAATCAGTAACAATTCATAAGTATATGTGTAGTTGGTTGCGATATGGCCATTAGCAGATGACCGTCATGCACGACGACTTCCAAGTCGTAGTAGACCTGAGCAATGTACTCCAGCACAGGGGCCCAACTTAAGCCCTTTGTCCTGGGCCGGCCTGTGACAGCCTTGATTCTCGGGACTGCTAAACTCTTCGTAACCGCCCAGGATGTACAGTTGCGAAGCAAATAGTATCTCAAGCAAGCTCCGATTGCAACAAAAACCATACTTTTATTATACAAAGCTAAGGTTTAACAACCTGTTTTGACCTCATACGGGCATCCAAACCCAAAGTTAAATATAATACATGACAAAAGAACTTCAAACCACAGGTACGCTTGAGCGCAGTCGAGACCTAACAATAGTAGTCGATGCCTTCTGGGGGTCCTCCAAAATCTTGCTCACAAGGGTCCTCTGCACTTCTCCAAGTTTCTTCTGTAGATGTTTTGCAAATTGTAAGAATGAGTACTACCACCGTACTCAACAAGCCGCATGGAAATGCTAAATAATTACATGCAAGGAGTTCAATGGATGGTTAGGGTTTACCATACCTGGCATATGTGGATGCACTTTGCATTTAAAACAATTTATAAAATAGTAAAATAATGATAAGTAATAGCATCAGGGGTTTCTTAACAAACTCAATTACAAACTTAACATCTCAAAAACTCTACTTATGCCGTTGTACTGGAATCACCCATCAACACAGCTTCATTAACCGGAAGCACGGCGTATTCGAATACCTTTGATTATTCACTCTGCAGAGTTGCCCAACTTTACCCACAAGATATCTCATGCTCATACTGTCAGTACATAGACACGCAACATGTTAGCGTGCGACTGAGTTGAGATAACAAAGTCTTTTCACTGCTCAACCTTTCTAGTCTCTACACAGTAGGTCTTAATTCATACAGCTCGGGAGACCACCGGCCATTCGTGGAATTCGTACTCCGACGCTGATGGGCCCATACCGAGGCGGAAACCAGCAAGTGACCACTTCCGGCCACTCCCGTCCCACACCTAGTTCCTCTGTCCTATCATACAAACAACAGATGATACCTGTAGGTATTCGATCGGAAGAGCAATGTACTAAGCTAGGGAGTAATGACCACGCTTGTGGTTAAGCGGATTCTATGTCTGTTACTTGGGCACAAGGTTCTTGTCCTTACCGGTCAACCAGTGAGGCGATGGCCCAACACCAACTTGTGGCTGTCCACCTCTAGATCTCACTGATGACTCACTTTGAACCCAAGTCTATTGGGTTGTCCAACTTCCTGGATCCAACCCTCAACTCACCACCAAAACCATTGGCGAGAAGCCAATGCTTGCTTTTGATTGATGAACACATTTTTGGTGATAAAGTTACCTTGTATAGATAGTATTTTACGTGGACTAAATCTGTCAAGGTGAATATGGCCTACAGAAGTTGGGTGGGTTTGTTTGTGGGGTATTTAGGATTTATCTAATTGTCATGTCATTCGAAAGTATTATTTTAATATTTAAAGTAATTGGCACAAATACAGTAATGAAAATAATAAGTACATGTATGAAATGTAGGTTCAAAATGATCAAAGAATGTGACTTGCCTTCTTGCACAAAATCTTGTGGATACTGCTCTTGTCCGGGGTCTTCTGGAGTCTGGTCGTCAAAGTCGTGACCTAGCGTGAAACAAAACAATAAAACAATTCAAATAAAATCCGGCTTGATAAGGAATGAGCTGGGAACAACATGCAAGTAAATAAAACCAGAAAAGAAACACAGAGTAAGGTAGGTTGGAGTGGTGGAGATTATTTGGTGTTTGGTTGATCTGTACGGAATTGAGATTCGGATCCAAGTACAACAAAAATATTGTAAATGGATAAAGAATCATAAAGGAAGGTGGTGGTGTAGGATGCTGGAGATTTATCTGGCACTTGTTTGGACTGAATGGAGTTGAGTTTTGGATTCACGGGCTCGAAACGGTCGAAAAGAGTATAATATGTTGAATTAGGGTTTTGGGCGGAAAAAGGGTCGGGCGATGAATAGTACTATTTTACTATTCATGTCTGAAAATGAGTCAGTGGACAATAATAGAGTTCACTGTTTTGGGTTTGGAGTGAATAGTAGCTAGGGTTCACTGTTTTCGGACGAATATGAACAAAAATCGCCTATTTTCAGGTTATAAACAGTGCTATGTCACTATGCAATGAACAGTAGCGGATTCACTGTGTCGATAAACAATAAAAGGGCTGATTCAAAGGAATAGGCAGTGAAATGGGTTTTCTGGGTTCAAGGCGATCAAATTTGACATATAATGTCAAATTTGGATTTTGAGCGAAAATGGTGTCGGATAATGAATAGCATTATTTTGCTATTCATTAATGAAAACTGGAGGGTGTCGGTAATTGGAAATTACTACCTTTAGCTGGAAAGAATAGGATCGGACTATTTTTTTAGATAATGAACAGTAACTAGGGTTTACTGTGCATTTTTCGGATTTTGGAACAGTGTTTGTAATTTGTCGGGTGAGCAAGAAATGCGACACGCATGCGGTGAACGATGTTTTCAATTTTTGGGTGAACGAGAAATCACCATCGTGCATGGAATAGTAAAAGGCCGAAAGGTATGAACAATAATGGGCTAAGCCCATTTACTGTGTTGGCCTTCGGCCCAATAGCCAGGCCTTAAGAGGCCCAGCCTCGGTTGGCTTGAAGCTGCGCTCGACCGAAAGGCCAGAGCGCGCTCAGCTCAACCGAGCCGACGGCGGTGGCGCTAGCGGCGGCGGTGGTGGTCGGCGGCGGGAGTGGGTGGTGCGGGGAGCATCACCGAACCGAGGTGGTTCCATTTTGAGGTTTTGCCGGGGATGATGAGGCTCGGGGATAGGGTGGCGGCGGAGGTGGCGGAGGTCCGAGGCAGGGGAGCGGTGCGGCGGCGCTCCGGCCGTGCTCCGACCAAAAGGAGGGGCGAGTGAGCATCAGTGAGTGAAGGGGGTTTCGGGGGTGGTGGAGTGGGTGCTCGGGGTGGTCCGAGGTGGCGTGGCGACGGTGGCCGTGAGGAAGGCGGCGGGGAAAGACGGCGCCGACGGGGTTCCGACGGGAATTAGGGTGGAAGGTGGTGGGGGGAAGGAGCGGGGAAGGGAGGCAGAGCTTACAGTGAGCTCAAACGGGAGCTTGGGTGGGCGGTGGCGGTGAATTGGCGTCGGCTTCAGTGGGGAAGAAGAACAGTGGCGGCGGCTCTTCTCCAAAATTTGCCGGTTCTGGAGAAGAGGAAGCGAAGGGGAGGTGGTGTGGTGGAGGATGGAGATAAGGGCATGCTCTGGGCGTTCTTTTATAGGTCGAGGAGAGGCGGTGGGAGCAGGAAATGCTGGCAGCAGCAGCATGGGCGGCGGCGACGTGGTTGGCGGGGAGAAGAAGAACGGCGCCGGGAGAGAGAAGATGGCAGGGTGAGGTGGAGGCGGCGAGGGCAGTAGAAGGCGCTGGAGATGGTGAGGTGGTGCGTCGGTCAACAAGTGCGGTGCGAGGCGACTCGGGGCGGCGCTGGAGATGGTGAGGAGGAAGCAAGGAAGAAGGCGTCCGGGAGAGAAGGCGTTTTCCGAAGAAGAAAACGGATTGGCCCGAAATGGAAAGCGGAAAAGAGAAGAAAATTGCCAAATTGGAAAAGAAATCCAAATTCAAACCAAAAACTTTCAAAATTTTGAAATCCCGAATTTTTGGGTTATTTCAGGGCCATGCTCCGATGCTCGAAACTCGAGCCACTGTGCCGAATTGGGCCAGGTCGAAACTACTTCTAGCCCAGTTCAACGTAAAGCTTACTCTCAAAACAAAGTGATACTCATCTACAAAACAGTGGCATTAATCTTCGCTTAATTACCACACAATCAAAATCAGCTGTAGTCACATCTCTGCATCTCAATGACGAGGTCGATAACCAATCACCGATAACCATAACTTTTGCCAGAGATGGGAAGGTAAAATGATCAGACACGTTGGCTCTATTACAATGGATAAAGAGATACATAGTTCTGATGTTTCAAAACTTGCCTCAGTCACAGGCATTCCAGAAGACATTTCTAAGGACTACACATAGCCCTGACACTGTAGATGATGTAACAAACAAAAATGCAAATACGACGAGACTAAACTCTCCCTCTAAATTTAGAACGCAACTTTTTGTAGGCTCATCAGCTCTGTTTGAAGAGTGCGGTTTTTTGTAGGCCCGTCGGCATTGTTTCTTCAATGCTTCAACAACACCCCTTCCTTGATATTGTTCCAAGGCTCCCACAGTCCAAGATCACCATGTTCCCCATCGTATTGGAACGGGCACAAATGGTACTTCTAGCGACGCTTCCTGCTCATGGATAGATGTGTTAAGACTGGAAAATCTTTCATAAACTAAGGAGCTTATTGTAGCATAAAGCATTTATTCTTCTCCAGAAAGTGAACATCAAGTCATCCAAGCAAACCTCAACAATCAGCATTCAAGTAAAAAAGTAAATGCTTTTTGCCTTCGAGCCAATCAAAATAGATAACGAAGGCCGCTAAAGCTTCATAATCAGCAAAGCTCTCGGGTCTTGGCCACAGATTGTTATGTGTTGATTCAAAATACCTTGTAACTTTGATAAACTTTTCTTTAGGAGGAAAAACAAAGACAAACCTTATTCTCTTGCTTGGTGCAAGTAACCCACGTTTCTCAATGCTCTTATAGCGATCCCTCGCTAGATTACAACATCCCTGCACGATACATATATATAGCAGTTAGCAACGGCAGAAGTCTAGACAGCAAAAACAAGAAGTGTTACCTTCAGCTTTCTAAGAGATCCACTAATCTCTTCTGTCAATAGAACTTGAACAGGAGCTGGTTCAAATCTGTTAGATTCGGAAGTTGTAGTTATTAATTAGAAAACCAAAAATTCATCACCAGATATTAAGGAAGTAGCTTAACATGTACAAACAAATCCTTTTATATCAAAATATACCACAAAAACTAGTGAGCAGTGCACTGTCAATCATATTTTGTACAGCATAAAATGGGGACTTATTAGGTAAAAAAAAATCGATGAACAGAGGAATTTGTATTTGAACTTTTATCACATTAAGATACAGAGTACCTTGTCAATGATAAGTTTCATGAAAATAGCAGGCTGGGATATGCAACATTGATTTGCTATGATAAATTGATGACTGCTTTGCAAAACTATTTTGTGACATAAGATGCAAAGCAAGCAACATTGGATGCAGAATAACATAATAGTTCTCAAAAGAAAATTTTCTGGAATGACAAATCATAGCAACTCCAGTTGTGTCAACTGAATCACCTCAAAAAAAATCTATATGAACTACTGCATCTGAGTATCCTACACTAATTGTTTCTGCTGCAGTCTTCTGTAAACATCTGCCTAAACTTCAATAATATGGCCATTATTACCAAAGTATATTCAAGATACAATACTGGTCGAAAAATATGGGCCAACAAAATTTATTAGTGTTATAAATGTACTTGTGTCTGCCCAGACGAGGTGGGGCTGACTTGAGCCTTTCCTGTTTAGCCACAGTTCGCCTAATGTGTCTTTTCTCTTTTTCCTCATCCTCCTTAGCTATCTCATCTATTATATTTGGCAAGCTGAGAAAAATAGCAAAATAATGTAAGCAAACTTTGACTGAAAAAACTATTCTTGGGAGCTTGTTGATACAAGTATTTAACCTACCTGTCTATTTCCTTCGAAAGATTTTCTATTTTCTTTGCTTCCGCCTCTGCTTTTAATCTGTCCTTACGACGAGCTCTTCTGTTCAGTTCTACTCTTGTAACTCTTTTTATTTTGGTCTTCCTGGAAAAAACATACAATTAAAAAACAATATTATCTGCAAATATAAATTGGCCACAACAGTGAGCACCATACACTCCAATAATATTTGCAAACAAACACTTCAAATTCAAGAGGATAAAACAGAGTGTTTTTCTTTTAAAAGCACTGCATCCCGCCAAAATGTTCTTATCAGATTCTAAAATACAAGCTGTGGTTTGCATGGTCATTTTCAGAAATACTGCAAACTTGAATATTTTTTTCTATAATTACTGAGCAGATGCCCTAAATGATATCCTGTGCCTTGCTCTGTTAGCTTCTAATGGTAGCAATGGAGGAACAACAAAACATATGTAACACATAACATCACAAAATTTTCAAATAATAACTCCCTTGCAGAATATAGAAGCATTTAACCAAAAAAACAGGATGTCACTAAGCTTTTACAACTATCATTTACATTTAGTAACCATGAAAGCTTTGAAAATAAAAGTATCATGTGTTAAAAGTCCAAAATTGCACTATAGAGTTTCATTAATATAGTCGAGTTTAACCTCTGTCCAGCCAAGGCATCAGTATCCTGGTCTCCATCGCCTTCTGCAGCATCTTCATCTCCATCATCAGCGTCAAGAAAAAATTTCTGCAGGCCAGGTGAAAGAACAAAAGGTAGTAATCAATTGTTATGCAGACTCGTATGTAACATCACAAGCACACAATCCACTAGTAAGGTGCAGAACCATACTATTTTATTTCAAAAGTCAAGGGCAGATGAATACTCTGAAATGGTTTCCGAATAAAATAAAGGTAAAATACTAGCATACTTACAGGTCATACGGCTTACAGAACGTAGCCTGCAAAAGATGTTTTAACGAATGTGTTTACTTGTCATTGATGTCTCGTTTTAAATATCCTTATAAATCCTGATTTCTGCATTTCTAATTCAAGGATTCAAGCAATCCAATTCCAATACACATGAACTAGCAGAACTCAAATTGCATTGTGTATACTAACATTACAATCTAGATGGCAAGAGCCAGGCATGCACTATTCTTATACTTCTGCTGTTTGAAATATCAAATAACTTTGTGCTTTCATGATACTTATAGTCAGGGAAAAAAAAACCGGCGGTTACCGGCTGGTAACTGCCTACCGGAGGGTGGCCGGGAAATGAAATCCCGGCAGTTTTTTCAAATCCAAAATCAAATTTTCAGATTTTGAATGAATTTTAATCAAATTTGAACGAATTTCGGCCGAACAAAACCCGGTTTGACCGGTAACCGGTCCGGTTACCGGTACCGGAGGGGGGCCGGGATTTCCCCCGGTACCGGCTTTTGGATCCTTGCTTATAGTGCCTCTAAGAGACTAGAGAGAAAAAATCTCAATTGTTCATCACAGGTATACTTCTGCTGTTTTAAATATCATTTCTGGATGGTCATCTTTTTCAATAAATCAATACCGCACTACAACGAAATTTACTTTAATAACTTGGTGCAAGGTAGACTTTCCAGAATAAACTGTCATCTTATATGGAACCTAACTCTCTAAAACATTTAAATTCTTAGTGTGCATCCAAGTTCACAAATTCTAAGACAAACTAACTGTGGAGTACTTATAAGAACAGTTAGGGCTTCTAATAGGAGATTTTAGAAATTTCAAAACTCTGTTGATGGAGCTATCAGCTATGTATAAGCCTCAACCATAAAACTTACATCTTCTTCAGCGATTGCTTCACCGGGAACTGTAAGTGGCACAGGTTTGGGCCCCAGCTCTTTCGTGTAGATTTTACGCATCTCATCAGCAACGGCTAGAGCAAGAGAATCCTACAAACACCAATTCATACTACATGAGTACGTTTTTTTAGTAAAAGTGATATATCCACTAGCCTAAGGATTACTAATTACTAAGAAGAGGGTAACTCTGCCAATATCTGGAGCTTTAGAACATAAATTCAAACACATACTTGATGGGCTTCAAATGGAGGATTAAATGAACATCCTGGGGGCTCAACTTCAACGGCAGGAATCACAGATGTAGTAGATCTCTGCAATCAGTGATGCAAAATACTAACAAACTTAGTTAAGACTGAAGAAGAAATGCAAAAGCCACCAAATTCAGCATTTCACAAGAACAGAGATTTGTAAATGTGCATAGATATGACTGCATACTTTGCAAATGCAAATTTACATTTTCTTTAATTAGAAACAGTAGGACAGATTGTGGAGCCTCGCATCACCTTTTTAGCCTTGGCATCTCCTTTAGCATCTCCACCCCAGATGTCAAGGTTCTTTTCAGCCGAATCATCTTCCTGTAAAACAGACAAATCCACCAGTTAGCAAGCTGAGCCTCAAACAGAGAGGAAGTTACATTTCTCTCAAACAGTAGATACCATGGGGACACTTTTCTCTTCCTGTGCCTCCTGCAATCTCTTCTTCTTTGCCTTCGTCTTATCCTTCTTTGTCACCAAAGAAGATGGGACTGCCTGCACATATGGGTTCCGCTTCAACACACTCTCGTGATAAAGAACCTTCTCTCTCTTCTTCTCAATCTTCCTTTTGACGGGAATATCTGTAAGCAGTAAGCAAAAGTTCAGCTACACCAGGAGATGCATCAGCAGGATAACCACTGTAACATGCAAATGTGGCAACAGAAATAGCAATCCAGACGAACTTCTGCTACATGTAGACATAGTAACTTTTATATATTTCAGTACACCCAAACTTACATACATACCTTAAGCCCCAATTCGGAACTAGTGTAACAAATCTATCACTAATATGAAGCACCTAGTCGCTTAACATCAAAAGGAGTAGCTAAAACATTAGGCGCTCTGGTCTCAAATCTGAAGGTTAACATACTATCAGAATATCAAAACCACATAATAAGTAACCATATGATATCAAAAACACAAACTTTAGCCTCGATTCGGAACTACTACCACAATTCCAGCCAAGAGGTGCACCACCAAAGCTCTATGATTTTAAGTCTAGAACCCAAAACCTTCCCCGCTCTGAAATCTAACGACCACAGTACCAGAAGATAAGGGGTTGTTGACCTTTGGGGGTAGGGTCGGAGGCGTCGGCGGTAGAGGAAGTGGATGCGGAGGTGGGCTTGTCGAGGTAGAAGAGGGAGTCGGAGGGGAGCGAGGGGATGGCGGCGGCGCCGGCGTGGGCGTCGCGCGTCTGCTTCTCGAAGAAGTCGTCGATGTCGTCGGTGCGGATGTTGGCGCGCCACGCCTTCTTCCCCTTCCGCGATCCCTTCGCCGCCTTCCCCATCGCCGCCGGTTGCTCGCTCGATCCGCCGCCTCGCGCTCGCGGTGGGTGGGAGGAAGCGGGAAGGGGAAGGGGAAGGGGAAGGGGAGTTAGGGTTTCTGCGGTTTAAGTGGGAACTGGCAGGTGGGGCTTTGGGTTTGTGGGCCATTTGAGACCGACGGTTGGCGCAAGATTTTTTTTTATTTAATACTTTTTAATAATATTTTAAAGTTAATCTCTCATTAATTTTATTTTCAATTCTGACGTCTTTGATTACGCCATGACGTGAGGCGTGACAAAACCATTATGTCTGGCCTAACCTGTCACGCAAGCTCTTGTCCGCACGTCGTGTCAGCGCGGAAGGCATGCGTGGCCGTTGTCACGACCGCACTCATGGCGTGACGAGCCAAGATTGTCACGACACGATATTTGGCGTAACAGTGGTGGTTATTTTTTGAAGGGGTTTTCAGATGAAGAAATCTTACGATTGTTGCAAAAGATACGTTGACCATTTAGTAGGAAAGATGAAATTTCAATGCACAAGTTCACTGATTTATGTGGCTATGTACATCATTCTTAGCATTTGATTTTGCACTAACATCTGGTCCAGAAATTTTAAACCTGATTTGAGATAGCAAGAATTGAACGGTGCTAACTGAATGCACAATCATAGGCAGTAGATCTTTTTTTGAACCTGCGATGTTCTTAGTTTGAATAAAGAGATGGATGAATAGGCACACACATCCTATCCTATTGCAATGATAGGTGGTGCTCATTGTCAATTAGGGGGTCGAAGACCATTTAGTGCCTATTTTTTCAGGACACGCCTTTTGGATCTTTATTTTTATGTTGTGCCCTGTCTTGCTAGCCAAGAATTGGATACAAAAAGAGAACAAGATTTGAGGTCGGCTTTACAACACAGTTGCAAATTGAAATAGACTTTATAATGCAGTTGCAAATTACATGGCATGCTGGTTTAGTTACGTGCATAAGGAACGACATCATGCACGAGTCAACAAACTAAAATATACCTACGATACATATACACCTTTTGAATGGAAATAAAGTCGATTGGAACAAAAATCATTAGTTTGGCGGTCCATTGTTTCCTTCCTCTTGTCTCCTTGCTGCCTACGGCGGCGGCGGTCAGTCTCAGAGCCACCCATGTCCTGCGAGATGAGTTGGACACTTGAATGATGTTAGGATAACACAACGTCAGGCCAAATTAATAATCATGATGCATATTGAACATAGTTTACCTCTTCGATCCGGAGTGCACCCAGGCGACAGGGAGCGCTAGTATGGCTGACGGTCTCACTTGCAGGAGCATTCCCCTTGTCCGCCGCGCGCTTGGCCCTGTCATACTCATCTTTCTATTTGGGTGTCCTCAAACACCACTCTACTTTCTTGGGCTCGTCGATGCCTTTTCAGTTGAGTAAAGTACGTAAGGTGTTCAGCGTTTGAAGGTCTCGGCTCGCATCATATAGTAACATGTACTTATGTTGGATAAACATCCTATCGTACATGTCCGGTCCATCGATCCATTGGAAGAAGTTTCGTTGCATCTCCGGTTGCCATTATGCGCGGGTGTAGTCAGGGATTTATGGAATTGAACGTAAGATGTAAAAAATCTTTGTATGTACAAGATACGCTTACGAGGTGGTGACTGCATGTGTAATATGTCCGAGTTGCCGTCGTCGGGTGTGTGGACTAGATGATCTTAGCCGGTAGTTCGTACACACATTACAGGCGTGGGAACTCCGGTGGTACCAGCGCATCCTTCGTAGAATTATCCAGGTAGGGTTTAGCCTTCTCGGCAAGTCACTTGCGCTTCTGCAGCATCTTCGCGTAGAAGTTCGCCGACAAGTCCGACATCTCCTTCCTCTCAGTTGTGTGAACCAAGCTTTAGTAAAGTGTTGAGTGTGGTTGTATAGTGTTCTCCCCCAGATCTCTTCCACCTCTTTTTACAAGCGGATAGGGTGTAATGCTCGTGGTGGAGGGAGAACGCACAAGAAACCGATATGTGGAGTGTGTTCAATTCTGAAAAAGTAGTGTCGCAGTGTATTGTTACTTCGGTCTGAAAAGGATGCGTGGGACAGTGTGGTCATTTATGTCTGACCAGTTTTATTCCAAGTGTGTTATCTTTTCAGTCTGAAAAACTCACGAGGCAGAGTCTTCTCATGTCCATCTGAAAAGTTTGTGCGGCAGAGTCTAGTCTTTTCGGTCTGAAAAGCAGTGCGTGGGCAATTCCAGAGGCGTTGCTAGCCTAGTCCCCGCTTCTGGAGCTAAGTCCTGTCGCGCCACGGTTAGGCCACGCTAGTGCGTGGGCAATTCTAGAGGCGTTGCAAGCCTGGTCCTCGCTTCTAGTGCTAAGTCCTGTCACGCCATAGGCACTGGTGTGATAGTACCAATCTATCACGCTATGAAAACTAGTGTGGCCTAACCGTGCCGCCACGCTAGTGCTTGGGCAATTCCAAAGGCGTTGCAAGCCTGGTCCTACTTCTGGTGCTAAGTCTGGTCACGTTAGGGCTCCTAGTGTGACAGTACCAGTCTGTCACGCTATGGGAACTGGCGTGGCCTAACCGTGCCACCACACCAGTGCGTGGGCAATTCCAGAGGCATTGCAAGCTAGGTCCTCGCTACTAGTGCTAAGTCCTGTCACGCTATGGGCACAGGCATGACAGTATCGCTATGAATAGAAAACAATAACATGTATGTATATATCCTTTCAATCATTTCATTCAACGGGATAGACAACCTAGAAGCACATATGCATATATTCATTAATTCAATCATACATTCAATCATTTCATTAAACAAGAAAGAGAAGCTAGAAGCATATATGCATATATGCATATATTCATTCAATCAATCATCTATTAAATCGTTTCATTCTAATCAGTCATTCATGTATGCATATATCCATTCATTACATCACTTGTGCTTTCGGAGCGGACCCATTCCCGGTGTGAACCTAGAAACTGGATGTTCACTGTGTGTGCCCTCGACGATGTTGACTGAACTAATATCCGCACGATCACGATGTTTACAGCGCGAATGCGTGGCCTGAGTCGGCTATGTGGTGGTAGGTGCACTAACAAGGTCCGAGAGGACCATCTCGTCGGGCAACCTGGCATCCATGTGAAGAATCTAGACCCGCCATTATATGTTAATGGTGTTTTGGTTATTAATGACAAATGCTTTGTGAGACTAACACTCTTTTTGATATACCTATTGTTTAGTCTCAATTGGATTTAAAGATCAAAGAGGTATGCATTCGACAACATCTAATTATATCTTCTTTGCATTCTCTGGATCCAATATATAGGTTGAACTTCACCAAAAGGAAAACTTGTAAATGTGCATATGTTTTATTTACACACGTGTATGCACACATGTAGGGGAGTTCAAGCTATATCTTGTGGTTTCATTAGTATTGATCCATATTCCTTTGTCCACATATATTAAGGATCTTTACCTTGAAATATATCCTTGAATATATTTAACTTGGGTAGTTAATATATTCATATGAGTATATACAACTTGTGTAGTTTGTATACACTCATTTTGGTATATATAACTTGTGTAGTTCATATATACTCATGACCTTGTTGTTTCATTAGTATTGATCTTTGTGATCTACTTTGAAACATAACTCTTGAGTATATATATAACTTATGTAGTTTATATATACTCATACCAATTACATTCAATTATCTGTAATTGTGTTGGTTATCATCAATTACCAAAGAGGGAAAGATTTTGATATCTTGTCCCAACCATTATGAGTTGATGGTATGTTGTGGTAATTAATGATAATCACATTATGGAACTAACGTTTCTCCTTGAGTTGGATGAATAGGTTATGTTCTAGGTGTTTGAAGACTTTGGATGACATCATATGTTGATTGTCATCAAGTCGTGATTCTTAAAGAAGAAGAAATCATCATGTGTTGATAATGTTCAAGAAAAATATGATCATCATGCGTTGATGATATTGAAGTGAAGAGCTTGAAGTAAAGGATGCATCATGAGTTGATGCGTATCAAGTTCAAGAAGATGAGATGATCATTGGTTGATCATCAAGACAAAAGAAGGTGTCATCATGTGTTGATGGACATCAAGTCGAAATCATGAAGCAAAGGAAATCATCATGCGTTGATGATTGTCAAGCTTCAAGAGATGTGCAAAGCTAAGGTATGACTAGCTAGGGCTAAGGATTTGTTCCTAGTCTTTTACCGATCTCGGTATTTGGTTGAGAGATCGGATTGCTAGAATAGGTTGTCGTACTATTAAGAGGGGTCTTAATTAGTAGCTTGAGTTAGTCATGTGTTGATAGCTCATTGTGTTTGCTCTAGCTCAACTTAACATGTTGCCTATATTTGCGAATGCGTTTGCAAATGGTTGTGGCTCATGGTTAATCCTTGTAGCATGTGACTTTAGTTTGCCTCAACACCATCTGATTTAACATACTAAATTTACTTTGGATGGACCTCACCTCATGCAAATAAATACCAAACATAATAACATTTGAAAAATAATTGAAGCAATTCACATGTTATTTTAGCTTTTGTTACTATTTCAACACACCGAAGTAAAAATAATTGAAGCAATTCACATGTTATTTCAGCTCAATCTTTAGCATCACCCAACTCTCGTGTTCCTCAATTCGATAGTTTTCCGTCACAGTGTACAATTCAACCAAACCTACACTGGCCCAACCAGCATGTAATTATACTCCTGAAGCACTTTGCTTGTTGTATCATAATTTTATTAACAATGTGGCATCTTTTAATTTGGAAATAATACAGCATGCGATGAAGAAACAAGCACGTATGACAAATCCACCAAGGGAGCATCACTATTAAGACCAACGTCAATGATCTCTTGGGGCGGTTGCTCCTCCATTGGGGGCCTTGCGAAAGTTCCACAGTGGATTCAAGTTCCTTCATGGTGCCGTTCATCACATCCGCATTCTTTCACATATCCTCACCGCGATTATCCTTTCCACCACAACCTCCAACAACGGGATGCGAGATCGCGAATACAACCTCTTTGTACGAGTTCCAATCATGCGTCACGCACGAGATTAGCATCAACAAAGCATACAACTTTGAACTTAGCCCAACATCATACCAACCTCCATTCCGACAACGACCCGACCTCATCCCATTCAAAGTCAACAATCCTCGTTAGAAGAGTTCGAAGATCCGGTGATTCTCAAAACATAAGCACAGTTACTTCCATGCCAACAAAGTCAGCAACACTCCCCTTTTGGCTAACCGTCCCACCAATACAAACACGTACAACTTTATCCATCTACATCCAACAATGCGAAGAAAAAAATATTGAAAAGTCAGTACTACATGTCATAGGTACCAACTACGCTCAAAAGTAGTATAACCATTCCATACAAGACTAAATAGACATGTCTGGAAGAAAGGTTTCAGAGATGAATTTAGGGTAAGTTCTATAAGTCCAAAAGGCACACAAACAATGCTAAATGAAGAACTATGCGTCTCGGGTGATTGAACCAATGGTTCTACACATCGACGCAAGAAAAAATTAATGTTGGGTGCCACCCAAATTCCTTGTTTACTAATAATGCTTGTCATCAAGTTGTGAAAAGACAATTCCACAGCGTTATAGTATCTTAACCACCTTGCATTAGGAGTATTTGTTTATTTCTTTAGAAAATCTATTGATCATGGCTGAAATCTTTTTCTTTGGACATGTAGATTTGCCAATCTCATAACATCCACCTTCAAGACCAAACAAGAATAATCTTTTTGGGTGAAGTTTATTTCTCTAGGGTTAAGGCTTAGGATTGTTCTACACAACTAAAACGTCTACAATACAAAAAGGTGGAACATCTAGAAGAACAATAGATAATAGAAAGCAGAATATGCTACCTCATATGTTCAACACCATCCTCCTCATTCCAATATAGCAAATAATGGAAATAATTTGCGATTTCTTTTCTACAATCACACATTGATCAACATTTTATGCCACAAAATATATCCGAGATCTAGGCAACAAAAAAAAAATTATTTCACGGTGGATGGAGAAGGAGATCGGTTCTTACTTCCACAAGTCCAACGATGCAAGCCGGCGTAGGGGTTTGGGGAGAAAGCCGACGCAGCGGTCGCGGGATCGGTGAGGGCCTCCGTGGGGCGGGAGCGTGGCGAGGAGGCCGGAGTAGGGAGGGAGGCCAGGCAGGAGGAGGACGGCGTGGAGGCCGGCAGGGGCAGGGCGAGGCAAGGAGCGGGGCCTACGAGGCGCGGCGGCGAGGGCGGATTGGGGAGGGTGCGGCGGGTAGGAGAGAGGCTTTCGGGAGGAAAAGAGGGATTTGGGGCAAATGAAGAGCGGGTGGACCGGCGGCACCTAAGTCACCATTATCACGCCACGCGAGTTGGCGTGACAAAGGATGTCACGCCATGAGTATGGGCGTGACAACGCGTCTGCTGTGTTCTCCATCTTTGGCACGACGTGGTTTGTGAGGCTTGCGCAGCGGGTTTGGCGCACGCAGAGAGCGATAGCGTGACAGAGATGGTTTTGCCACACCGCGTGCGCTGACGTGACTAAAAAGGTCAAAATTGAAAATAAAATTAGCGAGAGATTAACTTTAAAATATTATTAAATAAAAAAATTCTTGGCGCAACCGTGCATTTTGTTGAGGAAAAAATTAGCAAAATAAATCGATTATCCAACTCGATTTTGCACTAGCAACTCAAAATCCTTAACTTTGCTTGTATCCAATAAAAATTATTAACTTCGTCCCTAGAAAACCCTTAACTTTTGAAGAAAAAAAAAAAGATATTTGTGTGTGAGAGAGTTTTGACTTGGGAGTGGGCGTTGGCGCAACAAAAATACCCAGCATCATAAGCGTCTCTTAAATGCATTATCTTTTTTTCTGCGAAGACTTAAAAGTATTATCTAGCTCCTCTAAAAATAGCAGCTTCTTTTTTTGCGAGGTATAAAAATAGCTTTATCCAGTAATATTTCATAATTTGTGAAAAGATTCACCCCTTCAGTACTCAGCTGGTTTTGATATGAACATTTTTCGTGGGGTCGAGAGAGAGACATAAAGCTCGTTGAGTGGATAGATAATCAGACATTGCACGAAATGGATCTTACGTCTTTTTCCCCCATTTCACATGGTTTGACTTCAGAGCATTGCTCGTTGCATGAAAGGCCGTGTCGTTCAGCAAAGCACCAAGTAGAAACGGACGACACCGTCTGCTCAACAGAAATATGACAGGCGTGCTAGCAGAACGATCAACAGTTCATTATACTTCATACCATAAAACATTGAATATATCACGACATTGTGAGTTCTGATGGAGACACGACTTAATAAGCAACAAGTCCATACAATATACCACTAACCCTAAGGTTGATAAGCTTAAAGTGTACTCCTAAATTGAACCCATGGTGGTTTCTTCCAGGATCACCTTCCTTCCTCTAAGGACTTCAAACAAATGCATCTACGCAACGCTCCTGTTACATGACATTAGAATGCCGGGCGCCCTTTGGAATCTAATGACGAATTGGAGTGGCTTGACCTTTTCCTTCTAAGGGGCTTCCATGTGAAACTGCTTCCCTGCTGCAAACCGCTGGCGGTGACTTCATCTTCGCCGTCGTCGTCCTTGCTGTAGGGAGAAACTCCAGCCCTTCCTTTTTCAGGTGTCCAGGTTGGGTTGCTTGCACCATCTGCGCTGCTTTCGAGAGATTTTAATATATTCCTCCTATCATGTAAATCAACTTCTTGTATGTCCGATGAATAAGCACTCCGCTTTGCTCTTGGAGTCATTTTTGTATCGTTTAGGATGCACAAAATGCCTCACAAACACCAGATGAGACAAACTATCAACCATCCCAATCAAACCAGAATGTGTTACAACCAGGTGCTAGTAATAATGGTGAGCTTTCTTCTAAGCAGAATCAAATAACCCATCCAGAACATCTTACAGCCCATGGGAAACAACAACAATGTTCTATGAGTGTGGTTGCTTAAACAACTTGGCCCCGTTAATTTGATTTGTTCTATAAAAACCGTTTACAGGTTATGGAATCCAACGTAACTGAACTTTAGTTTACAATGAGCAGCAAAAAGCCCAGGATTCATCTCCAAACAACGGTTATGCGCCTTGCAATGAAATTAGCAGTCCCCTGAAGGTGCTCTCCGGAAACTCGTGCAGTCCCACAAGAGTGAGGCTGCTCAACATTCGTTATTTTTCCATTGCTTCTCTCTAATTTTTCGCTCTCAAACCTTCCATCCGCACCCCCTTTCGCACCTCACGATATACCTCTTGTTCACATCGGAGTGTTGTACTACAAACGAACGATGATACCTCACTGAGTATTCTTGCAGCCAAACCTTCGTATCCTTCATGCTTGCAAACAACATATCCTTGCGTATGAGGTCATTCTTTGGGTCCACAATGCCATCACTGCTCTTCAACCCATTTGCACAGACCACGTTACCAACCATTCTAATATCCTTGAATGCATGCACCGATAGGATCTCACCCATTACACTTTGAAGAACCCGACCTTCCACAAAGGAGAAAAGCGGAGCGGGCGCTTCGTTTTCGGTCGAGCTCCAACCTTCGTCGGACTCAACGTCATGGACTATTCCATCTCGGAACACCTCCTCGTCAAGCTCATTGGTCATTACAGCGCCATTGAAATCAGCCATAGGGTCACTAACACTGTACGATGAAGAAACAAGCACGTATGACAAATCCACCAAGGGGGCATCACTATTAAGACCAACGCCAATGATCTCTTGGGACGGTTGCTCCTCCATTGGGGGGCCTTGCGAAAGTTCCACAGCGGATTCAAGTTCCTTCATGGTGCCGTTCATCACATCCGCATTCTTTCACATATCCTCACCAACGATTATCCTTTCCACCACAACCTCCAACGACCGGATCTGAGATGCGAATACAACCTCTTTGTACGAGTTCCAATCATCGTCGCACGAGATTAGCATCAACAAAGCATACAACTTTGAACTTAGCCCAACATCATACCAACCCTCCATTCCGACAACGACCCCGGCCTCATCCCATTCAAAGGTCAACTTAATCCTCGTTAGAAGAGTTCAAAGTCCGTGATTCTCAAAACATAAGCACAGTTACTTCCATGCCAACAAAGTCAGCAACACTCCCCTTTTGGCTAACCGTCCCACCAATACAAACACGTACAACTTTATCCATCTACATCCAACAATGCGAAGAAAAAAATATTGAAAAGTCAGTACTACATGTCATAGGTACCAACTACGCTCAAAAGTAGTATAACCATTCCATACAAGACTAAATAGACATGTCTGGAAGAAAGGTTTCAGAGATGAATTTAGGGTAAGTTCTATAAGTCCAAAAGGCACACAAACAATGCTAAATGAAGAACTGTGCGTCTCGGGTGATTGAACCAATGGTTCTACACATCGATGCAAGAAAAAATTAATGTTGGGTGCCACCCAAATTCCTTGTTTACTAATAGTAACTGTCATCCAAGTTGTGAAAAAGGGCAATTCCCTGACGTTATAGTATCTTAACCCTGCTTGCATTAGGAGTATTTGTTTATTTCTTTAGAAAATCTATTGATCATGGCTAGAACCTTTTTGCTGGACATGTAGGATTTGCCAATCTCATAACATCCACCCTTCCAAAGACCAAACAAGAATAATCTTTTTTGGGTGAAGTTTATTTCTCTAGGGTTAAGGCTTAGGATTGTTCTACAACTAAAACGTCTACAATACAAAAAAGGTGGAACATCTAGAAGAACAATAGATAATAGAAGACAGAATATATGCTACCTCCATATGTTCAACACCATCCTCCTCATTCCAATATAGCAAATAATGGAAATAATTTGCAGTTTTCTTTTCTACAATCACACATTGATCAACATCTATGCCACAAAAATATCTGAGATCTAGGCAACAAAAAAAAGAATTATTTCACAGTGGATGGAGAAGGAGATCGGTTCTTACCTCCACAAGTCCAACGATGCAAGCCGGCGTAGGGGGTTGTGGGGAGAAGGCCGACGCAGGGAGTCGCGGGACCGGTGAGGGGGCCTCCAGGACTGGGGAGGGGGCGCGGGAGGAGGCCGGCGTAGGGAGTAGGCCGGCGCAGGGAGGAGGACGTGGAGGAGGCCGCGTAGGGGGCCAGCGGGAGGCAAGGACGGGGCCTACGAGAGGCGTTGCGGCGAGGACGGATTTGGGGAGGGTGGGGCGGGTAGGAGAGAGGACGCTCGGGAGGAAAAGAGGGATTTGGGGGCAAATGAAGAACGGGTGGACCGGCGGCACCTAAGTCACCATTATCACGTCACGCGAGTTGGCGTGACAAGGATGTCACACCATGAGTATGGGCGTGACAACGGCTACGCGTGCCCTCCACGCTGGCACGACGTGCTGACGAGGCTTGCGTGGCAGGTTTGGCCACGCCGAGGACAGTAGCGTGACAGAATGATTTTGCCACACCGCGTGTCATGGCGTGACTAAAAGGGTCAAAATTGAAAATAAAATTAGCGAGAGATTAACTTTAAAATATTATTAAATAAAAAAATTCTTGGCGCAACCGTGCATTTTGTTGAGGAAAAAATTAGAAAAAAAAAATCGATTATCCAACTCGATTTTGCACTGGCAACTCAAAATCCTTAACTTTGCTTGTATCCAATAAAAATTATTAACTTCGTCCCTAGAAAACCCTTAACTTTTGAAGAAAAAAAAAAAGAAGATATTTGTGTGTGAGAGAGTTTTGACTTGGGAGTGGGCGTTGGCGCAACAAAAATACCCAGCATCATAAGCGTCTCTTAAATGCATTATCTTTTTTTCTGCGAAGACTTAAAAGTATTATCTAGCTCCTCTAAAAATAGCAGCTTCTTTTTTTGCGAGGTATAAAAATAGCTTTATCCAGTAATATTTCATAATTTGTGAAAAGATTCACCCCTTCAGTACTCAGCTGGTTTTCATATGAACATTTTTCGTGGGGTCGAGAGAGAGACATAAAGCTCGTTGAGTGGATAGATAATCAGACATTGCACGAAATGGATCTTACGTCTTTTTTCCCCCATTTCACATGGTTTGACTTCAGAGCATTGCTCGTTGCACGAAAAGCCGTGCCGTTCAGCAAAACACCATGTAGAAACGGACGACACCGTCTGCTCAACAGAAATATGACAGGCGTGCTAGCAGAACGATCAACAGTTCATTATACTTCATACCATAAAACATTGAATATATCACGACATTGTGAGTTCTGATGGAGACACGACTTAATAAGCAACAAGTCCATACAATATACCACTAACCCTAAGGTTGATAAGCTTAAAGGTGTACTCCTAAATTGAACCCATGGTGGTTTCTCTCCAGGATCACTCCTTCCTTCCTCTAAGGACTTCAAACAAATGCATCTACGCAACGCTCCTGTTACATGACATTAGAATGCCGGGCGCCCTTTGGAATCTAATGACGAATTGGAGTGGCTTGACCTTTTCCTTCTAAGGGGCTTCCATGTGAAACTGCTTCCCTGCTGCAAACCGCTGGCGGTGACTTCATCTTCGCCGTCGTCCTCCTTGCTGTAGGGAGAAACTCCAGCCCTTCCTTTTTCAGGTGTCCAGGTTGGGTTGCTTGCACCATCTGCGCTGCTTTCGAGAGATTTTAATATATTCCTCCTATCATGTAAATCAACTTCTTGTATGTCCGATGAATAAGCACTCCGCTTTGCTCTTGGAGTCATCTTTGGAATGTCTTCAATTCCATCATCGGATTTCATCCACTGATCACCAAAAGAGTCAGAATAGACAACCTCCTTCCTACGTCTCTTCGTATTAATCAGAATATTTTGGGATTCATCTCCAATGGGCTTTTCAGTTAAGGTTTCATTTTTGTTGGCAAACACCCACTCCGGAACCTCAATTCCCGCCATAAGCCTTGATTTGTAGTTTTCTCTTTGTCGCCTTTCTTCATCCATCTTCTCAAACAACCAGAATTCATCTTCACTTCGAGCAGCCAAACGATTTATCTCACGCTCGCTAGGGATATCAGTTCCAAGTGAGCTTGTTCCTCTCCTAAGGATCTCCTGTAGCAACGCTCGCCTGTCTTGTGCTGCATAGGGAATCAACATGACAAAATTTCCGTGAGTTCCAACATATGCACGGAAAAGGAAAGCTCGTGGAAAGCTATAAGAATTAAGAAGTTAAGAACAGCACAACAAAGTAGAGCATTAAAACTAACCTGTGGAGGTTGTGTTGAACAACCCAGCCTGGATAACTTTTGCATCAATACCCATCTTCTGTTTTGCACGGTCCAAGATCTCTTCTTCAATTGAGCCAACACTAACAAGAACAAACACGCGCACTTCATTCTTCTGTCCTATACGATGGGCACGGTCTTCAGCTTGCTGGTCCATCTGAGGATTCCAATCACTATCAAAAATAATAACAGTGTCCGCAGTCTGCAAGTTCAACCCAAGGCCTCCAGCTCGTGTGCTGAGAAGAAACAAGAAATATTCTGAGTCCTTCTTATTAAAATCTGCCAATAATCTCCCTCGTTCTTCCGTCTTCGTAGATCCATCAAGCCTCATGTACTTAAAATTGTACATTTGGAGGTATACTTCTAAGATGTCAAGCAGTTTTGTCATCTGAGAGAAAAGAAGAACCCTGTGACCAGTTCTCAGCAGTTTTGGAAGTAGCCGGTCTAGCAATTCAAACTTCCCTGATGATCTAATAATTTCCTCCCGCTGATACATGTTATAATGCTCTACAAACAGGTAGGGATGGTTGCAACACTTCCTAAGCTGCATTGACAGATTTTGTAGAGCCCTTGATTGGTGCCCTGCACATACACAGATATAACAACAAGTGCATGATTGTTTTTAAGCGAAAAATGAGGATAGTGAAAATGCAAGAATGGAACAAGGGCGAGATTACATATTAGAAATACCACCAACACAAAACAGATCCAAATTTACAATGACATTATAGCAAAAGTTTTATAAATTTATGCACTATTCTATTCTCTGAGGACCAGTCAAACATTACAAATTTTATTCAGTCAGAAATACTTCCTCTCCTCTAGGGGGGAAGGGATTAGTAGTACGACATACCAGATCCTAGCACAACCCTTCCGTTGCTCGTGACTTGTTCGTAGTATGCTTTTTGCCACGCAGACAGGTCGCACTTGAGTATTACTTGTGTTTTCACAGGGAGATACTTTTCCACTTCATCTTTCTTCCTCCTCAGCAAAAATGGACGTAAAACCTGGGAACAAAACCAAGAGTGCAATGAATAAATTTTTTAAAAATCCCAAATATAATAATTAGCCATCAGCTCATGTTTCACACACTTTACATGCTGTCATCTCACCAGTTGGTTCCATTCAACCAAAAAGATCAGGATGCCAAGAAAGTGGAGGTATCACATGACAACATGTAAGGGAGTTAAAAGCATTGAATGACTGGGGGAGGTGGATTGGGGCAGCATTACTCACTTGGTGCAAACGATGTATGATTAGTAGCTGTTCCTCGTCATTAAGGCTAACATCACATGCAAATGGTGCATTGAACCATTCCTCAAAATTCTGGGATGAATTAAAAATATTGGGCAGAATAAAATTAAGCAAAGACCACAGCTCTTGTAGACTATTTTGGATTGGAGTGCCAGTCAAAAGTAATCTGCGACGAATCTGATATCTACAAAAAAGTATCAGCGATTTGTAAGTCAGATTGTCTAATGATCCAAACAAATAAACACTTTAGTCCGTTAAGCATGAACAGATAGGTTAATGGCAATCACTTTAAAAGAATGAAGAATACAAGAGATTGCTACAAGAAATTGCAAAAATGAGAGTTGGCAAGTAGCCGTGAAGCAAGCCAGTACTGAAATACTCCCTCCGTTCTTTTTTACTTGACATTTTTTACTTTCCACGGTCTCCAACAGGGGAAAAAACGGTAACCGGCGGTGGGAACCGGGATTCCAAATACCGCTAAAAACTTCAAATTCAAAATTCCGACGATTACATCCCAAATTCAATTTTTTTCAGATGAATTTCGAGCGAGTTTTTCCCGGGTTTTCCGGTTGCCGGCCGGTAACTGTTACTGGCCGCCCGGTGGGATTTTACCTAGTATCGGTATTTTGATCCTTGGTCTCCAAGATGTGACTTTGACCGTTACTTTTTATAACTTTACATTAAGATGTACTTATGAAATCATAATATTATTAAAGTATTTTTAATGACAAATCTACTGATATAATTTTTAAATACAGAACTAAACGTGAAGACAACAAAAATCAGCCTGTCAGACAACAACAATTCAGATAAAACAAACACTTTAGCAACCCCACATTTACTCAGCTCTCACTAGTTTTCAAGTATCAACGAAATGTGAGGATTGAGGAAAAAATAAAGAAAGTCCTACAGTTTATTCTTTAAAGAATAGAGAAGGCAAGGTCTACGTGATAACCTGCCAAGATAAGGTGTTTGAGACCCATTGTCACCTTATTTGAAGAGAAAAAGGGAAGTTTTGTGTGATAACTGGCCAACAGAAGTAGTCTGGTAAATTCACAGGATTTTTTTAGACCTAGTACGAAAAATAAAGCTTAGAGCTTTTGGTGGCTGATACTTCAGGTGGTTATTAGGCCAGTGGGTCATAATTGCATTACTGGCCAGCAGAGCCATCCACGGATAAAAATTGCAAGTGATAACATGTGATCTCAAGCTTTACTAGAATTAAAAATAGTAAACTATGAACAAAACTATACCCAGAAACTAGTGTGCGAGCAAGAGCACATTCATGGTTTTTCAAACGATGCCCTTCATCAACTATCAAATAATGCCAGTGAACCTTCTTCAGGAACTTCTTATCTTTCAGTATCAAGTCATAGTGCGTGAGCAAAACATTAAATTGCCCTCCTCCGAAATTTTTTTCCCTTAGAGACTTCCTCTCATCTGGACGGCCATCATACAGAATTGTCCCAATGCTGCAAAACACAAGCATGTTGGATTTGGGTCGCTTTCATACATGGTAGAATGGAGAATGTACATAGAAATTTAGATTATGCACATTCAAGTGAAACAGCACCTGGGAGCCCAAGTTTTGAACTCAATAGACCAATTTGGTAGTACTGCTTTTGGAGCTATTATTAAGTGTGGTCCAGCGACATCCTTCTTTTCCACTAGATAAGCAATCAAAGCTATGGTCTGAATTGTTTTCCCCAAACCCATTTCATCAGCCAGAATACCATTCAAATTGTTGTTGAATAAAGAAAGCATCCATTGGAGGCCCTCTAATTGATATGGTCTTAGTTCCCCGCCTTCAAGAGCTGATGGTTGTTCTGTTACCTGTAAATTTAAAGGAGCACAAAGAAACATTAGTTGCACCAGAAGCTGCTACAGAGCACTACAAATTGTACCTTGTAAAAACAAAAAGGGAAAATTCAAATTAACAGAACACTATAAACGCCAACTAGAAATGGATATTGAATCAATTAACAATGGAATATTCCATTTCTAGACCCTTGAGAAGTTTGAAATATCACAAGTATTATTAAAACCAAATATAAACCACCACACTATAAACGCCAACTAGAAATGGATATTGAATCAATTAACAATGGAATATTCCATTTCTATCACAAATATTATTAAAACCAAATATAAATCACCACCATCAGTTGATGCAAAGAGGAACTAAAGAGTTTTCTATATCAAATTCCCCACGTTACATGAGAATGCAGGCACTAATTATCAGTAGTTAGGTCCTACAGAATCAAGGATTTTTTTTATGAGAAACAGTAGGGGAGGCCTCTACTGTATACAGAATAAAGGATTCATGTAGAATTCATTTAAATCATCATATTATCTACTAACAGCAGGGAACTCCCCTGTTGTATTCCCTAAAAAATATTATCTACCATCATCACGGATCCAAGGGAAGCATAAACATTAGTGCACCCCAAAAGTTGGCATTCAAATTTATGTCCCACCCAAGGATACAAATCCCGGAACCGGTTGAAAAACCGCCCGGCGGCCGGTAACGATAACCGACCGGTCACTGGAAAACCGAAAAACGGCTGAAATTCGAAAACTGGAATTTGAATTGAGCTTTTGAAACCGGTTACCGCCCAAAACCGGAAAAACTGCTTGAAAAAAACGGAAAAACCGGGGGGAAAAAATAGAGAAAACCAGTTATGGGTAATTAGCAATTGGAACAATGCAAATATTAATTAGAAAGTGTTTAATGAAGTAACAATCCTGATACATAAGGAGCTTGATGTCTAATTATAAATTTGTAAGGAGCATAATGTTGTACATAAAACTAGCATGTACTAGTTAGGCTAGATTGTCTAAAAAATGTTGGGACTTGCTCATACAATAATTCAAGCATATTTAGCTTATACAATAGGTAAACTAGCACAAAAAAGGCCTAAACCAACCTAGAAAGTGCATTATGCAGTCATAAATTCAAATTTAAATTTGAAAATTTTTGCCGGTTTTTCATACCGGTCCCCACCGGGTTTTCCGGTAATCGCCGGGATTTAGATCATTGGTCCCACCTACTTCTATAATATTATCATCACATCAAAGTTGTAATCACTAGCTACCAAGCTCTTTGGCACTAGCTTTTTATTTAATAATTACCGATACAGTGGTCAATAAAAACTGTGCAACCCAGTCCCAGAAGATCCAACAATTTCTCAAGCAATGAATCAGTAAAATATATGGGTAAAAAGTGAAGCTTTGGTCTACCTTCTCTTCAATGGAATGGACAGTAGAATCAAGCCTATGGCCTGCATTAAATTTACTATCATTTGCAGAACCAATATCTGCATCATCGTCTGAAGGAGACTCCTCAGGGGATTCACTCTTGAGGCCTGAGATTTGAGAACAGTCATCAGATTCTGACCCTTTTGGCGCTTCAGAGCCATCAGGCCGACTAACATGCTCAGCATCTTTTTGTCGCTGTACAGCTTTCCCAATTCCTTCAAGAAGCTCATTTGTTTTGTCAAGGAGCATTTTCAGGCGTTCATTCTTGCTCTCCTCAACCATCCGCATATACGCTTCTTGGTCACCTGCTTTCAAAACTTGCAATCTACTTTTTTCAAGCCGGGTGATACGTTGACGTGCTCGAACATGCCATGCCTACGTTCAGTTAGTATAAAGGCTCACAAAAACTTAAACCGACAAATCCAGGAAAGGAATATAGATAGGAATAAATGAATATAATAACCTAAGAAATGTAATATACTGTGAAAAAATACAATGATGTAGTAAGAAAGTAGCAAACAAGATGGTAAACATCTTCTCTTGAGGCTCGACCATACCATCCACACAAAAATACATTTTCAATTCAGCATTACACCATGCACAATATATTTCATCATCCATATAAAACATTTCACTTTTGTTCTTGTGATTTCATACATGCTATTTGAAATCTTCACCTTTAATAATCACCAGCAGCATCAGAAATATTATTCAGAGATATGGCATTAGTTTACTGAGGCAAGACCATTTCAGATAGACCAATGGATAACACATAAACAAATTTTAGAGTTATACTAAAGAAGCATTCGCCCATATGGGAGAGTCATCAAACGGTACTGTAGACATATTAATAGAGTGTGAGCACTGGAGAAAACTAGGAAAGTTTTTTTTCTTAATTTTGGAATCTGTTGATGCTTCGCTCGCACCTACCAGAAACAGAGAATGTCAAACTATCGCTATTAACAAAGAACACATGTTTCAACAATGTCACAAGATACAAGAGAAGATAAGTGCAACCTAGTTATCGAAACCAAAGAATAACTGGACCAATATATGGTGAGCTAATGTTCCCACAGGACAAAATTAGGTGGTGTCTCGAGCATCTTGTTTGCTAATTTCAAAATAAAAGAACATATCAACCCATACCAGAACTCCGTCATTCCGTGGCTTTCTTCGTTTGTAAGTAGCCGCTAATTGCAACTGATATTCCCTAGCAGCGTTAAGAATTTCTGTAAAAAATTTCCTCTTCCTGATCTCTGCTTGGTTCTTTTCCTCCTCTTCAAGTCTTGAGATCCTCTGAAGTTCAGAAATAACCACACACACAAAAATTGTGATTTCAACTTTACATAAATTATCAAAAGATATATGATACAAAACCTCTGTGAATCTCTTTTTGCGGTGGATATCTTCAGCATCCATTGAAAAACTATCTCCAATACCATACATGGTAAAAGGGTATCGTATCCGCATCATCCCCCAGTCAAACAATTGTCTTTCAGGATATGCACATTTCTTGCGTAACCAGTATTCTGCACTGATATCGGACCGCACTTTCCTCTGTAAGTCTAATAACTGCATAAGTATATGAATAATCAGCAAACATCAATAGGGTAGCATACTGCCAATATTACATTTCTACATATAGACATGTGGAAGTTATACACTTGTTAAGCTTCGCTTCATATGTGATAGTTTCAAATAGACATAGTATCTGACGAAACAGAAAAGCAGCTGCCTAAAGGATACTTGGCAGTTGATACTACTACTTTCGGTCCAACTTACTTCTTTTTAGCAAACAAGATTTGGTGCACAACTACTTGCCGTCTTACATTTTACACTTTCAGGTAACTCATTCCTAAAATGGCCTTCTTAAGTAATGACAGCTATAAAGTGGAACTTTGAACAGATTTTCTCATCCTTCTACAGTTATTCATCAAGTGTATCATCCACAATGTTTTCTCTACATGATCGTCACATCAAACACTAAAACTAATTTGCGCAACTTGCATATATATACTTTATATATAGGTCTAATCCATGAAAATGTAACGTTTCCGAGTTGTTTGATAGAATAATGGGCCAGCGTTGTGATATATAACCAACATCTTTCACCTTGCAATTGCAACATTTATCAATGGTACAACCATCATCTGCACAAGTCTTAAGATGGTCAGGGCAAACAAGAAAGCAGCCACTGAACTGGAAACATACAAACAGCAGAACAAAGCAATGCCTGCAACGCAATCCTTCGTTCTAATATATATCGCATTTACCTTTAGCCCATACAATTCAAGCAAACACTTCATTTGCAAATCTTCACCCCTGGTAGATGGCAACCCTGGTATATAAAAACAAATGAGATTTCCACTGGTGTAAATATCTGATTAAACAACTAGTTTTAGAAAAGCCGAGCAGTAAAGAAGTTCTAAAAGCAGCTGACAAAAAATGCAATTACAGGTCAATTATATTTGACAATTGACATATACTCAATATCCAATAAGAAGTGGACAGCATCCCATTTGTGCAATAGATGCTAAAAATAAGTTTCAAACATCTGGACCGTCAACAGGAAAATGCATCTAGGATTCTAAGAAAATCAAACACAACAATGTCACTCTAAGTTTGCAGATTTTCCGCCTTTTCAGGAGGTGAATTGCAAATTTAACTTTTTCGTAAACCAAGCTTAGCAAAGCCCCAGAACCCACCAAAAAAAGGACTAGGGCCAAGGTCGGGCCAGGGACCTTGATAAGGCCGGAGATGTAGTTGACCCAGAAGGCCGGAAACCCAGCCAACCCAACCAGGTTTTATGAGACCAGAAAGACAAAAGCAGGTTAAGTACGAAAGCTAAAAAGAATGCCTTTCTAAAAAAAGTAATGTAACTCAGAGAATCAATCAGGTAACAAAATATTAAAGGAGTTGATATATGACCTTCGAGTTCAGCTAACCGATGCTGGATGGAGGTATTGAAGCGTCCTTCTTTTAGAGCGGTCAATTCTGAGTAAGACATGTGTGTTCTTTGGTTCTTGAATATGGCATCTTCAAGCTCTTGAATCAAGGTGACTCCCTATAAGGTAACAGATTTAATATCAGTTAAAAACGTAGAGGCAAAGGCCAGTCAGAAGCATATTAACAAGCACTTCACCTCGACCAAACCAAAAGGGAGTAAGAAGTAAGCACTTCTACCGATTTACCACAGTGACTGTATGGTACTTGACAACTACACCACAAACAAGTAAGGCAACTCAACACATAAAGGAACTAGGAAGAGAAGCAAAATGTCTCATTGTTTCATCCAACGCTCAGGCAAAGCACCCCTCGTTTCGGACAGTTGTAGCTCATTTTTTACAATTTCATGAATCCACACCAAATGAATACCAAACAGCCCAAAATACTGTATTTTAAAGGAAGCTAAGCATTGCTGATTCCACCGCATCAAAATGTGCAATCATCCATTATTCCTCAAGTAGTTAAGTCATCTCAACCGAGCCACAAACAAGCTAAATCTAGCACCAACCTTATCAGCTCCAGAATAATCAGGCCAATCTGTCCTAACCATACCTCCACACAGTGAAAACCGAGACCTTACCACCCAGAGAAATTCACAAGCTCTCGCACAGGAGCATCTGTCCCGGTGCAAACCGCGAAAGCTAATGCTCCCAATTGCGCACCAAAACATGCGTTCCAAGTCCAATCCACAATCCCCAGCACGAATCGCACTCTAACCCCCAACAATACTCGGGAAACCCTAGCAACATCTCGGCGATTTCACAAACCCTAAGTGCATCCCGCACCGAACCAAACCCCAGCATCACAGAGAGCATTAATCTAGTACACGACGCCGGAGAGCCCGACCGAAAGGGGAAGCACCGCAAAAATTGAAGAATCGCCCGCACTCACCTCGGCCTCACCGCCAGCGTCCGCGAACTCCCCCTCTCCGTCCCCGACCGCCAGCGCGTCGTCGTCCCCTTCCTTGTCCCCTTCACCTTCCCCCGCGCCGCCGTCGTGGTAGATGGACGAGACGGCCTGCAGCACGGCGGGGGGGAGCGGGAGGTTGCGGGAGAGCAGGTTGAGCGCGCCGATGAGCGTCCTGGCCTGCTCCGCCGCGCCGCCGCCGCCGGCATCCTCGGGGCCCACGGCGGGCGGGGGAGGGACCGCGTCCACGGAGGCCGCCATCACTAGGGTTTCGCAGCGCGCCGCGTCCCGACACGCGAGGCGGGGCGGCGGCGAAGCTCCCCCTCCCGGGTTCAAATCGGAGCGCGGCAACGGTCGATTATTTCCTCCGCTCGCTTTTGCGGGGGTTTAATGGGGTGTTTCTTTTCGCGCTGCTGTGTAAGAGCTTCCCTTCGGCTCCGATCGATCGCGCCGCGGCTGCCTGGGCTTCGGGTGGAGAATTTTAGGTTCGTTTTTCCTTTTATTTTTGTTACTTCTTCTGGGAATATATATACTGGATTGGGTTGACGGTGGACGGGTGGGGTCCAATTTCGCGGTGGGCTTCGGATCGGATGGTGCGTCCGGGCTGTTCCAAGTAGGGCAGGGCCGCAAGCAGGCCGGGCTAAGCCCAGGCCCGTAAACCTAGGACCAGGTCCTCCCAAACCATTATCTCTACTACTTAAGATAATGACTTGGTAGTCGTTCGTCCTCTCCTCCCTTATCTAACCCGTCCGTATACAACATAAAAAAATGCTACGAATCCATGAGTGGGACCACCGTGCCAGCCCCACCCTCGCCCCTACTACGCGCCCTTACCATCGCATCCACTCTTGCATCGCTTCTGCTCCTTCTATCTTTTGTATCAAACCTATCGTCATTTCTCCTCTCTCTCTCTCTCTCTCTCTCTCTCTCTCTCTCCACACACAAACCGATGACGATCGACACTGGCGGGGCGACGCCGCTGCGATGACTAGCCATGGCGAGCAACGACAGCGCGGTGGCTGGCCATAGAGGGTGACAGAGGGAGGCAGGACATCTTCACCGCCGGCGACTCTTGATGTTGGCACGGTGGTCACCTCCTTCACCATTGAAGCCCTACCCTTCTCCACCGTCGATGACTCTGGATATAGGTATGACGGCTCCGGATTCGTCGTCTCCACTCTCCACCCTTCCCGCGGCCGGATCCGATGTCGTCTACCCCTTCGTCGGTCGGATCCGGTCCTCCTCTCGTCTCTGGCGTCTTGTGCACTCACATTCTCCTCTAACGCCATCGTATCTGTGATGGATCCCGCCCCTTTGCGCCTGCCGCTCCTCGCATTCGCCTATAACACTACTGCATTTGCGAAGCTCCACGCCCTCTTTGCTAGCCATTCCTCTCATCTACATCGTCGCAACCCCTAATAATCCCCACCTCCTACCACTGCACAACATCTCGCACCGACCCCACCTAGCGAAATCAACCCCCGACACCTCTGCCTCCGCCTCCGCCCCTCCCCAAGGCTCGCGTCACTACAAGTGTCACGTCGCCCAACATCTAGCCATCGTCCCCCATCTATCGATACGGATGACACACATCCAACCACTGAGCTCATGATGTTGCACCCAGCTTCCTCGACCGTACAACACGTTCCTTCCAACTGCCCAGGTTGAGTGCACGATGGTTGAAAACGATAACGAGCGTGCGTGCTGGATGGTTGCATCCTTCCACACTACAAAAGGGTGTAGTTCTTCTTCCCCTTCTCCTTCTACGGCCACTTCCCCTTCCCCTTCTCCTTCTCCACACAAAAGAGCGAGGTAATACTACCCTCTGTTCTCTTCTGTTGATTGCCATGCTTGCTTACTTGGATTTTCTTGCTCTTGATGTTTTGCTTTCTTGTCAGTTGAATGTGGCTCGAGGTCGGATGATCAAGAAACAAAAGAGCTACTACCACAATTAAGTTGGTTGCATCCTAGCCAGGTGAGGGAAATTTATTCTTTTGTTTCCCTCAAAAGTTTTATATGGTGATAAATTACCACAAGGTTATCTTTTTTTAGTAAGGTGATAAATGACCAAATAACTAAGAATATACAGGTATATCAAGTTATCAACTATGCAAAACCAACTTTGTGATTTGTGAACACCTTTGTTGTTGTTTTAATTGCACATTTTTATATTCGTCTAATTAATGTGGTACAATGTGTAGAACATTACATTAGTACACCTTGGCTGTATCTGACATCCCCACCTTCCCACGTCGCGCTGCTACCTCCTGCCTCGCGGGTTTGGTTTCTAAATCATCCCGTCAAAATTATTTGCTTAACTCCATTTGCTTTGCAGCACATCGGTACGAGAATTCATAGTTTCAGACCATCCCGGGATTTCAGCTTGCTCGTCGCTCCCTTTTACGAGCCTCTGTGTTATGACGTTCCTGATTTCTTCCCTTGTGGACAAGCTACTGTCAGCAGTTAGTATTTTTTTTTTGGTTTCCACTTAAATAGCAGATGTGGGGGTGTTTGGAACGGCTGTGTTTTTATGAAAAACGGCTTCCGGCTGTGCTGTAGAGCTTTCCGGCTGCGGGTTGAACGGCTAGGCTTTTTCTGGTTTGGTGTTTGACTATCTGGCTTTTAGGTAGACTACTTGCAGCTTCCAAGATGAGAAATGTCTAAACTCCCCCTGAGAACAATAATGGCTTGTTTGATGTCGTTTAACGCAATTAACAATATTTTATGATATTTAATGACATTTAACGGTAGCTAATGATATTTGACGACAGCTAATGGTAGTCAACGATAAGTGCACGATAACTAACGCCATTTGACGACAACTAACAATAGTTAACAACAAGTGACGATAATTGACGACATTGACGATAAATAACGACAAATTGACCCAATTAATGTAAATAACGACAAAATGCAATAAATAAACATAATAAACAAATTATTGCAGTGCATAATTAATACAATAAATTATTACATAAATAAATCCAATTATTACATAAATAATTCATGCCCCCTCCACTTTTTTCCCAGGCTTGGGACCGACATCGACAGTGTTAGGCACGCCCACCCCCACCCTTTACAACAAATGAAAATGCTATGTTGTGCTAGACAAATGATAATCAATATCATAAATAAAACTCAAATTTGCACCTAGCAGACAAATGAAAGAATATATGAAGATGGGAAAAAAAACTCTATTTATGTCCTTAGTTTCCATATGCAAAGTCAGATATGCAAGGTATAACCTACAAATCCATGCCAACATAATTTAAATTTTGATAATGCTTAGTCAATCAACAATTCCATGGCATACATGAGTAGCAGCAATTTTAACAGCGTGAACACTAAAAAATTTAACCACTGCAATCATTATTCTGAAATTCATCTGAAGGCAATTATAGACAATTTTTTATATAGACACAAACATTGAACATTGCATAGCAAGCACAAGGCAACATTTCCATGGACAAGAAGACAAGTAATAGAAAGCACAAGCATAAGCACAAATTTTGCTAGGAATCCTCTAGCAACAATCCAAAGCCTAGCAAATCCGTAGTCGTCATCATCACCAGCATCTCGATTCATCTGAAGCATCAATCAACATCCTAGCATCTCATTTCTCAAATGAAATGAAGTGAAATGAAAATATCTCAAGTCAACTATACATAGTTCATAAAACTTGCAGATCATACATTCATTAATCTATAATGAATCAATGGCCATTGAAAAATTCGTACTAGCAATTGAATGCATGAATTGTTCTAATGTGCAATTGGAAGGTAGATAGTTACCATCTCGATCATCAAAATGGACAACACACAAACAAGCTTGCATACCCTGTGCTTATAATCACACATACATGCGAGTGGGGAGGAGGAGGGGCGGTGACGCCGGTCCGAGAGGAGGTGGGGGCCGGCGCTAGAGGAGGAGGAGGGGCGACGCGGGAGGAGGTGCGCCGGAGGAGAGGCGACACGGGAGGAGGTGCGCTGGGGAGGAAGGAGGTGGAGGGGGGCGTCGGGGAGGAGGCCAGTGGGGAGGAGAGCGCCGGGGGTGGAGGGAGCCGGGGAGGAGGAGGGGCGACGCCGACGCAGAAGGAGGTGGGCCGGTGGGGTGGAGGAAGAGGGGCTTGGGGGCGCGGGGGGAAGAGGAGCAGGAGCGTGCGAGGGAGGAGGGAGCCTTGCGGCCGTACGGGGGTTATATGGAGTGGCATTCGGCGGGTAAATAACTTCGAACATTAGGGGTAAATATGAAACGGGGTTTGCGAGAAGTGGCGGAAGGCCTCTCGTGGTCGGCTTTCAGCTTCAATACGTTGTTTGAGAAGCGGCCATGCAAAGCGATCATAAAAGTCGACCCATTTGGAACGACTTCCGCTTTTTCGCAAAAGCCGAAGCGGCCGCCCAAACAGTTCGCATCTTTCCACCGGAATCAAACTAATAAGCTATTTTATTTCCACCAGAATCAAACAAACAAGAGGTGATTGTTGCCTTCCCAGGCCCTTTGGTAGCTTATAGGATGATGCAAGTCTTAACTCTTGGAGTTGGAAGACATGTTACTTTAATGACACTAATTATGTTTTTCTTTCCAGTTTTGGTTGTGGTTTGTGCACCGCTCGGTTGATATATGTGCCTCTTGGGACATTGTTATCTAATACATGGCGTAAACGCAGGCAGCTTACATCGATTGCTCAGGTGTAGGTTAGTGCTCTCTTGTGCTATATATCGTTTTATGCGGCCTCATAATTGTTTTTTGATTCTGCATTAGGCAACCCCCTTTACTTATTTAAATGATTCTATTCTATTCTATTTCATCTATTTATTTTTTAGAAGCTTCTACGACTGAGGGTAATGGGCTACTAGATGTACCATTACAGGACCACTGCGATGACTTCCCTACATACTTCAGTTTTAGGTTGCAAGAAAGGATAGCGAGCAATTATAGCAGTGGCGAGCGGGAAAATAGCTAGGCGACCATAGTTATTTTACCGCAGGTAATTGTACAATATCCTTTTCAAAATGCTTTCATAAAAGCATAATACAATTTTCGGTGGCAACTAAGGGTGTGTTTGGTTGGATAAACCAGAATGAATGGGATAGGATAGATGTGATCGTCCTGGATGGAATGACATATGTATGCTGTTTGGTTGGTTGTATGAGATGATACACAAATATATTTGGTTGGTTGTATGAGATGATCTATGATAGTATGGAATGATGTTTGGTTGAGGGGATGAGATTGGTTTGATAACCTCCTCCTTACATGGGTGAGATCACTTCCATAATTTTTTTCCTTTTCTTTCTTCCTTTTTTTTTTCTTTCTCATTTCCCCTTTTCTTCCATACTGCTTTGCCGACCGACAATCCTCTTCTTTTCTTCCTCTTTCTTCCACCAACGTTGCTTCTCTTTTGCATCTCCCTTCGCCGCCGCCTCCCTAGCGTCGCCGCCTCCCCGCCTCCCCAGCGCCATCGCGCCTCACTTCCCCGCCGCGTCTCCCTGCCTCCCCAACACCGCCTTGCCCAAGATGCCGCCTCCGCCCGGCGTTGTAGTGGTCACCTGAAGCCACACGAGCGAGCAAATGCGATCGGGACAAGGTGGTTCGCCCGATTTTTCCGAACAGGTTGATACATCATTTCGGTAGAATATTCTTCAAAGTTGAATTATCTCATGCGGTATGGATTGATTTCATCCCTTCAACCAAACATAGGGACGGAGCGTATTCGGAACGATCTGATCTAGGTACGAGCTCATCTACCGAATCAAACACACCTAACTCGCGCTCTAGTGAGTATGCACGATCGCACTCCACCTTCTTCCTCCGCACCATCGCCGCTTCCAACTAACCATCACCCCTGCCCCGTCGACCAGCCTCGAGGCCTTCACTACCCATCGCGCCTCCACCGTCTCGCACCACCTCCTCTCCCCGCCGCCGCCCGATTGCCTTGCTACAAGCGAGAAAGTGTTCCCTATTTTTTTTCGAGCATATTCCAAAAGAAGAAAGCCTTTCTGAACTGTACCCATCCGAAAAGGCAACTAGTTAAAAGCCGGCCCACCCAGACGGCGGCGCTCACAGCCCACCCGGCGGCGGCTGCGCCTACCATTACGTCCTTCCCCACCTCTGAGTTGTAGCTGACAACGACACCATTGACTCCCCCGACACCCGCCCCGCACCCCACCCCATTTACCCCCTTCCCCCCGGCACCCAGGCCCCACCATATTAACCCCCTCCCACCGCCACCCTGGCCCCACCAAATTCCCCAGCTTCGCTCGCTCGTCTCCCCGTCCATCCCGAATTCCAGTACTCCCCTCTCTCTGTCTTCTCTCACTCCACACCTCGGATCCCGAAGCTTCGGCTGACGCGGCGGCGGCGGCCGTAGCTTAGGGGTTTAGCGCGGGGAGCTAGGGTTTCGGCGGCGAGGAGGGAGGAGGTGGAGGGAATGGGGACGGCGGGGAAGGGCGCGTGGGTGGTGCCGGCGCCGGCGTACATGGAGGTGGAGGGGTGGGAGGGGGTGGGGGACGACGCGCCGGGGTACAGGTGCGGCCACTCGCTCACGGCCGTCGCGCCCACCAAGGGCCACGGCCCGCGGCTCATCCTCTTCGGCGGCGCCACCGCCATCGAGGCCGGCGCCTCCGCCGGCCTCCCCGGCATCAGTTCGGTGCTCCCGTTTCGCGCGGACGCTTTGCTTGAGCTTTCTCCCTCTGGTATGCTGGTTTTGGGGCTCTAATGGTGGTTTTTTTGGGTCTGAACTGAAGGGCTCGCGGGGGTGACGAACTTTGTGCACTCGTACGATGTGGAGAAGCGCAGGTGGACAAGGTGCGGCCGCTGCTCGTCTTTAGATTTTGCTGTGCTGCTTCCTTAGGAGGCGGAAATTTAGCTCAATTTCGAGTTCTCCTCTTCTTTTGGAGCCTGTCTGAGTCTAATTTCGTAGATTCTGTATGTGTCTGGGTTGTGCTCAATGTCTTGTTGGGTTAAGTGTGGTGAAATCTGTATGTTATGTTTGAGCCCACTCGCAATTGTGTAGAATCATATGCATTCCATCCATTCAGTTGCTTTGCTTAGCATCATTTGTTAAGCGGGCGGGACAGATTCAAAAAGTTGGATTAAATTCTACATGGCTGCAGGTTACATCCAGTTGGAGATCCTCCGTCGCCGAGGGCTGCGCATGCTGCAGGTTCTGTGGGCACGATGGTTGTTTTCCAGGTATTAGGAACTTGGGATCTTTGAATTTCGATTTGGCGCCGGCCAACTTAGTTCAGCTGTGAGTGATGCAATGTTGGTGTAGGGTGGGATTGGACCAGCGGGGCACTCAACAGATGATCTCTATGTCCTTGACCTTACAAACGACAAGTTTAAATGGCACAGGTGAACGGCAAAGATACTACTTTTGTTTGTTTGTGGACGCGCTTTCCTTTTTTGGATTGATCGTTGCATGGGGATGTGATGTTTCCATTTCTGCCATTCGATGCAGGGTTGTTGTTCAGGGGGCTGGGCCTGGTCCTCGCTATGGTCATTGCATGGATTTGGTTGCTCAGCGTTACCTTGTGACAGTCTCGGGAAATGACGGTTAGCTGTTAGCTGCAAAATTCGCTGAATTGTATTTCTGCAATAGTTACCATGGCACTACACTTTCTTACTATTTTATGGAAGGACACTTTATTTTGACTAGCAACACCCTTTTATGACGTTATACACTTATACCTGTGCTTGTTGGTTAGACGGTTACTGTTCTCCACAATATGTAATCATATACATATAATTCTCCCAAAATAATGACAGTTTCAGACAAAAGAGAAATTAGAAGAGAAAATTGGGTATAATAATTTCACTTGTATTTGTTTAATTTGTAAAAATAAACTTGCAACTGGAATAATGTTTAATTGGGGAAAATCTCTTTGATAGGAAATAGATTCAAACATTTTCAGTTCTCCGTCTGTCAGTAACAAAGCTATAGTTTACTTATAGCTTATGATTATAGTTCAGTTAAGTGGTGTTACCCTGTTAGATATTCTACTTTTCAAGTAGCCTGAAGTCCCGAACCATTTGAAGATGTTTTACGAGTTGCTTATTTCTGGCCTTCTTATGGGATCAAGATTAGCAAGTCTGATACAGCTTATCGATCTTGTCAAATGATGCATCTTTTGGTACAGGAAAGCGGGTCTTGTCAGATGCTTGGGCTTTGGACACAGCACAGAAACCATACAGGTGGCAGAAACTTAGCCCTGAAGGCGATAGACCTACGGCGAGAATGTAAGTCAACCCATGCACTTTAGAGAGTGGGAAAATCAACTCACTGCTCATTGTTGCATATATTATTTTATGCTATTTTATTTTTATTCCAAATATCTGTGGGCTTTTTGCCACTTCCGCCTGAAGTTAATCAGACCACCTTGTTGATCGACAGACTACCATGAGGTTAATTATTATAATTTTTTGGCTTTTGTTTGTGCAAACTGCTCCAGCTTCCAATATTACTCCATTTTGGAAATTCTTGAATCTTTGTTGGGCTTATTTTCTTACTGTATATATGAGCCCTGTCAAAAGAAAGAAAGAAAAACTGTATAAACAGCCTGTGTTTTTTCTTAAATTCTGGTGTTCTATCTTACGGGCATGTTAGGGTTTGCTTTTCTGTTTTTTTTAATACTTGATACTGGAATAGACTTTCACACATAATAGTATGGTAATTATCTCCCTCTAAAACAAATAGCATGGTATTTATGGTGGAAAGTTACAGTTGCACTGCATAAATGCCATGGGGCGTATGCAGAATGTAGTACTTAAATGCTACACGCTTTAAATGTCTAACTGCACTTAAGGTCTTTAGGCATTGCGGCTGCATTGAATTTTAACTGTTTTTATAAATCTTCAATGTCTTACTTTTGGTTGGTTTTAAATCACTATAGGTATGCTACTGCTAGTGCACGCTCGGATGGCATGCTTTTACTTTGTGGTGGAAGGGATGCTTCTGGGATGGTACAATCTTCTGCTTTTGTTACTGTTTGATAGGTCTTAGGCCCTATTTTGTTTGTTATGGTGTTATATTTCAATGTTTAGCTCTGGTCTGCTAATGTGAGACTCTTGTGTGTATATATGGTAAAAATGTGAGACTTTTGTATGTATATATGTAATACCTTCATGTCCTTGAAAAATCACCCTTACATTAGTTAGTGATGGATTTATATCCCTAGGATAGCTCCTACATATTTACAAGTTATGCCATTTTTCAAATCTCACTTCATAATGTTCTATCTTCTGAACGTTAGAGGGGGAATCATTTCTTTTTTAAAAAAAGTAAAAATAGGTTAGTAACACTGCAAAGAAGCAAAAGTAGAGAAATAACATTGTAAAGGAGTTTGACTACTAAATGATGTGTTGACATCGATCACTGTTTGTTATGGAAAATAGCACTCATGTGGGTAAAATGATGTTGTTGCCCTCCTCGTCATGGAGCGGGCCCGCAAGTACTATAGTGTGTTCTGCATCGCACGGCATTGTAACATGCACTGTTCACATCTGGTACTGTAGTGCATCAAGGCAGTGGCTCCCACGCTAGGGTTAGGAAGGCGTTATCTTGCCAATCAAATTATCTAAATATATGATTAGTTTCCTAGAATAAGGATTAGTTATGTCAGGTCCTGAGAGAATCTGGCTTAGAAATGGAACAAGATAGCTGAAATTTGAGGAAATCAGAAGCAATAGAACTAGGGTTTCTAGCTACTTTACTCTAAACTAAGAACACTAGAATATGCTTTGTCTTTCTTGCTTTTCCATTCACGAAGCAGAGCCATAAAAAGCCATGGTTTTACAGCTGAGTTACATCGAAGTAACAGTAAAGATGAACTGGAATTAAACTGAATTAAAACCAAAACAACAAGCTAGCTGACATCTACAGGGAATCACAGTAAAATACTGAAAGCATCGATGTCCCTAAGATCTCACTTAAACATCCGCACGTCCATCACCACCGTTCATTGGCCTTGTAAATGAAATCGCCGAAGCGTTCTGAAGATTGCCGACTTCTTATGTCAGCCGCATCAGCCACAAAACTCTGAAATTTCTAAACATTTCAGTCTCGCTACTTCCAGGTCCTGACAAGTTATCTGGAATATCAATTTGTTTCTAAAGGTTAGTTTCCCATTAGTCCATCCTTTGTATAAGGATGAATATTGTAAGCATCATATTCATGTAAGGAAGAATGTATTGGAAGTCTCCCCAGTCTACTGTCTACATCTTTCTTCCTCTGTTCCTCCCCATCAAGCCGTTGCTGTCCGGTCTCTTTCTGTAAGGTATTTATCTAATGAACTAAGATTCATATCACTCCTGGTGTTTTGGTGGCTGTTGGAGAAGCTGTGCAAAAGAGGCAGAGGCACAGAGGAGATCATGGTGGCGGAGGATCTTGCCTTGGCAACCAAGGGGGCGGCTTCCTGGGGCAGCAGCTGGACAGGCAGGCATATTGGCCCAGGAGGAAGATATGAGTTTGGGTATTTGTGTAAATTTTAAAAAAGAATCCGAAGGAATATTCCACATAGTGTTATCTCCATAATAAACAGTGGTTTTGATGTCATTTAGCAGTCAAGCTCCTTTTCAATGTTACTAGTATTTCTCTAATTTCACTTCTCTGTGATGTTAGTAAGCTAAGTAAATATATCTATAACAATTGTTACATTGCAAACAAATTGCAGCTATGCAAATGATTTCTAATTCAGTGGAATTATGTGTGTGGTATTGTATCTCAATTCTTAAGATGGGTTAATATTGTAAAATGGGGGTCTTATATTTTGGGACATGCTTGGTGACTACTGGAAGTTTAGAACTGCAAAACTGAATTCCCTTTAGGGTTGCTCGATGGTTCTTAGTTTTGATTTTTGTTTGAAGCATGAGATGCTGGTCGAACAGGAGGTTCTAAGATATTTTGTCTATGTCATTAATTTGTTATATGACTATACGTTGATATTGATCTGATGGTAATTGCAATGCATTTGCAGCCACTTTCTGATGCCTATGGACTACTAATGCATACAAATGGCCAATGGGAATGGACTCTAGCTCCAGGGATATCTCCATCTCCAAGATACCAGCATGCAGCTGTAAGTTACCTAGATGCGTGATAGCTTAATTTCTTATTTTGTTTATGACTAATCAATGTCCAAGTCCAACTGATGTGGATATTTTCTCCTGATAGAATCTATTGATCTCAACAATGAATCTGCTTGTTCTTGAAAATGCTGCCTTCCTTATTGCTCTAATTTGTTCACTACTTCACTTATGTTTGTATGTTGGTTTGCTGTGCTTCTCCTGACTGTCCTAAGTTTTTAGGTCTTTGTTGGTGCTCGGTTGCATGTTACTGGTGGTGTCCTTAGAGGAGGGAGACCTATTGAAGGAGAGGGTGCAATCTCAGGTGAGTGTATCTTCTTTTATCTCCATTACATTCAGATATGTCTATTTACTCTCTTGGACTCGCTCCATTACATTCAGATATGTCTATTTACTCTCTTGGACTCACCGTACTACACTTTCTGAAGTTCTGGACACTGCTGCTGGAGTTTGGTTGGATCGAAATGGCATTGTGACCTCTCGCACTTTAAAGTCTTCAAATGAGCACGATGCTTCTTCAGATCTACTTCGTCGTTGTCGTCATGCAGCTGCTTCTGTTGGCTCTCATATATACATTCATGGTGGTCTGAGGGGAGGTAACAGATACTGGATATCATTTTGGTGCTTTTCTGCCTCTTGTTGTGTTGTTTCATCTCAAAACCAAGAAAACCTTTTCAAATGACAGCATTATCATTGTTGTCTGTACTGTTTTTTCCTTTTGTAGTCACTAGATGGCACTACCATATTGAAGTTTGTTTCGGAATGGAGTGGGTTTGGCACCTTGATATGTTTAGTGTAGACACTCCACACATGTTCAGATAATCAGATTCATAATCTGGCAGATAATTACATAAATTGCAACATTTCATCTGAACTACTGCAGCATTATCGTAGCAAGATCCTAATATTACGTAATAATAGGATCTCCTATGTATAGCAATGCCCTGAGATTTTTTAAGCAATTGGTTGGGCAGATGGGCAAATGTTCTGCTCCTCATTTCCATTAGTTTGTATTGTTACATTTCAATGTCAGGTTTGGATTATCCCAAGTGCATTTTTTGGCATGATGATTGATGCATCACCAAATTTGTGCCGCTGAAATCTGATACAAGTTCTTTTCCAACAGATATCCTCCTTGACGATTTTCTTGTTGCCGAGAATGCACCTTTCCAATCAGAAATTACTTCATCTATGTATGATGATGATAGAGTCCCAAGGGCGGGAAATCAAAACAGAAATCATAATTTTCATTCAGACTCTCCGTCTGTCCAGCAATCTACAAGACATGAAACAGCTTCTGGTTTCAGGTTTTTTACTCATCTTCTCTAGTGCTTGTAAAGTTCTTGTATTTTTGTGAAAGCTAAATAAGTTTTCCATGATTTCCAGCACGGACAAGAAGTCAATTGACATGTTGACAGAGGCTTCAGCTGCCGAAGCTGAAGCTGTTAGTGCTGCATGGCGAGCTGCAAAGGAAGCATCTGCAGCGTCTTCAGAAGACAGTCTTTCAGAGGGAATAGGATCTGAGTCCCCACTGAGTGAAACTTCACCAATGCCTGAGGATTTAGATGATGGAGACTCTCTGGAACCAGATGTGAAACTGCATTCTAGAGCAGTATGTATTTTGATAATTTTTCTTCCCATTTTCATTCTTAAATTGAATATTGACAAATCATCCTCACAAAATTAGTTGGGGGTGGAAAACAATCCTTTCTTTAGCATTTAAATTTTAAAGCATCTCAAAGGCAATTCTCCAATTGCTGTGAAGTTTATGATTCTATTTGCAGAATTTGCTGGGAGTGTCTGGGTAACTTTGTCAGTAGAAATTGCTTCAATCAGAGTAGCAATTTACCTCAAGAGAAATTAATTCAATCCTATATGGTAGCAATATATATGTCCTCTGTAATCTACTAAGCTTCTGTTCCCCCTGCTCATGCACTTCTATACTAATTTCCTCCTGTAAGCAATTTACCTCAAGAGAAATTAATTCAATCCTATATGGTAGTAATATATATGTCCTCTGTAATCTACTAAGCTTCTGTTCCCCCTGCTGATGCACTTCTATACTAATTTCCTCCTGTACTTAGTTAAATGTTTTGTGGGACTTTTTTCCTCAACTATAGGCTGGACAAATAACTTGAATGAGTTTGGGTGTTTTACCTAAATGTTTCTGTGTGGTTTCCTTGTGAGTGCAGCTGTTTTACTTCATTTAAGTTGTATATTTTGCCGATTTCGATCAAGTTACTGGCTTACTGCAATTTAATGATCCTGATTTCCCGATCTTCCATGTCGAAGGTTGTAGTTGCTAAAGAAGCAGTAGGAGATTTAGGATGTTTGGTCCGACAGCTTTCACTGGATCAATTTGAGAATGAAAGCAGAAGAATGCATCCTTCGAGCAATGACCAGTCATATCCATCGAAAAAATCATTAAATAGACAAAGATCCCCACAAGGTTTGCATAAGAAGGTACGATCCCATCTTTAATTTCTCTTAATTTGTGGGAGGAATTATTTTACTTACAATGTTTTGTTACAGGTTATTTCGTTCTTACTTAGGCCAAGGAATTGGAAGGCTCCTGCTGATAGGACCTTTTTTCTTGACTCTTACGAAGTTGGCGAGCTATGCTATGCTGCTGAGCAGATTTTTATGCAGGAACCAACTGTTTTACAATTAAAAGCACCAATTAAAGTATTTGGTGATCTTCATGGGCAGTTTGGGGACCTAATGCGCCTTTTTGATGAATATGGTTTTCCGTCAACTGCTGGTGACATAACGTAATTGCTCCTGAATTTTGTTTTTTCCTTTTTGAAAGCATAGCTGAAACTAGAGTTCATTAAAAGTTTTGAAATATTCTTTTATGTACATTTTATCATCATATTCCGCCATAAACATTGAACTTATGTTTTTTCCTTTACGTAACACACTTGCTTTTCTTTTTTCAGGTATATCGATTATCTCTTCTTGGGAGACTATGTTGACCGAGGTCAGCACAGCTTGGAAACAATGACGTTGCTTCTTGCTCTTAAAGTGAGTAGTGATTTCTGGTACCTCAAATGTGTTTGCTGTTGTTGCAACACTGTTTTGTATAACAGCTAGTTCTGAGCCATTTTAAACACATTTTGCAGATAGAGTACCCTGAAAATGTCCACTTGATTAGGGGAAATCATGAGGCTGCTGACATCAATGCTCTTTTTGGCTTCCGCCTTGAATGCATTGAGAGAATGGTAGTTATGATAGTGCTACATATATTTGTCTGGATTGAACTATTGGGCGCATTAGTTGACTTAACTCTTTTATGTAGGGTGAAAGTGATGGTATATGGGCTTGGACTAGATTCAATCAACTGTTTAATTTTCTTCCACTGGCTGCCATGATAGAAAAGAAAATAATTTGCATGCATGGTGGCATTGGAAGGTCAATAAACACTGTGGAGCAAATTGAGAAACTTGAACGGCCTATCACAATGGATGTCGGATCTATTATCCTCATGGACCTTTTATGGTACTTGATGGCCCTATTTTCTTTTTCTTTTTTTACATTAATCTATATCATGATTCATGAATACTTTCTACTTGTATAAATGCAGGTCCGATCCTACGGAGAATGATAGCGTTGAGGGTTTGAGACCAAATGCACGAGGACCCGGCTTAGTAACATTTGGGGTATGAGTGACTATATGATGATTCAGTTGCTGTAGGATGCTTGCTATTTGCCTTTTAGTTTGTCAAGTGTCAACCATTTCAGATTAAATATTGTCCATTTTTTCTTATGATTGTTTCTTCTTTGTCAGCAATCAATCTTATTGCTGACTCTGTTGCTTAACTTATTTCCTGTTAACTTTGCAGCCTGATCGAGTAACAGAATTCTGTAAACGTAACAAATTGCAATTAATCATAAGAGCTCATGAGTGTGTTATGGATGGGTTTGAGCGTTTCGCTCATGGACAGCTGATCACTTTATTTTCAGCAACTAATTATTGTGGTATGTATCTTCACTCATTTTATCATGTATGTTTGCAACATAGTTTTTGCTAAGATCATGCATGCACCAGGTACTGCAAACAATGCTGGGGCCATACTTGTGGTGGGCAGGGGACTAGTTATTGTTCCAAAGTTAATTCATCCACTTCCACCACCTGTTAATTCTCCGGAGTCCTCCCCTGAGCGTGCCATGGACGCCACATGGATGCAGGTCAGAATGAATCTTTTTTGTTTAGTGAGGCAATGCATGGATCAATCTGATTGCGAACAAGAATTTTTTACCAACAGCATTATGCTCTAAATGGATGGTGGCATTTGAATGATTTTTTTTGCGCTTATTCATCTCTATTCTAACAGTTTATAAATCGTCATAAGTCATGTTATTCTTCTCCTGTGGGATTAGCAATAAGTTAACTTACAACGGTGGTGAAATTCTAATTATCTGCAGGAACTTAACATACAACGGCCACCTACGCCTACCAGAGGACGGCCACAATCTGCCAGCGACAGGAGTTCTCTTGCTTATATATGATACATTGCCGAGCCACCTCCCATCTTCTTGATCTGTATGTTTGTCGTCAGAAATTTCTTTGCCAGTTGCAAGGTACATACATTATACCTCAGAACAATCAACCAACAAAGAAAGCATCATGGACCCCCGTTTGTGGAGACGTTCCCCGGTTGTTAAGTTCACTGTGACTCATCAGTGTTCAGTTGTAGTTGATGTAACCTCAGCCCCTCATTGGGAAGCTGCACGACAGTTCGGTTCGTAAGTGAAACTAAATGCTTTCCTCTACTCCATTGTTTGAATGGAGAGACGAAATATTGATGGACAGTAGCCATGCCGGAAGGTGTGTTGATGTAATCTGCCGTAGCAGCTCACCTGTTACCGTAGTGTACATGGTTAGATTATTGTTTATTCAGAGTAAGAAGGTTTGCGATGTTTGTATAGCATATTGCAGTGTAGGACGCTGCTTGCACAGCAGACAGCTATACAAGTTTCCGAGTTAGACTTGCCCGGAGAGCTTTGAGGCTTTTCTTTCGCTCTTTGTGGAGCGATGAATGTTTGTAAGTGAAACCGTGTTGCGATTCATTAAATTATTATAGGCGTGTGCTCAATAAACTAAGTTGTGCTTGGATCAAGTCAAGTGAGTCCCTCTGTTCTTTTTTTAATTGCTGTTTTCTAATGTGCGAAATTGACCTTTTAAAACTTTGATCACAAATATAAGCGGAAGTACTTAGATTTGTCACGTAAAAACTATACCAGTATATTTGTCATCAAAAGCATTTTCTGTGTCATTATATTTTTAATAACTTTTTATAACATAAATTAACAAAAAGTAATGGCCAAAGGGGTGCATTGGAAATTGGAAACCTTGTTAATGTCTAAAATGATAAGCCGCTAAGAAATGGAGGTAGTAACAAGTAATCTGGTTAGTTCTAGGCTATTGGTGGAAAAGTGAAGTTGTTTGTATATTCCCTCCAGTTAACATGCAGATTTGGGATCGACAGGGTCTCTCGAAAGCAACTTTGACAAGTACTTTATATCGTAATATATTGATAAAACCTAATGAAACTATAATATTATTTAAAATACTTTTCAAAACGAATCTACGCATGATTTCCATGTATCTATACATGCAAAATGTATCTCAAAATGACAAGTTCTTGTGAACTGGGGGAGTAACTTGTAAGTGTTTTGCATATTTTTGTTAAATAAATACACGGCATTTCCGGTATTGAGGGGGTGGCCCTATTTGTATGATACGCTTTTTTAGGGAAACTTAAGGGAAAAAAAAGAGAGAAAAAACACAAAATGACCAATAGAATTAGAAGGGATTGTAAGTGTTTTGCATATTTTTGTTAAATAAATACACGGCATTTCCGGTATTGAGGGGGTGGCCCTATTTGTATGATACGCTTTTTTAGGGAAACTTAATGGAAAAAAAAGAGAGAAAAAACACAAAATGACCAATAGAATTAGAAGGGATTGTAGACAGGGTCCAAAGCATGTGCATGAATGATCAAAATAAAAAAGAATACGGAGTACCAAAAAGAAGGGGAGATATTGACGCTAGAGGGAGGGCTTGAACCTCCGACCTTGTGGTTAACAGCCACACGCTCTAACCAACTGAGCTACTCCAGCTCTTGTTTACAATATGCAGCAAAAACAATAGGATAAAGCCCGTTTTGTTGAGCGTCCCCGCATCCAGCCCGTGTCGTTGGCCTTGCTTTGGGTGCCCCTCTTAGACCCGGACAGCCTATTGCGAGTTTTTTTTTTACTCATTTAACCTATTTTTAAAAGCGTAATAGTAAAAATTGCTCTTCCAAAAAAAAATAACAAAAATAGAACGCTTGCCGCGGCAGGGGGCCTACCGTGCACCCAGTCCCCACAGATGAAGCCGCAGCAGGGGGCATGCTGTTCATCTAGCCCGCAGCTGGTCGCCTGTGCACAATAGGCTGCCGGTCGCCTGGCACGATAGGCTGCCTGCCGCGATCTGCGGTCTACCGTGCACCCAGTCCCACAGGTGAAGCCGCGGCAGGGGCTTGCTGTTCATCTAGCCCGTAGCAGGTCGCCTGCGCATGGTAGGCTACCTACCGTCGGCTAGGAGGTCGCCATGTGTTCTGCTGCGCACTGTATCAATGGCGGGTGGCCTTTCAAGAGGACTAATTTTGCTATTTTATTTCAAAAACATGCTAAATAAGCCAAAAACTCCCTACAGGTGATCTAATGGCCACCTGTTGTTGTAAAATTAGCGGTCTTAGCAAATATTTAGAATTAATTCAAGCATAAATTAATATAATTAAAGCATAAATTCAGCAGGATATAATTGACAAGAATGACATAACAACATGTAAAAATTTTATGTCAATTAAACATAATAATATGCTCAAAAGATAGAACTTGATAACAAACAAAATCAATGCTCAGATTTAAATGTTTGGTTATTGCTCTCAGATATCGGGCTGCTCAAGATATAATCTTAGCCTCCTCGTCACTTGGGTAAAAAATCTATCACAAATTAAATATGACAATTATTCTGAAATAAATTAGGCCTTAAGCTTTTAAATTTAATCTTGCATTGTCTAATTAGTCACTTTAAAACAAATCATCAATTGAGAGTTCACTGTCAACATGCAATTGAACCATCTACACAATATTTGAATTGACAGGAGTATAAACAGTTGCTGAACAATAGTCACAGTGAACCATAGAGAGTCAAAACTACCAACAGAATGGAGTAAAGTGACCCGACAACATCAACCAAATGAACTAGAGTGATCAGAAAAGCATGAATAATATGACACAATAGAAAACAACAAGTTAATTACTAACTCAAGACCAATATAGATCCAATTGACATATTTAATTACCACAATGACCTCAAATCCTCACGGAGCATTAATCCGAGCCCACAACATTACTAAGCAATATCTCCCGGTGCTAGTTTCAATCAAATCAATCACAATTTGATACTTCTACTAGCACAACACATATGCAAAGTAATGCGAAAAAGGAAAACCGCGACACTCACGATGCAGATGACACTCAAAACCACCGAGTAGTAAACCGGACAAGGCACGCCGAAAGCGCTGACTCAGAAAACCAATCACCTCACTGTGCCGTGTTTGAACGGATGATGTCGTCGGAGATACAATGCCAATTCGCAATCCGGGATATACCAAATTGTAGTCGAGTTACAGAAAATGCCGCACAAGAACCAACCAAAATGCACCGGCCAAAAGCACTTGATATCACCAAGCACCAAAGCCAAGTTCTTCTCTCCCAAATCGATCCTGAGCCGTCTAGATACAATCCTCAAAGGCACAACCCCCAAATTTCCTCACTACTACCTCAACAGAGAGATGACGCAAGGAACCGAACGGAGAGTGCTCAAGGAGGAAGGGCCAGGCCACACTTCCATCAGCGCCAAGACGAGCATGGCGGCGCAGCAGTCCAAAGACCCAAAACCGAAGCCTAATCGGAGAGGAAGAAGAAACACACACCAGAGGAACTCACTAATTTCAGGCTTCCAAAGAGGGATGGGGGTAGCCTTAAAAGGAATAGAGGCGGGGCACCCGACTCGGCTGCAGCCAACGGCTGGCGCCGAAGCGCACGGGCCGCTGGCGTCTCCTGCGTCGTCACCGCTTGCCCAGAAGCTCCCCACGCCGCACGAGCCAGAGAGGAAGCCGCTTGGCCGCACACACGAGACTAGACTAAGTCTCCAACCTTATCTCTTCCTCTTCTCCCACCGACAGGTGAGACCCACCTTCTTTTCTTTTTCTTCATTTCTCAAAATGAGAAATTACCAAATAACCCTAAAAAAATATCTGATCCAGGCGGTTATTGTCGGCCCGCTCATGCTAGGCCGTGCGCCCGTCCGACGAGCAGCACCGGTGATTGAACTCGCCGGCCATCTCCGCCGACACAGATGGTCGTCGCGCTGGCAGGAAGCGCGCGGCTACTGTGCCGCCGACAAGAAACAGGCTGTCGAGCCCGGCGTCCGTCGCAGCACCTGAGCTTGTGGTGTGCAGCGTCTCACTGCTGCTGCCGTCGCGGTGTCACAAGGTGTCAAGGTGCATGCGTGTGCGTCTGCCTGTATATATGTTACCCTTTGACGCCGCGGAGTATACAGTACAAGATTGTTTTCACCCCAAAACATAGTCTAAAATCGGTGTTGAGATTCTTTCAAGATGAAGTTTGAATGAATGAATTCGTGTAAACTGCAGTTACTTAGCATCTGTTAGCGTGCACCGTCAAGTTCGAATTCATGCTTGATCATACGAGTAGTAGAGTAGAGTAGCCAAAAAATTTTGTACACCAGTGACTATGACTTCAATTAAGCTGTGTGCTACAGAGTACAGAGAACTCTCTGCTCCCCCTCTCTCCCTCCCTGTTTCACATCTCCATGGCATCCTGAGCCATATTCTGCAAGTCCTCCTCGGTCAGAAGCGTCTTCTTGCCGCCGCTCCCCGTCTTGTCGTACGGCTGTGCCATCTTCCGGAGGAACTATCACACAACAAATCGCAATTTGAACAAACGTTACAACATCCTCTATCTAAAAAATGTAAGTTGGAAGAAATTTCATGAATATTGGTACAGAAAGAACGACCAAACGCTAACAAGTTGGCACAAATGCGACAAGTCGCAGTGCAAGCATGTCAGAATCATGGAAGTTGTGCGTGTGTAGTATGGAAGATAACAGCTTTGGCAAGGCCTCGCTTCATCAGCTACCAAGATAATTTGCTCTTTAAATGCATCCAAATTACAATGGCCCGAAGCAATTCAAACTTTAAAGCACTAATCAAGTAAAACAATGTTAGGAAACATACCTCGCGAGCTATATGCAAAGCCATATCAGTGCTCAGATTTAGGTGCGCATCATGCAAGTGTGACAGTATCCACCCAGGCAGTTTAGATCGTTTATCATGACGACTGTATCTGCAAGTGACAAATGCCATGACATTTAGCAAGCCAGGAGTATGTTTTGGCCCTAGTATATAAGATTGCTTGGTGACCAATAAGGCAGGGAAATGGGCCGAACATGTGTTATTATGCGTGGTAGAATTATAATTGCAATGCTGATGGGATGAAACGATAAACCTAAAAGACCTCACGTCCAAAATACCGAAAACAAATCTGCTAGATATATTTATGGTTCGCCCAGAGCACCTAAGTATTAAATCGATTAATGATTATAAGCAGTAAAATATATTTGTCACAACACAATGGCCAAATGTACACTTTTTAGTTGGAAAGTCCACCTTCATGCAGCATATAAATTCCAAGGTGGCAAGGACGTTTCATTGAAGAAGTTTAAACTAAAACAGCTTGCCGCTAATTGACCACCACATGTTCAATACAAGAAACTGGGAACTCGTTTTTTCAGCAGTATGCAGATTGAAAATCGGGTGGATAATCTATACGGCACAAGGTTTTGAGCTTCCTCAACCATATGGCAGCTAACTATATAAGAGGCTTTCTTGATGAAGAGCTAAGTTGTAATGTTCTGACTCATAAGTCAAGTCAGTGATCAAGTACCTCTTGTCAGCAAATATCATCATCCCATAATCTGCTTTAGAACGAATCACACGGCCAACACATTGGGCAGCTTGCCTCTGGCATTCACAGCATTTGAAAATGTCAAGAAAACTTTGTTAGAGATGTTTATAGAACACAAAAGCTACGAATCAGTGGGCCCTTCTCCCTCCAGACAGAAATGGAATTAGTACCAAAGCATCAAACGTCAGGAAGTCACCCTCCTTTATCTGAAAAGTTTCTCTTAGGTACTCCAACCTAGCAAGCAATATCCTGCAAATAGTGTACATAAGAAAAAAAAGCTGTTATTATGTAAGAAAGTAACCATCACAGACTAGAACATTGGGATGCCATTAAGTCGATATAGCTTTATAATTTTGTATATGCATATGACGAACCACTCATGAGCACAGAACTAATGCTAGCTTAGGGACCAAGATCAAGGGGTGCACAAAATTGAAGCTAAACGTGAAAAGCAAACAGTGAGTCTTCACCTGCTGAGTGTGTACTGGAAAGGAACACCAAACATGATCACGAGTCTACCATAGTGTCGATCAAAATCAATACCTTCAGCAACTTTGCCCCTGAATTGAGCATACCATTAGTAAGAGTGCGTCTATAACTTGCAAATGGTGATAACAATTATCTCTTTTTACTTATATACATCTTAAGTAGTCATGAGTCATGACTACTCAATATAAACATTATTATTTAAACAGAAGTGGCCGATCTACAACATACTATACTTACACGTATGAAAGATGATATAGTAGCTCATGCTGCCAATTGAGCAATGCTTATTGTAGCCTATTGATCAGCCAAGCAATGAGCTAATAATGGAAACATTAATTATGAATTGAGTTTTACACCACTGCAACCTATTCTTTACGAGTCTTCTAGTATAAAAAAGCAATTTTTCGCAAGCAAACTATACACTTGAAAGAATCTACCTTACGGTCCTACAAGGGCTCCCTCCCATTTATACATCAACAAAAAATTTAGTGGCTGTTCGATTGGATGTGATGGTTTGCTTGATCTGTCTGTTGACTTGGTAAAAGTGTTGACATGCATTTTAATCAGTGGTTACCCCTACTAATTAGGCCATTCCATTGTTTTGGCTGATACATGAATATACCTTATTTTCATTCTAACACCCTAGGCAGTTTTTGGATATACTTTTGGATAAGAAGAAAAAAAACACTATTGGCAAACAACAGCAATAAATCACCTTGGATATAGTTATCCCTTTTTCACTACTTAGATTGATGTAAAGAACTATATGTCAGTAATAGTTACAAGCAATCCTATTGCTTGTTCAGCTGAACACTAATAGTGAATTTTGAAGTGTGCTTCCAGATTGAAAATCAATATAAGGCGAACCAACCTGGCAACAGAGAAGAAAACAGCACCTCTTCCACAATCGCACGCCTTTCTGTAATTATCAAGGGCCAATGTTGTCTCAACAACATCTGGTGTTTCAATGAATACCAACTTATGTTGCATGATGTCCTGCAAAATAACATGATAAGGCTTGGGAGGACTAATGCATTACTACCTCCGGTCCAAAATAGATGTCGTTTTACCTCTATGCACATAGAACAAGGAAGGACTTAATGCCTTAGTTTTTGATATAGCTTGCCCCTCTTAATTGTATGCCCATATCTCTAAGTACTACTACTGATAAACATTTATAGGGACATTTGATGGAAAATATTGCCTAGAAAAAACCAAAGCAAAAAGTATTTGTAAATCAAAATCGACTTGCTAAAACAACATTTATTTTGGACCATCCAAGTATATCTTATCTTGGTAAAAAAGAGACATTTGCAAAATCATACAAGAGGAAGAAGGGCAGTATGCTACTATGCTTTAATAGAAAGAATTCAATAGTGAAATAGTAACTAGAATGCCACCATGTGGAAGCTGAGGAAGCAAGATATCAATATAGTTTTCATGTCTTCTCTTGATAACACACATGGCCAGTAGATCTTTATCAATAACATAATTGCATACATGACAGATACGATTATTAATTATTTTTTCAAACACTATATAGTATCTATCTAACGAGTACTAAAAGGCAAACCTTCAGCTACCTATCCAATTCCATATGCATGTCACTGGTAGTAAATAAGTGGATGGTGTCTACATGAGTACCACATAACTACTAGTCAATACTCTTAATGTGAACCCAGCTCAGCGGACCATTCACCGCTTAGCAATGCAAAGGTGCATGGAAAACTATGCACCACATATAATGAAAATATGGCATTAGAGGCTTAGGCACCATTTGCTATCTTATTATATATGATAGTGTTCCAGAGGAGCAAGCCTAATTGTCCAATTGAGACGGTGGATTTATGAAATTGACTGAGTTGTGTGGTAACATAACTGGGTTCTTGTCAAAATCTATTAAGAGGTTTTATTTTGATCTAAACTCAACTACTCCATACCAAAATAATGTTCCAGTGAAGAAAAGAACCTGTAAAATTCCCATTTCGTTCCAGCTGTTGACAATGCCATCCATATAGGAGTAACTGACAAAAAAGCAAACTATGCCATCTGGAACAGCAGAAGCCATTTCCAGCAAGAGGCGGCCATAATTCCTCACAACACCAGGATCACTACGCATATCGAACTTTGTACTCACCGGTAGCTGATCACTGAAAATGACGGAATGATTGAAGTTATACACCAAGATTTACAATATTACCAACAAAAGAATTTTAATTAAACAAGTGATTCAAGGATAAAAAGCATGCCAAATGTGTAATACAGTGTTCGTATTTCCCAATCTACGAATCATGTTAGCATAAGAAATATTCTCAGATATGCTACAAAATTTGAAAGATGAAGTTCAAATGGATCCAGATCACACCTTCCTCGTGTCAATACCATAGGACATATGCAATCCCTTGATAAGGACATCGTGAAACTCCTGCTTATAACAGGATTGAAATTTAAAAGCCGAGGGTACAGATCGATTGGGCTGAGAGTTCCAGAAGTGATGACAACTGTTTGGAAACGAGAAAAAACTGGCTGTATTGCCAGTGAAGCATCATGGCAACTGAGCTGCGATACATACAAGTTCATTAGCTCATCAAACGCAGTTTGGTCACAAATCACAATAGCATTATGGTCATATAGAGTAGACTGGGTACCTGAATCACGGGATCACGAATATCAGGCATTCTCTCATCATAGGGTTCTATTATTATAGAAAAGCCCCGTGTATAAGTTCCAATCAATGTGGCAAAGTCGCAAATGGTCTGTATGTGCATGAACTCATCTGTATCGGTTATCTCTAAGGTAAGCATTAGAGAGTGTAACCGGTCATAACAAAACCTCAGCATTTTCTGGTCGATTCCAGCCTGGGAATGGATTGAAGCAACAAAGGCAACAGGCATTTCATTCTCAACATTCTCTGTTTCTAGGCGTCCATCTAGGAATCTCACGAGCCTCCGCAAGACAGCAAGAAAATGCTCAGCCCTCCTGATGTTACCAGGTACAGCCTCCTTCAGAATGTCAGCAGGCAAGGCAGGATTTGCGAGCCAAGCGTCCGATACTTCATCACAAGAAGCACATTATTGTAAACTATCTAAGGAAGGCCATAATTAACAGTGCAAGGTGCAGAAATAGTGTGAAAAACAAATACTCACTCGGTAGATTTCCCCTCTGTGCCAATCCATCCACCAGTCTATTGTATTCAGCACGAAGCCTATTGGCATCAGTGGCCTTGAACCTTCCTACCAAATAAAGCAGTTAGTGAGCAAGCTTCAGCTATTCATCACAAAGTTGGACGCTTTTAAGAACAATCCAGAAAAGATCATTTTTTTACTTATTTTCCCCCAGATCATATCATGAAACAGAAGTTAATATCTGTATAACAACCAGTGGCTGCAAGCTTCTTCGATGCTCAGTACCTATCAATCTCTTGCGAGATGCGTCGCAGGTTCCGCTCCGCGCCTTCCAGCGTCTGCTTGCGGATGCTGACGCTCAGAGCTTCAATGCAGACGTTATCGATGTTGTGCGCCTCGTCGAACACGACCACACACTCCTTCTGCATCTCCCGGGACACGATGCTGGCCACCTTGGGGTCGAGTAGGTACTGGTAGCTGTAGACCACCACGTTGGCGTACTTGACCATCTGCCTGGCGAGGAAGTAGGGGCAGATTCGCCGCTCGCGGCCGAGCGCGCGCAGGTCAGCGAGAGTGTAGACCCCAGGGGACATGAAGGAAGCGAGGTCCCCGGCGGCCGCGGCGCGGTCGAAGGACTCGAAGAACTCGCAGAGCTGGGTGGACTCCGGGTCGGAGGCGGCCTTGTCGCGGACCCATGAGGCGGTGAGGCGGCGGCAGGCGGTGTCGACGGAGTCGCGGGCGCCGGAGGCGGAGGCCTGGGGGTGGACGCAGAGGTTCTTGCGGGAGGAGAGGCCGAGCGCGAGGAGGGAGCGGGCGGCGGCGGGCGGGAGGTGGGCGAAGAGGAGGCGGAGCTCGGCGAGGGTCTTCTCCATCTCGTGGACGGTGCGGGTGCAGTACAGGAGGCGGAGCGGGCGGGAGGGGTTGGCGAGGGAGTAGGAGGTGATGAGTGAGAGCAGCGCCGCCGTCTTGCCGGTGCCCGTCGGCATCTCGAGCAGCGCGTGGCCGCGCGCGTCCAGGGCGCGCTTGAGCTCCCCCATGTACGCGTGCTGCTCCGGGTAGATCGCCGCGTACGGGAAGTGCACCGTCATGCCGTCCATATCGAACCGCATCGCGGCGGCGAGGAGGGGTCCGTAGGTCGTCCGGGTTTGGGAGTCGCCGCCGCCGCGGGGAGTAGAGCTCGGGAGGTGTTCGGTCGAAAGCCGCGGGGGCGACGAGCGAGGGGAGGGAGATGGTGGGCTGGAGTTAAGTAGGCCGGAGCAAACGCGAGCTGGGCTGGATTTTGATGGGCCCATACTATCAATATTATTGGGCCATCTCTCTACAATTGATCCGTGTTGGACACAAACACGAGTTGGATTTTCTTCTCCACTCCACATGATTGTTTTCTCTTCGTTTGAATTTGCATTCAAGGCCGTCTAAAAAATGGATTCACGATGTTGCATACGAGAATGTGAAATCAATATCAGTAGAGTACGGTTCTTGCGCGGGCGTGGCCTACTCCCTCGCTTGCTCCGCCGTCTCCTTCCCCGCCGCTCCCTCCGATCGTGGGTTATACGTTTTGCTCCCTCCCCACCTTCCCTTCCGTGCTGCTGTCGCACCGCCGCCTCCTCCTCCTGAACCGGCGATATGCACGTCGGTTGTCAGGAGGGCATCATCCGGAGCGTTGGGCGGCCTTCCTTTGCGCTAGAGCCATCCGCAACGTCCTCCACCGGCCTCACTCCGAACCCTAGCTTGCTATATCCTCCGGCGGGGAGGGCGAAGGCGTCGTCGGGGCGACGGCTAAGGGCGCGAGGCTGGGCCTGCCGAGGTGAGGGGTGAGAGAAGAGAGAGGAGACGACGGCGGGAGAGGAGAGTTGTTGCCTCAGCGGTCGCGCCCTAGAGGTCAGTGGTGGTGGACGAAATTCATAGTGGCAATGGCGCCGAGGTCAGTGCTGGCCGACGAGCTCCACCAGGTCGTCTCCCTAGCTTCACCAAGTCGTCTCCCTAGCTTCACCATCGCCAATCCTCGTGCCTCATAGGCAGAGATACTAATTGGGAAGAAAAGGCGCTGAGAGTGCCAACTTGGTTGAGCAAACTTAGGCTTGATTGGATAAGAAGGTATTAGAACCAATTCTTTTAGATTGGAAGAGATTTTAGTTCAAATTTCGAATCATTCCGAAGGAATTGAGTCGGATCATAATGTATCTAAACAAGCTCTTGGTACATGTTTCCTCTTCCTTTCTTTGATCTATTGCAAAATCTTTTCGTCCTGTCAATAGTGCATGGTTTCATGTTGTTAGAGTTCTAGAGCTATTAGCTCAAACGGATGATGGGGTACAACTTTACTCATGATGTCATTGAAACAATGAGCTCGCAGCTTTATTGGAATTTGAGCCGACATCTTAGCAGGAATTTGACTACCATAGGTGATCTCGGTGTTTATATTTGAGCTTACAAATTCCCTTTTGTGATTTTAGCTTTGTCCTAGAAGTTGTCTGCAAGGAATACTATTGGAAGTTGAAGGTCGTTGGAAAAAAGTTGTTTGCTAATGATACTGGTGAAAATAGATAAGTTTTGCATTGTTCTATTATAGATCTGTAGCTGCATCCATGTCCTGCTAGACTTTCTTTTGACGGGAAGCCCTAGTAGATATTGTCTACATAATGTTGTACAGTGTTGATTCTTCTTTATTTGTCTATACGATGCATAGTTTTACTTTCAGATTCCAATTCTGATATCATCTAATAAGCAAATAAAATCTGTCTCTGCATCTTTTGTTTTACATGATGACGAGGATTTAATAATCCTCAATTAATTAAGTTATTTATCTGTAATATTATAGATGATAATATCTCTTATACAACATTCAAAGGTACCCTCTCAATATTAACAATGAGGGAGATCATACACCTAGTGGTCGTAAGTTTTTCTACGACCGATCTATATGGTCGTAAGTTCTTCTACGACCATCTATTGATCGTAAGTCTTACTATGATCATCTCATAGTCGTAAGTTCTTCTACAACCATCTCGGAGTCGTAAGTCTTACTACGGCTAGATCATCTACGACCACCCTATGGTCGATAAAGCTTACAGACATCTGGGCTCAATCGACTAGGGATATTTGTGTGCTGTGTTTAATACACGTAGTAATTAATATGTGCCATTATTCCTAAAGACAACTGCATGTATTAAACTTCTGTCTCTAACATAACCGCAAGGCGACGTGGGGGATATGTCTCTGACAATAACTGCCCTTAAACATGCACACTGCATCAAACGACAAGGCGTCTCTCGACGTAAACAACTGTCACCTCTTTATGCGTTATATAAGGAGTAAAGTCAGTTGACAGAGGAAGGAGACAAGCAACGAAACAAACATGAGTCATTAGTCTTAGCCTTCGGTGTCTTCTCTCTTATAAACACAATCAATACAAGAACACATGATTATGGTTGCTATTCTCTCAGGAAAATGCCTGAATTTGTATAAAATTCCAGTGTCCTTTTCTGTATGGTTTCACTCCAGGAGAGCCCCCCATCATTCATTCATAAGATTGATACTAAACCATTGATAGTTGGTGCTGTCCGTGAGGATCTTTAGTTTCTCCTTTCCTTTTTGGCAATTTGTCTTCATTTTCAACTCTGATGCTTTCATGGTAGGGGAGTAAAATGAGGAGAATTGGTTCGATTTGGCAGACTACGCAGGACTCGACATGGATGCCTGCTACGAGTACGAGCAGAGCATCATTTCATTCAATGGCAACGCTGGTTCCAGTGATCTTTCACCAGACCCAAGGAACTGTGCCATGGACAAGGTTGGCGAGGGAGCGCTCTCCCCCACAACATTACGCCTAGAGGAGGAACCAGAACCATCAAAGGGCAAGGGTCCAACCGACTAGGATTAGGATCGCCCCACGTCGAATGTTGAACATAGCGAGGGTTCCTCCTCCAAACATTCAAGCCCGTCTAAGGCCGTACGATCTAGCATAGCAAGTTCTGGAATCCATGATTCTAGGACTTAATCAACACATGATAATCGTCACCCTTCGGTTACCCCCACGAGTGTGTGGTCGAGCCCGCTCCACCTGTGGATTCGACCATACCCCCGTAGGGTTCATCTTCAACTGGAGATGGTTATAACCCAGAATTCCCATTCCTAGAGGTGATCACTCCAAGTCACGAGATGTTGTCCTTCGACTACTCCTCGAGTTAGGAAGACTCAGTCACGAGTGGGGATAATAGCACCCAGGGGGTCTTTGTCCTCTCCTCAAATCCCAATCTTTCTCCAAGAGGCAGGACTGGGGTTGCTTCCCATCGCGCACCCGCTTTGGGCTCTTGTGGTGATGGTGAGAACGCCTTTGGTGACGATCAGGATCTCCACATTCATAAGTATGGCCGAAATCCTAGAAGTGATCGCTCTCCACTGAGACACGCTTTGGCTGACTCAGATATCAATTATCCTAAAGCTATTCGAAGAAGAAGAATTGCTACCCAGAGGTCCTTACCTAGGTGCACCCAATACCAGTTAGAGGAAGCTCAAGAACTTCAACGAATCAATGACCTGATTGAAAACCTGGCTCAAGAGCTTGGACAAGCGCCAGGCTATGACTTCGGAACACAATGGTTAGGCTTGAGCGGAATCGACAACACCACCTTGGAAGTCGTACTGGGACAACTCCATTGAATGCCAGTCGTTCGAATGACTCTCCTCATGGAGAACGACAGGACCACATGTCTGGTCAATCTCCCAACCACGACATTAGTTGAAGAAGAGTTCCATGAACAACTGGTGATTAATAAGCTCCTAGGGGAGGTGGCCGTTCACCACTTCTACCAAGAAATCTGTACCAGCAGATGGAGCATGAGGAGTATTACCTTCATAGGACTGAGATCTATGATAGGTCAGGCCTATTTACCATTGGGTATCATTGAGTACGATAGTGATGAGGACATCTCGTGCATATATACACCTACACAAATAATACCTACGCATGCACATGGTGATTATAGTTCGGCTGAGTCAAAGGAGAAAATATATGATGGTCCAATTACTCGCAGCCACGCTAAACAAATCCAATCACAGGTTAAAGCTAACTTGAGTTTAATTTTGGATTTAAATGATTTAGCAGTGCTACCCATGTGTTCTTCTTTTGTGTTACTTAGGTACATGGGAGAGGAACCAATGCATGAGAACTTTAGCGAAGAGAAGAGCTAGCAAGCCCCACATGCAGGCTAAAACAAATGGGAAGGCTTGCTTCATGCATGCATGCCCAAAGTCCATGTGTTGCATGACTTGTTTTCTCTTCTACGCATGCATGCAGAATCTGAACAAAAGAAGTCTACATGTTGTACATTTTGGTTTAGAGATAGGGAGATAGAATATAGGAAGGCTTTGCATGCATGCAAACAAGCCAGGTTTGTGCATGCGGCTTGAATAAGGAGACCAAGTCCAAGAAGGAAAGCATGCCAAGTTTTTCGGCTGTATGTTTTTTTTATTTCATTTCCATCTTTTCTTGATTACGGGAGATACATGCTATATGTGGGGCTGCGTCCCAAGGGGCTTTGGGGTTTTTACTACTTTTGAGATTGATCTATTAAGAACAATGAGAGTGTTCTTGCTTCCTGTGTTCTTGTGATTCTCAGCAAATTGCATCTAGCTTGTGCCTCTACGCCATCAAGCGTAGTATGTGAGTTAGTATTCAGATTTGTGGACTAGCGATTGTTTCAAAAAAGCAGGCTACGGTTGGCTTCCTCGTCATTAGATTACAAATTCCCCAAAGTACCGTTCTTGATCCTACGCCGTGAGATCGGGCAAGTCGGTGCATTGGCTCTCACGGGCTAGTGCGCATCATCTGGTATCAGAGCCGCATTCACACGGTAGGATTATTTATCCCTAGTTTTCACTCGTAGAATTACTTCAAACTAATTGCATATTCTGTAGATTGATTTCTGTTCCTAGCGTCCAAAAAACCACACAAAAATAAATAAATAAATAAATACCAAGCCCTTTGATCTTGTGCGGTTATTTAGAGAGTATTTATCAAGTCTTAATTCTCTGTGTCCGTGTTTAGAGTCGCTAGTCAAGTGCACCATTGTTTTGTTTAGAGTTTCATGTGCACCCATTTAGAGATGTTAGTGTGTACTGGAACCAGATTGTTGTGATCTTAGTGATGTGTTCCAAGGGCACCCATTGGTGTGTTTTAGTGCTGTGTTCCAAGTGCACTCGTTGGTGTGTTCCGGCCAAGAACTGGAACCAATGCACGGTTGCGGATTATCACCATACAAGCACAGCTCGGAATCTTTTTTTGGGTTTAGTGAGAAAAGAGTTACAAAAAAAATCGCAGTGAAAACAAAGAGAAAAAAAAACACAGCGAAAAAAAAGAGAAAAAATCAGTCAGAATTGAAAGGAAAAAAAGAGAAAGAAAGAGTTCCTGTGTGAAAAAAAATTGAAGTTCCATTTGGTTGCTGTTGTTTGTGCATACAAGGAGGTGTTAGTAGTACTGTTGGTGCTTTCAAATAGCAAGTGTTCAGAGCTGTTTCCACTAGTTTTGGTGCAAGGTCGGCAATCTAGACATTGATACTAGTTGGATTACTATTTGATTCTTGCTTCTACTAAGTTTTAGTACTATTCCTTGTTCTTGTTATCACCCGCCTAGCTCCACAAAAACACTGTAGCACTTTCTTTGACAATCGTGTGTCCACTTGCTGAATTACTACCATCGGTGCTTGCGATGCGATTCAGCGAGGACCATAAGAGCTTGGGTAAGCCAGAGGTGAGTTGTGAGTTGTCCACATATATACATATTTGTTGTCAGTCACAGCTAACATTGCAGGAATGTTGGAGAGTGTGCACCACCCTCATGGTGAGGACGCTCAAGCTTCAGTGACGCGTCAAGATTTTGACCGTCAAATGCAACACTTCGAAGGGAGGCTCAATCGCGAGATCATGGTGCTTGAACAGCGGTTGGAGGGCACTTTTGCGAGGATGCTCGATGAGTGTTTTCCTGCAGTGGGTAACGGGGATGATCACCAAAACCTCGTTGCCCCACTACTTGACGACATTGATAGCGGCACTCTACCCAGTGCTGCACGGCGTAGGGGCACCATAGGTGGATATGGACGGCCTTTCCAAGGCCGAGGTGCACGCAGACGTGGCCTTGGCCCCCGTGGGCACGACATTGGAGACTACTACGATGATGCTGATGAAGCTTCTAACTCTTCTGTCATCCGGGCATTCAAGTAGGGAGTCCGCAATCGAAGGATCACAGAGGATATCGCTCTAAATCCTTCGGCTACCATCACCAAGCTCTTTGAAATGGCTGACCATTTTTGCAACTGCAGCAGAAGCAGTCGAATGGAATCGCACAATTGATTGTGACGATAAGGACACACGAGGAGTGGGTGAAGGTAGCAAGAAGAAAGATAGAAATGCTGGAAAATCTAAGAGCAAGACTAAAGACCAAAAACCTCAAGTCAAAAGCTCTAAGGAGGTCTTAGCCGTGAGTGACAAGGAGCCTTGGAGCTTCAAACCACACTCCGATCGAAGCAAAGGTAAACGCCCTGAACAGAAGAATGACAAGCCTAGGTGGTGTCCTTTTAAAAAAAGAAGGACACAATCTTCGTAACTGCCAAGTTTTTCAATGAAAACTCGAGGATTACTATACCGGCAAAGGACCGCTTCCTACACTTGAAGAGGTGAGACAAATGAGTGGTCAAAAATAGTCAGATAATGATGAGAAGATGTTGTTTCAAGATCCAGAACATGCCATCAATCACATCTATGGGGAATCTTCAGCATATGAGTCGAAACGACAGCTCAAAGCCGTCGAACATGAGATAAACTCCATCGACCCTCCTCTTGTTAATAAAGTACAAAAGTGGTCAGAAATCACCATCTCTTTTGAGAAAGGTGACTGTCCGATCCCTTCAACTCGACTTGGTCATTTTTCGATCGTGGTTGAGCCCACTATCAACAATTGTCGAGTCAATTGCGTGTTAGTTGATGATGGAAGTTCGTTAAACATACTCTTTACGAGTGCCCTAAACGAAATACAAGTTCTTAGGACAAAGATCAAACTAGTACGGTACTCATTTCATGGGATCGTACCGGGGTCTTCGGCCAAGTCTATTGGTCAAGTTTCCCTTTCTATTATGTTTGGCTCACCAAACAATTTCAGGACGAAGAAGATCTCTTTTGATGTAGTCGATTTCGAGACAACATATAATGCTATTCTTGGTCAACCAACTCTGGCATGATTCCTAATGGCTACTTATTATGGTTATCAATGTCTTAAGATGTCAGGTCACAAAGGAGTAATCACAGTTCGTTGTGATAAAAAGATGACGCTTACATGCGACTGTAAGTCCCTTGAGATGATTGGCCAAATACCAACTCGAGAAGCAAGCAAGGTGCAACCTTCAACCAAGCAGTCAAAGTCTAAAATTACACCAAAACTGAATGACCAAGTCAAAGAAGTTCCACTTAATGCAGAGGAGCCTTCGAAAATCGTTCGCATCAGAGTCGCTCTTGACCTTGCATAGGAAGACACTCTCGTCACCTTCATTCGAGCAAAAGCAGATGTCTTTGCGTGGTAAGCGTCCAACATGCCCAGAGTTCTTAGAGAGGTGATCGAGCATAGGCTAGCTTTACGGCTTGACAAGAAGCCCGTAAAACAAAAAATATGGAGATGCGCACCTGATCGATGGGATGCTATTAGATCAGAATTGGACAAGCTACTTAAGACAGGTTTCATAAAAGAGGTCGATCACCCAGAGTGGTTGGCTAACCCTGTAATTGTTATGAAGTCTAATGGTAAATGGCGTATGTGTGTAGATTTTACTGATCTAAATAAAGCTTGCCAAAGGATGATTTTCTCCTTCCTCGTATCAATCAATTAGTTGATTCCATTGCTGGTTGTGAAATATTAAGTTTCATAGATGCATACCCTGGTTATCATCATATTAGTATGTGTTTAGATGATGAAGAAAAAGACCCCATTCATTACACCATTTGTAATATTTTGCTATGTTAAAATGCCATTTGATTTAAAAAATATTTGTGCTTCCTTCCAACGCTTGACGCAAAAGACCTTCCTTAACTGGGCCGAAAGCCTATGTTGATGACCTGGTCGTAAAAAGCACACAACATCTTAATCATATTTCTGACCTGCAGGAAACATTCGACAACCTTAGAAAACACTAGTTGAAACTCAATTCTGAGAAGTGCGTATTCGGAGTCTCTTCAGGAAAGTCGCTTAGGTTCCTTTTCTCTGCATGAGGAATCGAAAGAAACCCTGAAAAGATAAAAGCCATTTAATAAATGCAGCCTCTGACCACAACGAAAGAAGTCTAGAAACTCACAGGATGCATGGCGGCTTTAATTCGTTTCATCGCACAACTGGGAGAAAAAGGACTTCCTTTCTTTAAACTTCCGAGAAAACATGAGGGTTTCGAGTGGTCAGAGGAGGCAAACAATGCCTTCGAGGATGTAAAGAGATATCTTACGAGTGCCCCTATTTTGGTTTCTCCAAAACCAGAAGAAACACTCTTAATGTATCTAGTTGCTACGCCACAAGCAGTAAGCGCAGTACTGGTCGTTGAATGTGAAAACATTCAACGACCAATTTACTACGTTAGTGAAGTTTTACATGGGCCTAAGAAGTGCTACCCTTAGGTTCAAAAACTTCTATATGCCCTCCTCATATCTTCGAGGAAACTGAGGCATTATTTCGAAGCGCACAAGTTAATCGTACCGTCTGAGTTTCTCTTAGGAGAGGTCCTCCAGAACAGGGAAGCAGCGGGGTGCATGACAAAGTGGTCGGTTGAACTTGAGGAGTTTGACCTCTATTTCGCGTTCGGAACGACCATTAAATCCCAGATCTTGACAGACTTTGTCACCAAATAGACAAATCATAAACCTGTTCAGGGACCCCCAGCACGAATCCCACAACTAGTAGACAATATACTTCGATGGGTCTCATACGCTAAGTGGCTCGGTGGGCTAGGGTGGTCTTGGTATCTCCTACAAGAGAAACATTAAAATATGTTATTCAATTAAACTTTTCAGTTACTAACAATGTGACAGAATATGAAGGTATATTGGCTGGCTTACGAGCAACGAAAGTGCTCAAGATTCGACGACTACTCGTGAAAGGAGACTCTCAACTGGTCATGAATCAGGTAGGAAAAGAGTACCAATGCTCTAATCCGATCATGTCTTAGTACTTATCAGAAGTCAGGAGACTGATCATTTATCCCCTAAGGCCAAAATGTATAATTTGGTCGAAGCGGTCCTCTACAAACGAGGTACTCAAGGGGTTCATATCGCAGAAAGAAGGATCAGATCTCCTTCAAGAAATACACAGAGGCATCTGTGGGACTCATGCTTCCTACAGAACACTGGTCGAAAAAGTCTTTCGATAAGGTTTCTACTGGCCAGCAACCCTCCATGATGATAAAAAGCTCGTTAAGAAGTATGTACAATGTTAGTTTCATAGCAGACAAATACACCAACTGGCTCAAGTATTACAAACCATACCTCTTTCTTGACCTTTTGCGACCTGGGGTCTCAATATCCTAGGACCATTCCCAAAAGCTTCAGGAGGTTTCGAGTTCCTTTTTGTGGCTATTGATACGCTCACAAAATGGATTGAAGCCGAACCTATAACTGGGATAACAACGAAAGCAACCAAAAAATTTATGATGATGTGATCACTCGATTTGGTGTGCCAAGTCAGATAGTAATAGATATCGGTACACAATTTTCGAGCGCAAAATTCCAAGAATTTTGTGAAGAATTGGGTACTAAGCTATGTTATGCCTCTGTCGCCCCTCTACAAAGCAATGGGAGTAGTTGAAAGGGCAAATGGCCAAATTATGCAGGGAATCAAAACTCGAGTTTTCGATTGTAACACCCCGACTTAGCAAAAGCCCAAGATGTCACCTACAACTATTATTACTACACTTTTCTACATCATACTCAAGTATTACTGCCTTCTAGGCGTCACGATTAAACATTATACAAAACACCATCCAATCGACGTCTTGATGAAAACTGTGCAGGATCACCTGAGATGGAATAGGGATGTAACAGCCCCAAGTTTATAAACAGTAATAAAATGCTTTATGAACAGTAATGAGATACTGTTCATGGCATTACTGTTCATGTTTACACTTTGGGCAGTATGTTACAAGTTAAAAACCTTCCTTTGTAGTCAAAACCCTAAAGAACCATTCAAAGTCTTAAAGGGATACAAGATAAAACTTGTATTATGACTGGGAAGTATTTTTATTAAAGCCTAGATAAATTATCTTGGCTAAAAGTATTTTTGTTGCATTTTAGAAATTATTTGGGCTTAAAGAAAAATTTATTGCCTTTAAATAAATATTTTCGGCCTGAAATAAATGTTTATGTATTTTACAAAGTGAAAATGTGGTTTATAAAATTTATCTGGGAAATATATTATCCCAGTAGCTTACAGTAAAAATTTCATGATTTTATAAATTTATTTGCTATTTTTAAAAGCCCAGTCAAACCTTTTACAAATTTGAATAGGATTGGGTCAACTATACTGGTCTAAACCCAACCCTTGCCTTTATGCGACTTCGGTCTCACGTGTTTGGGTCCAACCCGGTCGCGACTTGGTGCGGCTCGATCACGCCCCAACGCGAGCCCAAAACTCCACGCGTGATACGAGCCGTTGATTTTCAATCGAGCAGGCGGCTATAACACTCACGAGCCGCCCACGTCGCATCTTAATCTCGCCGTTGGATCTTGATCTAACGCGAGATCGATGTATGCAACCGGACAACTCGGATCCTTATTCAATCTCCACCGTTCGTTTCTAATCCAACCGTGGACGCCCTTTCGTTTTAAACTTAAAGGCGCTTTTATCTCACCGTTAGATTCAAATCCTCGGCTTTTCCCTTTTCGCGTGTTATAAAGCCCGCACTCCTCGGGCGTTGGATCTTCATCGTGTGGTCAGATTAGTGTATGCATTCGGACGACTCGGATCCCCGCTGTCGTGGCGTTCGTTTTTGATCCAACCGCGTCGCTTATTCCAATTTGAAATCAGAGGCGCGCGTTTATGCGGGCCTTTAGATTTCAATCCTACGGCACACCTTTTTGACCGTGGGCCTTTAAAGCCCAAAATCGGTGTATCGTTGGATTTCAATCGTAAGGTCTATATGAGTGTATGCAATCGGACCATCCGGTTCCATTTTTACATCATGGCCGTAGAAATAAAATCCAACGGTCTTTGAGCCATCGCATCTAAAAGGGTGACGTGTATACCTTTTAAGTGATCGTTGGATCTTAATCCAACGTCCATCTTTGAAAGCGGAGCCCCGAACCCTTCGGGATTTCGTTTTAATCCCGATCGGTAGATCTAGATCGTGCGGTCCATATTAACTGGTACCGATTCAAATCATTTAATCTATCTATTTATCACAGCCGCCCATTTCCAATCGGACGGCTGATATTCGTTGGAGCTTTTGTGAAGCGCGCGCGGTGAGAATGACAATGGGACCCACATGTAAGAGTATGCTTATCGTCTTCCCTCTCTCTCAGCGCGCAAATCTCTCTGTAAACAGAGGAGAGGATTTATCCCAAAGATTTTGCAACTAATTTTTGGGGATAATTAGCCCTAAATGGACACCTCATCAAGCTCTAGATTTTTCCCAATTATCCTGTAGCTCAACTCCCTTATATATAAACCCTAGCTTTTGGAGTCATGACCATTGTTGACCATGAAGCTCACTTTCCTCCATTCTTTGTCGGTGGAGTTTCTTGCTTCTATCCTTTGCTTATCTACCTTAAGCATGGCTTTACTTACAATAAAGATTGGTTATCTTTTGTAGGTCAAATCGAGTTTGTTTCTCATCCATCATCATCGGTTTTGAGTTTTTGGTATCTTTCCTATCTTGGTAAGCCAAAACCCTAGTTTCGATATCTTGAGCATCCTAGGAACCTTAGAAGCTGCTGTGAATCATTCTTTTAAGCATCGGTAGCTTCAAGCGGCTTTAAGCGAAAAGATGATATTATACCTTTTGGTTTTTCATGTCATTTTCGGACCTAGGGTTCTTCTGTCAACTTATCATCTTATTTAGGTTTTGACTAAACCTAGCGACATGACAAGTTGATCTTTCAATTCTTGTCATCATCTATTTTGACTCCTAGCTGAAATATGTCTCTGTTCTCTTGTCGGCTCAACCGATAAAATAGGTTTTGCTTTAGCTTTTGTAATCTAACTAGTTAGGTTAGACTAAGGTTGGTTTGGGATATTAATTACCTAAAAGATCATGCTAAGTTTCATTTATGAACTTTTGCATGTTCTATACTTCTTTTCGAAAATTGCAATCATCTGTTTCGGACTCTTTTAAAATCAAAGCGGCACTTTGTACTAAACTCTAAATTTCTGTCTTTTGAAAACAGTAGGTTATAAAATGGGTTATTATCACTATTAGGGTAAATATAACTTAAGCATGTTGTTAATCATGCATTTCTTTATTGATCATACAATTTCGATAATTTATACGGTTGTCGTTTTGGTATTTATTGGATTTTATTGCTTCTTTTAGAAAAGTGGTTCTCTGAAGCTTTTGATTATACTTCGAACAACTTTGAGCACGCAATGCAGAAGTCTATTACTACCAAGGCAAGCATCTTCTTTGCACCATGTTGAACCAGATTTTGTACAATAGCTTTTACAAATCCAGTGATATCTGTGCATGCTATTTGTCCGAAAATACAAAATGTGACTTGTAATAGCTAGCTATAACTTGACATGGTGGATTACCTTAAATATGACCATACACTCAACTCTAGTGTAGTCTTGTATACTATATGGTCTATTTTGATTTGGCTTAGATATGCGATCTAGAGATTTTAGAGTTTGACAAGCATATCTTGTCAAACATGGGAATCACAACTGAACCCTGGTTATTTTGAACTCTTTGTCCAGTTTCTTTAAATCAGTCTTGTATTTGAAATTCAAATTGATCTGGACAAGAGGAAGTTAGTGATGGTGCTTTTGTGCACGAGATTGGGTTTTGTGGTGGACTTGTCCGGGTTAATTAAGGACCGAACTCTGATTATTCAATTCAAGTCCCCACGTACTTCCACATGCGGTGTATGGCGCTGTTTGGTTAAGTAAAATGTTGAGACTATTGAGTTGGAAACAGAGAGTAAGAATATGTGTATTGACCTTGTATGGCATAGATGCTTTGGTGCGAGGCTGCGTTTTATGTCATGTGAGCTTTGTATGTCGATGTCGGATGTTCTTAGGAGGGTGAGGCGTATATGTGCCTCGTCGCATATACGATACCTTAATGGTGCCGATAGCATTCTACTATGGGTAGGGAACCCACCGCTTTAAATTGTTTGGATCGGCATTCTTGACACAACATGTGTGCCCGTGGTTAGTAGGTGGTATAGCCTACGCTAATGGGATTAGTTCACACATGGGGTCCAACTCAATAGTGTTGGCTTGTTGAAAAATACCAAATCTTAGCTTCCACAGTCGGCATACCAAAGGAAGTGTGTCATCATTCGGAGGCATCCAGAGACAACAGGCTAGCTAAGTCATGTGGGTAAAGATGTACACCTGCGAGGTATAAAGCATTCGAATAGCCGTGTCCACGGTCATGGACGATAACTTGAATTGATATCACCTGTATAGAGATTTTAATTTCCAAAATGTGGTTTCGGTTTATTTTCGGTTTGCATGAGGGAATCATGCACTGTACTGTTCACATTTAATGTAATTACTTACTGTTTTACTTTATTTTTGATTTATTAAATTGCTTTATCAAAAGTTAGTCTTTGTAGGTTAAGATGTATCGCTTTATGCAAATTTGAACCTTTATACCTTCCTGTTGTAACCTTATGCATGTAACAACTCTACTCCTTTGATTAGGTTCTAATAACCACTTTCTTTTATTAGTTTGTGTAAGACTTGCTGAGTACCTTTTGTACTCAAGGTGCTACCACCTATTGTTGCAGGTGAGGATGGTTTTCTTTATGAAGTACCCGTTAGCGCCGATCAGAGTGACGCTAACGAGTAACGCTACTTCTTTCCTCCACGCAATTGCCTGCGGGTGGATGAGGCCTTTGGTGGACATTTTCCGTTCATTTTGCTTCCGCTGTATACTGTTAAAGTGACCAAGTCACTTAATATTGTAGTATTAATAGAATGATGTAACCTTATGTTTAATTATATCAATGTATGACTTGTATGTGTTTGATGCAATGTTGATGAAGGATATATATGCAATGGTCGTTGATCCTGGGAACCATTGAGAATCATATATATCCGGGAATCCTGTTTACTGGATCTGTCACTGGTTAAATTTATATCTTTAGCATGGTTTTTAATAAAGGGGCAGTACTGTTCCTTCATTAATAATTGTGCTACAGTATGAATTTAATTAGTAACATTTCCAATAACCGGGGGTCCTCACAAGGGAGATGGGGGGTGGCGGCTGGTTTGGGGAATGAGGAGGGGAGAGGGCGCAAGGGAGGGGAGAGGGAGCTAGGGTTGGCTGCCCCTCTCCCTAAAATCGCCCCCCTAATGGGCCAAATGCTACGGGTCGAAAGCCCACGGCCCAGGTTCTCCTACTTTAGCGAACAAACCCTTCTGAAACCTTAAATTCTGAATTTTTTCCTCTTTTCATTCCCTTAATTCCATCTCTAATCTTATTGCACTCACTAATGATAATCGAGATATTACATCGACCAACTGGTAAAGCGTTCGGGGGCTTGGGGTAAAGGAATTACCCTCAGTATTATTGGCAATTCGCACGACCGCGAGTCGGGCTACAGGTGAAACACTATTTTTCTTAGTTTGTGGTGCTGAAGCTATGCTTCCACCTGGACTGAAGATTCGGTCGACAAGAGTCAAAACCTATAACAGCTTTGGCCAAGAACAACTTCAAGTTGATGACATCAATCTACTCGAAGAAAAGAGGAACAAAACCTTAACTCGTTCAACAGTCTACCAACAAGCCCTACGCAAATACTACGGTCGGAAGGTCCAATCTCGCAACCTTGATGTAGGTGATTTAGTATTGAAAAAGATTCAATCCTGGTCTAATCGGAATAAACTTTTTGTTAAATGGGAAGGTCCTTACACAATGGTCGAAGTCACGCGACTAGGCTCAGTACGACTAGCAATGGAAGACGGTAGAGTTCTTTCTAATTAATAGAATATCGACCAGTTGCGAAAATTCTATGTGTAACCTCCTACATTCTCAATAAAGTTTATATTTCGTCAATCTTTATTGTCTTAAAATATCCATTGAGCAACGCTTTGGTAATTTTTCGATCACCTTTTTACAACACTTGTTTTTTCCTTACACTGGTCAAAGGAAGGTAACATCACCTAGTCGAAGCCCTTTCACTCTACGGTCCTGCCTATTAGAAGGAACTTTCTAGCGTCGATCTGTTCCTTACTTTAACTACTAATACAAAAAAAATGAGTTCAACAAAATGTGATCAAAATAAATTTGAGCAAGCTCTTTTTAATTTACTTAATTTCTTTACTTCATTTTATGTAAAGATTTCTAAGTGAGTTGAGCTTTTATAGTTTGTTCGACTACTTTTGATACACTTGATTTGATTAACCTGGTCGGAGGAAGAAACATCACCTAGTCGAAGTCTTTCCTCTCTACACGTGGTCTTACCCACTAGAAGAAACTTCCTAGCATTGATCCGTTCCTAACTCTTGCTACCGGTACAAGAAAATCGAGATAAAAAGCAAAGGTTGAACGAATTTTTTAGGCAACTCTTTTTCCACTATTTACTAAGTTTTTCTAATTACTAAGCAAATAGTCGGGGGGCTAAGGTAAAGTTATAATTATGACTTCAATTCTTAATCTTATAATCTTAATTCTCATTTTTTATTTTGTTTTATAAGTTACTAACTACTCGAAAAGACATATGGCAGAATTGAAGTATATATATATATATATATATATATATATATATATATATATATATATATATATATATATAAGAAGAAATTATTTTTACAAAGGAAATCCTACTACAAACTACTCTGATGAAGGAGATCCAATCTGCATCTTCTCTACGACCTTCTTACCGACTGGCTGCACTTTTTCGATCAATGGTGCTGCCTTTGCTTTAGGACAGTTGAAGTCAGCTTCGACTAGTTGAAGGCTAAGACTCCGGTCATGAGACTTAAGTTTTGCAAGAGCAAAACTTACTGCACGTTCGACCGCTTGTCTTATCGAATTGGCTTTTATCAACTCGTAAAGTGTCCTGACCTGTTTCCTAATGGCGCTCGTGTATCTGACCATAGTATCTTCAAGAGAAGTAATCTTTTCAGCACTAAGTCCACCGAGCGTATTTTTTATGAGAGAAATATTGTCTTGAAGATTGATCTTCGTAGCCCTTATTTCCTCCTGACTGCAGGTCAAAGCTTCCTGAAGTCGTTTTATTTCGACTGCTTGCTCTAAAAATAGACCACGACTAGTTAGAAAAATACTTCTTAAAGATTAGTAAATAAAACTAATCGTAGGTAAAGAATTCGTACCTACCAAGCGAGAGTCAAGCTTTTTGATTTCATCATCGTGGGAGGCAGCGTCCTTTATGCACTGCTCTTCCCATTCTTTTATGCTTTTATCTTTTTCTTTGGAGATACGATTAAGCTCGTGGATCACCAAGATCTTTGATCTCAGTGCGAAGCTTACCCATATCGATATCTTTTTCTAAACAAGAAAAAGAGTCAAAAAAGAAAATAAAGTTGTCAAAATAAATAATGTTAAGGGAAAAGCTTACTGTTTATTTTATTCTGCAGCTCGCAAGCTATAGAATTTGCCTCTTGAAGATTCTTCAACATGTCTTTTTTTTTCATTCTTTAGCCTTTGCACCTCTCAGCTTTTACATAGTCAAGTGCATCGTCTAAGATCCTTTCATCACTTTTAAACCTACAGAGAAAAAGTGATATGAGCACGAAAAAAGTAGTCAAAAACTACTCGTTAATAGTGTCTTACCATCTCACTGCTTGTTCGTAGAGTTCAGCCTTCTACTTCCTCGGCAACACAAGCTGCTTGTGGTATTCACCAACAGTGGCAACTTTGTTCGAGAGCTCTCTGAACAAAGAAATACACAGTGAGGAAAAACAAAAATGGAAAAACCCAAATATATAAATGTTTGGTATCGAGCACTCACATTGATAGTTGATCGAGTAAGGTGAGCATACACCGTCTCATAATCCTCTAATTTACGAAATTCGTTGACTTTGTGCCACCATATTTTTTGAAGACATTTGTCATCAAAGATATGTCCCCTGTTGGAAATATCCTTGGAGTGTGGGACTCGATCACAGGACCTAAATGAGGAGGATCCAATGGTCGGTGGTCCAAAGAACCCGGGAAAGAGGTTGAAAGAGTCTTCTTCTACTTCTTTTTCTTCTTCGTTGTTGATAGAAGAAATGACTCCACCTTGGGGACCTGGAGGAGCATCCTCCACAACTGCTTTTCCGATACGGTGGTCGAAACTCTCCATCACCACCGGATCAACGACTCTTGGCGATTGCAATGACAAGTCTCCTGTCTGAACATTGATGTCCTCGATAGTTGACTCAATAATCATCAATGCTTCGTCTTTGAGCATCTTCGCCCCTACCTCCACGATGACAGGTGGTTCGTCCACCTCAGTTTGCACAGAGGGCTCGATGGCAAGCATCCCTTCTCCTGCTACCTCAGGAATAGTGGTCGAAGACTCGACCACCATCGCTTCTGTCTCTATGATCGGTGGGGAAACTAGAATTCCCACGATTGTAGGCATGACAATAGCCTCTTTTTCGATAGGGACATCCCCGTGGGCTAGAGAGGCAAGACTGAAATAAGACAGATGTTAGTACATCAGGAGGTAAAATAAAGGAGTAGGTACAATATTTCATTCTTTAAATTTTATATACCTAGACTTCCTAGATACAATCTTAAACCCCAAAGGAACCTTTCCGAGAGAAGGCTTGATCTTCTTCTCCTTCTTATTTTCCTCCTCTTCGGTCGCTCTCGTTAGCTCTGCGGTCTCAGCCTCTGGAAGGCTCCCACATCACTGGTTTGAATGACCACATCCTGTGCGACCTCGGCTAATCATACAATGGGGGGGGGGTCGGAGCTTCTTGTGCAACCTCTTCTTCTAGGTGATTGAAACTAGTTTCGACCACTTGTAAGATCGAGGAGGCCGACTAGAGGGGGTGAATAGGTTGTTTTAAAAAAACCTTTTAACAAAAACCGAGTTTTATGTAGAATTGTAAATCAATTCGGTTTTGCTCAATTAAAACCTAAAACAGCTAAACTTGCCTAAGTGCACTAACAAGCTAGAACTAAGACTAAAATAGTAATCCTATGGAGACTAGCAAGTAAATTAATTCTATAAATGTAAATTGTAAGAAAGTAAAGCTCAAGAAAGCAAACCACGAGAACACTTGAATTTTTTCCTGTGGTGATCGAAAACTTACCGATCTCTCCTAGTCCACATTGAGGTAAGCCCAAACGAATTGGGCCAGCTCTACAAATTAAGCCTACACCTCAAATCCACTTGGGGTTGCTCTTCCTCCACTTCGGAGATGGTGAGCACCAAACCACTCACAACCATCCGGGTCTTCTCACAACCTTCTGGGTCTTCTCACAACCTTCTTCGAGAAGATCACCAGCGTAACTCCTCCAAGCCGTCCAGGTGTCGGCAAATACCAGGAGAAACAACTCGGAGATGCTCACTTGAACGAATTAAGTGTCTAAGATCAATGGATACAAAATCCAACACCTAATGCAATACATGCAATAGGATTTTGCTCTCTAAGCTCACTAAGTGCAACACATGCACAAAAGGGAGGAGAGGGCTTGCTCTTTGCTCAAGGGAAACGAAAAAGGCACCAGCTCACCTCCCCCAACTGGCCATAAGGGGTATTTATACTGTCACACAAACATTAGCCGTTGGTAGAGAATTTATGCAAAAATAGGAAGGCCGGTTAGACCGCAGGCATAGGGCTGGTCAGACCGGACCGTAGAGTAACGACAAACTCTATTGTAATCATTGCTACAGAATCATTCCATTATGTCAGGCCCAGTCAGTCCACCCACTCTAGGTCCGGTCAGACCGGGTTCAAAATATTTTTCCAAACCAGAGAAAACACACTACTGGAAAAAGCTGACCGTGCCAATGAACTGAGGTCTAGTCAGTCCGGCCCTCCAACCGCGGTCAGTCTGGCATGGAAAATTTAGAAGCAAGTCGCAAAACCAACCATCTGTGGAAAAATCTATCCGCGCTAATGAACCGGAGGTTTGATCAGTCTGGCCCTCCAACTGCGGTCAGTTCGGGTCACCAGAACAGAGAAGAGATGAACAATTAGATGCTCTCTGGAAAAAGCTGATCGCCCAACTCAGACCGGGGGTTTGGTTAGTCCGGGTTAAACCTTGCGGTTAGTCCGCCCCGCCACAAGAGGCAAAAGGGCGCATCTGGAAAAACATGACCACTTCAAAGGTCTGGGGTTCCAGTCAGTCCGGTCTACCCACTACGGTCAGTCCGATCAACAACGACAAAAGTTGATTTTACAAATCGCTTCAACTCAATTTTGCAAAACACATTTGCCAATTGATGCATGATGCAGACAAGGTATGAAAGCATGATTCTCAACAAGGTGCAAAACACATTTGCCGACTTTCAGAATCACGCCACAAGGAATTTGGTACATGGACTTAAACCGTTTGCAAAACACATGTGCAAACTAAAATCACATGCTGCAAGGATCATGCATGGGCCTCAACCAATTGCAAAACACATTCGTAAACATCGGCAACATGCCAAAGAGAGCTAGAGCAAGCACTAACAGCTATCAACACATGACATGCTCAAGCTACTAGTCAAAACCTCTATTAATAGTACGACAACCTATACTAGCAATTCGGTCTTTCAACCAAGCACCGAGAGCGATAAAAGACTGGGGACACATCCTTAGCCTATGATAGTCATACCTTTGCCTTGAGCATCCATCTTGGAGTGACCACCTGATGACGAACATCTCCACTCCAAGTCTGGGTTCTTGACTTGATAATCATCAACACATGATGATTTCCTTTACTCCAAGTTCTTGACTTGAATATCATCAACACACGATGATCTTCTTCACTTCGGGATCTTGTCTTGAATATCATCAACACATGATAATTTCCTTTACTCCAAGTTCTTCACTTGAATATCATCAAAACATGATGACCTTCTTCACATCGTGATCTTGTTTTAAATATCATCAATATATGATGATTTTCTTTACTTTGGGATCTTATCTTGATGCTCATCACCACATAATGACATCCTTCATCTTGAATCTTGACTTGATGACAATCAAGTCACGATGCTACCCAAAGTCTTCATCATCATGGGACTCAACCTGTTTTACCAACTCACGGAAAATATTAGTTCACATGATGATTACCATTAATTACCAAAATACTCCATTAACTCATAATGGTGGGTTTAGATTCTTGACCACCTGGAGGTTATCATTTCTTTCAACCACAGGCTCTGCTGCACCGGCAGTAGCCCTCACAAAAGAAACATAACTATTCCAGTTTTCCTTTTGATTTGCTTGACAAAAGCAGGAGAAAGAGAAACTAAGAATGTCTTGTCATCATAATAGAAAGGTACCTTGGTCTTAGGCAACTTGTGCTTGAGGTCTACAACCACCTTCTACGTGTCCTTGGCAGTCAGATCCGCCAAAAAACGACCTATGGTGGTGGTTGGTCGGGAAGTTGCGCTCAAACTCCCGACATCATTCTTCTTCTTCTTCGTGTTGACCGCCTTCGCAAGACGATACCTCATGCTCAGAGGAACTCTATCCTCCCCAGAGTCCTCCTCAGTACACCCCAAGTTAATCTCGGGGATATCCTGAGGATCTAGAATGTCAACTTGTTGCAAAAGGTCACAAAATAAGAATCAATAAGTAGTCGAAACTATGGACACTATTCCCTAAAGATGATACTAATACAAATATTGGTTACCTTTAGACGTCTTGTCCTCTCATCCTCGGACCTTACTGCCAGAATCTGAGGAGCTCCCTCTATGGTTGTAGGGGCCTTCTCGCAGATGAGCTTGACCCGAGCGTCAACCTCTCTCTCTAGCAAATCTACGAGCAAAAGAATATGATTAATAGATGCGCCTGAATCATGAATTGACAAAAGCATAACGATTATAGTATTAACTTCTTTGTAGTCCTTGGTCGGATCATTAACCCCCCGAGTATTCCCACATGGAATGTGCTCGATTCTTCAAGGGGCTAATGCGGCGTGTGATAAAATCCTTCACCAGATGCCATCCGGTTAGCCCTCCTTCTGTCAAGTCCTTGATGTCTTGAATGAAAGTGGCTAAGCAATCGAGGTTCTCTGAACTCGATTCCTAAGCCTTCTTCTTTTCCGCAGGTTGCCTTCAAAATAGAGACTGTTGTCTTTGATCAGGGTCTAGTAGAACCACTTCTTCCTCCATCCCAGCCACGACGACCTGGTGAACATGAGGATATACTCCCTCGACTTCTCGTCATGGAGTTGAAAACCACAATTGCCAGCAATCGATTGGTGCTTACCCATTCCATAATAGTACCTAAAGAGGTCCAAATCTAGAGGATTCCCAGATATGCTTCACACATGTACACAAATATGCTCAACATCATGATGGAGTTGGGAACCAAGTTCACCAACTTCACCTTGAAGTGCTCGAGCACGATCGATGGGAATGGGTAGCAAGGCAGTCGAAAGCCGCACTCGCAGTACACTTGGAAGATAGGAATTCTTCCCTCCTCCGCCGATGGCCAATGCTACCCCTCAGCATTAGTCCATTTAAAATCTTCTCCATGGCAACCAGAGCTGTCATCTTCGTGACATCCATATCTGATTTCTCCCACTTCGACACGACTCCGGCCATCTCTTCAAAGGTTTACGTTGGATTCGAGGAGATTTGTTTTAGATTTAGAGATTTGGAAAAAAATATGAATTTGGTTGGCGGCAGAGAGAACAAGAGCTCAAGAATAGTTAAAGCAAATGGGGAAAGTAAAAACCCCAAGTTACTTCTCGGTGAATACTTATAGCCATCGGTCTAGGTAAAAGATCGTGTGATGCTAACAATTACAAATCTCTTCGGGAACTGCTCCCAATGTGCAGAGTTTGCAAGAGACGGTTGGCATTCTTTTTTTGTCTATTCAGGAAAATGAGTTTTATTTTTACAACTCAAGTAAAAATACCTTTCTTGACCAAGTCAATTTCTGGTCAAAAGAAAAACTAGTAGAAAAGACTTTACTTTTGACCATGTTCCTACGATCTCTTTTCTAAATAAGTCATTTTCACTTGAAATTGGGGGGCTAGATGACGAGGATTTAATAATCCTTAATTAATTAAGTTATTTATCTGTAGTATGATAGATGATAATGTGTCTTATATGTAAAGACCCGAGATTAACATCCCAGATCTTCTGTGCATAACTGAACTAGTCCCGTGATCAGTGGCTAGCTCACACAGTAAACAAATGTGATAACACAACAAAAAACGCTAAAATTTATTAATAAACAATAGAGTTGATTACAAGATAGCCTTACAGGGCAACATTAAATAAACACAGCAGAAGACGATGAAGAAGTAGTGGAGTCCAGCTGATCTGCCACAGGCAATCGACTGGAGTAGCGGCCTAGTCGTCATGATCCACACCTGAAGCGAAGTTCTTCTCCTCTGAAATTTGTTTGCATTAAGCAAGTATGAGCACAACTTCCGTGCTCGCAAGTTACACCCGTCAAATAACAAAATGACATGCATAAATAGATGTAACAAAGGAAGGCTTATAGTGTTATTTGTGCAAAAACAGCATTTGACATTAAATACCCTAATAAGTTCAAAGGCTCAAGTTTTATAAAATCTAAAATTGTCTCTGTATTGATAAAGATAGTGCAGGCACTAACCTAACACCAACATAAACACGGGCACCAACCCATAACTTTTCTCATGGACACCCATCCATGTCAAACTGTTTTACAAAAATATTTTGAAATCGAAGTCTAACTTTGAGTGGCTTTGCCAGTATGTCCATGACCGTAGACACTGCTATTCGAATAGTTTTACACTCTACAGAGGTTGTACAACTTTACCCACACGAGATAATCAACTTTTAATGTCCGTCTGACACACTTCCGAAGGTGTGCGACTAAGTGATCATCACGAGGCTTTTACAATGCATCATTCCACCATAGTCCTCCCTCGCTAAGGTTTCGCCCCCTTTGGACTACCCGTCCGTAGAGTTCAGGCCCCCTCTTGCGCCAGGTGGGACTAACAAAGGTCATAACATGACTACCCACCGCACCACAGGAACGACCATGATGGAACTTTGCAAATTATTCAGCCAGGTCCTGCCCATACAAGACATGTGGTAGTACGATGTGGCTTAGCAAGATGCGGCTCGAAGACCGGTCCTTAACTGACCTGGGCGACAACCACAGAACCCTGGGCTTCAACCTACCCAGTTGAGCCCGTGCATAAACCTGCACCCACCAGACAACCGTTTCGCCCATGTTCAAACCATCATTTTATTTCATTTTCCAAAGTCATTTATAAAACTCCCATGACACACCAATGCCAAGGGTACAAATTAAACATCAATTGATCTTTGGCTGAAATCTCCCAAATCAAACATATTTGGTCTATAAGCATGGCTAAGCACAATATTTTCCAAATGATCTTAGTCCATACTATTGTATCAACTAGGTTTTATCTAGGGTGACAATATGCTTGCTTCAATTACCAAAATTGGCCATACAAAGGATTTTAGGCATAACTATAAATTTAAAAACAGGAATTTAAATTCTTTGAATATAAATAAGCATCATAATAATTTGAAACAAAATTTAAATAATTTTAAATAATAGGTGCAAATATGATCAAGAATGTAACTTGCCTTGCTCAAATAGTTGCTCTCAAACGACGTCGAAAACTGACTCCCCGAAGTCGTCGAAATCTATACGCGAAAATAAACCAAATTCAAACTAAATTCAAATAAGATTCAAATTAACTCCAAATTGAATAATTTTGATTTATTTGGCTATATCTTGAATTTAGATAAATTTAGAAATTTGAATGGGCTCAATCGGAGTTCGGATGCAAAAGATATGGGCTTTCGAAGTTTGAAATTACATAAAATGATAGAATTAGGGTTTTTCTGAAATTTGGGAATTATTTTTCTAAAGGAAAATCGAATTATTGCGCAGTGCTGACGTCAGCGAGGGAATTTCTTTTTCCCGGCCGAATTCTTTTTCTAAAGAAAATTATTATGACACTGACAAGTGGGCCCGAGGGTCAATGGACTAAGTCCACGCCCGGTCAAAGGTTCATGGTGAACCCGGTGCACCGCAACAGTGCGCGCGGGGTGGAATGGCTGCGTGCGCGATGATGTGGCGCCACGTGGGCTCCACGTGGCTCTTATGCTGAGGTGGCCGTGATGTGGCGCACGGGTGGCGACCACGGTGGCAGCCATGTCGGCATAGGCGGCGGCGCGGCGTTGAGCTCACCGGCGCTCTGTGCCACGGCGAGCTCCGGCGAGGTGTGCAACAAAGAGAGGGGAGCGCGGGGTTTATGTTGCGCATGGTTTGGTCACCTGAGGGCACGACGATAGCCAGCGGCGGCGGAGCCAATCGGGTCTCGGAGGCGCGGTGGTTCGGGCGATGTTCCGATGAAGAAGAGGCGTGCACCGGGACGGCGAGGAGGCGGCGGTGCTGATGGTGGCGTCGGCGGGGCCAGAGCTTCGACGGGGGCAGCGCTAGAGGTGGCGGAGTAGTTGGCGGCCGACGGTGGAAAAACGCCGATTGCGGCGAGCTCGGAGAGGGAAAGGGAAAGTGGTTGGGGGAGGCGGCATTGGCGTTGAGAGGGGCGCCCGAGGCTTGCTTTTATAGGGGCGGAGGGGCACGAAGGAGGGAGATCGTGTGCGGGGGCGGCGGTTGCGGCATGGCGGCGGCGGTTAGGCGCGCGGACGAATCGGGCGCGAAGAGAGAGGGAGAAGGTGGGGAATGGAGGTGGTGGAGGGTGCCGGGTCGTGCGCACGTCGCACGGGAGGCGCGGGGCGGTGGGAGGCGGCGGTTGGCGGAGCTTTACGCGGGCGGAAATGGCGGAGGCACAGCTTGCGCGAGGAAGAGGGCGCGGGGGAAGAAGATGGCCATGGGCCGTTGGATTTGCATCCAACAGCGCGGGGAGGCGAGGTGGCGTGGGAGTGTTGGTGCCGTCCGATGTAAATCGGACGGTGGGAGGGAGATAGGGGAGAGTGGGTGCGGCGGAGCAGGCCGAAAAATGGGCCGGTGCAGAAAAAGAAGATGGGCCGGATGAGGTTTCGGCCTAAGGGCGATTTGGGATTTTTGAATGCTTTTGCCATTTAATTAATCTGATTAATTCATTTTGGCTTTCGAAAATAGCAAAATAAATCCAAAAATTTAGAGAAAATTTTCAGAAATTCCCATACTTAATTTGGACTTAATAAAATTATTTCCAACTTTATGTTGGCTTTTAATTTTGCAAATAAATTTATTTTGACTTTAAAATATTTATAAAAAGCTTTTAAAATTTCAGAAAATCTTAGAAGTTAAGTAAATTTTTATTTTTCAGATTAAATCAAATAAAACTTCAAGAACTTCAACTAAATTTTTACGTTTGACCTTTTAAAACTCCAGAATTTCAGATAAAGCAATTAAACTCTTTAAAATTTTAGAGAATCCAATAAAACAATAACTTTATTTTATTTTATTTTGGTAACATAACCTTGGGATGTTACATTATACAACCTTCAAATGTACGCCTCAATATTAACAATGAGAGAGATCATACACACTTAGTGGTCGTAATCTTTTCTACGATCACCCTATATGGTTGTAAGTTCTTCTACGACCACCTATTAATCATAAGTCTTACTATGATCACCTCATATTTGTAAGTTCTTCTACGACCACCTATCAGTAGTAAGTCTTACTACGATCACCTTATAGTCATAAGTCTTACTACGACCAGGTCATCTACGACCACCCTATGGTCGATAAAGCTGACAGATATGTAGGCCCAATCGACTAGGGACATTTGTGTGTTATGTTTAATACACACATTAATTAATTTGTGCCGTTATTCCTAAAGATAAATACACGTATTAAACCTCTGTCTCTAACATAACCGCAAGGCGACGTGGAGGGATATATCTCTAACAATAATTGCTCTTAAATGTGCATATTGCATCAAACGACAAGGCGTCTCTTGACGTGGACAACAGCCACCCCTTCATATGCTATATAAGGAGTAAAGTTAGTGGACAGAGGAAGGAGATAAGCAATGAAACAAACAGGAGTCATTAGCCTTAGCCTTTGGTGACTTCTCTCTTTTAAACACAATCAATATAAGAACACAAGATTATGGTTGTTATTCTCTCAGGAGAATGCCTGAACTTGTATAAAATTTCCATGTCCTGTTCTGTGTGGTTTCACTCCAGGAGAGCCCCAGTATTCATTCATAAGATCGATACTAAACCATCGACATCTGAGTAGAATGCCTAATTTGTTGATTTGGCAGATGGGTTAAATGATTGAAGAGTGTGACTCTGTATTGCACAAGTGCTAAAAGAAAGCTTCAAATTTTAATGTGAGACGAATGAAATTATCAACCTTATTGATAAGGTAAGAAACGCTCTTCAAGTGAAAATATCTAATAGTGTTGTGGCCAACAATGTGCACTTTTGCTGGGTGTAGTTTTTTTACATGCCAAGACATAAAGCTCTTAGAGCCCTTGAAATTTATAGAAGGGCTAGCCAATAGGGAACTCCATAGTCCAAAAGATAATTGTGCCAAGAATATCTAGATTCTTCGTTCTATGGTACATTCTTCATATCTTCCCTTACATTATCTGTATGTAGTGGTTGATCTATCGACATCATCCCATTCATATTTTGTTTAAATAAATTCTCTTTTACCCGAACATTTATTCTACAATGTGTGCCAGCATAATTTGATATAAATTATAGTAATATAGCTAGAAACAATATTTGTTGTTGCTTCTCTATGATTCATATTATTGTTGTTGCCTAGCGATCGAGTGGTAAAAACGATAGTTGTTTTGTTATACTTTCAGATGAGGTTGCTATGTATAATTCAACAGACCCAAGGCTTCCCTACATTCCTAACTCGATTCCATCCATCACTCAGTATTGCAAGTGAAATTTCCTTAGGTGCTCGATGAATAGTATGTTATGGGTTTCTTTTACCACATCGGCATTTCATGGTTTGCTTGAGCAAAACCGGGAGAGCAGATGAATGGGTATACCATATTTTGCTCATAACTAAATGTTACCTTCCAGAAAGCAAGTTGACATAACTACATTCTTGATATCTTCCTTTACATTCTCTTTATGTGTTGGTTTCTTGATCTAGGCATCATGGTTCTCTGTACCATTTGGTTTTATTTGAATAAATTGCCTTCAGATAAGGCTAATGCATCACAATTTCTGCATATATCGCCCAACCATATTTTATTTGAATAAATTTCCTCCTGTTTAAACTAATTGGTTGTTTCGAAGAAAAAAATAGGCTGAAGAGTTCATTAGATTTTTGTTGGCTTCAAGTTAGATATTGCTGAGATAATCCCACATATTCTGGTATAGCATTGGGCTAATTTCTAGGTGTGATTCAGAGAGAGGCATTCTACATAAATTTTTTAGTACCACTCTTGTGCTCAAGATTCTTAGCTTTTAGCAAATATTGAATGCAGATCTCTACTAGAGGTGGGTAGGTTATAAAATGTGTTGGAATCTGTAGGTTTTCAGGTTAATGCTTATGTATTGCAAACTAAAAATGTGTGAACAAAGATTGCTATTGGTTTGTTAGCCTTGAAACATAGAATTTTCAAAAATTATATATGTGCATCAAAGTATCAAACCTGTAGATGTTAGGAAGCCCATGGTTGCAGCAGGCATTGTACGTCCCCGGTCCCTTCATGTGACCGCATAGAGCTGCCCATTATCCCCCGAGGCATGCACTTCTGCCATCCCCCGTGCCACACATCCTCTTCCATGCGTTGTATACCCACCACGCCACGACCTTTGGCCACTCTGCTGCAACCAATCATTTATCCATTGTGGCATATCTTCCCTTTTTCAGAAGTACTCCTCAATTTTTGCCTCCCATTTTCTCTACTTCGTTTCCATGCCTTATGATCAGACATAAGCTACATTTCACTCTTCAAATAGTTCATGTAAGCCTTTTAGATTATTTGTTTATCCTTATTAATCATGCCTCCATCTCTTTTTTTCTACCACTATAGAAACTGTTATAACAATTACTCACTGATTGATCTATAGTTCTATACATGTCCTGATTTAAAGTTCTTTATTTGCAACAATTCATTGCCATATTTACATATTTCCCCGCTTGCAATCCTAGCCGTGGTGTGGCGATCACCAATTTATTTCTTTTTGTTCATGGTTTTGAACAATATGTCTTACAAGGACGCAAACAAATACTGACTAGACTACTTATTCTACTAGAGAACTCCATCAATAATGTTTGCGTATAAGGTGAGATTTTCTAAACATTTTGTTTCATGCTTATACTTAGAATATATGCTCATTTAATATATTGTTTCGTGATTGTATGTTCTTAGATTCTAGGTGCATGGTCAACTAACTATACACTAGATCCCAAAGTTTCCAGCTTCTTGATATATAGGTGAGTGGTGTTTGATTAACCAATAATAGTGATAAAGTTCTAATCATAATTAATCATCACCTATGTTCAAAACATGGGGTTGTTGGCAGCTTTTATAATGTTTTCTAGCCATGTATGTTTTGTTGTATCCTTAAAATCTTATGGTTGAGCAGATGAGAGGAACAAATTGTTGTTTCCTTTTAATAAATTAATTTAAGTTGTCTCAGACCACCTATACACATTGGTACCTTTCAAATAGTATGGGAGGTTTCCCTTGCAACATTTCCCTCCTATAAAACAATTGGTAAAAAAAAAAATGCATACATGATTTTTGGAGGAAATCGCCCTTTTGTCTGTTAGCATTGTTTATGGCCTGAGAAAGTTTTAAAACCTTCATTGTAGAATGTAGACTGAAAAAATGCTACTTCAATTCTCTATTATGGTGCTTTTGAAATCATTACATCCAGAACAGTTAAGTGATTTGTGCTATTTATTTGGTTTTGAACCAGTGTTAAGTGATAACCAGAAGGCTGGAAGAAGTTAATAAAGGAATACTCCTGGACCAACTGGAGGAGTGGAACTAGCTTATGTGCTATCAAATAGTTGGTATTTGGTTATCGTATCTATGGTTGTTGTGTTTCCTCAGGCCATTCTATTATCTAACACACCACATGGGACTATGCAACATTCCCCTTTTGTTCTTGCATATGTGTTATTTAGCTACCGTGTACATACCCTCAGTGATATGTGAAGTCTACTACTATGGCCTGATATGTGAAGTCTACTTCTATGACCTGGACAATTTTTTTGTTTTGTTGTTGTTTCTATCTATTTATCTATGATGATAAGTGGATCCAAATATGTCAAAATGCTTGAAATATTTTGCCTTCCAAACACTATGTCAAAATTGACAGGCACAACGTAGCACACAATCCTACCTAGTATCGTTAGATACCGCATCGAATTGGACTTCAGGAGTTTGCCACATGGGGAGTGATCAAATTGTACCCTGTTTGTCTGGTCGACCTCCTGAATCGCTACCGCCTTTCTTGCGACCCATAGGATTGACCACCACCTTTGGCCTCCTTCCAACCTAGCCCGCAATCGTTGTCACATCACTCAAAACCTAACTTGTTTGCTAGCCATTGTCATCCCAATACCTAACTTGATCATCAGGATTGCCTTTGGTCGCCCTCTGTTGTCGCCCATTGTCGGATTAGGGGTCTAGTGAACCCCATTGCGAAGGCAAACTCTGATGGTCACTTCCACAGTTCCACATGCATTGACTTGATCACTAGTTCACTACTTCCTCTAGAGGTGGACAAATGGCAGAGGAAGTGGTGGCATGTCACTGTTGGCTCGGCCCAGGCACGACACAGCCTGGCACGATGTACCGTGCTTGGGTCACCACCCCGGCCCGGCCAAGGCAAGACACGATCCGACTGACATGGCCGACGAAGGAGGAGGTGGTGGCTCCCGCGGCGGCACGTGGCGGAGGAGGTGGTGGTAGCGCGTGATAGAGTAGGAGGAGACAAGGAGGTGGCGGCAGTGCGCAGCAGAGGTGGCGGCAGAGCAGGAGGTGGCAGGCTTATCGTGCTCGGGTCAGCACGACCTGTGAGCTCGACATGCCGTGCCTGGGTCAGTGCCAAGCCCACGTGCTGGCACGACACGACCCGTTTAGTTAGTCAGGCCAACTAGGCCGTGCCTAAATTGGCCCGTGCTGTGTCGATCGGTGCAGCCCATTTGGCCACTTCTAACTCCTTCTATTCCTTTTTATTTGACGTTTTTGACCTTTTACGGTCTCCGAGATGCGACTTTGACTACTACTTTTTATATCTTTATGTGAAGATATACTATGTAATAAAATTATAACTTTATAAAATTATTTTTAACAACAAATCTAATGGTATACTTTTCATATAGCAAATCTAGATAGTTTTAAACATACATATGGTCAGATGACACATATTCTACGATGTCAAATAAAAAATAAGTGGATTTTTTTATATGTCACTGCAAAATTCCTAAGTCTCTGATTTGTCATTGTAAAACGCTCTATCCCTTACATGCCACTGCATTTCAGAAACCTTACCCGTATTTGCCATCGCCGTTAACTCTGTTAGGTCAAGGTGTGGTTGACTTGTCATATTTTCTCTGTAATGGCCATATTGCCCTTCCTTGTGTTCTTCCTCCTCTATCCTACTCTCTCTCTCTCTCTCTTGTACCTACTGCTCACCGAACAAGACTAGCCATTGACAGCAGGGCCTTGCCAGCTCCTGTCGGCGCCGATGAGGAAGTGGGGTGGTGGCGACGGCTGGGGGAGGCTGGAGGTGGGAGGCGGTGCTAAAGTGGGGATCGGGATGGAGCAGATGGCCGATGGGATTGGGGTGGTGGTTGTAGTGGGCGTTGGAGGGAACGTGGGCCATTGGATCCAACGACCCAAAAGACTAATGATTTTTTCCAAAAAAAATAGGCGCATGTGAATTGGATAATCCATCGAGGGCAAGATTGTATTTTCATACCTCTGTCACGGCTTGAGGGTAAAGTTTCGAAAATGCAGTGGCATAGAAGGGAGGATGCGTGACAAACTAGGGATCCCAAAACTTTGCAATGTCATGTAAAAAAATTTCCCAAAAAAGAATGGAGTACCGGTTGAATCCAACCAAATTATGCAAACATTAAGTATGAACTTATATTTCTTCGTATTCATATTCGGATTTAAAAAGAAGGGGCAATGGGTTACATGCCACTGGTCATACCTAAAATTCTAAAAATATAATCGAAAACTCTCTTATTATGAATATACCACTGCTTCATGCGTTTTCATCTCAAAATGCCGCTCTCGTTACCTTCCGTTGGCTAGCTGTCTAGTCAATGCTCTTGACCGACGCAAAAATGACCATGCTACCCGTAATTGTACAATGCAGGAAATGGCATGGAGAGTGCTATTGCAGTCCGCGGAGGGAATACTCGGCGCCAAAATTTTCGTAGGCCAGCAGATTGGTTGGAGGGGAAAAAAAATACCAAATTCAGTGGAATGCAATGAATACTCGTTTGTGTACCAAATCGAGTGATTTATATTTGATGTAAGACATTGGGGAAAAACAATACCACATGATAAGCTGCAATGGTCACTTGATTAGTAGCATGTCTTATACATCTCAAGTAGTACATCAACTATCTTAATATGACAAGTTCATGGTTTCTGACTTGAGATCACAAAATACTCCTAGGGTTTCTTACATAATAAAGTACATAATACATCATCTAACTTAACATCACAAAATACTCACAAGGTTTCTGATATAACAAAGTAGTTCACATTGTCTGATCTAGCAGCACACAACTCATCTTGATGTCTCTTGAAGATCCGAACCTAGATCTTTTCCTCTTCTTTGGTGGCGGAGGCATGCTGCCATTCTGAGATGACTGTCCAGCCTTGCAATATTATGCTCTATGGCCTAATCCTCCACAAGCCTTGCATTTGTGCCTCTTTCTAGTGCCAGGTTCTTCTAAAGCCTTCGTCCTTTGCTTTCTAGGTCCTCGAGCGCGGGTACACAACTACAGTACCCTCTACAGTATCTAGCTATAGTACCACCTACAGTAGGCCTCCCGAGCGCCTCGAGCGCGGGTGGGCTGGAGGGCAAGCTACCTCCCTACGCCAACTGAGCTAGTCTCTGAGTTGGTTATTAGGAAGCCCTCAATAAAAAGTTGTTGGGGTGCTATTGGTTCTTTTTTCTTAGACGGTGGATGTTTTTTCTTGTCTCTCTTTGGGCTGAGACTAGGAACAGATGCGAAGGGTCCTTCAAAGTCAGTGATTGTACTAACCGAATTTCGCAATGCATGTCAAATGCTTTAGTAATGTCTTGATCCGTTTATAGATTGTAGTAATCATCTGGGGAATCCTTGTTCTTTTAGCAGATTGAAAGCATCCGCTTTGACCCCCAATTAAAATATTTTGCTAGCTTATCAGGTAGATCAACCAAAGTGTACCTAGCACGGTCATCAGGCCATTGTACATACCACCCCTTTGTCCACACTGGAGGTGCATCATCAGGTTTACTCAAGTATTTACCAACCCGAACAACGAGCCTAAACGTAGTCTTAGGATCCATCCTACAAATAATGGTAGAGAAATCAAACCCCTTGAAAGTCAGATTAAAAAAAATCCCCTTGTAAGTCAGATTTCAATATCCCTTCCAATTCCCCAAATTGCAGAGAAATTAAGCCTCATTCCAACCAATTTCATGCATTTTGGACAAAGAAAACATACCCTTCGGGGACCCAAGCCATATCCATGGTGCTGCACAGATCACGCCCCCTCCACTCGGCTATTGTCGTAGGGATGGCTCACTGACTCCAACGACCTAGCGAAGACCCTAAGAAGGCCTCCAACACATATTGCATGAGATGATAGTGGCAAGGGACAAGACACAGGAGGCAAATTGTGTCCTAGCATAGTCTCCACCGCTGTCACTACCCATGGAAGAGAGTTCTCCATTATTCTGTTGTAGTGTGTATGTAGATGCCTCACACTGGCAACAATTGCCCAGATCCTTTCTTGCCACTGTACAATATTCCTTTATTGTCACTGAATTATTCCCTACAGACCGTATCGGATTAATTGTACACCTTCAAAGTGCATTGTTCAAAAGCCATTTCGATTACATTTCATTAAATTAATTTTCATCTCTACTAACCTTTTTGTGTTAATTTTGTTTATCAGCTTGCGTACAACTCTGTGTGTGAGATTCAAGAGCGAAGTAGTAGCATGTGGAGTTATATATGCGGCAGCTAGGAGATTAGGAGTTCCCCTCCCTGAAGATCTACCATGGTGGGCACTCTTTGATGCTGATGAGGCAGGGATTCAGCAAGTGTGCAGAGCTCTTGCTCACCTTTACAGCCTTCCTAAGGCTTAGTATATAGCAGTTTATAAAGGTAATGACTCGTTTGCTGTTAGAAGGCCATGAGTTTCAGTTATGCTGTGAAGATTTTCTGATTTTGCAGTACCAAATAAACTATTTATGCTTGAATTTAGATCACCATATTCATGTCTGAAATTAGAGTACCCTCTTCAGGTTACTCAAACCGGGGGAACTCGATGCACCACTCTTCATGTGGTATATTTCCACAAGCATACTTTTGTCATTTCATTTCTTTGTAATCAAAAGCTATGTCTCTTAGCTTGTTCCTCTTGTTGCTTCTTCAGGCCGCAGCAATTCTCATGATGTATGTTATTGGTGTTGATCGATTTGGTTTGGTTGCTTCCAAGGAGTTAAAAGGTGGGTTAAGTTACAAGTATGGTTGTGGCGTGGGTTTGTTATGTACGGGTTTGGGTAGGGCACTCGCCCTTGAACAGTTGACCATGCCATCGCCAAGACTCTGAGGTTTAATTGAAAAGGAAGGGGAGAGACTAATAACTTTGTTTATTTATTACTTGATTGATAATAGATACACGAATTCTCTTTTATAAGGATGATCTGACTTGACCCTTAAGAAATAATCTATAATGAAACCTATCAATCAAATATCATCTTTTCAACTATTAAAAATAACATTTATCTCATCTTTCCAACTATTAAAAATAGCATTTCTAATAGATAAGATTATACCACTAAAAACTCATTGGAATATTAATCCATAACATTACACCCCTCGGGGCAAGGCAGCCCGTCCTCGAGTTGCGATGGTGGCCACGGTTAAAATCCTTGGTGGCCCCATGTTGATGAGAGGGTACGATGACAACGTCGTGTCGCATAGAAGAGGATCAACGAAGCCTCGATGAACAACATCAGGGACAACGACCCTCCATCGCCGGTTGATGTCGTAGGAGTCGCCGGCGGCAAATACAACTGGCGTGGGGCAGCAACAACATCCTTCTTGCCCTAAAATGCAACGATTGTAGGAGATGACGTCACTGACCCCCACACGATAGTCATTACACACCACACCTTCGAAGGCACGGTCTCGGGTGGCCACGTGGAGAGGACCGGCGCTGGATGATGGTAACCTTCTTCATCGGCAAAGGCACCAATGGTACATCCAAGGGCAACAAAGCCTGAAGAAACGTCGTCGATGGTGAGGGTAGTGACAGCGGTGGCAACTGTGCTACGACATAGCTTGCTTCCTTTGCCTTGCCCCTTGCAACTATCATCTCCTGCAATATGTGTCGGATCTCCTGGCAGATAGCAATGACTCTGTCACATGGTGACTCGGCCACAGAAACCAAGGGTGACTCGGCGGCAAAAGCCATAATGAGTGGCTCTGATACCAAATGTTGTAGTCGTTGGTTGGTTGGGTACTTGATGAGGATCTAATAATCTCCATTTTATTATTTATCTATAATTAATATTATGGGTAAATATACTGTCATACGGTCCTTTGGTATATCCCTTATAATCTTAAGGGAAAAACCAACCAGGTGGTCATAAGTCCTTCTACGACCACCCCCATAGTCGTAAGGTTTTCTACGACTACCTCATGATTGTAAGTTCTTCTACGATCACCTCTGGTCATAAGTTCTTCTACGACCAGTACCTAATCGTAAGTCCTTCTACGACTACCCTCTAGTCGTAAGTTCTTCTAAGACCAACTCAGCTACGACCACCTCGTAATCAATTAGACCCACTTGTCTGTAGGCTCTATTGATTAGGGGATCTAAGCAGTCAATATACGTTGTTATTCTCTGAAGTAACTGCATGTAACGCGCCATTATCTCTGACAAGTAACTGCTAGGCGACATGGAGGGGTTACTATTCCAGTGATTACTACCATTATTACATCCGTTATATAGAATAATGAGGCACCTCTTGACCTGGAGGAACGACCACCTCTCTGCGCATTATAAAAGAGCTTCAGTCAGAGATAATAGGGGTAGAGACGGTCAAAAGCACAAGTATTAGACTTTACCTTGATTGTAACCAGCATACTCAATACAATACACACAGGAGTAGGGTTGTTATTCTCTTCGGAGAAGGCTTGAACCTGTATAAAAATTCTCGTGTCTTTCTGTCTGCGTGATCAATTGTGGAGACCCCCCGAATCAAACAATCTTTACGTAAGATCGATTTTAAAACACCGACAGTACTGATTAGAGGACCGATGGTAGAACACTCGCCCTTGAACAGTTGGCCATGCCGTCGCTAAGATTCTATGGCTTAGTTGAAGTGGAAGGGGGGTGAGACTAAAAACATTGTTTATTCATTGCTTGATTGATAATGGATACACGCTACCCCTTTTACATGGACGATCCAATTTAACCTCTAAAAAATAATCTCTAAAAAAACCTATCAATCAAATATCATCTTTCTAACTATTGAAAATAACATTTATAATAGATAGATCATATCCCTAAGAATAACTTGATAGATAAAAAATCTTAAAATAATCTTCTTAATCAACTATTCTTTATCTAAAAAACTCAGCAACTATCTATAGATGGGCTACAGTACCAACGGACACTGGTCACGCGGCACTATAGTTCCACGGTATTCACACGCTTGCTACAGTCCGATGGATGGATGGATTGATGGATGGGGGTGGCTGGAGCATGGCCTATTTGTTAAGTATATAGTTGCATTGGTCTAGGATTAGTCCTGCCGTGTTGTGTTAGCTTTTGACTTACGTGTCCAATCTCCTATAACCTCTATAATTTTTTTGACCATGTGGTCTTCAATACTCATGCAACATTTCTTAAATTGCAGAAAAATGCTAGACCTGATCACTAGTTCCCAAAAGGAAACTCGCGAAAGAATGAGCAAGAGCTGTACTTTATCTTATCTTGAAACTATTTCTGCAGGAACTTCTTCAGAGATGGATCAGCTCGACTGTTCTGCAACAATGGCGCGTCTACGCATGGAAGCGATTCTTTTTTTTTACCTTCAAGGATCAAGATATGTACAAGGAGCGATGTACTCAGCGGCTGTGAATTTTCAACTCAACTGATTCCATCTGATGTAACAAAAGATCTGCTGGTTGATTCCCAGAGACGGTCTGATGTTGATGCTACCTCGAGCTGATCGCCTGAACCCACGGCTGGTGGGGGTAGTGACAGCGGTGGTGATTGAGCTACGACACAACTTATATCCTTTGCTTTTGTTCCAAGCTATTATCATCTCCTGTAATATATGTCAGATCTCCTGGCAGATAGCAATGACTCTATCACATGGTAACTCGGCAACTGAAGTTATGATGAGTGGTTCTGATACCAAATATTGTAGTCGTTGGTTGGTTGGTATAGATTCAAGGACCGAGGGTAAGGCACTCGCCCTTGAACGGTTGGCCATGCTTAGGGGCGGAGATGGGCCTCAGGCCGGTTAGGCAACAGCCCGAGACCCACAGAAAATAGCAATAAAATTTTTTAGTAGATATATAAAATAAAATTACTATATAGTAGCCAGGCCTGAGGCTATCCCCAGCTGCCCAGCGGAGCTCTGCTTCCATGTGGCCCAGCGCAGCGCAGCAGAGCGGCCCAGTGGAGGTCGGCGCTAAAGCCGTGAGAGCCAGCGGCTGCCAGCGCCCACCTACCCTAGCCGCCGCCGCCGGTCTCTTCCCCTCCCAATCTCCGATCGGCCGGACGGCGGTTCCTGGCGGCGGCGGCGAGCGGTGGCGGCGACCGGTGACTCCTCTCGCGCCGCGCCCCCCACCTTCTCCGCCGCGGCACCGCCCTCCGCCTCCTCTCCGGCGCGGCACCGCCCCGCGGCCGCGTCCTCTGCGCGCGCGCCCCACCGCCCTCTCCACGGTGATGGCTCCACGCCCAACCCGAGCCCGAGGGCGGCGCGCCGCCCGACTCCTCTACGGTCTCCACGGTGGCGGCACTACCAGCCACCGCCGGCGCCGCCCTCCCCCCAACGGCCAGCGCCTCCTCAGGCCGCCATAGCGCAGCGCCGGGCGCCGGCACGCCGCAGGCGTAGCCCCTGCGACCGCTGCCGCTCTCGCCTCGCTCTGCCTGCTCCACCCCAGCGACCTGTGGCGGCACCCTCTCGCTCCTCTCGTCAGTCCTCACTGCCCTCAATCGCCGGTGCTGCTCCTGGTGAGGTGAGCTCTGCTTAATTGCTCCAAATCTTTGATGTGTTAGTGTTACAGGCAATGAGGCAAGACTTTGGCATAATGGTATATTGTGATATTGGCATTGGCAGATTGGCTTGATGGCTTGTTTGAGTAAATCTGTAAATGAGTTAATTAGTTATGACTTATGACTTATGATTTATGAATTATGAAGTTATGACTTATGAATATGACTCACTGTATGACAGTAGTTAGTATGAGTGATAGTGTAATATGTCTATTAACTTTCTATTTGAATATTTGTTGTACTAGAATTAAAATTACATGATGAAGAGGACCAAAAACATCACGACAATCTTGTGAACAAATTGGAGGCCAGTGAATTTTTTTTGCTATGTGTTATCTATTTTGTCGTATCGTTAAATATGGAATTCAAATTTTATTTCGATTATGTATTTGTGTTTTATTTTTGTTATGCTTCAGTGTTGATAGTATTTAACGTTAGTAATATATAGTTATATCCTCTTAGCTTTGGGCCCGAGGCTTATTGAAATCCTGGCTCCGCCACTGGCCATGCTACTATCAAGACTCCGAGGCTTGGTTGAAGAGGAAAGGGAGAGACTAAAAATATTGTTTATTCGTTGCTTGATTGATAATGTATACACGCTATCCTTTTTATAGAAACGATCCGATTTGACTTCTAAGAAATAATTTTTAAAGAAACCTATCAATCCAATATCATCTTTATATAAGCAATCTCAAAATAACCTACATAACTAACTATTCTTTATCTTAGAAAACTCGTTAACTATCTATGGAAGTGCCATAGACACTGTTCAAGCATTGATACAATGCTGCGGTGCTGTTCACGCGCTTGCTACGGTCTCACTGGAATATTAGTCCATACCATGTATGATTTATGTAAGAATTATAGGATGGATGGATGGGGGTGGCTGGAGCATGGCCTACTTGTTAAGTATGTAGTTGCATTGGTCTAGGATTAGTCCTGCCGTGTTGTGTTAGCTTTTGACTTACGTGTCCAATCTCCTATAAACTCTATAGTTTTTTTGACCATTTGGTCTTCAACACTCATGCAACATTTCTTAAATTACACAAGAAGTGCTAGACCTGATCACTAGTTCCCAAAAGGAAAATCGCTAAAGAATGAGCAAGAGCTGTACTTATCTTATCTTGAAACTATCTCTGCAGGAACTTCTTCAGAGATGGATCAGCTCGACGGTTCTGCAACAATGGCGCGTCTACGCAAGGAAGCGATTCTTTTTTTAAAAAAAAACTTCCAAGGATCAAGATATGTACAAGGAGATGATAGTGAGTAGATGGAGTGTTTCTTAAAGGCCTTTAAAGATTAGACTAAAGACTTCTGTGTTTTGAATAGGGCTGATTAAGTTTGTAATAGACCAAACTAATCTTGGTGTTTGTTGTTGGTCTGGTGCTTGGTCTGCAGTCTCTAACTTTCTGAAATTGTGGATTACTTCTATAATAGGCTAGACCTTTTTGTAGCTGTCGGTTGTCTGGTAGTAGTCTAGTTTTGTTTCTCAATTCAGTTCTGTGTTTGGACTTTGTAAGTAGGTTTTCCCAGCATCTTTTCTTCTTTCTGTAAAAACTGTTACATGCTTTCCATTAAAAACCGGGTTTACCCTCTTTTCAAAAAATATGTACAAGGAGCGATGTACTCAGCGGCTGTGAATTTTCAACTCAACTGATTCCATCTGATGTAACAACAGATCTTCTGGTTGATTCCCAGAGACGATCTGATGTTGATGCTACCTCGAGCTGATCGCCTGAATCGGTGTACTGTCCCATGCCCTCAACTTCATGTTCTTTTCTTGACAGGCATTTCACAAAACCCACAACCCACGGCTGTCTGGTAAGGGTGCGTTCAATGAATCAAACTGTGCAAGATCAAACGGTTCGGAAAATGGGGTCGTTCATGCGTTTGGTTCCTTGAATGAAACCAAATGGTCCAGGATCAAACCATCCCACACAAGAGAATATTCCTTTGATATGTTACATGAGTTCGTTCCTTGAAATCGAGCGAACCACATCGTTCACCCTCGTTCGTCTCCTCCTAGCGCGTCCTCCCTCCTCCCAGCGCGCCGCCGCCTCGGCCTCCTTCCCCGACGAGCAATGCCGCCGCTCCGACCTCCTTCCCCGACGAGCAACGTCACCGCTCCGGCCTCCTTCCCCGGCCACATCGGCTTCCTCCTCCTCCCTAGCACCCCTTCTCCTCCTTGGCGCCCTCCTCCTCGCCGGCCTCACCCGGATCCACCTCCTGCGCCGCCCTCCTCCACCTCTCTCCTCCGCACCGCCCTCCTCCACCTCCATCCTCCCCGACGCCCCTCCTCCTCCCTAGCGCCCACCTCCTCACCGACCTGATCACCTGGATCCACCTCCCTCCTCCACGCCGCCCCTCCTCCTCCATGGCGCCCTCCTCCTCGCTAGCCTCACCTGGATCCACCTCCCTCCTTCGCCCGCCAGCGAGAGGTTGAAGAAGCCACTGTCGCGCGGGATTGAAATTGGACGAGACGTTAAGAACCACACAATTGAAATTGGACGGTCAGGATGTGCGGGATGATCGGACTGGCCTGAATGGCCCAATTAACACGGACCGTTCGATCAAGATTTAACGCACTGGATTGAGTTGGCATTCGGGGTGGTCCGAACGGCCCAATCACTTTCAACCGTTGGATCCTCATCCGATGGTTGCGCGCAAATGTGGCTTGACCCAGGTGCGGCTAGGGGGTTTGGTTGAACCGCGTCGCAATGGGCTCGGGCCAGGTGAACAGTGCTTCAGCCCGAATTTTAAAAACAGATTGACCAAGAAACAAATGGGTTTGACCAAGGCTTTAAAAATAGGAATAAAATTCTTAAAATTCTGAAATAATTCAGAGGGGTTTCTAGGACAACCTAGTACTCAAATAAAATCTTAAACTTCACTATTCAAGATTTAATTTGAATAATTTAAATTCAAACTTAGAAAAGGTTATTGATTTGAGTTTAAATTTTTCGAGGGTCAAAAAGAGTTCTAAAAATTTGGTAAAAATTATTTTCAGAAGATAAACAAGATAATTAATATAATATTTTAATAAATTATTTCCAGAAGATAAACAAGATTTTTTGTTCTTGTTTTCTTTTGGAGCTAATATATGAGTTGTAGGTTTAAACTTTATTTGAAATTTTCCAAGTGCAATATCGTCAAATGTCATCAAATATCGTCAAATATCATCAAATATCGTCAAATGTGAGAGGGTTATCATATCCAACTTCATCCACCAAACCAAACATCATCTTGAACCATTCAGAATCATCCTATACAACCAACCAAACAAAACCCTGTATCATCCAATACAACCAACCAAACAAAACCCTGTATCATCCAATACAACCAACCAAACAGACTGACTGTACCATTCCATACAGGACGATCCCATCCTACCCGTACCATCTCATCCCATTCAACCTCATCCCACCAACCAAATGCACCCTAAAACAACGGGCAGTTCTAACAGCTGAACTGTTATTTTATCCATGCGAAATCATGCATAGTGCGGAGTACTATACTACTATTCTTGGAGGAAACGTCGTGGGGATCGTGTCGATCCTTACGTGGAATTGTCTCATCACCGTCCAATTGTCCATGTATGGTTTCATATATCATTGTTGGATTGCTTTCTATCAAAAGTTGGGATTTCTCCCTTGTTCAAAAAAAAAAAAAGATCATCGTTGGATTATCCCTATTACCGTCCGATCGTGTCTCAAGGTCTATGAGATCATTGTTACCCGGTGATGTGACAATCTCTACGTAGAGTTTACTCGTGGAAGAGAGTTCTCTATTATTTTATTGTAGTGTGTAGATGCCTCACCGATGGGTGCTCCATTACCATTAGTACCTGAAACATCTAAAAAATTCAGAATTTAAAAATTCGAATTGAGATTTGGTTGAATTTGATTTCTTTCCTAATTTGGCAATCCCCATCCCCTCCCCGCTTTCCCCTTTTGGCCCTCCCATTTTCTTCCATCAGAGGCGCCTACACCCCCAAGCCGCCACCGCTGCTGTTCCTCTCACCGCGCGTCGCCGCCGGAGGCGTCGCCTTCCACCGCTTCTGGCCGCCGCTCCGCGCCAAGGCCGCACAGGAGACCACCACCTCATCGTGCCACCTCCCCTCGCCTTCAATGCGGCGTCCACCCCAAGCCGCCAGCGTTGCACCGCTCCCACACCGCTCCCATCCCGTCGCCATGCCGTGCCGCAATCGACGACCTTCGTCGCGCCAGTTCTCGCCTCGCTCCAGTGAGGGAGCACCGCCACCTCAACGCTACCATACCCGCCTCCATCCCTCCACCTCACCTGGCGTAGAACCCTCTTGGCTGCCACCTCGCCGCACACACGCCGCCAGCTCCGCCCAACTTCGCTTCCGCTCTCACCACCCCCGCTGGCTATAAAAGCCACCCCTCATCCTTCCCTCCTCACACAAGCACCGCCCACCTTCCCCAAACCACCCATCTTCCTCAAGCCCGACCAATTTTGGAGGAACCGCCGCCACTTTCTCTTCCTCCCTGTCAAACCCGTAAGACGTCTTCGCCCTTCCCACCCTTTCCTCTCCCATCTAGCACCCCAACACCACCTTCTTCCCTCCTCGACACCTTCCCCTACCACCTACGGCCTCCACTCCGCTGGAGCTTCACCGGCGCCGCCTTTCCCCTTCACTGCCACCACCGCAACCCCTCACCCCAAAACCCCAAACTGCGCAAAAACCCAAAAGAGAGAGGGACATAACTCAGCGAAGTCCCCGTGCCATCTCCCCTTCGCTGCTGGGCGCCACCACCGCTGAAGCGCCGCCGGCCCTCTCGCCTTCCTCCCTCCGCACGAGCGAGCCGAAGAGGCGCTCAGCCGAAGGCCTTTAAGGCCCGACCATGTTGGGCCTTTGGGCCATGAAACCAAATGGGCCCAGCCCAATACTGTGGCACATACTGTTCATCACCCAATACTATTCATTTTCAATTCAGCCCATACATTGTTCATTTGAAATAATGTTCATGTCCTGAAAACAGCAAACTAATTACTGTTCCTTATTATAGATTAGTGTTTAATCACTGTTCACAATCTATTGCAGGTATGAATAGTAAAAAAAAACACTATTCACTAAAACCCTAATTCGACAATTCAGACCCATTCTGACCATCTTAAACCCATAAAGCCTATTCTTGACTCAGTTCAACTGTACTAAGCTCCCAATATATCTTCTTACCATTTTATTGGTTTTATTATCTCTTTTTTATATTTTTGTTGTAATTGGATTCTTTTTCTGGCTTATTCCTTGTCAAGCCGGATATTTATTTGGTTATTTTGTTTTGCGTTAGGTACCAATTTCGATGAGCTAGCTCAAGACAACGTCAGTCAGGACTCAAGAGCATAAGGACCTTTCAAATAATTTGAGCAAGGAGGAAAGTTGCATGCCTTGAACATATTGAACCTATAATTCTTATAATTTATGCTATTACTTTCATTAGTATATTTTAGCCAATTATTTCAATAAAGAAGTAATACTTTTGAATGCCATGTTGAATAGATAAAACCCTTCACCCCATATACCAACCCACCTATTCTTGTAGGCCATATTCACCTTAACAAGTTTAGTCCATATAAAATAATAGCAAACATTCAACTTTGTCATACAAAACTCTTTTGAAATACCGACAAGGAAGGTTGGCAGTACGCCAATAGATTTTTGGTAGAAAGTTGAGGGTTGAGGCCAAATGTTTGGACAACCCAATATACTTATTAAAATTGGGACACCAATGAGATCTGGAGGTGGACGGCCACAGGTTGGTAAATGGTCCATCGCCTCATTGGGTGTTAAGTAAGGATAAGAACTTTATGCCAAGTAACAGACACAGATCTCGCTCAACCACAGGTGTGGTTTATCCAACATGGCTTAGTACATTGTTTTCCCAATTGAATATCTACAGGCTGTCAACTGCTCTTATGCGATAGAGCAACCGCGGATTGGGGTGAGTCAGGAGTGGGCCTGTTAGGGCACTCACTGAACTGCATAACGGTATGGACCCGTCAGCCTTGGAGTGCGGATTCCACTGTTGGCCCGTGGTCTCCCGAGGCTGTATGGACCTTGAACCTATCGGGTAGATACTAGAAAGGTTGAGTAGTGGAAACGATAGTGTTATCTCAGTTTAGTCATACGCTAATGGTTGCATGTATATAGCTTGACAGTACAAGCTTGAGATATCTTGTGGGTAAAGTTGGACAACTCTACAGAGTATATAATTAAAGGTATTCGAATACGCCATACTTCCGGTTAATGAAACTGTGTTCATGGGTGATTCTAGTACATGAGGCATAAGTAGAGATTTTAATATGTTAAGTTGGTAATTGCAGTTGTGTCGGACCCGGATTTCGTAATCCAGAATCCTCTGTGAAAAAGCTGCGCTATTCCCTGGATCAGTAGATAGCGCCCACAGTACACATTGCTGAATCATTTCATACATCGCGTAGACCAATTCATGCATTAATACAAGCATTAGAGTTCAAATAGACCACGTCGGGTCGAGTTTACAATAGGGCCGATCGGGCCAAATGAGTTCATTACAAAATCTGAATGCGCTAGCGAAGCAAAGGGGTAAGCAAGTCTCTCCACGAACAGCGGCGGGGTACTAGGTGTCGACCGATATTAGCCAAGGGCTTGGATAATATAGGAGGTACACAAGTACCAACGAGCCAACGGTGAGGCGAGACCTAGACTACAAGTACTAAACTACTCCTCTTCATTTCCTTGCTCTTGGCGTCCGGTCCTCGTAGTAGGCGTAGTCTCCACGATCTGCGGGTTACGGGGTTGGGAAAGAGCGAGGATGAGCACAACTACCGTGCTCGCGAGCCAACACACAGTATGCAACATTATACATGCAAGGCTTAACAAGGATGGCTCGGGTTCATTTATTTGCACAAAGCAATATTTTGAGTACCAATATTAGAAAGTCCTATCACTTAGCATTTTAACCAATTTGCATTTGTTAAAGAGATTACTTGTGCAATATTTGTAATGATGAGGTTACCTCCACCTCATGCTTATTTTTGATAGCGGTTACATCCACCACTTAACATCAGCGGGGTACATCCACCGGGAAAACCAAAACAGAGTCACTGCGACCCATCACATTTATCCGCCCACAAGGTTTTATAAACAGAACTAACTCTTGTAAGTTCCCATGTCCGCCCATGACCGCGGGCACGGCTATTCGAACAGTTTATTACACTCTGCAGAGGTTGTACACTTTACCCACAAGAGACGATCATCTTGGCATGTACACATGTTTAGTAGACATGTGAGTCAAGGGAGATCGTCACAAGGCCTTTACAATGCATCCACCAGTATTTGTTACACCCGCTAAGGTTTCACACGAGAAGAGTTACGCTCACATAGACCCGTCGACTCTTTCCCGGACCCCTCTTGCGCCACACGACTTACGCTCACATAGACCGTAAGTCGTACACTAACCCATAGCCACATAGGCTTATGGCGTAGCGGGTCATCTGCACAGTGCAACTCATACTAACGGATACAAATTATTTAGCAGTCGACACCATTATAGACATGTGGTCGTCTTGTTTTACATTGGGAAGTCATCACGAGATTAAGTCCTTAGGGACCATCAGGCGGTTCATACCACATACCATCCACAAGCAGACATTCCTTGGGCTGCATTAGCACCCACCAACATACCATCCATCATACCATCCGCCCGGATGTGATAAGCAATTCTTAGGGTTTTTGAGAGATAGGAAAATACAACATCATAACCATCTCGAGTCATTTACACCCAATGAGTGCCCAAAATCATGTTTATTTCAAAAGATGATGAATGGGGTAGATAATACCCGATACTTAAGCAAGGCTAGCATGGCGCTTAAGTATAGCCTAAAAACTAGTATTGTTACCATATATTTACTAGGGTGACAAGGGTTTAAGGCAATTCAATTATCAAGGGGTGGTGTATTAATAATTAAGCATCAACATGGCATTTAACTACCTTAGGGTATTTAACATACATTTGCATAAGGGAAATAAAGCATGCAATTTGATATTTAAAAGAACATAATTTGCATAAAATGTAGGTGCAATATGATCAAAGTGTCGACTACTTTGGGTCTACGGCTAGATGATCTTGATATTCTTGAGCTTGATCGAAGTGGGGTCTCGGCTTCTAGAATTCTATCACGACGATAAATGCAGGAAAAGAAATAAGCGAGCAATTAAATTAATTAAATAACAAAAACTCATCAAATGAACTCCAAATAGAACCAAACTAGCACCAAAAGAAAGGGCTTGAAATTAGAAATTTTTAGAAACAAACTTTGCAAATTTTGGAGCTAAAATGAGGAGAAATAAATATTTGAAGCTTCTCATTTAAAAAAGGAAAAGAAAAGAAATAAGCAGTAAAAGAAAAGGGCTAGCGGCCCGGGTTTCGGCCTTGGCCCGGCTTAGCTAGCTGCAGCCAGCGTGCGGCGGCCAGCGGATGGGCGAGTGCGCGCGGCCGGCTCGGCGAAAGAAAGAGGAGGCGAGGGGCTAGGCGAGAGAGGAGGGAGGAGAGGCGGCGGCGCGGGAAGAAGGAGGAGATGAAGAGGCGGCGCACTGGGAGAGGGCTCGGGCGTGCGACAACGGCGGCAGCGGCGGCCGTGGGGAGGCGAGGCGGCGGCGCGGGCGGCGGCAGCGGCGCCTTCCGCGAGTAAGTCCTTGGTCGTTCCTCTTCCTCTCTTCTTGCTTTTCTTCTTTTCTTGATATTCCTCCTCGGGTTCTAGGTTGGGGAGGAGAAGGGGTGAGAGGAGCGGAGGAAGGCGTCGGTTTTAAAGGCGAGGAAGCCTTGGATCGGGGAGGGGAAGGAGCCGTTGACAACGGGGCGGCGCAAGAACCGAGGCGGCTCGGCGCGGCGAAGAAGGGATGGGGCGGGACGAGGAAGGGCACGGTCGCCGGGCGCTGGCGCGCGGCGAGCGAGCAGCGGATCGTTTGGCGCGCGAGGGCGGCGGCTCGGTGCGGCGGTGCGGCCCGTGAAGAGGAAGAGGGCGGGGCTAGGGTTAGGGGACTAGGGTTAGGGTTAGGCGATTTTGGGGAGGAGGAGCTTGAGCCTTTTGGGAATCCGAATCTTTGAGCGATTTGGGCAAATTTTGGGGTTGGAGCTCCTTGAACCAAGAACACAAGGTCTTGCCAAAAGATCCGAAAATTGGACGTTACAAAACCTACCCACCTTAAAAAGAATCTCGACCCCGAGATTCAAGCTCCTCAGAGAACAGGTAGGGGTAATCCAACTTCGGTGATCCTCGCGTTCCCAAGTGGCTTCTCTCTCGAGTGGTTGCTCCATTGCACTTTGCACAAGCGGATGATCGGCGTCTTGTTTGCTTCTCCACGACATCAAGAATCTGATCGGATGTTCGGATCGACAAATCTTTACGAGTGCGACGGTTTCAAATGGAGCTTGCTCTTGGTACTCGAGGCATTTCTTGGTGAGAGGCGTGGAACACATTATGGACATCGACAAACTTTACGGTAATTCTAGTTGATAGGCTACTTCTCCACGCTTGGCGGTGATTGGGAGCGGGCCTATGTATCTTGGCGCAAGTTTGCCTTTCACTTTAAATCTTCGCATTCCTCGAAGGGTGACACTTTGAGATACACATGATCTCTAACTTCAAAGTTAACTCTCTCGACGATTGTCGGCATAACTTTTCATGCGGGTGGCGACTTGTAGAGCGATCTCGATCAATCGACTTTCTCTTACGCTTGCTTGAGAGTATACGGTCGAAGATATAACCTTCTCTGATTCGACCAATGCAAGGAGTTCGCATTTTCTCCCATAGAGTGCTTCAAGCGGAGACATTTTCAAAGCTGGATTGGTAGCTGTTGTTGTAGGCGAGTCGCATACGGTAGACATCTCTCGGTCTACGGTAAACTCTAAAGCACAAGCCGAAGCATGTCTTCAAGAATCGATTTACCCTTTACATGCGTCCATCGATGCGAGGATGATATCTTTGTGCTAAAGTTCAAGTGAGTTCCAAGTGCATCATGGAGACTAGCCCTAAATGCAAGGTGGCGAGAACCTCGATCCGAGACTATCCTCTTGGGTACTCGTGCGGACATACAATCACGAGCCATGTATAACTCGGCTAATTTATCTCCCTTGTAGGTGGTCTTCACGGGGATGAAATGGGCAACTTTGGTTAATCATCGATTATGACCCATACGGAATCATATCCGGTCTTGGTTCTCGGCGATCCGATAATGAAATCCATTCCAATTTCTTCCACTTCCACCGAGGATTTGCGGTGGTTGCGGCAATCGCGGGTCTCGATGTTACGCCTTGATCCGTTGGCACACATCGCAACAAGCTCTGAACTTCGGCGATGTCCCTTTTCATTCGCGCCACCAATATAGAATCTTCATATCTTGATACATCTTGGTGCTTTGCTGGGTGTATGGTGTATCTTTGAGCTATGGGCCTCTTTTAGAATCAATTCCTTGAGCTCCTTTTGGTGGGGAACAAAGAGCGTTTCCCATACCATAGGATACCTTGTTGGTCTTCAACCATCTTTGAGGCTTTTCCTTTGGCCATGAGATGTTTAAATTTATGAACTCCGGGTGTCCTTTACGAGCGGTCTTGACTTGTTCTTCTAAGGTTGGTTGAACTTCCATATTGCTAAGGTGCCTTGTTCTACTAACTCGAGGTTAAGTGCCTCTAATTCCTTGCAAAGCTCAAAGTTGATACTCTTGAACCATAACATTTTTGCAGTGGGACTTACGGCAATGCGTCGGCCACTACATTAGCCTTCCCGGGATGGTAATGAACATCAAGTCGTAATCCTTAATCGATTCTAACCATCTCCTTTGTCGGAGGTTGAGGTGCATGCAGGTGAAAATGTACTTAAGACTCTTGTGGTCCGTATAGATATTACAATGATTTCCAATCAAGTAATGCCGCCAAATCTTTAGGGCATGCACTCTTTGCTAACTCCAAATCATGAGTTGGATAGTTGTCTTCATGTGGCGGAGTTATGCGGATGCATATGCTCTGACGTTTCCTCCTTGCATAAATCTGCAGCCAAGACCTTGCGCGAAGCATCACAATAGACTTCAAAGTCCTTGTGTATGTCTGGCAAGACTAACACTGGTGCAGTAGTTAACTTCTTCTTCAACTCTTGGAAACTCTTTTCACAAGCTTTTGTCCATTCGTACTTCTTTTCCTTCTTGAGCAGGTGGGTCATTGGTCTGGATAGTTTGGAGAATCCTTCAATGAAGCGTCGTAGTATCGGTCATTCAGAAAACTACGCGCCGGTCGAGGTTGGTTGTTTCCATCCCAACACGGTTTCTACTTTGGATGGGTCAAGCTGCGACTCCTCGGAGGATACAATATGTCGAGAAGCCCGATCTCTTGAAGCCAAAATTCACACTTGCTATACTTGGCATACAGCTGATGTTCTTTAAGCTTCTCCAGGACCAAATGCAGATGTTCAGCATGTTCCTCATTAGTCTTGGAGTAGATTAAGATGTCGTCTATGAACACGACAACAAACTTATCCAGGTATTCCATGAATACCTTGTTCATAAGGTTCATGAAGTAGGCTGGCGCATTGGTCAAGCCAAGCGACATAGCGTGAACTCATACAAGCCATCTGGGTGGTAAAAGCTGTTTTAGGGATGTCCTCAGCCCTGATCTTAACCTGATGATATCCTGACCTTAGGTCTATCTTGGAGAACACTGTTGCTCCTGACAGTTGGTCGAATAGATCATCAATGCGGGGCAAGGGATACTTATTCTTGATGGTCACCTCATTGAGGGCTCTGTAATCCACGCTGTCTGGCGGTGCCATCCTTTTCTTTACAAAAATCTTGGCGAACCCGGGGATGAGCTAGGTCTAATAAATCCTTTTTCTGTAATTCTTCCATCTGTACCTTAAGCTCTTCAAGCTCATCAAGCGCCATCCTATATGGCCTCTTGGCAGTGGGGCTGTTCACGGCTTTAGGTTGATCACAAATTCTATGTCTCGATGCGGTGGCATGCCGAGCAATTCTTCGGAAAAACTTAGGAAATCTTGAACTACGGTGTTGTTTCGAGTCACCTTCTCGAGGTTATGGATGGTACGATCCAAACACGAGGAGCGGTCTATATTAACCACGATTGTGGTACCGGGTTTTGGTGAGTACCACCTTCTGTTGGCACGATCTATCATTCCTTGGTATCGGGCCAGCAATCCATCCCTAGGATGATATCGAGTTTGGGATGAAGCACTAAGAGGTTTGCTAGGAATCAGAATTTTCCATAGCAATCTCTACTGGGGACTTACTAAGATGGTAGTCAAGGGTCCCGGGTGAACTAAGTACCACGGGTTTCTTTAGCTTAAAGGTTGGCAACAAGCCTTTCAACAAATTTTCTTGATATAAAAGAATGTGAAGCTTGAGAATCAAACAAAACTTGTCTTTGATGCATGATTTAGAGAACGTACCCATTAGAACTCCTGTAGCTTCGAACCTCCTCGATCGTGACATGGTTCACATGGCGCGGTTTGGTGTCGAGGTAGATCTAGGTGCTTGCGGGGCGATGGTTCTGCTTGGAGCGATGTTTGACCTTGGTGGTGTGGCTCTGAGTTGAACTTCGCGGGAGTGTTACGGCGTTGAGGGCATCGATTGGCGAAGTGTCCTCTCACTCCATGATGGAAACAATGGAGATGAGTCTTTGGGTTGCTTGTTGCCTGTTGTCCGCGGGACGAAGGATCGAAGCCATTCCCATTAGTGCGGGTGGGTGGAGTTCCTTGTGGAGAAACTACTGGTGGCTTAAAGATGAGTGCCGGGAATGTTGACTTCGAGAAAGCCACCTTGCGGCCACGGAATACCATCTTTCTCTTACGGCTAACTTCGCAATCTTCTTCTCGTTTTCTAGCACGAGGGCTTTGTTGATCAAGTGGTGGAAGCTAGAAATCATGGAGGATAAGTGGCTTCTCATGTCTCCACGCATTCCTTCCACAAAGCGGTCTATCTTCTCTTACGCATCGGCCACGTCCTTTGGGGCGTGGCGAGCAAGTAGTTAAACTTGGTTAGATATTCATTGTTGTCATTTGACCTTGCTTGAGAGTTCTAAACTCATTCTTCTTTAGCCTCATTGTACGGCGGTACAAAGTTAGTCTGGCGATCTTGAACTTCGTTCGGAGATTGGTTGCCATGCGGTGCGGTCTCGTCGGTGTGCTTCAACAATTGCTTCAACGATGGCGAGGATCTGCGATCTCGATCGCGGATGTGGCGCCGCATTTCTTCTTCTCCACCGCCTGGGCTTTCACCACCTTGAGCAATGAGGTAGTTTTCCCTGGCGGCGCTCCTTTCAAGCGGTGAGTGGCAAAGTCCACCTTGTCTTCCTCGAGCATCGGGCTGGCGGAGCTTCTTCTCGGTATCCACGAGCCAATCTTACGCTTCCGGGGTTCATCTGCTGAGCAAAGGTAAGAGGTCTTGTCTGAGAAATCTGCCCGACAGAGTGACGATCGTTTGCTCTCGCTTGTTGATTGGCGAGCAAGGCTTGAAGGATTTGGGCTTGTTGTTGCATAACTGTGCCATTGTTGGATGCTCTGGCGGCGGGAGGTAGGTCTTGTCCACGACCACGGCCATAGCCACGGCCTCTTCCACGACTCGCTGCGAAAGCACCACGGATGGGCAGCAGCTCTCCTTGGTGCCATCTGAAGAAACGCTAAGGCTTAGAACTAGAGAGGGTAGTATATGAGGTTCACTGGCCTCTAAGGCACACAGAAGAAAGAAGTCAAATTGAGCGAACAACACAATTGCGATACAAAGCCGAATGGCTACAATTCATTAATATTAGGGGGTAAGTGTTACATGACTCCTAGGACCTGACATATAGGCCATGCAAAGCCATGACACGAGATACAAAACACAACGCCTACAAAGGTGGATAAAGAAAGTGCTTGCAACCAAAGACTACCTAGCAAGCAGCGCTAGTTAACCTAGCTATCGACTACCCCCTCATGGTGCTTACCACCACAAGTGATACGATTGCCGAGGATCGAAGCAGTGCGATCGATGGTCGGCGAAGCGGCGAGAGTGGCGCCGCGGTCGAACTCGTCGAATCGGCGGCGGGTGAGGCTGCGTCCTGGTGGACTCTCCAAGGCTGCGGTCGGTCGGCGGTGGCGCGCACTTTCTTCGCGCGCCGTGGCGGTGCGGGTCCTCGGTGGAAAGCGTCGGCTGGCACCGGGTTGCCGGAGCGGCGGCGGTGCGGCGAGGTGGGCGGCACCGGGAGGCTGGGCGGCGGCTGCGATGCGGCTCTAAGGCGGGCCAACTCGCAGCAGCAGCGTCTCTCTCCGCTCTACCTCGCGGTGGGCTTCATCATCTCGAACATGTTGCCACGGAGGGTGTCGGGTGCTCGTGGCTCTTGGTGAGGAGGAATCGAAGTGTCCCGATCTCATCAACGGCGTTGGCGAGGCGATCGACAAGGCTGCGTGGTGGAGCGATGTGACAGTGCGGGTCATCTGCCGGGCGTGGCGGATCACCGGGTAAAGCTCTCCTCCGGAGAGTCGGGTGGAAGCGGAAGGCGAGCTCTGCGAAGGTCTCCATGCATCGGCACAAGCGAGGCGCGACAAGTCGTGCCACATCTGGGCGACATCAAAGCACGGCTCTGGGGTGCTCGGCCTTGAAGGTGTGAGTATTGAACTCACCCTCCCTAGCATAGAGGAAAACCTCCATGCTCTAGGTCTCTCGGTCCAGAACACGAGTCATCCAGGCCCATGAAGATAGGCGGATGGTAGTATCCAGATCTTTGCATCGGTGGCGAAGAATCCTCTGAAGCCTCCAGGTCTTCTCAGTGAGAGAAAAAGTCCCAAGAGCCAGTGAGTGACTGAGCAGACCATCTAAAATTTTGAAAACAAGAGGAAGTCGATATGAGAATAAATCAAAGTGAAGTAGGATAAATCTGAGAACTAGGAATGACAAGTAAAAGCGATAAATACACTATATTTTGCCAAAGCTTTTCTTAGGTTTTGAAAATAAGACTCAAAACCTTAGGCAACGACCAAACTAACCAAGGCTCCTCTGATCGTATGCTCGATACGGCTCTGTCGGACCGGTTTCGTAATCGAATCCTCGTGAAAAAGCTGCGCTATTCCTGGATCGATGATAGCGCCCACGGTACACATTCTTTGAATCATTTCATACATCGCGTAGACCAATTCATGCATTAATACAAGCATTAGAGTTCAAATAGACCACGTCGGTCGAGTTTACAATAGGGCCGATCGGGCCAAATGAGTTCATTACAAAATCTAGATGCGCTAGCGGAAGCAAAGGGTAGAGCAAGTCTCTCCACGAGCAAGCGGCGGGGTACTAGGTGTCGACCGATATTAGCCAAGGGCTTGGATAATATAGGAGGTACACAAGTACCAATGAGCCAACAGTGGCGAGACCTAGACTACAAGTACTAAACTACTCCTCTTCATTTCCTTGCTCTTGGCGTCCGGTCCTCGTAGTAGGCGTAGTCTCCACGATCTGCGGGTTACGGGGTTGGGGAAAGAGCGAGGATGAGCATAACTACCGTGCTCATGAGCCAACACACGATATGCAACATTATACATGCAAGGCTTAACAAGGATGGCTCGGGTTCATTTATTTGCACAAAGCAATATTTTGAGTACCAATATTAGAAAGTCCTATCACTTAGCATTTTAACCAATTTGCATTTGTTAAAGAGATTACTTGTGCAATATTTGTGTGATGAGGTTACCTCCACCTCATGCTTATTTTTGATAGCGGTTACATCCACCACTTAACATCAGCGGGGTACATCCACCGGGAAAACCAAAACAGTCACAATGACCCATCACATTTATCCGCCCACAAGGTTTATAAGCAGAACTAACTCTTGTAAGTTCCCATGTCCGCCCATGACCGTGGGCACGGCTATTCGAACGATTTATTACACTCTGCAGAGGTTGTACACTTTACCCACAAGAGGCGATCATCTTGGCATGTACACATGTTTCGTAGACATGTGAGTCAAGGGGAGATCGTCACAAGGCCTTTACAATGCATCCACGAGATTTGTTACACCCGCTAAGGTTTCACACGAGAAGAGTTACGCTCACATAGACCGTCGACTCTTTCCCAGACCCCTCTTGCGCCACCGACTTACGCTCACATAGACCAGTAAGTCGACACACTAACCCATAGCCACATAGGCTTATGGCGTAGCGGGTCATCTGCACAGTGCAACTCATACTAACGGATACAAATTATTTAGCCAGTCGACACCATTATAGACATGTGGTCGCGTCTTGTTTTACATTGGGAGGTCATCACGAGATTAAGTCCTTAGGGACCATCTCAGGGCGGTTCATACCACATACCATCCACAAGCCGACATTCCTTGGGTGCATTAGCACCCACCAACATACCATCCATCATACCATCCGCCGGATGTGATAAGCAATTCTTAGGGTTTTTGAGAGATAGGAAAATACAACATCATAACCATCTCAGTCATTTACACCCAATGACTGCCCAAAATCATGTTTATTTCAAAGATGATGAATGGGGTAGATAATACCCGATACTTAAGCAAGGCTAGCATGGCGCTTAAGTATAGCCTAAAAACTAGTATTGTTACCATATATTTACTAGGGTGACAAGGGTTTAAGGCAATTCAATTATCAAGGGTGGTGTATTAATAATTAAGCATCAACATGACATTTAACTACCTTAGGGTATTTAACATACATTTGCATAAGGGAAATAAAGCATGCAATTTGATATTTAAAAGAACATAATTTGCATAAAATGTAGGTGCAATATGATCAAAGTGTCGACTACTTTGGGTCTACGGCTAGATGATCTTGATATTCTTGAGCTTGATCGAAGTGGGGTCTCGGCTTCTCGAATTCTCTGTGACGATAAATGCAGGAAAAGAAATAAACGAGCAATTAAATTAATTAAATAACAAAAACTCATCAAATGAACTCCAAATAGAACCAAACTAGCACCAAAAGAAAGGGCTTGAAATTAGAAATTTTTAGAAACAAACTTTGCAAATTTTGGAGCTAAAATGAGGGAGAAATAAATATTTGAAGCTTCTCATTTAAAAAAAAGGAAAAGAAAAAGAAATAAACAGTAAAAAGAAAAGGGCTAGCGGCGGCCGGGGTTTCGGCCTTGGCCGGCCCGGCTAGCGGCAAGGCGTGCGTCCCGGCGGATGGGCAGAGAGTGCTTGCGGCCGGCTCGGCCGAAAGAAAGAGGAGGCGAGGGGCTAGAGGCGAGAGAGGAGGAGGCAGGCGGCGGCGCGCGGAGGAAGGAGAGATGAAGAGGCGGCGCGCTAGGGAGAGGGCTCGGGGCGTGCGGCGGCGGCGGCGGCGGCGGCCGTAGGGGGAGGCGAGGCACGGCACGGCGGCGGCGGCGGCGCCCGCAGTAAGTCCTTGTCGTTCCTCTTCCTCTCTTCTTGCTTTTCTTCTTTTCTTGATATTCCTCCTCGGGTTCTAGGTTGGGGAGGAGAAGGGGTGAGAGGAGCGGAGGAAGGCGTCGGTTTTAAAGGCGAGGGAAGCCTTGGATCGGGGAGGAGGGGAAGGAGCCGTTGACAACGGCGGCGCAGAAGCGAGGCGGCTCGTGCGGCGAAGAAGGGATGGGGCGGGACGAGGAAGGGCACGATCGCCGGCGCTGGCGCGGCGTGAACTTGGCGGATCGTTTGCGCGCGAGCGCGGCGGCTCGGTGCTGCATGCGGCCCGTGAAGAGGAAGAGGGCGGGGCTAGGGTTAGGGGACTAGGGTTAGGGTTAGGGCGATTTTGGGGGAGGAGGAGCTTGAGCCTTTTGGGGGAATCCAAATCTTTGAACGATTTGGGCAAATTTTGGGGTTGGAGCTCCTTGAACCAAGAACACAAGGTCTTGTCAAAAGATCCGAAAATTGGACGTTACAAGTTGTTAAGAAACCTCTGATGTTATTATTTTTTATTATTTTACTGTTTTAAAAGTTAAGCTGCTTTAAATGCAAAATGCATCCACATATGCCTGTTATGGTAAAACTGTACCATTTTGTTGATAATCCTAGCATATAGTTAAATAGAATTTCCACTACAACTTGCTGGATATGTTGATTGTACTCATTCTCGCTAAACATCAATAGAAGAATTTTAGGAAGAAACAGGTGATCTTTGCGATCAGGAGGAGCCACTAGACGTTGACGACTATTGGTATTAGGGTCTCTTCTGCGCCCAAACTTCTCTGTGGTTTATGTTCACTTTTGTGTTGTAATATATTATATTTGGGCTTGGATGCCCGCTTCTGCTTTCAAACTGGTTGTTAAGCTTTAACTGTTGTAATAAAGTTTGATTCTTGTTGTAAATGTAAGCTTACTTGTGAAGTCACGGCTTTACACCTGTACATCCTGGATAGTTGTAAAGAACCTAGCGGTCCCACTTTTGGAGCTGTTACTGTACCATTCACCGTTCAATCGTGTCTCGAGGTTTGTGAGATCATTGTCCTGCTTATGCTTTCAAACTGGTTGTTAAGTCTTAACTGTTGTAATAAAGTTAGATTCTTGTTGTAAACGTAAGCTTACTTGTGAAGCCACCGTCCTGGACAATTATAAAGAACCTAGCGGTTCCACTTTTGAAGCTGTTACAGTACCGTTCATCATCCGACCGTGTCTCGAGGTCCGCGAGATCATTGCCATACGGCGACGACAATCTCTACGTGAAATCCATCCATGGAGGAGAGTTCTTCTTTGTTCCGTTGTAGTGTGTAACGCCTTACCGATGGGTGTTCCATCACCATTGGTACCGTTCAACACTCAATTCGTGTAGGCTTGTAGCAGCAACATCAGCATTTGCTCTGCATACATTCCCCCGCTTGGACTCCTTCCCGTCTTCTTGGCCGCTCCCCTCCCTCCCTTCCGCGCGTCATCCCTCCTCCTCCTCCTCCGCCGCCGCCGCCAGCAGACCAGGTGAGGTAGGAGGAACCCGCCCTACTCACCCGCACCCCACCTCGTCCGTCACCTCATATGTTTCTCTTCCCCTCAACCAGCGTGTATTTCAAGATGTCTGCGCCAGAGAATTTAAGATGCGCTTGATTGATGGAGCATACTACCATGGTTATGGTGATTACGTTATACGTTTCCTTGCGCCGTAAAATCAATGCTTGTCTAATTGATGCCAACCTTATTAGATGCTGGTTTGGATTTCCTACAGACATCTCACCTGGAAAATAAATTAATAAGTAAAAATGTACATGCTTCAGTCCAGTGCTTGCTTGTTTCCTTATATGGACCTTGGATGGTTTGATTGGAAGTTTTACCTACTACTGGCATTTGCTGTTTTTTTGGTGTAGTAGTTCCTTTTATTTTTGTGTAGCTATTCTTTTCTTTTCCTTAAAAACAAGACCTTCCATTGGTTGACTAAAAAATAGTTAAAGAATAACAGGCAGAAGCATCAAAGTTTTCAACAATATCTGCGGGAGCTTCGTCTTCAGCTGCGCTGTGAAGAAAAATGGATAAGCTCGATGGTTCTGCCCGTCTTATGATCGTTTCGGATCTTGACCAGACGATGGTGCGTATTTCAATTCGATCCTTTGGTTTATCCAGATCAAAGGAACTAATCCAGACTGTTCTGAAGCTGACCAATGTTCAATCCTTCTGGATTATTCACTTGCAGATTGATCACTCTGATCTGGAGAACCTGTCCTTACTTAGGTTTCAGGCACTCTGGGAGTCTGAATTCTCCCAAGATTCTTTACTAGTCTTCTCAACTGGAAGATCGCTTATCAGTTACAGGGGTTTGAGGAAAGATAAGCCTATGCTCACTCCAGACGTCACTATAATGTCTGTGGGCACTGTGATAGCATATGGTGAGGAGATGATTCCTGATGTTGGGTGGGAGGAATTTCTGAACAACAAGTGGGACAGAGATATTGTTGTTGAGGAGACATCTATGTTCCCCCAGCTAAAGCCCCAGGCATGTCCAATGAGTTGAATGATTAGTTTTCCTTGGTTGGTTTTCCATTTTGATGACTGAGCTAAGAGCTATGTTATTTTGTTTGATTTTCTATGGATGCAGCCAGAGAGGAATCAGGGTCCTCATAAAGTTAGTTTTTTTGTCGACAAGCAGGGTGCTCAGGAAGCAATGGATTCTCTCCCTCAGAAATTGGAGAAGCGTGGGGTAAGGCGAGGCAGACCTTGGTGACCTTTTCTTTCTCTTTATTTCCAGAGTTTTGTTAAGATTGAACCATTGCTTAGTGGTGTTTCATTTTGGCTTTTCTGCTTTCTTTTCTGTGATCAGCTAGATGTGAAAATAATCTATAGTAGTGGTGAGGCCCTAGATGTACTACCGCAAGGTGCAGGAAAGGGACAGGCTCTTGTATATTTGCTCGAGAGGTTCAATTCATGTGGGAAACCACCGAACAATACTCTTGTTTGTGGTGACTCCGGCAATGATGCAGATTTATTCAGCGTTCCGTCTGTCCATGGTGTCATGGTCAGTCTGCCAGGAGTTGCTTGAAGGTGTTCAGTAAAGTTCATTGGTGACAATGATTACTGCTATAAGCTTACTACAGAGTTTTGAAACCATGTTCAGGTTAGCAATGCCCAAGAGGAACTGCTCCAGTGGTATGAAGAAAAAGGAAAGGATAACCCTAAGATGATTCATGCAACTGAGAGATGTGCTGCCGGTATCATGCAAGCTATTGGATACTTCAAACTAGGACCTAATGTTTCTGCAAGAGATCTTGAATTCCCTTATTCGAAGGTAGACACCATCAAGCCTGCAGATGTAGTGGTGAAGTTCTATGTTCTCTATGAGAAGTGGCGGAGGGGTGAGGTACAAAAGTCTCCATCAGTTATGCAGTACTTGAAAAACATTACTGTAAGTACATTCCCTGGTTAAATTCATAGAGTAACCCGGTTTATGTTTGCTCATATCATTTCTTTCGTAGACAGTTCTAGTTAGAGTATGTAAAAAAGTAACTGCAAATTTAAAATCCACACCTGAATACCTGATGTATAATTTCTCAGAAGTAATTTCAGATGAAGTTAACATGTTGCTTCCTCATATTGTTTCTTGAGCTTACTTTAAATCGATCTTTTTATTTTGGTTAGCATCAGAATGGTATAATTATTCATCCTTCCGGAACGGAGCGGTTACTTCATGCATCCATTGATGCACTGAGTTCATGCTATGGTGACAAAAAAGGCAAAACGTTCCGAGCATGGGTGGACAGACTTGTTACATCACCGATTGGTACAAGTAACTGGTTGGTGAGGTTTGATAAGTGGGAAATGGAAGGTCTGTCCTAAACCTTTTCACATAATAATTTAGTTGTACTAGTTATTCCATGCCAGTAGTTGTCAGTTTGTTCAAATAGCTGTTTGACATCATTTATTAGTTGTACTTGTTTGCCGTTTCCATAATCCTTGGGTGCCCTGCAATTACTCATTTTTTTATTTTATTTTTTTCAATTTGCGTGTCAATGTTAATGCTCCTGCGCACTCAGGTGAAGTGCGATATTGCTGCCTCACAACTCTTCTGTTGAATATGAAGGTAAATTTTCACATTTCTGCAAAAAAATCCTTAGGCATCCTGCAGTTACACAGTACCTTTTGCGCACATATGTGTTCACATAAATTCACAGTGCATGATGAACTATTACTATCTGCTTGAATTCGCAGCCTGAGACTCCAGAGGGCTTGGAGCTGACACACATACACAAAACCTGGCTTGAAGGATACTCTGCAGGGAATGAGCAGACATTCACCTTATAAATCATTTAACCACTTGCAATGTGCTTACAGACATAGCAATTTTTTTCTCCGAGAGTCAAAATAGAATAACAAATGTATTCATTGTTGTGTGAATGGATCTCAGTTTGATGCCAACTACTGTAACTGCTGTACTGGGTGATTCTCCCAGAGAGGGCTTCGATGCTCTCATTGATTCCAAGCACAAAGAAACAAAAAGTTCAATGATTCCATCTTATGAACTTCATGAGATCCATAAATTAAGTGAATGATCTTGCTGTAGTAAAATGTTGTAATTAAAGATAATTTCTCGATGCACTTGATGCTTGCGAGCTGGTGCAAGTTGCATGGAACCTTGCCAATGGACAGGTAAAGATGTTAATCTGTTTCTGCGGAATTGTTCTTACCTTTCCAATTGTTTTGTGCCTCAGCATGAACTTTTATTATTTCTGCTAGCATTTCAAAGCTTTGGTTCATGGTGACTTTATCCCCTCATTGATTTTCAGTGCCAGTTGGTACAGAAACTACATCCATGTATTCTGTGAAATCACTGAAATCTCATACTGTGTCAATGTGTTCTGGTTAATGTTAGTGATCCACTAGGCCTTCTCCGACAACCCTGTAATCTGTATCCTTTGGTGGTTTGGCCTGTTGTTGGTTGATGATTTATGTCTCCTGATGCCATCCTTTTGATATTCTCTCATGTTTGTGAAACAAAATTATGAAAATTTAATGTCTCCACAACAATTGTTGGATCCTTTCCTATGATAGCACAATGATACTTTATCATCTTCAAGTTTCTCTAAAGCCATGTTGCCATGGATTATCTGTTCTCTAGTTCGTTGTGTGTAGTTTAGATGCTGATGTGGCTGAGTTCCCTTTTTTTTCTTTGTTTGTTATCCAGAAGATTTTATAATCTATGTCCACATGGTTATATACTTATCTATGCTTTAAGCATAAACAATAGTTAACATGAATGATTTCATTCTCAACTGTTGTTTTTTTTTAAAAAAAAAAAAGAGTGACGAGCATGCATTTTTTTATCCTAAAATAGGATGTTTTGCAATCTCTATCTGTTTAGGTTCTCTCATTGGTGCACTGCTTATCTGTCGATAGAATGTCTGGATTGGGGCAGCAGTTAGGGTCACCACCCAGCCCATGGAAGGAAGGGAAGGGGAGTGGGGGTGTGGCAATGGGATGGAGGAGTTGGTGGTCATGGTTGGTGGGGGAGATGGAGGTTGAATTTTTCTTTCTTACTAGTCATGTGCCCGTGCATTGCAACGAAAACTCATATTTTGCACCAATATTTTTTGTGCAATGAGCACTGTGTCTCAAACATATTATTCACTTCAATGTGCAATCATATAATGTTAAATGAAGTATATATTGTTCCATATTACAAGTTGTTTATGTGTCAAATAAGGCTAGAGCATTAGAAGCGAACAATATCACAAAGCTTTTTTCGCATTAGAAAAAGAAACTTTTCTTGCATTGATATGTATATAATTATGTCACCATCAAAGATGACCGTGCCTAACAAAGAGTGCCTAACAAAGAGAACCAGTGAGAGCAATCATACATCGGAATATGCAAGTACACAAGAAACAATTGTTATGAAAAACCTAATCAATATACAGAAGATTTTGCTACAATCCGTAGCAGCGTTTAAGCAACCATATCTTTAGAGCCTTAATGTTATACAACTAAGACCCCTTCAGTACACGGATTACACTTGCAGCGTAAGTGACAACAAAAAAAGAAAAAATGTCCAATTCCAATCCGAAGAACAAATAATATCAATGAGTATAGCGATTGAGCAAGTATATCTTAATCGTGTCAAGAAACCAAATTCATCGCCAATCACAAGAGGTGGAACCCTAATAGTTGTTTCAAGAATAGCATCGTTTACTCTGTTGCAGATCCTCTCAATCTCGATAGAACTAAAAGCTGAAATTCATCATACAAAATGAACAAATGAGTCATGTGTAAGTAATATCAGTAAATATTAACCAGTGGAAGCTTAAGTTCTCCCCGAACAGAAATGAGCAAGAAAAAGTATAGTTTCTGAAGGGCTCGTAAACTAATATTGCAATAATGAGCTAGAATTTCTACAGAACATTTACTCCACGGGTTTTTAAACCTTCAAATGTAATGAACAGTTAGCAAAGCAAGTATCGACTAATTCAGTTTTCAGCTTGTCTGATATGATCAGTAGTTCATATTGCAGTGCAATTCAGATTTCATTAAGAATGCCATAGAGGAAGAAAACAGGGAAGAGCTGCAAGAACAATAAGGTTCTGAAATACAAAATAAGGATGCCATTACCAACAGTATGCATTACCTGAAAAGCAAGCCATTTCTTCTCAATTTGACTGAGGAAAGGGCGTGTATTTAGTCGATCATGCAGGTTGTTGTAGAAGTATTGCCTCAGGAGATACCGCTGCCTTATCTGTTTGTAACCAAACCTGAACAACACCCGAAGTCATGTCAGCATGTTAACCCAGGAAAAAGCAAATCTGCATAAACCAAGACGTTCTCTTCACATCTTGATGAAATGTACAGTCATATTTCAATATTCATACATGTATCGTCTTGTACAAAAACATCCAAACAACTAAGCATATTCATAACTTCCCATCAGAATTTAACCTAGCATCATAGTCTAGAAACCCCTAAATGATATCGCACTCGCACTAAAATTCCCACCAAAACAAGACAGATGTAATATTCATGAAATTAAAAGAACCGCTAAAACCCACTAAAAATTCCTTAATGCCACAAAATAATACACTAAAAATCGCGAGCAATCTCTCCTCATTCGCAATGTACAGGCAAAATTACATCACAATCCCACTTTGCGTGAGACTGCGGTATGCGATCTTCACCAGGAAGGGCCAGACGTGGGATCCCTCCAACCCCTCGAATGCATTAGCATTGGTCAACTTGCAGTTATAGCATGGGCAAGGGATCATTGGCCATTCCAACATTCTATGAAAAAATGGTATCATGATCCATTAAAGAGTGCCGGATTCTACAAAACTAATTATTCTACAATCACAATGTAAGGGACATAGGTAACTTGTTAGGAGAAACAACAAATAATGAAGTACCTTATTGATTGCTTTTAGTTGCTCATTCAATAAATAACGTCGCTGATCCCCACTATTTTTTTTTCTTCAATTGCTTTTGCAATGGATTGCTGGAACAGAAGTATATTAGATGTCAAGAAGGCTCGAGCAAACAATGATAACTAAAGACTGGAGGTTAAGACAATGGGTTACCTGCAACTTACTAATCTCCATCTCCTTCTTTACTAACTCAAGAGTACTTTAAATGCTTATATACCTGTTCCAGAATTGCAAATTTTGATATGAAGCAGAGCAAGAAAGTTAACATGTAGTCAGAATAACACATGATCTATAAGAAAGTATGCTTGAGTGCTAGTGCAAAGAAGCTGTACTGATGTATTCCATAATCGATTTTACGCAATACTCATGTACTCATGTTTTTTGGTGGGTTTGGAACAAGAGTTTGCTAGTCCAGGGACCACTAAGTATTATTGTGCTCTGTATTTTAATTTTTAAAAAAGCCCATTGAGTATGAGCAGACAAAACGCAATATAAAATAATCTTCTGCTGAGTTTTATGACAATGAGAATTCTGCTCATTTGCGGATTTTTGGTAGACCAGATTTTGAAATTAGTAATCTACTACTCAGCTTTATAGCAATCAATTATGTTCAACAATTTGGTGATTGAGAAAGAAGAAAGTAAAGTCTTGAGTGTGAGCAAAACTATAGCACAAATAAGGACAACCAGGACAGACAGTACATGGCGATGCACAATTTCCATGGGCTCTAGATTGCTACAGGTGTTATTCAGAATGGAAAAGAGAAAGTAAAAGGAGAGGATTTAAGCAAAGCTTCTTACATCTAATTCCTCAAGCACTTCCTAGCAAAGCAACTTGTTGGCACAAGAAATAGCACCACCGAAGTCTACTAACTGTGGGTAGTTGAAATCACCCATGTGCTGAATCAAGGGAAAGGAGTAGAACATTCATCATTTTAGTGTGTGAACCAATGGCATCCAAGAAAGAGAAAATTGCATATTATCAAGGCATCTAAAAGTATATTGGATTTATGATCAGGGATTTCTATGGCAACTCTTACAAAGCTGCCGCTTACAATCTCTATTACATTGGCATTACTAATAGGTATAGGTAATAGGAAGGCCCATATTGGATGATTACACACAACATACCAACAATAAATATACCAACCACATCACAAGTTTGAAAAATTCTGTGATGCTAAAGAATAACCACCTTCAAATATATGATAAAAGATACAGACGTGTATAGAGAAAAAAAATGTTAGGGAAGTAAGTCAGACCTGTGTGTAGGTTTGTACATGATCCTTCCAAAGGGAACTTGTCCTGAGAACCTCCCTCAAAGTTGATATAACTTCAAATGAGGTTGCTTTTATAATATCATCATCCTTGTTGTAGGGCATTTCCTGCAAAGGACAAGTTAAATGATCCAACATTGCAAGGTATCTCCCGACATACTTATACCAATCTCACACTTAGTTCATGGTGAAATCTGGGTTAGATAAGCAAAAAAATGCTTTACCACAGATTCAATTAATCTCATTTATGCCATGTAGACACAATACAGAACCGGTAAGAGAATTTTTACATCAGTAAAAAAAACCCACAGTGGTGCAACAGCAAACACAAAATAAGATATGCAAAACAGGAGAGATAAAAAAATTGCAGTACCTTAGAGAACCAGGTTATGCCAATCGAAAGGCAGAAAATGCAAATATTCTAATTTCTGAATTCTGGTGTGTCATATTCATATACTTGTATTCTCTAGATGCAGCTAAAATTTGCAGCTATGGCAGAAATCAGAATTACAAAAGATTTTCCTTCAGCTTCTGAAAACAAAACTATATATAGTTTGGAGATTCTTTTTTGTGTGAGCATTTACTTTCTAAGTGGGTGTGAGTAGGAGGCATTAGATGTCTATAATAGCAAATATGAAATACAAAAGAAAACATGACAACTGGTCATATCATCGTAGAGTTACCTTCAGATGGTCAACTTTCACTGTGAGTGGATCCTCCTGAACCTGCAATTTTTGTTATCTTGATGAAACAAAGTTACCAACTTAAACCCACAGAAATTGAATGGCAGGCAATCTAATGTATCTCACCATCTCGCTTATCCGTAAACGTTGGTGACCAAGTAGCACTACCTGATCCCCATGAATGCTAGTTATCGATAGAAACAACAAAAACTAATTAAAGAGCTCATTTGAATGCAAGACTGCGGAAGCATAAGTCATTGTTCAGGGTCCTTAGAAAATAGTCAATTACCTGAGCAAGTGTGCCAACTTCATGAAGACGCCTCAGCAATTCTTTCCCTTTGAGATCATCAATGCATTTCTCAGAATCTGAACTGGTCATAATATTAGGGTCAGTAACTTCTTCATCCTTCACAAGAAAGGCACCGACATATGGGACTAATCTTTTGCCATTTTCTACTAAGGCTTGCAACAGCTTTTGATCCTGATGGATTTTTAAATAGAAAAAATACCTCATCATTAAGATGGGAAAGGAAGAAACTATAGAGTAAGAAAGATGCGAAATTGATTTTACCAATTGTAGATTGCACAACTACGTACCTTTACATAGATCGGCATGTAAAATCCTGGAAAGAGTGGTTGATGCGGAAGAGGCAATGCTATGACCTGTTTGAACGATGAGCAGCTCGGATCCGTAGATCCTCGCGTGCCCTCTGGCCTCGCGCCGCGCCGCCGCGAGCTCCGTGCGGAGGAGGCCGTCGGCCTAGAGCTCGCGATCCTACAACGAGAGAAGGCACACGAGTAAGAAGCGACGGAACTAAGCACATCCTGCGAAAATGGAGGAGTAGAAGTAGGGATTCGGGGGTTACCGTGGCGACGGAACTAAGCACACCTCCCTGGGGCGCCTCGCGAGCGCCTCCTTGATGCCCAGATGATGGTATGGGTCATACAGATCGTCGTACCTCAGGCCTTGGACCATCACACGCACAAAAGAACAAGCAAATCACATTCAGATCAAGAAGAACAAGAAAGACGCAAACGCGAATCACATCAGGCTCCTCGGAACTGGATCCAAGATCGATCGGTTGGTTACCGTATTTCTGGAGGCGCGCGGAGATGGCGTGCATGTGGACCACACCGTCTTC